>OX422221.1:19601916-22001916 GCA_949130495.1 Sambucus nigra
TCCCGTCTCATTTAACACTTGACTACCTAATTAATTTTGTGTTCAATACATAGCATTTCCAATAAGAAAAAATTAAAAAGAGGTATCTAAAGAGCTGGCAACCAGTTGTCTAATACGAAAGTGAGGTATCGTGCAAACTTTCTTGTGGGTAGTATGGGTTTTTTTTCGATTGTGCCTCTTTTCAGGGCCGATTATTAGGTCCTGTGCTATTTTTGTTGGGCTTGGTGTTCGGCCTTTGGGTCTTTTGTTCTTTTAGTTAAGATGTAGCCCATGCATATTCTCATTTAATCTTTGTCTCATTAATACACTTACTTTTCATCAACCCTCCCCCCCCCCCCCCCCCCCCCCCCAAAAAAAAAATATATATATATATAAAAATAACTGTTAATCAACAATGTTGACTGTTTTATAGTTAAAAATAAAACGTACAAAAAATTAAGTAAATAGGAGTTAAAAAAACATGTTTACTTTATAGAATCGATCTTCTAAACATAACATATATATACACATGTCTCTAATACCATCACATATACCATCATGTCAAAGGGATAAAAGTCGCATCTCTCGAACTCACGTAATTTGTAGTCTTGTCAACATGCAAGCTAACGACGGAGTGTAACTGGATAACATCCTAATTGCATAGATTAAATAATATAAAACTAAGAGAACATCGAAAAAATTTGGAGTAGGAATAACTTAAGAATAAAATTAGAAAATTTTAAAACTTTTTTTTTTCTTTTTGAAATTCATAATAAAAAATAGGGATAGAATAATGTTGAAAGAAACAAAAAATGTCATATTTAATTTTCAAAACTAAGTGCAATTTTGATCTGAATTATTTTTCTCGAATTTGGAATAATATTTCCAGTTGACGATTATTAGTTTTCCAATTCTCCTTATTCAATAAATATCGAATGAGAATAGTAATTGATTATGAAAATGAAATAAAATGATTTTTAAATTATCTTTCCAATATTATGAATTTTTAAATTACACTATTACTATTTTTAGTAGATGTTTATTAGGTTTTTTTCGAAAAAAATAATTAATTATATTTCGAAATTTATTAAACTAGGATATTTCATTTTTTTAGTTTTTTAATATTTTTTGAAAGAATTTTTTGTAATAAAAATTAAAATAAAAATATTCGTCAATAGTAAAATTCACCGTTGACTAATGTTTTAGATGGAGAATTGAGAGATTTGAGATGTATTGCAAATATTTAAAAAGGCGAGAATTTATTGTAAATCTTATCGTAAATTTTAAAAATGTTTGATTTTCATAAATAAGTATATCAAGTACATTTAATACAAAAATTTCGCCATTATCCAATACCAATTTTTTAGAATTTTGAGAATCCATCACGCTATGAGTATATCGGCGAAAGAATTTATTTGAAAAATATCTCACTGTTATTTTAAGGCAATTTCTCATATTTTTCACTAATCATTAAACTTGATATCACTATTTTTCTGACAATGTTCATTTCATGTTAATTACGACACATCCTGAGAAAAGTGAGCTTGCTTTGTTATCAAACTTTAGCACCTCTCGTTTAACACTTTTTTTTGGTTAATAGGAAAGAACAAAGAAACTAACATCCCCTAGACAATAAAGCTCCTTGTATATCCTCAGCTAGTAAGCTTAAAACTATATCATGTAGCTCTTTCACCTTAACAAACTCCACTTCTTGTCCATTTCCGTATCTCACCATTTGATCAGTCCTTCTATTTACACCTTTAAAAGCGGGACTCACTCTTGCTTTAGTCAAGATCGCAACGTCGATGCAATATTCAATGAGGTTCAAATATGGATGGTTAGTCGCTTTCTCTTTATTCACAAACCAAGATGTCATTAAGGAATCCATTTACGGTTCATCATTTGTCCATCCTCATTCCTTTATTAAGTTCAGGCCATGATAGTTTCCTTCCGATTCTGACTTTAAACTAGACGATATTCCTTGCATTTTCTAGTAGAAACCTGCTTGCCACACTCATTAGTCATTCTGCTCCAAGACTTAAAAGGCTGCAATTTTTCTTGCTTCGTCCTAACTTCCATCCGTGTTAACTATCATATCACATGCACAAGGAAAAGACCACGAAACAAAACCACCATCCTGACTTGATCATTTTTTCTCCCCACGTGTAATATTAATATCACAACTGAGCGTATGGATGAATTTGATAATCAAATGTGGATGATATATTTTTCTCTCCCAATCAAATGTGGATGATAATCAAATTTGGATGATAATCAAATTTGGTTCCATACTTTGTTGCCCATTTTTTTCGGGGGGATCATATTTGGCCACACTTTTCTCGCCCAATCCCCCCCCCCCCCCCCCTCAAAACATCGTTTAAATCGTCATGGACACCACACCTATTAGACTTCACATTATTTGTAAGACCCCAAGTGACTCTTTGATGATTAGTTGGAAGTTCCCCATGGAAGACTAACTAAAGAAGTGTTCTGAATTTTTGTGGTATATCAAGCTTCCAAAATTTATCCAAAAAATTATTATGAGGGTATTAAGGTTCGTTTGAACAAGGGAATGATAACACGTGTTCATGACTAATTTGACATTGGGATTTGGGGCCCAAGAAGGCTTATCCTTTATTTGTCTGATATGAGGGAGTGGAGTATTGACGATATTCCAGACCGTTGAGATATAAAAAAATATTTCTACTGTGGTATGCTCCCATTGCCCACTATCCAAAATAAGGGAATCAACGTTATTGAAATTTCTCATCCTAACCCCTATAGGAGGTTCATTTTAACCTACCACACCACCAATCATCGAAAATTCTAATGGTGTTCCCCTTACCAACTACACATTTAATATTTTTGCAAAGAATCTCACTACTAGAAAAAGTATTATAAAGGACACACGTATTAGGGACAACTTTTAAGTTGTCCTTTAAAAAAGTATAAGCGATACCAAAATTTGGATGTCCTTTATAATAGACCTAAAAGGACAGTTAATCGTTAATGAGTCCTTTATAGAAGGCTAGAAATAGTTTTAAGGACAAAAAATTGTTGATATCCTTTATAATTTATATAAAGGGACACCATGATGTCACCCCTTAACATATTTTATTTCCCTCTTTTATTTTTTTAGTTTCCCTCTCTTTCCTAAAAACTCATCCATCGTATTAGTTGAAAAAAAAGTATTAACAAAACAAAATGTACCCCTGGGGAATGGGGATGATCTTATGGATTGGGGGAACTCTGGATCATCAACCCTTAACCCTCACTAATGATGTTATTATGTCTGACCTTATTGACCCTTTCACGTTCTATTTGAACTCCACCATTATCTCCAGCCTATTTTCCTCTAATGTAGCTTCTTTGATCTCTCTTATTAGTAAAGGTACCATAATTCGGCCTCATACTATTGATGGTAATTTCTCAGTCTCCTCGTCCAACTTTGTGACCACTAAGAATAGTAGACAACACATCCCCCTAATCGATCTTCCTATATTTTTCCCCAACATCTGGAAGAAACAGTGTGAATCAAAGCCCCACCTAAAGTCTTACACTTCCTCTGGAGATATTCCAATGATAGTTTGGATGTGAATTATTTTGTGTGGAAGATAAATATAAGAAGTGACCCTATGTACTCTATATATGGAAAGGAATTCGAAATAATTCAACACATTCTTACATTGTGTAACATAATTGACCTTATTAGGGAAAGATCCCCTACCTCCCTCGCCCTGAACCCTTGTAACATAATTGAGAGTTAGATGACTAATATGATTGAAAACCTACCAAAGTCCCAATTCCCTGATATTGATAGTAAGGTTCTATTTACATGCACCCACTAGTTCATTACTAGAAATAAGGTGTTCTTTCAAAAATCCAACATTTACCTCTCTAAAGTGATATCCAGGGCTAAAATATTAGTTGTTAACTAGAGTCATTTTTACAAGGATGTGTATTTTCACAGAAATGCACTCCCCCTTGCCTCCCAGTAGTGCAAGTTGTTAAACTCTACCCCCTACTCAGCTCAAGATAAATTGTGATGAATCTTTCATTGAATCTACAGGTAAATGGACTTTTGGCTCCATCTTTAAAACCCAAATGGCGTCCTAATTGGTTCTCTAGTGGAATAACTTCCTAATATTACTTCTGCACTTTATACTAAAACTTAAACCATGGTTTCGGCTACTATGTAGTTCAGAAGAAATAATTTTAGCAACGTGATGACGGAGAGTAATTCATTAAATTTAATAAAATGCCAAAAGGGAAAAAAATGAAGGGGAAATTAATAAATAAGTTAAACATATTCGACATCTTACAAGACATTGTGAGTCAATTATATAATACCCCGTATTTTAAAGATACAATAAAACAATTTTCTTAGATGAAATAAAATTCAAGTGAATTTAAATTAAATCGGTCAAATTAAATTAATTAAGTTGCGAGTGAATTTATTTACTATTGTTGCATGTTATGTGAAATGGACCTAGCATGATAAAAAAAATTAATTGGAAAATAATTGCATGTCCATTAAATAATTTGTGTGTGACTCAATTGAAATAAAATTTTTGGATAAAAATATTTGGGATGCACTTTGGCAAGTTTTACGGGTTCGTTAGGACATTTTTTACCGTTAGGAATGGTCTCGAGATACATATATATTTATATATCTGTGTGTGTGTGTGTGTGTGTGTGTGTGTTGGGAGGCTATCGAACTTAGGAAATAAAGTATTTGGGCTCATTTGGGGGTCGAAAGTTGTGGCCCAAGGCTCAACTCGGGAATTATAAACTAATCACCCTTAATAAGGGTCAAAAAACTCCATGGGAGTTACATCGATTAACCCTAAGAACCTATACGAAGAGAGAGAGAGAGGAAAGAACACCTAGAAGAAACAAGTGGAGAGGAGGATTCAAGCGTGGATTCAAGAAACAATCCAAGATCCAAGGCAAGTATTTTCTTGCTTAATTATTATTGGTAAAAATTACGCCTTTGTTCGTTGTGTGTTGTGATCTATGTAGAAATTCTAGATTTAGGTATCTTGGGGATTTAATGGTGAAATTTGACTATAATTATGATATAAGTGACATTTACAAGTAATTGGGGAATCCAGAATTTAGGATGGTCCAATTATAAGGATTAAATTAATGGAAATAATGCTTAGGGATCCTATTGTAATGGTTGTATTGATTCATATATAGAAGACTTTTACACATAATATAATGACTGGAATTATGATGATTATAACCCTTGTATGTAATAGAAATTTGACAGATTTATTGTTATTGAAATTCTGAAATGATTTGAACATATATTGGTCTCTCAAATTTATGGGGTTTTAGAATATGAATTCATTGTTAAAAATACATTATTAATTACCGTGAGTTGGTTAACTAATTATTAGAGACTCATTTGGTGGAACATACATTGGTAGGAACCTAGAATATGAGTTTTTTCTTTAGAATGTTTAAAGACGGTATAGAAGAAAATTTGGGAAAATTAATTATGGAGGAGCGAATATGTTCTCTGCTCGGCCGAACCGATTTGACTCCTGAGGGGTTTGTCACGAGGTCCGAGTGATGTTTAGGAGTTCATACGAGTTGATGGAACCATGTTCGGACAATTGTAGAATTTATTAAAAATGGTAATGCGATGGTGTTAATAATTCGAAGGGTGCCACATAATTAAAAGTCATTTAATAAATAAAATGTGGAATACTTAATAAGTGAGGATTATTACGGCGCCAGGGGTAATCATGAGATAATTATCTAATATATATATATATATATATATATTGTGTATGTGTGTGTGTGTGACATACCTGGGTTCATGGACCGTCCTATCAGTTAGGGTACACACGTTCGGGATCGGAGCACATGTGGTGGGCTAGGCGTAGTTCTAGGTCATATTTCAGATACTACGTGGTAGCGCCACTTATAGGAGTTAAGTGTTGATGCTCGATCCGTGTGACACCGCTTGATATGGGTCGTGCTATAGTGAAACTGCGTAGGTATTACCTCACTTGCCTGTATTTTGTTTTGTCCATTTTGGATAAGAGACTCCCACGGACTCACAGATAGAGCACGGGCAAGACACTATAGGTAGATGCATTAGTGTCGCATATATGAAACTAATTGAACTAAATGAAAGAATTCCTAAGTCTAATGTTATGGACAAAAGAAGCAGACCTAATATTACGTAGTATTAATGCCATTAGATGTTATTTTTTATGGGTAGTATACCGGGGGTAATTAGGAAACCATTACTTGAGAGTATTTAACATTGTTTAAGTACATTATCTTTCTAGATGCATATTTATACTACAATATGCACTTATTATGTATCCAGATCGGGTAATGGGTGGGTATTCGAGTAACAATGCTTTTAGTTGAGGGGAGATATATATTATTCATGAGAGTGAGGATGGGAACTCTCACTTTGAATTCACTGTACTTTTGCCCCATTTAAATGAGTAAGTTAATTCTTGCACACTTTAGGGTGCTAACCCAAAATTCAAATGTCTTGTCCCCCCAGGTGTGCCTAGGCAAGGATAACAGGATTGTTAGGAGACCAGTCTTGTTGTTGCTTCCCAATCGTGTTACTAATAAGCCAGTTCACATGACTTGTGAGGATGTTCTTCATTCTTATTGGATTTCAAGGCCACCAGTTGATCTTCATTCGTCGATTCTTCAAGAATTCCCTCTAGATGGGATCGACTGATTTAGATCTTCCATTGTTGCTATGGTAGATTAGGTTTTCTTTGTTGGTGAAGGGTGAGGACGTGGGTCTTTGTCCGATTCCCTCTTTCTATATTATTTATGTTTAGTGGATAGGTAGACTTATTGTTTAGTTTTTACATCCATCCATGTGGTTTCTATGGCGGTGATATGTGTATGTCCTTGATGTGTGGCCTTGCCACGTGTTTATTTCCTTTAACCTTTAATGAAATCCTATTTTGGATATTTCAAACAAACAACTGGGACCTGATTGGCAAAGGATCCTTACATAAATAACTTAATAAAATATATTTGATTTTATTTTTTAAATAAAATGCAATTTAAATACCCAATTTCAAAATTCTTGTACTTTGAAACTTCAAACTTTGTAATGACATTGTCGGTAACAATGATCATTAATTGAATCTTGTTGTCATTGACATCGCAACTTGGAAGACATATAAAAGGTTTTTTTCCCCAAAATTCATTTGAACGAACCACAACCTCCTATAAAACATTCTCCCACTATTTTCTTGCTCTATCAGGCGAATCTCAACAAAATCCTCATTCAGTAAGGTAAATTATTTGAGTAAACACTCATATAGAGTTGGGTTGTCAATAGTTTAACTACGTTACAATATTTTGTTTTTTCAATATTAATATGTTTGAAGTTAATATATATATATATATATGGTAGAAGTTTTGGTATTCAACCCTAAATTTAAACAATCTAATACAAATTTTCCATTCAAAATGTGTTGACTAGATTGTTGTGTGTAACAACTTGAGCTCCCTAATTATATTTTTAAGTGTAATTTTAAATTTCCTGTTTACTTTCTAAGTACTAATATGCATGCAACGTTTAATTTAAAAATGATGTATTCATGTAACCAATCCATGCAATTATAGATGGCCCCGGTTAATTTAAAAGTGTGGTTAATGGAACTCAAAAATCTTCTTCCAAACACTATATTACTGATTTTTAGACATAATTTATCATATTATTGATGCGGCACGTGGTGTTACGAAGAAATTTTTTTAACTTCCTTTAACAACATCCTTTCATAAAATCCCAAAAGAAATATTTATAGAACTAATACTTCATACATAACGTAACTTATACGCATGAAAATAAAATTATGGAAAGGGTAGTATCTTAGAAATGAAATATTTCTCTATAAAAACACTCTCACGGGAAATTATAAAACACATCTCTATATTAAAAAAATAATATATTTCTATTATTTTTATATGGTGTCAGAAGGATTTTTTCTTTGGCTTTAGCCACACCATAAACGTAAATTAATTAATTAATCTGCCAAAAAGTTAGTTGGCCAAAAAGTTTCAACAAATAGTAATTTCTTTACAATATATGCCAATTGCTAGGAAGTAGTGAATTATTGTCCAAGAAGATATAAAATAAGAAAATTGTTCTTCAATATCACACTGAATTCCATCAAATAAAATTCAAGTCACACGGTGTGAGGGAGTCCAAAACCTCATCCATTAAAGAACTCAAGCAAAATAATAAAACCTTGAAAATTCTTCAGAGATCAAGATATTAATAGCACGAGTTTGCATTGTGAAATGGGATAACTTGGAATGTGGAGGATGATTTAATCATAACTTGGGCTTCAAATTAGTTTCATCTTTTCTTCATTTGCGAAAGAGTTTCATCTTTTCTTCATCTGAGAGAGAGTACACGCGTAGAGGATGATTTACCTAAATATCAATAATAATATTAAGAAGAAGAAAAAAAATGGATTCAAGATAATTAGTGGAAGAACCAATAGATATGACCGGCATAAAGATAAGGAATTTCAAGGATATTATTTTCAAATTATTACATTACATGAATGAATTAAAATGTTTAGAGAAATAAATGGAAGATTTCCATTTTAATCACCAATATTTATTTTGACTCTAGTTCATTTATATAATGTTTTTATCACTAAAGTCCCTCACTTAGCACCTTATAAGTTAAATTATGAATTAGGATATAAGATCGTGTTCCCATAAATAACACATATAGTTGAAATAAAAATCACTAATTTTTAGCACCTAGTGGTAACATATAAGAATATTCTTACGGTTTAGTCACAATGTCAGTGAGTAAAATAGAATTCAACATTTTTCTCCACCTGTTATGGATTTTTTAATCTTCTTGTGCTGATAAATAGAGAGAGAATCCTATAAATCATGTCCTAATCTAAACTCATGTAATGGCTCTAATATTTTTGTATTCTATTTCGGAGAATATTATATTCTTAGAATGCATTTTTATATCTATTTTATTGATGGCTTTAAAATTTATTTTCATTAGTCACAAAATTAAACAAAAAATAATTTATTTTGGGTAGTTGAAAATAGGATGTTACAAATTCCTTAGAAATTTAGCTTTTTTGAAGATATGTAAGATACATTACACTTAGGGACCTTAAATTTCTTTAATTTGAAAAGATTTCCCGCTAAAGTGTTTTTCCCCCCTAATGATATAGCCCTTCAACTATAATAACGCTACACCGTAAAATCGTAATTATAATTGTACAATCTTTTTAGAAGTTGAACATTTGTATTTTGAAGTAAGATATGGATAATTTGAATAATTAAATTCATATATATCGCAAAAATATTGTTAGGATTTACTTCGCTAACAATAGTGTCATAAATTCATTTATAAATTGATAGATGTTTTTTTTTTAATTTGTCACCAAACTGAGGGTTGAGAATATGCATTTTGGATTTTTTCCATTAAAGGTAATGGAAAAGCCAACCGTGTAACATTACAATAGTTTAATGGAAAAATAGTTTAAAATATATACTTGGGGCTACATCGTTACGAAAGCTAAAGTTCAGGGGCCATATATGCAATTAGTGAAAAAAAATGTTTTTCAGAAATATGAAAAGAAAAATAAAATAAGAAATGTATCTTATTCATATGATCGGTTGAACGAAAAGGAAAAGATACCTGATTGCTAGCTAGTTTCCCGCCAATTAATAAGCGAGCTAACATGAAATGGAAGCCACGTGTCGAATTTTGTTAAAGTCTTCCCCTTCTTCACCGTCAACCACTCTAACCCTGTTATTGAATGCTTTAGGCATCAAACGAAATTCTAATTCTCGTAGGGTAGTAACAAATGTCAGTCCATCTGGTAACATCTTCAATTTCTGGCAATCAATAATTTCCAAAAGTAAAAGGTTAGGCATGCTTCCTTCTTCCACCCTCCACTTCTCTAAGTTTGACAAGTATCTGAGTTATAGACTTCTGAGTTGAGGAAAACCCACAGAAGTGCAAACCATTTCCTTTCCCACGTAGGCATCATGGAATAAGAAGAGCTTGCTTAAGTTACGAATATACCCCAGAGCTGTCATAGGGTCCTTTTCAAGCATAGAGTCAGTAAGGCATAATGATGTTAGGCTCCGTGAGAAACTAAAATGGGGTAACAAAATACTTGAACCGTTATGCCCTCTTTCCGAACAGTTAGTACTCAACTCATGAAGACGGCTAGATCCAAACAGTTTTCTTAGAGCAATATGCCCTCTTTCTGAACTAAAATCATAATCTTTTATATCAAGAGAAAAGTGTCTCATGTGGTGGGCATTGTTTAATAGGTACTCAATCATCCTCTCCAGCTGATCAAGTGAATGCAGCGCTTTTACTGTTAGTTTTCGTAGTTTGGTCAATTTGAAGAGGTCCTCAATGTCATAGCATCTTAAGTTAAAATTTTCAAGTGTCTCTAGGTTTGTCAACCCATCCAACAGCAATGTCACACCATATGCAAGTTGTAGATGTTGCAGTTGTTCCATTTTTCGTGGAAAATTTTCCTTTTTCATAATGCGCAGGATCCCATCAAACTTAAGGGTTTGTAACTATTTCAGGTTGGTTCTACATGATGGGAGCATTTTGAAAGTACCATGACCTCTCACACTCAAGTATCTCAAATGGATTGAGTTAGCAATTAGAATGCTAAAATTTTTATTTGGAAACTGTCGAAAATCGATATCTAAAACTCTTAGGAACTTAAATTTGTTGAAATGAGACCAAGATATTCGTGACGAAGTTTTTGTAGTTGACCTGGAGAGGTAAATAAATAAAAGCGATCGAAGGTGATGACAGGTTTCCATGTTATGGGGGACATATACGATACTATTTTCTTTGTGATCCAAATAGAAAACAAGTCTTCGAGTTATAGTGGCCGAAGAATAATTTGATTTATGATACGTACCATCATTTTCATGCCCACTGACACGACTCAGAATGTGTCTCTAAAGTGTGTGCTCTATAGGCTCAAGTGCAAGCCTGTCGTTCAAGTAATAATCCGACAAGTTGGGTATCGATCCTCAGGGAAAAAGGACAACGGAGTTGTGACGACGGGATAAGATAGAGGAATCCTAACGTTGACTCTAAGAAGAAAAGAAAAGATTGATTTGGTCTTTTGGGATTGATTAAACTAAATGCAATTATGAAAGTTTAATGAAAAATGCAACTAACTAAACTACCTAGATTAAGAATGAAGGACTGAATTGAAACTTTTAACTAAATGATGAGAAAACATGATGGGAATACAATCCCCCAACCCTAGTATAATGCAGTTACAACGTCAATCATAAATTTATCCGATTAATTCAAACCCGGAATTTAGTACTCCCAAGCATTATGTATACGAGGTTCAAGCCCGCGTCATACCTAATCTGAGGATGAGTAAATCGGTATCGCTGTAATTACACTCAAATTGTACTCTAAATCATCACGAGTACCCAGAGGCAAACGAGATATAAAGATATACACTTCTTATGAAATTACGCGATACGATCAAAATTAATCATTAAATTCAGCGGATCGACGTTATACACATGCACTAACACATCAGGTTGGGTTCATGCTTCCAAACCTTGAAAAACCTAGCCGGACATGTTAAATTGACTAATGCATGAAATAATGACGTTGCATGTGTAGGAATTCATGATGAAACTAGCTAGAAACATGTAAATACGTATTATGAATGCGGAAAATAAGTTGAATCAAGTAGGAAAAACTAAGAATGCAAGAACAATAATAAGAAACAAGAATTTTGAATTAAAACTAGAAAAGCAAACCCCGAAACAATGAAATCTTGAAGCAATTTATTCCGTTGATGTTCCTAGATGTTCCTCCCCTTTCTTTCTATCAAAAACTCCCTAAAAATAACCCTAAAGGCTGCCCCTGGGTTGTTGCCTACATTCCCCACAAGTTTGGAGTGTTAAAAACCTAATAGGAGACTTGGAGACCAATCAAAATAAAAGACAAAATTCGCATGTCAGGTACATGTGAACCCCACACAGAACCGGTTCGCCTTGGGGTTTGGTGTACCAAGGTGGCCTGGAGTTCAACACTTAGAATTTTTCTGGCTTCTCTTCTTTTCATGGATTTTTCTTCAACTTCAACTGAGCATAACTTATCAACCGTAGCTCGGATTTGGGTGCCGCTTTTTCCAATGTTCTCGTTGTTCCGAGCTCTTCAACTTTCCAGAAGGCCCCACCTCCAGAATCGGGCTGTAAAATTACGAAAATTCCATTGAACTTGCCTTCCTAGCCTTTCTTCTATGATTTTTCCGCAACTTCAAGAGGTCATAACTCTTTCATCGTAGCTCGGATTGAGGTGTCGTTCTTCCTGGTGTTCTTGTAATTGAAAGATATTCAACTTTCTAGTTGGATCTACTTCCGGACTAAGGCTGAAAAATTACGAAAATGCCCTTGAACTTGCCTTTTTAGCTTTTCTTGCACTGTCTTGCTTCCTCTTTTGCACTGCTTGCATAATTAACCTGTAAAACCAATAAGAGAAGCACAAAACACGAAATACTCGCCAACGAAGGTTAGTTGCATAAATGTGAATCAAATCCATATCTGTTACATCACTCGGGTTCACAAAAGTACTGAAATTAGGGGAATAAATATACAATATTTATGCTCAATGTAAAAGAATGAAAGTAAGAGTTAAGGACACTTCAAGGACATTATTGGGATAGAGTACCACTTTCGCGGGCAAGCGATTGAATTTAGCGTATGCAACAAGCCTTTAAACCTCTAGGTTACCCTAGTAGGACGAGTTGTGTCTCGTGAGGGTTTGCAGTGAATATACCCACAAAATTCGACTCAAAGAAAATTCAAAATACGCAAAAATCGTACAATTCAAACTTTTACATAAAATAGTCATCATCAAGTCATATTTACAAGTCTCAAACCGTAGTGTGTGTGTGCTAAGCCGGAAATATAACCGCCAATTTCCATCGATTGATCATTACGTTACTTATCCGAAAATTCGTTTTGATTTCAATTTCTCACGGAATGCACTCACAAACGAATCTCTCAGATTATGGCTATTCTCTCGGCATGCGTTATATAAAGAGTAACTGTAATGGAAGCAAATTCACGCATGCAATTAGAAAGACGAAAATTTTATGGCAAAAGGATCTCTTCAACGGATTACGGTTTTAAAAACGGGAACATCGCCTCTATTTCGCGCATTTAACCTCTTATATTATCTTTTGGTGTCTTAGCTCTCCACGCGGTAATCAATTTTCTCAATTTGGACTCGTTTAGGACTTTTTCGGGTTGAAGGTATATAGGGTAAAATGAAGGAGGTATAGAAGGTTGGAATTGGAAAATTCATTCGTGATGTCCATTTGTGTTTTTTTCGGGCTATTGCTCATTTTTTTTCTTCTTTTTCTATTTTTTTTTCATTTCTTTTCTTCTTTGTTGCTATTTTTGTTGGGCATTCTTCTATTTTTTCCTTGCCCCTTTTTGTTGCGCTTTTCGGACTTAAATTCTAAATTTTTTTTTCATTTTTCGCAATTCTGGGCTATTTTGGGTTTTTTTCGGGTTGTCAAACGAAAGGGAAAATTATTCGGCTCAAATTGGGTTGCAAAGGGTAATTTTTCGCTACTTTTTCTGGCCAATATTTTTGGGGTGACAAACGAGGGCCTACTTCATTGTCCAAAATACCAATTGCGTTACCATATGCGTTTCGAGATTAATTTAATTTAGAGACTAATTTGGCACGTTTTTCAAGGCAATATTGCATACATTTTTCAAGACCGATCAAAATGAATGAATTGAGATCCTTGACAACTTATTAAGCGCTAAAAAGAACTTTGAGTTAACCATTAACTCGGATTGATTTAAAAAATTGCAAAACGTGATAGGCTAGAATCTCACCGGATTTGTTAATCTCCACATTTATTCGTTAAGTCGTCAATTTTTCGCACAATTTCCATCTTTGGTCAATTTCGGCTTTGTGTATGTTGGGTGTTTACAATTTGAGACTACAATTTGACTTTTAATGAAATTTTTGAAAAATTTGAATTCCAATTTTTATTTATTTTGAACAAATATATTTTTGGATTTTTCAAAATTTTATGATTTTTTTTGGAAATTTTGGGCATTTTTGAAAATTTGTGAAGTTTTAGAAATACGCACTTGTGACCCCCCCTAACTTAGACTTTTGCATTGTCCTCAAGCAAAAAGGACGAAAATCTAACTCAAGGCGAATGAAAAGTGCGGAAAAATAAAACAAACAAATATGAAAAATGCAACAAGACACTATATGACACTCATGCTTGATTCAAAAATACAACAAAAATCACCCCATACGCGTCGGGGGTGCGACGACCTCTCATCTCTCCACAAACTCACCCGACCCCACTTACGGGGGTCGAGGCTCTCCTTGTCACTCCCGTCCTAGGATTATATTCCAACAATCGAAACAAGTTGGGACCTCGCCCATAGATAAAGGATAGACCGGGAGACTCATCGTGACTAATTGGAAAGGGATCCTCGTGATGCTGAATCAAAGCGTGGTCTACGTGCGCTGACTCGGAGGGGACACCTAGGTTTCTTTCAATTTTTAAGATGCATGGGTCGGGCTCTAAGTCGGATGAACCACAACTTTTCTCCTCACTCGCCTTCGGGACCTCTAGTGGTATGGGTGGATGGTCACAAAGAAGAAATTCATTGATTTTATCTTCCCATTCGCTTTCTTCTAGGTGTCTAAATGAATCCATTAGAGTTTGGACTTCGTCGTTAAGGCTCTCATCTAGGCTCTCATTCACCGGACCGAATTCTTTTTCAAAATTTTCCATGCTCATGTCCCCTGGATCTCTCTCTCTCGTGGTAACTACGTCCTCTCTAACTTGCTCGATCTCTAACTCCACCATTTGTCTCTCTTATAACCCCTCTCTCTCTCTCTCTATTGCGATAACTACACACCTCTCTTCCACTTTTCTCTCTGCGTCACAACTACCACCGTTACTTGATGAAATACGGCACACTCCTAATGACTCTCTCTCGTGGGACCCTTTGTTCTCGTGATTTATCATTAAAGATGATCCTAAGGTGTCTCCACAATAATTCTCCTCGTTGTATTCCTCTACGATCTCCTCTACGAAACTCACCACGTGAAGATCATCTTCCTCCCCTGTCTGTTGGGTGATATGGAAGATATTGGTCTCTAAAGTCATGTTCCCCAAAGTGAGTTGCATTCGCCCATTCCGAGTATTGATGATTGCGTTAGCCGTAGCTAAGAACGGGAGCCCAAGGATGATAGGAACATGGTTGCTTGAGGTAAAGGAGGGCTCCGTGTCCCAAATGACAAAATCTACCGAAAAGTATAAGGTGTCAACTTGGACGATCACGTCCTCAATTATGCCTCGTGGAATCTTCACGGTTCGATCCGCTAGTTGGAGAGTGACCTTTGTGGGCTTGAGGTCGCCCAAGTCAAGTTGCCTATAAATGGAGTAAGGAAGTATGTTTACACTTGCTCCCAAGTCAAGTAATTCTTTCTCAATTTTATTATCTCTAACGATGCATGATATGGTGGGTGCACCGGGATCTTTGAATTTAGACGGGAGATCATTTAGTAGAATGGAACTCACGTTCTGAGCTAGAAAGACATTATTTTTAACCTTCATCTTCCTTTTTACCGTCAACAAATCTTTGATAACTTTGTCGTAGGCTGGAATTTGCTTGATGGCGTCAAGGAAGGGCGAGTTTAGCTTCACTTGCTTAAGTACTTCTAGCACTTCATCACGTGGGCATCCTTTCTGTGAAGGAATCAACCTTTGAGGAAATGGTGCCGCGGTGGGTGGTGTCACTACTACCTCGGCCTCACTAGTGTCGTTTTTATCACCTTCTTTCAAGGGGACATCTTCGGCCTCTTTAGTGCCGGGTGAAATCTCCTTGTCTTTAGGTATGTCTTGTGGAAGCGGTGACAAGTCAACAACTCTCCCACTACGTAAAGTGGTGATTGCGCTACATTGCTCAAGATGGTCGTGGGGTGTCGAGCTAACACTACTTTGACCTTGGAGAGGTCTTTGGCCCTGGGCAAGAAACTTTCCCTTCTCTTGAACACTCAATGAGGATTGTATTTGTGACAGAGTCGCATTTATGTCGCCAATTAGACGATCATATTTGGCATTGTTTGCGGTCTGGCTTGCGATGAATTGATTCACAGTATCCTCAAGAGTTCTCCGCTGTGGCGGGATATAATTTCCGTGAGGTGGTGGTGCTTGCACATGTCCTTGCATGTGTGGAGCTTGTTGAAATTGTTGTGGAGGAGGAGGGGCAACATGCGAAGGAGGGTTCATTGCGACATGTTGTTGCCCGTAGCTAAAACCGGGCTGATTTTTCGATGAAGGATTGTATGAATTCCCGTGAGGGGTAGCGAAATTACCCCTGAAACCTCCTATACTACTAACTTGCTCTTGAAGCATTCCTTTGTAGGCGGGTATCGTCGGACATTTCTCAGTTGAATGTCCCGCCTCACAAATCGCACACACCTTCTCGACGGGATTTTTGATAGATCCAACTACCTCACATAAATCTCGAAATCCTTTCTCAAGGGTGTCCAATCGACTGTCCAACACAGAGGTCTTATCTACATGGTATAGGCCGAACGCCGATGGAGTGGTGGTCGCTTGACGATTTCGATTCTGAGCATTACGATCAGAAATATCCCATGATTGGGTAGTCTCGGCAACATACCTCAGGTGTAGCTCAGCATCGTGGCAGTCTAGTTCGATAAACGGACCACTACCCATGGTTTCAATGAGTTGATTGAAGTTAAGGTTCAACCCATTATAGAGTAAGGAAATGATTTGAGCTGTATCAAATCCATGATGGGGTCACAAAGCAGTTAACTCATTGAAACGCTCATAACATCGATGGAATGGCTCATTATCCAATTGCCTGAACGATTGAATCTGAGCCTTTATGGAGATTGTTCGATGTGGTGGAAAGAACTTCTTGAGAAATCTGGATTGTAACTCGTTCCAAGATGGAATCGATCTCGGAGGTAAAGACCATAGCCAGGTCTTAACTTTATCTTTTAGCGAGAATGGGAAGAGTTTGAGGCGAATCACCTCTTGTGTGCAAGTTTGATCGTTGAGAGTATCACACACGTCCTCAAATTCCCTTATATGCAGGTATGGCTTTTTAGAATCCATACCGTGATAGTGTGGTAGCATCTGGATCATCTCATTTTTGAATCGGAACAGCCCGGCATTATACGCGAGTATAATGCATCCCGGAGTGACAGTGCGCTCGGGATATAAGTATTCTCTCAACGTGCGGTATGGAGGCTCTTCCTCACCAGTAGCTGCATTTCTATATTGCGACATCTCTATCTCACTTGACGATTTGGTGCTCTCACTAGGTGTGCGCGAAGTGTGTCCTACGAAGGAGAAGGGAGTGTTGCTAGAGATTGAGTGTGACGGTGTGGGAGGTGGGATCCAGAACTGTGGGGCGTTTGGAGTGTGGGGACTATCTGGGTTATACTCCACTATAGGATTTTCGTGAATATGGGTGGGAGTATTATGAGGTGTGGAAGTGGTTTCAGAATTTTGCATTAAGCTCAGGAGAGATGGTGATTGTGAATCTTTTTGAAATTTTTTTTTTTAATTTTTTTGGATTTTTGAATTTTTGGTCAAAGTTTTGGATTAACTCGATCTAATCCTAAGTCTACCTAATTCCCCGACAACGGCGCCAAAAACTTGACACGACTCAGAATGTGTCTCTAAAGTGTGTGCTCTCTAGGCTCAAGTGCAAGTCTGTCGTTCAAGTAATAATCCGACAAGTCGGGTATCGATCCTCAGGGAAAAAGGACAACGGAGTTGTGACGACGGGATAAGATAGAGGAATCCTACCGTTGACTCTAAGAAGAAAAGAAAAGATTGATTTGGTCTTTTGGGATTGATTAAACTAAATGCAATTATGAAAGTTTAATGAAAAATGCAACTAACTAAACTACCTAGATTAAGAATGAAGGACTGAATTGAAACTTTTAACTAAATGATGAGAAAACAGGATGGGAATACAATCCCCCAACCCTAGTATAATGCAGTTACAACGTCAATCATAAATTTATCCGATTAATTCAAACCCGGAATTTAGTACTCCCAAGCATTATGTATACGAGGTTCAAGCCCGCGTCATACCTAATCTGAGGATGAGTAAATCGGTATCGCTGTAATTACACTCAAATTGTACTCTAAATCATCACGAGTACCCAGAGGCAAACGAGATATAAAGATATACACTTCTTATGAAATTACGCGATACGATCAAAATTAATCATTAAATTCAGCGGATCGACGTTATACACATGCACTAACACATCAGGTTGGGTTCATGCTTCCAAACCTTGAAAAACCTAGCCGGACATGTTAAATTGACTAATGCATGAAATAATGACGTTGCATGTGTAGGAATTCATGATGAAACTAGCTAGAAACATGTAAATACGTATTATGAATGCGGAAAATAAGTTGAATCAAGTAGGAAAAACTAAGAATGCAAGAACAATAATAAGAAACAAGAATTTTGAATTAAAACTAGAAAAGCAAACCCCGAAACAATGAAATCTTGAAGCAATTTATTCCGTTGATGTTCCTAGATGTTCCTCCCCTTTCTTTCTATCAAAAACTCCCTAAAAATAACCCTAAAGGCTGCCCCTGGGTTGTTGCCTACATTCCCCACAAGTTTGGAGTGTTAAAAACCTAATAGGAGACTTGGAGACCAATCAAAATAAAAGACAAAATTCGCATGTCAGGTACATGTGAACCCCACACAGAACCGGTTCGCCTTGGGGTTTGGTGTACCAAGGTGGCCTGGAGTTCAACACTTAGAATTTTTCTGGCTTCTCTTCTTTTCATGGATTTTTCTTCAACTTCAACTGAGCATAACTTATCAACCGTAGCTCGGATTTGGGTGCCGCTTTTTCCAATGTTCTCGTTGTTCCGAGCTATTCAACTTTCCAGAAGGCCCCACCTCCAGAATCGGGCTGTAAAATTACGAAAATTCCATTGAACTTGCCTTCCTAGCCTTTCTTCTATGATTTTTCCGCAACTTCAAGAGGTCATAACTCTTTCATCGTAGCTCGGATTGAGGTGTCGTTCTTCCTGGTGTTCTTGTAATTGAAAGATATTCAACTTTCTAGTTGGACCTACTTCCGGACTAAGGCTGAAAAATTACGAAAATGCCCTTGAACTTGCCTTTTTAGCTTTTCTTGCACTGTCTTGCTTCCTCTTTTGCACTGCTTGCATAATTAACCTGTAAAACCAATAAGAGAAGCACGAAACACGAAATACTCGCCAACGAAGGTTAGTTGCATAAATGTGAATCAAATCCATATCTGTTACATCACTCGGGTTCACAAAAGTACTGAAATTAGGGGAATAAATATACAATATTTATGCCCAATCACCCACAATCAACAACTTTGAAGAAATCCTCTTTTTTTGCCATCTCCAAACATATCTCTCTCATGAGATCGTGAAGGACACGTGATTTGAGCTTTCTAAATCCTGACTCGGTTTCTTCAAATTGGACTTGAACCATACACCTATGAGCTAGTTCGCCCAAATAATATTCTGCCACCTCCACCATGGTCTCGCTTTTTCTTTTGTCTTTTGACAATACCATACTCTCCGCCATCCATAACTGATATAATCACTCCGCTTCTATCTCGGAGTCTTCTAAAAACAGACCCAAATAAACGAAGCATGGCTTCAGTTGATATGGCAAGTCATTGTAACTTAAAGCTAATATATTTTATACTCCTTTGTGTTGTTGTCACAGGCCTTCGCCAATACTTATGATTGGCTTGAAATTGCGATGTACAATCTGCCACTCTCCCGGAGTACGCTTCCTTTTTAGAAGTCTCCCTAGAACGACTATAGCTAATGGAAGACCATGACAATTAATAACCATTTCAGATCCTAAGTTCTCCATTTCTTCCTTATCTTCAACATCTGTGAAACAACAATTAAAACAGGAAAAAGAACAAAGGATATAATTTTCATTGCCTGACATAAATATAAAAACAATTCATTTATGTATACAACTAGGTAGATGAAGCAGCCAACAAAACAAAACAAATAAAGTAAAAATACTCTTCCCCTAGAGAAGAATTTTGTGATCATCTTTTAACAGTTCACCTAGTTTCCTCTAGAGTTCTATGGAACATTCTCAAGAACTTCACCCAGACAATGAATGGTGCGGATCCATGATATATATTCTGGCCAAGTTTTTCATCTCTAACTATAAAACAGTGCTAGAACAATAGAATTTCAGTCTAATTATTCTCTCTTGTAAAAGTAGTATGTTAGTCGTCGATTACATGCATTATCTCTACCACCGTGGATTTCGTGACGGTGTAAAAAAAATTAAACTTATGAATATCGAGCCATACTATTGAGATGCCCTTGTGTTTTACTTTTTACACAAGATCAAATCGCCTGTGCATAATAGCTTCCCAGAAGACTATTGGTATGCAATCTTTTGTACTAAAGCCAATTATGAGAAATATAACATTCACAACCAAAATTATATTACTTTCAAATCCCATGTAATATCATTTATAGGAACTCTTTGGCCCTCAATTATTTAATGATTTTCAAAAAATATATTTTCCACTTGGTTTGCTTCACGTGACAAGTCAATTGCCTATGGTAGTAAGTACCTTTCTAAATTTCTACTGGACTTCAACCATTTTTCTAACAAATATGTAGTTCTTAAAATTATAAAGAAAAAATAAAAGAATCACTACCAAATTCAGATCGGTCGGAAAATCCCATATAAAAAATTATTCCATATCATCTTGTTCCAGTACCTTTGGCTGGGGTCAAATATTATTATATTATTAGTTCTATTTGATGCAAGCGGTGCCACCCAAGGTTCTTAAAACGTTGTATGTTAGCAATAATTTGAAGTTATAAATAAGAATATTACAAACATGACGGGTCTGTTTGGTTTGCAATTATAATTCAATCTTGTATTTAAATACAATTCTAATTAAAATTTGTCTTTCACAACCTGTTTTTAAACACGGGTGTTACATGTGACTCACAACTAAAATTGAAATGCATAGGATCGGATTTTTATTGTTGGTAAGGTAAAGATATGGACAATACAACTTCTTTAATAAACAGAAACAATTAATCTTTAACTGCTATAATACATAACTTGTTTTTTTACTGACAAAAAGATTAAAGAAAAAGAGAGTTGAGAGAAGTGAGATGAGAAGAACGGTGCCATGATATGAGATGAGGCAGACCCTCAAGAGGGAATCTGAGCTCGTTGCCTTTTATATATACACAGATTGTTAAATGCTAGACATGAGGAGGTGGTCGAATTTTTTGTTACGTGTCATTGTCCAAAATATTTTTTTGGTATGTGATTTTAGTGATAATGAGTGAAGCCAAAAATTCAACCAATTCAAACACCGTCCGTGTGACCATGTTAGAAATTTTAAATATGGTACGATTCAGAATATAACTTCGTTAAATATGGTTTGATGCTAGCGTACACGCATCAAGGATCATTCCTTGCAATGTCAATTGTAGAAACCACAAAAATATCCTCTAGCTCTGGTCTTGACTTATTTTAAATAAAAATTCAAATCAATTGAACACAAATTTGTGATAACCGCAATATTGAAAAAACCAAAATATATATTGTAGGTATAAAACTGGTCATGTTCTTGTTCATCTTAGTCATGTTTTAAAAAAAATATTTAAAATAAAAGAAAAAAGTTGGCCTTAAATTGGGGCCGACAAAACGGGTTATTTCTGAACAAAGTTAAATCAAAACCATTGTCAAAACGACGAAATCAAACCCATTGTCACAGTTAAATCTCATCCACCAGCACTACCACCTCTCTTTTTTCTTTCAATCTAAATTGTTTTTTATTTTTCTATCAAATTCATAATCAATTCAATATTTTTTTCCCATAATCTCTTTTTTTGGTTGCATTCCCATAATATCTTCAAAACCCAAAGTCACACGTGGTTTAATTCGTTCCTGAGATGTACGGTAGTGTGATTTGAGGTAGTGTTGGTGTATTGGTGGTGGATAAGTGGTGTGAAAGTCACCGGTAGTGATGGTTGTTGGCCGACTATGATGGAGTGGGTTGGTGCTTGTAATTTTGCGATGTTTATTTGGGTTGGCCTTCTCTATAATTTATAAGGGTAAATTGGCAAAGTAATTGGTCGATGTACTATAGGTGGTGGGTGTAGCGTAGTTGTAGAAGTGGTGGAGGTATTTTCGTGGTGGTCGAAGTGTTCTTGTCTGCCAGTTAGCAGTCAAGGTATTTTTGGGTGGTGATGGCAAGAGTGTCATGGTGGAGATATCTTTTTTATGGTGGTCAAATCACTATAGTGGTGGAGTTGGTGGGGGTAATTTTTTGTTAGCGGTAGTGGCATCAGTGTGGTGGTGGTGGAGGTGGTGGAAGAGAAATTAAAAATTAGCTCAATTAACTTATTGTCAATGTAAATGATTTGATATAAAATTTTGTTACACGTTAAGATGGTTATAATTTTTAACTAATATTTTTTAACCACATGACACCTACTTAGCAAATTAGTGACACCATAGGATGACATAAGGATTGTACAAATGGATTTATTACTAACTCCCATCATGTTTTTAGTGAAGAATAATTCTAGGTGAACTTCCTTTTGAGACCACCTTGAAATCATCATGCTTGCGCGAGATTGGTTAATTCCTTATGAATGCGGGTCCACGCCAGTGGAATTAACCAATCTCGACACACCACGTACGCGTGCGGTTCCAAGTGGTCTCAAAAGGCGGGTCATGTAGAATCACTCTTTTAATGAAATGAAAATGGTTGCTTAAAATTGCATCAATTTAAAAAAATATAGGGTTAACATTACAACTTTTGAAAGATCGGGTTTAAAAGTGAAAATGGCCCTAACCTTTAGGGTTAATTTTGTATTTTCCCTTAAAAATTCTAAAACTTATTGAAAAATAATATGAAATAGTTAGAAATCATATAAAAACACTATAAAAATTAGAAATGAAAAATACATATGCTTAGGAGGGACAAATCTACAAATGATGTTTCTCGAGAAGAATTTGGTTGTCTTCCTCTTTGTGGTGGTGCCTAATGGCTGAACCTCATCCCATTTGGCGAAGTGATCAATGACCACAATACATAACTTGTTTGACCTTTTCTACGGGGTAAGGGACCTACCAAATTGACTACTCGTTGAGTAAAGGGTAATGAGCTAAGCGTTAGAGACATTTGTCAACTGAATGTTTTCCAAAAGTACCCTTGCCCCAAGACCTTGTAGACTAAGGTATTTGGGCTTTTTTGTGCACTATAGACACCTTCGAGGATGTCTCTAAGGACATAACTGGCTTCTGATGAGCTAAAGCATCCCTGAGGTGCTTAGATATACCCACTATTAAACAATACCCCATTTTCCATGTAATATCAGGAAGCTAACGTCTTTATTCTTCTGATTTGACATTTATCTTTTGACACGACACCATCTCCGAGGTAGACCTTGATGGGAGTTATCAAATTTGAGCTCTGATGGACCGCTACGGTGTTGATATGGCATGGTGTGATGCTTCCCTGGTTCAAGGTGACAACTAGGAACTATGGATTTATCTCATCTCATGAGGATACTCGTTAAAGATGTTCAGGCTTTCAATTTTCTACCAATACGACCCTTCTAATGCAAAATAAGGATTTTCTCTTAATGAGATGCTTCACAAATGCTAAGTACCCTACCTTCATATTACTTATGGCCTCATATACCCCAGTGACTTTGTTAGCCACTAGATGAGATTGCTAGTGGCCTCTACCTATTTTGTTTTAAAATGGATGGCTAGGCCTAATTCTGTCACCAAGCATTCATAAGTCGATTCATTATTAGAGGCTTTAAACTTGAAAAAAAACGCAAGAGAGATATTCTCTCCTTGAGGGATCGCTAGATGAAGTCCAACTCAAATATTTGAGCTATTTAAGGAGACATCCACGTATAAGATCCATGTAGGAGTGTTGGGGGATATTTCTTTAAACAATGGTTACATTAAACCAAAATGACCTACACGTCATCCTTGACCCGACCACCCTTGTCACAGTCAAATATCGTGAAAAAATAAAATGCATTTTTTGTCTCAGTCTTTGACAGTGACATGGATCCTAAAAATTATTGTCCTTGTCACGGTCACGGTCAAAGCCCTTGACAAGTCCGTGACCTTGTTTTTGTAAATTTCAAGTGCCATCATTTTCTTGGGATGTACTTAAATAGAACCATTTGAAATTACAATGCTTATCCAAATGAGATGTTTTTGATTATATATAGCCAAGAGAAAATAGTACTTAACCGGTGAATAGAAGCAATACAATTATTATTTGGGTTTTCTTGACAAAATACCCTTTTTGTAATGTTATATCTGACATAAATCTCAGTTTAATAATCCCTGGGACATAGGCCCTAAAATCATAAAAAATGTCTAACACTGTTAACCCTCCTTTATTTCGTCATTAGAGTTAATCCTAGAATAGTTTTTTTTACAAAAATACCCCTAGTTTATTGTAATACCCCGAATTTTTATGGCTTTTAAAATTGGGGATTTATTGAATTTAATTGAGATATTAATTTAAAATTAATCCGGCATTTTATTTTAAATATTTACTACCATGATGTGAGTTAGTAATTACTGGAAATTTGTTGAATATTAATGCATGAGAAGAGTAATATATGTGATTGATTTTATTAAAATTGTCACGAGTCAATAAAATGGCAATTATGGAAATTTAATTTAGGATTCGCCTATGTCGTGTCAGGACTATATTATTATCATCAAAGTGAATAAATTATAATTCATTCGTATAGTCATTTTGAGCACGTTAGAGTGTCCGTAAGGGTCAAGATAGTCAGAAAACTGTATTCGAGGGTTTAATTTGGGTCTCGGGGCGTTTTTAGTCCTAATTGACATCCCGGGAGGGTATTTTAGACATTTGGTATTTTTGGGTAATTAAACCCCATGAATTTTCTTAGTATTTATTAGCCATTTAGAGTTGTCTCTTGGGGTTAAGCTGGAATTTTGCATAAGATGGATCTTGCTTAATGGCATCAAGGAAAGGTAAATTTAATTTTACTTGCTTTAGCATGTCTATTACATCATCACGGGGATTTACTTTGTGGGAAGTAACTAGCCTTTGAGGAAACGGTGCTGCGGAGGGTGGTTTCACTACTACCTCGGGCTAACTAGTGTCTTTTTTTATCAATATCTTTCAATGGGACATCTTCGGCCTCTTTCGTGCCAGGAGAAATCTCCTTGTCTTTGGTTGGGTCATGTGGAGGAGGTGATAAATCAACGACTCTCCCACTACGAAGAGTGGTCACATCTTGACATTGATCCTGATGTTATGTAGAGGTAGAGCTAACACTAGTTTGACCTTGGGGAGTTATTTGGCTCTGGGAAGGAAACTTGCCCTTCTCTTGGATACTCAATGATGAATGCATCTTTCAAATAGTCGCATTTATGTTGTTGATCATGCGCTCATGTCTAGCAGTGGTTGCATTCTGGGTTGTGATAAATTGGTTTATCGTATCCTCGAGACTTCTCCGCAGTGGAGTGATATACGGCCCTGAAAGTAGTTGTGCTTCCACATGTCCTTGCATGTGAGGTTCTTGTTGAAAGTTTGATGGTGGGGGAGGGACAACATGTGAATTATCATTCATCGCAGCATTTTGTTTCCCATAGCTAAAACAAGGATGATTTTTCCTTAAAGGGTTGTAGGAATTCCTATGCGTTGGACCGACGTTACCCTGAAATCCTCCTACACCACTCACCTGCTCTTAAAGCATAACTTTATAGGCGGATATCGTCGGACATTACTCTGTTGAATGTCCTACCTCACAAATAGCACACGCCTTCTTAATGGGATTCGAGATGGAGCCAGTTGGTCCTCTTGCACATATCTCAAGTACTTTCAGCATTCCTTTATCAAGTAGATCGAGTCGACTGGTCGTCATAGTACCCTTTTCTACATGACATAGGTCGACCGCCGATGGAGTGGTGGTCATTTGGCACATTTGATTATGACCACTAGGGTCAGATGTGTCCCATGCTTGGGTAGTCTCGGTGACATACCTCATTTGAAGCTCAACATCGTTGGCGTCTAGGTCGACAAAAGGACCATCACACATGGTTTCAAAGAGTTGTTTGGAATTTATATTCAACCCATTATGGAAGAAGGAAATGATTTGTAATTTATCAAATCCATGATGAGGGTACGAAGTGATTAACTCATTAAAATCCTCGTAACATCGATCAAATCACTCATTTTATGATTATCGAAAGGTTTCAATTTGAGACTTGATGGAGTTCGTTCGATGTGGAGGAAAGAATTTCTTAAGGAATTTAGATTGTAACTCGTTCCATGATGCATTCGAGTTTGGAGGTAAAGACCATAGCCAGGTCTCATCCTTGTCCTTTAGCAAGAATGGGAAGAGTTTGCGGCGGATCACATATTTTGTGCAAGTTTGATCACTAAGGGTCTCGTATGGCTCCTCAAATTCCCGGATGTGGATATATGGATTTTCTGATTCCATTCCATGGTAGTTGGGAAGTATTTGGATCATCCCATTCATAAAGAGAAATTGCCCTGCATTATACGGGAGTAAATGGATCCCGGAGTGATAGTTTGCTCGGGATATAAGATTTCTCTCAAAGGGCGGTATGGGACCTCTTCCTCACCTCCGGCTACACTACCAGGTTGTGACATGGCTCTCTCACTGGATGACTCTGTGTCCTCACTTGGTATGCTCGGAGCGTGCTCTATGGTGTGTCCTTAGAGGGATATCGTAGTGTTACATGGAATTGAGTATGGAGGTGGAACCCAGAATTATGGAATGTTTGGAGTGTGAGGGCTATCGGGGTCATACTCAACTATTGAATTTTCGTGAATGCTTGTTGGAGTATATTAGGGAGTTAGAGTGAGTTCAGGATTTTGCAGTAACAGGCTATTGAGAGATGAAGTATATTTTTGTGCTTTTTGACACACACACACACACACACACACACACACACACACACACACACACACACATATATATATATATATATATATATATATATATATATATATATATATATATATATATATATATATATATTTTGGTCTATGTTTTAGATTAACGGAATCTAACCTACGTCTAACTAAATCCCCGACAATAGCGTCAAAAACTTGACGCGACTAAGAATGTGTCTCTAAAGTGCATTCTCTCTAGGCTCAAGTGCAAGCTTGTTGTGTTAGTAATAGCCCCGGTAAGTCCGGATCGTCTCTACAGGAAAATAGGATGAGAAAATCGTGACGACAGAAGGACAGACGGTCAACCTAATTTCAACTCTAAGAAAAACAAAAAGATGATTGATTTGCAAATAATCCTACTAAGTAAAAGGAACTAGATTCAGACTATGGAACTAATGAATTGAGAAAGTATTAATAACTAAGAATGAAGTAATAAGTATGAAGAGAAAAATAGGTTGGGAATACAATCCCTTAACCCTAGTGTATTGCTAGTATAAATCTAATTGTAAGTTTAAGTGATTAATCAGACCCAGACTTTAGAACTCTCAAACATTACGTATATGAGGTTCAAGCCCGCACCATACATATTCAGAGGAAGAGTAAAAAGGTAACGCGATAGCTACACTCGAATTGCATTTTAAAGTATCCCGGTTACCCTGAAGCAAACGAGATCCAAAGATCTACAGTGGTTGTGTTCACTATGCAATACGGTCGAATAAATCCTTAGTTTTAGAGGATTAATTTTATACAGATACAACGTTCACATCGGGTTGAGTTCCTGCATCCCAACCCTAATAAATCTAGTTGGACATACTGAACCTAACTATGCATGAATTAACTATGTTGCATGTGAAATAAATCCTGATGAAAAATATACTGAAACATGCAAGAACAATAATAGAGAGAATCGAAATTGAAATAAAACTTGCAATCAAACCCGTAAATAATTGATCTTGAAGCACCAAATCAAAACTATCTTCCTAGGGTAATCTCCTACTTTTGTCTCTATCATAAATTATTCAAAACTGTGTTTTCCAAGTCAATATAAAGACACAAATACATTTTAGAAGAGTTTGTAACATCATAAGACTCTTTGGACCAATCAACATTTGAGGAGAATTTTGCGTCTCAGGCACCTCGAACCGGTTCACAGGTACCCTGAACTAGTTCTCCCCCTGAACCGGTTCAACATGTGGTTCGTGGAAACTTGCTGGTTTGAGCCTTCTTCTTTTCATTTCCAACACTTAGAAAAATTTCATGTTTTCTTCCTTTCTTCTCTTGATTTTTCTTCAACTTCAAAGGGGCTTAACTCTTTCATCATAGCTCGATTTTGGGTGCTAATTTTTCTAGTGTTATCGTTGTTCTTATCTCTTTAACTTTCCAGTTGGCCCCTAATCTGGGATCAGGATGAAAAAGTATGAAAATGCCCTTGAACTTGCCTTCCTTGCCTTGCTTGAATTATTTTGATTTCTCTTTCGCACTGCTTGAATACTTTACTTGTGAAACACATAAGAGAAACACGAAATACTTTTCAGTGAAGGTTAGTATCATAATTATGAGTTAAATCCATATCAATTACACCACTCGGGTTCACAAAGATACCAAAATTAAGGGGATAAATATACAATATTTATACCCGATCAATTGTTCCTCCCATGATTCATGACCTCAACCTATAATGTAAAGGCAATTACAATTGTGAGCTTGTAAATGAGAATGTTTTCATAGAATTAGCTTAAACTGGTTAATTTGGGATGATGATTGAAGAAAACGAGACAATAAGATTATTGATTAGGACCTGGTGGTGCGATGATGGTGATGTAGAGGAGAGATATTGAGTATGAGCTTGGACGCGAGGGATCGACTGGGCTTCTTTTTCGTCTCTATAGTCTCAAACTCTTAAATCAATCTCCTTCCATATCGTACCAACTACCAACAGTGATGGTACTTCGTTTACACTCGAACTAAACTATATTTGTCATTTATGTCCTTTTAGTAATACCCCGTAATTATATTGATTTTTATTTAAGGGATTAATTAAATTAAATGGGAATTAATTGGGAATTAATCCGGATATAAATAGTAGCAAGATGTGAGTTGGTATTTGATTACGATGTTAAAATTGAATATTTCTGAGTATGTATGGTAATATATGAGTATTGAAAATATTTAAATTGTCACGAGGTAGAAATACGACAATTTGGAAATTTAGTTGGGACGCGCGTGTCAGTCCCGTTAGGAACGACATTATTTAAATTAAAATGTGAATCATATTTTTTTCAACCGAATGGTCATTTTGAGTGCACCAACGTGTCCGAAAGGGTCAAAATTGTCAGAAAACACTAGCCGGGGGTTTAGTTTGGGGCCCGGGGAATTTTTAGGCCAAACCGACAACCTAGAAGGGTATTTTGGTATTTTTATAAATTAGGGGATTAAAACGTACGAATTTTAGGAGTTAATTATATATTATTTAGGAAGCCACTAAGGCCATTATCAGGCAAAAGTGAGAGAGTGGGATACGGATGTTTTGAGGGAAGTTAAAAGAGAGGCTAGAGGACCTATACCAAACCATCTCCCCATCATCACAATTGGAAAGGATTTGTCACCGAAAAAAGGAGAGAATCAACCTTGAAACACCGGCAACACATCTGAAGAACGAATCTATGGCAAGTGATTTGATATTTTTATGTGCATTGAATATTTCTTCCATGTTTAGTGTAGGAACTGTTTGTCTTGGAAGTTTTGAGGAAAACCTAAGGAAATTGTTATAGAAACTCTAAAGTTGGGTTAGGGATTGCATGTAGAATGACTATGGACAAATTTAGTATCCAAAAACTTAACTATGATGATTTAAAAACGGAATTATGATGAGTAATTAGACACAATAAAATTTTGGGTTCATGTTCATAGGGTTTGGGGTAAAATTTGGGGATTAATGAAAATTGCATGTTGATTAGGAGGATTTAACCCCAAAAATATGTTAAGAAGTGACCTAAGAGGACTTAAAGTAGTTTAAGAACTATAAAATGCTATTGGGATGATCTTAGGATGAATTTAGAGAAGAGAAAAAGGAAGAAAAACGAATTGCGAAAATTTCTGGGCATAGTCTGCCATCTCGTTAGAAGACCTGCCCAGGTCATTTGAACGACCTCATTCGAACGAGATGACAGTACTCCTTCTAACGAGTTGGTAGTTCGTTCGAAGCCATTCGTTCGAATGAAATTTCTAACGAGTTGATAGAATGGCCTTTTAGGCCTGATTTTATTTCGAAGCTCTAATAGATTTATTTATTTGAATGTTAACCTTCCCTTGATGACTAGTGGGTATAGTTGTGACATTGAAGTACGTTTAGGAGTAAAACTTAGAATTGTGTAGTAAACGGGATGACATTTATGGGTTAATAAACATGTACCTAAAATTACGACGTGATAAGGGTTGATAACTTTTAATGTATATTATACGCGGATTTATAATCGTGCAACATTTAATGACGGTATGGAAATTTAAAATATACCTCTAATAATATTGAGATATCTAAGAAGTGTGAATGCTTAGTCTATGTGGTTATCTGTGCATAACATACCTACCATACTTGCTATCATGGGAGGTCGGCATTCGATCAGGGCCATCTAATCTTTGTGTGCCTACGGGGGGATTTAGGTTGGTACCTCGAGGACATATGTCAGAGAAGGACTTATTGAGAAGCTAATAAGTTTGCTGATCATGGGAGCGTAGGTATGTGCGTGACCCATGTGATGTTAACTATGTTTGCCTCCATTATTTGTGATTGTTGTTTATTGAAAATGATTCCTGAGAGATTCGAAATACGTAGTCCTTATGTACATGATGTACTAGGATTGGATAGCAGAGTATGTGTGTACTGCAGCTTAGTCTCGGGGTGCCAGTATTGTATATTTATGATGAGAATAATATACTGTGAATTGAGATGAACTGTCATGTATAAATGTAAGTGTGAATAATAGCAATATTTTTGTAGAGTTAAAAATGGAAAATCTCCACTGATTAGCATTACTAATTTTGGGAACTAAGAAGACAAGTAAAACTCTTTGTTTAAATTATGATGTCGGGAATTAAATTGTGAATCGAATAGTAATATTAGATTGTATATTGGACTAGTTAGATATGGTATTAACTAGAATGGGTAGGGTTACGATAGGAGTGCACAATTAGTTGAGAGGTGAGGAACTCATGTGAGTGCACGCACTATCATGTACTTTATATTCACTGTTTAATTATATTAAATACTTGCTATATTTTAAACTTTTTTCACAATCGGGCCCTGACCCGTTTGCTTTCAAATCTATTTTTGTAAAAAACTTTTTAGGTGCCCAACCACAAGGACACCAAGCATAGGAGTTCCATTCCAGTGACGTGTTGTAGCTGCTGTAGAAGTTACTGGACCTCGATAGTAGACACCTCCATTTTTTATCTTGACTCTATTTTAGATTTACTCATCTGTAGGACATGTCGCCCCATTTCTTTTAGAGACATCTCATTTATTCAGTTTTATTTCAGACTTTTGGTTGTAATTAATTAGTGATTCAAACTTTTCATTTGTTTATTGCAGTATTTGGATTGTTGTGTGGAGTATTCCTCCAGATTCATTATTATTCCATGATTATTCTATTGTGACTATGTTGTAGTGGTTATGTTAGTATTTCATAATCTAACCTATTGCATGTTAATCGGATTTAATTAAAATTGACAACTCACTTTTTAAATATTAGGTGGCTAGTAATTATTAAAATGTTTTCGACAGTGATGCTATGAACTGAACTAACTTGGCATTTTGTATTAATTTGAATAAAGGAGTAGCTACCCGGTGTTTAATTAGTCGCGGTGTCACAGGTGGTATGAGAGCATCAGGTTCTAGTGTCCTTAGGATCTGTACGACTTGTTATGTTTTTGCTGAGCTTTCTTTTATGTAGAGCCCTATATTTAAGGAATGTTGTATTCTTTTGTGTATGTTTAACTCTTCAGCTATTTTGAGATAATAACTGAGAACTTATAAGACATCTCTCTCATTTCAAATGCCTCCACGACGAGCACAGTGAGTTCCCATGGATGCTCAGCCCAAACCACGGCCTGCACCAGTTCAGGGAACCATGAATGCTGCTGAGGCTGCGGCCACTGTAGACCAAGCGGTAAATGCCTCCCCAGCAGTTGTACAGCAGGCACCACCACATGCGGTGGTAGTAGCGCCAGTTTAGGATCATGCACTTCCGTCTACTTGGGAACGTGTTCGTGATGCTTTTCAGAAAGCACACCCTCCGGAGTTTGCAGGTAGCTCCGATGTTGTTGTGTCCAGTCAGTGGAAGAAAGACATCCAAAGGCACTTAACGATGTACGAGTGTACGGATGTACGGAGACAAATACTGGCTACTTTTAAGCTAGTAGGGTCAGCATTGCAGTGGTGGGATTCCATTACCAGCGCGAAGGAGAGAGACATTCTTTCAATTCAGGAGTTCTGGGTGCGATTCGACCGCAAGTATTTTCCATCAGCCGTTCACACCGAAATGAGGAGGAAGCTAATGAACCTCAAGCAGGCGGGGAAGACCGTGGCTGAGTATGAGGATGAATTCACTAATCTCTTGAACATCATTACCGATGAGATTCCAACCGAGGAGAAAAAGATTCAGAAGTTCATGGATGGATTGACTTGGAGGATCTGTCAGCACTTGTTGGGTAATCTCTCGTTGGCCACTTATTCTGATATGGTTAACGCAGCACTGCTTCACTGCCAGGACTACCACTTTCACTTGGCTGAGAGTAAGTGATTAGGAGAGTCCATCCATCAGGGCAGGACAGGGGAAAATGGTGCCAGCAGGGTACAATCTTCTCAGGGTCAGCACAGGCAGGGTGATTAGGGTTCCCAGCAGGGGGAACCGAAGAGATTTAGATTTGGGGGTTTCAAAAATGGTCAGGGAGGTTTTTGTCATGACCATCAGGGTCAGTAGGGCCAGCATCAGCAGTTTCAGCAGGGACATCATGTCCAGGGGAGGAATGGCCACGGCCACTAGGGCCGTGGGCAGCATGGTCAGAGAGGGGGGAACTTTTCGAGGAAATGTTTTATTTGTGGCAAGATTGGCCACAAGCGTCAGGAGTATCTTGATAGGGGAAGGGCCCCACAACAGCAGCAGCAGGGTGATCGACATGAGCCCCAGAGACCTATTTTCCCCTCCGCCCTCCCAGCGCCACAACAGATGCCAGCTTTTGCCACCCATCCCAGCAGTCCCAGTCCAGCAGGGACAACTTCAGTACGAGCGAGTTTATCAACTCCAGAATGCCGCAATCCCATAGGATCCACCTGTAATTGAGGGTATGTTCTCTATTCAGTGGACTATGGGGCGTATTTTATTTAATACGGGGGCCACGCACTGTTTCATTGCCACGAGATTTGCACGCACTTTGGGGTTGTTAGACACTGCATAGAGCACGATTACTTGCGTATATTCACCGTTGAGTCGGGGTTCCGTGATTTACCTTATTTATAGAGGTGTGGGTATAGAGATCGGGATATTTACTTTACCTGCTGATATGTTAGTATTAGATGTGAGTGAGTACGATACGATTGTTGGTATGATTGGCTAGTTGCGTACCGAGCCATGATTGATTGTTTCAGTAGGATTATTATTTTTTCCATTCCCTGGCAGGAGATGTTCTTAGTGGTGATGCCTCATCCAGAGGGAGGATCATCCACTCACTTGAATTATATAGAGGAGGAGACTTCTAAGGAAGTGGTAACACCACTTGATTCGATTCTCGTGGTTAGTGAGTTCGTTGATGTATTTCAGGATATTCCTGGATTACCTCCTAGTAGAGAGATAGATTTTGTTATCGATTTGATGCTGAGCACTCGGCCAATTGCCCGCGCACCTTATCGTATGGCTCCAGCGGAGATGAGAGAGCTAAGGGATTAGATAGATCAGTTGTTGGGTCAGGGGTTTATCCGAAGGAGTACTTCGTCGTGGGGTGCCCCTATGTTTTTTGTGAAGAAGAGGGATGGATCATTGAGGTTGTGTGTAGATTACAGAGAGTTGAATAAAGTCAAGTTATGGAATAAGTATCCGTTGCCCCGAATCGATGACTTATTCGACCAATTGAGAGGAGCTTCCTTCTTCTCAAAGATTGACTTGCGATCGGAATACCATCAGTTGCGTATCAGGGAACAAGACGTCTCAAAGACTTCTTTCTTGACAAGATATGGTTCCTACGAGTTTCGGGTCATGCCTTTTGGCTTGACCAACGCTCCAACTGTGTTTATGTACTTGATGAATAGGGTATTCAGAGACTTCCTAGATCAGTTTGTCATTGTATCTATTAATGACATTCTGGTTTACTCCCAGACAGGAGAGGAGCACGCTGAGCATTTGAGACAGGTTTTGTAGACGCTGCATCAGAACGAGCTATATGTAAAGTACAAGAAATGTGGGTTTTGGCTGAAGGAGGTTTAGTTTTGGGGGCATATCATTTCAGACCGGGGGATATCTGTTGATCCGGGGAAGGTATCCGCGGTGAGGGAGTGGGGACAACCCACGACACTGACTGAGTTAGGCCTAGCAGGATACTACATGAGGTTTATTCGGGGTTTCTCAAAGATAGCGGGTCCTTTGACACATCTGACTCGCAAAGGTGTGCCATTCATCTGGATCGATGCCTGTCAGTTGGAATTCGATGAGCTGAAGGACAAGTTGACCTCAACGTCTGTGTTAGCATTGCCAAGACCGGGAGTTGAGTATCTAGTCTACACCAATGCGTCCTTACAAGGAATTGGAGGTGTGTTGTAACATGAGAGTCAGGCCATAGCTTATGGTTCCCGTAAGCTTAAGCCTCACAAGAAGAATAACCCCACCCACAACTTAGAATTAGCGGCAGTCGTATTCGCTCTTCGGATTTGGAGACACTATCTCCTGGGGGAGAAATTTTTGTTATTCACAGACCACAAGTCTCTACAATACCTCTTCACGTAGAAAGAACTGAATATGCGTCAACAACGGTGGCTTGAGTTTATGAAGGATTATCAGTTTGATATCCAATATCACCCAGGGAAGGCTAACGTGATAGCATAAGCATTGAGCTGTAGGCCAGTATATGAGGTTGACGAGGTGTGGAAAGCTAAGTGGAAGGAGTTGGGACACCAGGATGCAGTGGCCCGAACATTCATGTCTGTGATGACTTTTACACCTTAAATTGTTACGAGAGTGATAAATGCCCAGGCAAATGACTCATTCTGTCAGCAGCAGATAGTTCGATTACTAGCAGAGGGAGACGAGTCTTATACCATTAGTTCAGACAGGGGATTACGCTTCAATGGGAGACTGGTTATTTCGGAAGGGGAAGACTTACGACACGAGATAATGACAGAGTCGCACGACTCACGGTTCGCGGTACACCCTGGTGGGGATAAGATGTACCAAGACATGAGACGCCAGTATTTGTGGAGTGGGATGAAGAGAGATATTGCCGTGTTTATTTCTAAATGCGCCACTTGTCAGCTAGTAAAGGTGGATCATCAAAAATCGTCAGGACTTCTACAGCCATTAGAGGTTCCGATGTGGATATGGGAGAGCATATCCATGGACTTTATCACAGGGTTACCTATGTCACAGAGGGGTCACAACTCAATATGGGTAATTATGGATAGGTTGACCAAAGTTGCTCATTTTTTACCCGTGAGGACAGACTACACTACAGGACAGTATGCTTAGATTTTTGTTGCGAAAATAGTGAGACTTCACGGTGTGCCTATAAATATCGTGTCTGACCGAGACAAGATATTTGTTTCACGATTTTAGGAGAGCTTCCACGAGGCCATGGGTACGGAGTTGTGGCTGAGTACAGCTTATCACCCGCAGATCGATGGGAAAACAAAGTGGACAAATTAGATGTTGGAGGACATGTTGCGTATGTGCATCCTAGATTTTGGAGGTGGTTGGGAGCAGTATCTTCCACTGGTGGAGTTTTCTTATAATAACTCATACCAGTTCACCATTGGTATTTCTCCATTCGAGGCATTGTATGATCGACCTTATAGTTGCCCAACATGTTGCTTAGAAGTGGGGGATAACAAACTCCTTGGGCCGGAAGTGATTCAGGACACTTCAACAAGGATAGAGATGATACGGAGCCATATTCGGGTAGCTCAAGACCGACAAAAGAGCTATACGGATGCCAAGAGGTTCTTCAGAGAATTCAAGGTGGGGGACCAGGTGTTACTCAGAGTATCTCCTATGAATAGGATTATGCATTTTGGTAAGAAGGGGAAACTGACGCCAAGATACGTGGGGCCATTTCCTATCATCGAGCGAATTGGGCCAGTTGCGTATAGACTCGGGTTACCGGAGCACTTGCATAGGATTCATGATGTGTTCCATATTTCCTCGCTAAGGAAATATCTTATGGACGATTTGACCCATACTCACATTGCTTTAGAGGATATCGATCTTCAGCCCGATAGTTCCTACGAGGAAGGGCCGATTACTATTCTGGACAACAGAGAGAGGAAACTGTGGTTGAAGATAGTACCGTTAGTACGCGTGCAGTGGTTGCATCATAATGCCGAGGAGTCCACATGGGAGCACAAGGATGAGATGCGTGAACGTTATCCAGAGTTTTTTTTACCAGGTATTCAGTAGTTTTGAATTTCGGGACGAAATTCTGTTATTAGGAGGGAAGTATGTAATACCCCGTAATTTTATTGATTTTTATTTAAGGGATCAATTAAATTAAATGAGAATTAATCCAGATATAAATACTAGCGAGATGTGAGTTGGTATTTGATTACGAAGTTAAAATTGAATATTTCTGAGTATGTATGGTAATACATGAGTATTGAAAATATTTAAATTGTCACGAGGCATAAATACGACAATTTGGAAATTTAGTTGGGACGCGCGTGTCAGTCACGTCAGGAACGAAATTATTTAAATTAAAATTTGAATTATATTTTTTTCAATCGGATGGTCATTTTGAGTGCGCCAACGTGTCCGGAAGGGTCAAAATAGTCAAAAAACATGAGCCGGGGGCTTAGTTTGGGTCCGAGGGGATTTTTAGGCCAAACCGACAACCTAAACGGGTATTTTGGTACTTTTAAAAATTAGGGGACTAAAACCTACAAATTTTAGGAGTTAATTATATATTATTTAGGAAGCCACTAAGGCGATTATCAGCCAAAAGTGAGAGAGTGGGATACGAAAGTTTTGAGAGAAGTTAAAAGAGAGGCTAGAGGACCTATACCAAACCATCTCCCCATCATCACAATTGGAAAGGATTTGTCACCAAAAAAAGGATAGAATCAACCTTGAAACACCAACAACACATCTGAAGAACGAATCTAAGGCAAGTGATTTGATATTTTTAAGTGCATTGAATATTTCTTCCATGTTTAGTGTAGGAACTATTTGTCTTGGAAGTTTTGAGGAAAACCTAAGGAAATTGTTATAGAAACTCTAAAGCTGGGTTATGGATTGCATATAGAATGACTATGGACAAATTTAGTATCCAAAAACTTAACTATGATGATTTAAAAACGGAATTATGATGAGTAATTAGACACAATAAAATTCTGGGTTCATGTTCATAGGGTTTGGGGTAAAACTTGGGGATTAACGAAAATTGCATGTTGATTAGGAGGATTTAACCCAAAAATATGTTAAGAAGTGACCTAAGAGGACTTAGAGTAGTTTAGGAATAATAAAATGCTATTGGGATGATCTTAGGATGAATTTAGAGAAGAGAAAAAAGGAAGAAAATGAATTGGGAAAATTTCTGGGCGTAGTCTGCCATCTCGTTAGAAGACCTGCCCAGGTCGTTCGAACGACCTCATTCGAACGAGATGACAGTACTCCTTCTAACGAGTTGGTAGTTCGTTCGAAGCCATTCGTTCCAACGACACTCGTTCGAACGACCTCGTTCAAACGAGATTTCTAACGAGTTGACAGAATGGCCTTTTAGGCCTGATTTTATTTCGAAGCTCCAATAGATTTATTTATTTGAATGTTAACATTCCCTTGTTGACTAGTGGGTATAGTTGTGAGATTGAAGTACGTTGAGGAGTAAAACTTAGAACTGTGTAGTAAACGGTATGACATTTATGGGTTAATAAACATGTACCTAAAATTACGACGTGAGAAGGGTTGAGAACTTTTAATGTATATTATACGGGGATTTGTAATCGTGCAACATTTAATGACGGTGTGGAAATGTAAAATATACCTCTAATAATATTGGGATATCTAAGAAGTGTGGATGCTTAGTATATGTGGTTATCTGTGTATAACATACCTACCATACTTGCTATCACGGGAGGTTAGCGTTCGATCAGGGCCATCTAATCATTGTGTGCCTACGGGGGGATTTAGGTTGGTACCTCGAGGACATATGTCAAAGAAGGATTTATTGAGAATTTAATAAGTCTGCTGATCATGTGAGCGTAGGTATGTGTGTGACCCATGTGATGTGAACTATGTTCGCCGCCATTATGTGTGATTGTTGTTTATTGTAAATGATTCCTGAGAGATTCGGAACACGTAGTCCTTATGTGCGTGATGTACCAGGATTGGATAGCAGAGTATGTGTGCACCGCAGCTTAGTCTCGGGGTGCCAGTATTGTATATTTATGATGAGAATAATATACTGTCAATTGAGATGAACTGTCATGTATAAATGTAAGTGTGAATAATAGCAACATTTTAGTAGAGTTAAAAATGGAAAATCTCCACTGATTAGCATTACTAATTTTGGGAACTAAGAAGACAAGTAAAACTCTTTGTTTAAATTATGATGTCGGGAATTAAATTGTGAATCGTGTAGTAATATTAGATTGTGTATTGGACTAGTTAGATATGGGATTAACTAGAACAGATACGGGTACGATAGGAGTGCACAATTAGTTGAGAGGTGAGGAACTCATGTGAGTGCACGCACTATCATGTACTTTATATTCACTGTTTAATTATATTAAACACTTGCTATATTTTAAACTGTTTTCACAATCGGGCTCTGACCTGTTTGCTTTTAAATCTATTTTTGTAAAAACCCTTTTAGGTACCCAGCCACAAGGACACCAAGCATAGGAGTTCCATTCCAGTGACGTGCTGTAGCTGCTGTAGAAGTTATAGGACCTTGATAGTTGAGGCCTCCATTTTCTATCTTTACACTATTTCATATTTACTCTTCTGCAGGGCATGTCGCCCCATTTTTTTTAGAGACATCTCATTTATTCAGTTTTATTTTAGACATTGGGTTATAATTAATTAATGATTCAAACTTTGTATTTGTTCATTTCAGTATTCGGATTGTTGTGAGGAGTATTCCTCCAGATTCATCACTATTCCATGGTTATTCTGTTGAGACTATGTTGTGGTGGTTATGTTAGTATTTCATAATCTAACCTATTACATGTTAGTCGGATTTAATTAAAATTGACAACTCACTTTTTAAATATTAAGTGGCTAGTAATTATTAAAATGTTTTCGACAGTAATGCTCTGAACTAAACCAACTTGGCATTTTGTATTAATTTGAATAAAGGAGTAGCTACCCGGTGTTTAACTAGTCGGGGTGTCACAATTTTATATTTGTTTGAGATAACGTCAATTTTCAAACTGATATAAATGATCCTTTTTCTCGTAGTGGTTGTCGTTACTCGAAGAACCGAAAGATAAGATGTGCTACAAATGTGTCTCAACTCCCAACACGACAATACTCGCAACTGGTCGCACTAAGAAACAATGACTTCTGACTACTCTGGTTTAAGGCTAGATAAAGATATTGGGTTTAATCGCGATGGTTTGCTCAGATTCTGATCTATATATATATATATATATATTCTAAAGGCAGGACGCTAATTTTCAAAAGTGTACGTCGTTGATGGGACCATACATTGTATTTAGTTTTCAACAAATAAAAAGTTTTTTTAGAGTTATATGAGGTCGTGTGACATTGTTTATATATGTAGTGTTATTTATGCCCAAGCATGTGTTATTTTATATACCGTTTGACTGAATAAAAAAATATACAGCAGACGCAAAAATAGATTTTACCCAACAACGGATACTAAACAATACTACAACGAAGGTTGGTCGCCAGTCAAACAATATTCACGAATATCAAAACACATAACCAAAATTCATGAATGAAGATGAGGTATCAAAAATCAAAACACAACCGAAATACCTATTTATGACCAACGAAAATGTGGTATTAGAAATTAGTACACGCTTGAATACCTGAATGAAAATTCAGTACACAATTACACAATAAATATAGCATAAATTGGTACACACCACAAAGTAGTACACAATATAATGCACACCCAAATATGAAAGTTTTGACATTCCACACCTGAATAAGTACCAACTATCAAAATAAAAAAAAAAGTACCAACTATTGAAACAATAAACTCGTATAACCTCGCCTAGAAAATGATGCACAATCGTTCCAATACCGATATAGAAAATTGAAACTTCAATAACAACACGAAAATTTTCAACAAAAGTTTCAATACGAACATGCAGAAAATTAACATCTCTGAAAATTCCTAAATTGTTCAAATGAACATCTTTGAAAATTAGTACAAATGAACATCTGCGAAAAACAGTACAAAAAATTCTTAAATTGTTTCAATATAGAAACAAACATCTGTGAAACCAACATTTGTGAAAATCAAGAACAAAATATTTTTCATCTAAAACTATTTATATATCTCATAGCTCCAAATTTGTATACCTATCTCAGTGCTCCAATTAACACCCCGCCTAAAATAATAACGGGTGGCTAGCCCTATACTATATTAAATCAGGAGTTTCAGTTGGTCCAGTCTGAACATCAACTGTCGGTACTATATAATATAGGACTAACTACCCGAAATCACATAAGCGGGATGTTATAATAAATTAAAAACATGCAACATACAACAACCCAACACTATAAAACTACTAATAAAGGGAAGAAGGATGCAGGAAAGAACTATAATAAATGAAATGCTATAATAAAAATGAAATGGATAACCACAACTGAACATACTACAAAGAAGTAAACCCGAATAAGCTGTCGGGTCACAGCCAGTACAATAACTGAAATGAAATAAATATAAACATGTGTATAAATATCCCTTGGGTACAAACCCGATGTACAACATGAATCCTACCTAGAATTTTAAAGAAGTAGGAAGCGGCTACATAAAACATCCCGCAACAGTCTGCACCTGCCACGGTTGTGAAAAATATTTAGCAAGTGTGTTAACCGTGCATAATAATTATCGGTGCACTTATTTCATAATTAAAGTGGAATCACACTCTCGTGGAATCCCCACTCACCTCTCATCTAAAGGCGCGCACCTAATCGCGTCCTCAAGTTTTAGTTAAATTATCCCCATATTATTAGGACAACCCAACTTATTATAGGCCTAGCCTATACCCACGAGAATTTGCCTTCCTAACTTAGCCCAAGAATCCACCCTTTATCTAATCTTACTAGATTATGAATACACACAATTATGCCATAATAGGCTTTATGGGTTCCGATTTATAATTAAGTGAATTATAATCCTTAATACGTTACCCTATATATATATATATATATATATATATATATATATATATATATATATATATAGGCTAAAAATATAAGAATTTATTTCTAAATATCATGCACATGGATTATTGGCAAAACTTCTCTCAAACCTCAAAATTATGCTACGTTTCGTGCGTGGGGAGTCTCGCCCGTTACACTACTCCTGACAAGGTCAAGACCAGAGATCCATTATGCCATATATGATTACTTCTCTCAAATCTCGACATTGCACTACGTTTCGTGCGTGAGGTGTCTCGCAAAGCGAAATCCAAACAAGGAACCACCTCGTTACACTACTCTTGGGCAATGTCGATCCTAGAGATCCATAATTCTTAACATACAATTTAATGCTAGCATCTACTAAACTTTTAAACTACAATATGATAACAACTAAAAAACTCCAATAATATCCTTGGGATGATGTACCTAAAGTATTCCTTAAATACGATACATCAGCCCCCAAATAATCTGGTACACCATAATCATCCAAGATGTACCCCATAGAAATACCATATCCTCTCATCTATAGGATATATATATAAATATATATATAGGTATTTTATTCCAACCATATATATACATGTACCATCATCATTCATCCAATAGCCAAGTGTACATACTGCATATGATGTACAAGGCCATGCACATAATATACCTGGCTATATATATATCGCCGATAAACTGCATCAATGCTATCATCTTCCCAGTGCCCGACTCACGTAGCAATACTGGGTCCACCATGGTGGGACTAAACGACACCCATCTCGTGGTAAACTCACACACACGACGTCCCGGGAAGCGGTCATAGCTCCAGACCGACAATGAGACGAAACATACCCACCACGTCTCATCCCAAAATAAATATATATACAATATAATAGCACACGGGACGACTATGACCTGGGGAATATCCACACCCCGCTTTTCTAGCCAGGATGCTCACCCTCTACGCGCGCAACTTCCCAATGATAGCATGAGCGGGGTATGCTTAACCAAATAAGTATATATATCATTCACATGCACAATATATATACATCCATATTATCAAATATTAAACCATCATATAAGTTTTAAATATCCATACCGTGTACATCCATAACATTAATATATCCATATATTCATATACGTACAGATATATATCAACACATGTTCACATATCCTTATATCTATATATATAAACTAATTCCCGTTCATATGTATAAGATATAAAAACTCAGCTATAAATATACATAATCCTCAATATGCAAGTCGTCACAACAATTTCCATTAAATTTACCTCGATATGCGAATACAATCCCTCACTTGAAACATATTCAATCATTTTTCCTATGATAGAATAGTCTCCCAAAACCATATGTATGTATCTATACATATACATATTCAACATTAGGGTTGTCACCCAAGAGTTTGTGTAGGAATCCATCACTACACGTTTCATCCAAAACCAAAAGTACCTAATTACCTTTAGTACTATTTAACCATAGGCGTACACATGACTTAATAGTCTAAAACCTCAAACTATTCCAACCTAATTACCTCAAGTATTGGAATCTCAATGATTATTTCTCCACAATTACGTGAAAACTATCCTAACTAGGATTTATACTACCGCTAATTCTAGTCGATAATACAATCCAAATCATTCCCAATTTCACCTATGGTTCGATTTGTCTTACGAACCCTTGCTCTCCATAAAACTCCATTTTTCATACTTACTAAAACGATAAAGGACTATCTCTACCATTTTACAACCAATTCGTAATTTCCCACCTCCACCATAGTAGGGAAACCCGGAAATCAATTTAATCCCATATTTCTTTCATCATCAGAAGAGGAATCCCATCCTCCTAAATCAATGTAACATAGGCCCACAAGTTCCTATTCGACCTAGAGCCCTATTCCCTTAATCTAATATCATAACCTCCTTAAATAAGCCCATTAAGAAAGCCTTTAAGAGTAAAACTCCCAAAGGAAAAGGAAAAGAACATCTCTAAATTTTCGGCTAAAAACAGGGGACCGGTCGACCGGTCCCATACCCCCGGTCGACCGCGGGTCCAAATTTTGCCTATGAAGAAATGTAGTAGGTCTTTTTATTGAGGCGCAGTCGGCCGGTCCGCAGACCGCGGTCGACCGGCCATACCAGATCAGCTGGACAATTTCCCTTTTCTCAGCAAACCCACGAAAATTAATACCCAAATATCATCACCAAGCCCCCAAATCTTTAACACAATAATGTTATTAATAAGAAAATCCATCCTACATATCATCCCAACCATTTATATCCCTTAAACCCAATTATAATCTTAGATTTCAAGATTTAAACCAAACATAGGTTTTGATGCTTATAACCAAAAACCATTTCTTTACCCCACAAATTATGAAATAAAATACACAAATAGCTATTTAGCAATATTAAACACTTGCCTCAGATTTGTAGAGGTTGGATCGTCCTCGATGTTGCGGTTGGGCCGAAAATCCACAAGCTTTTCTTCCTCTCTCTCTTACTTTCTTCTTCTTTCTCTCTTCTTTCTCCCTCTAGGGCTTTTTCTCTCTTTCTCTCCAATGAGAAATGGCTTAATCCGTACGCCTCAGGAACCTTTAAAACAAAATCCCAATTTTAAATGCTAATACACACTTTAAATGACTCGTTTACACCAATTCAAGTCAAAATAACATAAAAACATTCTGGAGCCGAAATTAGACCCAATGACAGTCATTTTGACTATCTCGACCCTTCCGGGATCGATGGTATCCTCAAAAATATCATCGGGAATACTTTGAAATATTCTCTATTTTTGGTCCTCATTTCCCAAATTTTGAAATTCTCCAATTTAATTAAATTTTATTTTCCCAAAATTTAATTTCTCAGTCTGAAAATCACGGGGTGTTACATACTACCCAGGGCGCCCATACACCCCGTATCCGAGTTTCCACTCGTAAAATTATGATCAAGCTCCATTAACCTCAAATCATAATATAACCCTCAGCAATAGGATCTATAACAACATATTAAATATATAAAAGTTTAAAATTTCCCAATGGTCGAACTCTCCTCAATTCCTAACACTAGCCACCTTCGTGCGGGGGAGGTCTCGCAAGCGAAATCCAAACAAGGAACCCTCCCAATACACTACTGTGTAGCTGGGTCAGGGATTGAGATTAGTTGAACCATGGTTAAGGTTTTATAAAAAGATTTCCATATTTTAGATATTGCCCGAGGGCCTATACAATAATACGATATAAATATATTCCGCGCCTTTCGACACACCAAACAAACACCTTATGTTTAGGACACAAGTCCTCAACCAATACAATATTCTAGCCAATACCTAGTTCTCAAAACTAGCACAACTATGAGCTAAACTATCCGCTCCAGATAAATCTACCAAACTCTGAACCTCTAAGTTATGAAATTCATCTATATCACATCGACACCTTTATACAAATAAATTCTTCCCTCATTGGGATACCAAAACTTCCCTACTATTTCATTTCGAAAAGATGTATCATCTCCAAAGACGCCATACAAAGGCCACACTAGGTCACTTCCTCCTTTAGGAAAATTCCATACACCCTAGCGGTGTAGCATCTCACTACTCATCACACCTCACACGCGACGTTCCCAATATCGCATAAAACGTAACTTAAGCCCAAAGAAAGGTATTTTACCTTATATTTCCGTAACTCAATGGTTTCCCCTCGTCCTAGAATCTCAACTCAGGGTCCTCAACTCCTTCCAGGAAAATCATTATCCCTAATCCTATTTCTTCACAAGAGAAACATCTTCCTCAAAATCCTTCCTAACCATATTGAAGGGCAAGGCGCGATTACAACTACCGAAAACTCCCTCAGTCCTACCCAATGAAACTGAGTCTTCAAAGGCATTCCCCCTCATCCTAGAAGGCTATACTCCTAATATTGGGACAACTCCACCTACCTCACCTCGGTAGGAGTCACCAACATTAGGTTTCCTACCGAAGGTTAACAAAATCTCAATCTAAACCCCCAAGGACTACACTACATGCCTCTCCTCGGATTTACCTTACTAAGACAAAGATTCGCCATTCGAGTAAATTTCCTTTCTTACTCAACTGTCGATAAATCACCTCGAACCACTGCTAGAAATCTCCTTAATAACTCCTCCGGAATCAGGGAAAACAAATACCCCAGATTACCGTGTACCCAAAATATGATATGGGTATTTTACTTTTAATCCTATCCTTTTGTAGACAACAAAATCCAGGCGACGTCTGAAATGAAACAAGAGCAATAGTTATCAGAACGTCAGTCGAGTGAATACACTTCACAGAAGAAACCAACGCAGTGAACACAACAGTCCTATTTATAGGGCTTTATGTCAAGAACGTTAACGGAAGAATGCAGAAAACTCACACAGATCCTAAGGACTCTAGAACCTGATGCTCTGATACCATCTGTAACACCACACCTAAAATAATAACGGGTGGCCAGCCCTATACTATATTAAATCAGGAGTTTCAGATGGTCCAGTCTCAACATCAACTGTCGGTAGTATATAATATAGGACAAACTACCTGAAATCACATAAGCGGGATGTTATAATAAATTAAAAATATGCAACATACAACAACCCAACACTATAAAACAACTAATAAAGGGAATAAGGATGCATGAAAGAACTATAATAAACGAAATGCTATAGTTAAAATGAAATGGATAACCACAACTGAACATACTACAAAGAAGTAAACCCGAATAAGTTGTCGGGTCATAGCCAATACAATAACTGAAATGAAATAAATATAAACATGTATATAAATATCCCTTGGGTACAAACTCGATGTACAACATGAATCCTACCTAGAATTTTAAAGAAGTAGGAAGCGGCTACATAAAACATCCCGCAACAGTCCGCACCTGCCACGGTTCCCAAGACTCTGGATAGAATGTCATCCGGCATCCGTGCGGTAGAATACCTGTGGTAATATATATATATATATATATATATATATATATATATATATATATATATATATATATATATATACTAGCAGGAGAGAAAAGAAAACGGGTCATAGCCCCGATTGTGAAAAATATTTAGCAAGTGTGTTAATCGTGCATAATAATTATTTGTGCACTTATTTCATAATTAAAGTGGAATCGCACTCTCGTGGAACCCCAACTCACCTCTCATCTAAAGGCGCGCACCTAATCGCGTCTTCAAGTTTTAGTTAAATTACCCCCATATTATTAGGACAACCTAACTTATTATAGGCGTAGCCTATACCCACGAGAATTTGCCTTCCTAACTTAGCCGAAGAATCCACCCTTTATCTAATCTTACTAGATTATGAATGCAAACAATTTTGCCATAATAGGCTTTATGGATTCCGATTTATAATTAAATGAATTATAATCCTTAATACGTTACCCATATATATATATATATATATATATACACACACACACACATATATATATACATATATATAGGCTAAAAGTATAAGAATTTATTTCTAAATATCATGCACATGGATTATTGGCAAAACTTCTCTCAAACCTCAAAATTGTGCTACGTTTCGTGCGTGGGGAGTCTCGCAAAGCGAAATCCAAACAAGGAACCGCCCCGTTACACTACTCCTGACAAGGTCAAGACCAGAGATCCATTATGCCATATATGATTACTTCTCTCAAATCTCGACATTGCACTACGTTTCGTGCGTGAGGTGTCTCGCAAAGCGAAATCCAAACAAGGAACCACCTTGTTACACTACTCTTGGGCAATGTCAATCCTAGAGATCCATAATTCTTAACATAAAATTTAATGCTACCATCAACTAAACTTTTAAATTACAATATGAAAACAACTAAAAAAACTCCAATAATATCCTTGGGATGATGTACCTGAAGTATTCCTTAAATACAATACATCAGCCCCCAAATAATCTGGTACACCATAATCATCCAAGATGTACCCCATAGAAATACCATATCCTCTCATCTATAGGATATATATATATATAAATATATATATAGGTATTTTATTCCAACCATATATATACAAGTACCATCATCATTCATCCAATAGCCAAGTGTACATACTGCGTATGATGTACAAGGCCATGCACATAATATACCCGGATATATATATATATCGCTGACAAACTACATCAATGCTATCATCTTCCCAGTGCCCGGCTCACGTAGCAATACTGGGGCCACCATGGTGGGACTAAACGACACCCATCTCGTGGTAAACTCACAGACACGACGTCCCGGGAAGCGGTCATAGCTCCAAACTGGCAATGAGACCAAACATATCCACCACGTCTCATCCCAAAATAAATATATATATCATATAATAGCACACGGGATGACTCCCCACCCTGCTTTTCTAGCCAGGATGCTCACCCTCTACGCGCGCAACTTCCCAATGATAGCATGAGCGGGGTATGCTTAACCAAATAAGTATATATATCATTCACATGCACGATATATATACATCCATATTATCCAATCATATGATCAAATATTAAACCATCATATAAGGTTTAAATATCCATACCATGTACATCCATAACATAAATATATCCATATACTCATATACGTACAAATATATATCAACACATGTTCACATATCCTAATATCTATATATATAAACTAATTCTCGTTCATATGTATAAGATATAAACACTCAACTATAAATATACATAATCCTCAATATGCAAGTCGTCACCACAATTTCCATTAAATTTAGCTCGATATGCGAATACAATCCCTCACTTAAAACATATTCAATCATTTTTCGTATGATAGAATAGTCTCCCAAAACCATATGCATATATCTATACATATATATATTAAACATTAGGGTTGTCACCCAAGAGTTTGTGTAGGAATCCATCACGACACGTTTCATCCAAATCCAAAAGTACCTAATTACTTTTAGTATTATTTAACCATAGGCATACACATGACTTAATAGTCTAAAACCTCAAATTATTCCAACCTTGTCTCCAGTATTGAAATCTCAATGATTATTTCTCCACAATTACGTGAAAACTATCCTAACTAGGATTTATACTACCGCTAATTCTAGTCGATAATACGATCCAAATCATTACCAATTTCACCTACGGTTCGATTTGTCTTATGAAACCTTGCTCTCCATAAAACTCCATTTTTCATACCTACTAAAACGATAAGGGAATATCTCTACCATTTTACAACCAATTCGTAACTTCCCACCTCCACCATAGTAGGGAAACCCACCAATCAATTTAATCCCATATTTCTTTCATCATCAAAAGAGGTATCCCATACTCCTAAATCAATGTAACATAGGCCCACAAGTCCCTATTCGACCTAGAGCCCTATTCCCTTAATCTAATTTCATAACCTTCCTAAGTAAGCACATTAAGAAAGCCCCTAAGAGTAAAACTCCCAAAGGAAAAGGAAAAGAACAACTCTAAATTTTGGGCTAAAAATAGGGGACCGATCGACCGGTCCCAGACCCCCGGTCGACCGCGGGTCCAAATTTTGCCTACGAAGAAATGCAGTAGGTCTTTTCATTGAGGCGCGGTCGACCAGTCCCCAGACCGCGGTCGACCGGCCATACCAGATCGGCTGGCCAATTTCCCTTTTCTCAGCAAACCCATGAAAATTAATACCCAAATATCATCACCAAGCCTCCAAATCTTTAACACAATAATGTTATTAACAAGAAAATCCATCCTACATATCATCCCAACCATTTATATCCCTTAAACCCAATTATAATCTCAGATTTCAAGATTTAAGCCAAACATAGGTTTTGATGCTTATACCGAAAAACCATTTCTTTACCCCACAAATTATTAAATAAAATACAAAAATAGCTATTTAGCAAGATTAAACACTTGCCTCAGATTTGTAGAGGTTGGATCGTCCTCGATGTCGCGGTTGGGCTAGAAATCCCCAAGCTTTTCTTCCTCTCTATCTTCCTTTCTTCTTCTTTCTCTCTTCTTTCTCCCTCTAGGGCTTTTTCTCTCTTTCTCTCCAATGAGAAATGGCTTAATCCGTAAGACTCATGAACCTTTAAAACAAAATCCCAATTTTAAATGTTAATACACACTTTAAATGACTCGTTTACTCCAATTCAAGTAAAAATAACTTTAAAACATTCCGGAGCCGAAATAAGACCCAATGACAGTCATTTTGACTATCTCGACCCTTCCGGGATCGATGGTATCCTAAAAAATATCATCCGGAATACTTTGAAATATTCTCTATTTTTGGTCCTCATTTCCCAAAATTTGAAATTCTCCAATTTAATTAAATTTTATTTTCCCAAAATTTAATTTCTCACACTGAATCATAATTTTATCAACTATGTGTATCTACTTATCTCACAGCTCCATAATTGAACTTATCAGTGCTCTGCTTCATTTTTTTAGTTAAACGTTTGCCAAAACTAGTAAGGATTAGAGAAGCAACATGCGCCAAAGTCGGTGTCATAAAATTAGACCTTTGAATGGGTCTCACCCTATTGTAAAGGTAATAGATCTTAATAGAATAAAAATAATTATAAAATAAACAAAATGACAAATGTCCATCAAGAGTAACATAGTAAACCTCATCAAACCCAAATCAAAGTCATTCGAACACATAGTATCATGATTGAACATGGTTTGACTAAATTTTCATCAAGAAATATAGTGAACACTCTATCGCACTCCATTAGTATTGAAAACAAAAATCGAACAACAATTATAGCCATATCAGGTTTTCGTCAGTGCTTTTTTTTATACTAAAAGAGTAAACCTCATCAAATGGAAATCAAAGTCATTCGAACACATAGTATTATGATTGAACACAGTTTGACAAAGTGTCCATAAAGAAATATAGTGCACACTCTATCACACTCAATTAGTATGGTAACAAAAATCGAACAACAATGATAATCATATCAGGTTTTTGCTAGTGCTTTGTTTTATAGTAGTGCGTGCCACACTAAATATATGGAATCTAATTACTACATGGGAAGAAAAATATAAAAAAGGTTGAATAATTAAGCAAACAAACAAAGATTTTAGAAGAAACATATTAGCTCTTAACATAAAAAGGCCATCCTATACACCAAACAATGGAAAACTTACAAAAGAACATTCAAACTGAAATTTTAAAATACTTACTGAAAACACAAATTAATTATTGACCTTTAGCTTAATCCAATAACAATCCTAAACAAATGATCCAACTAAAAGAAACTGATAAACAGCAACCCTGTTTTAATCTACTGTTAACTTTCAAGTCAATAGAAGCTAAAAAAACAATAGGATAATAGTTTCAACTCACACATTTGGACAAACATTATATATGAAAATAGATGTATTATCCAAAATGAAAACATTTACAGAACATAAAAATACATACCATGAGAACTTTTTGGTAATTATATGTATCATAAAACCATTGAATCAAATAGAACAAAACCAGAGATAGTAATGGGTCAAGAACCATACATTCTAAGACCTTAACAAACAACACCAGAGTACTATAGAAAATAAAAGGAAAAATAGTGATTTAAACATTCGGGCTTTAAAACTCCAAATTTCTTAAATTCATAATCAATTAAAAAAAAGTTATATGAAAGAACCGACCTTTGGAACCTTTCAACGGTGGTTGTTGTCCATTAACACAAAAACCCTAGACGATTTATGAAATCGAAACAAACAAAGGAAAGGGTATGAGAAAGGGAGAAGGGATAATCACATAATACATATCTTGATTCACTAAACAAATCATGCAGATTATTTACGGGATGAGCAAATCACTGAACAAATTTTGAAAAACCCTAGGAATTAATCTAAAGGACAAATCTTGATTTTCATTCTTATTTATCTCAATTTATGTCATTTATATATAAAGATGAGATAAATTATTTATCTTTTTATCACTAATTTATGTCATTTACAAATAAAGATGAGATAAATTAGTTATCTTTTTATCTCAATTTTACTTATATTGAAATAAAAATTCAGCTTCAAAGATAAACTGACATAAATGCATATCATTTATCTCATTTTATATTTGTCTCACATAATCTCAATTTTGAAACTGACATAAATGATACTTTTTCTTGTAGTGTGTTACTGTGTGGCCTTACCACATGGTTTTTCCCTTTGACCATCAATGAAATGCTATCTTGGATATTTCAAAAGAATAACTAGGCCCTGATTGGAAAGGGATCTTTATATAAATATCTTAGAAAAATATCTTTGATTTTATTTTTAAAATAAAATGCAATTTCAAAACTTAATTTCAAAATTATTGTACTTTGAAGCATCAGACTTTGTAATGGTGTTGTCGATAACAAAGATCATTAATTGAATCTTGTTGTCACTGACATAAAACTGTTGTAGACGCATAAAAGGTTTTTTTTCCCAAAATTCATTTGCACGAACCATAACCTCCATTAAAACATTCTCCCACTATTTTCTTGCCCAATCAGGCGAATCTTATCTAAATTCTCATTCACTGAGTAAATAATTTGAGTAAACACTCGTACATAGTTTATTTGTTAATAGTTTAACTATTTTACGTTTTTTTCTTCAATTTTCATACGGTTAAAGCTATTGTATGCATATGGTAGAATTTTTTGTATTCAACCCGAAATCTTATCAATATAATACTAATTTCTCATTCAAAATGTGTTGACCAGATTGTTGTGTGTAACAACTTGAGCTCCCTAATTATATGTTTTGGTGTAATTTAAAATGCTATGTTTACTTTCTAAATACCAATATGCATGCAAAGTTTAATTTAAAAATGATTTATTCATGTAACCAATCCATACATGCATGATAACATTTCACTAAGTTTCAATGAATGAAGGTGTTTTAGAATCACTAGTAAATGCTTTTTCTCCTAATCTTATAAATAAATTTATAAATAAATAAGGTGTTTTAGAATCATGGATCGCCACGCTTCTTTTATAAGCGTGGTCGATGGTACTCAAAAATCTTCTTCATAACACTATATTATTGATCTTTAAAGATAATGTATCATATTATTGATGTAGTATGTGATGTTACGAAGAAAACTTGAAATTTCCTTTAACACCAACCTTTCATAATACCCCAAACCAAATATTTATATATCTAATACTCTATACAGAACGTTACTTATAAACTTTCCAATAAAATTATTAAAAGGTAGTATCTTAGAAATTACATGTTTCTCTATAAAAACACCCTCACAGAAAACTATAAAACATCTCTTTATTAAAAAAATAATCTCTAAAAAATTTATTTCTCACATTTTTATATGGTGTCAGGAGGATTTTTTTTTCTTAAGCTTTTTCCACACCATAAAAAAAAATTAGTTAATAAACTTGTCAAAAAGTTAGGTGGCCAAAAAGTTTCAACAGTACGTTATTTATTTACAATATATGCCAATTGCTAGAAAATTGAGAAATTTTATTCAATATAAAACTAATGAAATACGAAAATTGTTCTTCATATCACACTAAATTGCATCAAATAAAAGCCAAGCCACACAACATCAGGGAGTTCAAAACCTCAACCATTAAAGACCTCAAATAAAAAAATAAAACCAAGAAAAGTCTCCACCAAAGGCCAGCATAAGAGATTTATAGCACGAGTTTGCATTGTCAAATTGAATAACTTGGAGTTTTATTTATTTATTTATTTAATATTATTTTATTAATAAGTGGAGAAATAGCCTCTCCAAGGGCACTTACAAGCGCTAAATAAGGACTCTTTCAAAATAGAAACAACAAGCCAAAGCCAATTTAAAAAAAAATTAGGTCCTACGATTTCTTGAACGCCTTTGTTTGCGGACGCCGTTCCAATTGTATTTTTTTCCAGTACAATTTAAATTATTCGAAATAATATCAGAATAACTTGGAATGCATCGGATGATTTAATCATAACTTGGGCTTCAAATCAAGGCAACAAAGCAATCAATTCAAATCAGTTCCTTAATTTCTTCAACTGAGAGAGTTCCCGCGTAGATGATGATTTACCTAAGAAGAATAGAAAAAGAAAGAGGACGATTCAGGTTAATTAGTGGGAGAACCAATAGATATAACCTGCAAAAATGTAAGGCCTTTCAAGAATACTATTTGGTAAATTGTTGTATTACATGAAATGAATTGAAATATTAAGAAGTATATGGGAGTTTTGCATTTCAATTATTTACCAATATTTATTTTGGTTCTAGTGCATTTATACAAAGTTTGTTCACTAAGGTCCATTACCTATAACCTCATAACTTAGGGTATAGACGAACTTAACACATGTATATACATTATAACTTTCCATGTACAAAGTAAAAAATTTTCCCCCCAAATTAAAAATCATTCTTATATAATTTACAAATTATATTATACATATTACTGAAATCGGGTATACATTAATGAATCCATGACTTTAATGGCCAAAAATATGTTAGTGGATTGCAAATATCACCTACCAAAGAGTTGAGAAAAAAACACTTAATATATGACTTACATTCCGAATTGGGATATAGGATTGTGTTCCGATAAATAACACATATACTTGAAACAAGAATTAATAATTATTAGCACCTAGTAGTAACATGTAAGAATATGCTGAAAGTTTAGTCACAACGTTGATGAGTAAAATGGAATGCAACGTTACACAGTTGCCCCTTCCGTTAACTTTTATAAATTTACATATGAATTTGTAACGTCTTTTAGAAAGTTAAAATCTTAATTACATTTTTACGACACGTGGTTAATTTAGTTATTCAAGTTACCCTTAATTTACATTAAGACATCACGAAATAACTAAACAAATATTTTACAATTATTTTTAAACAAATTGTGTTATGTGTTATTAGGTTTTGGGATTGTGTTGTGCCATGATAAAACACGACATAAATCATTTGGACACAAATACGATACAACACGAAATCTTGTTTCTTCACCTAACATGAGCACGACCCGTTCAAAACATGACTAACACAATAAATTATTTATCCGCCTAATGAAATATGACGAAACCCAAAAAATGCGAGTAAACAACACATAAGGATAAAATTAGAAGTAGATTTGACACGAACATAACACAATTTCGTATCACAAAATTCCAACAAAAAAAAATAACACAAAAATGACTTAATGTGTGAATTTCTAATGAGTTCCATGTCATGTTTTCATGTTCATCTAGGTGTAATCATTAATCATTTTAGTCGTGTTATAAAAGGACCATGCTCATATAAGATTAAAAAGACAATTCTGTAGCGTGTCTTGTTCATTTTAAAATTGGATGTCGTGTCATGTCATGTAATGCCAAAACATCATTCAAAAACATGAGCACCACAACATTTTTAATATAATTGTATAATTTTTTAAAAGTTGAACATTTGTATTTTAATGGAAGATGTGGATAATTTGAATAACTAAATTAATTATATATCAGAAAAATATTGTTTAGATTTAATTCGATAATAATAGTATCATAAATCCCCATATAAACCGATTAAAGTGAGGGGTCACAATAGGCATTTTGGATATTTCTATTAAAATTAATGAAAAAGGTAATGGAAAATCCAATGGTGTAACGTTACAATAGTTTAATGGAAAAATATTTTAAATAAATATTTGGGGCTACATCGTTTCAAAACCTAATGTTCGGGGCCATATATGCAATTAGTGAAAAAAAACTTGTTTTCGCAAATATGAAATAAAAAATAAAATAAAAAATGTATCTCATTCATATGATCGGTTGCACGAGAAGGAAAAGATACCTGATTGCTAGCTAGTTTCCCGCCAATTACTAACGGAGTTCATATCGAATAGAAGGCACGTGTCGAATTTTGTTAAAGTCTTCCCCTTCTTCACCGTCAACCACTCTAACCCTTTTATTGAATGATTTAGGCATTAAACCAAATTTTAATTCTCGTAGGGTAGTAAGAAATGTCAGTCCATCTGGTAACGTCTTCAATTCCTCACAAGCAAGAATTTCCAAAAGTAAAAGGTTAGGCATGCTTCCTTCGTCCACCATCCACTTCTCTAAGTTTGACAAGACGGCGAGTTTTAGATGTTTGAGTTTAGGAAAACCCGTAGCAGTGCAAACCATTTCCTTTCCCATGTAGGCATCACGGAATAAGAAGAGCTTGGTTAAGTTATGAGGACACCCCAGAGTTGGCATAGGGTCCTCTTCAAACTTAGAGTCAGTAAGGTATAATGATGTTAGGCTCCATGAGAAACTAAAATCGCAATTCAGATCTTCTCCGGGTAACAAAATTCTAGAACTGTTACGGTCTCTTTCCCAACTCATATCCAACTTATGAAGACGGTTACATCCAAACAGTTTTCTCAGAGCAATATGCCCTTTTATCGATCTAAAATCACAATCGAATATCTTCAGAGAATAGAGTCTCATATGGTGGGTAATGTTTATTAGGTACTCAATGATCCTCTCCAGCTGATCTAGTGTATGCAGCCTTGTTGCTGTTAGTTTCCGCAGTTTGGTCAATTTGAAGAGGTCCTCAATGTCACACAAATTTGGGTAAAAATTATCAAGTGTCTCTAGGTTTGTCAACCCATCCAACCGCAATTTAGTTGCACTTTCCCCATACTTCGTAGGAAGACGTAGATGTTGCAGTTTTTCCATTTTTCGTGGAAATTTTTCCATATTCATAATGTGCAGATTCTCATAAAACTTAAGGGTTTGCAACGGTTTCAGGTTGGTTCTAGATGATGGGAGAATTTTGAAAGTACCACCACCTCCCACACTCAAGTATCTCAAATGGATTGAGTTACCAATTAGAATGCTAAAATTTTTATTTGGAATCCCGTAAACATCCGATCCAAAATCAACATTATCAATATCTAAAACTCTTAGAAAATTCAATTTCTTGAAATGAGACCAAGATGTTGGTGACATACATACCGACCTGGAGGGGTCAATAAATAAAAGCGATCAAAGACATACCATCATTTCCATGCTATGGTGAACATATTTGCCATAAAAAACAAGTCTACGAGTTATACTGGATGAAGACGTACCATCATTTTCATGATGAGAATCAACAACTTTGAAGAAATCCTCCTTTTTTACCTTCAACAAACATAGCTCTCTCATGAGATCGTGGAGGACACATGATTTGAACTTTATAAATCCGGAAACTGTTTCTTCAAATTGGACTTGAACCATACACCTATGATCCAGTTCGCCCAAATAACATTCTACCAGTTCCGTAAGGGTCTCACTTTCTCTTTTGTCTTTTGGCAATACCATACCCTCCACCATCCATAACTGATATAATCTCTCCGCTTCCATCTCAGAGTCTTCTGAAAACTGACCCAAATAAAGAAATCATGGCCTTAGTTGATATGGCAAGTCATGGTAACTTGAAGCTAATATCTCTGATACTCCTTTGTGTTGTTGTCCTATGCCTTCGCCAATACTTATGATTGGCTTGATATCGCAATGTACAATCTGCTAATCTGTCAAAGTACGCTTCGTTTTTAGAAGTCCTCCTAGCACGACTATAGCTAATGGAAGACCATGACAATATCCAACCATTTTAGATCCTAAGTTCTCCATTTCTTACATATCTTCAACATCTGTGAAACAACAATTAAAATCGGAAAAAGAACAAAGGATATAATTTTTCATTGCCTCGCATAAATATAAAAACAATTCATTAATGTATACAACTAGGTAGATGAAGTAGTCAACAAAACAAAAATAATAAAGTAAAAATACTCTTCCCTTGAGAAGAATTTTGTGATCATCTTTTAACAGTTCACCTAGTTTCCTCTAGAGTTCTATGAAACATTCTCAAGAGCTTCACCCAGAAAATGAATGATGTGGATCCATGATATATATTTTGGCCAAGTTTTTCTCCTATAACTATAAAAGAGTGCTAGAAAAATAGAATTTCACTCTAATTATTCTCTTTGTAAAAGTAGTATCGCTGCACTATGCATATGTTTCTTGTCCCGATGTTAGTCGTCGATTACATGCATTATCTATACCACCTTGGATAACGGTGATAAAAAAATTAAAAAAAAAACTTTTGAATATCGAGCCATACTATTGAGATGGCCTTGTGTTGTACTTTTGACACGAGATCAAATCGCCTGTGCATAATAGCTTCCCCGATTACTATTGGTATGCAATCTTTTGTACTAAATCCAATTATGAGAAATATAACATTCACAACCAAAATTATATTACTTTCAAATCCCATGTAATTTCATTTATAGGAACTCTTTGGACCTCAATTATTTAATGATTTTACAAAAATATATTTTCCACTTGGTTTACTTCACGTGACAAGTCAATTGCCTATGGTAGTAAGTACCTTTCTAAATTGCAATTGGACTTCAACCATTTTTCTGACAATATATGTAGTTCTTAAAATTATAAAAATAAAATAAAAGAATCACTACCAAATTCAGATCGGTCGCAAAATTCCATATAAAAATTATTTTCATATCATCTTGTTCCACTGCCTCTGGGGTGTAATAGTATTATATTTGTGGTTCTATTTGATGCAAGCAGTGCCACCCAAGGTTTTTAAAATGTTGTATATTATAAATAATTTGATGTTATAAATAAGTATATTACAAACATGACGGGTCTGTTTGGTTTGTAACTACAATTCAGTTTTTTGTATTTAAATACAATTCTAATAAAAAATTTGTGTTTTGCAACCTATTTTTAAACACGGAATTATAATATGTGTAATAATCATGTTTTTCAGAAAACTGCAAAAGAATGTTTTTATATTTTTGTTTTTTATTTTTCAACTCAGAATTATTCATTCTTAATATTTTAATGCATTTATATGTTAACATAAAATATACATACATAATATAATATTATTAAATTATGTAACATACAAATATCCATTTGTTAAATAATATTATCAATAGATTTTTTACACTAATTTATTGTTTTTTACATATATTATTAATGTATGAAATAATATAAAATATGCATATTGAACATATGTATTAAGAAATATTATCAATTCATATATGTATATAATTTTATTGTGAATTATACATGGAATATCATTATATATATAAGTATATTTCTGCGGTTAGGATAAATATGGGCCGATTATAATTGACTAAGTCCTAGGACGTGATTAGGATGGAATTTATGATATCGGCTAAAGAGAATTGAGCAGTTGTCTTACTTCTATTGCCGACTACTAGTATAGATGATGTAATACCTAAGGAATTAAGATAATTAGTTAGTATACTCATTTAATTAATACGAACTAGTATATTCGGGTTATTGGCTATCGCTATGAGAGTTTGGCAATTATGACCATATATTGTGAGAAGTGATATATATATATATATATATATATATACACGAAAGTTGTTAAAGTATATATATGAGATGATATGGAAATAAATATATCTGTATGTGATTGGTATATTTGTACTTTAAAGGCTGGTTCCACGGGCTTCCCCAGGCATAGGGTTGGACAACCAGATTATTTATTTTCTATAGTGCGATCCAGGGAGGTTGCACGATGTGGGTAAATTCCCTGGCTTGAAGAGCACATAGAGTATATCCACAGGTCATATTGTCTCGTATACGAGTGCGATGTTTGTACGCCACTTTCAAGAGGGAACATGACCAACCCCACCGTTGTGTATTCTTACCTTGACCATGAGAGAGTCTGTCTTGGTAGTGTGGTTGAATGAGTAAACCTAAATTCGGATAGGCACTATGAGACTACATCCTCGAGTTATAACTCGGCGGGATGGTTATTATACTTATGATTGTAAAATAGATATAATTATACTTGTTATTTATAGTAGATTTTTTTGGTATGATTATGAGATATCATATAACCTTAAATGGTGTAAAGTGTAAAATGAATATAGTTTTATGTCCAGAGTAGTACAAGTGATAAATATACTCATATTAAGGGATATTATATGTTAAAGTAGAAAAATGTTAATTTAAACTAGTGAGAGTTTTAAAAACTGAACGGTGTGTGTGTGTGTGTGTGTGTGTGTGTGTGTATATATATATATATATATATATATATATATATATATATATATATGTACTGGAGAACTATATATATATCTAATTGAGATTTTTAAATAACAAAAGATTGGTTTGGTATAGGATTGATCACCCGGTATTTTATTAGGCGGGGTGTCACATGGCATAGTCTAGGAGGTCAATGTTATTTTACTTGCTTTATTGGAAGAATAACCCAGTGTGCCTTGTATTTTATGTGATGCACGTAGAGAAGAATATCACTGAACAAATTGTGGGCACATGCCTTGGGGGGAGTCATTTGAAGGATGGAGAAAATGCACGAAAATACCTGAAATTGTTGAAACTTAAGCCACAACTATGGTTGAAAGAAGATAGTATGGGGAGGACAATAATTCCCCCTAGTGCGTTTACTTTGACGAGTGAAGAAAGGAATGTGCTTTTTATACACAATATATAATTTGAAGGTTACATCTAATTTTTCGTCCAACTTGTGAAGGATTGTTAATTATGATACCCTTTATTTACATGATTGTAAGTCCCATGATTAGCATGTGATCATGCAATTGGTTCTCCTATTGTTTAAGCACTGTTTCTCCAAGCACAAGAATTTTTAGATGGCTTTTATGAAAATTAGTATGTGCTTCTCACTTCTATGTGAGAAGGTAGTCAATCGATATCTCATAGTGGTCACAAAATTAGCGGTGACCCAAGATATTTGTGTTTTAGAGAAGTACTTTCCCCCATCATTCTTTGACATAAGTGTTAACTTGTTTGTACACCTATGCGACGAGGCACTTCTTTGCGACCTAGTTAGATATCGGTGGATGAATTCGTTTGAAAGATTCATGAAACTTTTTAAAGATTACGTCAAGAATACACGATACATTAAAAATATATATTTTAGAGGAATACATCACCATGGAGTCATCAGTCTACACTCGGGGATATATGCCTAACCCGAGCAACATGGATGACAATGATGAGTTCGTAGATGAGGGTCGTCACGTGATGGGCAAAAGAGTGAAATTAACGAGTTTACAACATGAACAAGTAGCTCGTTATCTATTTGACACACATAAATATTTCAAAGAATGGAAAAAGTAAGTTTATATTATTTTAACTGTTAGATTATTTTAATTTTTTATACATGATCAATTTTGTAATATGTTCGTCACTATCAATGCATAAAATATAAAGCATGTGAGAACAATTAAAGATGAAAAAAATAGCACAATCAAATAACGAATTTAGGCTCTGGTTGTCGCACGAGGTAAGTGTAATGAAAATGTATGTTATTAAATGTCACGTTACAAGAAATCTTTACAACTAGCACAATTAATTTATCTATATTATCAGCTCTTCAAGGCGGGTGGTGTGACATCAAGGCTTGCTCATTTGGCCACTAGACCCTTATTGATGGCACAAGAGTACAAATTATTGATTAAACGGTTATGTATTCAGTGAAAGGGTGTACGAGGAAAATACAAATGTACAGAACTCAATCATTTCATACAAGGTTCTTACTTATTTTTGAGCGAGCGCGAAAGATAAAAACCTCATTGAAGCTGAAATGACTTACTATGGTGTAATTCAAAATATATTTCAATTGGACTATATAATCTTCAAAGAGGTTGTGTTGTACTGTGATTGGGTAAGAGTTGAGGATAATTAGGGCTATAAACGTGATCTTGGAACCGATTTGATCAAGGTTGACATGTCCAAGTTGAAGAGTAATGAATACGTGAGCGATGAGCCGTTTGTTTAGGCTTTTCAAAAGGTCAAGCAAGCGTTTTACTAGAAGTATAACAACAACGAGAGATGGTCAATCGTCCTACATATGTCAAAAAATCTAAACAGTAGTGTGGATGACTTGACTTCTCCTACCGAATTTCAATCGATTTTTTATGATAACCCGAATTTGAAATAATTTATAGATTTTGAATAAGTATTCCAATTATTTATAATAACCTATGGGTGTATAATTCTAGTGCTTTATTATTGTCATACGATAATTTAATGTTTTTAATTCATTTGTACTTGATCAATTTACTGATCGTAATAACCATTGGGTGTATTCTTCTAGTGCTTTGTTATTATCAGATTTTTTGGTTTTTCAGTTAATGAATATGTTAATTTGGATTTGTATTTGGATTAAATTAAGCATTAATTCAAAGTCCATGATACTTACCTCGTGCGACAACCACAACCTTAGATTTAAGTATTAATTCAAAGTCCATAAAATGACCTAATAATGAAATAGTATTTTTAGATTTATAATGTCGTTAGCTTATACAATATTCTAATTCCTTTTGATTTGATCACTTTTTCATATATATGTTTGTACTAGTAATAACAATTTTTATATAAAATATATTTATCTGGGAATCACAATAACGGAGGCGACGAGGGCTCCTTAGCCACTAGGCCTCCCAAATTGGGCAAATTGGGGTTCTTTATCGAGAAAAATATGACATTACTGGTTAGATCCCTAAAGTTACCGAAGGCGATCATCTGTCGGAGGTACTCTCATTGGAGGAAGGTGCCAAATGAGCTCAAGATCTCCATCTGAGGGGCTCTACAAGTAGTGTAGTTATATTTATATTTATGTTTTGTAATTTTAATACAAATAACACTTACTTTCTTTTTGGTTTGTATTTATTTGACTGGATCAATTCGGCTTGCCCTATGTGTCCGCGGCTCCATGTTGGAATAGTTGAGAGATCAATATATGACATGGAAGAAAAACATGCGGGCACGATACTTTGGGCAGACCCAGGAGTCCATTATAAGTGTGCACGACACCGTCCCATCGAAGAAGCCGATCTTATTGGCATAGTGGCAACAGTTTTGCGAGAATGAGTTTGAGGAGTGGCAATTGACATCTCGTCCATCGGGAGGGCTAACCATGCAAAAAAGTTGGACGTGCACTACTCCGGGTAGACGTCTTATGCCGAGGTCGAGCACATGACTGTAAGTTTTTATTTTTCTTTAATTTTAGTTTTACATTATTCTAATTTAACATTACTTTGCATTACTTACTAGTTCTACATTATTTTATTTCAGGATATGGGGAGTGGCCTTGGGGGTAGTCCACAAAAACTCGATGCCTATGTAGAAATCCAGAAAAAGAAGATCAAGGATAAGGAGGTGTCCCCGAGCGTGAAAGCCACGATTGTAAGTCATAATTGTTTAATTTTTTAATTACGATATAATTTGTTTATTAACTTAATTAACTAATTGTGTATTTTTTGTCATTTTTGGCAAAGCTTAAGTAAGTGCATGAAAATAACTATGATGCCGACAAAGCATCATTGTCTACGGATGCACTCAACAAAGTGCTTAGGGCGAATCACAAGGGGAGGGCGCTTAGGGGTTAGCTCTCAGGTGGGGAAGTCAAGGTTGATCAGGATAAAGAGGAGAAACACCGGGTTGGCTCGTAAGGTGGGCACCCATGACTATAAGCAATCAAGGTTAAACGCGAAGGTCTTCGATATGTATGCCTTCATGATGTGTCATTGGGGGCTACCTCCAATGAGCGAACCTCTGATAAGGGAAAGGAAAAGGAGGTAGACGAGGACGTCAGTACTCACTCACCAATACGCAAGGACTCACCGTTACGCATGGGCTCACCAATATGCATGGACTCGTCACCCTTATATGATCCATTTCCCATCTTGACCCCCATCGAATGGCCTATGTCAATAATCGGTTGGCCGAGCATGCAATCGTACGAATGCCCCCATTTTGTTTCCTATTAACATACCCCATGCAAAAGCCCCAATTTTTCAACCGTTCGAACACCCCACTTTGTTTTTCTCTAAAATCATTTTAAACGGACATGCCTTGATCCCAATAAAAACTAAATTCATAACTCATAAAACATTTTTCTAAAAGAATTTTAAGATAAAATCTCTTAAATTTTGGAAATGCATGAGTTTGGCAATTACACAAAATTAAATCAAAAACTTTTGTAAAAGGATATATTCTTCAATAGGCATTGATAAATTGCTTTTTGCATCTGTCTTCGTTGTTGAGTAAAAGCCAATATGAAAAATCTCTTTTGGTACCTACAAACGCACTTAAAATGTATATTGACAAGTAAGGGGTTAATCCGTGCTCTCTAATGTGGATAAGAACAAGTTGAAGACAAAGTATGATTTTTAAAATAATTTTAAAGGGATATTTATATTACTAATTATGAACTTAAAATTAAAACTACACTAATAAATAAAGAAAATGATAAAGTGAACGAAATGTGAGGTGAAAATAATTATGAGATAATTCAATGGATTAAACTTCACCACTTAACCTATTTATTTTCATTAATTAGTTTGTCTATTTGAAATACCTCAAAACATATATAAATTCACAAATCAACTCTCGTTGCAAATGTAAATTTACATATAGTATTTTTAGAAGATTAATATTTAAATTCCACATACTTACAAAAATTAGATTTAAACATTTTCTAATAAATCACCCGCTAGGGAAAATTCACTAAAAGCATTTAAATCATAAAAAAAATATAAGTTTTAGAGTACAGAAATTCGAACTATAATATTATTTAAAAATTGCCTATCTCTAGTTTAATTAATAAATGAATATTATAATATGAATTTCTGATTTTCTCTCGAAAATAATTCACTCTCTCTCGAGGCGTAAATATAAATTGTAAAATTATAATTTTAATATTCAAAGAAGCATAATAAATAAACAACCATAAAAAAATAATTAAGTTAAGGGTTCCATCTCACCCCTTGAATGGAGTATTTAGCCTCTCATTTTGGTATTATTACATATAAAATGTACCAATGACAAAAAAAGAGGCATACAAAATAAAATAGAATGAGAAAAAAAATATGTTGAACCAAGACTCCTTGAACCCAATAAGATTTTTTTTTCAAACATGAACAATTAAGTACACCCACAAATCTTAGTTTTACAACACTCAAAAATATCACTCAACTCACAATTTGTGTCTTAATTTTTTCTGCCTCACTCAAGGCATTCTAAAAAAATATATAAAGAAGAAATAAAAAAAACTTGGTACAATGTTACACCAAAAATGAGCTCCAAAAAATGGAACTCTAAAAATAATTGAACTCCTATATATTTTTGAAGATGAAGATGGGGTGTATAGTGTGGGTGAGGGTGTATGGGATAATGGTGTGTGTGATGGATGGTTTAGGGTGTGTTTGGTTGTGTGTGTGTTTAATTGAACCTCATAAAAATAAAACTAACTAAAACAAAATAAAAGTAATAATAATAAAAAATAAAAATCAATAAAAATAAAATCCTAATCTAAAAATAAAATAAAAACTCAAATAAAAATAATAAATCTTATAAAATAAAAAGAACTAAAACAAAATAAAAACTAACTAAACTAAAAATAAAAATCAATTAAAAATAAAACAAACTAAAAAAACATTAAAAATAAATAAAAAATAACGTGACACATAATACAAACTTTAAAAAAAATTAAATACAACCTAAAAAAAATGACACAAGAATAAAACTAACTAAAAAAATAAATACATAAATAAGAACAAATACTCGACATAATAAAATAAATAAAGAAAATAATTGAATCCTATAACAATAAATAAAGTCTATTAAAAATAAAACTCAAATAAATAAAAAATTAAAAACTACAAAAGAAGTAAAAATAAAACCTAATGTCCTAAAAAAATGTAAAATCTAGCAAAACTAAAAATAAAGACTACAATTAAAAATCCAAAATCAAAATAAAACCACACTAAGTAAAAAGAAATAGAAAAATATGCAATTAATTTCTAAAAGTCCCAAATAAATCTAAAATAAATCCTAAAAAATAAAAAAAAACGACTTAAAATAAAATCTAGAACAATAATAAAGGTACAAACTCAACACACAGAGGATCGGGGGATGGTCTGGGTTTGGTTTTGGCTTAGCTTTGGTTCGGGACAAGATTCGGGACATCGAAACTCATCGGGCAAGCTCATAAATGGACCTCGGACTTTGTGGTCTCCTTAATTTCTTCATTTAACGCTTTTGACCGCTATTGGGTCGCAATTGTCTTGATTTAGCATTATTTGATGTTGTGACTGCTGCTTGACAAGAAAAATAATAAAATATGATATAAGGTCAATATTAATTAAAACGAGTGACTAAAATGCATCTATTTGGGGTATTAAATATACACTTTTTGGTAGGGGTGTTCGCGGTCCGGTCCGGTCCGTTTTTGAGGCATTTTTTGGATCAGACCACATTAATCGGTCCTAGAAAATTGTGGACCGAGACTGGACCGGAATAATCGGTCTCGGTCCTATTCGGTTTTCAAGCGGTCCGTGTTCGGTCTTGGTCCTATTCGGTCCATAGCCATATAAAATAACACATTTTTTTTAATTAAAAACAACACTTTTTATTTTAATTGAGATTGTAAATCCCAAATTGCGACTGTAAATCCATAATTTTTTCAACATAACTGTAAATCTCTAAATTCCAGATATTTTTCAACATAAGAGTAAACATTTTTGAAGCCTATAACGACATAACATCATACATTTTTCAAGCCTATAATCTCATATAACAACACACCTATAATTGACATGGATAATTTGTTTGTTTAGATAATAAGAATGATTTAGATAAAAGACACGAAATAATTTGTTGATTGAGAAAAATAGCCACAAACTCAAGCATGAGTTCGTACACACTTATGGGACATTCAAGTAAATATTTGCCTACAGTTAATAATCATATAGAAAACTAAAAATTGGGATATTAACATAAATTTGATTTGGACTTGACTTCGCAATTACATAAAACTTATCTTTATGCAAAAACACGAAATGCACAAAATGCATAAAACTTATCTCTCTTCGCCACATCAATTTCTTCTCAGAAGGCCATGGTTCAAATCTTCACACTTGCCCAAAAGCACTAGATACACATTAGGTTGCAGCATAAAATTATTAGCCCTTAAAAAAGGAGAACCGAAAAGAAATCTTGTAGTTCGTCAGAGCTTGGAGTTTACCGAATCTTGGAGCTTAGAGTTTATCGGCACTGAAAATCTAAGCTAGACTTTGTAGTTTGCTATTCAGCCGGAGCTCCGGACGGAAGGAACGAGATGAAAATCTAAGATGGAGGCTGGAGACGAAGGAGTATGGAGAGAGAGAGAGAGAGAGAGAGAGAGAGAGAGAGAGAGAGAGAGAGAGAGAAAGAGAGAGAGAAGAGAAGATAAGAATTAGGTAGGGTTATGTTGTGTGAGTGACCGTGTGCGTTAATTGTTGAGTTTAAAAAAAATTATATATATATATATAATCAAAGCAGTCCGGTCCGGTCCAAAACCGATATTTACGGCGCAAGACCGAGACCGAACCAAATTATTCGGTCCTATATATTTTTGGACCGAATTAAAAAAAACCCGCAAAAGTGGGTTCGGTTCGGTTCGGTTTTTTTGGTCCATTCGGTCTATTCGGGTTCGTGCACACCCCTACTTTTTGGTGCTTATCAGGCATAAACGGATGGAAAGCTTCAAATAATGGTATGTAAGGTCTCCAATAATTCAAGTTTCAATCTAGGCTAAAGATCGCACCTCAGACAAATAGATCATGTCAATGTCACTCGATAGACTCAATGTTTTGACACAGGAGATAGCCAATCTATATATATTACAAATGTTTAAATTTTCAATCTTCCCCTTTTTTATTCCTTGGCAAAATCCCCAAAATAAAAAATAGCTTATTATACCTACAAAAATCACACCTCACTAGCCATATAGTGAGAGTAGTATTAACATAATGTAAAAATCCAAATGACCGACTCAATAATCCAATGAAGCTCTTTGGTCATGTAGCACTCTGAGGGATCCTGCAATATCCCAAACAACAATAAACCATTAAGCGTGACATGCAAATGAAGTAATTTCCCCTACTCGGGAATCCCCCCCTAAAAAAAAAATATATTAATGATATAGAAAAGTATGAATGTTGCGATAAAGATTAATAAATCATATATACCCTCAATCAAACATTTAAACAAAAAAAAGCTCACCCTCCCTCCCCCCCCCCCCCCCCCCCCACACACACACACTAAAATTCATACTCAAAGCATTTATGTAACAAGCAAGCATATAATAGCATGAAATCTGCCTCATCTATGAAACAAATAAACAATATCATCTCACTATAAATGTAACAACCAATATCGACAAAGTAAATTCTTCTCCCCCTTTTTATAAGAATGCCATAGAGGACAAATCCAATAAAGAAATCGAACTCTTCTACCCCTTTTTGACATGGGATAACACAAATAAGAGGATATAATAACTGGAAACAAGAAAGATATCTAAGTACATATAAAAAAATAAACTCCCTTTTATCACAAAACATGAATAAATATAGAGACAAACAACATATCTCTTCCTATCACAAACTCATCATCATCTCCAAACACACAAACACAAAATTCATCAAAGAAGTAGTCATGAAATATATCAAGTGAGATTCAAATATATAAGCCTATATCTAATAATTAACCATATGAACTCACCCTCAACCAAATATTTTTTCTCCCCAACTAAATATAGACATCAAAGAATTTAACAACTCCCCCTATAGCATATAAGCATACATAAGTATAAGTCATAGGACAATAAATCAAATAATCCTCTCCTCGTTAGACAAACATCTTCTTTTAAAAAAAAATCCTTTTTATCACAATAAGAGAAACAAGCATCATGAAATAATTTGGGAATATAGAAACAAGGATAAAACCAGTAAAATCAACACTCAGAAAACACTAAGAAACAAATATATATCGAACCATATCACTTATTTAAAATGTTACTCCCCTTAAATCACACAACACACAACAAAACTTCTCAAATCCTCATAAAACTTTCACAAGAACATATATTCACATACAAACCACTGAAAAACATTCATACCAACCAACATATGAAACATGCATGGGATAAATATCAACAACATCTCAAATAACTTCTTACTACATACAAACTCAAAACATCCAAACTCGCCTAAATAAGACTTCAGGCAGCCAAAAACATGAAAAAGACTCAAATAAGTACCCATCAAAATGCGCAACCACTACAACCAAAGAAAAATCATTAGCTCAAACCAAAAATACTAGCATATATGAGGAAACACAAGATAAAATCACAAAACCAAACAATCATGCAAATCATTCAAAATCACACAGTCTAGTGTCACTAAAGATATGCAAAATCGTTATTAATTACTAAGGTTACGACAACTAAAAAAATTCAAGTCATAGTCGAAACATGAAAATGTAAGCTAAGAATCACATGAACTTATAAGTACATAGAGATGGAAATCACAAAATCATCAACACATTGCATTTTTGACACATTTAATAGACTTTTTGTGGGAAAATACAATATGACCATAAGTTCTTTATTTAACCTCAACTCTATCTAAAATTTGCACATTTGCACATAGAGGTGGAATTCTAGATCCCTATCCTACATTTTCACACATTTGCACTTTTAAAAGTGTATCTAGAATTCCAGATACACTCAACACTTTTTTCTTATCACAAGACATGGCTCATCATTTCAAGAATGAAATTGATGTTTTAGTCTGGCATAAAAACGTTTAAACATCACTTGACGAGGAAGTTTTTAGATGGAGTTGAGCTTAAATAAAAAACTCACGGTCATATTGTATTTTCCTACAAATAGTTTGCCAAATGTGACAGATGTAAGATTAGGAAAGTTCTTTGAAGCACTCTTGCTCATTCTCATAACAATGACTTTTGGAAATAACTTGATCTTTTTCAACACATTTATCTTTGAAAAAATGTTAGTTATTTTCATCCACATTCAAAACAGTTGATTTAACAAACACATTTTCTTTCAAAACATGACTTTTCATAATCTCACCTGAAGAAGGTCGAGTCATACGAATCATTTCATTGAATGAAATTTTCTTCATTTATGGGTCAGAATGGAACGAATTTGACTAAAGACTTTCCAAAATTTTGAAATCTAAGATTTTTACCCATTGATCAAGAAAATCAACTATTTCCTTTCTTCTATATTCTTTTATTCATGCACCAAAACACAACTTTTGAATAATGTTCAGACCTTTTATTAAAACACCATTTTCTTCATTACTCACAGAACATTCTTTCTTCGAAATGTTCACATGATGATTGCCCTCACATAGACAATTGATACTAAAAAGGCTAGCTTTAAGACCTTTAAGTAAAATAGAATTTTGAAGTGTGATCTAATTCAAAATTCTCACCATTCCCTTTCCGCTCACCCTCTCTTTCTTCCATTTCCAAATGTAATTGAACCACCATAAAAATTCTCAAAATTATTAAACCATCACTCTTATCATGTCATGTTATGTGAGGACCCACTATCAAAATATCAATTTTTTTAATTTGAGCAAATTATGGTTACACTCTTTTCAAAAGCCATACAATAATTATGATTATGTTTACTCACCCGCTTTGGCTTCACTTGACTTTATCTTTTCAAAACATTTACTTACTTTTTGATGTTTTTCAAATCATTTTCAAGTTTCTTGTTCACTCCATGAAAATAAATTCTGCTCGAAAATTAAGGAAATGAGAATTTTCTATCTCTTTGAAGCTTAAAACAAAAATGTCTCAAATGTCCTCTCGTGAAACAATAGGAGCATTTGTAAATTTGAAATGATTTTGTAGAAAAATTCAAGTTCCTTCTAGAAATTTATTGTACTCAATGATTTTAAAAACTTTCTTCTCTCTTAGGAAAACAGGGATAGTGTCTAAAAGTATGAACTTGATTTTCCCAAAAAAATCTTTAAAAATTGTTGCTTTTGAGTTTTTTCAATAACTTTGTAATGTATCACTTTTTTATTGTTCCCAAACTTTTCAAAATCAACATTTGTACTTTTAACGGACAAGAATTTCACCTCATGCTTTGTTTCTTTTTAAATCACTCTTCCTTTGTTAGATTGAGATGAATTCTCTTATTCATTATTTTTCTTTTCACGACAAATTCTATATTATCGTTTGAGGAAGGATCAAAAGAAACAAAACCAGTTCCTTTTGCACCGTTCAAAACCATTGATTCAAACAACATTTTATTAATTTCGTCCTAACAATTTTCTAAAGAATGTTTTACTTGCAAAGCATTTTCGAATTAACTCTTAATAGAAACAACATCCTTAGTGTACTCATGTTCCTTGAGTTCAAATAATTTTTTCTTTTTCTAGTTTACATTTCATTTCAAGGAAATCCACTTTCTGACTTTCAAAAGAAACATTTTGAACATTTATACGTTATAACTCACTCAAGTTCTAAAATTAAAACATCTTTTACTTTCAACAAATCGCCTTCCTCTTTAAATTTTTAGATTTTGTTTCACATTTTAATGCTTAAAATTTTCTAGTTAAGCGAGTCGTGAAATAACATATTATATGCATGGTTAATTTGACTTAATTACCCATCATCACTCCCGTCATTCTCATTATGTGAAATCTTATAACTAAACTAACTTAATGCAAATGTAGTTCCTAGCTAACGATGAATATGATTGAATGAAAATTATACAAACTCACTCCAAACGCAAACAAACCCACAACATCCATGACGACCACACAAAATTAAAGACAATAGTCACAAAACAAACAAATACACACACAAACCAGGATCTAATTCTAGCTCATTAATGCCAACCAAAATTGAGCAACAAAGTTGTGATAACAATTCAGAAAACAATGTGTGAACGACTAAAAACAAACCCAGAGGGTATGAATAGGTTTGATGAAACAATGTGTCCAAATTTTATGAATCCAAATTTTAAACACCTTAATAATAAAAAATAAATCCAAATGTCTTGTTAAAAACACACACACAATTAAATCAAATAGATCTAAGTGATTATGCAAAATAAAAACACACCTAAGTCCAATTTTAACAAACTTTGAGTGATCTAAACATCCTAATGTGACGAGTGTGATTAAGTGTGTTAGATATTAAGGTAAGAAAACATAAATAAATCATAAGACATATTTAATGAGGGAACCCCCCGCCCAGGGGTAAAAACCTCAAGCCCAAAAATCAATTTCCATTTCTACTTGAGAAGAAAATTTTACAAGGGTTAGGAAGATACCACTCACATAATTGTAGTCGTATAGATACCTATGAACCTTTAACTCTCGCCCATAGAAAATAGAAATCGAATCCACTCTCCATGAATTGAGTTAAGAACTTATGTCTTCTTTAAAGTCACACCATGCTCTAGTCCTCCAATGAATCGAAGCACCTCTAATTTTAGATCGAAAAGTACTTGATCATAAAAAATTGAAAATAGATGTAACTTTATCTAGTTTGTGATTTAAATTCACTCAAAAAATCCTCACAAACATACATATATCATTCTGGATCTACAAATCCACAAAACTCTCATCGACTTTTGAAATTAAGTTTACAGGTATAGGAAAGCCTCACAAACACAAAAATCACGTCAGATGAACTATTTTTGAATGAGGGAAAAGTCTCACTTCGAAATAGAGGGATAATTAGACTATTTATAGCAAAAACATAAAATCTAAGGCCATTGTTCAAACGCTTAGATATGGTCGTTCAAATAGAATTGTCCAGTTTGGCCTATGAACTTTGGCCGTGAGACATCCATATTTTGTGCCCGTTCACATGCCCCATGTGAACGCCCCCAATTTTTTTTCTCCAAAATCAATTTAAAAGGACGTGGCTTAAGGCATAAAAACTAAATTCACAACTCATAAAAAAATTCTAAAACAATCTTAAGAAAAACTCACCCAATTTTTGAAAATGCATGAGTGTGTGAAATTGGCTAATATTTAATGAATTTTTGTCTAAGATTATAGTCTCTTAAATATTCATAAACCGAAGGAATGCTTTAAAGAGAGGCATGAAAGGTCTTCAATTCATCAAGGTTGAATTTTGACTAAAGATCGCGTCTCACTTAAATGGATCAACTTGATGTGACTCGATAGACTGAATGTTTTGACACAGAAGATATCCAATATATATATATATATATATATATATATATATATATATATATATATATATATATATATATATATATATATATATAAATATATAATGTTTACATTTTAGAAGACACTTTGTCCTATTACAAATAAAGCGTCAAGCACAAACCCTGAAAACCCCCACCAAAATGCTAACTTTCTTCGAAACCTACAACAAAAGTTCAAAGGGTAAAAAATAACAAGAGATACAGTATATATGGCCAAAATGAAAATAAATGAAAATAAATAAAAATCAAATAATCTTATAAGCCGTAGAGAATCAGTTAAAGACCCTTGAAATCATTAATCAATCGGTTAAATGTACCCTATTCAAATAACTGAACGATTATCCATCCCAAAATAGCGTCACCATAAAATCTCACAAAATCTTTTCTCAGTCGTACATGTGTCGAATTCCCAAAAGCAAAGGTCAACAGTATTTAATTGATCAGTTAAAGGTCTAGACCAAATTCAAATAAATAAAGGCCCCCACTAACCATTTCAAAACATCCCAAAACCCGACCTTGATCCAAAATTTTCAACTTATTCTCCCCTGAGCGTCTGAGATACTCGCAATCATTCTAAAAGTGGCTAAGAAGATCATACTTCAAAAAATTTTCTTTCCCCTCAAACTAAGCTCCTACTTTCGTGAAGTCACTTATAAATCCCAAAAAGAGGTTTGTACTTCTAAAACGTTGCCTTTGAGAAATAAACTGAATCAAACCTCTAAACGGCGACCAGACAAAAGAAGATAATTATATATATACATTTTTTGTGCATCCATTCTAAATGAAACCCTATCCGATTGAAAACACCACAAGAGAATGGGACACTCATAAAAAATGTTGTTTTTCATCGTAAGGGTAAAGAATATATGCACAAATTTTAAGGCAACACCCTATATATATAATGACAAACCGTATATATATATAATTATCTTCTTTTGTCTGGTCGCCGTTTAGGGCACCGGGTATGCAATTAACGACATTTATATTTGAAAAGCTTGGTTTATAATCTATCACCTCTATTTCTGTATTATATTTACATTCACATATGTTAAAAATTTTGAATAAAATGCCATCATTAAAATAAATCAACATGAAAACATACATTTCAACAGGCTCTCTGAAAGTGCCATTGAGTTATGTTAGTCGGAAACTTTACAGGCCAAAGTCTAAAATTCATTCACTTTCACCATTTCTTTTAACGAAACAAGATCGTCTAGGCGATGACTCCCTGAATATGTTTTTTAATACAAATACTTTTCAAACATAGGTATTTGATCAACGTATTTCCCCAACATATAAATATATCAATCCAACACAAAATAAATGAAATATTAAGGTGTTGTCTCTATAAATACCGTAATGTTGTACCTTATATACCCGATATCATGTTGCCTACAAATGTAAATATATCCTATTTATTGAAAGTACGTTGGCCTTAATCCTAAGTCTCTTTGGGTATGTATGTTCTATACCGCTTTAAACTCGAGAAGCCCAAGCCTCATAATATATCTATCATTTTATTATTTCCTAGGAATACCTCCATCTCTAGTCCTACACCACTATATATTATATGATTCAATTGTTGAAACTACATTGGATTTTATCCCATGTCCCCTTGGGTACGTAGGCATGATACCGAGCAAAACTCACGAAGCCTAAGCCTTAAAATACGTTTTTTTAATTGTTATTTACTAGTGATGTCTACATTCCCAGTCAAAACTCCCTCAACTTCTAATTCTACCTCCCTATCGAAGGATGCTAAAAACATGACAACGTTAGCACTACACCCTTAAACCTTCCTAAAGGTCTAACAAATCATTCTACTTAATTATTTCCTAAGGAAAATGGATATCTGTGTCCATGGTTCTTTGGGTCCACTCCTATTGTAACTCTCCATAAGCAACCCATCCCATCTCTAAGCCAAGTCCTACACTTACACACACATCATGTTTGAACACATTCACATATTAACTACATAGGCTTTAATCCGAAGTCCTCTTAGGTACGTAGGCAGAATATCCAGTCTTTCTCATGGGCTAGAGCCTCGATATTATGTCTCTTGATATGTTGTCTCCATCGAGATGAACCCATATATATACTTTTAATCTATTACAAGTATTTAACGAAAATGAGATGTCAAATTATCTCAAGGAGGGACCTCTCAAACATATACCTACATATAAGCATGCAATCATATATACATGAATTATACCACCAGACTATGTAGACTTTTATCCCAAACCTTCTTATGTATGTAGGTGCAATACCAAGTTCTTATCATGAACTCTAGCCTTGGCAATATGTATCTTGATGTATTGTCTCTCCTATCAATTTTTTCTATCTCTCCTTAAAACATAAATGAGATATCAAACTATATCAAAGCCGGGACTTCTTATCTATATCTACAGCCATCCGTTATAGGAACACAAGCGCAGAATCATGCACAAGAAATCTTATGCACCTACATCGGTCAAAGTGAAATTATTATGACTCTAATTAATACCATTTCCCAACCTAGGCACCTATCTACATTTTAAGGTACATTCACGCTAAGGTCTCTAAACAAATTCTAAAATAGCTGAAATGTGATAAACTAATATAAAGATCAATAATAAGTATAGAATTAAGGAATCATACAAACCATTTGGGTTTCCTATAATCTTCCCCACTCGTAAGTAGGTTCCCGAACCCACACAATAAGAATCTTTGGACCAACCGTAGACTTTAAAAACCTACCTTAGGATTAGCCTGAAAAGGCTAGCCCAAAACTTTTTTTTGTTCTTATGTACAATAATTGGCGCCACTAAACAGGCTATGACACCCATTGTTCTGCGGGAAATCCATGCTTACTAGGGCATGTACCCAAAACTGGAAAGGGGTGTAGGAATCTTGGATACCTTGGTTGCCTTATGAAGGAATTTTCTGGAACCTCTTTTAAGATCAAAATAAAATTTCCTAAGATGACATTTTCGACCACAATGTGAACACCTAAACTCACGACGAAAATATTTACCTAAGGAGTGATCTGTAATAGTTTTTCTAGATTATTCCCCTAAAATGTTGGTTTTGGCCTTAAGGGATGGTTTACTACAAGTACCGAAGCCTAAACCACACATGTTATTTTTTATTTGGACCGTGCCAAATATTTTATCTAGTTTTTCAGGCCTACATTCCAAATCAAATTTGACTTTGCTAGAGTCTTTTAATTTATTTTCTAATTCTAAGAGTTTAGACTCTAACAAAATATTTTTCTCTTCAAACACGAGAAGCTCCTTTTTCAAGGATTCCATTAGACCTCTTAGGCTATCTCTCTCGCCTTCAATATATTTTAGCTTCTATCGAAGAGTTATTTCTCATGTCCTAAGGTCTTCAATTAACGCACTCCCATCAATGACCTTGACACGTTCTTTGAAACAAGCTTCTAACTTCAAATTAGCTCTTTTTAATTTAATAGATTCTTTATAAAATTCTTGAAAAGCATTTTGAAGTTCACTCACATCAACCTCATCATTTTCACTCTCTCTCTCTCTCTCTCTCTCTCTCTCTCTCTACCATAAAAAATAAGGAAATAAAAAACTTTGACCACGGAATTGTCATGTGTTTGAATATTTTCATGAGAAGATTCACTATTGGAGCTCACATGACTAGCCATAAAATCCACAAAGTTGGGCTTAGTGGGGGAATATGGTCCCTCTTCCTTATCACTATCACTAAGGGTCGCATTATATGAAATGGGTCGCTTACCCTCTCTCCTTAGTTTAGTGGGGCACTCAAAAGCCCTATAGCGATAGCCTTCACAACCAAAATACCTATTTGACTCGTCCCATTTTAAATAATCTTTAGAAGTTTTAGGGAACCTTTCGGCTTTGTCATGCTTAGAAGTTTCAAATTTCTTAAAATCACTTTTAAATTTATCTTTGTTAAATTTAAGAAATTTTCTAAATTTCCTAGCAAACAAGGCCATGTCTTCTGAGTCACTATCACCCTCGCTCTCTACTACTCGTTTGTCCTCTTTTTGGGCATTTAAAGCAACTCCCTTTTTAATTTTCCTTTAAGATTTAGAGGGAAACATGTCTAGTTCATAGGTTTGTAAATCACCTACGATCTCTTCTAATTTCGTAGAGTCTAAAGTTGGTAAAGAATTTAAAATGGTCACTTTTGGAATAAATCTATCAGGAAGGGACCTTGAAATTTTCTTTACTACTCGGGTGTCGGGTATTTTCTCTCCCAAATTAAAAGATGAATTAACAATATCGGAAAGTCTAGCATATAATTCATCGAAAGTTTCATTATCATTCATTTTGATGGTTTCAAATTGAGTGGTGAGATTTTGGACTTTTGAAGCTTTAATGACACTCGTACCTTCACGAGTGCGTTGTAAGATATCCCAACGCTTCTTTAGTGGCTTCACACGTCATAATTCATCCGGCGTGACAGCGCTAAACAAGGCATTTAAACCTCGGGAGCTAAAATTAGAAAGTTTAAATTCACTCTCACTCCATCTATTGGTCGGTTTGGGAACATGCTCATTATCATCTAACGAAGTTCCAGTGTGAACTCGTTAAAAATCTCATTGGATATCTCGTTCGAACAATCATTCTCATTCGAACGATACTTCGAACGACATTCCAGTAGTCTTTTGGGGAACTCGTTGGCAGATTCGTTCGAACGACAATATCGAACGAAAAAACAGAAAGCTGAAATTTTATGTTTTAGCCCAGAAACTTTATATACTTTGTATAAAAGTTTTAATAAAATCTTTCTAAATATATAAAAAAATAGTTTTAATTAAATTCACCCAATATAAAATGTTCAAAGATCCTATATATATATATATATATATATATATGTAATGTATTCATACCTTGGGAGCAATTCGAACTATGTTGTTTACGTAGAAACAGGAACTTGAAACACGGCATTAGATGAAGCTTTAAACTCTTGGACGCTAAGTCTTCAACTCTCTTGTCATAGGGTTGAATGGATACACATTAAAACTGTCCTATAACTTAAACGTTTTTGTCCAAAATTGAGCCAAAACTACAATGAGACTCAATTGGAGAATTGGGTCCTTACAGATTCTATTAGAGTTCTCGCCCCTTTAAGATACTACGAAATGAAATAATTAAAAAAAATATCGTCCAACAACGGTTAAAAATAGATAAAATAATTGCACAAGAAAATGCCACTGCATGTGAGTCCTTTTACCCCCCGTGTATTGTCCTTATTTTAGTCATTTTGTCCAAAAAAAAAACTTGAATGAAAGTGCCCCAACTATTTTTGAGGTTATTATTATCAACAGATAATTCCAACTAAGTTCTTACCTTGGAAAACCAAGTCCTTGCTCCTTATGATCCTCTAGTTTTCATTAGCAAGCTCCCCACCCACCACTATCTTATATGTACCATTATATATTTCATGTATACTGAAGGATATTAGGATCCATCCACAATGGACAAGGTTTTTAAATAGCTCGAGAACATCATCACCTCTCATAATACCATGAAGTTAGAATTTAGGGTACTAAGACAATAATAAGTTCACCTTCAATAGGCCACTGCTATGACTATAACGAGAGAGAACATACTCCTTCCCCCATCCCTAACACTAGTACACCGCATGCAGGGGATGTCGAAGAATTACCTACCAGGGGTGCACAGAGGAACCAAAAATCCATTAAACCAAACCAAACAGGTAATATTGAGTTCGTTCGGTTCCTTTTTTATACTAATGGTTCAGTTCTGGTTCTCAAAAAATGATTTTTCAGTTCGATTACCGATTAAACATAAAACCAATCGGATCCGACCCAAAAACTGATCCAATCCGGAACTGACATTGAATCATGGTTGAACCGAATATGAGCTTTCATTCTATTATTATTATTATTATTATTATTATTATTATTATTATTATTATTATTATTATTATTATTATTATTATTATTATTATTATTATTATTATTATTATTATATATACAGGAATCTCTGGACCCACAGAATAAGAATTTTTGGACCAACCCACACAACAAGAATGTTTGGACGAAACTCGGTTCCCAAACCCACACAAAAAGAATCTCGGGACCAACTGCAGACTTTAATAATCGTCCTTATGATTAGCTCGAAAGGGCTAGCATGAACCATTTTTTGTTATTATGTAAATTAATGTTTCGACTCTTGATAACCTACGAAATCGTCTTTTTCTGAACAAAATCCACACTTACCAGGGGCGTACACCAAAAACTAAATATGGCAATGAACAACATCCACGGGAAAAATCACCAAGACCAAAACCTTGGACCAAAAACCCGACCTCGTGTGGACCCAGTAGACCAGGAAATAAGAACTCTTGTTCATCCACATTTACTATGCATGCTTTCCCCGAGAGCAGTGGCGCTCCCCTTGCTTTCGAGGCCTGCAATGTCATACCGACCAAAACAAATATAACAAGGTTGCAATTGTCTTCGATGATCCCAACGCTTTCATTGATAAAGCCGAGACCAACAATTTGAGAGGGGCAGTCATTACTAGGGACATTAGAATGGTCAACCCGAGGGTAACATTACTCGTGTCAACACATGCACAAATTGTGGTAGGAAAGGTAACCTTTGGCATATTTTTTATGGTTTTCAAAAAGAGCTTATGAAGTCTAATACTAGTGTCCCTGTGGTTCCAGTGGGTGAATAATCCGAATAACCTAAATAGCTTTTGTTTGGACAAAAATCAATCGAGAATAATTGAGTAAGGATCACGATCAAGAGATAACCGTAAATATACAACCCCATCTCTATGTTCCCTATAAATGTAACCCTTAACCCAGGATTATGGGATATGTAATTATCATTATCAAGATAGAAAGATATAATAAGAATAGTGAAACACCCTATGGATGGAGGCCATTACCGAACCACATAAATACATGTCTGGTGAGATTATTTTCTTTTTATTTGGCCCTAACTATTTAGTAATATCACTTGTTGTACAATTTCACTCACAATTTGTGTCGTCTATGGTAAACGAGTTCACTCTCCATAAATTAGTTAGAGTGAAAACATATCCATGTCTAACCCCCATAATGCACCTCTTCCAGGAAATGGTTATCATCAGGGTGAACTGTAAATGCCAAAAGCTAGGTCTGAAATCCACCCCAGTAAGAGTCAAGTGGCTCCTCGAGCGCATTACTTCCCCAAAGATCAACACTCTGAACAAATAAACTAGCATCTTAGATCCACTAAGATCTCATGATTAGTCGATTAGTAACAATAGCTCCATTAGCAGGAGTAGGTCTTACGCCTCCATAGAGATGAAAATACACATCTTCAATGACGCCTGGAAATGATGGAACAAAAGCTCCGTGGAGACAATGCAAGCATCGTGGTTATACGTCTAGCCATCAAGTGAGAAATAATTAACCCACCTAAGAGAAATCTGCCTAAGAAACATATTGAGGACTCCAATTTAACACTATGTTTGTAGCTTTTGCAACAAAAGTATAGACTTATGTTACAAGCTTAGGAAGAATTCTTACCCCCTACTCCTACGCAACATTATAGACATTTAGAAATCCTTAAAAATTAAGTTGATTATCTAGTTAATATATCCAAAGGTTTACTTGAAGAGTTTTTGAGGTTGTCTATACCCAAGGAAATTATTCAATCCAATAGACTTGAAGTAATAATGGCCAAAACACTAAGAACACAACTCACGCTTGGGTTTCAAAAGGTAAGGCTAGGAAGGCATTAGTTGCTCATGTTGCGCTTAAGGCTCAAAATACCTCCCAATGGTATTTTGATAGTGGGTGCTCCAAACATATGACAGGTGATAAATCCTCTTTTACCACTCTTGAGGATTCACCATTAAAGTTTCTTATTTTAAAAAAATATAAAATGTTCTTTATGTTGATGGACTTAAAGCTAATTAGTTCGCATTACCCAATTATTCGACGAAAACCTAGTAATTAAGTTTAGCTAGACATAATGTACTGTTTATGATAAATCTATCGAAACTATACTTCATGGTGTGAGGACTAGTAATAATTGTTATAGGATCATTCCAAAGTCTTCATTCTTTTGTAATAGTTCTAAGGTTTCCTCTGTCGACCTTTGGCTTCAATGTCTAAATCCTGTTAGTTTTAGAGATCTCGATCATCTAGTGAAGAAAAACCTAGTTTTGGGCTACCTTCATTAGGAAAACCAACCTCTTTAGTTTGCGGTCTTTGTCGACATAGGAAGAAAATTAAGAGTCCTCATACAAAGTTAAACTCTATTACCATATCTCGTGTTCTAGAAGTGAATTACATGGATCGTACGGGGCCCACTCATATCGAGAGCACAAGAGGAAAGAGGTAAATCTTACTGATGGTAGAAAACTTTTCAAGAAATTCAATTATTGGATTTCTTAGGGAAAAGTCCGATGATGTTGAGTTTTTTACGATTAAATGTCGAGTCTTACAAAATCAACACAATGTCACCATAAACCACTTTAGTAGTGATAATGGATCTAAATTTAAGGAGTCTGGTGTGAATGCCTTTTGTGATGAAGTTGGTATTAAGCATTATTTTGCGACCGTTCGTACTACTCCACAAAATGGCATTGTTGAGAAGAAGAATGGAATGATATGAGAAATGGCAAGGTCCATGCTTCTTAGTAGGAAAATGCCTGAGTGGTTTTTCATGGAAGGGGTATGTACCGCATGCAACACAATGAATAGGGCCTACTTACGTCCTCATACTAATAAACCTCCATATGAATTGTGGATAGGTAAGAAACCCAACCTAGCATATTTTTTGAGTTTTTATAAGTCCATGCTAAATTCTTAGGGATAGAAAGGTTCTAAGAAATTCGACTCGAGAAATGACGAAGACATATTTCTAGGTTATTCTCCAAAAAGTAGAGCTTATACGGTTTACAAATTTTCTATCTTTTAAGTCATGTAATGAATAAATGTTACTATAAAAATGATGCTCCAGATACATTTGTTGATGTTGATGACGATCTCTCTTGTAAGAGAAATGCACCTCCCAGTGTTCATAACATTGATTCTCACAATGATTTAGTGGAACCCACACTTGATAAAAGTGATCTATCACCTTGGGTTCGTAAAATTCATGACCCCACCCATATTATTTAGCATCCTGACTTAGATGTCAAGACTAGATCGCAACTTAGAAATGAGGTAACATACTTGTGTTATACCTCTAAAATTGAACCCAAGAGGGCCAAAGAATCATTTAAAGATAAACATTAGATAAAACCAATGCAAGAAGGGTTGCTTTCATTCCAAAAGAATGATGTTTGGGAGTTCGTTCCCCAACCTATTGATACTAACGTCATTGGTACCAAGTGGATCTATGAAATTAAAATGGATAAAAATGAGGTCATTGCTTGTAATAAATCTAGGTTAGTTGCCTAAGGGTAGACTCAAGTCAAGGGTGTTGATTTTTTGAGACATTTTCTCCTGTTGCAAGGCTAGAGTCCGTTCTCCTTTTGCTAGCCATTGCATGCCCTCTTAAATTTAAGTTTTATCAAATGGATGTTAAGAGTGCCTTCCTAAATGGCATTCTCCCGGAGGAAAACTATGCGTAACAAGTAAAAGTATTTGAAGACCCTAGGCACCCAAACCACATATTTTACATGAATAAATCCCTATATGGTTTGAAGCAAGAACCTAATGCTTGGTATGCAAGGCTTACTTCCTATCTACTCGTTCGTGTTTTTACGAGAGGGGGAGTTGACATGACGATGTTTGTTCATCGGGATGAGAGTGTCATTTTGGTTGCCCAAGTGTATGTTGACCACATAGTTTTTGGATCCACATGTGACCAACATACTCCCTTGTTTGCGGGAGAAATGCAAAATGAGTTTGAGATGAGTATGGTTGGCTAGCTTACTTACTTTCTATGTCTCCAAGTGTATCAACTTGATAATGAGATATTTTTGTTCCAATCCAAGTATACTAAAGATCTTGTGAAGAAATTTAATTCAGACTCCGCTAATCATGTACATACACCCATGATTTCATTCGCTAAGCTTTGCAAGGACACCGAAGGAAAGTATGTAGAGCACACTCTTTTTAGGAGTATGATAGGTAGTTTACTCTATTTAATCGCTACTCGACTAGATATTTCCTTTAGTGTAGGCATTTACGCTCATTATCAAGTCGGGCTGAAAAAGTCAAACTTTATTGAGATTAAATGTATTATCAAATATGTGAGTGGGACCATGTCTTTTGAGATTTAGTACTCTCTCGACCCCAGTGATTATGTATTGGTGTATTCGGATGCCGATTCGGTAGGAGATGTTAATTGGTGTAACAACACGTTGGGCGGATGTTTATATTTTGGGAGTGCACTTGTCTCCCGGATTAATAGGAAGAAAAACTCCATTTCTTTATCCACGGCGAAGGCCGAATACGTAGCCATCGAAAGTTGTTGAACACAACTCATATGGATGAAGCAAATGTTGGAGGAATTTAGAGTTTCCCAAGGAACAATAATTATTTATTGCGATAATATGAGTGAAATCCATATTTTTCAAAATCCCGTCGAACATTATATGACAAAGAACATTAGGATTCGTGAAAACTTTATCCGCGAATTAGTTGAAGGAAAAGTCATTTCCTTAATATTTGTAGGCACTGAAAGTTAATTGGTCGATATCTTTACCAAAACTCTAGATTCTCTTAGGTTCAAGGATCTTAGGAAATCCATAGGCGTTTTCTCCATTGATTGAGTATGGAGTCATAAATCTAGTTTAGGGTGATTTTTATGTTTAGCATTATCCCTATGAACCAGATTATATTTGTGTACATATATTTTCAAAAACTCCAAACATATTTTCATTTTCTTTTGTTTTAAAAAGTTTTCATGAATAAAAATTTTGTTTTGTCCGTCTGGGATATGTTTGTGAGATATTTGGGTCACAATATCATCCCATGTTCATGTGGCTTATGATGGGTAACTAGTTTGGATTTCATCTCACCTATACCCTTTTATGCATTTTTACGACGCATTGATGCTTGTCTATGATATTTACTCCTATGTTCGTCACATATCATTACCTTTTATGTGCACACCTCTCCCAAAATCTTTAGGATGTTAAACTCGCTTTACATATGCTAGGTGAAGTAAGATGTTATCCTATTAAGTTTTTTACCTAATCTTATAAGAGATATAAAAAAAATTGTGCATGTACGAACAATCGCCGCCCATTTTTATAGACTATGTCAAAATATGTGAACAATGGTAATGGGATACGAAGTGAACAAACTCTTTTGAGTTAAAAGCCACCACTGAAAAAGAGCCAAAAAGACTATATGGCATATAGAACAGAATTTCCAAGGCTAATTTTTATTCTTCATTGAGGTTTCAATATATTGTGTGAAATTCCTTAATAAATTCATTTGAGGGAAATTGATGTCTAAGATCAAGTGGGTAAATCAACGCAAACTTCTTCTTCTTTGTGGGATTTAGAAGCAAACCCAAAACTCTCTTCAAACGGTAGAGATAAAAGAACAGGTACCAAACTCCAAGCAAGTATAAATATATATATGGAACCTTGGATAAACAAACTAATGGGTGAAAACTAGAGTGTTAAATGATTTGTTCTTGAAAAATGAACACTCAAAATCATGAACTTTTCTTGGAAGAATTTGCTCTCAAAAACTCTCTCTAGGTGTTAGAATAGAATGAAAATTTAAGTTAGAAAACATGATTCCTGTCCTGAGATATTCAGGAAAAGAGTTAGTGGGAAAAGTAGTGGGAATTAGGGAAAACTTGCTCAAAACATCCAAATACTTGTTCCCACTAAAACTCGTTCAAATGACATTTTCGTTCGAATGAAATCTCGTTCGAACGAGACTTCTAAGGAAGTTCTAGTGTGAACTCATTAGATATATCATTGGAAGCTCGTTCAAATATCATGTTCGTTCGAATGGCACTTCGAATGACATTCCAGTGGCCTTTTGGGGAACTCGTTGGCAAACTCGTTCGAATGACTTAATGTTCGAACGAAAATCTCGTTCGAACGAACTTCCAAAATGTTTTAAAATTTTGATTTTTTCCCAAAAACTTTATATACTTTATTTTAAAGTTTTAATAAAAATCTTTCTGAAAATAAACAACAGTTTAAACAAACGTTCACCCAATATAAAATGTTCCAATCTCCTATATATATATATATATATATATATATATATATATATATATATATATATATATATATATACACAAATATATAATGCATTCATACCTTAGGAGCAATGGAACCATGTTGATGACGTAGAAACTAGGCACTTTAAACTCGACAATTTGATGAAGCTTTATACTCTTGGCCGTTACATCTTCAACAAACACGTCATAGGCTTGAAGTATGATCAATTAACTCTATCCTATGACTTAAACATTTTTGTCCGGAATTGAGCCAAAACTACAGAGGACTCAATTGGAAATTTGTGTTCTTACATATATATACAAAAACTAAGGAAATTTGAGAGCAACTTTGAGTCTTTCAAATAGTTAAAATGCCATGTTTAATCATTCACCCTTATATAATGAACATAAAATATTGAAAAAATGTACACCCTTAGACATAAGATATTGAAAAAATGCACACCCTTAGACATAAGATACTGAAAAAATGCACACCATTAGACATATGATATTGAAACAGTTACTGTGTACTCACCTCCCAAAATATTAAACATAAGATATTGAAAAAATGCACATCCTTAGACTTACCACTCCATGGTAATAATCAGACTTGAAACTTTCAATGTCTATAATGAACCCCAGTAGGCAATATAACTTCCAACCTTCAGTACCTACAATATATACACAACAACATGTATCATTAATATCCATATGTCAGGAGAATACATTAGCATCCATTGTATTTTCAATTAACAATTAGCACCCTTCAATGGCCTTTTTGTTGTATGAAATTCCTCCTCTGGCTTTACCACCACTTCATTTGTCGACCATGATTCACACACCCAAGATATATTATCCATATTGGCTACACCATTGGTATTCAAAACATGTAAACCTACAATTACACCTAATCTACCCTATAGAGTGTTCATCTAAATATCCGAAGATAGTAAGAATCAGAATATATATATATATATATATATGAATGATGAAATACATCATGGGAGTAAACATAAATTTCAAATGTAACTACAACAAAACATCCCAATCCTTAGTATTAAGAAACTCTCATATAATTGATCTGAAGCACAACTATAGGAGGAATGTAACAATAATATCCCTTGTTTTCTATTAAAATAAATAAAACCATGGATGGAAAATAAATAAAACCACAACTATAGAGGCCTTTAGGTGTGGACCTTGGAAAAACCACGGATTGAAAATAATATCCCCTGTTTTCTATTGAAATAAATAAAATAGAAATATATTAAGTGATAATTCAAGAACCAATCCGAGAACCGCAATGACAACGCGTATTTACCAGACCTGAAAAAATTAAGTGAAAAAGAAAAAACATAAATACATAAATGAACTTGAATGAATGAAAGAATAATTAAAATTAGAATTTTATACACAGTACTCAAATAATAAAAGTTCTGAGCTTAACAGTTGAGATCTAGTCAAACACATAACACTTATCATTTTTACGGAAGAAACTATACCATACCATCAAATAAAGTATTGATAGGAAGCATAATCGTTATGTCTATGTTAAGCTTCCATAATGGTAATATCAAAAATATCTAATACAATAGTAACAAATTGCTAATTTATATTATAAATGTATTAAAAAATGCACTATCATTATGTTAATTTCAAAGCCATTACCCTAAAAAAAAGTTTGAGGGAATCTAGTGACCATGACCCATGTATGAACCACCGTCTCGCTATGGCCTACTGCTGGCACCATCCCGATATCCAGATTGTGGGTTTTGGTACCCACCCCGATACCCACCACTCTGCGGATGTTCGCCATAGCCTCCAACACTACCACCGCCCTGGTTTCCATACCCTGCATTATTCATGGACGCATTGAGATACTGGCCAAAACGACTTATAATGGACGCACCTGTATAGAATAAAGGGGAAATAAACCATAAAATTTTACTCACATTCAACAGTTACATAAGAACTATACTCAAATTACAAACATTTTGGCAATCGATGTAAGCGTGAAGAAAAATGGGAAATACATCATGCTAAACTAAAGTGCCATGAAAAACAAAGAACTAACATGAAAAACAATTACAATTCATATTTGAAATGCATACTACCATTTATTGATTATAATCCAAAATTGTCAATCAAGATTTAAGTTGCATAATTCAAATATGAGAATTCCATGTTAGTTCTATGTCCTCCTCATTGCTGACTGAAAAGTATTTAATATTCGCATCCTTAATCGACTGAATTAATTAGTGCAGAATATAGAATGCAGAACAGCAAAGTTAAATGGCTGTGCACAACATTTTATTGAGTGATAAATAGTTAACTATTAAGACACGAACATGCCTAACCTCAATATCATGTTTCTTTTTTTCTTTTTTTGTCAGTTACGAAACTCTATATAGTTCTGTTTAAAATACAAACGTCTTGCTTTCAATACAAAAATAATGAAATAACGCGCTTTATCTTGTCAGAGGGGAAAAAAGAAGAAAAAAACTTACTTTAGTAGTTAAATAAATTCTCTAATCTCTTTATCAGATCAAACAAAAGGTTAGCGTGATGAATTATCTAATCTCTTTACCAAAAGGTTATCATGATGAATTTAGAGATTGGGCATACTACCTTGAACAAATGGTATATGAAGTGAATTATAATACACAGAGGGCGGAGCACAAACATACAACAAAAGGATGATGATCACTTTCTTGGAAACTGATTATTGTTTGCCTAATCCAAACAGTTTATGTAAATAAGCTCCACATAGAGTTCATACAATACTTTGTCGTTGGGTTTATTTTTAGGACTCACCTTGCCATCCAATTATAATGAATACCCATATAACACACATACACACATTATTAGTAGATAAATCACAAAGATATAGATATTAAAGTAAAATGGATTGAAATAAATAGAAACATCAATTTGTTATGTGGGAGAATCATCATTTGGCCTCCATTCAATCTGACTACGGATATTAACACATTACTAAAATGACACGTTCCACTTCCACAATTCTGGATCTATCAAAATGATGTGTATTGCAGAACATATGGTAGACACATTAAAAAAAATAATTAAAATAATAAATCTACCAAACACTGAAGAGATAATGAAGGTCAAGAGAACTCTGGATCCTCCTTAAATTAGCTTTGTCATTAAACCTTCCACTTTCACAATTCACTATGCACCTATTATGATAAGAACAAAAACCATGCACAATTACACTAGCAACAAAATATACTATACATCACATATGTAAGTCCTAGAAGAACTTAAAGACATGGAACTAAAAATAACATGGCCACTAACCCATGAACCAAGTGCACAAACTTTCATCGTCGACTAAAGTGATTATTCCTAATGTTACTTAGTACTATTTTAATAAATTAAGAAGAAAATTTAGTATTTACAAAAATAGCTTAGAGTTAAGAGAAAAACATTGAAACATAATTTAAAACAAAAATAATAATATCAACATTAAAATTGTACAATGTAGTTCACGGTCTTCACCATATTGGAAACATCATAATACAAATGTAAATGTATCCATTTTCCATCTATCTTCTTCAAAATAATTTTAGGCACAAATTTCATGAAGACATATTGTTGAAAATCTAGGAATGTTTTCTAACTTTAAAACTAATCAGCACAAACAAAGTTTATCAACATTTTATTGGCCTTTCTATGTTGATAGCCTCTTGGAAGTGTATCAATACCAGCTAATCAAACTGTGAGGTAACATATATCAGTAAGTAATTTCCAACGCCATTAACATACTATACGCATTGCATCCATATTAACAGATGGAAGTTGTCTGATGAGGTCGCATAGAAAGAAGCAAATTCCATCTCTTGGAGATTAACAATATGAAACTGCATATATGAAGAAAAACACAATAGTAAGGAATGCATAATAAAAAATCTATAATCCTACACCCTAAAAAACATTGTCCCAATAAATGCAAGATGACACATATTTTCTAATACTACAAATCCTTTGTATACAAATTTTCTACATGGAAAAATATTCTAATAACATGTGGGAAGTTTCTCAAACATGATGGATGCGTATTCCCTCTCAATTGCCAAAGAAAATATAGGTGCAAGATCAATAACTTCCACATGACAGTTCCATACCATGGTTGTGGGTGATGACTTGACGTAAGGCTCTGCTCATTCTATTATTCTCAATTTTGTGGAGGCCAAGCAAGGTGAGAATGTTCTTTCAGTGTGAGATTTAGGATGGGCAAATTCTTGTCTAATCAAAGAGACTGATGTTAGTTCTTGGTCAAGGAGCTAAACTATAAATCTGTAAAACCAATAATGGGAAAACCTAAGTATAAATCTGTAAAAAAAAATAAACAAAATTAATTATAACCCCATAATACAGAATATAATTAAAATGAACACAAATTGTAATTAAAATAATAGAAATCTAACCTAAAACTCAGATTTGAAAGTTCCTATGGTGCATACCCATTGCAGTCTCAATATACCTATTGCAAGATCTTCTATGCCTCTTGCAAGCACAATATACATGTTGCAAAACCCCAAATCAACTATGTTAACTCAAAAAAACCCAAATCAAAATACCTCTTACAATTTATATATACTTGTTGAAAAAAAACAAATCAAAATTTCATAAAACAAAAAAATCAACTACGTTAAGTTAAAAAACCCAGTTGAATTTTCAAAGAAAAATAATAAATCAACTATGTTTATAACTAAAAAATTAAATCAAAATTTTAAAAAAACAAAAATCAACCATATATGTGATTTCATGTGTGTGTGTGCATGTAAGAGGGTGAGAGACAAAGAGAAAGATGAGAATGCTGATGGAGATGATGAAAGAAGGTGGGTTCGTGTATTTGCATGTGTGAGTGTGTGAGTGTGCGCGTGTGCGAGTGTCTAAGAGAGATTACCTTGGGGAGGCAAGCTGGGATGTGGGGGCATTAATGGATCTTAAGGAAGGAAACTTGAGGACGTTTTCTTTGGGGAGAGAGACAAAATATGTGAGGGGAGAGAATGAGAAAATCGCGGCAGGGTTTGTGTGAGCAGGAGAGAAGTAGAGTACCGTTGTCATTTTCACCAAAATACACCCAATCTTGAATTAAATTGTATGTATGGAAAGTAGCAAAAGAGGGGGAACCAAAAATTTGAGGGGTGAAATGGGTATTATAGGACATAAGTTAATCTCATCCCTCCATTTCCATCCTTGTTGGCTTCGATCCGAACTGTGAAGTGTCTTCCCATCTTATGAATAGTGAAAACACCATTGTAACTTATATATATATATATATATATGTATAGGGACAGTATATATCTGAATATGAATAATATCTATGTATGATATTTACGTGAAACATACCCCTCTAGTGCTATTAGTGGAGGTTACGCTATGTGGATGATCTTCCCTAGCGAATCTCAGCAGGGTAAGCATAGTCCCTAGGTCATATCGCCCATGTGTTATGTTTGTGTGATTTATATTCGAAGTGAGACGATTTGGGTTTGGTTAGGGCTCATTATCGAAGGACTATAACCACCTCTAATACGTTTTTGATTTTATCGAGTTAGTGTGAGGGTTCGACCACCTGTAACCGGGATGAAGTGAGTATGCCCTGGATTTTGATAGCATTGTAGAGACCCGCATGCAATGAGTTATCACTCGGGGGATGGAAAAATATAATGACTTATTATTTGGGTGATAGCAACTCTACACAACATATGTGTATTTGTTGTAGCATATTATTACATATATTTATGTGTGGACAATTATATGGGTCAAAATAGTTAGCGGATACTAATTCTATAACTAGTGACAGTTATTGGAAATAAAGAAATAAATTATGATTATTGAAAGTTACTTGAAATGAATCGATACCTTATAATTTAGAAATATAATTGTTCAGTGGATGTGATACCTAAGCTTATATATATGTGGGATAGGGTAACCTATGAAACCTAAAATGTTATGGGACTAGTTAGGCGGGTAGCATAACTAGGCGGTTAAAATGCATACATTGGCTGTGCACTATAGTTGAAGGGTGAGTATTGTCTCATGTGAGTGCCCTACAATTTAAATATGGAAAATGTCTTTACATTTTCACTAATGCATTTTATTCACTTGCAAAAATATTTTAAAAGGTTTTGGGCTTTGACCTGAAATAACCTTTATTTTTGAGTAATTATTTTTCTACAAATTTTTCATGTGAGCTAATTATATAAAATAATGGAAGTTGGAGTTAATATTATTTTAAGTGATTTAAATGATAGTATTTACTAAATTTTGCATATTTACTGTTAAGTTAATGTAAATAGCATTATGTTTTATTTTATTATGTCATTGTGCTTTAAGCGGCAGTTATGGTCTAAAGTGATGTTGGATCATAAAATGATTTATGTTATTCCGGATGCAAATTTAAAGGACACGGTTAGTCCTGAAATGATTGAGAGAGTCAAAATAAGTGTCATGTTGTATTTTTGGGTTTCGGGCACTTTTGATGGGTTATGGCTTAATTATGTAGCTACGAGTCATTTTAAGGGTGTAATAACAATTAAAGATGGAATTTAGTGTAAAATATATATTTAAGTCTTCCAAGCCTAGAGATATAGAGAGAGAAAGAGAAATTGGGAGTAAAAGAGGAGAAAGAAGGAGAATTGAAGAAAGTAAGATTTAATTCATTTTTACCGGAAGAAGATCCGAAACTAAAACCTTAAGGCAAGTTTCTAACTTGCAACTTTATGATTTAATTAGGATAAATTGTAGTGACGTTTGTGTATTTGAAAGAAGTGGAAAAATAGTAAGTTTTGATGAATTTTATTGTTTAACTCTTAGATTTTGATGTTTATATCACTTGAGTTGGTTATTTGGGTTTATTCTTGTGTAAAAATGTTAGGGTTATGTTGTTGGTTAATGAGAATGAAGGAAGTGGAAGAATATGGGATTAGGGTGTAACACCCCGCCTAAAATAATAACGGGTGGCCAACCCTATACTATATTAAATCAGGAAGTCCAGATGGTCCAGTCTCAACATCAACTAACGGTACAATATAATATAGGACTAACTACACGATATCATATAAGCGAGATGTTACTATAAATTAAAACTTGCAACATAAAACAACCCAACACTATAAAACTATTAATGAATTAGAGAGATGCAGGAAAGAACCATAATAAATGAAAAGCTAGAAATAAAATGAACCAATGAAATACAACCGAATGTACTACAAAAGTAGATCCGAATAAGCTGTCGGATCATAGCAAATACAATAACTGAAATGGAATGAATATAAACATATATATAAATATCCCTTGGGTACAAACCCGATATACAACATGAATCCTACCTAGAATTTTAAAGAAGTTGGAAGCGGCTACAAGAAACATCCCGTAACAGTCCGCACCTGTCACGGCTCCCAGGATTCAGGATAGAAGGTCATCCGGCATCCATGCGTTAGGATACCTGTGATAATATATATATACAAGGAGGAGAGAAAAGGTAAACGGGTCAGATCCCCGAATGTGTAAAATATTTAGCAAGTGTGTTAACCGTGCATAATAAATACCGGTGTGCTTAATTTCATAAATAAGAGAGACCGCACTCTCGTGGAACCCAACTCACCTCTCATCTAAAGGCGCGCACCTATTCGCGTCCTCAAATTTTAGTTAAAATACCCCCATTGATTTTAGGACAACCTAACTTATTAGGCCTAGCCTATATCCACGAGAACTACCTTCCCGTCATAATTTAAGGATCCACCCATGCTAATCCTATTAGATTATGATTACAACAATTATGCCATAAAAGGCTTAATGAATTCCGATTAATAATCTCATGAATTATAATTATAATAATTCTTAAAACATTACCCCTATACATATACATACATATATATACCTATATAGGCTAAAAGCGTAAGAATTAATATACTTAATAACATGCACATGGAATATTGACAAGACTTCTCTCTAATCCCGAAATTGTACTACGTTTCGTGCGTGGGGAGTCTCGCAAAGCGAAATCCAAACAAGGAACCGCCCCGTTACACTACTCCTGACAAGGTCAAGATCAGAGATCCGAGATGCCACCTATGGAATTACTTCTCTCAAAACTCGACATGGCACTGCGTTTCGTGCGTGAGGTGTCTCGCAAAGCGAAATCCAAACAAGGAACCACCTCGTTACACTACTCCTGGGCAATGTCGATCCTAGAGATCCATAATCCTCAACATACGAGTATATACTAGCATTACTATTAAACTATAACTACTAAAGAAAGAAAGAAGAAAAGAAATGAAAGAAAACAAATAAGATAAAAGAAAAGAACCTCCAATAATATCCTCGGGATGATGTAACCGAATAATACCTTATGTGAGATACATCAACCCCCATCAATATAGTACACCATGATCATCTAAGATGTACTTCATAAAAGTCCATATCCTTTCATCTATAGGATATATATATAAATATATATATATATATATATAGGTATTTATCTAACTGTATATATATACCATCAGCAATCCAATAGCCAAGTGTACATACTACATATGATGTACAAGGCCATGCACATAATATACCCGGCTATATATATATCGCCGATAAACTGCATCAGTGCTATCATCTTCTCAGTGCCCGGCTCACGTAGCAATACTGGGGCCACCATGGTGGGACTAAACGACACCCATCTCGTGGTAAACACACGCACACGACGTCCCGGGAAGCGGTCATAGTTCCAACCGGCAATGAGACGAAACATACCCACCACGTCTCATCCCAAAAATATATATCTATATGTATAATAATCACAAGGGACGACTATGACCTGGGGAATATCCACACCCTGCATTATATGCCAGGATGCTCACCCTCTACGCGCTCAACTTCCCAATGATAGCATGAGCGAGGTATGCTTAACCAAATAAGTATATATCATTCACATGCAATATATATATAATCCATATGATCCGATCTTGTGATCAAATAATAAACCATCATATACGGTTTAAATATCCATACCATGTATGTTCATAACATAAATATATCCATACATTTATATACATACGGATATATATTAACACATATACACATATCCTTATATCTATATATGATAAACTAATTCTCGTTCATATGTATAAGATATATATATACCTGGCTATAAGTATACATAGTCCTCAATATACAAGCCGTCACCACAATTCCTTTAATTTACCTCGATACGTGAATATAATCCCATACTTGAAACATATTCGATCATTTTCCTATGATGAATAGTCTCCCAAAACCATATGTATATATCTATACCTATATATATTCAACATTAGGGCTATCACCCAAGAGTTTGTGTAGGAATCTTTCACTACACATATCATCTATATCTCCGAGTACATTAAAGAATCTAGAAATCATTTGACTATCGGTATACATATAACTAATAGTCTATCAGCCTCAAGCTCATTCTTTCAATCATCAAATAATCTCATTTCCCTCGATTTCGACTATGGTTCGATCACTTTTGTGAATACCCTAATCTAAGATCTCCCTAAGAGTTCTTAGCCTCACATCACATCTACACTTACTTTTAATCTACAATTAGGATTCCCAATCCCAAAGGGTTTTTCCCCCAAAATCTCTATACACAACTCCAAATACATACATGGATACATTTCTCCCAAATTACCCTAAGGAGTTCCCAAAACTCTAATGTATGAGAAACTCCTTATGCGTCTCCAAGAACATATCTCTTACATCATAAGAGAAGGCCCCAAATCAATAAACCCAACCAAAAAGGGTTTGAATTCACTATGGAGAAAATACCTCAAAATGCCCTGTTTCCGAATCGATTCGGCCATGTTCCGAATCGAATCGGACTAGAGAATCGATTGGCGAATCGATTCGGGTCCAAAGACCTGGGCTTCTGCAATAGGCCGAATCGATTCGGCTTGGGGTCCGAATCGATTCGGTCAATGCAGACCTGCCAATTTTACCAAACCGAATCGATTCGCTAGAGGGGGCGAATCGATTCGGACCTGCAATTTTTGAAGGTTTCATCTGTTTCTTCAAAACCCACAAATTCTAAACCCTAAATTTCTCATTCCAACCCCCATTCCTTCATCAAATCATGATTTTAAGCCCATTAACCAACCCAAAGTTGATCCCAATCATTTCTATGTCATTAATTCCATATTTAACCATTGATTTCAAGATTTAAACCTAAAATCTAGGTTTTGACATTAATACCCAAAAACCATTTCTTTACCCCACAATTTATGAAATGATATACACAAATAGCTATTTAGCAAGATTAAACACTTGCCTCAGATTTGTAGAGGTTGGATCGTCCTCGTTGACGCGGTTGGGCCGGAAATCCCAAGCTTTTCTTCTTCTCTCTCTCTTCCTTTCTTCTTCTTCCTCTTCTTTCTCCCTCTAGGGCTTTTCTCTCTTTCTCTAAATCAGAAAGGCTTGATCCGTAAGCCTTAAATCCTTTAAAACAACAAACCCAGTTTTAAATGTTAATACACACTTTAAATGACTCGTTTACTCCAATTCGAGCCAAAATAACTTAAAACATTCCGGAGCCGAAATAAAACCCGATGACAGTCATTTTGACTATCTCGACCCTTCCGGGATCGATGGTACCCTCAAAAATATCGTCCGGAATACTTTGAAATATTCTCTATTTTTGGACTTAAATTTCCAAATTTTAAAATTGTCCAATTCAATTAAATTTAATTTTCCCAAAATTAAATTTCTCAGTCTCAAAAGTCTTGGGGTGTTACATAGGGTTTTATATTGAGTATTTTAGAAGAAGGTATAGTCGTGGGTCTGGTGAGCACGGTCGACCGCGATCTAGGGCCCAGTCAACCGGGCCTAAAGGGAAAAGTAAACTGCTTTTCTCGATAGGCATATTTTTAAGGCACGATCGACTGTGGTTCAGTGATCAGTCGACCGGGCTTTCAGAATTGAGCTTACATAATTTCTTAGTAGACAAAACCTCTTAGGCGCGGTCGACCAGGGGTCAGGGGTCGGTCGACCAGTCCCGTGTTTTCACCCAAAATCCTTAGCTTTCTCTAGCTTCTTTCTTTTAAGGTAGGGACCTAGCAACCTTCTTCAATGAAGTAAAATTAGATTATTAGAATCTATTATTAAGGTAATTAGGAACCTAAGTCATAAATGAGAGGTTGGGTCTTAGATCGGGAACTTATTTTGGTTAATTGTTATAAGAATGTAAGGGATTCTTTTTACATATTGAGCTAGTCTAGGTCTAGGGAGAAATAGAGTTATCAAATTGTGGACTTTTAGAATTGGGTTGAAGTAATATCATTCATGATGGGTCGAAGGTTTATCGAAAATTCATGGAGGCTATTATGGAAACAAATTAAAGGTTTTGGTTTATACATTATGACACGAAATGCTTATGGCCATGAATTATATTGTAATGCACTTTTTAAATTGTTATATCTTGTGAATAATAATTTGCATATACATACCTCTCTAAATGCTATCATAAGGGAAGTCACGCGCATGAGGTGAAGTCCTCTGGCTAGTAAATGCAGGGTGAATAGAGTCCTCGTCCATAGGACCGGTTGTTATATTGTGATGTTATTTTATTCGAAGTGAGGTAATTATGGGTGTGGTTATAACTCACTGTCGAAGGTATATGGCCGCTTCCCACATCACGCGATTTAGGATGCCCATGTTTTCTTGGTGTTAGGCCCTGGAAGATGATAGCTATTTAGGGGCGCATCCAGTGGGGTGACTCCAGGAAGGATGGTCTTAGAATCGTTATATAGTGATTATAATTATTCTTATAAAAGTGGTACTTTATAAATGGTAAATAATTTTATTATCCAGTGCTTTGGAATAAATTTTCTTAATGAGAAATGGAACTGTGAAGTTATATTGTGCAAAACTCAAAAGAATTCTTATGAAATTAAAATTTAATTATATTCTATTGTGTTATTGAAGACTCTTCATTGTAAATGGTATTGCGCTAGGTTGTGCATTTAATGAGAGGTGAGTACTATTCTTATTTGTGAAGAGCGAGATAAGTTTATTCATGTTGATATATATATATATATATATATATAACTGTCATGCATTTTATTCACATGTTTATCATATAAAATCGGGCTCGAAATTGTTTTTATCTCCTTGTTTTGCATGAATTCTCTTTACTCCCAGGTGCTCCGCCGTAAGGACGCCCGTGTTGAGCTTTCAATTGAAGTGTCTAGGAGCTATAACATTTTTGCGAATGTTGTAGGATATTTGTTATATATGCCTCCATATTTTGTACTTTAATTATGATCAATCTACATATTCGAGCGTGTTGCCCCAGTTTTGTACTTGCTGATACTGTAATATTTATTTATAGTGCTCGGTGTAACCTAATTGTATTGGTATGTTAATCGACAGCATATTCGGTTATTATGTTGTTTATGACTGTTATATTTTGTTTGTCTTTATGACTTATCCACCTTCTTTTTGAATTGGATCGTCTAAATAATTCCTTCAACTTACAAAAAAATTATTTTGACATCCATTTTCTAAAATAATTGGTGGTTATCTCGTATTATTATTTTCACAACAGTGATGCTAAGAATGGACCATCTATGATTCATGCATTTATTGGAATATGGGGCTGGCCACCTCTAATTTTAATTAGTGGGGTGTCACATGACCCACATCCAATATTTTCAAAAAACTTTTAGGTGTCCATCCATAGGGACGCCAAGGATGATTCTTCCTTCTAGGGATCTCATAGTTGCAGCCAATGTGGAAACTTGTAGGATTTGTCATAGTTGACTTTATCATTGTTATCTTAGATTAGGCTTCATTTCATATATTTGGTTGGGTATGTTGCCCATTCTTCAGATATATGTATTTCCATTACATTAATTTTAGTTCAGATGATTGTATTGGATTATTAGTAACCAATGGTTTATTCGGTACTTTGTTTTATTTATTCCCAAATTTAGATTTCTTCATTGATGTGATTATATATATATTGTTCATTGTGAGTGGGGTTATATGGAATGGTTATTATGTTATGGTAATTTAAAGATCAAATTATTTTTGCACGTCTTATTAAACTAATAGGTGGTTAGTCATTAAATGTTTTCGACAGTGACGCTAAGAATGAGACATATAAGACTCTACTTTTTTTAGTACGGGGATGGCCACCCGTTATTTTAATAGGTGGGGTGTCACAAACACTCTTTGGAAGGTGACACAATGGTTCCCTACCTTCAGCATCACTAGGAAACTCGTGCTAACCACACCCTATTCCACTCTAAGTTTTTCAACTAGGTTTATAGTTAGGTAAAATCATTAACCCAGTCTCTCTATCAGGAACAATCATTTTTACTTGGCTTGCTGCATCAGATTTAAACCCTATTTTCAACCTTAGTGACCCCATTTACCCCAATCTTATTCAGGAGTTTTTATGTGCTATGCTTGTTAGTTAGAAAGATCTAGTGTCTAAATTTTGCGGTAAGGAAGTCCTTATAACTGCCAACTCCATTACTTGTTTAGTTGATTTGGCTTATGTGGCCAACTCTACCTATCCTTGGCCCCATGATGCGAGACCCGATCTTGATCATATTTTTCAGATCATTTTTGAGTTGTTACATCCAGGTACTTCCATTCCCTACCATAGGAACCTCAAAGTTTGTTTCATGACCCTTAATTGGATTATGTGCACGTGTCTCATTCCACGTGCATACCGTACTTAGATTACGCTCGACCCCATGCATCTGATGTATGCTATCATCATTGGGGATTCTATTGACCTCCTAGCACATATTTTTTGGCATTCTCTGAGATGTTAGGATTTCTTCTTCGACACTTGTCAAACAGGCTTTACCATTTTCCATTTTAGTCACTCGATAGTCTCTTAATATTCCTTCATACTGACATTCATGTGACCTATTATCAGTCTATAGACACTTCGTTTATTTTTTATCTCGAAGTCATCTTCCTCGAGCCACATCTCAACCCACTCCATCACATTCTGAGTCATCCCACTCAACAACCACAGGTTCCCCCACTCAGTCCAAACCATTTACCTCTTGTCGTCATCCTCCATTCGAGTCGAAGGATCTTAGGTTGATGCATCCACAAGTTGAGAAGATCTGTGAGAAATGTCGTTAGGGCAGGACCATGATATAGGAGTTTTTTCGTATATGCATAGAGGTAGAATGTGTGACGAGGAGGCCTAGGCTCGCTGAGAGGAGGCTTGGGCGCATCGAGATTCCTCAATGATGTAACACTTTAAGTAGCATCATCGTGCCGAGATGTGATGTGGTGCAGGTCCTTCGGGTACCGAATCATCATTTGGAGATGATATTTTAGATGATGCACCAGATGATCCGACCTGATGATAACTTTTTATATTCATTTCTTTTTATTTTCAAGTTTGAGAGAGAGATCTCTAGCTTTTATTTATTTCTCTCATTTGTATCAGATCTTGGATATCATTTATTTTTCTAACATTTTGTTTCGAATATTGGTTTATGGAACAATTGGATATTTGTATTTTTAATGTTAATCCACTTATGTTGATTTCTCTCATGTGATGATGTACTGGATGATTCATATTCTATATTGTGCTTTTGTTGTTGTGTTACTTACGTTTGTGTTTAATTTCATATATATTATGCTTCATGTTTTATTCACTAACCTTGTAGGTATTGTTTTATCCCTTCGGGGGAGAACATGTTTAGGGGGAGTAACACCATATCATTTAGGGGAGAACTTAATTGATATTTATGTTTTATTTTCCCAACATGCAGTCATGTTTTTGTTGTTTCATGTATGTGGTCCATTTATGTTTCCAGATTCATGCCTACAAAGAATTCTAAGCAGCTAAGTTGTTAGGGAGTCAAGCTTGTCCACTTTCTTCTAGGTTACGGGGATGGGAATTAGGATCATCTTGATGACCTGACATAGAAAATTTCGAGTCTTTTTTTTTTATGTTTTGTCTCAGTATACTCAAAGGAGAAGATTTGTAAAGACAAATTTTCACGTTGAATCAATTTGTATTATTGGCTATTTATGTTGGGAAAAGTATTTAGATTTTTCAGGTGCCATATCATAATGATGCTATTGATTTATTTATGCTATTTAGTTAATTGTACCTTAAAAAATTGTACAAAACACAAAGTGTGTGAGGAAAATTCATCAAAAATTAAGGGTCATTTAGTGGTTACATTTGCTATATTTTATTATTTGTGGGTTACAATAGTTTTTGGTATTAATATCTTTTAATATTTGTACTAATAGAAAAATATCCATTGCCGACTTTACAATGGACTACGTGCGGACTTAACCAAAACAACATTGTTTGTTACCAAAATGTGTATTTCTTGTAAAAAAAATTGTGCATATATACATATATATATACAGAGAGAGAGAGAGAGAGAGAGAGAGAGAGAGAGAGGAGAGAGAGGCTCCTGTGCACACTCAGTTTGCACATCACTTTTTTTAAGTAGTAAAAATATATTTTTGAGCTGATTTTTTGTGTGATATTTAAACATTTCACGGAACCCATATAAAAAAATTCAGCTAAAATATTTTTTTTTATTTTTAAAAAATCAGTCAAACTTTGACGGCTTTTAAGTACTTTAAAAGGTGCGAAAGTTTGACCGATTTTTTTAAAATAGCAAAAAAAAAATTTGAACTGAATTTTTTAATATGGGTCATCTGAAATGTTTAAATAACACATAAAAAATCAAGTAAAAAATATTTTATAAAAAATTGTGTGCGCCAACGCGTGTGCAAACTTAGTGTGTACAAAAGTCTCTCTTTCTCTCTCTCTCTCTCTCTCTCTCTCTCTCTCTCTCTATATATATATATATATATATATATATATATATATATATATATATATATATATATATATATATATATATATATATATTATCATCTACGTGACGTCATGAATGCAAATGTATTTTTCTCAGAATTTTCAAAATTTCTAAATTTTATATAAAAATATTGAATTTTCAAATAATTTAACTATGTATTAAATGTTAAAATACATGTAATCTGATCTCGCACTTTATTAGGATACGTCCATGTTTGGCAAAAGAAATTAAATTTCTTGTGTCGTGACGTGTTGCTTTTTAATTGGGTCATATCATGTCGTGTTTTATTTGGATCGTGTTCTTGTAGGTACGATAAATATGAGTTATGTCATATCATGTTTTGTTTTATTTGGACCTTATGTTTTAGGTAGAAAAATAGATTTCGTGTCCTGTAACTTTTTTAATATGTAAACTTTTAATTTTGGACATCTCAAAATAGAAAATTAGACTTAGATGAGTTTTGGATTTAAAAAAATAAAGGAACAATTGATATATATTTTGACAAGATTTTTTTTTATTCATTTTGGAGACACCATTATTTTTTTACATTAATCATTTGAAAAAAATTAGGTTTAATAATGAATCATTTTGGATGTCCTGTAATGTTGTATATAAAAAAAATATCAGAGACACTAAAAATATAATAAAACATGAACGCATTGGTGACCACACAAAAAATGTTTGCCTCGTATTGTAAATTTTGTTTTTATCGAAGCTTAAGACCCCATTTGATTGTCCCAAAATTCTAAATTGCTTCACTAATAAATTAGTCAATTTATAAATTGTCCCATCAGTTCTGTTTAGTTACATTAAAGAAATGATTCATTAATTGCTCCATTTTAGTTCATGTAATACCCCATATTTTTGGAAGAAAATAAAACTTAATAAGGATTTAATTACTTCACTGAAATTAATTAATCTGGGATGTGAGTAATCGGACTCCTTATTATGTTTAAGTTTTGTAGTTGCACTTTAATGATTTGGAACAAATCAAAAGGGATTTTATTTTGAGTAAAAAGTATTTGTGTGTGTCATATCATAATTAAGATATATTTTTTGGATAAAAATATCTGGGACACACTTTGAGAGGTATTACGGACTTGTTTGGGCATTTTAGACCCTAAGAAATGTTCCCGGGGTATATGTTGGGTAGCTATTGGGATAATTAGATTATGTATTTGGTGTCATTTGGGGGTCCAAAGTTGGGACTAAAAGCCCAGCTCTGGAATTAAAGACTAACCTTATTTAATTTTAGTTAAACCACCCATTAGAAGTTATATCTAAGAACCCTAGGCACAACCACCTAGGAGGTAGAGGAAAGACCACCCTAGGACGAAGAGAGGCTCCTCTACAAATTTCAAGCAAGGATTATCTTGCTACTCTTATTTAAATTGTACTAATCTTATATTAATGTTGATACCATGCTCAGAATAAGGTTTAATCATTTTTTGCGACTGCATATTTAGAGACCTTTTGAATTCTGTATAGATTGGTGATAATTATGTAACTCATGTTTAGATCTGTAACCCCTTGTATCAACTATGTATTCATGTTGTTTAAATGGAAGATTAACTGTAGAAGATATGTTGTAGAACCCTTAAGCTAATCTGGAACACCATTGGATTAGGGCAAGATGAAATCTAGAATTTACATTTCAAAGGTTCTTGAAAGATCTTGATGATTTGATATAAATTTTGGAAGGAATTTGATGTTCAAACATATTTAGAATGACCCTTTGATCTTTTAGAGACATTATCCATATCACGTTTTAAGTTGTTGATTTATTATGAGGATTTTCGATTTGAGAAGTTTTGGCTAGAAAAATCCCGTCATAACAAAGCAACAGACTTGTGCAAAATCGGGATGTTGAATCAATTCAGTCCCAATTTTGAACCAGTTCGATGGACCTGCTTCTAGATTTTTTTGTTACGATCGCATGGGCACTAAAAATGTATTTTTCAATTTTTTTTGAATTAGTTATGATTTTTCTATGAAAATGTGTGTGAGACCATTTTGTCCAAGTGGGGTATAGAGACTTATTCCAAGATGTTAATGATAGTGTTATGAACTTATATATATCTTTAAAGTAAAATGAGTTGATGTTATGGTGGGCATTCATGAGGACTTAAAATACAAGTGACTATATAAAGGAAACAATTTAAATATAAATCTTGAATAAGGTAATACAAAATAAATATATTAAAGGGCAAGGATATGCGTAGATGATTTGGGAATTTTGGTAGGGGAAGATAAAGAGGAATTATTATGATTGATCCGAAGTGATTTGAAATAAAGAGGAATACTTATTAGAGATAAGTCGAACCCTTGAGAATATAATTAGTGGGTAACTCCATCAAATCTTTATCATGTAGGAATATTAAATGTAAATATATCCTAAGCCTATTAGGCTAAGACTAAATGGTTAACAACGGCTGTGATAATAGGTTGGGTGAGACTACTTATTTATTTGAGAGGATTTCTTATATATGTAGATACAACCCTTATTTAATCTAGTTGACTCCTTATATATGTACATATAAATCTTACTAAAAAGTAAGCAAGAAACGAATAATTATTAATAATCTGGAATGATTTAAGTCTCAGTCAAGAGGACAACATACTAAGATCAATAAATGTATTAATAAGAGAAGTTTAGGAATAACTATACATATAATGTTTTGTAATAGGGAAGAATTGTACCTTTATACATTTAAAGAGGAATAAACGATGAAGTAAATGGGATCTAAGTCCAAAAAAAGTGCATGAGACTTAATATTTAATCGGAAAAGTAGTTGTAGGATAACGACTTAAAATGTGTTATGGAATAATTGACGAAAATATTGTACTTAAGCCAAGAAGGCTATATTCTATATGGGTTAAGATTTTACTAGGATTTTACTAGGATGATAATATATATCATATTATTTTGTGTGGACATACCAATGTTCATGGACTGTCCTGTTGGATTGCGGGTTCGTGTGTTCAGATCGGGTACCACACGTCGATATAGGTGGGCTTGGAGATTTTGTAAGTCATATAGGTACTATGTGGAGGCCCCATCTATGATGTGTTAGGTGTTGACGTCGACCCAGACTGTGTCAGTGATGGGTATGGGCAGTGAACAAGTATCCTGCGTAGGGAGGACCGCCCCCTAATTATGTGTGTTTTGTGATGTCCCCTTAGGATAATGGATACCTATGGACTTGCCGATAGAGAACGAACGAGATACCAGTGGTAAATGCCTTTGTGTGTCGCATATATATATGTACACACACACACACACACACACACACACGTATATATATATATATATATATATATATATATATATATATAGAGAGAGAGAGAGAGAGAGAGAGAGAGAGAGAGAGAGAGAGAGAGAGAGAGAGAGAGAAAGAGAGAGAGAGACTGTGGTGTACCTTATATGGGAATGTGACCTCTTAGTCTAAAGATGTAGACGATGGTTAATGATAATAAACTCGGGTTAATAAAATGAGGTGAATAATTAAGGATGAAAATGAGTCCTAATGATTAATGTGGTAGAAAATTATTAATGAGAATAGTAATTACCTAGTTTAAGATAGTAGAGAAAAATTAAAGAGAATGAGTAATGAAGTTGTCAATTATTAATAAGAATAATAATTCGCTAATCTTAGAGAATGAAACTTATAATCTAACGTGGTATACGACTAGGAGTACGAATGAAATCATTAAATGGTCTGAAGATATTGACAAGGATCATGGAATACTATGACGTAAGAATATGCACCGAGTTTGGGTAAATTGTGTAGTTAACATTTTTAATTCCATTCTGGGATTGGGGTATTAGAAATAAGTACCCACTTTAAGTTAATACACAACTAGATGAATTATTATTTACATGTTAGATTTAATAATGGAAGTTATAATTGGCATTTTGTTCGAGGATATGAGTACGACTGCTTCTAGATAAGAGGTGAGGTACTCGTTATATGTGAGCGTCGATGGAGAGACGTGAAGTATGAGTTAGTAACAATTTGTATCTTTACTTGTGATGAATCGTTGAAACTCTAGGGCTCTGATCAAAATTATAAATGTTTTCCCCTAGGTATTCAAATTGTAGGGATAGCAGGACTAGCGATGGATCAGACTTGCAGTTGCATTGAATGTAATGGATTTCGCTCCATTGATTCTAGTGTAGGTGTACTTGAGCATTTTATCATTTTATTTCACACTGGGATTTGTATGGGCATAAGCCCAAGGTTTATTTATACCAATTGTACTTATCTTTACATTATGGACATTTTATGATGAATAAATTTTTATTATTCATTTGTTAAATCAATTTTATTCAATTTTTTTATTCATTGTGGATTTTGATGTAATATAAAGAAAATATTTATTCCTTCGGTGGTAAGTATGGTATAAATTGTTGATAAGCCCTAGCTTCAGCGTATTGTGCCTAGCCATTTAAGTGGGGAGATGGGGGTTTCTACAGTTCACGTGTTAAATTTGAAATTGGATCATTTCACAAAAAAAGTGAAATGCGTCCATTTGAAATAGGAGTCACACAATGTGTATGCCTCTCTATCTCCCCCCCCCCCCCCCCCCCATCCCCCCATCCTCTTAATTTGTGTTTATCTTTTATTTTTCTCATAGAACTTTAACATCAATTTCTGATTATCAAACACTGTGTAAAATTGGATTTAAATTGATTTTAAATCCACTCTTTGAATTAACAATGAACCAATTTACAAAAGCAAATAATTTGCACAACCAAACATGCCCTAATAGTTTGCATGGTGTAGATAGATTATATACATAAAAAAAATGTGACATACCCTTAACAACCTCCATCAAGTTTGCCAGTTAGAATTGTTCAAAAGCATACAAATCTGAAAAGGAATGTTAATAGAGTTGTGAGAAGTCTTAATTAATTTTGATACTGTTTAAACCGGTTAATTATAATGTGTGACAAAAATTGAGACCCATTACACACATTATTTTCTTGCTGCTCAAATGGAAAAACAAAATAGTGGTTACATTACTTACATATTACAACAGTAGCACTATTGCAAATTGCAATATAACAGTATCATTTTTTCCTTTTGGAGTGTTCTAATAATATGAAATTGTACTTAGGATATGTTTAGCAATCTCAATTCCGAGTTTTAAAATTGAAAATGAGAACTTGAATTTAAATTCCATTATTCGGCTGGATAATGTGGGACTTTAATTCTAAGAGTTCGAATTAAATAAATTGAATTCGAAGTAAAAGTAGATAAATACAAACTATCTTTTAATGAAAATGATTGCACAGACATATCGATATACATGCATTCCAAATAAGGTTTCACACACACTATGAACACAATTTCACATGCACATAGGGACGAAGTCAGGAATTTTTAAGACTAAAGGCTAATTTTATAGTGATTTTGGGGGGTTCGGGAGTGGGAGCCACTAAGTTGATTTTTTAAAATTATTTTTGAGTGTTTATCAGAAAATTACATAATTTATTTGATCTAATAGTTAGATAATCAAATATTTAAACCAACATTTCAACCCCAAATTTAAATAAAAAAAATATCCCTAATTACTCCCTAGAATAGAATCCAGTAACATTAAAATAAAATCTAACAATCATATATCTAACAATCATAGATCCCAGATTTTAATATCAATATAGTTAATTCAATTCAAGTTAAATGAATATTTTGATTATTTATATATATGGCCCCCAATACTAATTTTAAATACCTATATATGTATTTTTTTTAAGTTGCGAGGGTTATATCCCCCCACTAAGCCCCGTGTAGCTCCCATGTTTGCATGATGACACATTGCATACAATTTCACATGCACACACAATACATGCTCAAACAACCCAACATGTACTGTGCTCTCATAGTTCACACAGTTTCACACATTACACATAATATTTTTTTTCAGTGAAATGTGATTTAATTAACTCCAGGGCAAAAGCCCAAAAAAATATACAAAAAGACCTTACAAAATCCCAAAGGCCAACCCAACAAACAAAAGGCAACAATCTACAAAAAAGAAAGCACAAAAAGGCCTGAAAAGAAAGACTCAAGATACAAGGCCCATACCCAAACTAACAAACCAAACCTACCAACTAAACAAAACTCAAAATAAAAAACATGCGATACGGGAATGTAATGCCACAATACACACAATATTTACACAAACACTGCACACAATGAATTTCAAATTATAATAAAATCCCATGGTAGTACCAAACAATTAAATACTATTGTCACATATTTGGAACTCATTGAATTCCAATTTGATATAATTAGAATTTTAAGGGTGCGTTTGTGAACCTTAGGGCATGTTTGGGAACACCAATTACATGTCACAAAATTTTAAAAATTTCAAAAAAAATTAAATTGAAAAAATTTCAATTCCAGAACATGGAATTGAGGTTCCCAAACACACCCTTAATTCATTTCTTTAGAATTGGAATTGAAATATTTTTAGTTCAAAATTTTCACAATTTTCATAATCTAACCTCAAAACTTTTCAATTCCAATTGTAAAGCATGAAATTGGGGCTCCCAAAAATGCCCTAACTGGATTTCAGTTCTAGGAATCAAAACATACCCTAAATTGAATTTCAAATGTGAAAGTAGATAATTACAAAATCACATTTTTACAAAATTCATTCCACACATATATACACACACATTTGCACAATTTGGTTAAACTCTCTCTCTCTCTCTCTCTCTCTCTCTCTTTCTCTCAAACACACACACACAGCACACAGTTTCACCCATTGTAGACATTTTTTCCACAAACTAATATAAAAATCGAAATAAATACGGTTGCTAATCCTATTCATTCGGTTAACATATCTTCAAAAATTGATAATCTCTTTTAAGGTGAACCAACGGTATTATTCTCAGATGAAGAAACAAATAAGCTTGCTCAACCTTTCAAATTTTCTTTGATTGGTAGATTATCTTTTGGTCGTCCATCCATGGAAGCTATTCGTAAAGGCTTTAAATATTTTTCTCTGAAATGTTCCTTTTCTCTGGGGGCTTCTTAATGATCGTCATATATTTATTAAGTTGAGTTGTGAGGAAGATTTCTTGCGTTTAGGGATTCCGGAACAGTGGTATATCTTCAAAGCTCGTTTGAAAGTGTTCAAATGGACAAGTGATTTCTTTCCTAATATTGCTTATTCTATTTTTCCAATCTGGGTTTCCCTACCTCACCTTCCAGTGCACCTATATGCCAAACCTGCTTTGTTTGTCATTTGTCAACGTTTTGGTAATCCTTTGATTATGAACGAAGCAACTTCTTTGATCTCGCGACCCAGTATGGCTCGAATTTCTGTGGAGATTGATGTTCTAAAACCTTTACCTGAGAGAATCTGGATTGTTTATGGTTTTAAGGCGTTCTGGAAAAGATTTTTTTATGAGAATGTTTCTTTATTTTGCAGCAGATGTTTTCTTACACGCCACGTTGTTGGTTATTGCAACGTTCGAGTTAATTCTTTCAAGTCGGTTGATCTTGACTCTCGTAAGTTGTTAAAACCATATTCTAAACTGCCTTTAGATAATATCATAACGTCCTCTCATATTCAGAAACCGCTTACAGCTGTTCCTAAACTGCCAACCTTCAACCCTAAAATCGCTTATAATCCTGTCATTCAATTTCCGTTTCAAAAATTGGTAATGTATTGGGTGCTACCAGACCTATTGATAAAACTTGGGTACAGAAACCATCTTCTGCAGCTATTATTATTAATGACAAGGTAAACCATGACGCCCCTAATCTTTCCGTTCCTATGATGAAACCTAATCTGGGTAATGTTCAAGAAATTACTGATCATGGACTTACATCTACTTCTAAGACTTCCACTGCTATTTATGGTTCTAAAAATGCTGTTAACAATTCTTTGATAGTTAATAACTATTCCAACAATTCAGCCAATCATTGTGATGAAGATGGAATTAATATACATAATCAGTTCTCAATTTTAAATTCTGATTCTGAAGTACATGATATTATTTATGAAATGGACGTGGTTCCGAATGTCTTAATCCCCAACCAAAAACTTATGACCCTCTCTAATTATGTGTCTCCCCCAGAGTTGGATTCTGCCATTCAAAAAATTTTGAAACCACTTTGGAACACTATTGAAGATGTTGATGTGGAGCATGCTACTCAGGTTTCTCTAGACATTTTAAAAGATTACTCTTATGCTCTTGATAAAAAAATTGAAGAAGGCGTTTCCTTTAGATGATAAAGTCAATCTGTAGACTTCTGATGATCATTCAATTACTAAAACTATTCATTCAGTTTCTTCACTGTCACCTGCCAGAAGAAAGAAGAAAAAAATCAAATTTGTTCCTGCATCATGTATCAAGACAAGGTATGTCCGTGTTTCTAAAAATTCTCATCTTACCAAATCTTCATGCTAAATCTTCTATTCTGGAACATTTGGGGGGTTGGTAATAGTCCATATTTTTGTAGACTTAAGAGGATCATCAACAAATATCATATTTTTGTGGTTGCAATCCAAGAACCAAAAATTAATTTTCTCAATATTAATTCTCTTGCTCAAAAAATTGGTTTTATGGGGGGTATCTCTAATTCTAGTTGGAGGATTTGGATTCTTTGGAGATTTTGTTGCGAGGTTAATCTTGTTAGGGATATGGACCAAATTCTTTCCATTTCTGTTTACTTTCATAAGTTTCCAAAACCTTATATTTTCTCTTGTGTTTATGCTAAATGTGATAGAGATGATAGAAAACCACTTTGGGATGAGATTAGAACCATTGCTTCTTTGTGATTCGAATCTTGGGTTATAGGGGGCGATTTTAATATTGTCTCTAAACAAGAGGAGAAATTTGGGGGAAATTTAGTTGATAGTCAAGCTATTCTAGATTATAATTCTACCATGATTCAAGTTGGTTTAAGTGAAATTCCTTTCTCTGGCTCGATTTATACTTGGTGTAATAATAGAGGTGGTCTTGAAAAAATTATGGAAAGGATTGATAGAGTGTTTGGTAACGATGGGTGGTTTAATATTTCTTCTTCTTCTTCTGTTGGACATCTACATTGTTCTAACTCGTATCACGCCCCTCTTGTTCTAACTTTGAAATTCCTACATGATTCTTTTCCTAAACCTTTTCGTTTTCAAAATATGTGGGCTTCTCATGGTTCCTTTTTTAGTGTTGTAAAAAGTTCTTGGGGTATTAACGGTGGAGGGAGACATATGGAGATTTTTCCAGCCAAACTTAAAAATGTCAAAGTAGCCCTTAGAATTTGGAATAGAGATATTTTAGTAATATATTTTCTCATTTACAAAAAGTTGAGAACGAATTAATCCTAAAGGAAGCCTCTTATGATATTGATGCTTCTCCAGAGAATAGAGAAGCTTTGCATCGTGCTATGGCTATCTTTAACAAGGAATTGTAACTTGAGGAAATATTTTTGGAGACAAAAAGCTAGACTTAAATGGGCTACATATGGAGATTTTAACTCTAAATTTTTTCATTCTATGGTTAGGAAGAAAAACAATAAACTTTTCATTCAAAAGCTCATTCACGATGAAGGTCATGTGGTGTCGGATCCAAAGGATATTGAGGATTGTGTTATTTCTCATTTTTAAAATATTCTTGTCAAAAAATCTAATTGTGTTGATGATTCAAGTATTTTTCAACATGTTCCAAAATTAGTTGAATCTAGTGACAATCAATTACTTTCTAATGTTCCTTCTTGTGACGAAATTAAAAAGGTTGTCTTTTCTTTAGATAAGGATAGTGTAGTGGGTCCGGATGGGTTTAATGGTTATTTTTTCCAAAAGTGTTCGGATATTATCAGAGAAGATTTAGTCCTTGCTATTCAATCTTTTTTCCTTAGGCATGATATTCCAGAAAGTTGGTCGTCTACAAATATTGTTCTTATTCCTAAAGTGGAATCTCCTTCAAATTGTTCGGGGTTTAGGCCCATTAGTCTTTGTAATTTTACAAACAAGATCATTTGTAAAATTTTATCCAACCACTTTGGACATGTTCTTCCCAAGATTATTTCTACCTCTCAAGCAGGATTCATTCAAGGGCGTCTTATCACATACAATATTCCTCTTGCTCAGGAGTTAATTGCAACCTCAACAAAAAGATTCATGGTTCTAATGTTGTTTTCAAAGTTGATATGTTTAACGCTTATGAAAAGATATCATGGTTTTTCATCATCAAAGTTCTACGTGCTTTCGGATATTCAGAAACTTGTATTGACTTAGTTTGGAGGTTGCTTTCCAGTTGTTGGTACTCTATCATTATTAATGGTAAATCTTGCGGGTTTTTTAAATCTGAACGTGGTGTTTGACAAGGTGATCCTCTTTCACCTTCCTTATTCGTAATCGTAGAAGAGGTTTTGAATAGAGGTGTTCATAATTTGATGATTTTGGGTTCCATTAAAAACTTCTCCATGCCTTCAAGCTGTTTGTTAGTTTCATCTTTATCATTTGTCGATGATATTATGTTTTTCCAGAATGGTCATGTTGGCTCTATGAAGAATTTCATGAAGTTTTTTTCTACATATCAGGAGAACTCGGGGCAACGCTGTAATGCAGCCAAGAGCTGCATCATAATAGGTCTGGCCTATTCTCCTTCACAGCGAAGTCGTATACAGTCTATCACTAGTTTCAGTGCTAAATCTTTATCGATTAATTATTTAGGTGTTCCTCTTTATGAATGTCGGGAAAAAAACATTATTTTTGCTCCCATTATTGACAAAGCAGTGGGTCACATAAAAAAGTGGCAGTCCAGTTTTTTAACCATGACAGGTAGACTTGTTCTTATACAGTATGTTCTGATGATGTTGGGTTCTCATATTTTTTGGGTTATTTTTCCTACTAAAGCTTTTATTCAGGCCTTCAATTGTATATACGCGAAGTTTTTTTGGGGAGCTCGGAGGATGTTTTCAAACATCATTGCGTTTCTTGGAATAAAATATACAGACCGAAGAATGAAGGTGGTTTTGGTATTCGTAAATTATTGGATGCGAGCGTGTCTTCTTCTTGCAAATTGTGGTTTCGATTTCTTTAAAACAATTCCTTATGGGCTAATTTCATGAATTGAAAATACAAAAAATTATTTCACTTGAATTTTAGAGGCACTCCTTCATTTTCGAGTGGTCCTTGGAAAAGTATGCAAGCGGTTTATGACATTATTGATGAAAATATTTTTGAGGCTCCTAATCGAGGCTAGATCACAGATGGTTTTTCATTCAAACACACTTGGGATTTGGTGCGACTAAAATTTGGTATCCAAATTTCTTTTACCATGATTTGGGATCCTAGACTCCCTCCCAAAGTGTCTACATTTATGTGGCGTGTTCTTTATAATGCAATTCCACTAGATGATAATTTACAAAAGATTAACATTCCTATTATTTCTTGATGTTGGTGTTGTTTTCATCCTAGTATGGAGAATTACCAACATTTATTTTGTTTAAGTGATTTGCCTTCTACAGTTTGGGATCATTTTTAAAACCTTATGGGTCTTAATTTTCATACTTCGAGACTTAGATCCTGTCCTGTGCTATGGTGGTTGAATACTAATGGGAAGAATATTCGGACTATTTTGTGCAAATTGCTCCCCAATATCACTTGCTGAAATATTTGGTGTGCTCGTAATAAAGCTTCTTTTGAGGGTGTTGAAATGAATGGAAAGTCAATTATTAATGCTATCCATGCAGAGATTTGTCTTTATTTTAAAGCTAGGTCATATAAAGGTCCTTTGTCTAGATTTTTAACGTCTTTTATTTCATATTTTTCTATTTCTTGTAATCTGATGTAAGCCCCTGGAGAAAGGCTTTTTTTCTCTGTTATATGTTATCTGGGGTTTTATCGTCATTTAATATATGTGTATATATATATATATATATATATATATATATATATATATATATACTAGGGTATGCCCGTGCCTGAAGGCATGAAGCTACTTTTCAAAAGTTTACTACGTTGATAAGACCATACGTCGTACTTAGTTTGAGACATATAAATATTTTTTAGATATCATATGGTACAAACCCTAATAGTTTTAAAATGTTGGGAACATTTTCCTTTGTTTGTTTGACAATCCATCATATTTAAGAACAAAAATACCAACAGTACTATAATTAATGGTAAACAATAGTATACGGAAATGTTATTACAGATAAAAGGTTAATCAAGTAAGTAAATTGAGATGTACCATCAAATGAACTCTCCATAGTCCCCACTTTAAGATTAGCTAATCCATTTTATAACATACAATTAACACGTACCTTAATTTTAAAAAAAGAACGTAATAAGGAATATCATCAACTATACATTCAACAAAACATTGAATAGAAAATAAACGACAATATTATATTTTTAAAAACCCCACTAATTCAACATTAATCAAGTGTAAAATTGAAATAAATTAAATATGATTGTTAAAGGAAACATCAAAGAGTAACATCATCGAAAATTATAATCTCAGTTGTTGAGGAACATAGCTGGCATTGGAATCCTCGTAATAACGAATCATTTCTCAACTTGTGGCACGTATATTTGTCAACATTGTGCAATAGCTGACAGTCGAACTTGCGCTTGTTCTGATATAAATACAAAAATGTAGGAAACTGTCTTAATTAACCTTTGGTAGCTATTATCTTTCCCCTACATCCGAGTCAATGGTGACGCAACTTTAAAAACTGATATCTCCCGAGGCCAGGAGTGTAGCACGATTGTCAATCTGGTTATATCATGTAACATTCTCCTTGCAATCTGGTTACCAATTTCACCAAACCAAAGCTAACACAACATACTCATGATTAGAATATCATAATCATATTTACATAGAAATAATATGACTATTCAGTATTATAAAGGATATGAAATTACGTGATTATTAATCAACCTTCCTTGATTATCACGTCGAACTAAACTAAAATAATGAAAGAGAACAACAATAAAGATTAGGAGAATAAAGAATACTCCAAGATTCATAAACGAAAAAGGACACAAATAGGGAAAATCATAAAACATACCTCATTTAAAAGTATAAATTAACTGATATAAAAACGTGGATATAACTGATACAAAATTAGAGTAGCAATATTCTAATTAATATAGAATATTTGTACCCCATTTTAAAAGTTTGAAAGAAGCAATATTCTAACTGATATAGAATCAAAGAAACAATGTGTTAACTGATATAAAAATGTGTAAATCAAAGTAGAAATATGTAAGTTAAAGCAGCAATAAAAGCATATCTTCCTTTATTTATTAAACTCACTCCCTCTATATTAAACTCGCTGCTAAATATTACCTCCACTGCCCCTTAATGAACCAACAACATGATTTGAGGGTTGGCTTCTAGTGATCATGATCCCATTTGATTGAAGAAAATGGAGAATTACGTGGTGGGGGACAATAAAGAAGACCTTGCTAGGGAATAAAGGTACTATAATCCACAGTACCTGAGGATGTTGGGTTGGGTCACACATTGTCTTAGATTTCTTCTCATGACTTCAGCTGCTGTGATTGTAGTGTTGTACAACTCCAGCATACCTCTGGACCAACTTTAGGTCCTTTGTTCATGCTTATCCCTGGATGCCTAACGTGTATAGCACCTCCAAAGAGGGTGTTACAACTTGTTATATTTGATCGGCTCAAGCACAAGCTTGATCCGCATAATATTCCCAGGTACTCAAACCTGGCATATGGCATCAATATTTACACTCCATACCGACCCTTAGATAAACATTGAAAGATTCCAAACATTGGTATTTTATTTCTCTGTTCCAACATTCCCTTAGTTAAACTTCAAACAGAAAAAATGGAGTTGAATCCCAAATTGGAGAAAATGAATAACTCTCAATCGACCCCAACAGCAGATATAAAGTCCCAACTATGATCTAAACCAACTATAATAATTCCCAAAGTATATCTCTATCTTCTTTGGCATCCTAATGATTAGAAGAAGTTCATACCTCCTGTTCTTGGGAGATTAAGGAAAAATACCAAGTACCAAGTCTTATCTTCTTTGACATCCAAATGAATGGAAGAAGCTGCCCATGACTATACAATATTGCAATGCTCAAAATCATTTTTGGTGTTTGATCTATAAACATAGTGACCATAAAATTAGTGTAAAAACATGTACAAATATATATTCATACAAACAACCATGGATAGAGGAAGATGAATACAAAAATTAACTCAGCACATCCTACAAAAATACCCAATAAAAAAAAACACAATCTATGGTGAGACAAAACCCTTCTCCCCTTATGTGAAATGTAATAAAGTATATGGAAGTCTCTTGACTCCCTACAAAGAAAACATACCTTCTAATTTTCCCTATAAAATACATGTGTACATGACACCCATAACAATAAAAAAATTCCACATGATTAAACACTTTATACAATTGTTGTGGTGGGTAAAAACAGTAAGAATGAGAAAGCATAACTATTAGATTCGGGAACCTAAATTGAAAACACAAAAAAAAAACGTGAGAGGGGATATTTTAGATCTAAAATATCTAGGAGCAGAGAGTGTTATGTTATATCCAGTTGATGATATTTGAACTACCCAACTATATGATCATACAAAAAAAAGTAAAATTAAATTAAAGTAGAGGTAAAAAAGAGGTAAACTTTTTGGTAAGCGAACGTGCATCCATTATTTCTCATAAACAACCAGATGGTTCCATACAATCTGATCGAGTAAGGAGAGCTTTAGTTCATAGAGCTTCTTTTTTGGAGGTTCACCTTCATCCTGTATCATCTCATTCACAAGCTTAACTGCGGTACCTTCTGGATCATCGCATCACCGAGAAAGTGACATATTTAGAGGATTTAACATCAACCCAATTCTTGAGTTCTTTAAAGGTTTATTCAAACGGATTTCTTTGGACATCGGAGTGTGGTGTCGACTCACCATCAATCATATCATTTAATTTTTCACCTTCAGATTCATCCAACACTGAAGCCTTAGCACTACTGAGAGATTCAATCTCTAATAAAGCTAATCCTTTCTGGTACAATGCTTTCACTAACTCGATCGCCTTTGAGGGAATAAAGATGATCTTCTTCTTTCTTTTCTCAAACTCCTCATATTCTGGATCACTTTTGAGGGAATAATATTGTGCTAATTCGCCTTTGTCAATACTATCAACCATTAACGTGGTTAGATCTGCAATAAAAGTAGAAGAGGAAGACAAAAAATGGGTTAGACCGGAGAGATAAGGTTTGAGTTCAGAGAGAATGAGAGTTAGAGGAGATACATAGAAAGAGATGGGTGAGTGGAGAACATTATACACATTGAATGCTTAGTTTAGAAAAGATCTCATATTAAAATTGATCTGAGTCCTCGATTTCGTGTTTGAATCTTCAACTTTATGTTACAAATATACCCTTGATATTTGAATTATATTGAAATTTTAGAAGAAAAATGAGGGGGAATCAAATTTTTCAAGGATAAAATAGGAAGTGCGAGAATGAGTCATATAGATGACATCATCAAGTAAGCTTATGACATACATAATTTTTATACTTTATTATATAGATAATTATAGTCTTAAAACCTTCTCCTTCACCCACGTGGACAAGCATTCAATCGAAAATACACCTCTTCCTAAACATGCATGTAACACCTGGTAATTTTGGGTTATTATTTTTTATTAATTAATTCGTAGTGGGTAAATTAATTGTGTCACAAATTAATGAGGATTAATTAATTGGAATGTTTTAAAAGTGATTATAAATGGGTGAGAGTTAATTTTAGAAATTTATTTCGGATGGCGATTTTAAGCGTGCGGTTGAGTTCGGTAGGGTCGAAATAGCCGAAAATGAGTAGTTATATGAATATATTGAATGTTGGGGCCTAATTAGACATATTGGATCTCCATATATAGAGTATGGACCCTTTTTAGAAGGTCCACAGGCCCAAAAATGTGAATAGAATTTTTAACCCTAAATGTGTAAGAGTTAGGCAACTTAAATCACATTAAAAGACAAAGAAGGTTAAAAGCTTAAGGGGAGATCAAAGAGAACAGGAACTTGGGGATCTTGGAGAAATTGTTCAATTGCAATTCAACACCTTCATTCAAAGATGTAGATCTTCATTTTTTACGCAAGTGGTTTAAATTATGATTATTAACTTGCATTTATTTGTTCATATTAAATGACGTGGGATTCAATTAAATGTTAGGGTTTGTTCTTGAGGAAATTGGGGTTTTTCCTTTTATGGGAGTTATAAATGTGTAGGGGTTTTGGATTGATGAAATTTACGTTTAATTGATGAAATTTGATGATTAGAATTGATGGAATTGTCACACTAGATTAGTTATTATATAAGAATGATTTTAGGATGAATCTCGGGATGATTTGGGTGTAGAATTATGTTCAGAATGTGGGTTTTAAACTATTAATGACGAACTGGGTTTTTCTGTATAGATCAGAGAGAAGAATAATATACAGGGCCGTTCGAACGACTTGTATGTGGTTCAAACGAAGTCCACTGTCGTTCGAACAACACGGATTGTCATTTAAACGAGATCTCAAATTTTTCTGGATTTTAAACTCCCCTGATTCAGACCTTTTAGGTATTTGAAACTGCTTTGTTGGTTTTCTGGATTCTGTCATAACTTAGCATTCAAATTGATGAACATTTACCCTCAATTTAAATTGTGATTTATGAAATTACAAGTTTATTGTTCATGATTTAGTAGGTTGTAACATTGTCAATTAGGTGAGTAGACTTAATTGGGAAATCAGAAACTTCGGGTCTAGTGAGAGATTCCGGGCAAAACTTGGTTGGGGAAACAAAAATAATGATAAATTAATTAGTGTGACATTAATTTAAATAGAGTCAGACCATAGTTTTTCTTATTTTAGGCTTGGGTATGGGTATAATACACTGGTAGCCCAAATTTTATATATATAAAGGATGACGTGTTGCATATATATGTTTTATGAATAATTATGTGAATTATATTTATAGTATACTCAGTCTAGTGCTATCGAGGAGGTTGCGCAATGTGGATAAATCCCCTGGCTTGAGGAACAGGGAGAGTATAGTCCCCAAGTCATAGCGTTCAGGTTCAAAAGCGAGGTGAATGGTTTCTGATTAAATCTGACTACCATGGGAAACTATGGTCGCCTCAACAATGTCTGTATGTTTTATTTCTGAATCGGGGAGCTAGCCGTATTAGGGTTTCGAGTGGATGATAATACCCAGTTATGATATCATATAGAGAATACCCGATGAGTGCCTGCTCGGGTATATATATATATATATATATATATATATATATATATATAACAAGGTAGCTTGGTTCTTGAAAATGTACACATTTTTAACGGTGTAGATCGATGCCACCTCCTTACACATTTTAATGGTTGAGATCAGATCTATTTCCTTTTTACAAACGTACCCTTCAATTATTTGGTTTCCACCCATTTTTTCCTTATCAAACTCAGCCTAAAATTCCAAAATTGGGGTATTTTTGGAAGACTCTACCATTTCACACACGAAATCCTCGATCACGCATACATTATCTCCACTCTCCCCCTCACACTTACACACACACACGGTCACTCTCACCCTAGCCCGTCTATATCATCCAAGGCTTCCCCAAACCCTACCCCTCCCCTCATCCTCTTCATGCTGCCGCCCCTACCCCTCTCCTCACTATCTCCCTCTAATGAACCATAATCCATTCCCTATCCTCTCTCCATCCTCCCCCTCCTCCTCTTCATGCTTTCACTGCTACCCCCTCCTCCTCTCCTCCTCCTCTTCACGCTGCCGTTGCTTCCCCCTCCTCCTCTTCACGCTGACGCTGCCATTTGCGTTTTTAGGTATTTTTTTTCCGATTTTGCATAACTAAATTAGGGATTTTCGTTTTGTAGTTACCATCAACGATTTGGGTTTTTTTCTTCTATTTTCTATCATCCCTCTATGTATATGGTTGTATTTGGATTTGTAGAGACCAATCCAACAATCAAATTTCGACTTTTACATACTCTAATATTTGAGGTGGTGTTATACTATTTTTTTTTCAGGGTCAATAGAAAGGTTGTCTAAAGGAGTTTGAAGAAGTTTAAAATCAACACAATTACAGGTTTGTTTTGGTTGTTTGGTCTTTCGTTTTAAATTTCTTAACATTTTTTGTTTGATTAATTTTAAATTGTTTAAAATTATTTATTTAGGTGTTTCATTCGTGTTGGCTGAATTTCAGAGTATCGTTGTTAGGGTTTTAATTATATTTTTTTGGGTTCTTGATTCCAGATTTATCAAGAATCAACAATGTGTGTTTGATTTTTTTGGGATATTTAAAATTCAAGTCGATATAGTCATCCTTTGTTAATTTCTTTAGTTTTTTCATGTACTAACGTGGTATGACCTTTATATTTTATATTTCCATTTATAGTGTTATTTTCTTCTTATTTTACCTTTTCAGATGCTTTCAAATTTATCTCTTTGGTATTTCCTTTTTATTATAATCAGTTTCGATCATCACTTGCAAGGATGGGACTTCTGACTTCATTGATGCGGTATTAACCCCTTTGTCTCGCGAAGGTATACATCTCTTGAAACTTTTTATGTATTCTTACATTAATAAATGTTCTTATTCATTAACTAAACTTTAGAGTAAATGGGATATGAGGACTTAAACATTTTATGCATATTCTATTGAATGCTATTAGGTTAATTACGATTTGTGAAATACTCTCTTATGATGGAGTTTGTGCTATCATCAATTGTTTAAATATAGGCCTCAATGAGGAATTACTTTCTCAAGACTCAAATTGTGGTCTACCACCCATGCTCAACTTGCACAATATGTGTTTGACTATATGTCTAATAAATATTTCTACAAATTTAAAAACTCATTTTGGGGATTTTTTCCTCCAAACCATGATACACATGAGTTTCATAACACATCTCTTCTTAAGTAACACTTTTTATGATATTTTTTTGATGTTTTTTTCCTCATGTCAGGTAATTTTCAATGCTCTTTATTTGAGACCATTACCAGTTTGTTACATATCTGATTGCTATTATTATTTGTATTGTATTGCATCCTGTCTGTTTGAGTAAATGCCCCCCAACGATGATCCATTTTTTTTCTAACTTCATCTCTTCATGTTGATGTTGTGTAGGTTGTTCACTTGATTGTTTTCAAGGATAATTTTTGTGTTACTTAAGATTCTCATAAGTTGTGTTTAATATGTGCCCATGAATGCCTATCCATTTTTTTGAGTTTAAAGTGAGAGGTCTTTTGTAGTAGGGGACTCTGTATACTTGAAATTATAGCCATATATTATGGGTCTTACCAAGTGATTCAAAAGATAGGCAAGGTAGTTTATAAACTTCTTCTACCACCAAGTTCCATCACACATCTCTGTTTATTTTTTTAAATTGAACATTTTTGTTATGCACTGTTATCATTTGTTATTTACGTCATGTCACAATTTTTTATACGTTGTTATTTACTTCCTATCACAATTTGTTTACTTATTAGTGTAGGATTATTTATAACTCATGTCACGCGGTGGCTGCAGATTCTACATAGCGTGCCTGGGGATGAAGTTGCAGAAATTTGAAATGGAGAATTTAGCTGCCAATCAAAAGTCGTATCATATACAGAAATAGCCGTATCAAAGTTTTCATTTGGCAGGTCTGACATTGCTTCACATCTTAGTTTTAGTGTTTATTGATTATTCCAAATTGATTTAGATGTTAATTTACATGAATCGTGTTCATTCTTATGGTCTTTATTGTGCACAAAAACATTGTTTGTGAAACAACGATTTCATTGTGCACAACATAATCAAAATTTATCGATAAAAATTTATCCCATAAGTGTAGCATGAAAATGTGAAAGTAGTTTTTCATTCATTTGATTGTAAAGAGTTGCAAGTAGTGAATATGTTAAGTTATTGCTAATCTTTATCTCTACATTTATTTTTTCGTGCAATTGCCCAAGTGACTATTTAAATTTACAAGTACTCCTATGCTATTTGATTGCAGGTACTGTTTTATGGGTTACTAATGTTCTAATCTTCACTTAAATATTTTGAAGTTGTATTCTCTTCAGGATTAAATTGAATCAAAAAATATGGGAATTGGTAAGCATCTCCGATATTTTATAAAATATGAAGTGGATCTCGATTGATTCATAGTGGATCTCGATTGATTCAATCAAAGTTCTATAATTTTATTTTAATGCATTTATTTTCTAAGTCTCTTAGATTTTTAAGGAGATTTGAGAATATAGTGGTGATGTCTACCGTGCAACATCACCACCAGATTTTAGTTTCATGCCTTTGCAACACATATTCTTCTGTTTTGAAATACATGGAATATTCTTCAAGTCTTAATGCAATCACACATGGATCTGGATTTTGTTGGTTATTATGTGTGTTTCTTCAAAATATACATTTTGGTTTATTAATCTATGAAGTTGAAAATGGTAGCATGCCCATGATTTTATATTTTGAACTGCTTATTGTTGAATTATATTTTGATTTTTTTTATTTCGAAAATTGTGATTTGCTGAATTTAGTTTCACTTATATATGCAATGCATATATCCAGATTGCATATATGCATGATAAAATATGAAGTGGATCTCGATTGATTCATAGTGGATCTCGATTGATTCATACTGATCAAAATCTTTCCCTTTTGGTTTAATTAAGGTCGATCGAATATTCATTTGTTCAATTATTGTTACCATTCAGGGACTTCTATTATTAAGGTTATCAATTAATCTGCCCCAAATTTAAGGTTACCTTTATTCTTCTATCAATCCCTTTTCCTTTCTCTATAGATCAAACATGAATGTAATGTATCTCCCAAAAAAGTTGCAGTTTTCGTGTGGAGGTGTGTGCATAATATTCTTCCTATGGATGACAACATCCAAGGATTGGGAGTGAGACTAGATTCGCAATGCAAATGTTGTTTTAAATCATTTGAATCCATGCTCCATCTGCTCATCCAAGGTCCCATAGCCAATGTTGTTTCGCAGCATTTTGCTGACCTGATTGGAGTGAAGATCAACAATGTATGCCATCTCATCTCTTCCCCTTGCAGAGGTATTACTTTCAAATCTTCAATCCATCAAAATGATATTATCCGTAAGAGATTCTTGATAAAAATTGAACCAAGGTAATTAAAGTCTATTCAGTTTGTAAAAGATCTTGAAAATGAACAAGTAGATGATTCAGATTAGGTGGCAGTAGTTTGTACATAATTTCATATTTGGTTTAATTTGGTTGCAATACTATCAACAACAATTAGATTGTCGTGTCAATTTTTTTTATTAGGTTCATACTAACAATGGGACTTGTTAAGGTTTGTCTAATAGAGTTCCTTATTGTTGTCCTGTAGTTATTTGATTTTAGCTTTGAATATAAAAAGTCATTTTAGGTTGAAGGATTTAAAAATGGACATTTTGTGGGCATTGATTTATCAATTATGGAACTTTTGTTATCCCACACTGCATATGCATGTTGATGAGTGCATTATTTTGTATATTTTATAACCAAATTTATACCTTGTTAGTCCTATTTTGTTTTATTTAATAATTTCTTAGGATCATTTTATTAAAAAGGGAAAAAATAGCAAGAATGCTTGAATTCACAGGTAAAATGGCAATTTTATGTAAAAAATGGGCACTTAAATAATTTTATAATATTCTTGTGCTAATTTGTGAAAAAAGTTGCGTAGTGAAATTTTTGCAGGTAATGATGGAATTTGGTGCAAATTGATGATCAACTTGAAAAAGGCGTGAAAAAGCTGAATTTTACGGTCGTAAAAAAAGTCAAAAATTTGTATTCTCCGAATTGGATGAAATTTGACATGCGTGTTCAGCAAGAAACAAGAAGACTTTTCGAGTGGGTGGAAATTAAAGAGGTGGAAATTAAAGAGTTCCACCAAAACCCTAATGCCTCACCCTAAGCCTATAAGTAGAACCCTTTGGCTCATTATTTCGGGTGGAGAACAAGAAGAGAATTGTAGAGAGATTTTGGGAAATAGTTTTTGGTTCTCTTATCTTGAGAGTTTTATTTATATTTGAGGGCCAAGAATTGTATCTTTGTGGAAGGAATTTTGTCAACATCAATTGTAAGACACTTCATTTGTAAGTTGTTTTATTAATGAAAATTCATATTCATTCTTGCAATTTTATGATGTCTTTCATTATGCTACTGTAATTTCTTTACTAGGACTAGGTGAAATTTATCATGTCAAGTTAATATTGTGCGTGATTTAAATTCGTCTTTGTTCCCGATATGTGCTAAAGGTCCTAAAAATTCGGTACTCATTTAAAACCACACGAGAGTGTGTTTTAAACCTTCGGCTTTGTTTAAGAAAAATCATATTTTTATTTTTAAGTGTGAGTACTTTTTGATGGATCATGCTTGACTTGATTGTTTTGATAGTCAATGCTTAAAGACTATACTTTGAAATCTAAAAGTGAACTTTTAAGGGAATAGGGATTTTAGTCGTCTTAATTTAGAGACGCTAAATTTTATTGGGAACTTAACCGTGTTATCCTTTGAATTAAATACGGTGAGAGTTGGTTTAATTTGAGTTATAAAATGGGGACTGACGAGTTTAAATTATTACATAATATGAGTTGAATGTGATAAATGGATCCAATGTCCTAGTTTTCACGCTCCCTTGGTTATATCTCTCATACTCCTAATTCTTGTTTGTGTTGCTTAGTTTAATATTACATCTCATCTCCAAACCCAATTAATCTAGTTGGACAATCACAACAATTTTGAAAAAAAAAATTGACAAATGCTCATGGGTTCGACCTGTACTTACACTCGATATTCTATAATAGCCCGTGCACTTGCAGTATTTGATAAAATTGATCACACATATGCATATCCATATATATACAGGCTGCATATATATGCATATGCATATGCATATATATGAAATATATGCAATCTGCATATATATGCATATGCCTCACCCGTTGCCTCCTTTCGCCCTCACCCGCTGCCTGCTTCCACCCTCACTCGCTGCATATATATGCAGCTGCGTATATATGCATATGGATATATATTAGGAAGTTCAATTGTGTGACTTTTTTTAAGCATAAATTTTTCAACAATGGACTTTCTACACATAGTATTAGGAAGTTTAATTTTGCGACTTTTACAGATCTGAAAAACAAGGCCCGCTTAATACACTAGGAGCTACCTATGCTGATGTGCTTTTCTTGGAGCAAATAATGTTGCTATTATCAAACATATATACAGTTGTTATTCAATGTGGCCTGAATGTGACAGGCTTTACTTATTATTCAACAGTGACTGACTTTCTCGTAAATTTATTCATCACATATTAAACTAATGGACCACAGGGACCAAATCTGAAGAGCACCCGCAACTAGCCTACGTGTCAGATCTACTACGAACACCTACACTGCATCACTTCTCATACCAATGTCAGCGGCATATCACCTAAAATAGTACACACACAGCAGCAGTTGCTGCCATACCATAAATGTTGGTGGTAAGTAGATGTAATGGGGTAGATAAATGGTCGTAAGGGGCCCACCATTATATCGATATTGCCTGCCCGACCTACCCTAATGCCCTTCACAATTTTTCTTGAACACATTATAGCACCCGAAACCATTTTTTAGCAAGAAGTTTGCTCGGTGGACAACAATATCATTGGGATCGTGACATTATCTTCATGGCTTCTAAAGATCATTTGCTTTCAATATCATGTTTTGGGTTGTATTAACTTAAATTCAAATTTATTTTTTCTCATTTGTGGTTCATCAGGAAACTGATCATCTCCCTCCGTCGAATCATCAAGTTGGTGTGTCTATTTACTTACCCAAACTCATTTATACTTGCCCATTTGGGTTAAATTCATGGAGATTACTATGATGGTAAGGTTGCTTATGTCCAGAGTGTGCTTTTTATCCTTACTAAAAATTCTAATAATATATTTTGTAAGAATGTCATTGCACTAATAACATGTTTGTCTAAGTGGAATTCATATCTTTATATATAGATAAAGAATTAGTATTCATGAGGGAGAAGGAAACACGATGTAAGTTACAACACTTTCATGGTAACTCCAAAAAATTCAGGCCAATTCATGTCCTTAAAAAAAAGTTAGTTCCCTTAGACTTATAACTCATGTAATTTAAGTAATTTCGATATTCCTCTTTTAGCTCTTTCAATGACTTAATCTTATAGTTGAGTCCCCAATTTAAGCCGGATTCAGCTTTTAGTAAAATAAGACTTGCTTTGATTGATGAGTCCAATTCCCACCCCCAGTCCCACCCGCGTAAAAATAAGTTTTTATTTGTATTTTTTATTCACTCAATTCCTTTTACACCACAAGCTATAGATAATAACACACGTTCTTTAGGAAGTTGTAGAAATAATGAGAATAACACTAATTTGAGAATAACAGATGTTAATTTTTGTAATTTTATATTTATTTTATTGATGTGAATATATAAGCATTGATAATCATGAGTGTGTTTCCTTTTGATGTATCAAATTAAAAACATATATGCCTATTGTTGAGTGTAGAGGAAATTGGGAAAGATGAAGGCTAAGTTGATCAAGAGATTGAATTCTTTCAGTTCTGCAGTAGGTGTTGCTGATGGTGAAGATGATGGAGAAGATGACAGCATTGTAATACCCCGTATTTTTGTGCTATTTATTTTTGGGATTTATTAATTAAATGCAAGATTATTGGAAATTAATCCGAATAAAATACTAGCGAGATGTGAGTTGGTATTTGACTATATTGAGTATATATGATGATATATGAATATTGATTGATGAAATTTGTCGTGAGATTGATATACGGCAATTTGGATATTTTATTGGGACGCGTGTGACAGTTGCGTCAGGAGATAATTATTTTTAATTATAAAAGTGAATTTAAATTCTATTAACCGTATGGTCGTTTGAGTGCGCCAACGCGTTCGGAAGGGTCGAGATAGTCAGAAAACACTAGCCGGGGGTTTAGTTTTGGTCCCGGGGGATTTTTAGGCCATACCGGCAACATAAAGGGTAGTTTGGTAATTTTTGTATTTTTGGGAATTAAAAGTGACGAAAATTAGGAGTCTTTATCTGATTGGGAATTGACCGACTAAACCCATTAAGAACCCATTTTAACCTAAAAGGCTACGTAGGTTATTAGAATTAGGTTTTCTAAAATTTCCCAAAAGCAAACCCTAGCCACCATAGCCACCTTGGAGAAGAAACCTTGGAGAGAGAGAGAAGAGGAGAATTCTGCAGAGAGAGAGAGAACTTCATCAAATCGACATCAAAATCAGAGATTGAATCAAGGCAAGTGGTTTAATTTACATTAGTATGCAATAAATGTTTCTTCCATGTTAGACAATCCTAATAATCATATTTGTTTGGGAGATAAATGAAAACCCATAAAATTAGAGTTGTTAGTTTAAATTTTTTGATATAGGTTTGCATGTAGAAATGTTATTGGAAGATTGAATTAAGAGAATTACTACTTTATGTGATACAAAAACCGATTTAATTCTGGGAATTGATGATTTAAAATTCTAGAGTTTATGTTCTTGATATTTGGGGGAAAAGTGTAGAGAATTGTAAATTGATTGATGTTAGGATGATTTAAACCTAGAAAACACGTTAATATATGACCTCGATATGTTTAGGGATGATTGGAGACATTAAAACATTGTTGGGACGAATTTTGGTTGAGATTTGAGGTGTAGAAATTGGTGAAAAATGAATATAGGAAATCTGGGCTCGGAACTGATCGTTCATTAGAAGACCCTCCCAGGTCATTCGAATGAGTTCTAACGAGTTGACTAGAGGCTTCTAACGAGGGGAATTTCGTTCGATACCTTCGTTCAAACGAGATGTCGTTAGAAGGCTCAGTTCGTTCGAACGAACGAGCTCTCGTTCGAACAGTCTCGTTCGAACGAGACTACTAACGAGCTGACAATTTAGGCTTTTTAGCCTATTTGGATTTTGGGAGCCCGTAAGTTGGTTCGATTATAGAGATAACTTTTCCTTGGTGATTAAATGATATATTTGGGACATTCGGGATATAATGAGGAGAAAAATATATAAGAGTGAATTGAATTAAATGGACATTTCGGGATTGAGACGTGAGTGTCTACTACGACGTGAGAATAATTTACGGCGCGTATAATTATAAATCGGGATTATGTGAATTGTATAAATTCTAAGTTGGTACTGGGATGAGAGGTGTACCACCTATAAACTATGATGATTACTAAGATGTGTGCTTACTTAGTATTGGTATATGATTTATGTGTATGACATACCTACCATACTTGCTATCACGGGAGGTTTGCGTTCGCTTAGGACCCTCTAATCCTTGTGTGCCTACGGGGGGGATATAGACTGGTACCTTGAGAACATAGGTCAGAGAATGACTTATTGGGATGTTAATAAGTCTGCTGATCGTGGGAGCGTAGGTATATGCGTGACCCATGTGATGTGACTGTGTTCGCCTCCATTGTTTGTGATTGTGTTATCTGAGAACGATTCCTGAGAGATTCGGAATGCGTGATCCTTATGTACATGATGTACCGGGATGAATAGCAGAGTATGTGTGCACCGCAGCTTAGCCTCGGGGTGCTTATATTGTATATTTATGTTGTGGAAAATATACACTTAATAAATGAGAACTTTTCAATGGTATTGTGTGTATAAATACGGATAAAATATAAGGTAAATTGTGATGAATTGTATGACTAATATGTGAGAACCCGAATTTAAGTAAATCACCTATTTAATTGATAACGTTATAATGATAATGGTAACCGAGTAATAAAGGGTAGAATCTATGACGGTCTAGCTAGATATTATGTTACTTGGCTTGGTGTTATTGTCAGTTAGATGGGTACTTACGTTAGGAGTGCACATTTAGTCGAGAGGTGAGTATTTCATGTGAGTGTACGTCCTAACATGTACTTTGCATTTAATGTTTTAATGTTATTAAAGCACTTGCAGGTTTTTAAAATATCTCCACATTCGGGCTCTGACCCGTTTGCTTTCAAATCTATCTTTTTCTAAAACCATTTTAGGTGCCCAGCCACAAGGACACCATGCATAGGATTCTCATTCAGATGACGAGTTGTAGTTGTTTGTGGGAGTTACAGGGATTTTCTTTTAGACGCTTCCTTCATTTGAATTCCATTTTCAGTATTCTTCAATTGTAGGGCATGTTGCCCACTTCCATTAGAGACACTTTTACATTTCAGTTTTTTTTTTCAGACTATTTGGCATGTATTAATTCAGGATAGCTCAGTTTACTTATTTCAGTTGTGGGATTGTGGTGAGCAGTTTTCCTCTAGATTTTATTTACATTATGTGATGGTTATTCTATTATTCTGTTATGGGGAATGGTGATATTAATCTTGCTTTAATATTTATTGCATGTTAATCAGACTTAAATTAAAATTTGACAACTTACTTTTTAAATACTAAGTGGTTAGTAATCATTAAAAAAATGTTTTCGACAGTGATGCTATTAACTAAGCCAACTTGGAATTTTGATTTAATTTAATAAAGGAGTAGCTACCCGTTATTTAATTAGTCAGGGAGTCACAGGTGGTATCAGAGCATCAGGTTCTAGTGTCCTTTAGGATCTGTACGGCTATTATGTTCTGCTAAGTTTTCTTTGATATAGAGCCCTATATTTTAGGAATGTTGTACTCTTTTTGTGTATGCTTCGTTCTTCAGCTATTTTAAGTTTATAAACTGTGAATTTATAAACTTTATTCTTATTTCGGATGCCTCCACGACGTGCACGACGAGTTCCTAGGGATGCAACACCCGAACCACAGCCCGCTCCAGTTCAGGGCATGATGAACGCCGCTGATGTTGCAGCCATAGTAGTCCAAGCGGTAAATGCCGTAATTGTTGTAGTTCAGCAGGCACCACCTCAGGCGCCAGTTGCCGCGCCAGTCCAGGCAAATGCATTCCCGTCTTCTTGGGAACGTGTACGTGACGCTCTTCAGAAAGCGCATCCACCGGAGTTTATAGGTAGCCCAGATGTGGTAGTCTCGAGCCAGTGGAGGAAGGATATACAGGGGCACTTGAGGATGTATGAGTGCACGGATGTTCAGAAGCAGGTGCTAGCTACTTTCAAGGTGGTTGGATCTGCACTGCAGTGGTGGGAGTCTATTACCATCGTAGAGGAGAGGGATACTCTCACTATTCAGGAGGTTTGGGTGCGGTTCGACCGTAAGTACTTTATGTCAGCTATTCACACGGAAATGAGGAGGAAATTGATGAATCTGAAGCAGGAGTGTAAGACTGTGGCCGAGTATGAGGCCGAGTTCACAAATCTGTTGAATATCGTTCCAGATGAAATACCAACAGAGAAGAAGAAGATTGAGAAGTTCACAGACGGGTTGACTTGGAGAATCCGTCAGCACTTGTTGGGGAACCTATCGTTGGCCACTTATTCTGATGTGGTTAATGCTGCACTGTTACACTGTCAGGATCACCGCTTTCACATGGATGAGGGCAAGAGATCGGAAAAGTCTAGCCATCAGGGCAGGACTGGAAGACATGGTGCCAGTGGGTCACAATCTGTTCAGGGGCAGAGACAGGGTGAGCAGGGTTCCCATCAGGGGGATAACAAGAGGTTCAGATCTGGAAATTATCGGCACGGACATGGAGGTTTCCGTTAGGGCCATCAGGGTCCGAACGGCCATCAGGGCCAACAGGGGCAGAATGGGCAACAGTTTCAGCAGGGCCAGGGAAGGAATGGTAACGGCCACCAGGGTCGAGGACAGCAGGGGCAGAGAGGGGGGAACTTCCCAGGGAAGTGTTATGTTTGTGGCAAGAATGTCCATAAACGACAGGATTGTCCTGATAGGGGCAGGGCCCCACAGCAACAGCAGCAGGGCGCTCGCCAGGAGCCCCAGAGACCTATGTTTCCCGCCGCTCTCCCTGCACCGCCACAGGTGGCAGCATTGCCACCTATTCCAGCAGCTACAGTTCAGCAGGGGCAGCTACAGTATGGACGTGTTTATAACGTCCACCCGGCAGCAGTTCCACAGGCACCGCCTGCGATTGAGGGTACATTTCCTATCCATGGCACTATGGGTTGGGTTTTGTTTGACACGAGGGCTACACATTGTTTTATAGCTACACATTTTGCGAAGGCTTAGGGTTGTTAGCCACAGCGGAGAGCACAGTGACGTGTGTGGACTCACCATTGGGGAGTGGGTCACTTATTTTCTTTATATGCCGGGGAGTGGGGGTAGAGATTGGTGGTTTGGTATTGCCTACAGACATGTTGGTATTAGATATGCATGTGCACGATGTGATTATCGGTATGGATTGGCTCGTAACTTATAGAGCCATGATTGATTACTTCAGCAGGAGCATTGTTTTTGCCATTCCGGGGCAAGAGATGTTTGTAGTGGCGATGCCTCGCCCAGAGGGAGGATCGACCGCTCATTTGTATTACATAGAGGAGGATACCTCTAAGGAGGTTTTGATTCCTTTAGATTCAATCCCAGTTGTCAGGGAGTATTCGGATGTGTTTCAGGAGATACCAGGCTTACCCCCCAGTCGAGAGATAGACTTTGTCATAGACTTGTTGCCAGATACGAGACCTATAGCACGCGCACCGTACCATATGGCTCCGACAGAGATGCGAGAGCTACGAGATTAGATAGTGCAGCTGTTAGGTCAGGGCTTTATTCGCAGGAGTACCTCACCTTGGGGCGCTCTAGTTTTGTTTGTAAAGAAGAGGGATGGTTCACTGAGATTGTGTGTGGACTACCGGGAGTTGAACAAGGTCACGATATGGAATAAGTATCCGTTGCCTCGAATCGATGACCTATTCGACTAGTTGAGAGGATCTTCTTTCTTCTCGAAGATTGATTTGAGATTGGGATACCATCAGTTGCATATCAGGGAGGAATATGTCTCGAAGACTGCGTTCTTAACGAGATATGGTTCTTACGAGTTTTGAGTTATGCCTTTCGGATTGACCAACGCTCCATCAGTGTTTATGGACTTGATGAATAGGGTGTTCAAAGAGTTCCTTGACCAGTTCGTCATTATCTTCATCGATGATATTCTGGTTTACTCCCAGGCAGAGGAGGAGCACGCCGAGCATCTGAGACAGGTTTTGCAGACGCTGCGTCAGAACGAGATGTATGTAAAGTTTGAGAAGTGTGGGTTTTGGCTGAAGGAGGTCCAGTTTTTGGGACACATTATTTCCGATCGGGGGACATCTGTTGATCCGGGGATGGTATCCGCCGTGAGGGAGTGGGGACAGCCCACGACACCGACTGAGATTCGTAGTTTCTTGGGTCTAACAGGATACTACAGGAGGTTCATTCGGGGATTTTCAAAGATAGCAGGTCCTTTGACACATCTGACTCGTAAAGGTGTGTCGTTCATTTGGAGTGATGCCTATCAATTGGCATTTGATGAGTTGAAGGAAAAGTTGACCTCAGCACCTATGTTAGCATTGCTGAGATCGAGAGTTGAGTATCTGGTTTACACCGATGTGTCCTTACAAGGACTTGGAGGTGTATTACAGCAGGAGAGACAGGCCATAGCTTATGCTTCCCATAAGCTTAAGCCTCACGAGAAGAATTACCCCACTCATGACTTGGAGTTAGCGGCAGTGGTATTTGCCCTATGGATATGGAGACACTAGCTTTTGGGGGAGAAGTTCCAATTGTTCACGGATCACAAGTCCCTACAGTACCTGTTCACGCAGAAGGAGTTGAATATGCGGCAAAGGAGGTGGCTTGAATTTGTGAAAGACTATCATTTCGATATCCAGTATCACCCGGGTAAGGCTAACGTGGTCAGCAGATGAAGTGGCAGGGGTGTGGAAGGCTAAGTGGAAGGAGTTGGGACACCAGGATGCAGTGGCCCGATCTTTCATGTCTGTGATGACCGTTACACCACAGATTGTCACGAAGGTAGTAAGGGCACAGGCAAATGACTCGTTCTGTCAGGAGAAGATAGTTCGATTACTAGCAGAGGGAGTCGAATCCTATACCGTTAGCTCAGACGGGGGATTACGCTTCAATGGGAGATTGGTAGTTCCAGAAGGGGAGGAATTGCGACACGAAGTGATGTCAGAGTCGCACGGCTCACGATTCGCGGTACATCCCGAAGGGGACAAAATGTACCAGGATATGAGGCGACAGTATTGGTGGAGCGGTATGAAGAGGGATATTGCAGTGTTTGTTTCGAAATGCGCCACTTGTCAGCTAGTAAAAATGGATCATCAGAGACCGCCAGGATTTCTACATCCATTGGAGGTCCCGATGGGGATGTGGGAGAGCATATCCATGGATTTTATCACGGGGTTGCCTACGTCGCAGAGGAGTCACGACTCCATTTGGGTAATTGTGGACAGGTTGTCCAAAGTCGCTCATTTTCTACCCGTGAGGACCGACTACACTATGGGACAATATGCCCAGCTCTTTATTGCAGAGATAGTGAGACTTCATGGTGTGCCCCTAAATATCGTGTCTGACAGAGACAAGATATTTATTTCGCGGTTTTGGGAAAGTTTTCAGGAGGCCTTGGGCACAGAATTGCGGTTGAGTACGGCTTATCATCCGCAGACCGATGGGCAAACCGAGCGCACAAATCAAATGTTGGAGGACATGCTACGCATGTGCATCATTGACTTTGGGGGTGGATGGGATCAGTACCTTCCACTGGTAGAGTTTGCATATAATAACTCCTATCAGTTCACTATTGGCATGGCTCCGTTTGAGGTGTTGTACGGTAGGCCTTGTCGTTCCCCAGCATGTTGGTTGGAGGTGGGGGACAACAAATTACTTGGGACGGAAGTGATTCACGATACTTCAGCACGGATTGAGTTGATTCGGAGTCGCATTCGGGTAGCTTAAGACAGGCAGAAGAGTTATGCCGATGCGAAGAGATCTTTCGGAGAGTTCCAAGTGGGGGACCAGGTTTTGCTCAGAGTATCTCCTATGAAAGGAATTATGCGTTTCGGGAAGAAGGGGAAGTTGGCACCGAGATATGTGGGGTCGTTTCCTATTATTGAGCGGATTGGACCAGTTGCGTATAGACTTGGGTTACCGGAGCGTTTACACCGGATTCACGATGTGTTCCATATTTCCTCGCTAAGGAAATATCTCAGAGATGATTTGGCTCATTCTCACATTGCTTTGGAGGATATTGATCTCCATCCTGATAGCTCCTACGAGGAGGGGCCGATTGCTATTTTGGACCGAAGTGAGAGGAAGCTGCGGTCAAAGATAGTTCCGTTAGTGCGTGTTCAGTGGCGACATCATAATGTCGAGGAGTCCACATGGGAGCGCGAGGATGAGATGCGCGAACGTTATCCAGAGTTATTTCTATCAGGTACTTTCTAGTTTCGAATTTCGGGACGAAATTCTGTTATTTGGGGGGAAGTATGTAATATCCCGTATTTTTGTGCTATTTATTTTTGGGATTTATTAATTAAATGCGAGATTATTGGAAATTAATCCGAATCAAATACTAGCGAGATGTGAGTTGGTATTTGACTATATTGAGTATATATGATGATATATGAATATTGATTGATGAAATTTGTCGTGAGATTGATATACGGCAATTTGGATATTTTATTGGGACGCGTGTGACAGTTGCGTCAGGAGATAATTATTTTTAATTATAAAAGTGAATTTAAATTCTATTAACCGTATGGTCGTTTGAGTGCGCCAACGCGTCCGGAAGGGTCGAGATAGTCAGAAAACACTAGCCGGGGGTTTAGTTTTGGTCCCGGGGGATTTTTAGGCCATACCGGCAACATAAAGGGTAGTTTGGTAATTTTTGTATTTTTGGGAATTAAAAGTGACGAAAATTAGGAGTCTTTATCTGATTGGGAATTGACCGACTAAACCCATTAAGAACCCATTTTAACCTAAAAGGCTATGTAGGTTATTAGAATTAGGTTTTCTAAAATTTCCCAAAAGCAAACCCTAGCCACCATAGCCACCTTGGAGAAGAAACCTTGGAGAGAGAGAGAAGAGGAGAATTCTGCAGAGAGAGATAGAACTTCATCAAATCGACATCAAAATCAGAGATTGAATCAAGGCAAGTGGTTTAATTTACATTATTATGCAATAAATGTTTCTTCCATGTTAGACAATCCTAATAATCATATTTGTTTGGGAGATAAATGAAAACCCATAAAATTAGAGTTGTTAGTATAAATTTTTTGATATAGGTTTGCATGTAGAAATGTTATTGGAAGATTGAATTAAGAGAATTACTACTTTATGTGATACAAAAATCGATTTAATTCTGGGAATTGATGATTTAAAATTCTAGAGTTTATGTTCTTGAAATTTGGGGGAAAAGTGTAGAGAATTGTAAATTGATTGATGTTAGGATGATTTAAACCTAGAAAACACGTTAATATATGACCTCGATATGTTTAGGGATGATTGGAGACATTAAAACATTGTTGGGACGAATTTTGGTTGAGATTTGAGGTGTAGAAATTGGTGAAAAATGAATATAGGAAATCTGGGCTCGGAACTGATCGTTCATTAGAAGACCCTCCCAGGTCATTTGAACGAGCTCGTTCGAACGAGTTCTAACGAGTTGACCAGAGGCTTCTAACGAGGGGAATTTCGTTTGATACCTTCGTTTGAACGAGATGTCGTTAGAAGGCTCAGTTTGTTCAAACGAACGAGCTCTCGTTCGAACAGTTTCGTTCGAACGAGACTACTAACGAGCTGACAATTTAGGCTTTTTAGCCTATTTGGATTTTGGGAGTCCCGTAAGCTGGTTCGATTATAGAGATAACTTTTCCTTGGTGATTAAATGATATATTTGGGACATTCGGGATATAATGAGGAGAAAATATATAAGAGTGAATTGAATTAAATGGACATTTCGGGATTGAGACGTGAGTGTCTACTACGACGTGAGAATAATTTACGGCGCATATAATTATAAACCGGGATTATGTGAATTGTATAAATTCTAAGTTGGTACTGGGATGAGAGGTGTACCACCTATAAACTATGATGATTACTAAGATGTGTGCTTAGTATTGGTATATGATTTATGTGTATGACATACTTACCATACTTGCTATCACGGGAGGTTTGCGTTCGCTTAGGACCCTCTAATCCTTGTGTGCCTACGGGGGGGATATAGACTGGTACCTCGAGAACATAGGTCAGAGAAGGACTTATTGGGATGTTAATAAGTCTGCTGATCGTGGGAGCGTAGGTATGTGCGTGACCCATGTGATGTGACTGTGTTCGCCTCCATTGTTTGTGATTGTGTTATCTGAGAACGATTCCTGAGAGATTCGGAATGCGTGATCCTTATGTACGTGATGTACCGGGATGGATAGCACAGTATGTGTGCACCGCAGCTTAGCCTCGGGGTGCTTATATTGTATATTTATGTTGTGGAAAATATACACTTAATAAATGAGAACTTTTCTATGGTATTGTGTGTATAAATACGGATAAAATATAAGGTAAATTGTGATGAATTGTATGACTAATATGTGAGAACCCGAATTTAAGTAAGTCCCTATTTAATTGAGAACGTTATAATGATAATGGGAACCGAGTAATAAAGGGTAGAATCTATGACGGTTTAGCTAGATATTATGCCACTTAGCTAGGTGTTATTGTCAGTTAGATGGGTACTTACGTTAGGAGTGCACATTTAGTCGAGAGGTGAGAATTTCATGTGACTGTACGTCCTAACATGTACTTTGCATTTAATGTTTTAATGTTATTAAAGAACTTGCAGGTTTTTAAAATATCTCCACATTCGGGCTCTGACCCGTTTGCTTTCAAATCTATCTTTTTATAAACCATTTTAGGTGCCCAGCCACAAGGACACCATGCATAGGATTCTCATTCAGATGACGAGTTGTAGCTGTTTGTGGGAGTTACAGGGATTTGCTTTTAGACGCTTCCTTCATTTGGATTCCATTTTCAGTATTCTTCAGTTATAGGGCATGTTGCCCATTTACATTAGAGACACTTTTACATTTCAGTTTTTTTCAGACTATTTGGCATGTATTAATTCAGGATAGCTCAGTTTACTTATTTCAGTTGTGGGATTGTGGTGAGGAGTTTTCCTCCAGATTTTATTTACATTATGTGATGGTTATTCTATTATTCCGTTATGGTGAATGGTGATATTATTCTTGCTTTAATATTTATTGCATGTTAATCAGACTTAAATTAAAATTTGACAACTTACTTTTTAAATACTAGGTGGTTAGTAATCATTAAAAAAAATGTTTTCGACAGTGAGGCTATTAACTAAGCCAACTTTGCATTTTGATTTAATTTAATAAAGGAGTAGCTACCCGGTATTTAATTAGTCGGGGCGTCACAAGAATGTGTTGTTGGTGATGAAGACGACGAAAAAGACCAAGATTGAAGTTACCATTATGTGGGAACGGGGAAAATCTATATCAGGTGAAACTATAAAAACAAACATGCTAAACAACTATCAATTTATTTATTCTATTTTCTTTAGGCCCATTTGGAATTCCTCTTATATTACATTAATTCAAATCGTAGGTAATATTAATTTTTTCTGGGGGAAGTGGGGGTCGGGGTAGACTGTTTTCATCCCATATTTTGTTCTGTTTTGGGTTGTCGTTGTGCTAATATATTCTACAAAATACACTGCATTTGGTTCTCATTATCATATTAGTTTGTTTGTTTGTTATTGGTTTGCTTTAGTATATCAAATACACATAAACTTATTTGTTGGATGCGGATATTTTAATTTTTAAGTCATTCTCAGAAGGAAAGGCAAGTTATGTACTATACCAGATTACGTTTGTTCAGATTTAGCAAATTACGAATGTGCGTTTATGTTCAATGAAATAAAGACACATCAAATGTTCTACGTTGTATGTTCTATGTACTAAAACAGAGCCGAATGAATGCTATTATGAATGTGCGTCTACATTTTGTTTAGATTTAGCAGATTACGAATGTGTGTCTATGTTTAATGTTTTATTTTCATATTTAGACCTCAAAATGTTGAAAAGCCCAACTATAGTTATAAACAATACTGAACTGAATCCAGTAGTGTTTATCGGCGTGTACATTTTGTATATTAACTTCTATTATTCCTATGTTGTTCTCTTTTATTGATCTAGCATTATCTATTGTGTGTTGGATTTTTTCATCAGGAAAGAAATGCAATCAACGATGAATCCAAGACAGAGAATGCTATAAGATAATAGGGAACACAATCAACGACATCAATTATGGTGAAATTTCATGACATTTTTCATACTGTGGAATTTTTTGTTCTTGCAATATGCATATTTTTATTTTGGGCAAATTATGTACCTTGCTTTTTCATGTGCGAGTAGGGCGCGATTGGATTATTAGAAATAGGAAATACATTAAAAACTGAAATCTTTGAAGCGTTCCTCCCCACTACCTAAATAATATCCAATATTCAATACTCGGCTACACCAAAATCCATTCTGTACCAATTCTCTATTCTATGAAACAAAGAGTGATCAATCTTGCAAACGTGTGTCTAGTTTAGTGTTATTCTATCAAACCCTATGTGCAGTTTGTTTTGGTCTTTTTTTTGGTGTAGAACTATTGAAACCATATCATTGTGTTGCACTTTGTGTTTCTTTTTTGTTAGAGAACTATTTAAACATGCCATAGATGTGGTTAATACATATTAGTTCACTACTCTGTTGCTTTTGTTTACTAGTTGTTTATATGGATTAGTTCACTACTAACATTGGAAACTTTATCCATAGTCTCAAAAAATTAAGGAGTGCAATCAATTTTTTTGAGACACAGTGAATTTGATTGATGAACATTGTATATTTCATTTTATATGTGAATTTGTTTGATGAATTTAGACAATTTGAATGTGATTGTATATTTCATTTGACTGATTGTATATTTACTTATGTGATTGTATCTTTGTTCGAGAAACTGATTGATTATGTTTATTATTTGTCAAATCGTACAGAAAACCAAGAGGGAGAGAGTGATAATGGCCAGAGGTGGGAAGAAGGATGGGAAGACAATAGTAGTAGCACGTAATCCAGAAGCACCACGGCACAGACATTTTGAGGAAGTCCTACAGAAAGAATAAATTCATATTCTCCTTTCCCGGCCTTCTACCTCCCATCTCCGAATTTGGGATTTTTTTTATATTGTTGGATTTGTTGTTACCCCTTAAATAAGGTGGATAGTCCAATAAACAAAGGAGATTATGCCCAATTTTTTTTAAAAATTAACACTTTGATTTTTTGAGACACAGTGAATTTAATTGATGAATATTATATATTTCATTTTATATGTGAATTTGTTTGATGAATTTAGACAATTTGGATGTTGGACTATTTGTTATTTGTTAAGCAGGGTGAATAGTTTCATAAACAAGGGAGACTATGCCCAATTTTTTTTTTAAATTGACACTTTGTTTTTTTTAGACACAATATGAATTCGATGGATGAATATTGTATATTTCGTATTATGTGTGAATTTATTTGATGAATTTAGACTATTTGAATGTTACTGCACTATTTCTTGTTTGTTAAGTATGTTGAATATTCTTATAAATAAAGGATATTATGGCCAATTGTTTTAAAATTACACTTGGAAATTTTTGCATTTCGCTATTACGTACGTTGAAAAATTATCGTCGTTTCGCGATTACGTACTTTGGAAAATTTCATCGTGCCTTCAGGCACGGGCATACGCTAGTATATATATATACAACATATACATGTGAATGTTATAGTATGATTACATATATATGGTATATGTGTATACGGGCTATTACAGAATGAGAATTGTGATAATTATATAACTTGTGAAATGGTTATATGGTACTAAATGGAAAATGATGTTTTTTGTAAGTTAATGTGAATAATAACTCATAAAACGTATACTATACTCATTCGGGGTAGAATAGTGGGAAGCAGTGAGTTATATGAGACAATACTACTTACTAAGGGTTGGGTAGGTGGGTCTTATATAGTTACGTTAGGCATGTACATTAGAGGAGGGGTGAGGTGTTCTCAAGATAGTGTGCGGCACTAATTTAATTATGAAGATTTACTTGCATTTAAATTCACTTCCTAAATGTTTTCAAATGTTTTTGGGTACTAACCCTTTCTATAAAATATTTTCAAAACCTTTTAGGTGTCCTACCACATGGACACCTTGCTTGATTGCATTCCAGATTTTTTGCAGCTGGATCGTGTGTGGACGTTGCAGGATTCGGATAGATGCATCAATTTCTTACATTCTGAGTGTAGGGATCTTCATTTGATATTGAGCATGTTCTTCACAATTTTATTTAGTTTTTGTCCAGATTGTATGGGATTTATTACTCTTTGTAGTTTGGTTTGGTTGTGGTTTTAGCCAATGGTTTATTTGGCAAGACTCTATGCGATGTTTGGTTTCTATTAGCATTTATTACATTACTTTAAATTCTGTACTTATTTTGCATGGTTTAAATAAAGATAAAATTTGGCATCGGCTTAATGAAAGACTAGGTGGTTAGTAATTAATAACTGAACAACGGTGATGCTAAGAATGAACTAGATGAGATTCCTATTTAATTTGATATAGGACTGATCACCCTGTATTTTATTAGGCATGGTGTCACATATAGTATCAGAGAATTAGGTTCTAGTGTCCCTAGGATCTGTGCAGCTTACTTTAGTTTTAGCATTGCGTTCTTTAGCACATAACCCTATTCTTAGGACTGTTGACTTATGTTATATTATTTGGTGGTCGCTCTTCGGCTATTTCAAAGATTTGTTTTTATTGTGAGCTAATATGACTCGTTCTATGTTTCAGATGCCACCCATGAGATAAAGAGGGAGGCCCAGGAGAGGGCGAGGGAGACCTAGGTGGGTAGCCACCCGGGGAGGACAGGATGAAGCTCCACAGGAGCCTGACGTACCACAGCCCTAGCCATCTTAGGTGTTTATATCTACTGAGTAGGTAGATGGAATTGTATCTAAGGAGGTTAATGCCACCATGACCGCTATGGCAACCTATTTTCCCCAGCAGCAGCCAACGTAGAACGTGGCTCCAGTAGGACAGGCCCATCCGTGCCCAGCTGAGTGGCATATGATTAGAGAGGACTTCCAGAAAGGCCATCCCCCAGAGTTTAGTGGATTTCAGACGTGATTTCATCCTATCAGTGGAGATGGGACATGCAGAGGCACTTACGGATGGTAGACTATAGCAAGATTCAGAGACAGATGCTCGTGATATTTAAAGTGACAGATATCACTTTGCAGTGGTAGGACTCCACTACTACCCTTGTAGCAAGAGATTCCATGAATATGGTAAATTTTTGGGTGCGGTTTGATCGCAAATACTTTCCTCCAGCCATCAAGACTGAGATGAGGAGGAGGCTGAGGGAGGTGAGTCAGGGGATAGATCGGTTATCGAGTACGAGGACGAGTTCACTCATTTAGCCAACACTTGTGCCTGATGAGGTGAGAAACGAGGAGAGGAAGACGACGATGTTTATGGATGGGTTATCCAGGTGGATCGGGTACCATTTTATAGGGAATCCGACTATTGTGACTTGTACGGACGTGGTTAATGCGACCCTCCTTCATTGCCCAGAGCATTGCTTCCACCTTAAGGGAAGAAAGAGGGGTGGGGAGCCAAGTGAGAAGGGAAAGGCCAATGGAGATTCTTCGAGAGGTTCATAGAAGGGGAAGGAAACCCATCAGGGTAATCCTGACAAGAGATATCAATTTGGAGGTCAGGGGTTTAGTCAAGGCCAGCACGGCCCAAATCAGCAGCAGGTTCCTCCGGGCTGCCTGGGCCAGGGGAATAATGGGGGTGGCCATGAGAGCCAATAGTCGGGGCAGCCTCGCCAGGGCTATCAGGGCCAAGCTCAGGGACCAAAACATTAGAACCACGGCGTTAGGGCCAACAGGGTCAGAATCAGAGGGACGTACCGAAGCTCTCTTATACTTGTGGAAGCCATATCACATCAAGAGAGATTTCACGTAGAGAGTTAGGGGCCAGCAGTAGGGTGCCCCATAGGGATATCAGGCACAGGGACCTCAGGTAGCACCAGCTCCCCTGATTCAGCAACTGTTGAGACAGTTTCAGTACAAACTTGTGGACAACATCTGAGATGTTTCGATTCCCCCAGCACCGCCGAAAGTAGAGGGTACGTTCCCTATCCATGGTCATGTTTGTAGAATCCTTTTTTATACCGGTGCATCACATTCATTTGTTAGGACCCATTTTTCTAGAGTGGTTAGGTTACTAGACACAACGGATATTCTACTTATGTGTGTGGAGTTACCGATAGGGGGTGGATCACTCATTCATTCTATTTGTAGGGGGGTAGACATTTTGATTGGTGGTTTGAGTTTTGTGACGGATCTCTTGGTTTTGGATTTGGAGGTCAATGATGTTATTTTGGGTAGAGATTGGCTAGTCGGTTATAGAGAGATGGTTGATTATTGTGAGAGTTCCATAATGTTCAGTATCCCGGGGTAGGAAATGTTTTTCGTGGCTATGCCCCTTCCCGAAGGAGGATCGCACACTCATTTATATTACCTTAAGGAGGAGACCACACAGGAGGTAGTGATCCCGATATGCTCGATTCCGGTAGTAAGGGACCTTGAGGACATATTTCAAGACATATCGGGGTTGCCATCTAGTTGGGATATTGAGTTCATCATTGACTTAGCGTCGGGTACCAGATCGATAGCCCGAGTTCCTTACCACATGGTCCCTTCGGAGATGCCTGAATTGAGGGAACAGATTCAGCAACTCTTGGGTCAAGGATTTATTCAACAGAGCACATCGCCAAGGGGTTATCCCATGTTATTTATGAAGAAGAGAGATAGCTCACTCCATTTAAGTGTTGATCACCGGGAGCTGAATAAGGTCACGATCCTAAACAAGTATCAACTGCATAGGATTGATGATCTTTTTGACCAGTTGCGGGGGGCAGCCTATTTTTCAAAATTTGATTTACCGTTGGGGTACCATCAATTGAGGATTCAAGAGGAAGACATCCGAAAAAATGCCTTTCGATCGCGGTATGGTTATTACGAGTTTTGGGAGATGCCATTTGGGCTCACCAATGCACCGACAATATTCATGGAGCTTATGAATTGGATTTTTAGAGATTTTCTCGATTAGTTTTTCATAGTGTTCATTAATGACATTTTGGTCTATTTGCGCACGGAGGAGGATCATGTTGAGCACTTCTGTATGGTCTTGCAAACGTTGTGGGAACATGAGCTATATGCCAAGTATGAGAAATGTGGGTTTTTGCTTTAAGAAGTGCAGTTCTTGGGCCACATTGTGTCAGAACAGGGGATCGTTGTGGACCCAAGCAAGGTGTCAGCAGTGAAGGGGTGGGGTCAGCTCACGACACCGGCTTAGATCAGGAGCTTTTTGGGGTTAGTTGGGTATTACTGTCATTTCACCCGAGGGTTCTCTAAGATAGGTCAATTTGACTCCAAAGGGGGTGCCCTTTGTATGGAATGATCGGTGTCATTTGGGGTTCTACGAGTTAAAAAACAAGCTAACATCGGCCCTCATTTTTGCGTTACCAAGAGCCGAAGTGGATTATCGGGTTTGTACTGATGCGTCCTTACAGGGAGTTGGAGGTGTGTTGCAACAAGAAGAACGGGTTATAGCTTATGCATCACAGAAGCTAAAGCCCCACGAAAGGAATTACCCCACTCAAGATTTGGATTTGGACGAGGTTATCTTTGCCTTGCTAATTTGGAGGCATTACCTTTAAGGGGAGAGGTTCATCGTGTTCACGGACCACAAATCACTCCAATGTTTGTTTACTCAAAGGGACTTGAACGTGAGGCAAAGGAGGTGGTTGGAGTTTGTGAAGGATTCTCAGTTTGATATTCAGTATCATCCTAGTAAGGCCAATGTAATTGCGAACGCTTTGAGTCGACGGCCCAAGGATGACTTGGCGACAGCTTGGAAGGTGAAATGGAGCGAGCTTAGGCACTAAGATGATATTATTAGGGCATATATGGCGGTTCTAGCTGTCACACCCGAGATTGTTATGCAGGTGGTGAGGGCTCAGGCGGATGATTCTTTTTTCTAGGATAGGGTGAAATAGTTGCTAGCTAAGGGTGCATATTCTTATTCCATTAGCTTCGAGTGTGGGCTAAGCTTTAATCGGCGGTTAGTCATGCTGCAGAACGAAGATTTGAGACACACCGTGTTGATGGAGGCTCATGGCTCCAAGTTTGTGGTACATCCCAGTGGGGACAAAATGTACCAAGATATGAGAGTGAAATACTAGTGGACGGGTATGAAACGAGATATTGGGGAGTTCATCTTAAAGTGTGCCACATGTTAGCTTGTGAAGGTAGTTCACCAGAAATCGTCAGGGATGTTGCAACCACTTGATATCCCGGTATGGAAGTGGGAGAGAATATCTATGGATTTCATTACGGGGTTTCTTAATACATAGAGGGAGCATGATTCTATATGGCTCATAGTGGACCGTTTGAGCAAAATGACTCACTTTCTGTCAGTCCGTACGTATTTTGAGACTACACATTATGCGAGACTATTCATAGCGAAGATAGTGAGACTACATGGAGTCCAGCTTAATATAGTATCTAACATGGATAAGATTTTTTGTATCACATTTCTGGCAGAGCCTCCAGGAGGCTATGGGTACCGAGTTGAGGTTGAGCACTTCTTATCACCCACAGACGGATGGGCAAATGAAGAGGGTGAATGAGATACTCGAAGATATGCCGAGTATGTGTATTCTTAACGTTGGGAGAGGTTTGGGAGCAGTACCTTCCTTTAGTGAAGTCCGCGTATAACAACTTGTACCAATTTACTATAGGCATGGATCCATTCTAGGCATTGTATGGCATGCCTTCTCGCTCACCACCTTGTTAGTTAGAGGTGGGGGACAACAAACGTTTAGGATCGAAGATGATTCGGGACACGTTCGCTGGATATCAAGGATCAAGTGTTGGTACGGGTATCCCCTATAAAAGGGGTTATGAGTGGAAAAAACGAGAAGTTGGTGCCATGGTACGTGTGCCATTTCCCCATCATTGAGAGGGTAGGACCGGTAGCGTACCATTTGGGTTTGCCCGATCATCTGTAGCGTATCCCTGATGTATTTCTTATGGTGTAATTGAAGAAATATAAGAGTAGTCCGAGGGAATTTTTCCACGCCCCACTTGAGGAGATAGACTTGCAGCCCGATATTTCTTATGAGAAGAGGCCAGTAGCTATCTTAGATCACAGTGAACGCAAGTTGTGATCTAAATTTGTACCGCCCGTCCGGGTTAAGTGGGGTCACCATAGTGCCTATGAGTCTACTTGGGAGCACGAGTAGGATACACGGGACCAGTATCCAGAGCTATTTAATGTAGGTACGTCCGAATTTCGAGGATGAGATTCCCTTGTAAAGGAGGAAGTATGTAATACCTCGTAATTATGGGTTATTATTTTTAATTAATTAATTATGTAATGGGTAAATTAATTGTGTCATAAATTAATGAGGATTAATTAATTGGAATATTTTAAAAGTGACTATAAACGGGTGAGAGTTAATTTTAGAAATTTATTTTGGATGGAGATTTTAAGCGCGCGGTTGAGTTCGGGAGGGTCGAAATAGCCCGAAATGAGTGGTTATATGCATACATTGGATTTTGGGGCCTAATTAGACATATTGGAGCTCCATATATAGAGTATGGACCCTTTTTAGAAGGCCCATAGGCCTAAAAACGTGAATAGGGGTTTTAACTCCAAATGTGTAAGAGTTAGGCAACTTAAATCACATTAGAATACTAAGAAGGGGAAAAGTTTAAGGGGAGATCAAAGAGAATAGGAACTTGGGAATCTTGGAGAGATTGTTCAATTGCAATTCAACACCTTCATTCAAAGCCCTAGATCTTCATTTTTTAGGCAAGTTTTTTAAATTGTGATTATTTAATTTCATCTATCCTTTCATATTAAATAATGTGGGATTCAATTATATGTTAGGGTTTCTTCTTGAGGAAATTGAGGTTTTTCCTTCAATGGGAGTTATAATTATGTAGGAGTTTTGGATTGATAAAATATATGTTGAATGGATGAAAGTTGATGATTAAAATTGATGGAATTGTAAGACGAGATTAGCTATTATACAATAATGATTTTAGGATGAATCTTGGGACAATTTTGGTGTAGAAATATGTTCAGAATGTGGGTTTTAAACTGTTAATGGCGAACTGGGGTTTTCTGTACAAATGAGAGAGAAGAAGAACATACTGGGTCATTCGAATGACTTGTATGTTGTTCAAATGAAATCCACTGTCGTTCGAACGACAGGGATTATCGTTTAAAGGAGATCTCAAAAAAAATTTAGATTTTAGACTCCCTTGTTTCAAACCTAATGGGTATTTCGAAATGCTCTGTTGTTGCTCTGTTAGATTCTGGATTCTATCATAACTTAGGGTTCAAATTGATGAATATTTACCCTCAATTTAAATTGTGATTTATGAAATTGAAAGTTTATTGTTCATGATTTCGTAAGTTGTAAATTTTTCATTTAGGTGAGTAGACTTAATTGGGAAATTGGAAACTTCGGGCCAAGAGAGAGATTTCGGGCAATATTGGTACGGGGAAACCAAAATAATGATAAATTAATTAGCGTGAAATTAATTTAAATATAGTCGGATCGTAGACTTTCTTGTTTTAGGCTTGGGTATGGGTATAATACACTGGTAGCCCCAAATATATATATATATATATATATATACGATGACGTGCTGTGTATATATGTTTTATGAATAATTTTGTGAATTATATTTATAGTATACTCAGTTTAGTGCTATCGAGGAGGTTGCGCGACGTGGGTGAATGCCCCGTCTTGAGGAGCAGGGCGAGTATAGTCCCAGGTCATAGCGTTCAGGTTCAGGAGTGAGGTGAATGGTGTCTGATTCAATCTCACTACCGTGGGAAACTATGTCCGCCTCCACAACGTTTGTACGTTTTGTTTCTGAAACGGGGAGCTAACCGTATCAGGGTTTCGGGTGTATGAGAATACCCGGTTATGAGTGCCTACTCGGGGTAATAGTTATATATATATATATATATATATATATATATATATATATATATATATATATATATATATATATATATATATATATATATATCTACTGCATATACGTGTGAATGTTGTAGTATGATTACATATATATGGTATAATTATATATGGGTTAGTACAAGATAAGAATTGTATTAATTATATAACTTGTGAAACGATTATATGGTATTAAATGGAAAATGATGTTTTTTGTAAGTTAATGTGAATAATAATTCATAAAACATATACTATTAAAATTCTGGGTGGAATAGTGGGAAGTAGTGAGTTATGTGAGACAAGACTAGCTACGAAGGGTTGGCTAGGTGGGTCTTATACATTTATGTTAGGCGTGAACATTAGAGGAGGGGTGATTTGTTCTCAAGAGAGTGTGCGGCACAAATTTAATTATGAAGATTTACTTGCATTTTATTTACTTGCATTTAAATTCACTTGCTAAATGTTTTAAATTGTTTTTGGGTACTAGCCCTTGCTATAAAATCGTTTCAAAACCTTTTAGGTGTCCTACCACAGGGACACCCGACTTGATAGCATTCCATATATTTCGCAGCTGTAGCGTGTCTGGACATTACAGTATTAGGATAGACGCATCGATTCCTTCCATTCCTAGTGTAGGGATCTTCATTAGATGTTGAGCATGTACTTCATAGTTCTATTCAGTTTATGTCTAGATTGTATGGGATTTATTACTCTTTGTATCTTGGTTTGGTCGTGGTTTTAGTCGATGGTTTATTCGACAAGATTGTTATTACTCTATGCGATGTTTGGTTTCTATTAGCATTTATTGTGTAACTTTAAATTCCATACTTATTTTTCATGGTTTAAATAAAGAGAAAACTTGGCATCGACTTAATGAAAGAATAGTTGGTTAGTAATTAATAACTTAACGACAATTATGCTAAGAATGAACCATATGAGATTCCTGTTTAATTTGATATAGGACTGATCACCCAGTATTTTATTAGGCGGGGAGTCACAACGCACGTCTCTTCTCTTTCTTTCAACCTTTCACCTCCTTCATTTCTTCTCCCTCTTCTTAAAGGTATGCGTCTATTTTCTCCTTTAACCTGCAATTTTTTCAATATTGAAATAGTATTTTGTAATATTTCTATATGTCAAATTTTTGTACCATAAGGGAAATGGACTAATTTTGTAAAAAGTTAAAAAAAAAATACTAATTTTTGTGATGTATTTAAACATTCCAGGGATCCTCCAAAAAAATAGTTAAAAACAATTTATTTGCTGTGTTAAAAAAGTTAGTCAAATCTTGGCATATGTTTCACAGATTATTTTCAAATAGAAAAAAAATCATTTTCAAAGATTTTATTGGGAAATTCCACGAAATGTTTAACTACACCACAATTTTTTTTTATTGTTTTAAAAAAGTTGGTCTCTTCTTTTACACAAATTTTTTTATATCCATCAGAGATCTTCTCCGAGTCTATACATTGAAAATAGACTATATATTTTATAATTTTTTTTAAAACTGTTCACTAATAGTTATGTCTTAAATTATCATTGTTTCTACATAGTTGATAAATTGAGAGTATAAAAGAAATTTAAATTTTGAGGGCCGGTATATATTTTGTACCAAAACACGGTTTGAGGTTGATGAAAAATTAAATGTATGTTGAGGTTAAATGATTGAATGTTCAAACTTTTTTCACTGATGCTTAATAAAATGAGTTCACAAACAAAAGGATGTTTTTGCAAGGGAAATAGATTTTAGAAATATATATTATTAAACAGAAGTTACCAAAAAAATGCTGATGAGTGTGCATATTAAGGCACGATGCATGGGCGGGCATATAAGAAAATTATCAAATCATAAACTAAACACACCGAGCGACTTGATTTGAAGAAAAATGGAAGTCATAAATGAAATAAAATACAAAACATATGGAATAAATTATGACATAATGTATATGAAGGAAGCATGGCCAACAAATTTGTAAATAAAAGTATAAATCCTAGCCTAGCCTAGCCATATCTTGCAATGTTATGGCTAAAATCATCAATTGATTTCAAAATAAAAAGTTCAAATAACAAACACCCTTAGAACGAAAGAAATACATCAAATGTTATATATGTAAGGAGGTCAATTAAAATAAAAAATTAAGTTCGAAAAAAGGCTCATCGGACACATACAAGAAATAAAAATTATTGTATTCAGTATGTTATTACTCTTTCTAATTAATTATAATACGTTCGCACATCGCGTGCGTTGCATGCTAGTATAAATACTAAAAAAGAGAGTCTTCACTTTTGGATGTTGCCAGGTTATGCTTATTTATTAAGCCCCATTGCTTCCTTTAGCATTCTCCATGTCAGAATTTTGGTGACTCTCTCCCTCCCTCTCCAAACCTAGGTTCATTTAATAGTCTTCAAAAGTGAAGATGGGCAGTTTTATCATTAAAGCCCTAGCAATTATTTCTTCCTCTTTTACATATATATAATCACACTCTTTTCTACAACTCTCTCCCCACCTTTTTCTTTCTTCTCCCTGCATTTTCCTTTCTTCCTAAAATAAATTGCCGATTAACTATAGTATTGAGTTTCATTCTTTAATTTTGGATTCTTACGTTTTTGACACATATTTGGATTCTTCCACTTTCATATATGGGAGGTCATCGTCAAAAGAAGGGACCTTTAAACGCAATTGATCTTCGGGATGATATAAGGGCATGATTTCAGTTCTACTGATTTAACTCGTTCATTTTTATTGGTTCTCCCTAATTTTATGTTTCTGTTGGAAATTGTTTTTTTTCTAGAAACTTTTGATTTTTGAATTTCTTTTTGTTTTTTGTTAATCAATGTTGTAGTTTGTTTTTCCAGAAACCATGTTATTTTCGAGAAGCTTTTTTTTCTCGATTTTTTTTATGGTGGTTGGATTTTTTATGGCAATCTTTTTCTATTCAATTTTTTTTTTGTCGGGGATGTTTTTTTTTTTTTTTGTTTTAATCAAACTTACAACTTTTCTTAGTAGGAATTTGTATTTTTCATTTTAATTTTTTAATCAATATTATAAAGATTTCAAAAATATTATTTTTGTACTGTTCCAGATTTTTTAAATCTTTTTTTTAGTTTTTTCGAATCAAGGTTAGGACTTTCATTGGGTGGAATTAATTTTTTGCCCTTTACTATTTCAAATATTTTATTCAATATTAGTAAGATTTCTAAAATATTTTTTCTAAATTATTCCTGATTTTTAAAATCTTTTTTCAATAATATGCAAGCTTATTAAATTTTTTTTATTATTTCCTTAATATCTTAAAAACCATTCAATACTTTCCATATTTTTAAAATATTTTTTTGTAATTTTCTCATTTCAAAATAATTTTATATTATTTAAAAAATAATTTTATATTTTTTTAATACACATTTAGTCCAAGCCTTTTTATTTTGTTGCAAAAAGTTATACAAACACCCATATAACTAATTTTTAAAGGTTCACGCTAGTGGCACACATTGAGTCTTTTTATATGGTGAATGATTTTTTTGAACAAAATAAAAAGGTATGGACAACTAATTTTTAAATAATTTATTTTGACTTTTTTATTTTATTCTTAACTTTTATACTGATTTGGACAAAAGTATCCTCATGTGCATGACACCTGACGCATTTTTCATGTAAAAAGTTAACGTAGTACATCACAAGGGGTCATTTGGTGCGTTTTGAAGGTTTTTCTATTGAATTTTTTTGTTTGTCGTAGATGTTTTTTTTAATCAAGGTTAGAACTTTTATTGGGTTGAATCTGTTTTTTGAATTTTTCTATTTTCAAATGTTTTTTTCAATATTAGTAAGACATCTAAAATATTTTTCAAATATTGATCTAGATTTTTTAAAAAAAAATTCAATAATATGCAAACCTATTAAATGTGCGTTTCTTATCACACGATCAAGATTTGCAATTGAATTGATCTTTATATCAAATCGGTTATTAGGATTTTAATTGGGTTTTGTTGTGTGGCGAACGATTCAACTTAGTACTTCGGGTTAATGTGTTCCAGCAACAACTACTTTTGTCAATCTTTGCCACAATTGCAGGGTAATTTTAAAATTTTATTTTTGAATCTTTTTTGTGTCAATATTCCAAATATCGAATAATTATGGATAGTGAAAAGTTATTTTTGGTTTGTTTGTTATATTTATTTTTTTGATACAAAGACTTCAACCCAATGAGATAATCTATTTAAAATGGTAGAAGTCGAAAGAATTTTATAGATACAAATAATTTTTTTGGAGTAGATCTTTTCTGTAGAAGATTTTAAAATTAGGTATGAAATTTAAATTGTTTAAAATGGTAGGAATATCATGTCTTTTTTTTGTTATGAGCATATCTGTATAATGGTGGACGTCTCAATAATATTTTTTTTACAAAATTCACTTTTGTAAAACTATATATATATATATATATGTACATGTACATATATATATATATATATGTACATGTACATATATATATATATATATATATGTATATATATATATATGTATATATATATATATATATATGTATATATATATATATATATATGTATATATATATATATATGTATATATATATATATATGCTTACATTTTTGGGGTTCAAAGCTAAACAGGTTGCCTAATCTTTACATTATTAACACAACATATTTGACGAAATGTAAAGGAGGCGAAAAAGTGAACTTAATAGAAAGTTATTTTATTTTTTGGTCGATTGTTTTGATTTCGGTATTCACATGTTACAATCACCAATACCCCGACACGTAAATTGTTTTCCCAGAATTTTATTAAGCATTTTAGTGTAATTTTTTTAAAAAACTATGTCAATTAAATGACTTTTAATACTAATTTAAAATTCTATCTCCTTTCATTCGTGAAATATATTATGTGGAAAAAGACACAATTACCAAAAAAAAAAGTTTCGCTAAATTCGGCCACGCAACGCGTAGCCTGCGTGCTAGTTCCATAAAAAATAGGATTCGAATTGAGTTTCAATTATAGGCATCCAAACACCCCGTTAGAAATTGAAGAACCAAATCTCACTGTATTCAAATCAACTATGAACATGTACTACAACAACTATATAAACTTGAATTCTTCTATTAAAAATTATCAAGACTTTGTGCTCTAGTAAGTACAAACACGCCGCCACCTCCAACAGCACGGCCTAGAAGCATATTGTTATCCAAATACGAAATGTATTATAATCCTCCCACGTATCTCCTGCTGTTCAATTTATATTTGTATCATTCATATGTTAAATTCACAATAAAATGTTTTTCAAGGGCTAATGTCAAAACAATCCTCCTACAACATGTTTTCATCAAACAAATCCACCTCTAAAAGATTTTCCAAAGCGACCCACATTTTCAGATCAGTTTGAAAAGTCTTGGACATTTTCCAAATGATACCACAAATTAGGATCAGTTTGGAATATCAAAAATTATTTTTGATCTGGGTGCAAGTGAAAAAGTATTCCACTTTCACACCGGCGAAAAAAATATTTCTCAACTGTGTGAAAGTAAACTCGCAAAACTTTTTTACAAATTTGCAAGTACAAAAAATAATCACTTTCACCCAACCACCCAGGTGAATATATTTCATCAAAACCGAATGAGGTCTAGATATATGGTCATGATTTTGTGCTCAGATGATATACCTCCCCGAGCTTCTTACAGGAACTTGAATTTTTGAATGTTTGGATGAACTGAAAAATCTGCAAACAAACAGCCATAAAACTCCCAAGGGAAAGGACTCAATAACAACAAAAAAAGGGCAAAGCTAGTGGACAAGGTTCCCACCATTGCAGGGCATTCGGGGGGGGGGGGGGGGGGTCTTAGATGTACGCAACTCTACCCTTGCATAGGAAGAGAGGTTGTGTTCGCGACTCGAATCTGTGACCTCCATGTCACAATGGGACAACCTTAACGTTGCTCCAAGTTCACCCCTACAAACTTAATAACAACGCATTTCTTAAATAGAAATTGATGAACTCTAATATAAAATAACTAATCGAGTCTGAAATGCAGCGTTTCATCAGAACCCTAATAGTTTAGTTTGTTTTGCATACTCAATACAAAACCTAAATTACGACTGCACTTGCGATACAAGTATAGCGGTAAGTCGGGTAACGAGAATCCACACAGAGTGTTCAAGAGATTTTAGTCGGTTAATTAATTCAGGAATAAAAGTGTAAAAAGTGATGGGTGATTGTAAATAAAAGAAAAGAGAGAAGTTAAGTCTAAATAAAAGTAAAGCGAGGATCGGGAGAGCATCCAACCATACGGATCGAAACAACTATTAATTAGAATTCCAGCTCGAGAGCAAATATAATCGAGCATTATCAATTAATCACAAACTTCATGTAGTAATGAATTTAAGCCAAAACTTGTCGCACGCAGATTAAATTTGGATTATCGCTATAAATACTAACATGACAGAGAAAGTTAAACGCATAATAATCTGACTTTAATACGTGCGGGTTCAATTAAATGCAATTTTTTACAAAACCTAATTTTCGGAGCTCGGGGCCCGTAAATGGCGAAATGAAATCCCGATCCTATTTAACTATAGGTATATCATGAACTAAACTAATTTATACGAATTAAACTAAGAAATCAATAAATAAGCACAATTAAACTAATTAACAAAACATGAAACTAATCAACAAAGCAAGAATTAAATAAGAACAATTGTACTAATGGTAAATAAAGTGGAAAATTCAACTTACAAAACCTCAAATTGTTGTCATCCCAAAGAGAAATGAAGAAAGAGCTATCAAAACCCCAAACCCTAAGTTTTTGTAATCCTAAAACGAATTAAAACTGAATATATATTTTATTACAACAAAAATCCCTTATATAGTAAGTTGGGGTAAAAGAAAAGAAGAAAGAAAAGAAAAGGAAAAGATCTCAGAAAATAGGGGATCGATCGTTCGATCCCTTTGATCGATCGATCGATCAATTAAAAATCATCCTACTGCCTCCCATTATATTTGAAACAAAGAGGGATCGATCGATCGATCGATCAGGTGTGAGCCAAGCTACCCTGCCTTGGTTTCAATATAATTCCCTTTCGCTAAAAATCCCATAACTTCTTCGTTCGGACTCAGAATCACACACCGTTTGTGGCCACACAAAGCTTGTGAGGAGGGATAAAATTTCGTGTAGATGTTGGGATAGGTGCCCAAATTGTTAATTGAATAAAATGCCCTCGAACATACGATTACGTATGGAACTTCACCGGTATGCACCTGAACTTCATACTTAGCATCCAAATACCTATAAAGCTCAATTAACCCCTGCAAAGCATGTTATCATATAAATCCAAGGTTGTCTGGTTGACGAGCAAAAATATAGGGAATAAGATACCCGAGGGGGGTAATACGGTGTATGCTAACGGATGAAATATGCAATATTTGTGTATTATCACACCCTCTAACTTACACATTACTAGTCCCTAGTAATAAAATAAGATCCAACAAGAACTTTCAGTAAACCAACCATAAAGATAGTACAAAAATGGGATAAGAAAGTAATGAAAAGATAAGGCCACTTTTGCGGGTGATGCGATTGCATTTAGCGTGCAATAAGACGTTAAACCCCTAGGTTACCCTAGTGGACAAGTGTCATCTCGTGAGGGTTTTCAGGGATGAAACCCACAAACATCATACAGTTTCCTCAAAATAAGGCCAATCATGCATGAGACAAACTCAATAATACGAATAAGATTTTAACATGTTATTCGCATATCAAATGAATTCACATGAAAAGTCCGTAGTTATTAACATTATAGAATGCACCTCATTGAATTGAAACCTTCAAATGTGGGAGGGTAGTGAGCACATGCAAAGGTGATTTGGAAATTAAATAAATCGAATACTAAATATTAAAGCATACATATAAGTCAATCCTCATGGGAAATACACTCATCAAATGAATTCACTTGAAACATGGAGGTAACACACGAGACATGCGGGCATAATGAGTAGATGTAAAGGGAAACTAGGCCGCGTACATGTCACAAATGAATAACGCTATATAGGAAATAAAAATCGTAATCGCAATGAAAGATATCGTACAAAGAAAAGAGGCAAAATGCATTTTCCGATATTATCAAAACTATTTAAACCTTTGAATTACATCTACTTAAGATCACATGGGACTTTAATAGGGTTGTAATTTAGGCTAGGCTATGGTACAACATGAAAGGGATGTATATACAGATTCAAAGGTTTTGGGGGATGAAACTCGGGATAATGAAAAAAAGTGGGCAATAACAAAATTGGACAAATAACATCCAAACAAGCATTACAAATATCAATCGAAAGATCAATCAAAGCTTATTAAATCACCATAAAAATATATACATTTTTCTCTTTCTTTTTCTTTTCTTCTTTTTCTCACTTTTTCTTTTGTTTTCTTTTGTTTTCTACTTTCTCTTTTTCTTTTTCACTTCTTTCACCATTCTTTTCTCACTCTTTTCATGCTCAAATTGTAGCCACAATACACAACATCATTCGATCCCAAGAAACATTCCAAACAAAGGTATGTAAGGTAATATATATGGCATATAACTCCAATTTGGAGTTGGTTATAGGATTTTGGGTAATGAAACGAAAGGCTAGTATTTAGGCCCAAATGGGTTGACTAGGGAAGATATAAAAGGTGAGGTCAAGGTCATATGGATGATATACAAACATGGCCTATGATCAGTTCATAAAGTTTATGTAATTCTCGTGTCAAAATAATATATGAAAATCATGCTCAAGTAACACATTTCAAGTATAAACTCAATTAATGAACGATAAAATGAAAGAATAGTGAGACTACCAACGACTGTAACGTTTTCAAAGACGAAAGAGTAGTGTATACACTCACAAATGAAGATATGTCTCTAATCTCACTCGGTGTAAGTATGTACAATGCAAGAAAAGATTACTGAGTTATAAAAATCTTAAACCAAATCAATACAACAAGAAAGTGCATGTGCTCGTGGGATAAAGTTTAATTCATGAAGTTGTTGATAATATCAATGATTTAGGACTAAAGTCTAATAACTTCTAAAATCGAGAACATGCATCGTTGAATTGTCTAATGGATCGGGCAATTATTAAAATTTATCATCAGAAACAAGGGCAAAATGCCCAACAAGGGAGAAAAAAGAAAGAAAATATTTGTGAAATTTTTAAAATTTTTAACAAAAAAACATGATTTGTAACTAAATTGTAGTCAAATTAAAGGACTAAACAAACAAATGGTTAGAATATCCCACACCCCCTAACCTAAATGTTTCATTGTCCTCAATGCGTCCATTAAATAACACAACACAAAGATGGGAAAAGAATGATATTACCCAAATTTGGAGCGATCTCTATAAGTACAAGTCCAAATGAATCTACAAAACAAGCTAGTACAAAGCAACACAAGAATATGTACTGATATATAAAGTTAACAGAATTTATGTCATAAGTCACAACAATATAGAGGGGCTGAAATGAAAATACTAGATAAATTGAGGGTGAACATTTTGATTTTATAAAATGGAAGGTCACACACATCAAAATCCAATAAAAAACTACATTATCATTTCTCATTTCATAAGTTCGATACAAAATAACTTAATACATTACAACTATTAAAAAGAAAGAAATACAATTAAAATGAAAATTAAAAATATTATCTGATCCCAAAAAGGCAAAAATGACCCAATAATAGCAGTAGCCTAGCGGCCGGAATCACTAGGATCAAAAGGATCCTGAAAATGAGGAGGGAGCATCGCATCTGAATCATGCCACTATAAATATATATCTCACATCATAACCTGCATCATCAAGAACGCATACCGCTGTTGTGCTCTCTCCTTCCTGCGCTTCGCTCTATCCTGCCACAGCTCGGCCTACTGATGATCTAGGCGGGACTGCCAAGTAGCCCACCTAAGTTGGGTCTCCTCCCAGCACTGGTCCTGCACTTCCTAATATACCTCAAAGCGGGCATCTGAATCTGTCCGTGGCACGTGCGAACCCTCACCCTGCTTCATGTGTCGAATCTCAGTCTCCTCCTCAGCCCTGTTAGCTGCCTCTGCCCTCTGCCTCTTGGTACTAAGCTACGTCTGCCCTCTTCGAGATGTTATCCTTAGTGAGAAGCCCCAGTGGATTATGTCAGTGGTCCATGTCATACTGGGGGAAGCCGTGTGCTAAGAAAATCCTAGTGATGAGGCCAGGAAAAGGTAGGAAAAAACTCCAGGCTTAATCCTTAGACGGGACGTGCATCCTGTCCAAAAAGATATTGGTCAAACTGATTTTGCCCAAGTTGTTGATGAGGGCGTAGACAAATGCCGCGTGTTTGTGACACACCTCACATCGGTTGCTCGTCACCATAAAGGAATGCATGTTGATGTAGTGTAATAATCGTGGCAAATCCTACATTGCGGCCAAGCGAAAAGCCATTTCTTCCACACTTCCCCCGGCACAAGGTCCTCAATCAACGTCGTAAGCCCAAAAGTCTCCCCCTTAGAAAAACTGACTGACCGCTCAGGGTCTGGAACACCCATATGTCACGCTAAATCTGAGCGCGTAAGCTGAATTCGACACCCCCTAACCATGGCCTCATATGTAGATGGCCTCCCTTTCACAACTACGAAAGTGGCATAAAACATTAGAACGAGCTCTTCATTAATGCCTCCATTCGTAGAAAGAAATGGCTCCCAACTATGCTGGTGCATAATAGTATGCGCAACCTCCAACAAGTCCTCAAGCTTCTAGGCATAGTGGTAGAGTAGGCCTGGAACCAATCCCGCTCTTGTCCACAACGAAACCCGTCAAAGCCCCAGGTGGGCACACACCTTGTAGAATCATATTTCTTTGTCTTGGACGTTTCAACCTACAAAACCGTAATTAGGCAAGACAAAATATAATTCTAAGCGCAATTAAAGTTAGTTAGTGTAGTAGTTGAAATGGTATGTTAAAGTGCGTGAAACCGGGCAAAAAAGTTCACATTGATGCAAAATGTGTCGACATGGGACAACGAGTGAAAATCACCCAAGTGTGCGCTAAAAACGAATTGAAAAAATGGTTTGCGCATTTTAACGAACACTTGGTGTGCGCAATGTGAAATGAGGGTGAAAATATGCCATAGGAACCAACAACATAGCCCCATCCATGAACAAAAAGAATTAACATTCAACACAAAGTGTTCATGAATGGATTTTTATAAATATTGGTGCACAAAAATTGTTGGAATAATAAATAGGGAGAAAAACTCAGCAAATGTCAAAAATGGATAAACATTAAAGAATATGACATAAAACAATTAAATCTACACAAATACAATAATGTAGATAGAGTTTATACCTGATTTGAGAAGAGATGTTGGTTGAATTGAGTGAAAATGGGGTAGGGAAAACTAGGGCTCGAATTTAGGAAGAGAGGGGATAAAATAGAATGGAAGGTTTAGGGAAAAAATAAGGCAGCCTCGGCTATTAACTGGTCGATCGATCGATCGATCTTGGTCATCGATCGATCGATCTCCCAGTTTTTAGCGCACTACATGTTGTTTCACAAGGGGGGATGGTAAATAGGGATATTAAGGAGGGGGGAATATGTATAAATAAAAATATAAAAATAAAATTGAAGTTGAAATAAATATGTACATACAGACACATATACTAAACTAACCAAAAAGCGGAAAATATATACAACGAGCGACACACACACACATTCACAAATAAAAATGAGAAATAAAATAAAATAAAAATAACAAACAAATGCAAATGCATGAGAATGAGTGTGTGAAAAATAAGGAAAAAGAGTTATAACCAAGCATACAAAAAGAGTTAGAACCAAGCATACAAACCCATTGCACCTACAAAAGAGTTACAACCAAGCATACAAAAAGAAATAAAAAGAGATTAACTAATTACACTAGACTAAATTAAGAAGAAATAAAAAATGAAAAAGTTAACTATATACAACCTACATTTAGGACTTCTAATTAGCTATATACTAAAATTTGAAATTTTTGAGGGTTCATCCAAAATACAATTTGAATTTGACGGATCAATGGCGGACCCTCCCGAGCATGCATGCCTCCCAAAAAATAAAAATTCCGTTAAAACAACGGAAGGCGTGTGGGTGGTGGAAAAGATGAACCATCCCCACTTAAAAATTTGGGAGGAAGGATGGGGGATTTGGATAGGACGGGTGACAGATTCACATGTGGGGCAAGAAAAAATGAATCATCTCCCTAGTATTTCGAAGTTGTAATGGGAGGTGGCGCACATGGAGGCAAAGATGCCTTTATAGAAGGACACTCGAGCGAGTACTCCTCGTCGGTGACAAGGTTTGGAACTATAAAGTTTTGTACCGATTCATTGGGTACTAGCGACAGTATGACAGTATAGAATAAATATGGGGATGAAAGAAATTCAATCTCAGGCGATGAGTTATCATCTCATGAAGATTGAATTTCGAAAGATATATGATCACTTACAATGAAACTTTCTTCTTTGAGCATCAAATAAGAAACGAGTTCATTGCAAATGGATACTATGTCCGTTTCTTCCTCATTTTCATTCTTTACTATACCATGGATAGATTCAAGAACAATTTGTTCGAAAGTAGGCAGAAAGTCCTCATTTGGTTCAAAACAATCCTCGACTTCAGAAATCACGAAAGAAAAGTCGTTGTCAGATTCAAATAATAAATCCAACTCATGTTCCCAACAACGATTTTCTTCCCGATAACGGTTTTGAATCCTCTCATTTTCAAGCATGCGCAAGCCCTCACAGGAAGTCATAGGGCGAGGAGAGGATTCTTTGAAATGAGAAGTTTGGAAATTGTTCTCGGGACTACAATCAAAATCATTAACATAAGAATTTTGAAACTGATTACAATTTCTTTCAAAATTCTTATCACAAGGATCTTGCGACCCAAAATCAAAATGATCATGCCCAAAATTGATGTAATCCATACTTTGACTTTCATAATACTCACCCAATGTCATTTTAGATGTTGCAATTTTTTGGGCTTGTAAGTATTGACCAAAAGTCATTGGTTTACCGAAATTTTGAGAATTATCATTAGGATTCTGAGAAAAATTAGAATAAGACATGCTTACCCGAAAATAAAGCTCGAGAAGGAGAATTCCACAAAGAAGATGTGCGTGCGTGAAATTCAACCGTTTCTTAGCACTCAAATGTGCAAAGCCTGCAAAAAAGGTTAAAATAAAAAATACAAATACAAAAGAAAAATACTACGAACTAATAAGACAATTACAATCTACAACAAAACACTCCCTGGCAATGACGCCATTTTGATCGAGCGTGAAACATAGCGTCGCGTCAGAACGCTAATCGTTAAGTTTGTTTCGCCAACTAAATAAAAAACGTAAATGACGACTGCAGTTCCGATACAAGTATAGTGGTAAGTCGGGTATCGAGAATCCACAGGGAGTGTTCGACAGATTTTAATCGGTTTATTAATTCAGGAATAAAAGTGTAAAAGGTAATGGGTGATTGTAAAGTGCTGGTGGAGTGGGGTTTATAAAGTTGAATAATAGAACCAACATATGATTGATATCACACATAACATTTACCCCCAACGAATACGTCTGATGCAATTCTACCATTTTTTGGCAATGTTAATGTATTAAGTTGTAATTGAGAAAAGGTAATTGTTCATAAGTGATGTAGAATGACATAATATATTATTTAGCATGGTTAGAAAAACCTAAATCCATTGTTATTTTATTCCAGGGGTATAAAATAGCATAGTATGATATATTGTGAATGATTGAGTTGTACTTGTCCCTTGAAATAAGGGAAAGTCTTGTATTTATAGTGATCCGGAGTTCAAGGATTGGAATGTCTTTACACATTTGAGCATTTACACTCATACATAATGAACGTGACTGTTGATAGTATTGAGCACGTGTAGAATGACTCTTAGTTGCCTTTCATACAATGATAGTTTATTCACAATGATGGTTTGTATTCTTCAAGTTGGCTGACCAACTCTCTTCTGAGCCGACCAACACGATCGATAACAATAACAACTACCATGTAAAGGGACAGGTGTCCATTTCTAATTGGTCCATGTTGACTGATAATTTTTAACATCAGCTGTTAGGAAAACCTTAATTTGAAATAAATAATATTTACTACCCTGTTAAGAGAAACCTTATGACTTCTGCTTATGTATTCATTTGATTTGATTGACTAATGAGATGATAGGACATAATTAATTGTGTTAAGTCCCATGTGGCGTGCCTGTAAAAAATTATAGATAATTTCCGGTAAAATTAACTTTTAATCAACATGCCAGTAACATGATAAAAAGGAAACGATTACCTCAAATAAATTTGGAATACTCCAGCGGAAAACATTCCTTACATAGCCTCCTTCACTTTGACTATCGCATTCAAATTTTTGAAAGATTTGACCTACCTGCTCGTGCATGCAGAAAATCCATAAATAAAGAGATTAAATGTTGTGGCAAGTATATAGGGAAGAGACAAGACAAGGTAGACAACTTTCAAGTTCCCAATGCACGAAGAAATAAAAGCAAATGAAAGAATAAACATTATGTTTGACTTTATACCCCAAAATAATTCAATATTTAGATATATCCCCTAAGGGTCCGTTTGGTTCGTGGTGAAATACTTTGCACCGTGTTAAAAGTAAAAGGTGAATTATTAGCTTGGTGATTTTGTTTTCAGCATCTCCGTTTGGATGGTCGAGTTTTCACTAGGTGAAAATTTTAACTTTTTCACCATTTATTGTTTGGATTGTCAAGATGAATATGGTGGAAAGATAAAATGACCATATTACCCCCGTACTTCAAATGCACATAATTATTTTGATTTTCATCACACAAGTGTCAATGGCCATTAAAAAATATGCATTTACCTCAAACTCAAATTTGACACAATCCTCCCCCACCCCCCCCCCCCACCCCCCACCCCCACGACAAGTCATGTTTGGCTACGCAAGACAAATAAGTAAAAAAAAATAGTACCAATTAAAAAAATAGTCTTAATTAAAAAAGAAAACAGTCCCAATTTAAATAAAAAGTTTCGAACAATGAAAAAAAACTGTCATTTGTAAAAAATAATCACAATTAAAAAAAAACAACTATAAAAACAGTAGTCCATAATTAAAAAAGTAGTTCTCAACAATGAAAAAACAGTCCTAATTAAAAAAAAAAGTTTTAAACATTGAAAAAAATAACCCTAATTTAAAAAAAAAATAGTCCCAATAAAAAAAAGAGTCCCAACTATGAAAAAAAAGTGTTCCAATTAAAAGAATTAAAAAAAAACAAATTCCAACTATGAAACCGTCCGAATTAGTAAAAAGAATTCAAACACATTACCATGCTCTAAACAAATATTCATTTATTTATTTTATTTTTTTAATTTTTTTATGGGAATAGCTATTCCCACACCCTCCATATTTTGCCCCCACACCCTTTGAATAATAAATGACAATTGTGCCCTTGAATTTATAAAATCTAAATGTCCAAGTTTTTCACCTCCAAGTAAAATAAATACAGTTGATAAAAAACAAAACAATTATATTTTCAACAAAAAAACTGTTTTTATAAATTAAAAAAAATGTTTATAAAACGTAAAATCTTATATATTTGCTTTATTAAAGAAACGTATATAAAACGTAAAAACTTGTTTTTCTTAAGAAATCGTTTTGTTAAAAATGTGTTTTTTTTTTTTAATTTACAAATTTTATTTTTGGTTAAAAACTGTTTATTTACTATATTAAAAATAATATTTTTACTATTTTGAAAAAACATTGTCCGCGATATCGGTATGTATAGGCGGTCCGACCACCTATACATACCACTGGCGCGGAGCATTTTTTCTAATATGTTGGTTTGCACCAACGGTATGTATAAGTGGTTGGACTGCCGATACATACCACTGACACGGACCATTTTTTTATATAGTAAAAAGATTATTTTTAAAATATTAAAAGAAAAAGTTTTTAACTAAAAAATAAATAACGAAACTATTTTTTAAATAAGTAAAAGAAACAGTTTTTAACTACAAATGATAAAAAGAATGTCCATTTTTTTAAATAAATAATGAAATAGTTTTTTATCAACGTCCATTTAAATAAAAAATAATATGTTTTTTTATAAATAACATAACATTTTTTAAATGAAAAAATAAGTTTTATAATTTTTATATTTTCAGAATATTAAAATTTTAATTTTCTAGAATATTAGGATTTTTATTTTCAAAATATTATGTTTTTTTTTTTTTCATTATATTACGGTTTTTTTAATAATATATTTTTGGCCAAAAGATTATATTTCTTCGTATTATATATGCATAGAGGGTCTTTTAATCTTTTAGTATTTAAATATTTAAAAGGGTGTGGGGGAAGACATAGAGGGTGTAGGAATAGCTATTCTATTTTTTATTTATTTTTAAAATTTTAAATTATTTAAATTTTTTAATTTTTTAAAATGAATATTTAATGATCTTGTGAATTGAGAGGGAGAAATCAATGTGTGATAGTTGTAAGTGAAAATAAGAAAGGTTACTCTGGTAATAAGACAAATTCCATTGTTTTCACCTGTTAAATTATTCACTATACCCATGGTTTAAAATAGTTAAAGTTCACCTCACTTTTCACAATATTCATTTTATTTCACCATTTTAAATGTCAACTAAACACATATTTTACCTAGGTTAATTATTTTTTAACGCGGTAAAAAATATTTCACCACGAACCAAACGGACCCTAAATGTTCTGTAATACCCGTATTTCTGAGTATTTCTATTTAATTAAATTGGAGAATTAAATGAGAAAATATCATTTGATTTAAATTATGCCAGAAAAGTAATTTAGTGAGATTTATTAATAATTGTGATTATGGAGTGTTAATTGAGAGATAAAAACTGATTAATATTGTCTTTTCCTATTTACTTAGCGCGAGTAGTAAATAGTTACTTAGCACGTGTAGACCATTTTGGGGTGAGAACGAGTAATATATTTTTAAGTGACTCAAATGATAATTTAGAAGTCACAGATGAGTCCGAAAGGGTCAAATTAGTCAAAATAGTATACCCGGGGGTACTAGTTGAGTCCCGAGGTAATTTTGGACTAAACCGAAACCGTTCGGGGGCGTTTTGGCCTTTTAACATGTTAGGGTATTGAGACCTACGAATTTGAGAGTCTATTATCAGCTGTATGAAAGAGGGGTTAGGGTTAGAACATCCATGTAAACACCAAGACCATTAGAGAGAAGGATAAAATCATTCTCAAGGCTTAGAAGATGCTTTTGAAGAGGTTGGGTTTGGATTTTGCATCCTAGGAGCCAAAGGAGGAAGGATTGAAGTAGAGAAGCATCAATCCATCATCAACTCCATGAAATCATAACCCCTCTATCAATGCAAGTGTTTATAACAAATCAAATTCAAGTTATAATACCCATGTGTAGGGAGTTTTTAGAATTGGTTGATTCTATTGAACAACCTTGAATTGAATGTATGAATTTATCATATGTTTGGGTAGGATTGCATGTAGAATGAATCACTAAGTAAAGATGAAATAAAATTTGAATATATTTGATGATTAACATAGAATATTTATGAGTTCTTGGTTAAAGAACATGAATCTTGAATGACTTAGGGTTTAATTGATGAACACAAGATGTCAATCTGCCAGAATTTTTGACATAATTTTAAACGTATGCCATTTGAGTTGTACTTCAAATTAGAGTGTTAACCATAGATTTATGGAAAGGTCTATCTATTAGCTATCCAATGAACTTGGAATTAGGTCAATCGTAGTTCTATAGAGGGAGTAATCGAGACGTTACTACAGGGTGTTTGATCGGCTAGCATAGTAATTTGCCAGAATTTTGACGTGATTTTAATGTGTACGATTTGAGTTGTACTTCGAATTAGAGCGTGACTCATAGATGTATGGAAAGGTCTATATCTTATATTTCCAACAAACTTGGAATCAGATCAATCGAAATTCTATAGAGGGAGAGCCAAAAAAATTTATGATTCGTTTCGACTGCAAGAAAATGTAAGATCTTTTTTTTAAGACTCAAATGCCTAAAATTTTATCGGGGAAGTGTTTGGGACCTTGATGAAATATATTTCTAGAATAATGATATGGAAGTAGGTCTATGATTGAGTGTTGGACTTTAATTTTGTGAGAGAATTAAAGTGGAGATTCATTGGCTTGATTATGACGTATTCTAATTCGAGACGATAAGAATATGATTACGGAAACGCGTGAGTGAGCTTAAATTTATTGAGTCAGTAGGTTAACAAGGGTAACTACTGAATTGATATAACAAGGGGTAACTAGGACCCTTAGAGTTGTGTGAATACTCAAATTAATATGAAAGTAAAATAAATTTGTAAAGCAAACAATTATTGTTAATATAAGAGAGTACTATATTACGTACAAGTATGATTGATAGGTCAGGTGTGTACCTACTAAATTGTATGAACTATTAGGTTGAGAGATGTATACCTAAATTAACTACGTTAGGGTCGATGAAGTATTCCGAACTAACGTGGGGATATTATATGTTAGGGTCGATGGAGTATTTCGAACTAATATTGGGATATCATATATTTGGGGTCGATGTAAAATGCCGAACCAAACCTTCTAACTGGTGGAGTGATGAAAGAGTCCGATCCATAATATGTGTATATAAATAATTGGGGTCTATGTATCATTCCGAACCAATTCTCACTTGGGGTCGATGAATCATTCCGAACCAAGAGTCCTTTACATGTGTAAAAAGGACAAAATAGTAATGACTGATATTTAGTATATATTGTGTGTGAAATATATACTTAATGATATTCAACTTCTGTGTATTAGTAGATTGATATATATTATGTATTTAAAGATACATTTCAAACTAGTTAGTTAAGTAGTGAAACTTAATTACGAAACGTAATGTTAGATAGAGAATATCTATTTAGAAATTTAGTAGTGACACTAAATGAGAAGTTTTGAAACATAACATAGGTGAAATGTTACTTGAGTATTAATTAACCTTCGTAAGATGTTAATGAAATGGATGTACTATGTGGGAGGCACGAGAACTTAAGTATAGAAAGTTCAGATGATTACTTAGTCCTATTTAGCTTGGGAGATATGGCTAGGTAAACTAAGTGTAGAACGTTAGGTGTGCACAAAAGATGAGGGGTGAGTAAACTCAAGAGAGCGTACGAGAACCTAACATGTGTAATCAATAACCGCATTTTATATTGTGATAAATGTTTTCAAAATGTTTTGAGTACTAACTCTTTCTATTAAATATTTTCAAAACCTTTTAGGTGTCCAGCCACAGGGACGCCATGTATGATGATTTCATTCTAGGGACTCGAAGCTGTAGCACAGTGGATGCTTATAGGATTTTGACTAGTTGATATCTCTCATTCAGATCTAGTACAGGATCTCACACTATTCTATGTATAGACTTGTGGTCCGGTATCAGTCTCAGATATTCGTTTCAAACTAGTGGTTATTCTATTGTTGTTTGGGATTTTTAGCCGATGGTTTATTCGGTAATACTCTTGTTCTGTTGTACTTTTACTTTGTTAGATTGGGTTTTAGTACATGGTGATTGTCTTACTAGTTTCTGCATGGTTGATTTATCTATTTTAAGAAAGATAAAATTTGGCATCGGTCTAATTTTCACTTAGGTGATTAGTAATTAAAATGTTTTCGACTGTGATGCTAAGAATGAACCATTTGAGAAACCTGTTTTAATTTAATAAAGGCCTGATCACCCGATGTTTAATTAGGCGGGGTGTCACATGTTCATTAACTAGAGTTACCCCTACATGCAACAAATAATGCATAAATTACAAGGGGTGCGGTGTAAAGTCAGAAGAATCCAAGAATATTTTTTTTTTGTGAGATCAGTAAATAGAAAGACAAACAACAAAGTAAACAGAGAAAACTTAAACAAAAAATGATCCTTCTTCTTCCATCTCTTTATCCACCATCCTCAGCAGCTCTTCAAGGGCTTCGTCATACTCCTCATACAAGTTTTTCGCTTCTCTCGCGATTTTCACCATACAGTCGGCCATGAAGTTACTTGCCCTTGGGATATGCACAATATTTGGCTTAAGGTCTTGAAGAAGGACCTTATCGTCTTCAATGATAGTAGCCAATGGGTGGTTGATAGTGCATTCCTGTTTAATGAGATTAATGGCTTCGAGACAGTCATTCTTCAAGCATATCTTGAAGTTTTTCGATAAAACCCACGATCCAGTCGCCATCATTATTCCTGATAACCCCTTCAAAAGAGTCGATACCACTCTTATGGTCAAAGCCACCGTCAGTATGGATGATGAACTTACCTATAATGGAAATCGGATCAATAATTATTAAGGAATGATTTTCTCCACAAACTTTTGTTTGTTTTTAAGTTTGGGCTTCAAAAACAAAACTTACATTAAGCATAATTAAATGGGCAATTGCTTGTGGGGAGTCATCAATATTATTAAATATGAGGTTATTTCTCGATTTCCAAATGTGCCATAGAGTAAAAATAAAGCTTTTGTACCTTTCATTTTTGTGGTCACCCAAAATATTTAGGGTGATCTAGTCATTTACATTACCCGCGAGATTAAGGTCAAGAGATTGATCGAAACAAAGCGTGCTCCAAATCTCCCTAGCATACCTGTAATCCTTTAGAAGGTGAATGGAGTCCTCCAGTGACCCACAACGAGGTAAATCAGCAATGGATGTAAGACCTCGACGTAGCCGATGTTTATTGGTGATGATCTTTCCATGGAGGATGGTCCACAAAAAGGTGGTGAGTTTTGGGGGTATATTTAGTTTCCACAACTTTTTCCATGTCTCCGAAGGACGGTGTTCAACATGTTTCTTTACAAGGACTTTATAGCAAGAATTTATGGTAAATTTTCCATTTTTACTCGAGGACCAAGAGGGTTATCCTCTTGTGAGCAAGTACAGGGGAGGGGATATTCATTATCCCATTTTTGTGGTCATATTAAAAGTGTTATCAATTGCATTAACACCCCATTTCCCATCCTCCCCAATTAGTATGTCAACGCTGGAGTTGACGCAGTTTCTAGGTTATTCGACGGGATTGATGATTTTATTTCCAACCCACCGGTCTTTAAGAATACTGATGTTTTTACCATTCCCGACATTCCATTTGAGATTATTTGACAGGGTCTCACGACATTTAATCATACTTCTACAAATATGTCAAGAAGTATTTCTTTTTTTCCACAATCTGGGATTTTGGTTAATTTTATATTTATTTCTTAAGACCTTAGCCCAAATGGAGTTGTCATTATTTGCAAGTTTCCATCCAAGTTTAGTAACAGATGCTTGATTATTAAGATGGATCTTCCTCAAACCCAAGCCTCCATTAATTTTGGGTTTACAAACTTTATCCCAGCTAATCAGGTGATTTTTTTTTTCTCGTTGACCTCACCCCAGTAAAAATTTCTATTAAGTCTATCTATCTCATTGCAAATTTTCACTAGGATCAAGAAATTTTGCATGTTATAATTAGGGATGGTGGTTGTCACAACCTGTATAAGAGTTTTCCTACCCGCGAGAGATAGGAGGTTCTGTGAAGAACAAATAACTTAACATACATGTTAGTTCTTGCAGTAGATATTTGGGGAAAAAGAAACGCAGCAAATAGAAAAATTGATCTACATAACACTATAACTAAAAGCAAATGAAATTCTGTGAAGAATACTAAGAGGAGTGTATGGTTGAAGAAAGTGAAGTAAAGTCATATATCAAACGAGTTAGTAACAACTAAATGGCATTGTTTAGATAAGGAAAGTACATAAAAGGAAAGGAAAGAAGTTTAAACATCAAGAACACCAATTAGTTAGAATTACCTAAGCCAGCTATAAGAAGTTACTCACCTATTCGGTCAGAAGTAGTGTTTTAACAGTTGTAGCAACCTTCCATTGATGATCAATGATGGTATAATTAGTCGAGACGTGTATCAAGTGAAATTGAGAAATTGTGTAACGGAAAGGAACGAGGTCCTACACAAATTAAGGAAATCACATTCTTATACTATGTACTTTGTTCATATTGTCGAAGCCCATAGCCAGAGTGAACGCATCTTCTTCAAATATATTGTTCAGGTTTATGTTTCTATTTATTTACGTCAATCCAATTCATTTGTGTCGCTTAAACAATCTCCAAGTCATTGACTAAAATGGCTTTTAACCCATTTTGATTAAAATTTGATACTCCAAACCATTGGGCAAATTGGAATTAAACCATAGTTTCCGGGAACGCTACACTCCCATGCGTAAAACAATTTGGATCACACGACCCAAAACATATTTGTAATCCAGATCTATAAACTGGTGTTCCCAAAATTAGCCGTCAATAATCATGATAATGGAACATTGGATTTCAGCAGTGAAATATATGGGGAAAACGGCTTCCAACTAAAAGGGTAGAAGTATACGAAATTGCCACAGCTAAAGCGTGGCAAACCAACTAGGCCCTACCCCACCTTACTGCGTATTAACTAAATCAAAATACCACATACTTTTACAACTTATCAAGTGAACCACATTCTAGATAACATTTATTTTAACCATTACTCAATTCAATCAATGGGTTAATTTTCCCAGAATTTGCAAATTTCTTACTCGGGCGGGAGTTATATTGCTTCCCTAAAATTTACCTTCATTTTGTTATTTAATTGTTAGTGGATCAGTAATTAGTTATAATTTAAAATGCCGCCCGACAATCGAAATATCAGCGCTCTCGCAAAATAGAAAAAACTAAGAACATGGTTTTCCACACTTAGAGATGTCTTAGTTGGCATTTTCAAACAAAATGCAAGCCCCCTCACGGACACCAAATTCTAAGAGTAACTAAAATCAATCGCCAATTAGACTATCTCCATTGGACTAAGAAAATTATTAGTCAATAAAGGTGCCTCATCATCTTTTAATTATTCAATTAGTGGACTACTAAAGTTAGCAACATCCACCTTCATGATGGCATCTTTCTTTCCACAAGTAAAAGTTGAATAATCAACAAAAACCATTTCTATTTACTTCTATCCATCATCGATCTCCCCATATTTACCTTCATCTTTTTACTTACTTTAACTCTGCACCTTTTCTCATATGATATGAGTAATGATACTCTTACCGGGAGTTAGTACCGGGCTAGTACCAAATGCGCTTTATATGACTTGTACCCTGGCGGGACCAACACCATAGTACAAGCCATATAAAGCGCAATTGGTACTAGCCCGGTACTAACTCCCAATAAATCAATAATACACACACAGAGACATTGTGTGTGTGTGTGCACACGTGTATTTGTGTATGTGTACTGTTGAAGGTGGGGGAGGAAAGGAAGAAATAGAAAATTAAGGTAGAATTTTTTTTAGTGAAACGCATATCTCTAATGATTAGAGGATATATTATTTACAGTCCGCCCCTAAGCTTTTAAATGACATAAACTCATTGTTTTTCACTATGAAAACTTACACAAATATATATAAAAAAAATATTTTTTAGTATATATCTCAAAAAACATTTCGAAAAAATAAGGTGGGGACTTCACACGATCGGGACCACCTAGTTTCACCCATATGCACACACATTATTGTTTTGGCCATGAATAACTAAATGAAGGCCAAATGTACTGGCCCATACCGGCCCATATCAAATTCAAAGTATGTAACGTGATATATCAACAATATATATATATATATATATATATATATATATATATATATATCCTAGGGTATGCCCGTGCCTAAAGGCACGCTGATAATCGCAAAAGGACAAAAATTTCCGAAGTACGTAATTGCAAAACGAAAAAATATCGATAACCAACAAAACAAAGTATAATTTAAAAAAAAGTCATGTGCCTGCCTGAAGGCACAATGACAATTCTCCCGAGTATGGATCGTGTGGTCAAGTCATAAAAGTTTCTTTTACAACAGAAATGTGTAAACAATTTTTAAAAATTCTAGCAAAATTTCCTTTCTTTATAAGACTATCCACTATGTTTAACAAATAAAAACATTCCAATAATAAGAATAGTAATTCTTATTTGTGTGGAATTTTAATAACACCAAGTCGTGTCAAAATTGTGTCAAAATTATAAGTCATGTTAAAACGATGAAAACATTCAAAGTATGTAATTATAAAACGGTGAAATTTTCCAAAATACACGAAGTCGTGTTCGTCATAGGTAAAAAACATTTCATGTTGTGTCATATCGTGCCATTTTTATTTTGGTCGGGCTCATTTTTCGTTATAAAAAACATTGTGTTGTGCTACTTTTACTTATGTAGTTTTCATGATTGGTAAAAAAATAAATATTTGATATCGCATCGCATCGTGTCATGTCAATTTTAATTTTGGTCGGGTTGATTTTTTATTTAAAAAGCATCCTATGATGTGTCGATTTTACTCGAGTAGTTATCATTATCAATAAAAAAATCATGTCGTGTTCTACTTCTTATACATGGGTATTTCTCATGTTTAGCAAAAAAATATATTTCATGTTGTGTCGTGTTTTATCACAAAAAAATATTTTGTAATGTGTGATTTAACTTGTACCATGATCTAGATGGGTTAAAATATATATTTATTGTCATGTCATTTTATTTTGGTCGCGTTCATTTTTTATGAAAAAAATGGGTTGTGTCGATTTTACTTGGATCATATTCGAAATATATAAATAATATTATTTTATGTCTTATGATATCGTGTCACTTTTATTTGGACGGTGTGATCATGTTGCGTTAACTAATACAAAACTAATCAAAAGAAAAGAAAATCAAACAAAAGTATAAAGACAATATAAGAGCTTAATTACGTGGAGGTATCTACTTGATTTTTAGAAGTATTTATTATAAAATATCTCCCCTATATTTTTGTTGTAGTTCATGTTTTGAAGAGCCGGTAATGGGTTCTTGTAGTGGTGTCCTAGGGCTAGAGGATAGATATGATCACATTTTCAAGAGAACGTAATGTGTTTAACGGGACCTGATGTATGTAATACCCAAAATTTCTGACGATTTAAATAATTATGTGATTAATTATTATTATGGGAATAAGCATGCGATTAATTATTGTTATTGGATTAATTAAATTAAAATGTGAGAAATTAATTTGTTATTAATCCGGATTTAAATAATTATTAACTAGCATGCCAAGGGTTAATACTTATTGTTGTCAACAATTGAATATTATTGTGTGATATGTAATATGGAATTATGATATTTGATAAATTGTCGGAAGTGAGAAATACGACAGTTTGGTAATTTAAGTCTGTCACGCGTGTGAGTCGTGTCGGGACTAATTGATTAAGATAAAAAGGGAATTTATTTTTAGTAACTCGTATGGTCATTTCGAGTGTGCCGTTGAGTCCGGAAGAATCGAGATAGTCAAAATAGTATACCCGAGTGTTTAGTTTGGGTCCCGGGACGATTTTAGGCCTAACCAGTACCCCGAGCGGGCATTATGGTAAATTATATTTTTGGGCTAAATTAATGGACGAAAATTGGGATTAATAATATCATCCTATGTTACACAAATTAAGAACGGCCATGGAGGGTGTGAGGGAGAACCAAATTCCAAGAGAAAAGAGTCAAATCATCCTCACCTTGCACAACCGTGACCACCAACGCGTAGATCGAGAAGAGAGGAACGCGTATGTACCAACATCACCAATGGATCAGACCGTCATATTTGACGCAAGTGTTTATTACTTGCATTCTTTTAGCAATAATCATGCTCATGTTAGTATAGGTGAAATTAATCATGATTTATATGTTAATTGGGTGAAAATTGGAGATTTAAATTATGATTAAGGATTGGTTTAATTAGTGGCTGAATTTCCTTCATGTATGTAGAGGATAAATCACGGAATTGGAGTATATATTGATGAACGAATCTGAGTGGATTAGGTTCTTGAATTGGAATTTTGAAAACTAGGGTTCATGAGAATTAATTTGGGGTTCTTATGAAATTCTGATGATTAATGACGAATTAAGGATCCTAGGATGATAGAAATGATCTATAACCTGTTAGGGGCTGATGGGTATTGATGATGAGTTGTTGGGAATTGAATCTTAGAGGTTTTTAGGTTAAAATGGAGGAAAAATGTTGAAGTTTGGTGAAGAAGACGAAGAGTGCAATCTCGCGCGATCTCGCACGAAGTGGTTCAAACGAGATGAGGATCTCGCGCGAAGTGGTTCAAACGAGATGGGGATCTCACGCGAAGCCTCTCGAACAACACGTGGAAGTCGTTCAAATGACAACGCTTCTGGTTCGAGCGAAAGTGGAAATTTTTGGGGATTTTTCTCAAAGTCTAGTTTTGAGTTTGCCGATTCATTGGAGTGAGAGAAACTGCCAAATAGTAAATTCAAATATGATGGAATTTTGGGAAAGTATGTGAGGATAAATACTTTAATTATTTCGGTATAGAGAGAGAGTATACCTTGGAAATTACGAGAGAGATTGTAATCTAAATATTTATACTATACGTAGAGATGAGATTAAAATACGTATGGGGAGTATATATGTAGGTTGGAGAAAAATACCTATAAATTATAATATGATGTGTGTATGCCTATTATGTGATATTATTGTTAAGGGCACTAATGAGTGATAACTCGGGGGTGCAGAAACTATTTTGTTAAGTGTACTAATGGGTGATAACCCAGGGTACAAAGATGATTATTGTTAGGCGCACTAATGGGTGATAACCCGGGGGTAATGGATTAATATTGATAGGTGCATTAATGGGTGCTAACCCGGGGATGAAATATTCTATTGTTAGGCGCACTAATGGGAGATAATCCGAGGGCACTGAATTAGTATTGATAGGAGCATTAATGGGTGCTAACCCGGGGATGCATGATTTTCTGGAGATATGCACTAATGGGGCTTAGCCGGGGGTGCAGGATTAGTATATATATATATATATATATATATATATATATATAGGGATGATGTGAATATATATATAGGGATGATGAGACTATATATATGTATGAGTGTACTTGGGTAACTTTCTATTTTATGAGACTATTAGATAAAATGAAAATGAGAAGCATAATAATCTTGTGAATAAGAGATTAACCATTCAAACGGTAAATAATGTAATTAAGTATGTGAGATAAACTATCTGAATAGCATATTGTATGGGCGATACGAGAATAATACTACTGAGCATAGTTAGAATTAGTATGGTTTCTGACTACTTAGACTGGGAGGTATAACTAGGGGGAGATTAGATGTACGTTAGGCGTGCACAATAGACGAGAGGTGAGAAACTCATGTGAGAGTTCGATAATTATCATGCGTATAAGACTTGTTTTAAGAACTAGTTTTAAATACTTGCTAAATCATTTTTACACATCGGGCTTTGACCCATTTCTTGTATCTCTTCTCTCTTTTGCTATATCTATGTATTATATCAGGGGCTCAGCCACAGGAGTATCTGATTTAGAGATTTGGATTGCTTGACGTGCTGCAGCTATTGTGGAAGCTGTAGGACCTTGCAGTTGACGCATCTATCATTTTCATTCAGTTTCATCTAGACTTCTTGTTTAGGGCATATGTCGCCCACTTCTACTTCTTCCATCAGAGATATTATATTCAGTTTATTGTATGGTTTGGAGTTTTGAACTAGGATGTTTTACCCAGTCTTATTTATTTCAGTACTTGATTCATGTTCAGTATGTATTTACATCCATATGTGTGGTGAATGGTTTATATTTTAAGATGGAAAGAATGGATTTACTTGGTTTAATTAAAATTGGAAAAGTTTTGACACCCAGCTTAATTTTATATTAGGTGATTAATATGTTAAAAAGTTTTTCGACAGTGATGCTGAGAATGAACCAACTGAATATCCTGTTTTAAATTGGTAGAGGACTGATCACCCTATATTTAATTGGGCGGGGTGTCACAGGTGGAGTTAAAATTTATATCTCTTAGGAGCATCATATAGTAATTAGAGGCAATCAACATATATGAAGAAGTGTGTTTGAAATTTAGAGAGAAATTTGAGTACGATTTGACTGTGGAGTCTTCCATTTGGTGTGGTAACAAAATGTGACTAAAATTTTGATGTTTAGCACAATGGGTAAGATAGAAAACGATCGTGAGAGAAAGGTTGAATTGCATAATCAACTTCGTACCTAGTAGAGGGGTATAAATTATCCAAAGGGTTTATAGTTGATAAAGGACACGTGAGTAGAATACCAGTATGAATGAGAAATCCAGCTAGGATGAATAATGTTGATGTCATCAAAGTTATACGGTTGCTAGTTATGGAAGTCCTTCCAAGAGAAAGGAGTAAAGAGGGTTAACGAACCTGCTGAAGAGCAAAAACTGAATTTAACGGAGTTAGTGAAACCCCACGTGAGCGTATACCCAATAGGTAACTCAATTAGATGATTTTAAGTGATTAACTTCAAGAGGACAATGAAGTCAATCAGGCTATAGAGGCCAACCATAGTTCCGAATAGCTAGCGTCGCCAAAGGGACAATGGAAGAATAATAGTGAGTTGAGACTGTCGATCCAAGAGAAGGACATTCCCAAAATGGTCAGTGGGACCAATGATGAGGAAATGGTTCGTGGAGTTTTCCTTATGCGAAGGAAGTAGAACTACAAGTGTTGAATGTGTCCACAATTGAGAAGTGAGACCGAAAATATTAGAAATGGTAAACCATGCCAATTAAACATAACGACTGGAGGAGCGAGACTTCCAGTGAAAGAATTTGGGGTTAAGAGAATTAGGCCCAGGAAATTTACAACCCAAGAATTATGGGTTCAGGCTGGACCAGTAGAGTCCTCATTAATAGTAGCATACAGTATGACAGGGTCTACGGGATCTGGGATGTAAACGGGAGTTCAATAAAGCTATAATTGAGGCCTAGAGAGTTTGGGCTAACGTTTCAATAATGGGCGCGAAATCCACATGATGGAATAAATTGTCCGTGATCAGAGAGGACAACCATAGGATGAAATCCTAGGATGTATGACAATGGCAGATGTTCATGGGTCATGATGACAGCCACGTGCTGAGACCCTGTGATTTAGCGAGACTGGTGAGGTTTTTCTTCTTCCTTGTGAGTAAAGGATATATTCTAGTGACACAGGTGTGCCACAACTTTTATGTAAATTGGAAACCCTAAAATTCACATGCGGGTCGAGTTTAATGGGAACATTAGTTTTAACAGTCTTGTTACAAACGTATTTCTCGTTGTTAGCAGGTCATTTTAATGATTGCTCGTGAGTGAACCGGGGGGCCCTAAGAATGTGTTTTGTTATTATAATTTCCTACTGCAGTGAGTCAGCTTTAGTAGAGTTTATTATGGTACTGTGTAGTGATTAATCACCGTATGGTTAAATGATAGTAAAAATGTAGTGTTAAGATTGTCGTGCCGGATACTCCGGGAGGAGTGATCTTAGTTTTATGTGGCGCCATCTGAAATAGGGTTGGGCCCAGATATGAGTATATATATGAAACTTTTATGGTATTATAGACCTCAGCGAGTATAGTGTCTAATTATATGTGATTTCCGAGCGTAGGAATTTATTTGTTTGTTAAGACTTAGAATACATTGTGTTCTTATCGAGCGGCGAAATATAGCTCATTATATATCTATAGCGCCAAGTACTTGGGATAGTGAGGGCGCCATGCTTCATGTTACATTTTTAGAGACATGAGAGTGGACGAGTAAACTTTCATGTCACAATACGTAGATTGTTGGAAAGTGCATAGTAGGTATTGAAGGCTTTACGGACCTCAACAACCGGCTAGGTTAGATAGTAGTGTATCGGGGGGGGGGGGGTTCCTTGTTTGGATTTCGCTTTGCGAGACATCCCACGCATGAAACTAGCAAACGTCGGGAGTTGGAGGGAAGTTTGGTCGATAGTACATAAGTTTTGTATGTGGAATTATTGTACCTATAGGAGAATATATTTGAGAGTTGATAATTCTTTTATAACTTAAGGCCAATAGAGTAGCCTCGCCTTAGTATTTTTCGGAATAGATGAATGATGCCATTGAAGGATTGATTAAGTTTTGACTAGTGGGGTGGTTGAGTGTACCCCTACCACGTCAGCATACCGAGTGTGAAAGAATTGAGGTAAGAAAATTTTAATGTCTTTGTATAATGATGCGCGAGGCATAGGGTGTATGGGCGCCCTGGGTGATTGAATCAGGTAGTGGATTACGATTAGCATGTGAATTCGATAACTTGTAGTCGGGTAAGCCAAAGCTTATTCACGAAGTTTTGTCAGAGACTTACGTTTCAAGATAAATTGAAACTTATTCAAGAGAGATGAAATGTATCAGAATACAAACAATAGTGGTGATGGGTTACGATGTAGGGTAATATTGCAAGGATAGTCTTGCAGTGGGCCACCTGATGGATTGAAAAATGGTGGACAATTTGAAACTAGTAGGGACTTCTTCCACTAGAGAATGGAAAGCTACCCCATGGATCTTCTCATGTAGCTGAGATGGTGAGATTATAGGTACTAAGTTACGATTGAGAAAATCCTAATACCCACAAAGGGATGGGTAAGGATAAGCGGTCTAACCGAATGCGGGAGAGAAAATTTTATGTGGACTCTGAGATCTTAGAGGAGGATGGGAGCAGTACCTTACACTAGTGGAGTTTGTGTCCAAATAACTTCTATAAGTTCACGTTCGGCAGAGTGCAAGTGGAAGTATAGCATGATAAACTTGGTTGTTATCCCACTTGATAGTTAAAGGTGGGAGACCAGTTATGATTACAAATGTCGAAGAAGAATCGATATTATCGCATATATTGTGTGTGAAATATATATTTCACAACGAATTTACTTGTATGCACGACATGAGAAAGAGTCCTATGTATATGAAAAGAGGATATATCTACTAAGGTGTAAATAGTAGAAGGCTAGATAGCGAATATCTAAAATATAGTTGAAGTAGTAAAACTTAAGCAGAAAGGCTTGGGCAAGAGCCTATATGACAGGGTAACCTGGAGTTTAAAGAAAACACATGTGAAGTGTCCATTATTAAAGGTATTCGATAGCCTACTATATGGGTGGAACGGAGTAGCTTATTTGTGAGTGCTGAGATACGATGCGCAATATTTTTACAGCGTTGTCTGTACCTGGTATACTTTTTCTGAATTTCGGGACGAAATTCCATTGTAAGGCGGGAAGTATGTAATACCTCGTATTTCTGATGATTTAAATAATTATGTGATTAATTATTATTATGGGAATAAGTATGCGATTAATTATTGTTGTTGGATTAATTAAATTAAAATGGGAGAAATTAATTTGTTATTAATTCGGATTTAAATAATTATTAACTAGAGTGCCAAGGGTTAATACTTATTCTTGTGAATAATTGAATATTATTGTGTGATATGTAATATGGAATTATGATATTTGAAAAAATTTTGGAAGTGAGAAATACGACAGTTTGGTAATTTAAGTCTGTCACGCGTGTGAGTCGTGTCGGGACTAATTTATTAAGATAAAAAGAGAATTTATTTTTAGTAACTCGTATGGTCATTCCGAGTGTACCAATTAGTCCGGAAGAGTCGAGATAGTCAAAATAGTATACCCGAGTGTTTAGTTTGGGTCCCGGGGCAATTTTAGGCCTAACCGGTACCCCGAGAGAGCATTATGGTAAATTATATTTTTTGGCTAAATTAGTGGACGAAAATGGGGATTAATTATATCAGCCTAGGAAAGTCCCTTAGGGTTAACAGGTTACACAAATCAAGAACGGCCATGGAGGTTGTGAGGGAGAACCAAATTCCAAGAGAAAAGGGTCAAATCATCCTCACCTTGCACAACTGTGACCACCAACGCGTAGATCGAGAAAAGAGGAACGCATATGTACCAACATCACCAATGGATCAGACCGTCATATTCGAGGCAAGTGTTTATTACTTGCATTCTTTTAGCAATAATTATGCTCATGTTAGTATAGGTGGAATTAATCATGATTTATATGTTAATTGGGTGAAAATTGGAGATTTAAATTGTGATTAAAGATTGGTTTAATTAGTGCCTGAATTTCCTTCATGTATGTAGAGGATAAATCACAGAATTGGATTATATATTGATGAACGAATCTGGGTGGATAAGGTTCTTGAATTGGAATTTTGAAAACTAGGGTTCATGAGAATTAATTTGGGGGTTTTATGAAATTATGACGATTAATGACGAATTAAGGATCCTAGGATGATATAAATGATCTATAACCTGTTAGGGGTTGATGGGTATTGATGATGAGTTGTTTGGAATTGAATCTTAGAGGTTTTTAGGTTAAAAAATGGAGGAAAAATGTTGAAGTTTGGTGAAGAAGACGAACAGTGCAATCTCGCGCGAAGTGGTTCAAACGAGATGGGGATCTCGCGCAAAGTCGTTTGAGCGAGATGGCATCTCGCGCGAAGCCGCTCGAATGACACGTGGAATTCGTTCAAATGACAAGCCTTCTAGTTCGAGCGGCAGAGGGAATTTTTGGGGATTTTTCTCAAAGTCTAGTTTTGAGTTTGCCGGTTTATTGGAGTGAGAGAAACTGCCAAATAGTAAATTCAAATAAGATGGAATTTCGGGAAAGTATGTGAGAATAAATACTTTAATTATTTTGGTAAAGAGAGAGTATACCTTGGAGATTACGAGAGAGATAGTAATCTAAATATTTATACTATACATAGAGATGAGATTAAAATACGTATGGGGAGTATATATGTAGGTTGGAGAAAAATACCTATAAATTATAATAGGATGTGTGTATGCCTATTATGTGATATTATTGTTAATGGGACTAATGAGTGATAACTCGGGGGTGCAGAAACTATTTTGTTAAGTGTACTAATGGGTGATAACCCGGGGGTACATAGATGATTATTGTTAGGCGCACTAATGGGTGATAACCCGGGGGTGCTGGATTAATATTGATAGGTGCATTAATGGGTGCTAACCCGAGGATGCGATATTCTATTGTTAGGCGCACTAATGGGTGATAACCCGGGGGTGCTGAATTAGTATTGAGATGAGCATTAATGGGTGTTAACCCGGGGATGCATGATTTTCTAGAGATATGCACGAATGGGGCTTAGCCAGGGGTGCAGGATTAGTATATATATATAGGGATGATGAGACTATATATATGTATGAGTGTACTTGGGTAACTTTCTATTTTATGAGACTAGTAGATAAAATGAAAATGAGAAGAATAATAATCTTATGAATAAAAGATTAACCATTCAAATGGTAAATAATGTAATTCAGTATGTGAGATAAACTATCTGAATAGCGTATTGTACGGGCGATATGGGAATACTACTAGTGAGCATAGTTAGAATTAGTATGGTTTCTGACTAGTTAGACTGGGAGGTATAACTAGGGGGAGATTAGATGTACATTAGGTGTGCACAATAAATGAGAAGTGAGAAACTCATGTGAGAGTTCGATAACTAACATGCGTATAAGACTTGTTTTAAGAACTAGTTTTAAATACTTGCTAAATCATTTTTACACATCGGGCTCTGACCCGTTTCTTGTATCTCTTCTCTCTTTTTCTATATATATGTATTATATCAGGTGCTCAACCACAGGAGTATCAGATTTAGAGATTTGGATTGCTTGACGTGCTGCAGCTGTTGTGGAAGCTGTAGGTCCTTGCAGTAGATGCGTCTATCCTTTCCATTCAGTTTCATCTAGACTTCTTGTTTAGGGCATATGTCGCCCACTTCTAGTTCTTCCATCAGAGATATTATATTCAATTTATTATATGGTTTGGAGTTTTGAACTGGGAAGTTTTACCCAGTCTTATTTATTATAGTACTTGATTCATGTTCAGTATTTATTTACATCCATATGTGTGGTGAATGGTTTATATTTAAGATTGAAAGAAATGTATTTACTTGGTTTTATTAAAATTGGAAATGTTTTGACACCTAGCTTAATTTTATATTAGGTGATTAATATGTTAAAAAGTTTTTCGATAGTGATGCTGAGAATGAACCAACCGAATAGCCTATTTTAAATTGGTAGAGGACTGATCACCCTATATTTAATTGGGCGGGGTGTCACAATATAATATGGTAGAAGACAGCTATGATCACAGGTTTGTTCGGTCAGGACAAAATTTTTCAAAACGTAAGTAATCACAAAACGATAATTTTCCGAAGTACGTAATTGCAAAATGGAAGCAACTTCATTCCCCTAACAAAACAAAGTGTTAAGTCATACATAATTTTAGTTATTCAATTTTATATATAATACATATAGTGTTACACAATTTTAAATTTTTGGAAAGTTTTCTTTGTTTATAAAACTATCCACCTTATTTAAACATCATATAAACAAATTGAACTAAATTCATGAAAATATTAATTCAAAAAGATTTATTACATAACACAAATAATTGTGAACAATCAACCCGATTTAATTTTAATACAAATAAGTTAATTTAAAAAAAAAATGGATAGACTCATTTATTTATAGGAGTATTCACGTGTTTAAGGTATAAAAAAAAAACTTCAATAACCAAATAAATACACTCATGGACATTGTATAAACTAAATAAAACTGGGTACTAATACTGAAACACACCAATAATGAAACGCAATAATACGCCTAATTTCTTACATCAAATAAACAAACGTAGCAATATTAAAACGAAAGGTAAAATCAGAAATAAACAAACGTAGCAATATTATAAATTTTGGATTGCAAACATGTATATGTTGACTCCCAAAGACATATCGACATATTTGTGTCAATCATTTAAATCGCTTAGATCCCATAGACATGTATGCAAAAGATTATAGCCCTAGGGGGAAATATACATCCGAGAAATTGAGACCATTAAGATACCGACATCCACGCGCCTCCATGCCTCACCAAAACAAAGGCGAGTAGCATCTACTCGGAGGACGTCAGATTTCTTCCAAAATTCTCTGTATTCCTTCAACGGGAGCATCAATCCTAGTTCGATGGATCAACATAAAACAGCTTCATAAATCGACCTTCAACATGACCTGACTTTTCCGCCTCAACTATCAATATTTCAAGCCAAAATTGAAAATGAACACAAACATATTGTTCTAAAACCAACCCACAACTTAAAAAATGAAATCCAATTGGAATAAGATATTACAAATAAACCTTGATGAAGATGGAGAGAAACAATCTATATATAAGTATTCAAATAAGAAATTTATATTTGTGTGAGAAAAAGAGTCCAACTGTACCAGTTTTGGGGGAATTAATTAGACAGGCAGAAAAGGTGGATTTATTTAGTAGGGTTGGATGAAGAGACGAACGAAGGTGCGAGGCAGATTGAGAGAGTGAAAATTCACCTTTCTCTGATCAATTTCGTGATGATCTGTTTCTGCAAATCCAACTCCCAAATCTGACTCCTCTCTATTTTCAAAGAAATAATTTGTTTCACACAAACCAACACGTATCTATCCATCTTCAACGTCATCCTTCTTCACCACCTTCATTATAGCCACCGTCTATGTAATCGGCCTCCACCACTGCTTATACCTGTGAAGCTTTGAAGCAAGAGTGACACAGGGTTAAATAGGGTAATGATTTATGAAACCCTGAACCTGAATCGATAGCTGACAAATTTGCAAACATGTTCTACATAAATGACAAAAACTAACTTGAATCCATAAGATTCAGAAGACAAACTAATAAAAGGAGAGGTCCAATTTCCAATACACTTGAATCCCATGCATGTTAAGGTCACTCGGAGGCTATTCCAGTCCAAGACTGATAAGTCTTCATCTAGATGAGTTTATTGTGGATCACATAACTTCAGTGTAGCTGCTTGGGGACGTTCGATTTCCAATACACTTGGGATAAAGCCCAGCGGAACTGTGAGAACTAATTATGTATTGGGTTCGAGTCTTCACATTTGCAACTATGAATTAGGATAAATTGAGTGAATGCGTATGTATAAATTGAGTTCAAAACGTGAAAAAAAAAGAAATAGATTTATAGTATATATCATTTGAGTATAAGCCATTTTATTTATAAGCATATTAAATAAATAAGAAACAAATAAACATTATGTCGAATGAGTGACACAAACAATACGTATACACCAATGACGACCCCATAATGACTTGCACCACCAACATAACCTCACTGCCATTGACCATAATAAATTACCAAAACTGCACATAAACATCAACCCCACAAAGTAAAAATGAATACATGCTCGTCAACATAATAAATGTTTCGGCATAAACATTTAACCCACCAACATAACCTTGCTACCATTGACCATTTTCTCCATCAGTAATCTACTGAATAAAATGTTAGTTTATATAGAGTAAGCGAATTTTAAAGCGTTAACTAACAATATTCTGAACTAAAAGTAGTTTCTAAATAAAAATGAGTCGTATACTACAATCAATAAACCATAAAAATGATATAATTACATTTTTCCTATATAAACATATCTCATATTACAACTCATTACATATCAACAAAGGATTCAACTTTGCTTTTGTTTCTTCCTTTTTACAAATAACCTAATGCAAGAGGCTGAACTGACCCAATGAGAATGAAAAGTAAAATAAAAACTCACTTGCACATTTTTCTTTAAATCTACATAAGGAGAAAAAGAAAGAAGTAGGGTTGCTATTGTCTAACATATCGGCTTAAGGGGCTGCTATTGCATGGACAAAAGCAGGGTTTAAGCATTGGCCTCCATTACCTCTAGTGCCAATATGAGGCTTGCCGACAATAAAGAAAAGAAAAAACAATTAAGCATGTATATGAAATAATAAATAGAAACATCATAGACAAAGTTTTGCCTCTAAACACTCATGAATCAGGCGTCTCATTGGACACATTGTAGGTATTCTGATATCCTAAAGTAAAAACAATTAAACGTGAGAACCTAATATCCTAAAGTACTCCCTACAAATATCATGGAATGTCCAAACAATGTTTCGAAAATGTACCTATAAGAACAAAAATAACTTACGTGTGTTCGGTTATGTGGACGACACATCACGTGTGTTCAGTTATGTGGCCAACAAATCACGTGTGTTTGTGAAAATAGAGAAAGTGGAAAGATTAAAGCTTTTCCTAAAACCTAAATACCGAAATTGCCGTATTTATGGACACTATGAGATTCTTCGGTGAGAAAATGATGGGACGTATTAGGAGGGACTTGTAGAATTATCTTACATTCATTTTGATCAAGATCAGAGGTCAATGGAACCAAATGGAATGCTGAGAATAAGAGTACCTGTCAGAAGAAGACCAATTCATTAGTTACACATCTAAATCGAAAATAACAACCAAGCCCCTCCTAATATCAGTCATTTTTTACACATATTCAGACCTGCTCGATCATACCTGCTTGAATAGACCTGCTCGATCCAGAAGAAATGAGATCAAATATGCTTTAGGTCCTGGATAAAAAAAATTGAATATTATTGGCACCTGCCTACAATATTTCAGACTTTGCTGTTGGTGTCTGTTTTGTAGCTAATGGGACTGGTTATGATAGTGCAACCTCTAATGTTCTTGGTAGTCTCTAATCAAATACTATTTAAGTACTACAAATTTTTATTGAATTAATGAAAACTCACAATTTATCAGTTGATGCATTAAAATGGATATAAATAGATACAACTATTTTAATGCATCAATTAAAATAGTTTTAGTTTTTGCTCTCATTTAGGTGAGTAATTACACTGACCTAAATTCAGTATAACAATGCATTGGTTGTTCATGGAGTACACTAAATGTCATTTAAAACATCAATCACAGAATCTGTGTCACATTTATGAGCCAATTTAGTTTTACTCTATTTAGTTACCGTACTACTATTTTGAAATCCTTTTTTTTTTGTGAGGGGAAACTGCACCCAACCCTCTCAACTTTTAATTCATGCCCAAAGAAAAAAATTCACATCAATTATACGTTTTGTTACAAATATCGTATAATCAATGTTGTTTCTTGCATTAAAATACTTCATGGGGTTTCTTGCAAAAACTATAAAGTTACAATGATGTTTTTTACATTTCCCTCTTTTTTCTTAAGATACTCTCTTAGTAAAGAAATAAAATAACATTAAAGAAAAATTATAATCACCTCATTGTTACAAATTAGAAGGAAAACATAATTGGGACCTGCTCGATCCAGACCTGTTCAATTCGAAATAACATCGTTTTCTCCTCTCGATCCATAGATGTTACCTATAAAACCACAATAAAAAGAAATGGTACCAGTTATTCAATTATTTTAGATCTGAAAAATGAGAAATCCCAAAAATCAAATTCACTAAAACCAACTTAAAATGAATACAACCGAAAACCATTCAAAACGTATATCTTGAATACTGCTTTGTGGTGATGGCCAGCCCCACACGGGACCATGCAGGTCTACCTATGCTATGGGGGGTTTACGTATATCTTGAATACTGATGTCCAAAGTGAAATATAACCCAAAAATGGGAACGTTGGCCAAATCACAGAGAGTTAAAGAAAAAACTGAAAAGTTATTAGGTTATTAGTTTCTTTGCTTCTCATGTTTTCTTCCTTCTTTTTCATGGTCTCTACATATAGATAAGTTTCAATTTAGTGTCATTATTCATAACGAAGATTTCCACCAAGACTAATGAGCGTTATGCTAATGATTGGGATTAGAGTTCATACCATCTGCATATAGATATGTTTTAACTTAGTACCATTATTAATAACAAATATTTCCACCCGAACTAATGAACAATCAGTAGAATTTTTCTTAAAAGCAAACTCAAATTGACCCAATATATTGACTTCATTAGAGGGAAAATTAGAAACGTTTCAGTTTTTTCTAGGCACCCCCTTCAACTATTTTCAATGCAAGTGCCTCCCCTAAACTATGCATTTTGTTACAATTACCCCCTGCGTAGTTAAGAAAAACATGGCCAAAAATCCCTAGAAAGGGATATTTTCAACATAATGCACAATTCAAGATTATCGCTTGCATTAAAAATAGTTCATGGGGTTTCTTGCAAAGACTAAAAAACTCCATTTTTTATTATTTTCTCTGAGTTCTCCATTTATGTTAGTTAGCATGCCGATAAACTTCATTGTGGAGTGAGTTCTTATGGATTTTTCTGACTCCTAACTTGTATCTTGATCCTAGTCATGAAGATATATAAGCTTCATGAACAACTAACTTTTGTATGTTATTTTCACCTATTATCCATCTTTTTTTATGAATAAAAGGTAGAACCTTCCCGATAAATAAATTTGTGCAATTGTATCAGAATTTTTCATGTGAAGGAGCATTTAAACCTTGGTTAGACAGCTCGTGTCTGGCAGTGGTACCCACCGAGAGTTAGCCAGAAAATTCTTTGCGTCCCATTATCTCAGGGTAATGGAAGAGGGGGAGGCAGTTTATTTGTGGTTTGACCACATATATATAGTTATAATTGACATTTCTATCCCCCCATCTTCATTCATACATCTTTGGCCCTTGAAGCATCATAAACAATATTAATGATATTATGAGGGCCCAGATCTATATAACGAAAAGTTTGAGTTGCAATAAAATACACATGGTTCAGTTATTGAATCCCTCGAGATTGAATCCAGCAATGAAATTTGATTTTGCACAAACTTAATGATACATGGATGCAAGATAGATGATGATAGTATGGGGAATAATCAGACTCTTCCAATTGCCACATTTGGGCGTATTCCTACTCCATTATCAACTGCAGATCTTCGAAATGCTTGATTTTGTAGTGCAATTTCTTTAACTACGTCTCAATTTCATGAGGATCTCCCGCGCATACAAATCAACGTCATAACAGAACAACAAAGTAAAGAAATGAATAATAGCACATAGACGCGCATTAGATATTATATGCTGCAGAGGTGGACACTTCCAATGATAAAGGAATTTTAACATATGTAAATTGTACCAAGTGGTATTAGTCATACAACACGAAGAATAGATATGAAAACATATAAAAATACTAAAAATCAACGATTGAAAAATAACAAAATAAAGAGAAGAAAGTTAATAATAAATCTAATAAATTTACAAAATCATGTTGTTAATATCTTCTATGCAATTGATGCTAGCATTTACAATCCAAATATTTTTGTACTGATTAGATCTTAGCATAAAACTAAAAGTTGAACTAAAAGATGAAACCATGGTTATCAAATGAAATCACACATACCTAAAAAACACAATCCCAGGTGCTCGTCCGGTCCATTTTTCAAACTCCTAAAAAATTAAGAGAGAACTAATTCAAATATCATAAATGAAAATTAGAAAGGGACAACTAACAACATAATGAATTTATGATATAACATAAAGCTAAATAAGGTGTAAGCACACAATTCATGTATAATTCAAGTCATGAATAATTTTATCCGTTGCCAAACATAAGAATGCTTGAGAGATGTAAGAACTCAATTCATGTAAAATTTTCAATTGATGCATGAATCCCAATCAGTAAATTCATACAATTCAGATGATCCAAAAGCATTATACTATAACAATAAACAATGAACAAACACCCATGAAATTCTCTCAAGATGTTTAAATTCGAGAAAATCAACATGAAAATCGATGCAACACTACTCTTAAATGCATCTTTGATGAGGTGTGGCATAAGAACCCCCACTTAGCTCCCTACGGACGGGAAACACGTAACAAGTAGTCAAATCATGGTTTTGAATCATTTAATAAGCATTACAAAGTATTGGATTTAATAATCATTATGATTAGAGATAAATGTACCCATAGAAGAGGATGAAAGTAATAAAATTAAAGATAAATTCAAAATAGATAAATTTGCCCACATTTTAGGGAAAGACTCGAAATGCTTGTGATTTAGGAGTATATACACCAGAGATTACATTTATCCCCACAACCTAAATGTATATATACGCACATCCAAAATAAAAATGGAAAAACACGTTCATCAAACAAATTTAGATTGCTCTTTTGGAATTTAGCTGGAAATAATACCAGTTGATTTTATCCTTGGTTTACCATTACCTCGATGAGATTGGAGGATCGAATGGAACGAACTTTCATAATTGTGTTGCCTTGTTGTAGTGTAAATGTATTTTCCTCCGGCCGCCTTTTTAGATTTTTCCTTTCTCCTTTGGGGGCTATTGATCTCAACTATGCTCAATAAAAAGAATCACGATATTGTAGGGAGCAATCCCTGTTAAAAACTAAGTGAAACATGGATTAAGAAAATTATAATAGTGAACTAAAAGGTGCCCAATAACTGAAACCAAAAATGGGGAACAAAATTGATGAAATATGGGGAATAAAAGTGAACTAAAAGAATTCTTCAAAAAAATTTACTAAAAGTTGAAACCATGGTGATCAAATGAAATCATGTTCCACTATAGAAATTGAAACCACAAATACCTATAAATACAATCTCAGGTGCTCGTCTGGATCATTTTTGAAACTCCTAAAAAAACTAAGAGATAACTAATCTAAATATCATAAAAGAAAATTAGAAAGGGACAACTAACAAAATAATGAATTCATGATATAACATAAAGTTATATAAAGTGTAAGCACACAACTCATGTATAATTTAAGTCATGAATAATTTTATCTATTGCCAAACATAATAATGCTTGAGATATGTAAGCACACAATTCATGTAAAATTTTCAATTGATGCATGACTCCCAATTAGTAAATTTATACAATTCAGATTATCCAAAAGCATTATACAATAATAATAAAGCATGAAAAAACACCCACGAAATTTCTCAAGATGATTAAATTCAAGAAAATAAACACAAAAATCGATGCAACACTGCTCTTAAATGCATCTTTGATGAGGTGTGGCATAAGAACCCCCACTTGGCTCACTACGGACGGGAAAAACGCATCAGGTAGTCAAATCATGGTTTTGAATAATTTAATAAGCATTACAATGTAATGAATTTAATAATCATTATGAGTAGAGATAAATGTAGCCAAAGAATAGGAGGAAAGTAATAAAATTATAGATAAATTAAAAATACATAAATTTACCCACGTTTTAAGGAAAGACTCGAAAGGCTTGAATCACACCATTTATTGCATTTATCCCCGCAACCTAAATATATATACGCACACAGAAAATAAAAATTAAAAATATTGAATCACACCAAAACACAAATAAGGAATTCATTTCCTACTATTTATCAATAAAAAAAATTGTAATGAAAAATAATTAAAATCTAAAGTTCACATTAATATTACCTTATCAATATCTCAAACACTATGAGACTAAAATTTCTGAATCAACCCTGAAATAAAGAAGAAAAAAATTAGAACCATCTCAGTTGAAATATAAGATACTAATTTTTAAATTAACATCCCCACTCTCTATTTTTATATAGATAGAAAAATCCCCAACATATTTACAACATCTAAAAAATAAATATTTCTTGAAATGTGAACTATTTTGAAGATTTAGAAGTGAAAAAAAATTTGAACCTTAATCGAGTATGTACAAATCACCAATCCAAATATCCAAAAATAATGGCACAATATAAATAAATGAAAAAAGAGGAATCTAAACATACATTAGGGTTTAAAAAACGGTGGATAAAAAATGGTAGTTCACAATCGCAACCTGAAAAATAAAAAATCACAGTCTCAAACTTCTACAAACGTACGAGTGTAAAAGAAATGGGGGTTACCTGCTATTGCGCCTACATGGATCATGGAGAGAGAGTTGAAGAGAGAGGGAGAGAGAGGGAGAGAGAGGTGGAGGTTTGGATATCAGTGATAGATGAAAGAGCTGAAACAAATGAGAAAGGGATGCAGACATTTTAGGGTTTGTCTGAAGGGGTCACACATTTTTCACCAAGTTATTTTCTGTCGAAAGGGAGAAACGACAAAATGAGAGAGAGGGAGACAATGAGGAGGACGGGTAGGGTTTGGGCAAGTTAGTGTAATGGGGAAAATGATCTCAGCCCTTCATTTCGTGCCTAGGTGGGTTCGATCTAAATCGTGAAGTGTCTTCCAAACTTATGAATAGTGAAAATACCATTACTCCTTATTATATATATCTATATAATAAAGTAGAAAACTTATGTATGTCATAAGTTTGATCGATGATGTCATCCAATGTAGTTTTCCTGCATTGCCTAATTTACCCCTCTAAAATTTTGGTTCCCCCCCCAAAACCAACACTCAATTATTTTTGTTGTGTAAATCAAAATTCAAAACAATGGATAAAATAGTATTTTCCCTCATTCTACCCTATCATACCACACACGATACCTACCCTCTCACAAGGTTCTCTTTTTCTCCCTCTCTCTATATCTCAAACATACAACACGCGCGGCTCTCTATATCACTCCCTCTCTCTGTGTGCTTTCTTATTTCGGTGTGGTTCACCAGCGGTGCTCCCTCTCCCTCTATCCTTTTACAGATGTTCTCTCTCTCTCTCTCTCTCTATCTCTCTCTCTCTCTCTCTCTCTCTCACACACACACACACACACACACACACACACACACACACACACACACACGCAAAGGCACATACACTGGCAGTGCTCCCTCTCCCTCTGAGTTTTTTTTTTTTGCTAATGAAGATAATCGACCTACTTCTATTAATTTACATGTTTTTTTTGTAAACTGTTACTATTAATTTTTCTCACACAACGTTTTGTGTTTTGTTAGTTTCCTTTTGAAATAACAGAGCTTTAGATCTTGATTTCTCTCTCGATTTTCATGGATTGGTCAAAAAAGGTTCTGTTTGAAGTTTTTCTCATTGCGGCATCAGCCGTTCATGGAGCTCAAGCGGATGCTATGGTCAGTGGCACTGTCTTTTGTGATCAATGCAAAGATGGCCAAGTATCCTTATTTGATTATCTGGTTTACAGTGAGATCCACATTCATTTTTCATTTTTCATTTTTAATATTTATATATTTATGTTCATTATATTTGATGGTGTGTTTTCTTATCTGGAATATACTATGGTGTATATTTTATGTTATTTGGAACTGATGTATTAGGGTCAAGAGATTACCATTGTTTGGAACTGATGTTTTTTTGTTACCAATGTTTGCAAATAATGTGTGTTTTCTGTTTCGTTGTTGTTCCAGAATTTGGGTCCTGAAGGCCAGTGTAGAGAATGACTGAGATGAAGATGACGAAGAATAGAATACAAGCACCGCTTCTTTTAGCAACGTGGTAAACTAGTAAGTTTTCTTTTACATCTCAAGATTTTTTTTCATATGTAAAAAAATATAATGTATATTTACTTTTGATATTACCCAAACCTTAATCACTAAAATGAAATAAGTGGGAAAGAACAAAAGAGGCAAAAGCATATGTTGGTTTACACTCTATGAGCCTCCCTCAAAACTTTGAACAATGAATTGTAAATGGGGACCCAAATTTATTGTCATTTATAATAGCAGTGCAAATAGAAGTCTTTGATGCCTTTTTTCTCTTGAGTTTGGCTTTCATCACCACCTCACTTAGCAGGAGCAACTCTTTAATATGCAGGGACTGTTACTGGGAAGAACATTTGCCTAATTCCTTCAGCCTCAATAATGGGTAAAATGATATCGGATGCACTAGATGTCAATCTAAATCCAATCCACATTCGTTTGGGTGAGGGGAAAGTAAGTAAAAAGATACCCATGCCAAATATTTCCACCCCAAAGAAATGGCAAACCAAGATCAATAGGCAAGGGCTCAATCCGGGTAGTAAAAACACGAGTCTAGATGAGGAAACGCCGTCGAGGCTCAAATTGTCGAAACATGCCTCTCTCATTTCTAACCTCGCTTGATCAGGTGACGCAAAAAACATAATATACAGTGCGCTTGGTGTTTCGATTTTTTTCCTTTATTTTCTGGTTTTTACCGAAATACGTGACTTTTTTTGGTAGAGGTTTGTTGCCCTTTAATTTATTGGCTTTATTTTTAGAAATGATGAATTAGGTGTGATTTTATTATTGTGTACATCATTAGGTTTTCATTTTATTTTTGTTAGATATCTGATGATAAAAATGGTGATGAAATCTTCAATGCAATAGGTATCAAGAGATAATGCCTCTCTCTTCAAATTACTTGCACACTCAAATATTGATGAAGGCAAAGAAGGCGACACCACAACAATTATTAGGTAAATATGAACCCCCCTTTCTCGAAATGGGATTGTATGAACACACCTTATCTTTGAGTTTCTTTTGAATATGTTTCATCTATTTTTTTTTTGTTTCTTACAATTTTTTAGGGTACCGTAGAATTAAATTTTGCATTGTATTATAATTTGAATATTTATGGGTCTTCACTGATATGCTAGGTACGATAAAAAAATGCAAAATGTAATATATATGTAGTTTTTAGTTTTGTAGGGTTGTTTGATATACTGTATTTTTTTATTCCAAAAAAATGAAAGCTATCAAAAGAAGCGCCTGTGAGAAATTCATTTTTTTTTCTTGAGGTCAGCTACTGAACAAAAGTAGCTACATTTGCAGACCCGATCAAAAGGCATTTTTTGTATGACTGACACATAGTATTTTTTTTCCCACTTTCCACAGGATTAACACATAGTCCCTATTTGGTTTGAGGCAGTTGACTGCCTTGAGCCCATAAATTATAATCTGCATTTTCATCAAAGTGTATAATTCCTTTTATGCAAGTTTGTTGATTCATGGTTTTAGATACATAATTAAGTGGCTTCACAAAATGGCTTCAAGACTTTCACAAATGGATTCACGAGCTTCGCAAACAAAGAGGGATAATAGTTCGTGAATAAAAAATCATTATAACTTGATTGTTTAATTTCATAGCTGGACAATAACAGGTTCTGATTATGTTTTAACTTTGTTTTGACCCTTTTTTGTAGGTTATATATGGTGGATTGGATTAAATTGAATTGACTCGAATTTATTGGTATCCGCACTATATATTTTAACTCTTGCAGTTTCAGAATATATGGGTTTGTTCTGTGTTTTTTTCTCTACTTATTTTACTAATATTTGTATCTAGAATATATTTATTAGACACATGATTGAAATGAACTTTCATTGATGCCCAGAGTAATAGTATAGAAGTAGCTTTCCGTTCTGTTGAGTGCCTAGAGTAAATCCCCTTCTCCCCTACCTAATTGAGTGTCCTATTCGTCGACACATTTTTTTAGTTTGTGCTTCTAGGTTTTATAATTTCATTTGTAACCTAATTGTGTGGCATGCTATTCTGTATTTTTATTCAAATTTTTTTTTTTTTGGTGAAACAAAATTGATCCATCTACTCTTTTAATTTGTAATTGATTTTGTCAAAGGTATGTCTAATTATCACGGTGACGTTGGCCTAAATACGGTCATATCCACTATGTTATTTTTAACTCAGGCATGGATAATTGATCCATCTACTTCAAATTAGTGTAACTCATTTAATGATTTAAATATGGTGGGATGATCTTTCACTGTTTGACGAATTGAGTCCATCAGCTATTTATTTGAGTTCATAAGCTACTTTCACCCATAATGTTGACAACTTTTTGGTAATTCAAAACGGTATATTGTCGGTTGGTGTTGGTTGCATGTCGTTAGATAAGTATTCTGTATTGACGTAGAATTGAATGGTGTTTTTAAAATTATAGAATTCTCATAATTATTAATTGCTTGTATCTTTTTTATTTTTATTTTTAGTTTTACCATTGAAATAACTGATAATATGTTTTAGTTTTTAAAACTTACTGAACAATATGTTTTAGTTTTTGTAATAGTGATACTTTTCCTTTTATAACACTTATTTATAAATGATGGTAGGACAGACAAAGGTGAGTTTTTTCAATCTTATATTTTTGTTCTTTTTTACATTGTTATGAATGATTGTAGGATGGACCGTGGTGGTTGGTACAATTTTTTTTAGCAGTTACTTCCCCAAAAATTGTGGCAACTCTTTTCACGCAAAAAGTGCAGCAGCTGTTTCAACCAAAAAAAAGAGTATCACTATGGACACACTTACATACCTGTTTCCCTATAACGTTGAACATATCAAATGGTAGGGACGGTGACAATACCTGCTTAAAATGTATTGAGTTGTTTGTGGTAGTGCAACAAACATCAATACTTGCTTAGGATTTTTATACCTGCCAGTACTTTTTTATACATGCTTAGTTTGTCCCATCGAAACTGAACAGGGGCATATTCACTAATAAGAGTGGTTTGGCAAATCATTTACCTTCTTGGTTTTATACCTGGTTGAATATGACTACTTGGTTTTTATACTTTCTTGAGTATAATTTTTTATTACATGCTCGAGTACAATTTGTGATTGACATTATTTTGGAAAACTGTGTTTGTACCTCTGATTATTTTGGAAAATATTCATAGAATTCAAAATGTACAACATGACTAAATTTAGAAGTAAATTATATCAAGGTAACATTGAATCCATAGTTAAAACTTGCATATCTTGAAATTCAGTAAGTTTCTTTTCACACGGGATCTTTATTTTGGACGTCTTGAAAAGCAAAGTATGACTCTAAACATGGGAATACTGATTTTACAACTCTTGAATACATCCGTAGGGATGGGGGATACCTATTTAAAGAGTGTGAAAATGATCAAGAGGGGGATACATATTTCCAAGAATGTGCTATCTGTTTCCAAGAGTGTGCTAGATGAATTTGATACCTATTTTGACATGATGTATTACTATATAATTTGACACAAAATCATCTATAGTACTATGTAGTTTGACATGTTCTAATACTATATATTACAATATTACAACTGTAGTACTGTTATTTTCTTTAAATGCAAAGAAAATAAGCTTTATCTATTTCTATGCATGTAATATATTTCTTGGCCAAAGTGCATACCCAATTTAAGCCCTTCTATGTATAATGTAAGGTTGTTTTATATTAAGAGAGGCTTATAACTCGATATAAAAACTGTCGCTGAATTCTACAGGCGTTTCATCATTGTTGACTACAAGATTCCCCTTCAAAGAGTGACAATATGTGTGGCATGGATGCCCTGATCTCTGAAGAATAGATTGTTTTCAATATCAAAATTACATGAGATTGAAAATTATGTCGGGTAAAAGTCCGTTTACTTCCGTAAATTTGGTCTATGAAGGGCAGTCCTTTACATGGTTTCACACTTTTCAATTATTTTTATCATACCTCAAGTTCTTAACCTTGATCCTAATATTGAGTTTTTTTATATTTGACTCGTAAAATAATTCGGGAGTCGTCTACATATTATCGGTGTAGTATGTATTCTCTGATTATGTTTTATTTGAGATTTGATTATACTGTGTTGGGTTTGTTATATTTTTTATATCTAAACTATTTGTGTGCCGCGATAGTTTTTATATCTAAACTATTTTTATATTTTAAACTATTTTTATAAGAGTGTGTGTTCCCGTACAAAGTTAACATAAACTTAAGTTAACATAAGAAGTTTGAAATTGTTACATAATCTTCACTAAAGTTAATATAACTTTTCTTCCCTTATTATTTATTTTTTTCACATTTTTGGTTGTCATTGGATTTGGTCTCAAGCTACCACTGGCCTGTGCTCTCTCTATCCATGTTTATGGGATTTCACTGAATGTTAATACTGAATACGTAGAAAGCGTGCATTCAGTGGACTGTACTACGAGTTGATACAATACATCTAATACACATATTACTAACCTTGAGTCTGTGCATCTTTATCCTATATATTGTTAAAGGAGAACATTGTATGGTCGTGTTTGTACCGTTTTCTAATTAGTTCATTGTTATTTTATTTTATTTTACGTTTTTTGGTATAGTGGTTAATCTAACAAATGGGCAAGTGCTTTAATTATATGAGAAAGTGGAAAAAAACTATATACATATGTGGTGTGTATTATCATGTGAGTCCAAGATTTGTCTTAATGTGAGCATTGATTCAAGATTTCTCAATAAGTTATCCTTTTCATTAATGTTTATTTGCTGCGAACTAAGTACGACGTATGATTCTGTCAACGACGTACACTTTCGAAAACTATCGACGTGCCTTCAGGCACGGGCATACACTAGTATATATATATATATATATATATATATATATATATATATATATATATATATATATATATATATATATATATATATATATATATAAGAGAGAGAGAGAGAGAGAGAGAGAGACCCCCTCCTGTAAGGACTCCTTATGGTGCAAACTCCGGTACATACCATTTTTTAAAATAGTAAGAAAATGAATTTTTTGATGAAATTTTATGGATATGATGTCCTTGGTGAGAAGATCATCTCCAATTTTTTTAATCAAAAAATTCAATAAAAAAACAGTTGAGATGGGGTGATATGTAAAAAAATAATATAAATATGCATTTTCGACCGTTGAAATGTTGGGATCATCTCAACAACTTTTTTATTGAATTTTTTTATGAAACTTCATGGATATGATCTCGGTCGTGAGAATATCATATTCATGCAGTTTCACCCAAAATTCAATCAATAATGTGGTTGGCAATGAGGTAGTTAGTAATGACAATGAATTAATGGAACTAATTGTGTTTAAAATGACAAAATGTCAACTTTTATATGATTCAAAACGATTCATTATCTTAATGAGTAATAATGGGTGAACCCGACATGACATGTTAAGATAAAAGGTCGAGTTCAATATGGTTTTTTCACATGATAAGAAGGTCATCCATTTATACACGAACCCGATAAGACCGAAACACGATAAAAATCAACACAAACATGACTCAACATGACCCGTTGCCAGATCTACTCTTACCCACTGTGAGGAGAAAAAAGTGTAATTTGAGCAATATCGGCCTCCCATTGTGGGTTGCCTAAAGGGTGTTGTTAAAGGTAACTTAAAATTTTATTCATAACACTAGTATCTCACCATCACAAATTAACTAAAAACTTCTTCCATATATAAAACTAAGAGGCACTTCAAGAGTCAAATCATATAAAAATTAAATTTGATCGAAATCCTTATTTTCCGTCTTCATTCTCTATTGAAAACAAAAACATTCTCTCTAAACCAAAGACATTAACAATAGAAGTTCAAGCTTCAACATTAATCGGGTATCTTGTAGTTATTTGAATACATTAATCATTCATTTATAAACTTGTTAAGTTGTAAACCCCCAATATTTGTATGTAAACCTGTTAAACCATAAGCATTGAAACAAACCCTATTGTATGTGAACATCTTAACTTGTAAAACCCCACTATTTGTAATATAAATTAAGTGAATAGATTAATGAACCAAAATGTAAAAACTTAAGAAACAAATAAGAAAAAAACTGATAGCTTGACACAACCTCGGAGTCTCGTCACCGTAGAAGACGACTTTGCACGTTGAATCCATCGGTTGCTAACTAAACACAGTGGAAGCGCACCACATAACATTGAAGACTTTATGGGAACATTTACACAGTGTGTTGTCATCATGGTTAGGGTATACAACCAGTGAGAAACTTTCGTACTTGGTTGAAGCCCATGGTGACTTGTGGATGTCACTTTTTTCATGTGGTATGTTTTCACTATGTTTTATGCATAGAATTCGGTTACAAGTGACCGTGGTTTGTTAATTCCTCATGGTATAACCCATCGTATTTTTGTAACATGTTTTTAATTGCCAATTTAGGTTTATTAGTTTGATATTTATATTTATTTACAAAATTTAAACATCAAGAGAAAGAAAAGGTTCTACATTTTCTGAAAGGAAACGTAGGTTGAGGCTACGCAAACTTACTTCAGGCAAGAGAATGAGGGTGAGAGTAAAAGGCAAGAAAGTTCATTAAAAAGCAATAGTAATGAGCAATTGAGGAGTGGTTAGAGTAATGAAGGTGGTGAGAAGGGAAGACATAGCACATCACATAGTAAGGGCCCATAATAGATGAACAGACAAGGTAGTGGTGACAAGAGGGATGAGCAAGCGATAAGGGAGAACGTGGAGGGTGTTGAGGAATAAGAGGAGGATGGGAAGGCAGTGATAAAGTGGAGGTTGTTCTTCCGAGTACAAATATAATTCCCCAGCCTCGATTTTGGTCATCGTTGGGTCAACTCGCACTGAATGGGGGAGTTAAAAGGGGAGAGGGAAATTCCGTTTTTATTATTTAAGAATAATCCTTCAATTATACCATTTGTTAATTATTAAATTGTCGAATTTAATTTGAGAAAAAAAAAAAGTAACCACCTTAAGTAATCAAGTTAATTAACAATGTTTATTTATGAAAATACCTTTAATCCAAAAATACTAATTAAATAAGAAGTAAATTATAGTTGTCCTTCACATGTCCAAAGGCCTGAATAAATTAATTTTAATGTCTCAATTCTAATGTATCAAAAGGCAATTTAAATAAAATGACAGATCCTCTAACAATGATGGTTGCCCTCAGTGGACTTACATACATCATTTCCTATGTCCCTACTCGATGTATTTGGGGTGGGAGTGGGCGTTTTAACATAAAAAGAAGGGGTGATCAAACGCTCTGTAGAGTGGGAAATACTAAGCAATAAGTTTTCTATGAAAATAATATATATATATAACATGTATTTTAAATAATTTCAAAAACATTCAACATTTTTCTTAGTATTAATGCAATTACCATGTAATTGTCAAAAACTATGATATTGTTACATAAAACTTGTTAATATCATATCATTAATTATAAAAACAACTTATAAGCAATCCTTAGACTTTTATTTATTCATTTATAAATTTTTAATTGGAAAAAATGGAACAAGGCACATATCAGCTCCACGATCAAAACTTTAGATAAACCAAACTTTAACTAAAAGAAACCAATCGAGATAAAGGTATAAAGACAAAAAAAAAAGTAATGTTCAATAGACGGTGAGCATATATTAAAACCGCACACACAATCTGTAATATTTCTTATATTAAAGAGAGACCTTTTGTTACATTATAAGGGAAAATAAATTACATAGAAAATATTTTCCCCTCAAGAATCCAACAATCAAACTAATGTAGCAATAATTTCATCAATATTTCTATCAGAACTTCCACCATCATCGAATGCATTTATGATTATCTCCCTCCACTTGCTAGCATTTTTCTAATATCCATTCTTGTGTCTGTCTCCATGACTTCTCTTATACACTCTGCAATCGTATTCTCGTGAATTATTCTTGTATCATGTGTCTTAGGCTTAATTCCTACCCTCCAAACATCCACAACATACTTTGCATTGGTGCTCTGATCACGCCATTGTGGGATTGTCACCATTGCAACCCCCAAGCTTAGCGACTCTAATGTTGAATTCCTGCCACTATGTGTCACAAAACATCCTATTGCCTTGTGTGATAAGACGTCTAACTAAGGACACCACGAAACAACTAATCCTTTCTCACATGTTTCCTCAATAAAGTTATTGGGTAGTTTAGCCACTTCTGACTTCCTAACAATCCATATAAAGTAATGGTTACTTATTTTGAAACCCCACGCTAGATCTTTCATTTGCCCAAATCCTAGTTTTGCTAAACTCCCAAAGGATACATATACAACAGATTTATCAAGTCGATCATTAAGCCACTTCATGCATGTGTGAGTTTTTGGCAAGTACATACTAAGACCATTCTCTCTATCTTCTTGAAGTCTTTTGGCCAAATGCATTGATGGTATTGTTGGTCCGATCATTCTTAATGGGCATAACTTTGACATACAATCAACCTCCTATTCAATATTACATCTTATCAGCTAGTTACTAGTATTGTTTAGCAATAACTAATGGTGGAAACACATACTATACACATAAAGTTATTTCCCATGGACAAATTATTCGTCACAGAGTATAAACTATAAATTATAATTTTAAACATTAAAATTATTTTCACTATAATAGTATTTTACTATAATCTATAACCCATGGTGATCTCTACCATGTTTTGTACCTTGTGAGTTTACCATTAAATCAATGACTTACTAAAATTTTATATATTTATTCGTACCTAAATTATGGAAACAACCCAACATATATTATCCACTTTTATGAAACCAACAATATTAAAAATAGTAATATATTGTACCGGTAATTTTTCAGTGTTGTTGACTTATTACATAGTTCCATTATAATTTTTATAGTTATATGTACCTCCATTTGGGTGTAACAAGATCGACCATCCCTAGAGTTAATTACACCGATGGCTGATGATGTAGGCCCCTCCACCCTTGGATAATGATGTTTAAAAATATGGTTAATTCTGCAAATATGCAGGGAACTTTACTTGATGTTCCATTTTGGTCACTAAACTATTTTTGTTGCGGATATAACACGTACTTTCGTTTTGTTGCTAAACACTAGTAGTGGCAAAATGTGGTCCAAATAATAAAACCACTCATATTAGCCTAGTTATTTAAATATGAGTTCATATTTAAAAGTTATGAGTTATATATGAGCTGTACTAAAACGCTGTGAGTCAAATATGAGTCCCGCACTTGAAAGCTATGAATCAAAATATAGGCCCATATTTTAAAAACTATGAATCAAATATAGAGCTCATTTTTAAAAGTTGTAAAATATGAGTTTTTTTAGGAATTGTAATACTTAGTTTAGTAGAAAAAAATATTTTACCCAACCCATATTTGGTCCAACTCATATTTACCTAACTCATATTTAACCCATCCAAATTAAGCTCCGCCCATAATTTTGCCACTAATGCTAGACACTTAACATCGTTAACTAAAATTAACGGATTGATGATGTGTCATGTGATTGTAATATGACGTGTCATCCAGGTGTAATAAAATTTTAAAAAAATTAAAAATATATTGTAATGTCTGACACGGAATCTAATTGTAACAAAAACACAAAAAAATATAAGTATTTATTGTATTGTTTTATGTTACTATTCTTTAACAAATTTAACAGTGAAAAACTCGAATAAAATTTCTCTAATAAAATTTGACATTAAACATTAAGCATTGAGGGAGGACTTCCCTTGAATTTAAAATTTTAGCAAAGGTAAAAACCAAACACCAACTTAATAGTCTTTCACTTTGTTCATTATTTTTATTAGTACAAGAATTAAACCGATGACTGTGATAAATCACTTCCTGTAATACTTAATCTAATTAATAGATAAAATATAATCGTTCTAATACAACATCATCACCAATACATTATTGCCCCAATTCGTCCAACGTACCCATCCTCAAATCACATATTGATGCATCATGGGTGAATTTGAGGTGGTGAATGCACGACTTCATGAAGTCAAATTCGAGTTCTGCAATGGTCAAATTCGAGCTGAACAAATTTTCAACTAATTTTTACTTTGGACCACTTTTTCCAAGAGTCGGCCCCACATCCAAAGCCTAGAATCTTATATCTATTTGCTACAATGCCACATAGCAAACAATTAATATTTATAGACTCTAGTGTTAAAGGCTTGAATTCCCATCTAGCGAGGTGAGACTTCATGTCCATTTCATGGCATCTACTTTACTAGTGTAGTATGTTATGAACTAATGAGAATTGTATGTGATGTTTTATGCCTACATTTGTTTGCACATTAAATAATTTGTGTTTAAATTAAAATACCAAATACTCTAATATATTTATGTTTTTAAATCAAAATTTAAAATAAAGTATATTAATAACAAAAAATATCTTTTTAAATAAACATTGACTCTAATATTATTATCAACTCAACAAAGTCCTTCCAAATATCTGGTATTGATTATATTAATATAAAGTATATTAATAAATTTTCTCTATTTTAAATAAACATTGACTCTAATATTATTATCAACACAGTGTGTGTGTGTGCGTGTGTATATATATATATATATATATATATATATATATATATATATCCATCCACATAATATGATAGCATGGTTTTTTAAAAAATTTGAAAAAATCTTCACTTTTTTTATGTATGATATTTTCCTCTTTCATGTCCATGCATGAAATGTGATGCTAAAGTGTTTTTTTAATTTATTTTTATTTTAATAAAAAGGGTATTGTTATTATTTTTTAAAACGAAAATAATTATTTTTAAAAAGGGAAATAATTTTAAATAGTTTAATTTATATGTTTTTAATTTTTTTAATTTATATTTTTAAATTTTTTAATTATATTTTTAAACTATTTTTATATTTTTATTTTCCACTAATATATATATATATAAATAGAAATATATTAAAAATCATAATTATATATTAAAAAAATATTTTTGTATGTTAAATATATAGACGCACTCGTGATGCTCCCGCTTCCTGATTTCAATAATTTAAAAAGCCACGCATTGGCACAGTCACATCCGCACCTGCACCCGCACCCGCACCCGCATTAGGGCACTAAGCCAATACAGTTAATAGTAAAAGGAAAAAAGATTAAAAAATAATAGACATAAAAGATGGAACCTCATCAAAATAGAAAAAGCAACATAAATAAACACAGGTTCAGTCAAGATTCCCTCCTATCTTGAATTCATAAATGTATAGATTGTAGGATATTAAGAGTTTAGATATAGGTATATAAGCTGCCAAAAAGAAACAAATATCTAAACTTTGTTTAATTTGATAATATAATAAGGTTCTCGTAACATGTATATTAAGAGTACAAATTAAAAATTCAAAAATAATAGAGACAAAATTCTTATATATATTTAAAAAAATACAAATACTCATGTGAAAGTTTAATATTTACTACTTCGTGACATTTAACCTCATAATAGGTAACCTAAGACACAAATTTTCATATTTCATATAACACATAACAGTAACACCATTGCCTTACCTCCACTCATCTTCATTCCAGTAAAAGCAATCCTAAAAATAGAAACTCGATGATATTTTGAAACGTGTTATCTTTTTGGGCTCCAATTGAATTCCTATAAATTACTAATAATCATACTAAAATTATAGAGTCTCTCTATTCCCACTTTAAACGAACATTCCCCCACTCCACTTTAATGTGAAAAGATTTTAATACCCTAAAAGTTCATTCACTTAATCCAAAACTCATAATTTTCTCGCTTTTCATTCAAAAAGGAGAAAAAAAAACATTTTCACCATTTTTTTTATTTGTCTAAAAGCTGTTTTTTAATAAAATTGTATTTTTACAAAAAAAAAGATAATTTAAAAGAAAAACTCTACAGTTTTTTCTCTTTTAAATAAATAGTTAAACAAAGTTTTTTTAATTATAAAAAAGAGTTGTATATATATTTGAAAAAAAATAGTTTTTTAAAGATAAAACCAACATTCCGTTCATTTTAATAAAAAAAATAACAATATGTTTTTATATATATAATGTACAATTTGCTTTTTCCATAAAATCATTGTTTTTGTAAAATACAATTAAAATAATATAGTGCATTAATGTCTTTAGGGATTAAAAAAAAAAGAAAATAGTTTTTTATTAAAAAAAAAACGCTACAAATTTTTCTTTTTAGAAAAAACAGTTAATTTTTAAAAACACTCAAAACTGTTTTGAAAAGTTTATATAAAACACTCAAAACCATTTTGAATATAAAAATGTTTATTTAAAAAAAAGGTTGTATAAAAAATTGTTTTAACTTTATATAACCATTTTAAAAAGTAAAAAAATTATTTACATTGTTATATAGGCGGCCAGACCACATATACATACCGCTGGCGTGAACCATTTTTTCCTATTTATTGGTTCGTGTCAGCGGTCTGACGGCCTATACATACCGCTGACGCGTATAATTTTTTTTTATATCAACAACAGTTCATTTTTTTTAACAGTGGAAATAATTTTTTTACTTTTAAAAACGATTATATAAAGTTGAAACAATTTTTATACAAATTTATTTTTTAAAGATTTTTTTTAAATAAACATCTTTTGTGTTCAAAACGGTTTTGAGTGTTTTTAAAAATGAACTGTTTTTCACAAAAAGAAATAACTGTAGCATTTTTTTTATATAAAAAACTATTTTTAAACCCCTAAAGACATTAATGCACAATAGTATATGTATATATTAGTTTATGAAATGAAAAATCTACATTATTTTGATTGTATTTTACAAAAATAATTGTTTTATGGGAAAAAAAATGTACATTATATATATAAAAAACATATGTTATTTTTTTTAAAAATGAACGGAATGCTGGTTTTATCTTTTAAAAACTATTTTTTTTCAAACTATATAAACAACTCTTTTTTATAATTAAAAAAAAAACTTTGTTTTACTGTTTTTATAAAGAGAAAAAACTATAGAGTTTTTTTTTTAAATTGTCTTCTGTTTTTGTAAAAATTAAGTTTTTTTTTATAAAAATGTAATTTTATTAAAAAAAAGTTGTTAGACAAATAAAAAAAAAAAGATGAAAAGGGGTTTTTTCTCCTTTTTGGATCAAAAGAAAAAAGAAAGTTATGAGTTTTGAATTAAGTGAATGAACATTGAGGGTATTAAAGTCTTTTCACATTAAAGTGAAGTGGGGAAATATTATTTGAAGTGGGAATAGAGAGACTCAAATTATATGGATGTAAAAATAATATATTAATGTCGTATATTTCAAGTAAAAATCTTTCATATTAGGGGTGTAGGAATAAACCGTGTGCTGTAAAAGGGTAAGTTAGCACGAACGAACCTGTTTCTCGAATTCGCAAACGTTGTTGTACATCACCCAATCCACTTGGTGTAAATTACAAAACTGATTAAAAAGCATCAAGTGGTGGCAATCCACGAAGCACAAATTTGTCAACCTCAGAATATGTTCCCCACCGCACAAGACTGAGTGAAAAACACAGCCCCTACTAACCCAAAGTTTTTACCCACATCAAGTACCCATGGCATAAAAGCATCGTATATAACACAAGTCACAGATTCGCCCATCTCCCGATGCCTCACAATGAGCTGGGATAGTGTTTGCGACCCCACGGTTTTAATACAAGTATTGGGTGAGAGCGAATGTGACTTTTACAGCTTTGTATTGTAAGCGTTCGGAAAATTGGAGCATTGGGTTAATGTGGCCTTGGACTAGGAATGGTATCACCAAACAATGCCCTTTGTACGCTCTGTTTTCACTCTCCATTTTCGTCTATGGGCAACCCAGAATTTTCTCAGTCAATTAGGATAAAGTGGTAGGTGTAAACACCATTTTTGGTTTTTCCAGCACAGTTATGTACAAAAAACTTGTGCATGCCCTTTACAGCCGCCTTCAGGTTTACCAGTGGAAGATCTGAAAAGGACTGTTAATAGATATGTGAGAAGTACTAATTAATTTTGAAACTGTTTAAACCGAATAATTATAATGTGTGACAAAAATTGATACCCATCACACACATTGTTTTCTTGCTGCTCAAATGGAAAAACAAAATAGTGATTACATTACTTACATATTACAACAGTACCACCATTGTAAATTGCAATGTAATAGTAGCATTATTTTTTCCCTTTTGGAATGTTCTAATAATATGAAAATCTACTTAAGATGCATTTGGAAACCCCAATTCCAAGTTTTTGAATTGAAAATGAAAACTTCAATTTTTTCGCTGTTTGGTTTGATAATGTGGGACTCTAGTTCTAAGCGTTCGAATTCAATAAATTGAATTCGAAGTAAAAGTAGATAACTACCAACTATCTTTAAATGAAAATGATTGCAGACATATCGATATATATGCATTCCACATAAGCTTTCACACTCACATTGCACACAATTTAACATGCACATAGGGACGAAGTCGGGATTTTTCAAGAGTGAAGTCTAGTTTTATAATGATTTTCGGGGGTTCGGGAGTGGGAGCCAGCGAGCTAATTTTTTTTTAATATTTTTGAATATTTATCAGAAAATAACATAATTTATTCCATCTAATAGAAAGATAATCAAATATTTAAAGCAAACATTTCAATCCCAAATCTATATAAAAAATATCCATAAGTACACCCTAAAATATAAACCAACATTAAAATAAACTCTAACAATCATCAACATTATAACCCTAAAATAGATCCCAGATTTTAATATCAATATAGTTAGTTAAATGCAAGTTAAATGAATTTTTTTATTATTTCTAAATATGCCCCCAAATACTTTAAAAATTATTTTTTTATACCTATATATTTTTAAATACCTACATATGTATATTTTTAAGTTGTGAGGGCTATATCCCCCACTAAGCCCCCCATGTAGCTTCCATGTTTGCATGCACACACAACACACAATTTCACATGCACACACACTACACGCTCAAACAACACAACACGTAGTGGGCTCTCATAGTTCACATAGTTTCACACATTACACATAATATTTTTTTTTAAGTGAAATGTGATTTAATTAACACCGGGGAAAAAGCCCAAAAGAAGATATAAAAAGACCATACAAAAGCCCAAAGGCCAACCTAACAAACAAAAGGCAACAATCTACGAAAAAGAAAGCCCATAGGCCCAAAAAGAAAGACTCAAGAAACAAGGCCCAAACCCAAACAAACAAACCAAACTTACCAACTAAACCGAACCCAAAATCAAAAACATGCGAGGCGGGAATGTAATGCCACATTACACACAATATTTACCCAAACACTGCACACAGTGAAGTTGAAATTCTAATAAAATCCCATGGCAGAACCAAACCATTGAATATTATCGTCACATAATTGGAACTCATTGAATTCCAATTCCACATAATCAGAATTTGAAGGCTGTGTTTGGGAACCTTAGGGCGTGTTTGGGAACCCCAATTCCATGCCATGGAATTCAAAAAAATTCAAAAATTTTGAATCGAAAAAATTTCAATTCCAAACCATGGAATTGAAATTCCCACACCCACCCTTAATTCATTGTCTTAGAATTGGAATTGAAATATTTTTAGGGTCCGTTTGGGAACTCAATTTCAAGCCATGGCGTGAAATTTAAATTGGCCTTCCAATTACAATTCAACCCTTGGAATTGAGTTGTTAAATGGGTCCTTAGTTCAATATTTTCACAATCTGACCTCAAAAATTTTCAATTCCAGTTATAAAGCATGAAATTGGGTCTCCCAAACACACCCTAACTGGATTTCAGTTCTAGGAATCCAAACATAACCTAAAAATCACGTCTTTATGGAATTCATTCCACACATATATACACACACATTTACATAATTTGGTTAAACTCTCTCTCTCTCTCTCTCTCTCTCTCTCTCTCACACACACACACACACACACACACAAACACATTTGGCACACATAGTTTCACCCATTGTAGACATTTTCTTCCACACACTAAGACACAATATTACACAAACACTACAGAAGCATAATGTATATAGAATTTTTATAAAACTCAAAATAAATTACAGAGCGAAACAAACAATTGAATTCTAACTCCGTGGAATTGTAATTAACTGAACTCCAATTCCATAAAAAATAGGATTCTAATCGAATTTCAATTATAGGCATCTAAACACCACGTTAGAAAATTGAAGAACCAAATCTTATTGCAGTCAAATGAACTATGAACCTGTAATATACCGACTATATAAACTTGAATTCTTCTGTTAACTATTACCAAGACTTTGTGCTCTAGTAAATACAAAAATGCCGCCACCTCCAACAACACGGCCTAGAAGCATATCGTTATCCAAATACGAAAGGTAGTACAATCCTCTGACAGATTGCCGGCTGTTCAATTTATATTTTTATCATTCACATCTTAAATTTGGGATAGATTATTTTCAAGGGATAATGTCAAAACGAAACAATCCTTCTACAACATGTTTTTACCAAAAAAATCCACCTCTAAAAGATTTTCCAAAGTGATCCACATTTAGGGATCAATTTGAAAAATCTTGAACATTTTCCAAATGATGCGGAAAATTAAGATCAGTTTGGAAAATCTAAAACTATTTTTAATCCGGGTGCAATGCAAGTGAACTCGTAACATAATTTACAAATTTGCAAGTGGAAAGTCTTCCACTTTCACACAGGCGAAAAAAACTATTTGCAAAACTTTATTTCAAATTTGCAAGTAGAAAAAAGAATCACTTTCACTCAGCCACCCAGGTGAATATATTTCATCAAAACATAATGAGTTGTAGATATATGGCGATGATTTTGTACTCATAGGATATACCTCCCCGAGCTTCTCACGGGAACTTGAGTTTTGAATGTTCGGATGAACTGCAAAATTTTGCAAAAAAACAGCCATAACTCTCAAGGGAAAGGACTCCATAACAACAAAAAAAAGGGTGGCAAAGATAGTGCACAAGGCTCCCGCCACTGCGAGGTATGGGGGGTTAGATGTACACAGCATTACCCTTGCATATGCAAAGAGGTTGTTTCCGCAACTAAAACCTGTGACCTCTGGTTCACAATGGGACAACCTTACCGTTGCTCCAGGTTCACCCCTACTAACTTATTGACAACGCTTTTCTTAAATACAAATTGATCAACTCTAACATGAAATAACCTAATGAACCGTTATTTGCAGTGTCATCTCATCCGGCAGCAAACGTGACAAAGCAGAGGTTGCTCTCAGTTTTATTTAGGGTCATTTGAGGTTTTGCTCGTTTATTCTTTATATTGATTTTGTCGACCAAAATTATCACTTCTTGGGGGTTTGAACCCCAAAATGGATTTTTGCAACACTTCGTACAAAAAATTGTGATACATTTTACGTTGCTAAAAGTTATTTTGGGGACCAAACCCCTAGAAATGAAAATATAGAGGGTCAATGTCAATATCAATATCAAATAATTAATCCGTACCAAACGCCATAAAGCCCTTTTATTTATACCTTCTGGAACCAACCGAATCAAAGGTATAACCAAAAGATTGGGTTAGGTGGGAATTAGCCCCCATTTATTTATTGTAATTGAGTTTAGCCCCATGGGGTTTGACCCCAAAATTACTCTTAACAACGCCAAAAGTTTCGCAAAATTTTTTAGCAACACTTTTGTTCACTAAAAGTCATTTGGGTGGTTAAACCCCGAGAAGTGAAAATTTTGGGGGCCAAAGTCAACATCAAAGAATTAATGTGGGCCAAACTCCATATAACCCTAAAGGATTTGAGTTGTATTAATGCAATTTAGTGAACATCCTATCTATAGAATCAGGATGCAAACTGAAGTGAATAGCAAGTACTGAACCTTACTTGTAAACTTAAAAATGATCGTGGCAAGATTGCGGGAGATATTACAGCTTGCAACTCTTCACTCATGTTTATGTTCTGTAGAGCTATCTGCAATATAAGCTTACAAATATCAGAAATTAATAAATAAATAAACCCCCTGTTATTAAAAATTAAGGTTTTTTTTACTTAATCCCCCCTGAGATAATGCCATATTTAGACTTAACCCCCTCAAAATTGAAAAATTAGACATAACTCCCTAGAAATGGACTGCGTCAATCCAACGTTAAAAAACACCCATAAACTGAAATTTGACTTTACCCCCTGTATTTTTATGGACAAAAATATCCTCATCTCCTTCACCCTCTTGGATAGGAACGGTTTTGAAGAGGTATGGACGCATTAAGGACGTTTATTGATGACTATTCAGAATGTTGGTATGTATATTCATTGCCTCAAAAGATGAAGTCATGACAAAATATTATGATAAAAAAAATGATGTAGAAAATTTGTGCGAATCCATTAAATTACCTTGTTTATTATTTCTTACTCTAATCATATAACAGAAGAGAGTCAATATTATCTACTACATGATGTACAGATTCAATACGTTTATAATCCTATCCCGGGGGAAATATTTACACGCACCCAAACCCTTAATAAAAAAATAGATAAGGAAGAAGAGGTGGTGTTGATGATATATTTTTTTGGGGTGGGGTGTTGTGTGTGTATGGTGTGTGTGTGTGGGGGGGGGGGGGGTTGCCTCGTTAATGGTCATATTTAGACTTTGGTACCTCCTTACAGTTATCGAGGTACTAAAGTCTAAATACGATCATTAGTGAGGTAGCCAAGTCAAAATCACACTTTTTATATTGGTCTTTGACGTGATGCTGGGGGGTAGAGAGAGAAAGTGATCATGGTTAATGATTAGATAACTGAGAGATGCAAAATAATGAACTGATAATCTATTAATGGACTACTTGTCCATCCTCTTGTTTATATTTTTTTGTTAATCAAAAACAGTTTCTTGTTTCTGGCCCAATATTAAAAATAAGCCGCGTCACTTTACATGGGCAGTTTCTGTTGGAAATTATGAATGCAAATACAGAAATGGAACTCTTTATATATCTCAAAATGTCAACTTCAATACAACAATGTGATTTCTGAATAGTCACTATAAAACTTCAAGGCGTGATGTCACTTTCCTAAATACAGTATTTGCCCCACACGAAGAATTTCGGTATACAAACGGGAATCAGCAAATCCGTACTCAAGATACAATGAAGCAATTGCACTGTCTGCAACTTGTATATTTGAAGACAGCCCTTGGATGTAGCAGCGAAGAACAGTCAATCAAGTTCTTATTCTGTTTATGTGCACAAAACAGAATAAGAGAATTTATATCTCCTGAAAACTGTAAGAGAGTAATAGCAGGGTATGGAAATCTGAAACTGGTTTTTGGTATCAATGTAATTCCGTTTTTAGGCAGCCTTTATTTATAGAAAATGAAAGGCTTTGTCTTCAAGAGTCATGACTGTTGAATTAAGTCATTTCCGAACAGGTATGACTGTTAATTACCAACAGTCTTAAGTCCTTTCCGAACAGGTATAATAATACCGAATCGGTTTTGCACGGGTCAACCAAAAAGTGACCGCGCACGAGCTACCGCGATCCGACCCGGACGAATCCCGACAACCCGCTACCATTGCGGACACGCGGCGTGCGAAGTGTAAAGTGCGCCACTAGCGCCTCTACAGCCCACTGCCCCGCACCCGGACGTGCGCGCGCGCGCGCGCGTGTGCGTGTGCGTGTGCGTACGGTGCTTCGCACCGTATCGAGGTCTCTTGAATAGCCTCTTAAATGCTAGATGAATTAACTCTTCATCTTCCATTTGTACTTATTAAGTGTACAAATTCTTAACATTTTTCCAATGTGGGACTCAAAGGTTGCCCAACCCTTTTATAGCTTAGTGGTGACACTTAGCTTTGTACATTTTCCAATGTGGGACACTATACCCTTTTATATTTGGGTTAGCTTCCCACCTCTTCCTCACACTTCCAATGTGGGACAAGCTTTTAAGGATTTTACACCCAAAAAACTCTTACTCTCTTATTTTAAAAATCTCCAACATTCCTCCACCATTTTCAAAATAAGTGTTGTAAATCTTTGATTGTCTGTAAGACTGTGTATAAGCATTGGTGTCTCACGACTTGAACCAATACCCTGTGAAGGTTCGTCAAGGTTAACCATGAAAGTATAGTAGACTTGTCTTTGAACTATCAATCTATATTGATTATCCGGATTTGTCTTCACACACAAATCTTTTAGTCACTGATTATCCATATAAGCCGACACATTAATTAGGCCTTGTGTCTGTACCTTGATTTCATGAGTGCTTTAGAGTCAAGCCCAATACTCATAGGAAGCGGCACCACTTCCACACTCATATAGGTAGATTATCATAGGTGTCCATGTAACTTAAAACACCATAAATCTATTAAGGATAAATCCATCCTCTTTCATTATTCATTACATGTTCTAAGCACTTATCCTTGGGATGTTAAATTTCATAGTGCTTACAATCACGTCGTATGATGTACTTTAATCATTGAACTTGAGACTTGAATATATCAAGTTTCAAGTTGAGTTTCCATCAAGAGTGATTATTATTAATGGGCTTTAGTCCCATCCCTATTGACGTCTTAGACACCAGTCCTCTTGCAAGACCTTTTGTAAAATGATCAGCTAAATTTTGACTTGATTTTACATAATCCACTGTGATTACACTATCTGTAATCATTTGTCTGACATAACTATGTCTCAGGCCAATATGTCTAGACTTTCCATTATACACTTTACTATAAGCTCTGGAAAGTGTAGACTCACTATCACAATGTATAGATATTGGAGGCATTGGTTTTGGCCAAACTGGAATTTCAATTAATGAATTCCTTATCCATTCTGCCTCTTTACTAGTTGCAGCTAATGCTACAAACTCAGCTGCCATAGTAGAGTCAGCTATACAAGTTTGTTTCTTTGATCCCCAAGAAACAGCTCCTCCACCAAGAGTGAAAATCCATCCACTTGTTGAGGAATGATCCTCCCGCTCAGTTATCCAACTGGCATCATAAAACCCTTCTAATACTGAAGGATATCCACTATAGTATATACCATAGTCCATAGTTCCTTTCAAATATTTTAATATTCTATTGACAGCATGCCAATGCAATAAACTTGGATTACTAGTATATCTACTTAATTTACCAACAGCATAAGCAATATCAGGTCGAGTACATGTCATGGCATACATTAAACAACCAATTACTCGTGCATATTCCAATTGTGAAATAGCTCTACCATTATTAGGGATCATCTTTAGCTGTGGTTCAAAAGGTGTACTAACAGGTGTGCAATCAAACTGATTAAATTTCTTTAAAATTTTCTCAACATAATGAGATTGAGTGAGAATTATATTTTTATCTTTCCTTATTATTCTCATTCCTAATATGACATCAGCTACACCCATATCTTTCATATCAAATTTAGAAGACAATAAACTCTTAGTATTATTAATGCTTTCTAAATCAGTACCAAGAATTAACATGTCATCTACATATAAACAAATGATCACACCTTTACCATTAGCAAATTTACTATAAACACACTTATCAGATTCATGAATTTTAAAACCATAAGAAATAATGACTTTATCAAATTTTTCATGCCATTGTTTAGGTGCTTGTTTTAGGCCATATAAGAACTTAATAAGTTTACATACTTTGTTTTCTTGTCCAGGCATAACAAACCCTTCAGGTTGTTCCATGTAAATTTCTTCTTCTAAGTCACCATTTAAAAAGGCAGTTTTCACATCCATTTGATGAATCTCAAAATTATATATAGATGCTAATGCAATTAAAATTCTAATAGTGGCGGTTCTAGCAACAGGTGCATAGGTATCAAAATAATCAATTCCTTCTTTTTGTGTAAAACCTTTAGCAACCAATCTAGCCTTGAATTTATCAATTGTTCCATCTATTTTCATTTTCTTTTTAAAAATCCATCTACACTTAATGGGTTTAGATCCTGGAGGTAAGTCCACTAATTTCCAAGTTTTATTTCCCAAAATTGAATCCATTTCATCATTTATAGCTTCTTTCCAAAATGCTGAATCTACAGACTTAATTGCCTCACTATAAGTTTGTGGGTCTGTTTCAACGCTAAGAGTCAAAGCATATTGATAACAAGATGTGTTTCTAGTTCCTTCAACAAGATAGACTACAAAGTCGGGACCAAAGCTTTTTTCTTTCCTAGGTCTTTTACTTTTTCTAATCTCTTCTTGTTCTACTAGTGGAGTTTCAGGTAACTGTGAATGAGTGCTTACTTCTTTTTCATTATTAATTCTAGGAATAGAAGAAAACCTTTGTTCATAAAAAATTGCATCTCTCGATTCAATTATTGTATTTACCTCAACAGAATCATTAGGTTCACTAACCAAAAATCTATAGGCTTTACTATGTTGTGCATAACCTATGAAAATACATTCAACACCTTTGTTTCCTAATTTCTTTCTCTTAGTTTCAGGTAGTCTTACAATAGCTCTACAACCCCAAACTTTAAGATAACCTAAATTAGGTTTTCTATTCTTCCATAATTCGTAAGGAGTTTTCTTATTATCTTTAACAGGTATTCTATTCAGAATATGACATGCAGTTAAAAGTGCTTCTCCCCAAAAACCTTTACTTAAACCAGAATAAGAAAGCATAGCATTAACCATTTCAGTTAGTGTCCTATTTTTTCTTTCTGCTACTCCATTTTGTTGTGGTGTATAAGGTGCAGTAACTTCATGTATAATTCCCATATCTTCACAAAATTGAGGAAAGTGATATTCACCACCTCTATCAGATCTAAGACATTTTATTTTAGAATCACATTGATTTTCAACTTCATTTTTATATGTCTTAAATCTATTAAGCACATCATCCTTAGAGTTTAGAAGATATACATAACAATATTTTGAAAAGTCATCAATAAATGTAGCAAAATATTTACTACCACCTCTAGTAGGCGTTCCATGCAAATCACAAACATCACTATGTACTAATTGCAACAAAGATGTAGTTTTTTCTATTTTAGGAAAAGGCAATCTTGTAATTTTAGTTTGCATGCATATTTTACACTTTTCATTCATATCATTCTCATATTTAGGAATTAAATTTAAATTAACCATGAAATGCATTTTCTTTGTATTAACATGTCCTAAACGACTATGCCATAATGAAAGACAATCAACGATATAAGCAGAAGAATCCTTTTCATTGATATTGAGCTTAAACATGCCCTCATACAAATATCCTTTGCCTACAAAGGTACCATTCTTAGTCAGAATAAATTTGTCTGACTCAAATACAAGCTTAAAGCCAAATTTCTTAAGAAGACTTCCAGAAACTAAATTTTTCCTAACATCGGGAACATGAAAAACATTGGTGAGGCTAAGGATTTTCCCGGAAGTGAATTCGAGATCCACTGTCCCTTTGCCTTTAACCGCAGCTGTAGATGAATTTCCCATATAGAGAACATCTCCTTCCACTGTTTCATAGGCAGAGAACAAGTTCTTGTCCTTACAAACATGCCTTGTGGCACCAGAATCAACCCACCAAGAGTTGTCTTCTCCAAGTATATTAGCCTCGGATATCATAGCAGCAAATTTTTGCTTTGTGTCTGATGTCCCTCCTTTTTCCTTTAGTTTCTTGAACTCACGACAATCCTTCTTGAAGTGACCTGGTTTGTTGCAATGAAAACAATTTCCTTTCTTCTTTTTGTTTGCTTTAAAATTATTTGAAAAATTCTTCCGCTTGTTATTTTTTCCATGATTGCCATATTTTTGCTCCTTTCCTTCCTCCACCACATGGACCTTAGAAACAGAATTTTCTTGTTCCTCTTTACCATCTAGAATTCGAGACTCTTGTTCAATTCTTAAATGAGTCTCTAATTCTTCAAGTGAAAGATCCTCCTTTTTGTGTTTGAGTTCTTTCTTATAGTCTTTCCAAGAAGGAGGAAGTTTTTCAATTATGGCAGCAACAATTACATTATCATCCATGTTTAATTTTTTCAGTTTGCAATGATTTATGATGCGTTGGATGTCATGAAATTGTTCTAGCACAGGCCTATTATCATGCATTTTAAAGCTTAGAAACTGACCGATAAGGAACTTCTTACTTGTAGCGTCTTCCGTTAGATATTTGGTCTCCAATGTTTCCCACAAAGTTTTTGCAGTCCCAACATTTTGGTACAAGTCGAACAAATTATCAGCAAGTGCATTGAGAATGTGACCACGACACAAATAATCATCGGTCTCCCATTTTGTGCGTTGCCTAGTCTGTTCCATGGTTTCATCTTCATCTTCATTTGGTTTCGGTTGTGACAAGACATATACAATCTTCAATGTTGTTAGAAGAAAGTGAACCTTTTTCTGCCAACGCAGAAAATTACCACCATCAAAACGGTCCAACTTGACAAAGCTTTCTGTTATTTGTCGAAGTGATTTGGAAGAGTCGGCCATTTCCAAAATACTGTATTTAGATTGTTGGAAATTATGAATGCAAATACAGAAATGGAACTCTTTATATATCTCAAAATGTCAACTTCAATACAACAATGTGATTTCTGAATAGTCACTATAAAACTTCAAGGCGTGATGTCACTTTCCTAAATACAGTATTTGCCCCACACGAAGAATTTCGGTATACAAACGGGAATCAGCAAATCCGTACTCAAGATACAATAAAGCAATTGCACTGTCTGCAACTTGTATATTTGAAGACAGCCCTTGGATGTAGCAGCGAAGAACAGTCAATCAAGTTCTTATTCTGTTTATGTGCACAAAACAGAATAAGAGAATTTATATCTCCTGAAAACTGTAAGAGAGTAATAGCAGGGTATGGAAATCTGAAACTGGTTTTTGGTATCAATGTAATTCCGTTTTTAGGCAGCCTTTATTTATAGAAAATGAAAGGCTTTGTCTTCAAGAGTCATGACTGTTGAATTAAGTCATTTCCGAACAGGTATGACTGTTAATTACCAACAGTCTTAAGTCCTTTCCGAACAGGTATAATAATACCGAATCGGTTTTGCACGGGTCAACCAAAAAGTGACCGCGCCCGAGCTACCGCGATCCGACCCGGACGAATCCCGGCAACCCGCTACGACCGCGGACACGCGGCGTGCGAAGTGCAAAGTGCGCCACTAGCGCCTCTACAGCCCACTGCCCCGCACCCGCACCCGCACGCGCGCGCGCGCGCGCGCGTGTGCGTGTGCGTGTGCGTGTGCGTACGGTGCTTTGCACCGTATTGAGGTCTCTTGAATAGCCTCTTAAATGCTAGATGAATTAACTCTTCATCTTCCATTTGTACTTATTAAGTGTACAAATTCTTAACATTTTTCCAATGTGGGACTCAAAGGTTGCCCACCCCTTTTATAGCTTAGTGGTGACACTTAGCTTTGTACATTTTCCAATGTGGGACACTATACCCTTTTATATTTCGGTTAGCTTCCCACCTCTTCCTCACACTTCCAATGTGGGACAAGCTTTTAAGGCTTTTACACCCAAAAAACTCTTACTCTCTTATTTTAAAAATCTCCAACAGTTTCAACAGAATATTAAGAAGCTGCAATGGATTTTATTCCTCAACTTCCTTGAAAATTCATGTTTGTGAAGGATGGGGAAACTAACCTCTTCAAACCGAAGGTAGATATTCCCAAGAGGAACAACTGAAAATTTTGCAGAAACAAGCAGAGTGGCACCTTCCTGCTCCTGTAAGCAAAAGACAAAGAAATGGATTAAGTAATATACTAATTAGTTTGAGAAATTTATAAAAAATGAAAAAAAAAAAAGTCAGAGTTTGCTCTCTCAAAAGTCGCCAAAACACCTTTGAGAATCAAGAGTCACCTATATAAAAAGTAGTTTTACACAACCATCATTCGGGACCAAATTGGAACCAAATGCGTATGTGGTGATACCAGGCAGCTTCTAACCCCACAGAAAAGTGAATAAACAGTGGGACCGAAGGTGATTCCCACATAAACATTTGGTTCCAATTTTGTATCAAATAATGGGCTACATGGATTTTTTCCCTAGGTAAATGCAAATCAATAATCTAGATATGCTTTCTTGCTCAATAATGACATCATAATCGGGATTAGCAAAAATCAACTATGTATAGTGGTATCCATTTTAGATGCATATATAGCCTGCTCAGCTGCAGTTCAATAAGACGCTAGTTGATTCATTTTCTCCTGGACCTTCGTATTGTTGTGACAAGAAGGCGGTTTCTGCATATGAGAACGCCAAATATCATTAAACAGATTACATAGAATATCATCCAATCAAGACATATTGGCATAAGTGATCCTAAAACCAATCGCTACAAGTCGTGTGACGACAAGTTCCTTGACTAGGCACATACCCAAAGGTGTTTATGGGCACCTTAGGCGTCGTAATGAATATTTTAAATATTACTTAATACCCTTTAGTCTCTATATTGATGTGATGCTAATAATAAGCACACAATATTGACGTGGTGGTCGCACATGAGTAATCACCTTTGGCCCCTAAAAGGACAGGTAAGGGTTGTTATTATCAGGGGATCGAGATTAGGATGACTACTCTGTAAAGTGCCAACCTACCAGCAATTAAATACTGATGTTATTAAAATATCTCTACTATTCTTTGTGTCGTAATTTATTATTATGACATAAAGGAACATCAATTATATATGTTTTTTTACTTTACCTCCTATTATTTTTGTGTCTTCAGACTCACCGACACACATGCTCATTGATTAGACTTAACTCCCATCTGCAAACGAACTAACCACTCGTGAACTAGAGCTCGGATCATTTAAAGCCTGAGCTAGGATCATTTCTTAAGCAAATGAACAGATGCTCGATCACAAACTTGAGCTCGTGTAGAGAAGTGAGATCATTGAGTTTGGCTCGTACCCGGCTTTTAAGGCATAGAGGAGCTCAATTAGACCCCTCAAAACCAAGTTGTTCGTTGGTCAAGTTAATGAACCCAGCTCGAACTTAATCTGAAGCTTGTTTAAGAATCGAGTTCAACCAATCTCGGCTTGGCTTGGTTCATTTGCAGTCATACCCGCCATGAAGCGGAGATACTGCATGTGGTACAAGTTGGCTACTGCACATGTAGGAGGAATTACTGAATGGGTAGGGGGTATCTCCAATTACTGAATTATCTCAGAAGAACAGTAAAAGAAAAAAAACTTACTATACAATATATAATTCTATTCGGAGATTGCTTTTTACATAGTAAAGAAAATTTTCAAAATAAGGATAAAAAACTTAAATGGAAGGTGTTAGAGCGAAGATGCGGTCACCTTCATGTTTAGTATATACCTGTGACACCCCGACTAATTAAACACCGGGTAGCTACTCATTTATTAAATTAATTCAAAATGCCAAGTTGGCTCAGTTAATAGCATCACTGTCGAAAACATTTTAAAGATTACTAACCACCTAGTATTTAAAAAGTAAGTGCCAAATTTTAATTTAAGTCTGATTAACATGCAACAATTGTAAAGGAGAAATAAATAACACCATTCACCAAGCTGAAGTAAAACGAATAACCATCACAATATGTAAATAAAGTCTGGAGGAAAAACTCCTCACTACAAACCCATAGCAGAAATAAATAACCGAATACGAAAACAATACAACCAAAGTCTGAAAACTGAAATGTAAAAGATGTCTCTAAATAGAAATGGGCAACATGCCCTACAACTGATAGATAGTGACTCTGGAATCCAAGAGATAGAAGCGTCTACAAGCAAATCCCTGTAGCTTCCACAAACAGCTACAGCTCGTCACCGGAATGAGTATCCTATGCTTGGTGTCCTTGTGGCTGGGCACCTAAAATGGTTTTACAAGAAAGAGATTTGAAAAGCAAACGGGTCCGAGCCCGAATGTGGAGTTATATTTTAAAAACCTGCAAGTGCTTTAAAAACATTTAAAACATTAAATGCAAAGTACATGTTAGGACGTGCACTCACATGATATTCTCACCTCTCGTCTAACTGTGCACTCCTAACGTAAATACCCATCTACAACGATGTAAACCACTAGCTAAATGACATTATATCTAGCTAGACTGTAATAGGTCCTACCCTTCTTACTCGGTTCCATTAACATAATAACGTTCGTACTAAGACAGGGATTTAACGTAAGTTCAGCTGCTCAATATGCAATGTATATACATCACTAACCCGTTATGTTATTCTCGAAACAATATCGTAATTATATTCACAACATTAACCCGAAGGTTTCCATTAATTAAGTGTATATTATCCACATCATAATTATACAATACAAGCACCCTGAGAACTAAGCTGCGGTGCACACATACTCTGCTATCCATCCCGGTACATCACGTACATAAGGATCACATATTCCGAATCTCTCAGGAATAGTTCAGATAACACAAATCACAAAATAGTGGAGGCGAACACAGTCACATCACATGGGTCACGCACATACCTACGCTCCCACGATCAGCGGACTTATTATCATCCCAATAAGTCTTTCTCTGACCTATGTTCATCGAGGTACCAGTCTATATCCCCCCCCCCCGTAGGCACGCAAGGATTAGAGGGTCCTAAGCGAACGCAAACCTCCCGTGATAGCAAGTATGGTAGGTATGTCATACACACAATCCATATACCAATACTAAGTAAACACACATCTTAGTAATACCGTATTTTAATCGTAGTACATATCGCATTCTCGTACTAACTTATGATTATCACAATATATACTATTCCGGTTCATCATTCTACGCACCATAGTTAATTCTCACGTCGTAGTAGACACTCACGTCTAAACCCAAACCGTCCATGTAATACAACTCTCGTATATAAATTCCTTCTCATAAATACCCAAATGTCCCAAATCTATCATTACTACATCTACGGAATGATATCTATAACCTCGAATAAGTTTACGGGACTCTCAAAATCAAAACAGTAAAAAATGGCCCAAACTGCCAGCTCGTTAGAAGTCTCGTTCGAACGAGTGTTCGAACGAGTTTGGACTGTCAGCTCGTTAGAAGTCTCGTTCGAACGAGACTGTTCGAACGAGATCCAGTTCGTTCGAACGAACTGGACCTTCTAACGATATCTCGTTCGAACGAGATATCGAACGAAATCCCTACTCGTTAGCAACGACTGGTCAACTCGTTAGAAGCTCGTTCGAACGAGTTCGTTCGAACGACCTGGGGTCTGCTTCTAACGAACGACCAGTTCAAGCCCAGATTTTTCCCCCAATTCGTTTTTCACCATTTTTACTCCTCAAGTCTTCTCCAAAGTCCGTTCTAACAGTGTTTTAAGTCCTCTAATCATACTAAATCATGCTAAGGTCATAAACTAACATCTTTTAAGGTATTAATGCAACCTAAACATCATTAAATCACAAGATTTTATACTATTCCCCAATTTTCTTCAAGAACATAAACCCTAACTTTTTCTCATCATAATTTCCCAGATTTTAATCCGTTTATACATCACATAGATATGAAATCTCCGAAATTAAATCTCCAAACAATGTTTCTACATGCAAACCTATCCCAAAATTAAATAATAACTTCCAATTTCATGGGTTTTCTTTTAATCTTTCAAGAACAATCAAAATTCTTCAATTTCTAACATGGAAAAGACATTCTCTGAATTTAAATGGAATAAAGTCACTTGGCTTGGTTGTCTCTGAGTTTGGATGATGGTTTGATGATGATTTTTCTGCAGAAATCCCTTTCTCCAAGCTTTTCCTCCAATGGTGGCTTAAGGTGGCTAGGGTTTGATTTGGGGAAATTAGAAAACCTAAATGATAACCTACGTAGCCTTCTAGGTTAAAATGGTTTGGTTATGGGCTTAATGGGTCAATATCCACATTTTAATTAACCAATTTTCGTCACTTTTAATTCCTCAAAATACCAAATTACCAAATTACCCTTTATGGTGCCGGTATGGCCTAAAAATACCCCGGGACCCAAACTATACCCCCGGCTAGTGTTTTCTGACTATCTCGACCCTTCCGGACGCGTTGGCGCACTCAAAACGACCATACGGATTATAGATTTTAAATTCACTTTTTATAATCAAAATATTACACCGTGACGGGCGGTCCCACGCGTCTCAATAAAATTTCCAAATTGCCGTATATAAATCTCACGACAAATTTCCAAATTCCAAATTCATATAAAATCACATATGCACATAATCAAATACCAACTCGCATCTCGTTAGTATTATAACCCGGATTAATTTCCAATTAATTCACATTTAATTCATTAATCCCAAAAATAAATATAGCCAAAAGTACGGGGTATTACATACTTCCCCCCTAATAACTGAATTTCGTCCCGAAATTCGAAACTAGAAAGTACCTGCTAAAAATAGCTCTGGATAACGTTCGCGCATCTCATCCTCGCGCTCCCATGTGGACTCCTCGACATTGTGATGTCGCCACTGAACACGTACTAACGGGACTATCTTTGACCGCAGTTTCCTCTCGCTTCAGTCCAAAATAGCAATCGGCCCCTCCTCGTAGGAGCTATCCGGCTGGAGATCGATGTCCTCCACAGCAATGTGAGAATGAGCCAAATTATCTCTAAGGTATTTCCTCAGCGAGGAAATATGGAACACATCGTGAATCCGATGCAAATGCTCCGGTAACCCAAGTCTGTACGCAACCGGTCCGATCCGCTCAATAATAGGAAACGACCTCACATACCTCGGTGCCAACTTCCCCTTCTTCCCGAAACGCATAATCCCCTTCATAGGAGATACTCTGAGAAAAACCTGGTCCCCCACTCGGAACTCTCTGAAAAATCTCTTCGCATCCGCATAACTCTTCTGCCGGTCTTGAGCTACCCGAATGCGACTCCGAATCAGCTCAATCCTTGCCGAAGTATCCTGAATCACCTCCGGCCCACACTACACCAAATCTGCCCATTTGTCAAGGTCATTGACCTTGACAAATTCACCTTGTCAAGGTCAATGACCGTGACATTTCGAGGCGAGACAACTTTTTTTGTCACGGTCGTGTCAAGGTCAATGACCGTGACACGTTTGTCACGGTCAATGACCGTGACAAAGCCGTGACCCTTAGTAAAAAAAATTGTCACGGTCATTGACCGTGACAAGGCCGTGACAAAATTGTCACGGACTTGTCACGGTCAATGACCGTGACAATTCTGGGCAGAATTAAAAAAAAACTGCTGGGCAGTATGGCCACTGCCACTGCCCAGCAGTATATTTGTACCTGTTATAGCAACGTTGTACCTGTTCCACACATCATATATCCGAACAAACTAAAGATAATGCAAATATATATTCAAATAAGAAACTATTTAAAAAGAAACAGCATCACCATCATTTTATCTCAAATCTACAAACTATTTGCATGGAAAAGAGATTTTGTACCGCGACGCTCGGTAACACCTCCTTATCCTTCCCTTCTCGTCCGAATAGCGACATAAGTATAGAGCATATGTGGCCTACCCTTAGGGCCACTCCCTGTCCCCTGAATTGAAATAAAGTAAAATTAGTATCCGCCCCTCAAATATAGATAAATTGTAATTGTAATTGAAATCGAAATCGAAATTGACATATAAATATAAATACATTACCTGTAGTGTCAGCTAACTTGAGCTCATATGGCACCTCCTTCCAACTAATGTACCCCGGACAATCGTGTCAATTATAATTCTCTTCATATCTAAACACTAAGAAATACCATAATCCTATGGAGGTATGCGTTGCAAATTCCTTCCAACCGTTGTGTAGCCAAAAATCAGCAGTTGAAGTTGTCAACTCCACCTTTGAATGGGGTATGGAAAGTGGTGGGGTATGGAAAGTGGAATTGACAACTTCAACCGGTGATGTTTGGCCACATAACGGTTGGGAGGAATTTGCAGAGCATCGCTCCATAGGATTATGGCATTTCTTAGTGTTCGGATAGACGAAGAGATTCAGTCTCCTCTCCACAAATAGGACACCCCAAATAACTATGTACTAATCACCTATTAAAGGTAAGAATCGTATATTCATGGATTAGTATAAACAAAACTTAGATGTAGTTGGAATATTTATGTATTAATCTCCTCTCCACACACGCACACTACACAAGAGTGAAAATGATAAAGTGCAGATCAAGTAAAAGCATTAAAAATGGATGTTTCGGTACAAATTGAAATAATTATTACAAATTGAAAAATTGTTTCAAATTCGGGTTATCATAAAAAATGGATTGATATTCGGTAGGAGCAGCCAAGTCATCCACACTACTATTTAGACGCCTTGGCGCGTGTTGGACAATTGACCACGGCTCGTTGTTGATATACTCCGAGTAAAACACTTGCTTAACCTTTTGAAATGCACAAACAAACGGCTCATCGCTCACGTGGTCGTTGCTCTTCAACTTGGACAAGTCAACCATGATCAAATTGGTGACAGGATCAACTTTAGAAGCATTTTTATCCTCAACTCTTACCCATTCACAGTAAAATACAACCTCTTTGAAGCTTATATAATCTAATTCAAATATATTTTGAATTACACCATAGTAAGTCATTTCAGCTTCAATGAGGTTTTTATCTTTTGCGCTTGCTAGAAAGAAAGTAAGAGCCTTGTATGAAATACCCGAGTTCTGTACATTTGTACTTTCCTCGTACACTTTAGCGCCGAAAATGTAACCGTTCAATCGATATTTTTTGTACTCTTGTGCCACGAACAAGGGTCCAGTGGCTAGACGAGCAAGCCTTGATGTCGCATCACCCATCTTTAGGAGCTGAGAATATAGATAAATTAATTATATTAGTGGTAAAATATGAGTGTAATGTAACGTTATATAACGACTGTTTTCATTGTAATTACCTCTTGTGTCAACCATAGCCTAAATTCACTGTCTGATTGTACCACTATTTTTCGTCTTTTATTGTTCTCACAGTCTTCATATTTACTGCATATTACAAAATTAATCATGTATAAAATAATCTAAAATAATGTTAAACATTATAATATTCGAAAATTACTTTTTCCATTTTTCGACATCTTCATGTGTGTCAAATAGATAACGAGCTACTTGTTCATGTTGCAAACTCGTTAATTTCACTCGTTTTCCCATCACATTACCACCATCATCGAGGAATTCATCAGTGTCATCAATGCTGGTAGAGTCAGTCATATATTCCCGAGTATATATTGATGACTCCACGGTGATGTATTCCTCTGCAATTGATCCTGCAATATATCGCGTATTCTTGACGTAATCTTTAAAAACTTTCATCAATCTTTCAAACGGATACATCCATCGATATCTAACTGGACCACAAAGAAGTGCCTCGTCGCATAGGTGTACCAACAAGTGAACACTTATGTCAAAGAATGCTGGGGGAAAGTACTTCTCCAATACACAAATCGCTTCGTTCACAGCCAATTTTGCGGCCACTATGTGTTCTCGATTCACTACCTTCTCACACAAGAGGGAGAAGGTAATACTAATTTGCATAATAGCCCTACGCAAATCCTTGTGCTTGGAGAAACAGTGCTTAAACAATAGAGGAACCAATTGCATGATCACATGCCAATCGTGGGACTTACACTTATGTAAATCATGAGTAGCATAATTCACAATCCTTTGCAAGTTGGACGAAAAAGTAGATGGGCCCTTCAAATTATATATTGTGTCTAGAAGCACCTTCCTTTCCTCACTCGTCAAAGTAAACGCACCAGGGGGAATTATTGTCCTTCCCCTACTATCTTCTTTCAACCATAGTTGTGGTTTAAGTTTTAACGTTTTAAGGTCTTTTCGTGCATTTTCACCATCCTTCGAATGACTCCCCCCAAGGCAAGTACCCACAATATGTTCAGCGAAGTTCTTCTCTGCATGCATCACATCCAATACATGGCGCACCGGGTTTTTCTTCCAATAAGGCAAGTCAAATAAAATTGACCTCCGAGACCATGCCTTTCTTATCTCAGTTTCATTCCCAGTTGGGGTCTTCTTATGCTTGACATTCTTAAATTTTGGATTCTTACCTGGCATATTTGGGCCACATTTAGAAGATTTACTTTCAATTTCTGAACCCGAAAGTTGTCTCGGCGGTAGCCTATGTTCAACTCCGCCCAATAAAAAATTGGAAGCTTTCTCAAATCTGAAACTATGAGCTGGGGGTAAAAACCTCATGTGGCAATGGTATACATTTTTTAAGCTGGAGGATAGACGAAGAGATTCAGTCTCCTCTCCACAAATAGGACACCCCAAATAACCATGTACTACACATCCGGATAATGTCCCATAAGCTGGAAAATCATGAATTTCCCACATCAACATAGCTTTCAGCGTAAACTCTTCTTTTCTAAAAGAGTCAAATGATTTCACACCATCTTCCCACAACTCATTTAATTCTTCGACCAAAGGAGCCAGGTAGATATCAATGTCTTCACTTGGTGCCTTTGGCCCAGGTATCAATAAAGCCATCATCGAAAATTCAGGTCTCATACACTGTGAAGGAGGGAGGTTGAGTGGGGCTAGGATCACTGGCCATACACTCTGATTGGTGCTTAGATTTCCAAATGGATTGAAACCATCTGTTGATATAGCCAAACGAATGTTGCGTTGTTCTCGAGCAAAATCGGGATACTCATAATTCATCCTCCGCCAGGCAGTAGAATCAATAGGATGACGCATGATATTACCCCCTACTTCTTTCCTAGCATGCCAAGTCATTGCCTCTGCAATCCATGGTACTGTGAAAAATCGCTTTAATCTAGGCCCAACGGGAAAATATTTCAATACTTTTTGAGGCACTTTTGAGCTTGTGCCTTCCTTACTAGTAGATTGGACATATCTAGGTTCATCGCATACTGGACAACGATCGAGATTTTCATACTCCTTTCGGTATAGTATACAGTCATACACACAAGCATGAATCGATTTATACTTCATTCCCAAACCTTTCAAACTGTTCTTTATAACAAGATAGCTATTTGGAAGTGTATTCACCTTGGGTAATAATCCCTTCACCCATTTCAGAATTCCCGTCACGCTATTGCCAGACAAACCGTACTGCGTCTTCAAACTGTGCAAACCAACCATGGCATGTAAAGTTGTTTGATCTTTCTCACAGCCAGAGTATAACGGTTGGGTCGCCTTAAATTTTAAACTTTGGTAGTCATCGTCAAGTTTTATCGTGTTATCTTCACGAGCACTTGAATCTTCTACATCATCAGTAACCTCATTCTCCGCAGCTTCATAAACTCCGTACGCATCATCAACTAAATCCTCTAACATATTATGATCTACGTCGTCCCCTTCTTCATCTATTCTACTTGTTGAAGGATGTTGTGAAGGTTGGTCAGGGACAAAAGGAACTTTCAATTCACCGTGAAAACTCCAAAATCGATAACTATCTTGCATACCCGATCTTAACAAATGTAGTTCAACTGTTTTCCACTCAAACACCTTACCATTCTTACACCTAGCACACGGACACGGAAACTCTTCATCATTACGACATCTCTTTGCATATTTCACAAATTCGTTAGCACCTCTGCGAAACACATCCCCCATTCTATTAGTCTCACCCATCCACTCTTTGTATTTCGGATATCCCATCACAGCTACCACAACTAAACACCTATTAAAGGTAAACAAAACTTAGATTTATAGTATGTTTTTTTTAATTATCCCATCATTTAATTATCCTATTAAAGGGTATGTGGTCCTATCCCATTCAAGAATGCATTTTTCTGTAATATACTTAACAGCTCATGCACATTGTTACGATTTGAAAAAAATTCGACAGCATATCCCCTTAGTTCTCCAAGTACACGACGTAGATTGGCAGGTGTGAGTGTTATTTCAATTGGTCAATTAAAATAACAGTCACACTTGTCAATCTAGTATGTACCCAGAGAACATTAAGATACGACTGCAGAACTTCCTCCAAAAGTAACAACTTTAAGCCAATAAGAATATTATACAAAAATTATACAGTCTCAAACTGTCCAAACGGGACAATTCGAGAGATCTCATTACAGGGGTAATGACTCTCGAACGGGTCTAAGGGTTATTGAATGCGTACGCATAAGAACTAGAATGCTAGTATCTATGCGCACTATATTTAATTTCAAGTATGTTTCATATAATGGGTTAATTCAAATACACAAATAAATTCATGGGATAATTCAAATACAAAAATAAATTCATGGGATAATTCAAATACAAAAATAAATTCATGTATTGACCACATACACACACACACACACACACACTATCTAAGCTGTTCTATAGGTATAAAAACAATTATTATCCAATTATTATCCAACTATTATCAATTATTTATTTTGAATGTAAATAATATTCAAAACCCCACCCACCCCCGCCCCCACCCCCACCCCCTCAGATTAATTCAAGACATAAGACCCTAAAGGGAATCCAAATTATTTCTTGGACGTGAATTCCTCCAAATTATGATCTCATACCTATTAACACAATGATGGGAGAGGGGGTGGTGGAGGGGGGCAGGGGGTGGGGTGGGGTGGGGTGTGTGTGTGTCCGTAGGTGCGTAGGTGTGCGTGTGTGCGTAGGTGTGTAGGTGTGCGTGTGTGCGTAGGTGTGCCCACCCCACCCCAACCCCTCCCCCCCTCCACTACTCCCTCCCCCACCCTGCCCCATCCCGCCCCACCCCCACCACACACCACCACACACACACACACACACACACCACTCTACCCCACCTCCTGCCCCCCTCCACCACCCCCTCCCCCCCTCCCCCAAAACACACCACCACACACACACACACACTGCACCCCACCCCCTGCCCCCTCCACCGCCCCCTCCCCCACCCTGCCCCACCCCGCCCCACCACCTGCCCCCTTCCACCACCCCCTCCCCCACCCTGCCCCATCCCGCCCCACCCCCCACACACGCACACACATACACACACACATATATATATACACATACACACATAAATATACAAACAAATATATATATAAATGGAAGAGAGAGAGAGAGAGAGAGAGAAATTGGACCTGAGAGAGAGAGAGAGAGAGCAGCGTCGAGTCGAGAGAGAGAGAGAGAGAGAGGGAGGGAACAGTGGGAGGGAAAAAAGAAGGGGGAAAGTGATTTTGCTGGAAAAGTTGTCACGGTCGTGTCAAGGTCATTGACCGTGACACGAATTGTCACGGTCAATGACCGTTACAATTCGTTGTCACGGTCGTGTCAAGGTCAATGACCGTGACATAAAACGCGTGTTTTTTTGTCACGGTCAATGACCTTGACAAGGTTGGCCGGCTGAAAGGTGACAATTTGCCCATTTTGGTGTAGTGCCAAGTAGTTTGTTGTCCCCCACCTCCAACCAGCATGCTGGGGAACGACAAGGTCTACCGTACAATGCCTCAAACGGAGCCATGCTAATAGTGAACTGATAGGAGTTGTTGTAAGCAAACTCCACCAGTGGAAGATATTGCTCCCATCCACCACCAAAGTCAATAATACACATGCGTAGCATGTCCTCCAACATCTGATTGGTGCGCTCTGTCTGCCCATCGGTCTGCGGATGATAAGCCGTGCTCAACCGCAATTCCGTGCCCATGGCCTCCTGGAAACTCTCCCAAAACCGCGAAACAAATATCTTGTCTCTGTCAGACACGATATTTAGGGGCACACCGTGAAGTCTCACAATCTCTGAAATGAAGAGCTGGGCATACTGTCCCGTAGTGTAGTCAGTCCTTACGGGTAAAAAGTGAGCGACTTTGGACAATCTGTCCACAATCACCCAAACGGAGTCGTGACCCCTCTGCGACATAGGCAACCCCGTGATAAAGTCCATGGATATGCTCTCCCACATCCACACCGGGACCTCCAACGGCTGTAGCAATCCTGCTGGTCTCTGATGATCCACTTTTACAAGCTGACAAGTGGCGCATTTCGAGACGAACTCAGCGATGTCTCTCTTCATACCGCTCCACCAATACTGGCGTCTCATGTCCTGGTACATTTTGTCCCCTCCGGGATGTACCGCGAGCCGTGAGCCGTGTAACTCTGCCATCACATCGTGTCGTAATTCTTCTCCTTCCGGAACCACCAATCTCCCATTGAAGCGTAATCCCCCGTCTGAGCTAACGGTATAGGATTCGGCTCCCTCTGCAAGTAATATAACTATCTGCTCCTGACAGAACGAGTCCTTAGCCTGTGCCCGTACTACCTTCATCACGATCTTCGGTGTAACGGTCATCACAGACATGAAAGATCGGGCCACTGCATCCTGGTGTCCCAATTCCTTCCACTTTGCCTTCCACACCTCTGCCAACTCATCTACTGGTCTACGGCTCAACACGTCTGCTACCACGTTAGCCTTGCCTGGATGGTACTGGATGTCGAACTGGTAGTCTTTCACAAACTCAAGCCACCTACGCTGCCGCATATTCAACTCCTTCTGCGTGAACAGGTACTGTAGGGGCTTGTGGTCTGTGAATAGTTGGAACTTCTCCCCCAAAAGATAGTGCCTCCAAATCCGTAGGGCAAATACCACTGCTGCCAACTCCAAATCATGCGTGGGGTAATTCTTCTCGTGAGGCTTAAGCTTACGGGAAGCATAAGCTATGGCCTGTCTCTCCTGCTGTAATACACCTCCAAGTCCTTGCAAAGACGCATCGGTGTAAACCAAATACTCAACTCCCGGTCTCGGCAATGCTAACACAGGTGCTGAGGTCAATTTGTCCTTCAATTCATCGAATGCCAATTGACACGCATCACTCCAGATGTAGGGCACACCCTTACGAGTAAGATGTGTCAAAGGACCTGCTATCTCCGAGAAACCCCGAATAAACCTCCTGTAGTATCCTGCTAAACCCAAGAAACTACGAATCTCCGTTGGTGTCGTGGTCTGTCCGCACTCCCTCACCGCGGACACTTTCCCCGGCTCCACAGATATTCCCCGGTCAGAAATGATGTGTCCCAAAAACTGAACTTCCTTCAACCAAAACCCACACTTCTCGTATTTTGCATACAACTCGTTCTGACGAAGTGTCTGCAAAACTTGCCTCAAATGCTCGGCGTGCTCCTCCTCTGTCTGAGAGTAAACCAGAATGTCATCAATGAAGACAATGACAAACTGATCTAGGAAATCCCTGAACACTCTGTTCATCAAGTCCATAAACACAGCTGGAGCGTTAGTCAAGCCGAAAGTCATAACCCGAAACTCGTAAGAACCATATCTCGACAAGAATGCAGACTTCGAGACATCCTCCTCCCGAATACGCAACTGATGGTACCCCGATCTCAAATCAATCTTTGAGAAGAAAGAGGCTCCTCTCAACTGGTCGAATAAGTCATCGATTCGAGGCAACGAATATTTATTTCGTATCGTGACCTTATTCAACTCCCGGTAGTCCACACACAATCTCAGTGAACCGTCTCTCTTCTTCACGAACAACACAGGGGCACCCCACGGTGAAGTACTCCTCCGTATAAACCCCTGACCCAACAATTGTTCAATCTGATCCCGTAACTCCCTCATCTCTGCCGGAGCCATACGGTACGGTGCGCGTGCTATAGGTCTCGTACCCGGTAGCAAATCTAAAACGAAGTCTATCTGTCGACTGGGTGATAAGCCTGGTATCTCCTGAAACACATCCGAATACTCCCTAACAATTGGGATAGAATCTAAAGGAATAACAACCTCCTTAGAGGTATCCTCCTCTATGTAATACAGATGAGCGGTCGATCCTCCCTCTGGGCGAGGCATCGCCACTACAAACATCTCTTGCCCCGGAATGGCAAAAATAATGCTTTCGTTGAAGCAATCAATCATGGCCCTATATGCTATGAGCTAATCCATACCGATGATCACATCGTGAACATGCATATCTAGTACCAACATATCTGCAGGTAATACCAGACCACCAATCCCTACTCCCACTCCCCGGCATATAAAGAAGATAAGTGACCCACTCCCCAATGGTGAGTCGACACACGTCACTGTGCTCTCTGCCGTAGCTAACAATCCTAAAGCTTTCGCGAAGTGTGTAGCTATAAAACAATGTGTAGCACCCGTATCAAATAACACCCGACCCATAGTGACATGGATAGGAAACGTACCCTCAATCGCGGGTGGTGCCTGTGGAACTGTAGCCTGGTGAACGTTGTAGACACGTCCATACTGTAGCTGCCCCTGCTGAGCTGGAACTGCTGGGATAATCTGAGGCGGTGCGGGGAGAGCGGCGGGAAATATAGGCCTCTGCGGCTCCTGGCGAACACCCTGCTGCTGCTGCTGTGGGGCCCTGCCCCTATCAGGACAATCCTGCCGCTTATGGACAGTCTTGCCACAAACAAAGCACTTCCCTGGGAAGTTTCCCCCTCTCTGCCCCTACTGCCCCCGGCCCTGGTGGCCGTTACCGTTCCTGCCTTGGCCCTGCTTGCCCTGGTTCCCATTCTGCCCCTGTTGGCCCTGATGGCCGTTTGGACCCTGATGGCCCTGACGGAAACCTCCCTGTCCCTGTCTGTAGTTCCCTGACCGGAACCTCTTATTATCCCCCTGCTGGGAGCCCTGCTCATTCTGTCTCTGCCCCTGACCAGATTGTGCCCCGCTGGCACCATGTCCTCCAGTCCTGCCCTGATGGCTAGACTCTCCCGACCTCTTGCCCTCGGCCATATGAAAACGGTGGTCCTGGCAGTGTAATAATGCAGCGTTAACCACATCAGAATAAGTGGCCAACGATAGGTTCCCTAGAAGATGCTGACGGATCCTCTAATTCAACCCGTCTGTGAACTTCTCAATCTTCTTCTTCTCTATTGGTATCTCATCCGGAACGATATTCAACAGATTAGTGAACTCAGCCTCATACTCGGCCACTGTCTTGCCTTCCTGCTTCAGACTCATCAGCTTCCTCCTCATTTCCGTATGAACTGCCGACGGAAAGTACTTGCGGTCGAACCGCACCCAGAACTCCTGAATCGTGAGGGTATCCCTCTCCTTCGCGGTGGTAATGGACTCCCACCACTGCAGCGCAGATCCAACTAGCTTGAAAGTAGCTAGCACCTGCTTCTGAACATCCGTGCACTCATGCATCCTCAAGTGCCTCTGCATATCTTTCCTCCACTGGCTCGAGACTACCACATCTGAGCTGCCTGCAAACTCTGGCAGATGCGCTTTCTGAAAAGCGTCACGTACACGCTCCCAAGCAGACGGGAATGCATTTGCCTGAACTGGCGCGGCAACCGGCGCCTGGGGTGGTGCCTGCTGAACAACGGCAATCGCGGCATTTACCGCTTGGGCTACTATAGCTACGACCTCAGCGGCGTTCATCATGCCCTGAACTGGAGCGGCCTGAGGTTCGGGTGTTGCATCCCTGGGAACTCTTCGTGCACGTCGTGGAGGCATCTGAAATAAGAACAAAGTTTATAAGTCTACAATTATAAACTTTAAAATAGCTGAAGAACGAAACATACACACAAAAAGAGTACAACAGTCCTAAAATATAGGGCTCTATATCAAAGAAACGTAGCGGAAACATAATGGCCGTACAGATCCTAAAGGACGCTAGAACCTGATGCTCTAATACCACCTGTGACACCCCGACTAATTAAACACCGGGTAGCTACTCCTTTATTAAATTAATTCAAAATGCCAAGTTGGCTCAGTTAATAGCATCACTGTCGAAAACATTTTAAAGATTACTAACCACCTAGTATTTAAAAAGTAAGTGCCAAATTTTAATTTAAGTCTGATTAACATGCAACAATTGTAAAGGAGAAATAAATAACACCATTCACCAAGCTGAGGTAAAACGAATAACCATCACAATATGTAAATAAAGTCTGGAGGAAAAACTCCTCACTACAAACCCATAGCAGAAATAAATAACCGAATACAAAAACAATACAACCAAAGTCTGAAAACTGAAATGTAAAAGATGTCTCTAAATAGAAATGGGTAACATGCCCTACAACTGATAGATAGTGACTCTGGAATCCAAGAGATAGAAGCGTCTACAAGCAAATTCCTGTAGCTTCCACAAACAGCTACAGCTCGTCACCGGAATGAGTATCCTATGCTTGGTGTCCTTGTGGCTGGGCACCTAAAATGGTTTTACAAGAAAAAGATTTGAAAAGAAAACGGGTCAGAGCCCGAATGTGGAGTTATATTTTAAAAACCTGCAAGTGCTTTAAAAACATTTAAAACATTAAATGCAAAGTACATGTTAGGACGTGCACTCACATGATATTCTCACCTCTCGTCTAACTGTGCACTCCTAACGTAAATACCCATCTACAACGATGTAAACCACTAGCTAAATGACATTATATCTAGCTAGACTGTAATAGGTCCTACCCTTCTTACTCGGTTCCATTAACATAATAACGTTCGTACTAAGACAGGGATTTAACGTAAGTTCAGCTGCTCAATATGCAATGTATATATATCACTAACCCGTTATGTTATTCTCGAAACAATATCGTAATTATATTCACAACATTAACCCGAAGGTTCCCATTAATTAAGTGTATATTATCCACATCGTAATTATACAATACAAGCACCCCGAGAACTAAGCTGCGGTGCACAAATACTCTGCTATCCATCCCGGTACATCACGTACATAAGGATCACATATTCCGAATCTCTCAGGAATAGTTCAGATAACACAAATCACAAAATAGTGGAGGCGAACACAGTCACATCACATGGGTCACGCACATACCTACTCTCCCATGATCAACGGACTTATAATCATCCCAATAAGTCTTTCTCTGACCTATGTTCATCGAGGTACCAGTCTATATCCCCCTCCCCCCCCCCCCCCCCCCCCCCCGTAGGCACATAAGGATTAGAGGGTCCTAAGCAAACGCAAACCTCCCGTGATAGCAAGTATGGCAGGTATGTCATACACACAATCCATATACCAATACTAAGTAAACACACATCTTAGTAATACCGTATTTTAATCGTAGTACATATCGCATTCTCGTACTAACTTGTGATTATCACAATATATACTATTCCGGTTCATCATTCTACGCACCATAGTTAATTCTCATGTTGTAGTAGACACTCACGTCTCAACCCAAACCGTCCATGTAATACAACTCTCGTATATAAATTCCTTCTCATAAATACCCAAATGTCCCAAATCTATTATTACTACATCTACAGAATGATATCTATAACCTCGAATAAGTTTACGGGACTCTCAAAATCAAAACAGTCCAAAATGGCCCAAACTGCCAGCTCGTCAGAAGTCTCGTTCGAACGAGTGTTCGAACGAGTTTGGACTGTCAGCTCGTTAGAAGTCTCGTTCGAACGAGACTGTTCGAACGAGATCCAGTTCGTTCGAACGAACTGGACCTTCTAACGATATCTCGTTCGAACGAGATATCGAACGAAATCCCTACTCGTTAGCAACGACTGGTCAACTCGTTAGAAGCTCGTTCGAACGACCTAGGGTCTGCTTCTAACGAACGACCAGTTCAAGCCCAGATTTTTCCCCCAATTCGTTTTTCACCATTTTTACTCCTCAAGTCTTCTCCAAAGTCCGTTCTAACAGTGTTTTAAGTCCTCTAATCATACTAAATCATGCTAAGGTCATAAACTAACATCTTTTAAGGTATCAATGCAACCTAAACATCATTAAATCACAAGATTTTATACTATTCCCCAATTTTCTTCAAGAACATAAACCCTAACTTTTTCTCATCATAATTTCCCAGATTTTAATCCGTTTATACATCACATAGATATGAAATCTCCGAAATTAAATCTCCAAACAATGTTTCTACATGCAAACCTATCCCAAAATTAAATAATAACTTCCAATTTCATGGGTTTTCTTTTAATCTTTCAAGAACAATCAAAATTCTTCAATTTCTAACATGGAAAAGACATTCTCCGAATTTAAATGGAATAAAGTCACTTGCCTTGGTTGTCTCTGAGTTTGGATGATGGTTTGATGAAGATTTTTCTGCAGAAATCCCTTTCTCCAAGCTTTTCCTCCAATGGTGGCTTAAGGTGGCTAGGGTTTGATTTGGGGAAATTAGAAAACCTAAAAGATAACCTACGTAGCCTTCTAGGTTAAAATGGTTTGGTTATGGGCTTAATGGGTCAATATCCACATCAGATTTAATTAACCAATTTTCGTCACTTTTAATTCCTCAAAATACCAAATTACCAAAATACCCTTTATGGTGCCGATATGGCCTAAAAATACCCCGGGACCCAAACTATACCCCCGGCTAGTGTTTTCGGACTATCTCGACCCTTCCGGACGCGTTGGCGCACTCAAAATGACCATACGGCACTTCCGATAAAAGCATCAAAAGATCCCCCCTCTCATTAAACACTCACTACCTAATGAGTTGTGTGTTCAATACATAGCAAGAAAAAGAGGTATCTAAAAAGTTGTTGTGAAGCGGGGTATCATTCAAACTTTGTTGTGAATAGGATTGTGTATTTTGGGTTGGGCCTCTGTTTGAGTTGGTTGTTAGGTGCTATGAAATTTTATTTGGGCTTGTTGTTCGGCCTTTGGATATTTTGATGTTTTAGTTAGGATGTAGCCCAAGCATATTCTATTGTAATCTTTTTCGGATTAATACACTTGCTTTTAATCACCCCCCCCCCCCCCACACACACACAAAACAAAACTGTTGATTAATAATATTGATTATTTTATAGTTAAAAATAAAACATACAAAAAAATTAATCAATGTAGATTAAATAATATTAAAAATCAGGGAGCATCGGAAAAATCTGGAGTGTGAATAACTAAAGAATAAAATTAGAAATTTTTAATATTTTTTTTTGGAAATTCGTAGTAAAAAATAGGGATATTATAATGTCGAAAGAAATACAAAATGCCGAATTATTTTTCAGAATTAATTCCAATCTTGCTCTGAATTCTTTTCTCGATTTCGGAATAATATTGTCAGTTGACGATTATCAGTTTTCCAATTTGCCTAATTCCATAAATATCGGATTGTAATCGTAATTAATTACGAAAATAAAAAAATTCTGATTTTCAAATTATTTTTCCAACATTTTTGAAAATTTTAAATTAAACTATTACTATTTTTTAATAGATGGTGATTACAAATTTTTTGAAGAAAAATTCAATTTTAGTTCAATTTTATTTAAACTAAGATATTTTGATTTTTTTTCAAAACCTTTTTTTTAATATATTTTGATCAAGTTTTCTTTGTTAAAAAATAAAAGAAAAACACCGATCAATCGTAAAATTCGATGTTGAGTTACGTTTTGGATGGATAATTAACGGATTTAGGATGTACAACAAATATTTAAAAAGTCGAGAATTTAGTATAAATCTTGTCATAAATTTTTAAAATGTCTGATTTCATCGAGTACATTTAAGATAGAAAAAAAAACATTATCAACACCAAATTTTTAGACTTTTGTGTATATCAACAATAGAATTTATTCGAAAAATAAATCATTGTTAATTTTAAGGTAACTTCTGATACTTTTTTACTAATCAATAGATTCGATGTTACTGTTTTTGTGAATGTATTCATTTGATGTTAATTACAAAACCTTCTAACAAAAGTAAGCTTGCTTTGTCATCAAAATCTCCCCCCTCTCATTGAACATCATTTTTTGGTTAATACGAAAGAACACAGAAACTAACATCTCCTAGCCAAGAAAACTGCATGCATATCCACAATTAGTAAGCTCAAAATTGTATCAGGTGGATCTTCCACTACAACAGACTCCCTTCACCATGTGTTTGTGTGCTCAAAATTGTCTATTTCCTGCTCTCGCCATTTGTTGAATTGAAGAAATAAAATAGTAATAAGTACAAATAAATGAAGAGTTTAAATAATTTTATGGGTTTTACAAATTACTTTTTTAATACATAATCTTAAGGTCCTAATTTTGGGGTTAAATACAATAGAACTTTTTTTATTTTTTAATTTTATCTCTTAGTTCTCTTTAAATTTTCGGCATATATTTTTTTCTAAACAAAAATTTTAGGGCCCTTGTAGTTTTACTCTTTTTCTGAACATAAAAAATATCATGTACTTAGGTCACCATATGTATGTGCTCAACACCAATAAAGACACAACGTGGATGTGATACGTGTTCTGTGTGTCTCCCATTATACAAACAATATCTTTAGATATATAAACGTATCGTGCGTGTCTCCCACACCCCATAAAATTTCTTAAACCCTGCATTTATTTGTACCTATTAATATTTTATTTTTTCAATTCAACAAAGTGTTGATTTTGGCTCTCCTTTTTTTCAGTTTTGGTTTATTTACAAATTTGCCATTTTGGCTCAAATCTATAAATACAAGTGTCATTTCTAGGTTTTGAGAGAGGACAAGTTTGAGAGCTATTTTGTGAGTTATCAAAGCTAAAGAGAGATAGAGCTCCCATTTGAGGGGTGAGTTCTTGTGAGGTTGTGAGTGACTTTCTAAGAGAGATAAATTGTGTGTGTGTATAACCTTTGGGTTCCTCCATTTATCTATAGAAAGAAGAAATCCTCCTTGGTGGATGTAGCCCAAATTTGGGTGAACCACGGTATATCGTTGTTGTTTTGCTTTGATGATTGCTTGTATGTTCTTATTGTCTCTTCATTGATGTTTGGTTGATTCGATTGGAAGTTTGCACACTAGTTCATTTTGGGAACAAGGTCTTGGGTGTTTTCCGCACACCAAGTGTTTGATAAAATTCCCGAGTGAGTTTTGTCGTCTTGGTCGCTAGAGATAGTCTTGCTTTAGCGCAACACAAAGTTCTTTTTATTTTATTTTTTATAGTTAAAAAATAATAAATTATACACCCAACTGTCAAACATAACGAATCAGATCAAATTTTATAATTTTTAGTCCCTGATAGTTAAGGGTGACAATTTTAGACATCTTGTCAATATTGGATCAATTTTAAGTCGTTTCGGATAACGTTTTAGTCCCTTGTAGTAAATTAGTACATGAATAGTGGCATTAGCACATGTAGAAAGAATTATTAGTTGCTATTGGAGTTAACACTAAATTATTTTTTAAACATATTAAACATTAATTGGGCTAAAAACAATCTGCTACGCCGTCAATCGTGAACTACCATTAGTCAAATCGTTACGTTTTGATTTATAGGCATGTAATTTATTATTCTTTTAACAATAAAAATAAAAATTGGAAAAACTTTTTTGACTTAGAAAATTAAAGTGGTAGTAAGTACAATCAAATGTAGGGTTTAAATAATTTTATGGGGTTAAATACAAAATTTTCTTTTCAATACATAATCTTAAGGACTTATTTGTGGGATTAAACATAAGAAAACATTTTTTTTCTTTTTCAATTCTATAGTTTTAGTTCTCTTTAAATTTTACGCAAAAGTTATTTTTTTCTTCGGTCAGTGTTAGTTTCTCTTAAGTAATTAAGGTGTGACTTATAATGGTTTACCTTTTGTGAGGGTATGGGAGAGGGTAGGAAAACGGTGGTGTAGTTTTATTCTTTACAAAAATAGTTGAAGAATAATGCTGAGTCCCAAAAAAATCCCTCAAAAGTTCCCTCGAAGTTCTTGCACCATATGTGGCCGCCACCTTTATGTACAAACTTTTAATACACTTGGGAATGTAGCATTACTCATAATTAAATTGGATTTAATGATCAGTGAAAATTTTGAAAATTTTCCTTAAGAATAATTGTAATTTTTAAATAAATTTTTTCACCAATGGTTATTTTTAGAGAGAGATGATTATGTGAAAGAACACGTGTTCGTGTATTATTAGAAGACACACAGAGATGTATTCTTTAAAGGTGCCTCACTCAATGTGTCCTTCAATTATACACGAAAGGTGACCTATGTCACAAAATTAAGTTTCAAAATTATAAGTTACTATCACTTTCGTTCACTAAAGTTGGGCCCTGTCAGATTTAAAGCTTGGCGAAAAGTATGAGAAGTTTCCTGAAAAATAGCAATAGACTAACTTTTGAATAGATTAATTCACCATGTGCCCTCACCCAAACTACAGTTGGTCTCGGGTTCGAGACTTGAGAGCGATCTCTTCATATTATAAAATAATATGGGGGTAAGACCAGTCGACATCTACCTCTTCCAAACTCTACAGTGATGTGGAAGTATTGTGCACTGGATACGACCTTTTTTTTACTCATAGCGCGATTCTTTTACAAAATCTTAAAAATAGATGTTGGATAGTGGGTACCTATTTTCATTTTATAGTAGTTTCGAGAAAAAAGGAGGAAGTTGGGTTTGTGTATTTTATTTTTATTTTTTTGTTGAAAGATAAGTGTATTAATAAGAAAAAAATAATGCAAGTGAAAAATTTGGGTTATATCTTAACCCAAACAAATGACTCCTTGTGGGGTACTAAAAGATCAAATCTGACAAAACAACGTCAACTCTATCACTATATGATTTAACATTGCCTAAATGATAAATTATATCCCTTATATATTTTCTCATGATTCAAACCACCTTTAAAAAAATTGTCTAAGCAAATCATGAAATCTGCATTCTAAAACTATAATTTAGCACTTTAAGGCCATTTTCATAGTTTTGGATAATTTTTTCTATACCACATTACTCCAATGTACTCTGCTAAAAACTTGATTTGGTATTTTCGTGCAATATTTATTTTTGCCGCACGCGTCTCATCCCATGACAATTAAAATGATACGACGAGGTAAGTATAATTTTTCATGTTTTAAAAAATAATAGAATGCTTTATTATAATGCTTAAACATACTGAAAAATATAGTTTATTTTCGTAAAACAATTTGTAAAAAATGAAAAAATAGGTATTGTAATCGCCTGGACGTTGGTCTACAGCGTGAACAAATTTTTATTCCTCCCAAACAAATGGAAATGACAATTTACAAAAATGTTCCATGGCTTTAAGATGATCTAAAGCCTTTTTTCATTTCACTTTTTCAAATATTTATACAATTTCATAAGGTGAAGTAAGTTCATGAAGATTCAATAGTTATACCATTTTTATTATATACAACACTAGATTGGTTGTATTGCTTGTCGGCAAGAACAGAGCTATGCCTTAGCTGAGGGGCAAGTGGTGGGGAAAAATTACATTTTTATAAGTTTAGGGTAACTTTTTGTTGTTCTCAAAATCTTAGGGCTAACTTGTGTAAATAGGTTAAATCTTTTCATTCGAGTCACGCTTCACAACACACACGCTTCTTCTTTCAGCTTTTAGACCATTTTTGTTTCATTTGAGACACGCTTGGAGAGAGAAAATGAGAAAACCAAAAAAAAAGAAAAAAAGTCCCTTGTTCTCTCGCTCCCCATAGACGACATTTATGTTGCTGACCGACTTTTTCTTGCACTTAAATGTCTTCGTCTCTCACTTAAGGTAATTTTTCTTTTTAAATATGGGTTGATTGGTTGTTTTAGTTAGTGTTCGATTTGATTTTTATTTGGGTGTCATTTATTTATTATGTTGTTTAGTTTAGTGCTTGATTTGGTTTAATCTTATGATTTGATATTGTTTGTTTTCGTTGTTATTGGGTGTGATTTGCTTATTCTTTTGTGGATTGCTTTTGGTATGTTGTGTATTTGTCCTTGTTACTAGATTTTATTAAGTTATTTTTCTCAAATCTCATAGTATTTTAGTTGTTAAAATTGGTTATTGTTTAAGGTTTTGCAATATGCGTTTCTTTATTTACCAAATTGACACCCTAAAAATTTGAGTTGTAATTGTCTAAAAATATAAATTATTTACTAAATATTTGTAAAAATAAAATAAAAGAAATTAACCGATAGTAGTGTATCAAATCTGTGTTAATGGAAAATTTGTTAGTCATAAAATAAAAGAAATTAATCGATAATAATATACGTTAAATTTAAAGAAAACGTATATACCAAATCAGCCTGCAGTACTCCGCAGTCACTACACCAAATCTGCCTAATTTTCACGGTCATTGACCTTGACAAGTTCAACTTTTCAAGGTCAATGATTGTGACAATTCGGGGTGAGACAGCTTTTTTTGTCACAGACGTGTCACGGTCATTGACCGTGACAAGGTCGTTAGAATTATCACGGTCGTGTCACGGTCCCTGACCGTGACAAGTTTAGTCACTGTTATTAACCGTGACAAAGCCTTGACCCTTTTTAAAAAAATTATCACAAGTCCGTGACAAAAGTTGTCAAGGACTTGTCACGGTCAATAACCCTGACAATTCTGGGAAGAATTTAAAAAAAAATATGCTAGGCAGTATGGCCACTGCCACTGCCCAGTAGCATATTTGTACCTGTTATAGCTACATCATATATCCAAATAAACTAAAGATAATGCAAATATATATTCAAAATAGAAACAATATACATGACGATATAATCCAAATATAATTCAAACGTACCAACTTAAAAATTCTGCCACTACATGTCTGGGGTAAATGTGAGCAGGTGAGTAGTCCACACGATATACGAATTGACACACCCACTAATATACATCGTGTCGCATTGTTCGCGCAACCACAATAGGGAGTTCTCCTTCCCGAGTATCACATGCATGACGAGCACTTTGGACTCGATCTCTTGAAGCTCACATCCATGAACTATTCCACCCTGGACGATATTCGGGTCCCTCAACTCCCGCCCTATCCGCTGGCCATCAAATACGTCCAATATGATCACGCTCGGCCAACCAAGTGTCGACATCGGTCTGTGGAAGGGAGCCAAATAGGGAAGTGGATCATCAAAGTACGCACGTGTCGGTGATGAAGCAGCGAGGTCCACATCCTCGTCATCCTACGCCTCGTCCTCCCGCACCTCCTCATCCACTTCCTTCTCCTTCCCTTTCCCTTTCCCCTTACGGTCTCCTCCCAACATACGCTTCATGAATGAGTACATATCTTGGACCGTCGCCTCCAAATGGGACAGCTTCGTGTCATGTGAATCCACCGTTCGATACAACCCGATGTCGCTCATCTCTAATCCGATAATCCTAGATTTCGCCACCCCCGAGAGCACACCCCTTACGATCAGAGCCAAGCTTTTGGATGAGTGCGTCTGTGGACAAAGATGTCTTGTCGGCATAAGACTACGACTCATGCACTTCCTTAAGCTTTGCCTAAAATGATAAAAAACACATGATTAGTAAAATAAGTAAACTAAAAAATTATAACGTAATTAACAAAAAGTAAACTATCGAATTACTTACAATCGTGGTCGCGATGCTCGGAGACACCTCCTTATCCTTCCCCTTCTTCGTCCGAAGAGCCACATAAGTATCGAGCCTATGTGGCTTACCCCAAGGCCACTCCCTACCCCTGAAATAAAATAAAGTAAAATTAGTATCGGTCCCCCAAAGTAAAATAATGCAGAATAATGTATTTCTGTAGTTATAGAAAAATTATATCTTACCTTCATCCTATGCTCCACCTTGGTGTAAGATTTCCGACCGGAGTAGTGCACGTCCATCTTTTTTGCCCGATTTTCCCTCCCCGATTGGCGAGATGCCAATTGTCGCTCCCCGATCTCATTGTCAATGAACTTTTTCCATTGTGCCAATGAGATCGGCTCCTTCGGTGGGATGGATTCACACCATTGGATAATGGACTCTTGTTTTTTCCCAAAGTATGGTGTCCGCATATTTTTCTTCCACGTCTTGTGTTGCTCCCTCAACTGCTCCAAGAGGGAATCGCATAGCTTTGGATCCAAGTTGAATTGTTCCTGTCTAACAAATACAATGTTAGTTGCGAATAAATATAAATATAAATATAAAATGAAATTGAAATCCAAATAGAAATTGAAATAATCATATTAATATAAATATATTACCTATAGTGCCGCCCAAACAGCTAACTGGAGCTCATATGGCACCTCCTTCCAACTTATAAACCCCGGGCCGATGACCGTCTTTAGCAGCTCGAGGCATCTCGCTAATAGCTCCGACTTGTTCTCGATGGTAATCCCAAATTTGTCATATTTGGTGAGCCTAGGGGTAGAGGAGCCCTCGTCACCTCCGCTACCACTGAGCCCAGACGACATCATCATAACCAGCATCATCATCCTCATCTTAATACTTGAAGGAGATATTTGCTGTAAAAAAATGTTATTAGTACAAGTAAAAAAAATTAGAAGATGACATGCAAATATGTACAATTACTAAAAATAAAAATGAGCACTAGTTATTAATTTACTTTTGTACACCCCCTCTCCCACCACACACACGCACACGTACACGCACACACACCAACCCTGCCCCCACCACACTCACTTGGCTGAGTGCACCTAAGATCATACAACAAATCTGCCTAATTGTCATGGTCATTGACCTTGACAAGTTCAACTTGTCAAGATCAATGACCGTGACAATTCGGGGCGAGACAACGTTTTTTGTCACACTATATATTTCAATTATGTTTTATTTAATTATCATACTATATATATATTGTTCGATACACAAAGTAATTTTCAAAAAAAGTTGAAAAATCCCACCCCCATATGGACAATAATCCAGTGGTCATGCCACTTTTAAAACTAACCAACCCAACATTTACTAAACAAAATAATCCAACAACAATGTCAACAACAAATGTGTTTTTCGCACTCCTTCTAATTCATCTACTCAATTAATTCATTTCATCAATTAAACTAACAATTAAAGTATACAATTATTAATTTACTAATTTACAATGAGGGGCAATCCTAATTTCATATTAAATGGGCACTAATTATTAATTTACTTTCATCTAAAACTATACAATTAAAATTACAATTAAAGATATACAATTTATTAATTAAAGCTATACAATTGTTAAGATTGTCCCACCAGACACACCCCCACCACCACACCCCCACCACCACAACCCCACCCCCTTCCCCCTGCCACACACAAGCACACACCTGCACACACACACGCACATCCCACCCCCACCATCCCACCCCATGTCTCCCTCCCTCCACCACACCTGCACACAAACACACACACACGTACACAAACAACCCACTCCACCCCCACCGCCCCCTGCCCCCCTCCCCCACCACACACCACCCCACACATTTATACACACACATACACACACATATACACATACATATACACACATATATATACACACACATATTGAAATGAAAGAGAAAGGGAGGAAAAAACATACCTTAGAGAGAGAGAGAGAGAGAGAGAGGAAAAACAAAAAAACGGTGGGCTTTTTTTTACTAAAGACATTGTCACGGTCGTGTCAAGGTCCTTGATCGTGACAATTAGTTTAAGAATTATCACGGTCGGCGATTTTGATAAGTCCGTGACAAATATATTTGTCACGGACTTGTCACAGTCATCGATCGTTACTCATTCTTTATCACGGTCAATGACCGTGACACAAAATGCGTGTTTGTTGTCACAGTCAATGACCGTGACAAGGGTGGGTGACTGAAATGTGACAATTTTACCATTTTGGTGTAGAGTGACCAGATCATTCATGTCAGTTATAACCGTCACACCACAGATAGTGATGAGGGTGGTTTAGGCCCAGGCAATAGATTCATTTTGTCAAGAGCGGATTAGACAGCAATTAACCGGGGGAGTCGAGTCCTAATCAGTGAGTTCTGAGAGAGGCTTAGGATTCAACGGGAGATTGATTGTTCTAGAGGGAGAGGACATACGACATGCGGTGATGACAGAATTATATGGGTCCCAATTTGAGGTACATCGCGGCAGGGGATAAGATGTACCACGATATGAGGCGGTAGTACTGGTGGAGTGGGATGAAGAGAGATATCGCATAGTTCATCTCCAAGTGTACCACTTGTTAGTTGGTCAAGGGGGACCATCAGAGACCTCCAGGTTTACTTCAGCCGTTAGAGATCCCTGCGTGGAAATGGGAGGGTATTTCCATGGATTTCATTAAAGGTTTGACTACTTCGCAGAGGGGAAATGAATCTATATGATTTATTGTGGATTGGTTGATGAAAGTAGCCCATTTTCTATAAGTCAGGATAGACTACACAGCAGTACATATTGCCCAGATATTTATTGCAGAGATAGTGAGACTGATGGGCAGCTTCCAAGACGCGATGGCCACTGAGTTGAAAATGAGTACGCCGTATCACCTGTATATCGATGGGCACACTTAGTGCACTAATCATATACTTGAGGATATGTTACGCATGTGTATCATAGACTTTGGGGGATGTTGCGAGCAGTACCTTCCACTGGTGGAGTTTGCTTACAATAACTCCTATCAATTCACGATTAGCATGGCTCCATTCGAGGCGTTATATGGTTGACCTTGTCATTCTCATGCTTGTTGGCTGGAGGTGGGGGACAACAAACTACTCGGGCTAAAATTAATTCAAGATACGCCGAGAAGGATTGAGATGATTCATAGCCTCATATGGGTAGCCTAGGATATACTGAAAAGCTACGCCGATGCTAGGAGGTCCTGCAGGGAGTTTACTGTGGGGGACAAGGTTTTGTTAAGAGTTTCTCCTATGAAAGGGGTAATGAGGTTTGGGAAGAAGGGAAAATTGGCTCCGATATACGTAGGACCATTTACTATCATCAAGAGGATCGGACAAGTGGCATACAGACTTGGGTTGCTAGAGCACCTGCATCGTATTCATGATGTGTTCCACATTTCATCACTGATGCGGTATCTTAGGGATGAGTTCTCTCACACCCACATAGAGATAGAGGAGATTGATTTGCAACTCGACAGTTCTTTGGAGGAAAGACTAGTATTTATCCTAGACCATAGCCAGAGGAGACCGAGATCAAAGGTAGGTTCACTTGTGCGGGTAGAGTGGGAGCACCACAATTTGGAGGAGTCTACTCGGGAACGAGAGGAAGATATGCGTGAGAAGTATCGAGACTTATTCGTACCAGGTATGCCTTATTTTCTGAATTTTGGGACAAAATTTCGTTATTAGGGGGGGAATATGTATCACCACGTATTTTTTATGATTTAAATAATTGTGGGATTTAATTATTATTGTTGGATTAATTAAATTAAAATATGAGATTTGATTGTTAATTAATCATGATTAAAATGTATATTAACTAGCGTTCCAGGTTAGTACTTATTAATTGAATATTATTGTGTGATATGTAATATGGAATTAATCATGATAAATTGTCGAGAGTGAGAATTACGACAATTGGTAATTTAAGTCAGACGCGTGTGCGAGTCGTGTCGGGACTAATTAATGGGAATAAAAAGAGAATTTATTTTTATTAACTCGTATGATCGTTTCGAGTGTGCCGTTGAGTCCAAAAGGGTCAAGATAGTCAGAATAGCGTACCCGGAGGCTTAGTTTGGGTCCAGGGGCAATCTTAGGCCTACCCGGTGTCCCGGGAGTGAGTTTTGGTCAATTACATTTTGGGGGCTAATTAATGGATGAAAATTAGAGTGCTTTAGTATTCCTTATGTAGTTATAGTTAGGGTTTTATCTGTAAAAGAAAAGATAGAGTTCCAGAGGAAGGAGAAGAAGAGGTTCCTAGGAGTTCCAAAGCTCCCTGGCGTGTCACGGCGCTACCATTACCATCGCCCATTCATAGAACGGTAATGTGATTTTTATGAGGCCCGTCCCACTCCACTTACCAAACCACATTTCCTCCCTCGCCAATTAGAGCACCATGCTTATAGGGCCCTTGTTTCCCTCACATTCTGGCTCAATAAGGCCCGAGACCGATACCTTTTCACCCTTACCCTAATCCCCACCCACCCCTGGTCCACCGATGCTTTGCATCGTGTGATGCACTTTGCCATACAAGTGCATTTACCATTATTAGACCTGATCCAACAAGACTGATGCTTCAGTCTTGTTTGGGGATGATTCTCATCACCCAAATTTTTCTGCTACCCCACACTTTCATAGATCTTATCTTTAGGGTGAGAATGGTTCGGTCTAGATGAAGACATTAAACTTAGCACTACCGGGAGGCAGCCCGTGATTTCTGAGTGTGAGTTTTATCCTGTTTGGGGGTGGTGTTTCCCATAACCCAATGGTTTACTATGTTATAGACTTGTACTCATCTTTTTCCTCATATCACTTATTCAAATTTATTCTTGGCGATATCTGTCCACTTCGTCAGCGGTTCATTTTGGTAATCTCGTTCCTATCTTATGCTCTCAATTTTAAAAATCATTTTACTTAACATTGAGGACGATGTTCCTTTTTGTTTGGGGGTGGAGAATTTTATTAAAATCGTACCTCTTTTGAAAAAATTTGAATTCTAAACCTTATTTTTAAAATTTCATGCAGTTTCTTTCATCTCACTCATTGATGTGAATTTTCAATCATCCATCTTTCAAAGTCTAGGAATCAAGCTAGAGAATATTTTTTCTAAACATCTTATGTAATACGTAACAAGGCATGTTGCACCATGAATTTCTAGACTCAACAAAATTTGTGCACTTATCACGTCACTACGGTTTAGAGTTGAGGAGTACTACAATTCTTAAGAAAACCTTAAGGATCACTAGTAGAGACTTTAGCTTGTGAGATTTGTGCATTTCACCCTTTCAGAGTGTTTTACGAAAACTCCGAGTCACATGTTGATTCAATTTCCTTTGGGTCCGCACTTTAATTGTGTATGATCTCATTAATATTCATTAAAGTTTGGCTTGATCACTGAGAATGACATCACTTTCGAGTTGTAAGAAACGTGTGTCTTGATGTTTGTCCCGATCACTAGGTTTTCATCCATACACCTACCACTTTTCCATATCACATTTCCATTCACTCACCCATTACCTTTCCATATTCTCCCCATCCATATACATACTCCACCTATCATCTCCATATCGTCTTTCATTTTCAAATAAAAAGAGTGTTGATTCTAAATGTTAAATGTCTTCATTGTTGGTTTGAAAAGAGAAAAAAAGGGAAAAATAGAAAAATAGCAAAAATAGAAAAAAATAGGGAAAAGGAAAAGAAGAAAAAGAGAGAAAAGAAAAGAAGAAGAGATTTTGTAGTTGTAGTTAATTATTGTGTAATAAAGACATTTGTGCTTAAAGTGTATACACTCTTCTATCGCATCCATCTTATATCCAAAATCCATCCATCGTACCATCATTCCATCATATCCTACCTCACCTAATCCCACATATCCCATTTCATTTTCCCCTCACCCATATGCATCCATATGTTCCCCTAGGTGTTCGGGCAAATGAAAGTCAACGTGGTGAATAACTCTACGTTCTCACTATAGTGGTTAGCATTCTTTCATGAGATCACGATTCTTTCTTATTGTACGTTCTTTCTTATGTGTGTGTGAGACATTTGAACTTGCTTATATTTACTCACCTCCTCACACACAAGAGTGATGCACTAACCAATATCTCGACAGTTCGTTTGAGAGAGATTTATCCGTGAGATTTTGAAGTTGAAGCGTTGATTTCGAAAAGGAAATCTAAGAATTACTCGACTGAATCACACTACACACGTTGAGTTCTAGGAATGATATGCCTTGTGTATTTACTTAGCTAAACTTTTTACACATTCTAGCTTGTATTTCTGAAAATATTTTCTCCTGTGATGGATTATGCGTTTATTATATGTCAAATAAGAGATTGACTGGCATTTGCAAATAAGAATTTTGTGGGTATATTCCCTGCAAACCCTCACTAGATACAACTCGTCCTGTAGGGCAACCTATAGGTTTAAAGACTTATTGCAAATGCTAAGTGCAATCGTGAGTGCCTGTGAAAGTGGTACACTTTTGGTTACTTATCTTTCTCTTTCTCTCTATCTTATTGCTCGAGGACTAGCAACGCTCTGTTTGGGAATGGTGTGATTAGCACCCAAAACTGTATAATTTATACCCCAAATAGACGTACTTTAGTTGCTAATTCTCGGCAATATGGGTCTTGTGTGCTTGAATGTTTATTTTGAAGGCCGAATGCACGTTCCGGTGTTCAAACGCATATTTCAAGGAAATTGTATAGATCATGGAGCTAATTAGCCCTTGTCCTGTATCCTAGCCTAACCTAAACCTAGCCTAAACCTACCCCGAAGCCCGAGTGTATTAGTTTGTGCCCTTTTATTATTTTTTAGATTTTTAGTTTGGAGTCATTTTTATTTTTTAGGATTTATTTTAGATTCACTTAGAATTTCTAGGATTTATTTTCTTTTTTTATATTTCTTTTTATTTATTATAATTTTATTTTGATGTTGATTTTATTATTTTTTAGTTTTAGTTTTTATTTTATTTTATCTTATTTTGTTAACATTTAATTTTAGGAGTTTATTTTTACTTTTATATTACTTTTTTCTTAGATTTTTTGTTTTTATATTTTTATTAGGTTTTTAGTTTATTTCTTTTATTTCTTTTATTTTAGTTTTACTTTATAGATTAGAAGTTTTATTTTTAGTTTTTACTAATTTTATTTTTTAGGATTTTAGTTATTTTTATTTTTATTTTCATTATTTGATACAAATTACCCACACCCTACTTCTCTACATTTCCTATCATACACTCACATACACCTAAGTAACCCACTCACCCTCATTTAATTACCCTACACCCCCACACTCCTTATCACCCCTACACTCATCTTCAACCTTACACCCACTCTCTCTCCTCTTTCCACCATAACCAAACACCCACAAAACCCACAACCCCCTACCTATTAAAACATAAACCAGACCCGCACAACCTCCCACCCCTCCACCTGAAAACATCTCTGACAGTCGCGACTGTGACCCAAGCAGGCGAAACCTAACCTCCAACTCCGGTCGATTCGACCCATTTAACCAAAGCCTTGCCACCCTTCAACCATAAACCCAATTCAACCTAAAGACCCATTTCAAGCTTTAACTCATTTCACCATTTCTCCCATTCAAGCCACGATCCGCCAAACCAAAACCAAACAAACCAAATAATAAACTCAATAAAACCCATGTGCCACTTGAACCACTTATCCCCTTTTACCCATAATACCCCAACTAACCTCTTCTAACCCAATACGCAAAATTACCCCTCATCCAAATCAGATTTTTATTCCCTCACCCCTCATCCACATGACACACCTCAACCACATGCACACTTATACCAATTACCCAATTTACCCCTAGCTCGATGGCACCTTCTATTTAAAGAGAGTTGAAGACCATTTTGAAAGGATTATGTAATAAAGAGGAGATAAAACCTAGAGTTAGGTTAGAGAGAAATTTAGAAATAATATTTTTTTATTTAGTTTAGAAATTTATTTTATTTTATTTTTTTTAGATTTAAATTGAGTGAAATAATTGTGTGAGATTGAAGTTGAGTGAATTTTTCATTAATATCTTTGTTGATCACTCACTTGGAGGGTTGTATGCTTCTGATTCAAGGATTGAAGTCTATTTAATTCAAGAGATTGGTTTGATTGTTCTTCTCTCTACTCTTTTATATTATATGCCTTTGACTATTTGTTCATCATGTTTAATATCATGTTAAGCTAGAAAAACCCTTTCAAGGGGTGGGGAGATCCATTATTTTTATGTTACTCATAATTTAATTAGTTTAATTAAATTAAAATTTCCATTGATGATTAATTTTGCAATCTTACTTTTAATTTACGCCTCGAGAGAGGGTAAATGATTTTCGAGTCAAAATCGAGATTCTAGTCTTAATTTCCATCTTAGAATCGAACCAGAGATTGGTTTTTTTAAAATGTGAAATTATTTCTTTGAATTTCAACTCTAATCATATTTTTATGATCTAAACTAATTTAGTAAATCGATCCTAGCGGGTGATTTGTTAGATGATGTTTAGATCTATGTTTTGTGGGTTGTAGGATTGTAAATTTAACTCTCTAAAAGATTGTTATTAAAATTACATTTTCACCAAGAGTTGATTTGTAAACTCAATACGAATTTGGGAAGTTTACTTTCAATAAATTAATTAAATAGATTAACTAGAAATTGTGGCATATTCCCATCTCTTGATTGTTCTCACTTTTATTTCCTCACCATTCTCATATTTTAGATTTTTATTTAGTTAGATTTACTTAGTTTTATTTTTATCTTTACTTTCTAGTTAGTTGTTTTTATCTCACATTTAGTTTAGTTTAGTTTAAATCATCACCTCACCGAATTGTTTAAATATTTGAAAAAGCTAAAAAAAAGTAGAAAAAGTAAAAAGTCCAAAAAGAAAATAAAAAGTGAATTACAATTGTGTTCCCTTTGCTTTACAACCTTGAAAGTGGATTGATACCCTTATTTACTTCTACACTTGAGTTTGTTATATATTTGTAGGTATTTTAACGTTTTGATTAGGACTTTTCAAGAAACGAAAAAAGAAAAAGATACACCGAAAAGTTCTTTCTATCAGGTGCAAGAGTACTATTAATGAATGTGTGAATGGGTGCTAACTCGGGGGTGCAGGATTTATATGGTTAGGTTCGCTAATGGGTCTTAGCCCGGGAGTGCATAATTAATATAGGGATGTGTAGGGATGTTGTGACTATATTTATATATGCAGGAACTTGTAAATCATTTTGCTGTGTGTAGTTAGTAGATATGGGAATATTGATACATAATATAAATCTTAAGTGTGTAATAGATTTATTATGTAAATGAGAAACATGTTTATTAGCTATTCGGCATAAGCTAATTTAATAGCGTATTGTATGGGCGATACGAGAATATTACGCGTGGGTATAGTCAGTATTAGTGTGACTTCGAACTAGTTAGGCTGGGTGACATAGTTAGGTGGGATTAGATGTACGTTAGGCGTGCACAATAGATGAGAGGTGAGAATCTCGCGTGAGAGTTGGAAATCTATCATGCACGTAATACTTACTTTAATACAGTTTTAGATACTTGCTAAATCATTTTTAAAAAACATCAACCTCTGACCCGTCTCTTGCATCTCTTCTCTCTTTTGCTATATCTGTATTATATCAGGTGCTTAGCCACAGGGACACCAGATTTAGAGACTTGGATTACTTGGCATGCAACAGCTATTGTGGAAGCTGTAGGTCCTTGTATTGGACGCCTCTATCATTTCGTTCAGTTCTATCTAGACCCTTATTTAGGGCATGTGTCGCCTATTCTTAGTCATTTTTATCAGAGATTGTATTCAGTTTACTTTCGTGTTATTTTAGTTGGATTGGATTACTATGGTTCTTTGGTTTGATATTTTGAATTGGAATGTTTTATCCGGTCTCATTTATTTTGGTAGTTGATTCAGACTCGGTATTTTTTATATTCATGTGTGTGGTGAATGGATTATATTTTATTTACTTGAATTGAAAAATGGAAAATATTTTGTTATATTAAAAAGGAAAATATTTTTTTGGCACTAGCTTAATTAATTATTAGGTGGTTTATTTATTAAATGTTTTTTGACAGTGATGTTAAGACTGAACCAACCGAACAATTTTCTTTAAATTTAATAAACGACTGATCACGCGGTATTTAATTTGACGGGGTGTCATATAGGAATTCTCTAAGGAGAGAAATTTAGTTTGATCACCTCAAAAAAAAAATAAAAGATTTATGAGGGAGTTCGGTTGGAAATAAACAACAGGTTTGCACATCCTTAAAAAGTCTTGAAAAGCACTACATAGTTTTAGAGGTTATTGGTGCGAAAATCATTTTAGACTTTGATGTGTTGATTAGATTGAGTCGATGTCATTTAAATTCAACACTTTTATGCGTAAGGACTATTTTGAGATTCATTCGTTAGGAGGACACATATGCACCGTGCACACTTGTTATGATTCAGTTTATTTACCTATCGAATTTGTTCACGCCCATTCATTTTGTTTCCATGATTTGGTTATCTTAGTGTAAATTCATGGTGTTTGATTGTTTTTGTAAAAAAAATTCTTCAAAAATTTTGAAAGATAAAAAATAGTTTGTGAACACTTTTGAGTATTTCCTTGCTTGAGCGCATTTATTATATGTTAGCATTGATTGCTTATCATGGCACTCCATGTTTGTTTATTTATTCTTTTTCTTGTCTATTTTGGACAAATAACAAGGGGGGGGGGGGGGACGAATTATGGGGGAGATTTAAGATTTTATATTGATTTGATGTTATTGATATTTGTCTTTATCTCATTTCAACTCGATACGTCACGAGCTATTTTCTTTATTTATTGTGTGTAGGCATGTTGATGATTATTTGGAACGCACACAAAAAGGAGCACAAGAAAAGAAAAAGTGATTATTGAAGATTTTGGAAAAAGTTTGAAGACTTAGCATTTTATCTTTCCACTTTTGGGTTCATTAGAGGGTAGATTTGTATAGGTCATATTTGATATAATTCAGACTTCTTATTTTGTACCGATCTAGACATCGGGGGAGATTCGTAAGGACATTTTTCTCATGTACGTTATACATTAATGTATGTCGTATATCGTTACACCGTCGAAGATTGTTCAAGAGAACAATTATGCAACAAGACGGATCCGAATATCGAAGTTCTTCATCAACAAGTTGAAATTTGGTAAATTTGTTCTTTAAGTCCCTTAATAATTTATTTAAGTGTTGGGATAATTTTTTGAAACTGTTTTTAGCAAGCAGGTACATTTTAGTTGAGTCAAAAAAAATTCTAAGTGTAAGGGTAGAGATTTGAAAAATAATATTTTAACAAAGGGTTGTTCAAATGACATCATGATGTCGCTCAAACAAGATCACATGTCGTTCAAATTACATTATGATGTCGTTCGAGCAACATGTTGTTGTCACTTAGCGAGATCCGCCGATTCAATTTTTTTATAAATTGACTGTAGGACTTCGTTTTTCAGTAGGAGACCCGAGAATTTCATTCTACGAAAACTGCTTGTGCAGAAATATTTGTCTTCTCCTTTTAAGGTTATATAACCTTGTTTTCAATTCACAAAACATCCCAATCTCTTATGTGAATTATTTTGGAACCTAAGATACAACTTTGTTAATGTTCATCTTTGTGGAGTGTCAACTCTACTACTGATTTGGTGGTTCTTGAGGGAATCGCTGAATGACGACGACTGCGGTCATTGAGCATGATTGAGGATGTTCCTTGCGTATTTAGAGCTGCGTGTTCTTGTGGATCTATTGCTTGAAGATTCATTGATGATTTCTAGGCTGCATGCCTATGTAGGTTTGTCGAGGTAAACTCATTGTAGATTTTATGGTAATTGTGTAAGTTACGATTTTCCATAAGTTTGATTTTTATCCTAGATGCTTTATTTCATACGTTAAATCATTTTTATTCTTGTTTTAGATTAAACAAAATAACATTGGATTTCAGAAAATTGGTGCTCATATTAAGTGAATAATAAATTTGTGAAATTTTAATAAAAAAAATTGTCTTTACCTAAAGCACACTCAGAAGGGCCTTTGCAATTAATTTTTGCACTCTCAAACACCCGAATATACTCAAATCAATCTCCAAGAATCTCATTCGAGATATTCAGGAAATTTATGATATATCCACGTGTGCTATCTTGAAGTTCCTTGCACCTTGCAAACTCGATTGTTCGTTTCTCTAAATTGTAACCCCTGGCCCGGGACATAGGGACATGTAACAAAACATATTGAGAGCCACTTAATAAAACAGTAAACTCTCCATGGACATAGCCAAGTTGCCGAATCACGTATATAGTTGTGTTGTGTGTGTGATTTTATACATTCTTGCTTAATTGTGGTTGTTCTTCGTAGATCCTTCATTGTCATATGTTTTAATACCAGATAAACTATGTTGTAGTCTTTGCCTTCCTTTATGGGACTAATGTGGTTCATCCCTCACTGGAAATTAAAATAGGTTGCCGTATGAATTACTTTAAAGTTTTGTGCTTGGTGAACTAATTTGTGTAAATCACCCGTAGATAACATTGGAAGCTTTAAGATATTATTCAAGTACTTTAATTTTTAAATGAAATAAAATCCATGAAAATAAAGTAACTAAAGGATTCTTAGAGATACTTAATATTAAAATTTTTCTATCTCGGAATCCTTTTCCCTTACTATTTATTCCAGTTTTTCCAGTCGTATTCTGAATTGAAAGAATGTTAAGTTATAAGTAGGATTTGTATTCGCAGTGAGTACTGAAAAAAGGTTTCCAAAACACCTTCTTACATAAATATCTTAATGTTGTGGAAACATGATGTGTTCTCAGTATGAAAGACATCATCTAAATATAGTTCATCTTTTTCACAGCATGAAAGCATCTTGTATATTTTTTTTTTATAAGTTGCTCTCACATAATTTCGGTAGACATTAATTCCAAATTATTTTCCACAGTGCAATTATAAATGGATTTTTTCATTATATTTAAAGCAATAGTTGAAATTTAAACATTTACATTAAAACTGATTTTCTGATGAATAATGTGTAAATTCATTTTTTGACCGATAAAATTCATACCTTATTAGAAAAAAAAAATTGACATTTGTATTTGGAGCTCTTAGCTTAATGCAATGTAAAGCTAATCAAGAGACTATTTGGGGCATTATCCGTGATTCAAGAGAAAATTCCGCGCATGGTTTTAAGAAAAATCGTTTTTACTAACTACGGTGTGAAGTGTCATGCTTTGGCAATTAAAGAAGAGTGTTATCTTTTATGTGCTATTGGGGTTGAGGAGGTCATCATTGACGGTGAACTCACTTGTCCACGAGTGAGAAAGGATTTCAACAAAGACCCTATCCTATAATGATTGTCAATATTTAATATTAACTTTGGGATCCGGCAAGAACTTAAAATAGAGAAACCTATCATTCACACCATGACTTAGACTCAGGGCCGACCCCATAGTTTTTGGGGCTCAAGGCAAACTTGTAAAATGGGGCCTTTTATATAATAATTTTTTTTATGCAAAATATATATTTTTGTATTTTTACAAGATAATAGGAAATGACTCAAATATATAAGCTGTCAGAATACTAATGATAAATATAATGTATCATTTTTAAACAACCCACCATGGTCAAAAGACCTACAATTATCACTCAAGTACTCTTCCTCCTCCCCCCTAAAAAAAAAGTAAACAAAACAAGGATAATAAACTGAAAATATTAATTAAAATATGATCTTCTCGCCTTTTTTGTTGCAAAATCACTAATCAAGCTTGGATAATCAAGTTTTTTCACCATATCCTTTTCAATTGATAATAATGCTAGTCCATTCAACCTCTCTTGTGACATTGTTGATCGAAGGTAAGATTTGATTAATTTCAACTTTGAAAAGCTTCTTTCTGCAGTTGCAACGGTGACTGGTATAGTCAATAATATTCTATAAGCTATCCACGCATTTGGAAAAGTCCCATCCATTGTATGCAAATAATTCAACACATCAACGGCTTTTTTCGCTTCCTTTGGCAAGTATTCTCTCAACAATTTTAACTCCAAAAATAAGTCCTTACCATCAATATCATAATGGCTTCCATGTTTAAGTTTTTCTTCAAGGTTGTCACACTGAGTCTTCAAACTATCATCATCCATGGACTTAAGCTTCTTCAAATCAAATAAAAACCCAAAAAACCCTTCATAACATTCGAATTGTTCAAACCTACTCTTGAGTGAAGAAATAGCTTGATCCACTACATGTAAAAAGTAATTGATTCGAAATGATTCTTCGCCTGAAAGTTCCACCTCTTTAGTAACACTCTCATCAAATTGCTTCTTTCTTTGAATGACTCGTTTTTCACGAAACACCGCTTCAATTTCCATATCCATTGCTAATTGTTGTGTTTCAATCATGGCTTTTTTGAACCCATTCTCTCTGTAGTCCTGAAAGTATTTAATTAGTCCTTTCAATTGATCAATGGCAATATCAATTTGCATATCTTCTTTTTGTAGAAATTTACTAACAGTGTTGACAGCAAACAATAAATTATGCCAAATAACCATACTTAATAAAAACTCAAAATTCTCCATGTCATTAATTGCCAATGATTCAGCTTCGCTTTTTGTTTTCGGTTCCCGATCCACATTTGCTAAGTGAATTAACGCATCTCTTAATTTTCTAGCTTGAAATCTTACCGCTTTAACACTGTCAATGCGACTCTCCCATCGTGTTTGTGACAAAGACTTCAGAGTTAAACCTTCAACATGTTCTTTCAAAATATCCCATCTTTTGGTAGAAGAAGAAAATAAAGTATAAAGTCGTTGTACCACACCAAAAAAAGAAACAGCTTTAGAACAAGAGTTTGCCATATCAGAAAGTGCAAGGTTAAGACTATGACAACCACACGGAGTGTAAAATGCTCTTGGATTTACTTCGAGTAACCTATTCTGAACACCTTTATTTTTTCCTTTCATATTAGATCCATTATCATAACCCTGTCCTCTTACATCACAAATATTAAGTCCCAAAGTTGCCAACACTTCTTCAAGCTCATTAAAAAGCCCTAATCCCGATGTATCATCTACCTTTAGAAATCCTAGAAAAAACTCCTCCACATTAATTTGACCTTTTGAAATATCAACACAACGTATAATTAAAGTCATTTGTTCCTCGTGACTTGCATCTGGAGTACAATCTAGTATGACAGAGAAATATTTAGCTTCTTTGATTGTGTTAATGATTTCACGTTTGATCTCACCCGCTAATAATTCAATAATTTCATTTTGGATTTTGTGGCTAAGATAATGGTTGTGGATTTCACCACTTTGATAACGTCGAATATGCTCTTTCATTATTGGATCAAACTCCACAATCATTTCAATTAAACCTAAGAAATTTCCATTATTTTCTTGATATATCTTCTCATTATCTCCTCGAAAAGCCAAACTGTTCTTGGCTAGTGCTTTAACAACAGAAATTATCCTCACTAACACTTCTTTCCAATGCTCTCTCTCTTTATTTATCATTTGTTGTACTTCTGAATCAATTGTTTCATTCTTTTTCAATCCCATTTCTAAATCAAGCCAACTTTTCATGCAAGAAATATGTTCATTACCCCCCTCGTGACTTAAAAGCCTCTGACTAATATTTTTCCAATTGTTAAATCCGTCAGTAGCCAATTGAGTCTTGTTCTCATCCGACCTAAACAATTTACAACAAAAGCAAAATACCCTATTTAAAGAAAGTGAATATACCAGCCATCTTCTATCACGCTTCTCTCCATTCAACCATTGTCGAGTGTAGTGCACTCGAGAGAAATGTCTACCATCATTATCTTTAGGAAAATCAACAACAACTCTTATGGGCCCTCGTTCCACTAAAAGCTCTCTATGGTTTCTACCAATCTTATCCCAATTTCCAGGATCATAAATATTTAACGGTCCATATTCATTACTAGATTCTTCATTCACTAAATTTTCATGCTCTTTGTTTAAACCTTCTTCATTATCGTTCTCATTAATATCGTCTTGATGCACCAAATTTTCATCTTCAATCAAAGCTTCTTCTTCTTCATTTTCATTCTCATGTTCATTTCCCGTTTCATTCAATTTAAAAATAAATTTATCAAGAGCTCCCGTTTGGGATTGCATAAATTTTTCTATCTTTTGCTTCTTCTTTAATTTTTCCCATCCAGAAACATACTTTCTAGGAGGCATGGTATAAATACACAATAATTCAACAATCAATCTAAAAAATTCCAACCGCAACCAAATAAAGGAACAATGGAACCTGATTTGCTGAATTTGTAAATCAAACTTGAAAGCCTTTCCTCGCTAAAAAAATCCTGAAAATACATTAAAAAAATTAACATCATGAACTTATTACACAAAAAACATTAACATTTAGGACAAACATAACAGCATTTAGAACAAAAAATAAATAATAATAAACAACATTTAGAACAAAAAACAAACATAAATCAGGTTGTACTCTTTTTTTTTAGTTAACTTTAAAAATATTCGTAATCAGGTTGTACTCTTTTTTAATATTTTTTTTAGTTAATTACATATTAATAACAGATTTTATTAAATAAGACCGGATAAAAAAAAAAGTAACTAAAAAACGCAACCTAATTTTATTAACAGATTTGATTAATTTAACTAAAAAAAAAAAAAAAACGCAACCTAATGTTATTAACAGATTTTATTAAGTTAACTAAAAAAAAAAAAGCAACCTAATTTTATTAACAGATTTTATTAAGTTAACTATAAAAAAAAAAAACGCAACCTAATTTTATTAACAGATTTTATTAAGTTAACTAAAAAAAAAACGCAACCTAATGTTATTAACAGATTTTATTAATAGCAGATTTTATTAAGTTAACTAAAAAAAAAAAACGCAACCTAAATTTATTAACAGATTTTATTAAGTTAACTAAAAAAAAAAAACGCAACCTAATGTTATTAACAGATTTTATTAATAACAGATTTTATTAAGTTAACTAAAAAAAAAAATGCAACCTAATTTTATTAACAAATTTTATTAAGTTAACTAATTTATTAAAAGACAAAACATAAAAAAATTAACAACATTATATGGAAGAAAAAAACAAACCTCTTGAGAGAATGAGAGAAGAGAGAGACGGCTGCCAAGAAGAGAATGAGAAAAGGTAGGTAGGGTTTACTTTGGGTATAAAGAATAAAGGGGTGTTAATGGGCTTTTAGTTTAAGGAATTTTGGGCCTAAAAATTTATACAGCATATTAATAAAAAATTTGGGCCTAAAAATTTATACAGCATACTAATAAAAATTTTGGGGCCTAAAAATTTATGTCAAATTTGGGGGCCCAAGGCGGTTGCCTCATTGGCCTACCCCTTGGGCCGGCCCTGCTTAGACTATTGAATGGAATATGTGCATGTGGTTTCGTGGATCACATGGTAGCAGTTTAGAGCTGTATTTCGGTCGGATGCGATAGGAAAATGATTCTTTGCAAAAAAAAAAAAAAAAAAAAAAATTGAAATAAAATAACTTCTAATTTTTTATTTATTTTTTTCAGAAAATTAAAAAAAATATCTGAATTCTGAAAAATCAAAAAATATCAAAAAAATGTACTAAAAATTCAGAAATTTTAGAAATTTCAAAAATTTCAAAAACATAAATATAGAATTTTCGATTACTCTAAATTCTCGTTTTAAAGAAATCAAGAAAAAGGTTTAACCCAACTTGTAAATACATAAGGATTTAACTATTTTTTTTTCATTTGTGTAGAAGATAGAGAAATAATCTTCTTTTATATATGATTTTTTTTAGACTTCTCTTCCTCTCATAGCCGATGTGGTACACATGGAAATGTTTTAAAAAATTGAAAAAATCAAAAAAATAGAAATTCAAAATTAGTTCCGATTTTCGATCCGATTTTTTTTGAAAAAATCGGAAATCGGAAAACCCTATATACGTTCCAAAATTGGAAAATATCGTATCGGATATCGAAAAAATCGGAAAGTTCAAAAAAACAACACAGCCCTAGTAGCGGCCAAGTATCCTGTAATATCCCGTATTTTTATGCTATATTAATTTGGGGATTTATTAAATTTAATGTAAATTGATTATTTAATATAAATCTGGAAATTAATTACGTTATAATTATTAACGTGATGAGAGTTAGTAATTATGGGAAATTTGTTGAATATTACTAAGGAGCAAAGTAATATATAATATTGGGTATATTAAATGTCACGAGTGAATAACGTGACAATTTTGGAAATTTGAGTCAGGACGCGCCCGTGTCGCGTCAGGACTAAATATTGAGGAATAAAAGTGAATATATTATAAGTAGCTCATATGGTCATTTTGAGTGCGCCAACGCGTCCGGAAGGGTCGAGATAGTTAGAAAAGTGTACCCAGGGGTTTAGTTTGGGTATCGGGGTGTTTTTAGGCCTATTTAACACCCCGGGAGGGCATTTTGGACATGTCGCATTTTTGGGTAATTAAACCCACGAAATTTCAAGGGATATATCAGATGTCTAAGGTTGTCTTCTAGGGTTGAAATAACCAAAGACAAGTGATGGCCATAGGAGAGGGAAGGAGAGAGCTTCCAAAGAAATCCAACGCCCAAAATCCATCCGTTTGCACTGCCACCACCACCAACGCGTAGATCGCGCGACGGGGAACGCAACCACACCAAAATCGTCCGCAAACCAGAACTCTGAAAATCCCAGGCAAGTGTTTATCTTGCTTATTTTCGTTAATGAATCACTCATGTTAGTATAGGGATGATTAGGATGAGTTTATGGAAGAAAACCCGAATTTGAGATAGGAAATCGCATGTAGTAATGATTTGGATGTTGTTCTGGAAACCCCTTCACATGTAGAGGATTAAACCATGAAATTTGGATGTTTTAGAAGAGGAAAATTTTGGAAAAGATTGATTAGAACCATGTTAAAGAATTTCTAGGGTTCTTAAGATTTTTATGAAGTTTTTGCCTATAAATCCATGATTAGTGATGGAAATTTACATGCTTTACATAGAAAATACATAATATCAAATTATAATATTAGCAGTACAAATTTCTGGGCGATTAGGAATGAAAAGTTTGGATTTGGAGGAGGTTATGTGATAGAACCCGTAACTGATTTACTACATAATTCGCCATACCTGTTTGATCGATCGATCGAGCCAAGAGCTTCGATCGATCGAGCCCCAAACCTCGATCGATCGACCCCTTCTAGCAGACTCATATTTCCCCTTTTTAAATTAGTTGAATTCAATTTAATGAGAAATAATTCTTGGACACCCTTATTAAAATGTTTTTGGAGATAAAGAAGACCAGTAGGACATATGAATAATTTTGGAACCTTTCATGTAAGACGAGAGTTGTATTTTTGGGATAATTACATATAAGGGACGATGAAACTATGTATTAAAGGGAGAGACGTGTAAAATAGTTACGTTGGAACATAAATGAATACCTATTGAATTTTCACTTAAGAGCATAGAGTCCATGAGCATTACATAGTAAGTTGGAAAAATCCCTCGAATTAAAGTTAGAGACGAACCGTTATACATGATAACTAATAATGGGAAAATCAGGATAAATGTCGTGATTATGGGTTATGGGATTGAACCTATATTGATATGATAAAAAGTTTTATATTTATATGACTGTGTGTATGCATATATTATATACATGTGAAAAATCATGCCCGCGCTAATTGTTATCCCTGAGGTTGCCACGCTGGGACAGTCTTATCTCGATGGGACCTTTATGGGTGATATTGACTCGTACCCTAGAAGATAGATATCCTTGGTACAGGCTATCGAATCGATAGTTCAGACGGTCCTAAGAGACTTGAGGGTATGTACTGACCTCTTAGAGACTTGGAATCTATGCTTCGCCTCAATATTGTTTGTGTATGTGTTTATACGGTTTGAGAGTGATTCCGAACTTGTATTTACCTTAGTACGAGTGATACGGGGATTGGATAGCAGAGTACGCCCGCACCATAATTTTATATGGGGTGCTGTTAGACTATATATATTATACGAGTATTTAATATATATATATATATATATATATATATATATATATATATATATATATATATATATATATATATATATATATATATATATATATATATATATATATATATATATGAAATTCTGAAATTTGGAACTGCCTACTGTGTTATGGTAAGTAAGGCATGTATAATGACTCAAATTGGAAATTACTTGTTTTGAAAAGTATAATATGACACAGGGAAACTTTATTAATAAATAAAGTTAAAATGAAAGCTTTGTTACTAAATGAAATTTTCCTTTTAAACAATTATATTGTTCAGTTTTAAATCTTACGAGTAACCTAAGATAAGTTAAACCATTGGGAAGTTTAGTGTGGTATAAGATAAGATAATCCATTGGGGAGGTTAGTACGATAGGCGTGCACATTCGAAGAGAGGTGAGAATTTCTCAAGAGAGTGTCGCACTAATATGTTGTTGCATTGGCCTGTAAACAATTTAAATACTTGCTAAACGAATTTTAAATCATTTACACTATCGGGCTCTGACCCGTTTCTATTTCTCTTTCTCTCTAGTATATATATGTATATACTACAAGTGCCCATCCACAGGGGCGTCTTGCGTAGGATCTCTTGGAAGGAACGCGCTGCAGCTTAGGTGGGAGTTGCAGGCCTTTTTCTTAGACGACTTCATTTATTTGACACCACTCCTAGTATATTCATTTAGTGGGGCATGTGTCGCCCTTTCCATTATTCAGTTGTTTATTTCGACATTGTGATTCAGTTATTTCTAGTATTGTCACTTTGGGATTTATTCTATGTGGATGTTTTACTTTAAGTTTTAATGTTGGGATTTAGTTGTTGAATGTTTAAATTATTTGGATTATATGTTCCAAGATTATTGTGGTGTGATTCTTTAATATTGTATTGTTGTAAATAATTAAATATTTGTTTTTAGAATTAAAATTTAGAAAGAAATGTTTAAAAATGGTTTTGACACTTAGCTTAATTAATTAGGGTGTTTAAATTGGAAAAGTTATATTTTTACGACAGTGATGCTAAGAATGAACCAACTGTTCACCTTGATTTTAATTTAATAAAGGAGTGATCGTCCGGTATTTAATTAGGTGGGGTGTCACAGGTGGTATCAGAGCATCAGGTTCTAGTGTCCATAGGATCTGTATGGCTTATTTCGCTTTCAGCTTAACATCTTTGCTATAGAGCCCTATTTTAGGATTGTTGTATTCTTGCTTTTACGTTTACGTCTTCAGCTATTTGGTATTTGATAATAACTGTAGACTAATGAATTTCTTCATGTTTTAGATGCCTCCAAGACATGCACCAAAGGATAGACGTGCCCAAGCCGAGCAGCCAGTAGCTCCGGCATAGGGTATGATGAATGCTAATGAAGTAGCCGCTATTGTTGTCCAGGCGGTGAATGCCGCGCTAGCGGTGATTCAGCATGCTCCACCCCAGATTCAGTCAGTGGCGCCAGTACCTGCACCGCTTCCATCTGCATGGGAGTGGGTTAGGGATGCCTTTCGGAAGGCGCATCCCCCTGAGCTCTCTGGTAGTTCAGGTATCATCATCGTCAGCCAATGGAAGAAAGATATCCAGCGGCATCTTCGTATGTATGAGTGTACGGATGTGCAAAAATAGTTGTTGGCTTCCTTTAAGCTGGTGGTGGAGGCTTTGCAGTGGTGGGAGTCCACCACCACCTTGGAGGAGAGGGACACGATCCCAATTCAGTCATTCTGGGAGCGGTTTGACCGCAAGTATTTTCCACCCTCCGTGCAGACTGAGATGAGGTCGAAATTACTGAACTTAAAACAGGAGAATTCTACCGTTGCTGAGTATGAGGAGGAGTTCACGAGACTTCTCACCATAGTGCCAAATGAGGAACCCACTGAGAGTAACAAGATAATGTTGTTTGTGGACGGGTTAGCTTGGAGGATCCGTCAGCACCTTATAGGGAATCTGTCTCTGAGTACTTCCACTGATGTACTCAATGCTGCGTTACTACATTGCCAGGATCACCACTTCCATCTGCAGGGAAGCAAGAGAGCAGGAGAGTCCATCCAGAAGGGCAGGACCGGGGGTAGTAGTGCTAGTGGAGCACCGACATCTTCAGGACAGACTCGTCAGCACGAGCAGAGTTGCCATCAGGGGGACCCTGCTAAGAGATTCCGTTCAGGTGATTCCAAGCAAGGATTTGGGGGTTTTAGGCAGGTCCAGCAGGGCCAACACCGATAGCAGCAGGGCCAGCCTAATCAGCAGGGTCAGCAGCAGGGCCAACCGAGCCAACGACGTTTCCATCAGGGCCAGTGGCGGGGTGGTAATGGCCAACAGGGTCGTGGTCAGCAGGGTCATAGGGGAGGTAACTTCAGAGGCCGATATTTTGGGTGCGGTAAGCATGGCCATAGGTGCCAGGATTATCCAGAGGGAGAGAGGGTCCCACAATAGCAGGGTGCCCGTAATGAGCCACAGAGGCCAATTTTTCCAGCTGCCCTCCCAGCACTAGCCCTGGTACCAGCCCTACCAGCCGTTCCAGCAGCTCCAGTGCAGCAGGGACGGTTACAGTATGGGCGTGTATATAACGTCCACCAGGCAGCAGCTCCATGGGAACCCCCCGCGATTGAGGGTATGTTTCCTATCCATGGTACTATGGGTCGAGTTTTGTTTGATACTAGGGCGACACATTGTTTTATAGCTACGCATTTTGCGAAGGCCTTAGGGTTGTTAGCCACCGCAGAGAGCACTTTGACGTGTGTAGACTCACCACTGGGGAGTGCATCGCTCATTTTCTTTATATGCCGGGGAGTGGGGGTAGAGATTGGTAGATTGGTATTACCTGCAGACATGTCAGTCTTAGATATGCATGAGCACGATGTTATTATCGGTATGGATTGGCTCCCAGATTATAGAACCATGATTGATTGTTTCAGTGGGAGCATTGTTTATGCCATTCCGGGGCAAGAGATGTTTATAGTTGCGATGCCTCGCCCAGAGGGAGGTTCGACCGCTCATTTGTATTACATAGAGGAGGATACCTCTAAGGAGGTTGCGATTCCCTTATACTCGATCATAGTTGTTTGTGAGTATTTCAATGTATTCCAGGAGATACCAAGCCTAGCCCCCAGTCGAGAGATAGACTTCGTCATAGACTTATTACCGGATACTAGATCGATAGCACGCGCTCCATACCGTATGGCTCCAGCAGAGATGATAGAGTTACGAGATCAGATAGAACAGCTGTTAGGTCAAGGCTTCATTCGCTGGAGTACCTCACCTTGGGGCGCTCCAATTTTGTTTGTGTAGAAGAGAGATGGTTCACTGAGGCTATGTGTGAACTACCGAGAGTTGAACAAGGTCACAATACAGAATACGTATCCGTTGCCTCGAATCGATGATCTATTCGACCAGTTGAGGGGAGCAACTTTCTTTTCGAAGATAGATCTGAGGTCGGGGTACCATCAGCTACGTATTAGGGAGAAGGATGTTTCAAAGACTGCCTTCTTGATGAGATGTGGGTCTTATGAGTTCAGAGTGATGCCATTCAGCCTCATAAATGCTCCAGCCGTGTTCATGGACTTGATGAACCGAGTTTTCAGAGAGTTCTTGGACTAGTTTGTTATCGTCTTCATAGACGACATTTTGATATATTCACACTCTGAGGAGGATCATGTCGAGCACTTGAGACAGGTTCTTCAGACTCTACGAGAGCATCAGTTGTATGCTAAGTACGAGAAGTGCAGATTCTGGTTACGAGAGGTACAGTTCTTAGGGCATGTTGTTTCTGAGTAGGGGATAGCAGTTGACCCGAGTAAAGTGTCAGCGATGAGGGAGTGGGGACAACACACGACACCTATAGAGGTGCTTAGTTTCTTGGGGTTAGTCGGATATTACAGGAGATTCATTCGGGGATTCTCCAAAATAGCGGGTCCATTGACGAACCTGACTCGCAAAGGGGATCCATATGTTTGGGATGATGCTTGCCAATTGGCTTTCGACGAGCTGAAAGACAAGCTTACTTTAGCACCAGTCCTTGCGTTACCGAAGCTGGGTGTGGAGTACCTGGTTTACACCGATGCCACTTTACGGGGACTTGGGGGAGTACTTTAGCAGGAAGAGAAGGCTATAGCTTTTGCCTCCTGCAAGCTTAAACCACATGAGAAGAATTAACCCACCCACGACCTAGAGTTAGCATCGATCATTTTTGCATTGAGGATATGGAGGCACTATTTATTGGGGGACAAATTCCTCTTGTTCACAGACCACAAGTCACTGCAGTACCTGTTCACTCAGCGAGAGCTGAATATGCGCCAGCGCAGATGGTTAGAGTTTCTGAAGGACTATCAGTTCGACATATAGTACCATCTGGGGAAGGCCAATGTAGTTGATGATGCATTAAGCCGTAGACCAGTAGACGAGGTAGCAGACGTCTGGAAAGCAAAGTGGAAGAAGTTAGGCCACCAAGACGTAGTAGACCGTTCCTTCATATCTGTTATGATAGTGACACCCGAGATTGTTGCGAGGGTGATACAGGCACAGGCCGCAGACCCATTTTGCCAGGAGCAGATTGTACGACTCTTAGCTGAGGGAGATGAGTCCTATTCTGTTAGTTTTGATGGGTATTTGAGGTTTAATGGGAGATTGGTAGTTCCTGAAGGAGAAGAATTATGTCATGCAGTGATGACCCAGTCTCACGGGTCCCGATTTGTGGTGCATCCTGGAGGAGATAAGATGCACCAGGATATGAGGCGGCTATACTGGTGGAGTGGGATAAAGAAGGACATTGCTGAGTTCGTGTCCAAGTGTTCTACCTGCCAGCTGGTAAAGGTGGACCATCAGAAACCGTCAGGGTTGCTTCAGCCCTTGGAAGTACCCGCGTGGAAGTGGGAAAGTATTTCCATGGATTTTATTACAGGGTTGCCTACATCACAGTGGGGCCACGAATCTATCTAGGTGATTATAGACCGTTTGACCAAGGTGTCTCATTTTCTTTCGGTGCGGACAGACTATACCACGGGTCAGTATGCTCAGTTGTTCATTGTTGAGATTGTCAGATTACATGGGGTGCCCCTGAATATTGTGTCAGACAGAGACAAGATTTTCGTGTCGCGTTTCTGGAAGAGCTTTCAGGAGGCTATGGGTACTGAGTTGAGGTTGAGTCAGCTTATCACCCACAGACAGATGGACAGACAGAGCGTACTAATCAGATGTTAGAGGATATGCTACGCATGTGTGTTCTTGATATTGGGGGAGGTTGGGAGCCACATCTTCCACTGGTAGAGTTTGCTTAGAATAAATCTTATCAGTTCACTATTGGCATGGCTCCATTCGAAGCTTTGTATGGAAAGCCTTGTCGTTCCCCAGCTTGTTGGCTTGAGTTGGGGGATAACAAGTTTCTAGGACCATAGGTGATTCAGGAAACCTCCGCAAGGATTGAGATGATCAGGATTCACATTCGAGTAGCCCAGGACAGGCAGAAAAGCTACGCCAATGCGAAACGGTTCTTTCGGGAGTTTAATGTGGGGGACCAAGTGTTACTACGTGTATCTCCTATGAATGGAGTGATAAGGTTCGGGAAGAAAGGGAAACTTTTTCCCGCCGCCCTCCCAGCACCAGCCCAGGTGCCAACCCTACAAGCCACTCCAGCAGCTCCAGTGCAGCAATGGCAGTTATAATATGGACGTGTTTATAACGATATGTTTTCCTATCCATGGTACTATGGGTCGAGTTTTGTTTGATACTGGGGCGACGCATTATTTTATAACTACGTATTTTACGAAGGCCTTAGGGTTGTTAGGCATAGCAGAGAGTACTGTCACGTGTGTATACTCACCCCTGGGGAGTGGGTCACTTATTTTCTTTATATGCCGGGGAATGGGGGTAGAGATTGGTAGTTTGGTATTACCTGCAGACATGTTAGTCTTAGATATGCATGAGCATGATGTTATTATCGATATGGATTATCTCGCTGCTTATAGAGCCATGATTGATTACTTCGGTGGGAGCATTGTTTTTACTATTCCGGGGCAAGAGATGTTTGTAGTGGGGAGGCCTCGCCCAGAGGGAGGTTTGACCGCTCACTTGTATTACATAGAGGAGGATACCTCTAAGGAGGTTATGATTCCCTTAGACTCGATCCCAGTTGTCAGTGAGTATTCCGATGTGTTTCAGGAGATACCAGGCCTACCCCCCAGTCGAGAGATAGACTTTGTCATAGACTTATTACCGGATACGAGACATATAGCATGCGCACCTTAACGTATGGCTCCGGCAGAGATGAGAGAGTTACGAGATCAGATAGAGCAGCTGTTAGGTCAGGGCTTCACTCGCAGGAGTACCTCACCTTGGGGCGCTCCAGTTTTGTTTGTGAAGAAGAGAGATGGTTCACTGAGGTTATGTGTGGACTACCGGGAGTTGAACAAGGTCACGATTCGAAATAAGTATCCGTTGCCTCGAATCGATGATGTGTTCCACCAACTGAGGGGAGCAACTTTCTTTTCGAAGATAGATCTGAGGTCGGGGTACCATCAGCTACGTATTAGGGAGCTGGATGTTTCAAAGACTGCTTTCTTGACGAGATATGGGTCTTACGAGTTCAGATTGATGCCATCCGGCCTCACCAATGCTCCAGCCGTGTTCATAGACTTAATGAACCGAGTGTTCAGAGAGTTCTTAGATCAGTTTGTCATCGTCTTCATTGATGACATTTTGATATTTTCACATTCCGAGGAGGAGCATGCCGAGCACTTGAGGCAGGTTCTTCAGACTCTACGAGAGCATCAGTTGTATGCTAAGTACGAGAAGTGCGGGTTCTGGTTGTGAGAAGTACAGTTCTTGGGCCATGTTATTTCAGAGAAGGGGATAGCAGTTGACCCGAGTAAAGTGTTAGCGGTGAGGGAGTGGGGACAGCCCACGACACCGACGGAAGTGCGTAGTTTCTTGGGATTAGCCGAATACTATAGGAGATTCATTCGGGGATCCTCCAAAATAGCGGGTCCATTGACGAATCTGACTCGCAAAGGGGTACCATATGTTTGGGATGATGCTTGTCAATTGTCTTTCGACGAGCTGAAAGACAAACTTACTTCAGCACCAGTCCTTATTTTACCGAAGTCGGGTATGGAGTACCTAGTTTACACCGATGCTTCTTTACAAGGACTTGGGGGAGTACTTCAGCAGGAGGAGAAGGCTATAGCTTTTTCCTCCCGCAAGGTTCAGCCTCATGAGAAGAATTACCCCACACACAACCTGGAGTTAGCAGCGGTCATTTTTGCATTGAGGATATGGAGGCACTATTTAGTGGGGGAGAAATTCCGCTTGTTCACAGACCACAAGTCACTGCAGTACCTGTTCACTCAGCGAGAGCTGAATATGCGTCAGCGCAGGTGGTTAGAGTTTGTGAAGGACTATCAGTTCGGTATACAGTATCATCCGGGGAAGGCCAACGTAGTTGTTGATGCGTTGAGCCGTAGACCGGTAGACGATATAGCGAATGTCTGGAAAGCAAAGTGGAAGGAGTTGGGTCACCAAGACGAAGTAGCCCGTTCTTTCATATTCGTTATGTAAGTCACACCCGAGATTATTACGAGGCTGATACAGGCACAAACCACAAACCCGTTTTGCCAAGAGCAGATTGTATGACTCTTAGCCGAGGGTGCTGATTCCTATTGTGTTAGTTCTGATGGGGGTTTGAGGTTTAATGGGAAATTAGTGGTTCCAGAAGGAGAAGAATTACGTCATGTAGTGATGACTCATTCTCATGGGTCCCGATTTGCAGTACATCCTGGAGGAGATGAGATGTATCAGGATGTGAGGCGACAATACTGGTGGAGTGGGATGAAGAAGGACATTGCTGAGTTTATGTCCAAGTGTTCTACCTGTCAATTGGTAAAGGTGGACCACCAGAAACCGTCAGGGTTGCTTCAGCCATTTGAAGTACCCGCGTGGAAGTGGGAAAGTATTTCCATGGATTTTATTACAGGGTTTCCTACATCACAGCGGGGCCACGATTCTATCTAGGTGATTGTAGACCGTTTAACCAAGGTGGCTCATTTTCTGCCGGTGTGAACAGATTATACCACGGGTCAATATGCTCAGTTGTTTATTGCTGAGATTGTCAGATTACATGGGGTGCCCCTGAATATTGTGTCAGATAGAGACAAGATTTTTATGTCATATTTTTGGGAAAGCTTTCAGGAGGCTTTGGGTACTGAGTTAAGGTTGAGTTCAGCTTATCACCCACAGACAGATGGACAAACAGAGCGTACAAATTAGATGTTGGATGATATGCTACACATGTGTGTCCTTGATTTTGGGTGAGGTTGGGAGCCACATCTTCCACTGGTGGAGTTTGCTTATAATAACTCTTATCAGTTCACGATTGGCATGGATCCATTTGAGGCTTTGTATGGCAGGCCTTGTCGTTCCCCTGCTTGTTGGATCGAGGTGGAGGATAACAATTTGTTAGGACCTGAGGTGATTCAGGAGACCTCCGCGAGGATTGAGATGATCAGGAGTCGCATTTGAGTAGCCCAGGACAGACAGAAGAGCTACGCCGATGCGAAACGGTTCTTTCGAGAGTTTAATGTGGGGGACCAAGTGTTGTTAAGTGTGTCTCCTATGAAAGGAGTGATGAGGTTCAGAAAGAAAGGGAAATTGGCCCCGAGGTACGTGGGACCATTTCCCATCATCGTGAGGATTGAACCGGTAGCATACAGGTTGGGACTGCCAGAACATTTACATCGCATTCACGACGTATTCCACATATCGTCGTTGAGACAATATCTTTGAAATGATATGGCCCATACTCACATCGCGATAGATGAGATAGACTTACAGCCTTACAGCTCTTACGAGGAGAGACCAGTGTCTATCTTAGACCATAGCGAGAGGAGATTGAGGTCGAAGATAGTTCCACTTGTATGGGTCCAGTGGGAGCATCATAATGTGGAGGAATCCACTTGGGAGCGCGAGACAAATATGCGAGAGAGATATCCAAATTTATTCTTACCAGGTATGCCTTATTTTTCGAATTTGGGGATGAAATTCCATTATTAGGGGGAGTATGTAATACCCCGTATTTTTATGCTATATTAATTTGGGGATTTATTAAATTTAATGTAAATTGATTATTTAATATAAATCCGGAAATTAATTACGTTCTAATTATTAACGTGATGAGAGTTAGTAATTATGGATTTTTTTTTTAATATTACTAAGGAGAAAAGTAATATAAAATATTGGTTATATTAAATGTCACGAGTGAATAAAGTGACAATTTTGGAAATTTGAGTCGGGACGCGCCCGTGTCGCGTCGTGACTAAATATTGAGGAATAAAAGTGAATTTATTATAAGTTACTCGTACGGTCGTTTTGAGTGCGCCAACGCGTTCGAAAGGGTCGAGATAGTCAGAAAAGTGTAATCGGGGGTTTAGTTTGGGTCTCGGAGCGTTTTTAGGCGTATTTAACACCTCGGGAGGGCATTTTGGACATTTTGCATTTTTGGGTAATTAAACCAACGAAATTTCAAGGGATATATCAGATGTCTAAGGTTTTCTTCTAGGGTTGAAATAACCAAACATAAGTGACGGCCATAGGAGAGGGAAGGAGAGAGCTTTCAAAGCAATCCAACGCCCAAAATCCATTCGTTTGCATCGCCACCACCACCAACGCGTAGATCGCGCGACGGGGAACACAACCACAAAAATATCGTCCGCAAACTAGAACTCTAAAAATCCCAGGCAAGTGTTTATCTTGCTTATTTTCATTAATGCATCACTCATGTTAGTCTAGGGATGATTAGGATGAGTTTATCGAAGAAAACCCGAATTTGATATAGGAAATCGCATGTAATAATGACTTGGATGTTGTTATGGAAACCCCTTCACATGTAGAGGATTAATCCACGAAATTTGGATGTTTTAGAAGAGGAAAATTCTGGAAAAGATTGATTAGAACCATGTTAAAGAAATTCTAGGAATCTTAAGATTTTTATGAAGTTTTTGCCTATAAATACATGATTAGTGACGGAAATTTACATGCTTTACGTAGAAAATACATAATATGAAATTATAATCTTATTATTACAAATTTCTGGGCGATTGGAAAAGAAAAGTTTGGATTTGGAGGAGGTTATGTGATAGAACCCGTAACTGATTTACTGCAGAATCCGCCACACCTGTTTGATCGATCGATCAAGCCAAGAGCTTCGATCGATCGAGCCCCAGACCTCGATTGATCGACCCCTTCTGGTAGACTCATATTTCCCCTTTTTAAATTAGTTGAATTCAATTTAATGAGAAATAATTCTTGGACAGCCTTATTAAAATGTTTTAGGAGATAAAGAAGACGAGTAGGACATATGAATAATTTTGGAACCTTTCATGTAAGACGAGAGTTGTATTTTTGGGATACTTACATATAAGGGACGATGAAACTATGTATTAAAGGGAGAGACGCGTAAGATAGTTACGTTGGAACATAAATGAATACCTACTGAATTTTCACTTGAGAGGATAGAGTCCATGATCATTACATAGTAAGTTGGAAAAATCCCTCGAATTAAAGTTAGAGACGAACCGTTATACGTGATAACTAATAATGGGAAAATCAGGATAAATGTCGTGATTATGTGTTATGGGATTGAACCTATATTGATATGATAAAAGTTGTATATTTATATGACTGTGTGTATGCATATAATATATACATGTGAAAAATCATGCCCGCGCTACTTGATATCCCTGAGGTTGTTGCGCTGGGACAGTCTTATCTCGATGGGACCTTTATGGGAGATATTGACTCGTACCCTAGAAGATAGATATCCTTGGTACAGGCTATCGAATTGATAGTTCAGACAGTCCTAAGAGACGTGAGGGTATCTACTAACCTCTTAGAGACTTGGAATCTATGCTTCGCCTCAATATTGTTTGTGTATGTGTTATACGGTTCGAGAGTGATTCCGAACTTGTATTTAACTTAGTACGAGTGATACGGGGATTGGATAGTAGAGTATGCCCGCACCATAATTTTATGTGGGGTGCTGTTAGAGTATATATATATTATATGAGTATTTAATATATATATATATATATATATATATATGAAATTCTGAAATTTGGAACTGCCTACTGTGTTATGGTAAGTAAGGCATGTATAATGACTCAAATTGGAAATTACTTGTTTTGAAAAGTATAATAAGACACTGGGAAACTTTATTAATACATGAAGTTAAAATGACAACTTTGTTACTAAATGAAATTTTTCTTTTAAACAATTATATTGTTCAGTTTTAAATCTTACGAGTAACCTAAGATAAGTTAGACCATTGGGAAGTTTAGTGCGGTATAAGATAAGATAATCCGTTGGGGACGTTAGTACGATAGGCGTGCACATTAGAAGAGAGGTGAGAATTTCTCAAGGGAGTGGCGCACTAATATGTTGTTGCGTTGGCCTGTAAACAATTTAAATACTTGCTAAACGAATTTTAAATCATCTACACTATCGGGATCTGACCCGTTTCTCTTTCTCTTTCTCTCTTGTATATATATGTATATACTACAAGTTCCCAGCCACAGGGGCGTCTTGCGTAGGATCTCTTGGAAGGAACGCGCTGCAGCTTAGGTGGGAGTTGCAGGCCTTTTGCTTAGACGACTTCATTTATTTGACTCCACTCCTAGTATATTCATTTAGTGGGGCATGTGTCTCCCTTTCGATTATTCAGTTGTTTATTTGGACATTGCGATTCAGTTATTTCTAGTATTGTCACTTTGGGATTTATTCAGTCTGGATGTTTTACTTTAAGTTTAATGTTGGGATTTAGTTGTTGAATGTTTAAATTATTTGGATTATATGTTCCAGGATTATTGTGGTGTGATTCTTTAATATTGTATTATTGTAAATAATTAAATCTTTGTTTTTAAAAATAAAATTTGGAAAGAAATGTTTAAAAATGGTTTTGACACTTAGCTTAATTAATTAGGGTGTTTAAATTGGAAAAGTTATATTTTTACGACAGTGATGCTAAGAATGAACCAACTGTTCACCTTGATTTTAATTTAATAAAGGAGTGATCGCCCGATATTTAATTAGGCGGGGTGTCACATATCCATGCTTTATTTAAGAATTTAAAAGATATTTGAAAGGTTAAAACGAGGAATGGTAATTGCGCGGATCGGGTCGGGGGAGCAATCCCCATCTCTGTTCGTGTTTTAACGGGTCCGAGAACTCAAACGCTTATGTTTTGGTAATCTGGTTTCCTACTGGAACCCGATTTGAAAAAAATACTTTTTTATAGTTCTTTACCTCTTTTAATCCTACGTAAAAAAATTAATTATATATAAATTATTTTTAAAATAAAAATGTATTAGAAAGTCTATTTATCTATAAAATATAATGTAAATAAAGACATTAAAATATATTTAATTAATAAAATATAAAATATACTGGGGTATTCTCATGGAGCGGGGACTCCATTCTCCACCCCAACCTGAATTCGAATCGGGAATTAAAAACCTATGATGTCCCCACCCTCATCCCCAAATTTTACCCCCTATCCCCTCCTCATTAGGGGTTGGTCCTCGCGAGGACCTGTACACAAGGGGAACATTCCCAATTACAAGCTCCATGTAAATGTTCAATTCACCAAGCTCATCAATCCTTACTGATGATAAGTGCAGTAATTTTTTTCACTGTTCTAAAAAATCCGGTTAGGCTTCGCCTAGGCTTGAGGCTTGGGAGAAACCTCCAGCCTTAATCTTTTACCCCTTATTCTTTAGTGAAAAATATCGTCTTTTAATGATTTTTTTTTCTTCAAATCGGATCATTATCTCATCCAAAATAATCAAATAGTATTTTAATTTGCAAATATTCAGACATATTTTTATGATATGTACAATTTTAGTATTTTAATAGCCTTGCTATGGTTAAAAAATATTAAAATATATTAAGAAGGCATAAACGCTTTTTCACCCATTTTTACGTCTACGACCAACCTAGACTTCTAAGGCTTAAGGCTTGACCTCCACGCCTGGACTACGCCCGCATTTTTTAGAATCTTGATTTTTTTACTTGATATATGTTGCTTTGTAAGATGAATAGTGATACAAAACTTATCCAAAAACTTTTATTTGGGCGGACTCATCCACCATTGGTATTAATGCTATGAAATTATTTTTCCATGCGAGCTTTATTAGTTTAAATGCAATTCGTCGATACAACAATGTTTATTAGTAACAGTATGTAAAATCGACTCAGTTGTAGTTTAATTTCCATTACTAATTTGCTATTATAGGTTGCGATCTATTACTTCTCGTATTTGCATTGTGATGTCTAAACCAGATTAAATGGTTTAATTCACCATTTACTCTCTTTACTTGCGTATTAATGAGACTTAATATGTATTTTGAACCATAATTCTAATTGAATAATTGATTACATTATAAAGTTCTAATTTTGGTTTAGAAAACACAATCTTAAAAAGGACCCTGATTTTTACTAAACCGTATCAAACCTTCATTTTAATTTTAATTATGCCGATAGAGAATGCCACGTTAACGATTAATAATATTAAGAAACAATTCAATATTTATAATAACTTTAAATTATCAACAAGAAAATAGACACTTTAATATAATTTTTCCAATTTCATTAATTCTAATTTTTTTTCTAATTTCACATTGCAACTATAAATGTGTTCTTCTTTCCATTTAAGATACAAGTCAAATTTTAAACAATTGCATAAAAAATGATTTTTTGATAAATAATGAGTAAATTAATTGTTTTTCCAAAATCGTATCATGTTTGTAAAAAAAAAAACAAAAAAAAACACAAAGTCTCACTTTTTTTTATCAAACATGAACATGTTTGATAAAAAATTTGCATCGGGACGTATCGTGTCATTTTTATTTGGTCGTGTCTTGTTAACTAAAAAAATTAAGATTTCACATCGTGATGTGTCATGTCGCGTTTTAATTGGATTGTATTCGTGTTTGACAAAAAAAAAAATTTAAAAAGTGAGAATTCGTGTTTTATTTTTATTTTTTTACCAAACACAATACGAAACCTCACTTTCTTTAGGTCGTGTTTATGTTAGGTAAAAAAATTGAGATTTTTTGTCGTTTCGTGTTGTGCTACGCTTTAAGTCTAATATGTTCGTGTTTGGTAAAAAAAATTAGATTCCGTATCTTGTCGTGTCACTTTTACTTCTGTCATGTTCGTGTTAGGTAAAATTATATTTCATGTCGTGTCATGTTACGTTTTAATTAGATCGTGTTGATTAAAAAAATAAAAGACGAATTCAAGTCGGGTCGTGTCACTTTTGGATCATGTTTGTTAAAAAAATAAAATTTTGTGTCGGGACGTATCGTGTCGGTTTTATTTGGTCGTGTCTTGTTAAAGAAAAAAAAAAGATTTCGTATCGTGATGTGTCATGTCGCATTTTATTTGGACTATGTTTGTGTTTGATTATAAAAAAAAAGATTTTGTGTCATACTGTGTCGCTTTTATTTGAATTGGATTCGTGTTCGGTAAAAAATAAAATTTCATATCGTATCGTATCGTGTAATCTTGTAATCAATTCTTAATTTTTGTATCCGGTATTAAATTAAAACATAGTAAAATTAAAGAATCCTTAATTTTTGTTATCATTTTCTTATCTTCCTTTAATGATTAGTTCACATAATCTAGAGAGACATGATTCAGCCACAAATAATATAATGAAAAAAAAATAATTGAATTATTATTTGTTATTTATAAATTTGATGATGGAGCGCATGAAAAATATTTGGAGTGGCAATAGTCATGCCTAAAAATAAATGACTTTTGTATTTGGAGCTCTGAGATGTATGCAAAGCAAAACTATTCAAGCCACTGTTTGGGTCATATTATACGAGATTGAAGGGAAATTTCGTGCATAATTGTAAGAAAAATGTTTGTACCAACTGCGAAGCTAGGCATGGGCAAGTGTCGTCTTTTACGTGCTATTGGAGTTGAGGAACCCACCAATAAATGTGAACTCATTTGTGGTTGATTGCTGCATTCGAATGTAGGCCAGAACATGTGTGACGTGTCAATCAAAATCTCAAATGCCTAACACTACACGGACACACCTTCTATACCCACTTTCTTACCCACTAAGAGCAACCCTTACGGGCAGTTCAAATTTAGCCTGAACTAGTCTAAAAATTTACTCAAAAAATGACGAAATTTGCTATGGGTTAACAAATAGATAGGGCAAATATAGAATAGTGTGAAAAAAGGGAGCAAAACGACGTCGTTTTGGGTTATAGAATGGGAGCCTTGGGCGGAACATGATGTTCCGCTTAAGGTTCTTTAAATTTTAAGTTTTCACCCCAAATGATTTAACTTAATACGTTTCCCCCCTAAATTTATTACCTCAACCGTCCCACCTATATTCCAACCACAAAATTAAATTCAAAAACCTTATTTAAATCATCCCAAAAAATGAAGATAGTGTTCCTATTCATTAAAAAATAATTAACCGTTGGACAAATAGCCGTTGAAAAATTTGGGGGTCAAAACGGAAATAGGGAAAATATGTTAAAGCTTGCGCGGAACATGATGTTCCGCTTAAGCTTTTTTTTTTTTTTTTTTTCTTTTTTTCTTGTTCCTTGCGCGGAACATGATGTTCCGTTTAGACAGTGGGACCCACAAAAAACCAACTAGTGCAATTGTATCTTTGTTATTTTTTGCCCTATCAACGTTCATATATACACTTTTGCCTTACCCATAGCATCTATGTATACGGCATATATAACCATTTAGCATACCCATAAGGGTTGCTCTAACAAGACAAACAAGAGGGACCCACCACAAAGCAATACAACCTCTCAAACTGTTTTTTGTTTTAATTTTAAAATTGTTTTTTTCTCAAAGTTACACCAATTGTTTTTCTTAAAATAAAAGTTAAAACCATCCAAATGTATCAAAAATATTTTTTTTAAAAAACAAATGGATTTTAAAAATAAGGAGTGTCACTGACGCCAACTTCAAAAAATAAAAAATTATTGGATAAATGGTTATTTGAGGGGACAAATACATTTAAAATAATCTAAAAAATATATTATTTCTTATTTAAATGCCAAAACAATTAGAGTTATGATTTATTTTAGGATCACGAACCCGACTCATTTTGTATGACTCACTAACGTGTCATGTCTACATTGATTCATTTTGAAGGTCCTATGGTGTGGGTCACGTCAAGACACAAAAATCAAGCAATACAGACGCGACGCGTCAGTGCCTCGCACAAAATGTGTCGGAGTAGTAAATCACTCTAAGTCAAAAAATATTTTCACAAAAAAATTATTCTATAAAAAAAATATTTTCACACGTCATTGCGTCGCTGTAGATAATATTTTTTTTGTGATGCACTGACGTGTAAAAATATATTTTTTTTATAATAATTTTTTTTTGTGAAAATATTTTTTGACCTACAACGATGTACAATTCCAACTCATTTTGTGCGACGCACTGACGTGTCGCGTTTGTATTGCTTCTTGTACACACCAGACATGACAAATGAAAGATGCCCACCAAAAATGCAACCTTAGACTTACAAAAAAAAAAACAGGTACTCTCTCTAAAGGGTCGCGATTTATTAGTGTCGTTCGCGCTGATCCATAAAATATCGCGATTAATTAGTGTCGATGGCGCGAATCCACATTCAACAAATGATATGGGTCCGCACCAGCGACACTAATTAATTGTGATATTTTTTATAGAAAAAATATCGTGATTAATTAGTGTCGCTGCCGCGGACCCATATTCTACAAATGATTTGAGTCCGGGAATGTAGGTCCGCGCCAGCAGCACTAATTAATTGCGATATTTTTTATTAAAAAAATATCACGATTAATTAGTGCCGCTGGCGCGGATCCACAATTCCAGACCCATATCATTTATTGAATGTGAATGTAATTTTTTTATATTTATGAAAAAAAAAGATTTTTTTTAATTTTAATAAAAAAACTATTTACTGTCAAAAAAATAAAAACTGTTTTTTTTTATATTAATAGGAAACTGTTTTTTTTTTTTTTGTTTTTAAAAACATTTATAAAAAGTTTTAAAATAGTGAAATGTTTTTTTTTTTTGTTTTTTAAGTCTAAGTTTCCTTGTGTATTACCCTTTAGAGAGAGTACCTATTTTTTTTTGTAAGTCTAAGGTTGCATTTTTGGTGGGCATCTTTCATTTGTCTTGTTCGACGTGTACAAGAATCAATACAGACGCGACACGTCAGTGCGTCGCACAAAATGAGTTGGAATTGTACATTGTTGTACGTCAAAAAATATTTTCACAAAAAAAAATTATTATAAAAAAAATATCTTTTCACACGTCAGTGCGTCACAAAAAAAAAAATATTATCTACAGCGACGCACTGACGTGTGAAAATATTTTTTTTATAGAATAATTTTTTTTGTGAAAATATTTTTTGACTTACAGTGATTTACTACTCCGACACATTTTATGCGAGGCACTGACGCGTCGCGTCTGTATTGCTTGATTTTTGTGTCCTGACGTGACCCACACCATAGGCCCTTCAAAATGAATCAATGTAGACATGACACGTTAGTGAGTCATACAAAATGAGTCGGGTTCGTGATCCTAAAATAAATCATAACTCTAATTGTTTTGGCATTTAAATAAGAAATAATATTTTTTTTAGATTATTTTAAATGTATTTGTCCCCTCAAATAACCATTTATCCAATAATTTTTTATTTTTTGAAGTTGGCGTCAGTGACCCTCCTTATTTTTAAAATCCATTTGTTTTTAAAAAAAAATATTTTTGATACATTTGGATGGTTTTAACTTTTATTTTAAGAAAAACAATTGGTACAACTTTGAGAAAAAAATAATTTTAAAATTAAAACAAAAAACAGCTTGAGAGGTTGTATTGCTTTGTGGTGGGTCCCTCTTGTTTGTTTTGTTAGTGGGTAAGAAAGTGGGTATAGAAGGTGCGTCCGTGTAGTGTTATTCATCTCAAATCACATGGATGAGAAGACATTTCAACAAATACCTTATCCTTTCATGTTTGTCACATGTGGCTGCTTGAAAAAGAGAAGGAAGCAATCATTCGCATCATGACTGGCTTTTAAGAGTAGTGTTAGGAATTTTAAATAATTCTTCAAAATCTCTTTCAAAAAGTAATTAATATGATGTTCTGACGAGATTTCATAACACAAAACAATATTTAATAGGGAGTGAGAGAATAAGTAAAATTCACATCAAATTTAAAGAAAATTTTGAAATTATTTTTTATACTCATATTATTATTCTTAAACTTTTTGAACTGTTGAATTGGAATATATAGTGTGGTTTCGTACAAGTACCCATGTTTTATGCATGGAATTTCAAAGATGACCAAACATAAATACGATTTGGGATACTACAAAAATAAAATACTATTGAAGACAATTGTTGACATATTAAAAAAAATAAAAATTAAAAACAGTAAACATGCTCTCGTTGTAATGAAAATGTTACCTAGTCATTTTTTTAAATTAATCCAGGACCAGTACAATACATGTTAAGGTTTAATTTATTATATACTTTTAATTTGATAGTATTATAGGTACAATCAAGCTCCCTTGCGGGAGTATAAAATGAGGGATCCGTGCGTGATCTTTTTTAAAAAAAATATTTATTTTTTTTGTGGATTATAAATATTTCAGTGCATTTCTGTAAAAAAAAATTAGCTCAAAATAACACTCTTTGGTAATTTAAAAAAATTGGTCAATTTTTGACAGTATTTGAAGGAGGTTAAAAAATTGACCCATTTTTTTAAAATATCAAAAAGTGATATTTTGAGTTGATTTTTTTTACAAAAGTACAATGAAATATTTATAACCCACACAAAAAAAAACTTTTTTTTTCCTAAAAAAGATCCCACATGGGAGTCCTGCATTTGTGCACCCGCACGGGAGCCCGACTCATTAGAGGTATAAATGAGGCCTTACATATATGTTTATATATATACACATATATGTATAATATAAATATACATGTTTGTCAATTTTGTTAAATTTTTAAAAAATTGTATTTAAAAACAAGTTTATCAAACGCACACCAATAATTATAAACACAAAAAATTGAATTTTAAAATTGTATTTAAAAACAGCGTTTAAATCGAGTTTTCAGAATAGAGAACCAAACAGGCCCTTACTATTTATAAGTTTGATGATGGAGCGCATGAAAAATATTTGGAGCAGCAATAGCTATGCCAAAAAATAAATGACTTTTGTATTTGGAGCTCTTACGATCCGTTTGGTTGGCAAAATTTGCCTAGGCAAATGCCAAAAAATTGACAAATATGAAAATTTGTCCACATTTTGGTTGTTTGGTTGCACAATTTGCCTAGGCGTTATTTGCCAATGTACAACACCTCTTATGTACAATCTGTGGACAAATTTTGCTTACCTATTTGAGTGGAAAATATTTGCACAAATTTGCCAACTTCTTAAACGGTTTTAATGTTTTAAAAAATAATTAAAAAACAGTTTTAAATAATTAAAAAACAGTTATGAATATTTAAAAATTATTTTGCAATGTTTTAAAAACTGTTTTTAATATTATAAAAAATTGTTAAGAAAGTGTTTTATAATTTTTTTTTAAAAACTTTGTTAATAAAATATTGTAAAAACTGTTTTTAACATTTTCAAAATTGTTGTGAATATATTATAAAGACAGTTTTAAAGTTTTAACAAATAATTTTCAAAACTGTTTTAAATACTTAAAAAAACTGTTATAAACATTTAAAAATTGTTTTGTAATGTTTTGAAAACTGGTTTTAATATTAGAAAAAAATTGTTAAGAAAATGTTTTACAAATTTTTTAAAACATCGTATTATAAAAATATTTTAAAAACTGTTTTTAACATTTTTAAAAATTGTTTTGAATATATCATTAAAACTGTTTTAAAGTTTTGAAAATATTTTTTAAAACTGTTTTAAATAGTTTAAAAAAACTGTTCTGAATGTTTAAAAATTGTTTTGTAATATTTTAAAAACTGTTTTTAATATTATAAAAATTTGTTAAGAGAATGTTTTACAAATTTTTTGAAAAATCGTAATATAAAAATATTGTAAAAATAGTTTTTAACATTTTTAAAAACTGCTTTCAATATAATATAAAAAATAGTTAAATAGTTAAAAAAATCTGTTGTGAATATTTAAAAATTTTATTTTGTAATATTTTAAAAACTATTGTTAATATTATAAAAAATTGTTAAGAAAATATTTTACAATTTAAAAAAAAAATTGTAATATAAAAATATTATAAAAACTCTTTTAATATTTTTAAATATAATATATAAATTATTTTTAAATAAATTAATTGGATTGATTTTAAATTTATTTAATTATTATTTGATAAGATAATGTGAAAAAACTAGGTAAATGTGAACTCATTTGTGGTTGATTACTGCATTCGAGTGTAGGCCAGATCATGTGTCAATAAAAATCTCAAATCCCATGGATGAGAAGAGATTTCAACAAACACCTTATCCTTTCATGTTTGTCAATATCCAATCACATGTGATTTCCTGAAAAAGAGAAGCCATCAATCATTCACATCACGACTTAAACTCTTTAAACTGTTGAATTGGAATATGTGAGTGTGGTTTCGTGGAAGTACCCACGCCACGTTTTATGCTTGGAATTTCAAAGATAACCAAACATAAATACGACTTGGGATACTACCATCAACCTACTATTTTTTTGATCTTCATTTGAGGAATCATATTTTAACAGCTCTTAGTTTAACAGCTCTAATTTTCATAGTGCAGGTAGAGTATGATGCATTTATGATATAGGAATCATATTTCTTATGAGTTGTGAAAAGGGGCTTACAAAAAAGGTTTTAATGATTTTGAGCAAAATGATATATTTCAAAAAAATTTGGTGTTAAACATTTTGGTTGAATAAAAGTATTGAAAGAATGTTTATTTTGTTAAGAATAATTTATGAATAAATGCTTCAAAGTTTTCTTGTGAAAAATGGGGGATTTTATGTAAATGGACATATTTCAAGTTTTGAAGAACAAAACGGTCTTTTTCTTGAAAAAGTATTAGGGGTGGTAAACGGATGGATACGGATCGGATACCATGTTTTTCATATCCGTATTCGCTATCTGAATGTACTATCCATATCCGTATCCGTATCCGTCGGATAGTTAAAACAACTATCCATATCCGTATCCGTTCGGATACCTCGGATTCGGATAATATCCGTATCCGTTTACATTATTTAGCCATCGCAAAAAATAACAATTATAATATCCAATCCAATGAAATCCAATCCAATCCAAATAAATATGTAACAAAATTACTGCCTCCTAACATCAACAATTATGGATTCCATAATGATAATATGGCTTAAAGTCATCCGTACTTTACAACCATATAAGCTTAAAGCCATCAAAAAAACAAATAACAGTCGCATTCCATGACAGTAGAAATAAATATGCACCTTTTAAATTAATTAAATTTATTGAGAATGATAACCTCATGGACCTTTTGTCTTCAAAACATACTGATATTTTAAATTTAATAAGTATACATTTTTGTTTTGTATATAATATAGATATTGTTAACTTCAGTTCTCATTACAATCAAAACCATCTCTTTACTTTTATGTTTCTCTCATACATTCTTTTTTGTTTCTCTCTTACATTTATTTATAATTAAGGAAACTAATAAACAACCACATGAGAGTTTCTTTTCTCTTGTTTTGTACGAAGGAGAAATGAAACGAAGTTAGTTTTTTTTAGTGGAGTATATGTTCTTTAGTCGGTGTATGTTGTGTGTGATAAGGTGTATTGTAACTTTAGTGTAACTCCATGATAATATACCCAATAAAATAATAATACATGACATTTTATAATATACCCAATAAAACAATAACTTTAGGGTGTTTTTATTTTGAGTGGAGTATGTGTTTATTTTGTTTTGGGAATAAACGATTAAGATTTTTTTTAATATTATTTTATTAGTAATACTAATACTAATATTATTAGTAATATTTTAAACATATGTTTGACGGATACGGATATCCGGTCAAACGGATATCCGATAAAATGGATACTCCGAATCGGATACGGATTATCCGTGTCGGATACTAGTACTATCCGCATCCGTATCCGTTTTCTCTGATATTTTTAAAGAGTATCCATATTCGTATCCGTTTCCATATTTTCGGATAAATATCCACAAATTCGGATTCGAATATCGGACGGATGCGGATTTTCGAATATCCGTTTACAGCCCTAAAAAGTATATTTGAGAAAATATTATGAAATTTATATAATAAATCATATTTAAGACCTATTTAATGGGATTTTTGGACTCAAAATCCACATTCTCATGCATATCAACTTGTAGTATTTTGATGATGAACATATAAACAAATTTAATGAGGGTTTTATTGGGTTTAAACATGAAATAAAAAAAATAGAGATTTCATCCCTTAAAGTGTGTAAAAAATTGTTGGAAACTTTACCCCTCATCCCCAAACTTTACCCCCCATCCCCTCCTCAATAGGGGTTGGTCCTCACAAGGACCTGTACACGCGGGGAACATTCCCAATTACAAGTTCCATGTAAATGTTCAATTCACCAAGCTCATCAATCCTTACTGATGATAAAAAATTCGGTTAAGTTTCACCTAGGCTTGAGGCTTGGAAGAAACCCCCCGCCTTAATCTTTTACCCCTTATTCTTGGTAAAATCATTAAGGCGCATATTTTTCTAAAAACAACAATGCTTTAGTGAAAAAAATATCGTCTTTTACAGATTTTTTTTTTCAAATCGGATCATTATCTCATCCAAAATAATCAAATAATATTTTAATTTGCAAATATTCAGACATATTTTTATGATATGTACAATTTTAGTATTTTAATAGCATTGTTATGGTTAAAAAATATTAAAATATATTAAGAAGGCATAAACGCTTTTTCACCCCTTTTTACGTCTACGACCAACCTAGACTTCTAAGGCTTAAGGCTTGACCTCCACGCCTAGATTACGCTCGCATTTTTTAGAATCTTGATTTTTTTACCTGATATATGTTGCTTTGTAAGATGAATAGTGATATAAAACTTATCCAAAAATTTTTATTTGGGCGGACTCATCCACCATTGGTATTCATGCTAAGAAATTATTTCTCCATGCGAGCTTTATTAGCTTAAACGCAATTCGTCGGTACAACAATGTTTATTAGTAACAATAAGTAAAATTGACTCAGTTGTAGTTTAATTTCCATTACTAATTTGCTATTATAGGTTGCGATCTATTACTTCTCATATTTGCATTGTGATGTCTAAACCAGAGTAAATGGTTTAATTAACCATTTACTCTCTTTACTTAAGTATTAATGAGACTTAATATGTATTTTGAACCATAATTCTAATTGAATAATTGATTACATTATAAAGTTCTAATTTTGGTTTAGAAAACACAATCTTAAAAAGGACGCTGATTTTTACTAAACCGTATCAAACCTTAATTTTAATTTTAACTATGCCGATAGAGAATGCCACGTTAACGATTAGTAATATTAAGAAACACTTCAATATTTATAATAACTTTAAATTATCAAAAAGAAAATAGACACTTTAATATATTTTTTTCAATTTCATTAATTCTAAATTTTTTTCTAATTTCACATTGCAACTATAAATGTGTTCTTCTTTCCATTTAAGATACAAGTCAAATTTTAAACAATCGCATAAAAAATGATTTTTTGATAAATAATGAGTAAATTAATTGTTTTTCCAGAAAATATTCAATCTTATTACGACTATAAAAATAAGGGCATGGCTATTGCCGCTCCAAATATTCTTCATGCGCTCCATCATCAGACTTACAAATAATAAATGAAAATTCATCCCTTTTCGCTTCCGTTGTATTATTTGTGGGTGAATCATGTCTTCCTAAATTATGTAAACTAATCATTAAAGGAAGATAAGAAAATGGTGACAAAAATTAAGGATACTTTAATTTTACTATTTTCTAATTTAATTATGGATACAAAAATTAAGAATTAATTACAAGATTACACAGTACGATACGATACGATTTGTAATTTTATTTTTTACGGAACACGAATCCAATCCAAATAAACACGACATAATGCGGCACAAAATCTTTTTTTTATAGTCAAACATGAAGACGATTCAATTAAAACGCGACATGACTCATCACGATTCGAAATCTTATTTTTTTTATCTAACAAGACACGATCAAATAAAAGCAACATGATACGTCCCGATGCAAAATTTGATTTTTTTAACAGACAGGATTTAAAAGTGACTCGATATGACAGGACATGAAATCTTCTTTTATTTTTTTAACTAACACGATCTAATTAAAACGTAACACGGCATGATATGAAATCTCATTTTTACCAAACACGAACATGACTAAAAAAAGTGACATGATACGAAATCTTATATTTTACAAAACACGAACATAATCTAATTAAAACGCAACACGACACGAATCGTATCGTGTTTGTAAAAAAATTTTAAAAAAAAAAACGAAGTCTCACTTTTTTTTAACAAACACGAACACGTTTGATAAAAAATTTGCACCGGGATGTATCGTGTCGTTTTTATTTGGTCGTGTCTTGTTAAATAAAAAATTAAGATTTCACATCGTGATGTGTCATGTCGCGTTTTAATTGAATCGTGTTTGACAAAAAATTTTTTTAAAAAAAGTGAGAATTCGTGTTTTATTTTTATTTTTTAACCAAACACGATACGAAACCTCACTTTCTTTAGGTCGTGTTTATGTTAGGTAAAAAAATTGAGATTTTTTGTCGTTTCGTGTCGTGTTACACTTTAAGTATATTATGTTCGTGTTTGGTAAAAAAAATTAGATTTCGTATCGTGTCGTGTCACTTTTACTTGAGTCATGTTCGTGTTAGGTAAAATTATATTTCATGTCGTATCATTTTACATTTTAATTAGATCGTGTGGATTAAAAAAATAAAAAAAGATTTCAAGTCGGGTCGTGTCACTTTTGGATCATGTTTGTTAAAAAAAAAAATTTGCGTCTGGACGTATCGTGTCGCTTTTATTTGGTCAGGTCTTATTAAATAAAAAAAATAAGATTTCGCATCGTGATGTGTCATGTCGTGTTTTATTTGGACTGTGTTCGTGTTTGATTATAAAAAAAATTTGTGTCATATTATGTCGCTTTTATTTGGATTGAATTCGTGTTCGATAAAAAATAAAATTTTATATCATATCGTACCGTGTAATCTTGCAATCAATTCTTAATTTTTGTATTCTGTATTAAATTAAAACATAGTAAAATTAAAGTATTCTTAATGTTTGTTATCATTTTCTTATCTTTCTTTAATGATTAGTTTACATAATTTAGAAAAACCTGATTCATCGATAAATAATATAATGGAAAAAAATGATTGAATTATCCTTTATTATTTATAAGTTTGATGATGGAGCGCATGAAAAATATTAGTAGCGCTCTTTGGGTCATTATCCGAGGTTTAAGGGAAATTCCGTGCATGATTATAAGAAAAATGTTTGTGCCAACATCTTTGAAAAAGCTGACATCTTTGACAAGCTTATCCTTTCCAGAAAAGTTGTATGCACCCTCAAAGTCTACTCTTATTTATATTCTGTTCATTAAATGATTATATTTTATTAATTTAGATTCTGTTAGAATATTAAGTATAATATATTATTACTTTATAAATTTTATCTTATTATAAAGATAAAAAAATAGGGTACATTCCATGTAATAGAGCTCTACCCTCTCATGCTTGTCAATCTCCAACCACGTGTGGCTGCTTGAAAAAGAGAAGGCAGCAATCATTAACATCATCACTGGCTTTAAACTTTTTAAATTAATCCAGTACCGGTACAATACGTGTTAAGGTTTAATCTATTATATACATCTAATTCGATAATATTATAGATTCAAGCTCTCTTACAGGAGTATAAAATGAGGGATTCGTGCGAGTTCTTTTTAAAAAAATATATGTTTTTTTTATTTTTTTTATGTGAATTATAAATATTTCAATGCATTCTTGAAAAAAAAAATTAGCTAAAAATAACACTTTTTGATATTTTAAAAAAATTGATTAATTTTTAACAGTATTTGAAGCAGCTTATGTAGGGTAAAAAATTAATCCATTTTTTTAAAATATTAAAAAGTATTACTTTAAACTGATTTTTTTTACACAAATACACTGAAATATTTATCACCGCACAAATATCAGCGTCCAGGTTGTATGATCTATGAAGTACTTCAGGTGCAACGTAGTATGAACTTCCAACAATATCATCCACACGCAAATTTGCACGTGTAAAAGAACTAAAGTTTTTTCATTTGAAGTGACACAAGAAATGCAAACATAGAAAGGAAAGAATATTCATTTGTGAACCAAAGACTTTGCATTTTCCTAAATTTTTATATAATAAAAAGTTGCTTTCGATAATTTTGATAAAACTGTCAGCCAAAACTGAACTGGATCAGTTGAGTTGAAACATTTCAGTGCCTAATATTCTGAAATTATTTCATGTACCTATATAGTAACGAAGTCAATTAGACTCGGGTAATGGGTGATGAAAACGGAGATGATTTGGGGAAGCAGGTCGGTCGAGCAAAGCAGTTGGGTTATAGGGCAGCGGGTACAGCATGTTAATAATTCTAGGTAGATGTAGGGTGTGGCTTTATCCGGGTTAGTGGTGTAATTTTAGTGGAGGTGTAAGTGTAAGGCGTGTTAATGGAAGAGAGAGAGAGATAAGGGTTGGAAGGTTGAAGATGATGAGGTGAGAAGAGAGGAAAAAAAATAAATCCGATTGGTTAGAGCATCCACAATGGTTGGAGAAGAATACAAGAAATTTTGTAAATTTACAAAATTACATGTTTGCACTGGTGGAGGAAAATGAACAAATTCTGTATAAGAATTTGTAAGCGCTCTTCAAATTTAAAGAACAGTTACAAATTCTGTAAAAGTTTCTACGAACTTCATTTGTTCGTAAAAATTCATACGAACAATTAATTTATAAGTTCCAATGAACTATATAGTTCCAATGAACAATGAACAATTCTACGAACAACGAACAATTAATTTATAAGTTCCAATGAACAACGAACAATGAACTATATAGTTCCAATTAATTTATAAGTTCCAATGAACAATTCTACGAACTTCATCCACAATGTTTGCAATGATGTTCGTTGCAACTTCAAATAATTAATTTATAAGTTCCAATGAACTATATTAGATCGTAGGAATTCTTACGAACTAATATAGTTCGTAGGAAGTGTATAACTCCTTATCTTAACCATCCTACGAACTAATATAGTTCGTAGGAAGTGTGAAGTCATAATTATACCCTTCACCAATGTTAACACAGTGAGCCACGAAAGGTAACTGAAGTTTTTGGGTTTGTAAATTAGCTTTCATTTGGGAACACCACTCCTGATGCTCTTAGTTGGGATCTTTGAACGTGTCAGCTTTGAGAGGGTATTATGTGCATAGGATGTAAGTGGATAAGGTGTAGGTGAGGGAGTTTATTTGATGTATTGTAGTGTTGGGGAGTAATGTGTGTGTATGTAGGTACTTTATTACATATAGAAAATAAATATATAAATATATATATATATATATATATAATACACGCACAACAAAATTATGAAAACTCAAACATACGCATATAAAATATAAAAGGATTAAATACCAAAATGTTCCTCAAACATTTTTTAATACACATTTAGTCCAAACCTTTTATTTTATATCAAAAAGTCCCTTATTCTCTTATCTTTAAAGGTCCGCGCCTGCGGCATGGTAAAACCTTTTTGGCATGGTGAAGGATTTTTTGGTGCAAAATAAAAAGGCGTAGAGTAAACGTGTATTAAAAAAAATTCGAGGGACTATTTGATATATGCCCAAATAAAAAGACTCACAATAAAATAAAAATAAAAATATAAAATAAAGAACACTAAAAATATAATAAATAAAATATTAAACACGCGCCTAAATATATAAAATCACTGACATAACAACACGCACATTTTATATAATAGTTACATAAAATAATAACATACTAAAAACAAAGAGCCTAAAAAAATAAAAATAATAATAAAAATGACACAACTTGAATAAAATATGTATCTATAATAATAATAATAAATATACTAATACCATATATACACTGAGCAATTATAGGATAGGTTAGGTCTTCATATTTGAGTTAACCATATTATATACATTTATCTGTACGTATATATTATGTCAGAAATGATAAAAGAGAGGTTCTGATAACAATTCATGATAAAAAAAAAATGGATGTTATATTTATCAATGCTATAATTTCAAACTTTTTCCAATTTAGTATATCATAATTTTGTTAATTTTATAAATATAAAATTAGGTTTAAAAATTTTACAAGACACCCCCGCATCACGCGGGTATCATACTAGTAATAATAATCCTAGAAACAAAACACATTAATCTGTTTATCAATTGAAGTGGAAGGAAACAAAATTTGAAAGAGTATTAATGTCATCAATTACTTTATAGGAGAGATTCTACCCAATTATAATAATTAGTATAATTGAACTAATATGACATTTGGTGTTGTTAACTAGTACGTGGTTCATGTTGATTTGTTACTAAATTGATATACAACAAAGATAAAAGCTAGGTGAGTGGGGGTGGGGTTTTTAAAAACTTTCGGGGTAGGGTTATAATTAGTGTACTATTGTTCCAATTTTCCTACTTTTGTGCCAAGTTCCGGGTTTTTGTGCCAATGAAATTGGATATTTTGTGCCAATGCAATTTCTGGATTTTTGTGTAAAGTTTTTGAATACCAAGGGGTAGGGTTATAATTAGTGTACTATTGTTAAGGCCTTGTAACATGAATTGCATTGGTATTCATATTGAATTTGAATTTGAATTGAATTGAATTGAAATTGAACGAAATTGAAATTGAAATTCAATTTCAAAGGAATTGAATTGCCATATAAATTCAAATTGAATTTGAATTGGTTATAAATTCAAATTTAATTTGAATTGGTATTGATATTGATGTAAATTGATATAAATTGGTTATAAATTGAAATTGAATTTGAATTGGTATTGATATTGGTATAAATTAGTATAAATTGGTATAAGTTGTAATTCTTATGCGTACTTTAAGTTACATAATAAAATGAAATCTCTCGAATTATGATAAGACATAATTAAATGAAACATACTTGAAATAACATATAGCGCTCATGGATACTAGCCTTATAGTTCTTATGCGTATGCATTCAATAGCCCTTAGACTTGTTCGAGAGTCATTACCCCTGTAATAAGATCTCTCGAATTGTTCGGTTTGGATAGTTTAGGACTACATAGTTTCTGCATAATAATATTCTTAGTGGCTTAAACTTGTTACTTCTGGAAGAAGTTCTGCAGTCGTATCTTAATGTTCTATGGGTTCATACTAGATTGGCAAGTGTGAGTGTTATTTCAATTGATAAATTGAAATAACACTCACACTCGCAAATCTATGTCGTGTACTTGGAGAACTATGGCGATATGCTGACGAATTTTCCTCAAATTGGAACAATGTGCATGAGCTGTTAACTATATTACAGAAATACGCGACCTTGAATGGGATATGACCACTCACCACTTAGTGGAGATGGAGGAAATAGGAATTAATATTATAAATTGAATTTTAATTTCAATTTCAAATTAAAATTGAATTTGATGGCTCATGTGTAAATTTACAATAAGTCACCTTCTTATATAACACTTGCTTCGGGGGTGCATGTCCGCATGTATTCTAATTTAAATTTACATTAAGTCAACTTCTTATATAACACATTCCCTAATGTTCACACTTTTGTTTATACTAATCCCTGAATATACGCTTCTTACCCGTAACAGGTGATTGTTTGTAGTAGCTTGTCACACCCTGCCCAATTCTAGTGTCGACCGCCACCAAAACTAAATCGGGTGTGAGTAAATAAATATCACTCTTAACATGAGACAGATATGAAACATAATAAAATCAATCCAAAATATCTATAATTGAGTCAATCCCGAATAATAATAACTGAACGACTCAATTGAATCCAATCTCCGAAATCGAATAAAATCCTACTAAGAATATCTGAATAAAACTGTATAACTGTGGAACCTAATGGCCCACCAAAATCATAAATTGAGTCTCAATACAAATGCGAAGGAATGAAAAACTAATCTAGACTACTAAGCTCAACTAAAATACTCTGACTGTGCCTCCTAGATAATCTCCAAAAGTCCTATACAACAACTCCAGCACTAAAACTCGAAAATATTAATCAACGCACGAGGTCAGAGCCCCGAGCATGAATACACACTACTCCCCTCAAATAGGGTTCGTGAACCCAGACAATAACATTATACGCAATAAATATCACAATAGAATGTTTTAATTAAATGAGTAATTAAATGCGATAATTATAAATCACTAACTACCCGCAGAGATCCCCATTTCAAAAAGCACACCAATATGATTTTAAATTTCCAAGTCCCACGGTGTTAATCTTATATAATTAACCCAAATTTTATCAATGTTCTCACTTTTTATTATGGGAGTCCTCCCACCCCGGGTGATAATTTCCACCAAAGTGTCACACTTTCCCTTGCCAAAACGCCAGTCGAATCCGTTTAGATTGTCGATCCCCTGCAATTTGACAAGGTTCCACACACAACACGACATAAATTACCAGCCGACCCGTTTAAACTGTCAGCCCCCTCACATTATGTTGCCACCAATTTTAATACCCATTTTTATCTTAGACATTAATTCACAATTTTCTAAATTACACAATTTACATAATCCCCCGACCTTATTATCGATGTGAGATCCTCAAAATATCCCTTAGTTCCATACCTAAGGGTCCCCAAGTTATCAATACGTCCTACCCTATGTATAGGATGAATTTCTAACTTAAATCTCGACCTAGTCTCATGCCTAGGCTAGCGTAACGACAATAAAATACCAAAAATCAGCCCACCCCGAATATGACAAAATCGCGATAATCCAGTAGTCATATACCTAGAAGGCGTCCTAAAAATATAGGAAGAGCAACATACCCAATAACCGGACATCACAAAGGCAATTCAATAATCACACAATCAAGCACAATAAATCAACATACAAAACTACGCATGATGGTCCAATTCAATTAAATCTTAATTTCACCGAATTAATCCCAATTAATTTTTTTAAATTAAAACATCGAGATTTCATCATTAATATATCCGATTCCAATTTTCATTTTCTCTACACAATTATGTGAGTTAAATGCCCCCAAATTTATTTAATTCAAAACTATGATTTTTCTACATGCAACCTACACTAATAGATCCCAAAATCCACTCATGAATCCTACGTACCCGAGGGTTATTAATATTATCGTATTAAAAGATTTCATAAAAACAACCCCAAGTTTTAGTGTCCACTCTCTCTAATTCGGTTAGTAATTGACTTTATGAAAAATATGAAATTAAGGGTTTAGGCGACACTTAAAACGCATAATACTAAAGGAAATGAATAGAGTATTCATGCCTGTGATTTAGATGAAGAAAATTTGGGTTGGCGGTCGGACTCCTATTGAGAAAACACCACTTGAACCTTCACTTCTTGAGTTAAAACTTGTTAAATGTTGGGGCTAGGGGTTGAATATGAGAGGAAATATCTTTGGAAAGGTTTACTGGAGAAAAGTTTGAGAGAAAAGTGATTTTAAAAGTCCCAGCCCAGTAATACTTTTGGTATTTAATGGTTTAAGAGTTGGAAATAATCAGGACTCTAAATTAAACCACCGACTTACTGTCGCTCGTACGAGGACACCTGTCATTCTAATGACATGTGACGTCGTTCGAACGACATGCGATGTCATTTAAATGACCCCCACATCCAAAATGCAATCTTTTAAAATCTGACTTTATAATTTGATAAATATTATTAAAAACCTACCTGTCAGTTAAACATTTAAAAATCCTTTTTATCTTTTATTATAGACCCGAATTAATTCCCGATTGAAAATTTAGTAATAAAACCAAGTGAAATTCTTAAAGACCATTAAATCCAAAATTTATTTATTTTTCACCAAATTACTTAAAATCATTAATTTTTTTCACCTGAATTTTTTATGTTGTCTTTGTTGATAACTGGGCCAAAGGCACCAAGTGAGGACATCGATGTCTAGCTATCTCCGTCAGTAGAAGAATTAAATAAGTTGTGGGAAGAGGGTGTACAAGTGTTTGACTCGTTTAGAAAAGAAGAGTTTACGTTGAAAGCTATGTTGATGTGAGCAATTCATGATTTTCCAGCTTATGTCACACTATCCGGTTGTGTAGTACATGGTTATTTGGGTTGTCCTATTTGTGGAGGGGAGACAGAATCTCTTCGTCTCCCCGCTAGCTCATAAAATGTATACCATTGCCAAAGGAGGTTTCACCCTCGCTCATAGTTTTTAATTTGAGAAAGGATCTATTTTTTAATCGGGAGGGGTTCAACATTCGCTACAGCTGAGAAAACTTACAGGTTTAGAAATTGAAAGTAAATCGTATGATTGTGGACCTAATATGCCAGGTAATAATTCTAAATTGAAGAATGTCAAGAATAAGAAGACCCCAACTGAGAATGAAATTGAGACAAGAAAAGCATGGTCTAGGAGGTCAATTTTATTTAACTTGCCTTAATGGAAGAATAACATGGTGCGCCATGTAGTGGATATGATGCACATAGAGAAGAACATTACTAAACATATTATGGTCATATGCCTGGGGGGCAGTCATTCAAAGGATAAAGAAAATGCACAAAAAGACCTTAAGTCATTCAAAATTAAGCCACCGCTATGGTTAAAAGAAGATAGTAGTGGAAGGACAATAATCCCCCCTGGTGCATTTACTTTGACGATTGAGGAAAGGAAGGTGCTTTCAGACACAATATATAATTTGAAGGTTCCATCTAATTTTTCGTCCAACTTGCAAAGGATTTTGAATTATGCTACCCATGATTTACATAAGTGTAAGTCCCACGATTAGCATGTGATCATGCAATTGGTTCCTCTATTATTTAAGCAATGTTTCTGGAGGAACAAGGATTTGGGGAGGGCTATTATGAAAATTATTATATGCTTCTCACTTTTATGTGAGAAGGTAGTCAATCGAGATCACATAAGTCAATCGAGATCACAATGTGTGTTGGAGAAGTACTTTCCCCCACCATTCTTTGACATAAGTGCTCACTTGTTGGTACACCTATGCGATGAGGCACTTATTTGTGGCCTAATTAGATATCAGTGGATGTATCCCTTTGAAAGATTGATGAAAGTTTCAAAGATTACGTCAAGAATACACGATACGTTGAAGGATCAATTGCAGAGGAATACATCACCGTGGATTCATCAATCTACACTAGGTAATATATGCCTGACTCGACCAACGTGGATGACATTGAGGAGTTCATCGATGAGGGTGGTCATGTGATGGGCAAACAAGTGAAATTAACAAGTTTATAACATGAACAAGTAGCTCGTTATCTATTTGACACACATGCTGTTGTTGAAGAATGGAAAGCGTAAGTTTAAATTATTTGAACTTTTACATTATTTTAGATTATTTTATACATGACTAATTTTGTAATACGTTCGTCACATTAATTTTATGCAAAAAATATAAAGCCCTTAAGAACAATAAAAGACGAAAAATAATGGCACAATCAAAGAACGAATTTAGGTTGTGGTTGCCACACGAGGTTATTATAATGAAAATAGTTGTTATTAAATGTCACATTACAATAAAGCTTTACAACTAATGTAATTAATTTATCTATATTCTCAGCTCTTAAAGACGAGTGATGCGACATCAAAGTTTGCTCATCTAGCCACTCGACCCTTTTGTTCATAGAAAAAGAGTACAAAAAGTATTGATTGAACGGTTAAGCATTCGGTGCAAGGGACTAAGAGGAAAGTACAAATGTATAGAACTCGGGCATTTCATACAAGGTTCTTACTTTCTTTCGAGCGAGCGCGAAAGATAAAAACCTCATTGAAGCTGAAATAACTTACCATGGTGTAATTCAAAATATATTTGAATTGGACTATGTAAACTTCAAAGAGGTTGTATTTTACTGTGATTGAGTAAGAGTTGAAGATAAAAATTCTTGTAAAGTTGATCTTGGTACCAATTTGATCATAGTTGATTTGTCTAAGTTGAAGAGTAATGAACACGTGAGCGATGAGCCGTTTGTTTGTGCTTTTTAAAAGGTGGAGCAAGGGTTTTATTCAGAGAATATCAACAATAAGCCTTGGTTAATCGTCCTACATGTGACAAATAGTCTAAACATTAGTGTGGATGACTTGGCTGCTCCTACTGAATATCAATCCTTTTTTTATGATAACCCTAATTTGAAATAATTTTTTGATTTGTAATAAGTTTTCCTACATTTGTACTTGATCATCTTACTGCATGTAATACTCTAGTGTTTTATTATTATCGGACATCAGTTTAATGCTTTTAATTCATTCGTACTTGATCAGTTTACTGCATGTAGTAGTTAGATTTAATTCTTAAGCATTAATTCAAAGTCCATGACCAGCGGGTGTATTATTCTAGTGTTTTATTATTATCGGACATCGGTTTAATGCTTTTAATTCATTGGTACTTGATCAGTTTACTGCATGTAATATTTTGATTTAAATATTAAGCATTAATTAAAAGTCCATGACCAGTGGGTGTATTATTGTAGTGTTTTATCATTATCGGACATCAATTTAATGCTTTTAATTCATTCATACTTGATGAGCTTACTACATTAATTCAAAGTCCATTACATGACTCGATACTGAAACAATATTTAGATTTATAATCTCATTATCTTGTATTCTTCTATTAATAACAAGATTTTTATATCTTGTACTAATAATAACAAATTATAGAGAAAATGTCTTCAGGGCATGACGGCAGCGGAGGCGACGAGGGATCTTCGGCCCCCAAAATAGGGAAGATTAAGATCCGTTGTCAAGAATAAGATGACATTAATGGCTAGATCCCTAGAGCTGATCAAGATGATCATCGGCCCGGGGTTCACTGATTGGAGGCTCGTGCCACACTAGCTCCAGCTAGGCATCTGGGCGGCACTATAGGTAGTGTATTTATATTTATATTTCAATTTATATTTATATTTATAAGAAACTAACACTTACTTTCTTTTTGGTTTGTATTTTGTTGCAACAATTCGGCCTGCCCCCATATGTTCGTGACTCCACGATGGAAAATTAAGGGATCAATACAAGACGTGGAATAAGAATTTGCAGGCATGGTACTTTGGGAAGACCCGGGAGTCCATTATGAGAGTATGTGAGACCGTCCCCCCGAAGGATCCGATCTCATTGGCACAGTGATAAAGGTTTGTCGATAATGAGATCGATGAGCAAAAATTGGTATCTCGCCAATCGGGGAGGGATAACCGGGCGAAAAAGTCGAACGTGTACTACTCCAGGCGGACATCTTACACCGAGGTAGAGCACATGATGGTAAGTTTTTATTTTTTTTTACTTTTAGTTTTATGTTATTCTGCATTATTTTATTTTGCATTATTTTATTTCAAGAGATGGGGAGTGGCCCTGGGATTAGACCGCATAGGCTCGATGCCTATGTGGAAATTCAGACGAAGAATGGCAAGGTCAAGGAGGTGTCCCCGAACATCGCATCCACGATTCTAAGTCATAAATGTTTAATTTTTTTAATTATGTGATAATTTTTTTATTTACTTAATCAACGGATCGTGTGCTTTTTGTCGTTTCAGCCTAAACTTAAGAATGTGCATGAGTCACAGCTCGATGCCCACAAAGCATCTTTGGCTACGGACGCACTCAGTCAAGTGCTCTAGGCGGATCGTAAGTGGAAGACTAGGGGATGAGCTCACGGGTGGGGAAGTCTAGCATCATCTAAATGGAGACGAGCAACACCGTGTTGGCTCGTAAGGTGGACACGTATAATAAGAAGTTATTAAGGTTAGAGGCAACGGTCCAAGATATGTATGCCGTCATGAAGCGTCAGTTGGGGTCTACCTCCAATAAGGGCAAGGGAAAAGAGAAGGAGAAGGAGGTAAAGGTAGAGGTAGACGAGAACGAGGATGTCACTACTTCATCACCAATACTCATCGACTCGCAGCCATATGATCCATTTCCCATCGTGACTCCCGTCGAGCGACCTATATCAACAATTGGTTGACCGAGCATGCATTTAATCTACATATATGATGGGCAGCCTATAGCGAGGGGGTTAAGGGACCCGGGCTTCCTCCCTAGTATACCGATTCATGGACGTCCCCTCCAAGACATTGAGGCAAGGTTGTTCATCACGCATGTGGTGTCCGAAAAGGAGAAACCCCCTTTGTGATTGCGCGAATAATGCGGCGTGACGCATATTGAAGGGTGTGTCAATGTGTATGTCGTGTGACCTTCCTTCCTCCTTCGACTTGTTCTAAAGTCTATGCATTGACATTATTTCTATTTGTATATGGATATTGGATTTTATTTGTATTTTTTGATTTGGTACATGTTGGTTTGGATATGGATATTTGTAATTCTATTTTATTTGGATATGGATTATATATGCCATGATTTGGTACATTATTTCTATTATATGTGGATATATGCTATTTGGACATGTATAATTTTTTTATAACATGTACAAATATACTGCAGGGCTGTGGCAGTGGCCATACTGCCCAAGATTTTTTTTTATTCTACCCAGAATTGTCATGGTAAAAAACGGTTACAAGTCTGTGACAAGTTTATTTGTCACGGACTTATCACGGTTAAAGTTCCTATAAAGTTTTCCTTTATCATGGACTTGTCACGGTTTTTGACTGTGAGAAGTCCATGACAACTCTAATGAACTTGTCACGATCTTTGACCATGAAACGTTCGTGACAAATTCATTTGTCATGCTCAGACTTGTCAAGATTTTTCACTGTGACAAGTCAACGGTTTTGGTGTAGTGGTTGTTGATGGTTGAATTTTTTTTCACCTCTGGTATGACAACTAATGATCTTCTAAGAACCACTATCCTCTGAGCAAAATGGTAAAGTATCCTTACCAAGAGGATACTTTGACTAGGTAAAAATTATTACATAGGTCACTTATATGAATGCCAACCTTTAATTTCAAAATCCTCGATAACCTGAGCGTCAATCATTTTAAAGATAAAAAAATTCCAAGGAGTTTTATAATAATCGTATTTTTCCCTTTTTGGCGAATCATTTTGAAATCATTGCTAGAAATTGATACAACAGGTGTATTTTATGATATGTTTTCATTCAATGATGTTTCTTCATATGTGTCATATTTCTCTTGATTATCATATAGTTCCCATGTGAAAAATAATGTATCTCCTATGTTTGATTGACGTGTATCTGTTGCCTGGTAAAAAAGAACGTCTGATTTAAGGAGGATGCATGCTGATGATTTATTAATTTATCACGGTAGGAACTCATCTCCTAGTTCCAATTCAACTGTTGATTTTGTACGTTGGCGATCGGGATTTCCTACTCGTTATGTTTAGATAGGAGAGGAGGTGAGTTGGGGTTAGGTGGACATGAAGGAGGGAGTTGAGAGAGAAGAGAAGTATCTTGTTCCATAGTTTCAAAGATCTTTTTTAATAATTATTATTCTTTCATATAAGGTTCAGTCGCAATCGATGGTTTTAATACATGAATCCTTGCAATGGTTTATTCATCAAACATCATGTTCCAATGTGTGCATCACATGAATTTACACTATTAACAAAATAACATGGGAACATTCGTTGAACGCAATCAACATTGAACTTTAGACAACCCTCCATTTAAGGGACCCACTGTGACTAGACGTGGGGAAGACTATTCATATGGGACCCGATGTTTCTTTGGATGAGAGCTAGAACGAAATCCTAAAAAATCATTCGCAAAAATAAACATGGTTAGACACATGTATAGTATAAAACTTGTTTTACTCTATAATATGTTATTGTATAGGTTATAAATTTGGCTATACATATTCTCTACACTTGTTCAATATAAAAAATCTCATATATATTATAAAAGTTAATGTATAACTTAGGATTCATTTGATAGGCTTATCTGTAATGTCGAATATGGCAAATGGTGACAAATGAAGGATTTTGTTTATAATTTTGTGTGTTTGATATGCCTTATTTACTATGAAATTTTTTGCATGGATATTAATGTCCACATATATGTTTTTCCATCATTTTCTCACCTTTGTTGGATAAATTGGCTTACCTATATAGGCAGGCGATGTCTTTCCACAGATTTGACATTCCTTGAAAATTATTTTTTTAAAACTTGTTTATTTTTTTTGTTGTTGTTAAAAACAGTTTTTATTTTTGTTTCGTTAAAAGTGTTTTTTTTTTCTAAAACAGTTTTTTTTTGTGTTGAAACTGATTTTTTTTCTTAAAACTATTGGTCGTTAATGAACTTTTGTTTTGTCTAAAAACTGTTTTCGCCAAAAAAAATATTTTTTGTATGTTAAAACATTTTTTTAAATATTATCACTAATAACAATTTTTCTTTAAAAAAAAAAATTCTTTTATTGTTAAAATCTTTTTTTGATTAAAATTTGTTTTTTGTTAAACGATTTTTTTTCCTGTTTAAACATGTCCTTTTGCGGTAAAAATAGTTTTTTTGTGTTAAAACTATATTGTTTTTTATAAAAAATTTGTTAAAAACAGTTTTTGTTAAAAAAAAGTGTTTTATTTTTGTCGAAACTGGTTTTATTATTGTTGAAATTATTTTTTTGTTAAAAATTGTTTATTTATTTGTAGAAAACTGTTCCTTCAAATATTTTTTGTGACAAACATTTTTTTTAAACATTTTTTTTTCTACCTATAAACTATTTTTATTGTATACTTCCTGTATACGGGTTCACTCCCTTAGCGATGGGTTTTTAACATCATTTACTTATAAAAAAAAAGAAACAATTTTTTTTAATAACTATTTTTTGGGTAAGAATTTTTTTTGTTAAAAACCATTATATATATATATATATATATGAGTTTGTTTACTTTTTCCACTTTTGTCATTAATTCTATCAGACATCTTACTTTTGACACCTGAAAAATTATTGTTATAAAACTGCCCTTTCTGAAAAATTATAGGATTTGCAATGGAAGATCTTTCCATGGATGATTTTTTCATGCCATGAAAAGCTTTGTCAATGTCATTTTCCGACTTTTGAATCAAAAAACCCTTATATTTCTTTTTCCAAATATAACAAAATATATGCTTCTACTGATAATTTCCTTCTACTCTAATATGTTAAAAGAATATTATTTCAAATGTTAATCTGGCCACCCAAATAGTCCGTATTTGGTATGTGTGTGTATCTCTCGTTAGTGTATTAGGATCCTTTTTTGCCATAATTTGTCATGACAAATGTAAATTGATTTGGCAAATATCGATCTTGCCTTTATTGGTACAATTCGTAATGGCAATAGACCCATGATTTTACCATGTTCACACATAATTTTCCATCTTTTCGTAGATTTTTTTCACCTAATATTGAAAGAAAATTTTCCCACCCTAAATTTGCTAACTTTCGTTTTGTTAAAACATTTTAATTTCTATATTGTTAAAATAAATGGTTTGTTTTCATATCATATTTTTTTAACATTCACTTTTTATTAAAAAGAAAAATAATGTTTTATTTTAAAAATATTTATAAAAATAAAAAATATTTTGTATAAAAGAATGTTTTGATTATTTTAAAAACCTATTGATAACTTGTCTTTTTCTTTGTGTGTGTAGTCATTGTCTTGAAGGCTTAAAATCCATTGAATTACCTACAAAAATTGTTAAACAATTTGTATGGGGGTAAGTACGGGTATCAATTTAACTTTTAAGGTTAAGAAACAAATAGTGAAAATAATTGTAAATTCATTTTTTTACTTCTTAATATCATTATATATAAAAAAATTTATGTAATGTTTTTGAAACAATTTCAAGGGAGAATTAATTAATTGTAACACCCCGTACTTTGAATGATTTTTAAATGTTGGATTAATGAAATTAAAAATGGGTAATTAATTGATAATTAATCCAGATTAAAATAAATATTAACTAGCAAGACAAGGGTAAGTATTTATTTATGTGACTTATATTGAATGTTACTTAGTCATTAAGGTAATATGCGATTATGAATTTATTAAAATTTTCGTGAGTGAAAAATACGATGGTTACAGTAATTACGTCTGGACGTGCATGTCAATCATGTCGGGACTCAATTTAATGGAATAAAAAGTGATTTATTTTTAAGTCACCCATATGATCATTTCGAGTGCCCTAAAGTGTCCGGAAGGTTCAAAATAGTCAAAAAAAGTCTATCGGGGAGTTTAGTTTGGGCCCCGGGGCAGTTTTAGGTCAAACCGACACCGCGGGATGGTATTTTGGTCATTTCAATTTTTGGGGAAATAATACCTACGAATTTTACATTGTTATATCAACTATTGGGTTATACCTCCTAGTGTTGTCAGTACCAAAAATAAGAGAGAGCAAAGGAGGAATAAAGATATGTATCTCTAGGAGTTCCAAAGGGGTAGAACCACCAATCCTACACTTTTTGAACCACCAACAACACCACTGCATAGATCGGAAGAAGAGGAACGCCAACGTACCCATCATCTTCAACGGATCAGACCTACATTCAAAGGCAAGTGTTTAAACTTGCAAATTTCTGAGCATTTATAATATCCATGTTAGTATAGGACGAATATTCACATGTTTATGTAGACTTTGAATTAATTTTTGGAGAATTAAATTATATTCTTGGATGGAATTCATGTTAGGTTAAACTCCCAAATGTATGTATGACAAAATTGATGATTTGGGATCGCTCAAATGTGAAGAAATCTGGGTTATATAATGATTCTTGAATAAGTGGTGAACTAGGGTTCTGAAGAATTTCATTGGAATTAATTTGATTAATTGATGAATCTTGATTATTTAATGATTCTTGTATGTTAGAAATCAAGTGTTTGAGCTGGTATAATATTTAGTATAATTTGTTTGGAGTTCATGAATGATTCATTAAGGTTTTAGAGGTTCAAAATGTATGAAACCCGTTGCCTATTTTAATGGAGAAGAAGACCCCTGAACGATTTCAAATGGATTCGGCCAGGACCAAATGGATTCACCGTTAGACAAATCAATTCGACCGCCCAGTTTTTGGCCACTTTCCCCTTTTTGTTTAGAACCTTAGGAGACGTTTGAGATTCACTTATGGGATTATATTTTAAATATAATGGGGATTATATTAGAGTACCAGTAGGCCTAGGTTGGGCTGTAGGCTTGGTCCGATGAGGGGGGATTAAGGGCTAAGCTTAATTAGGTTTAACTGAGAGAAATACCTAAATTGGAGACCAATTCAAGTCACGAAAATCCAAGGGATAAGATGACTTAGTCCAGTAGGATATAAGTGAGTTACTTACTGATAATTTGTGTAAGAATAAGGAATAAGCTTCAAGTGGTGAAAATACCCGAGTGCGTACGATGAGAAGAAAAGTTGTACTTCATTACTACGTGGAATATTCGGGATATAAATGTACTACATATGAGACTTTTATGGTGGGACGGGATTACACCAATATTGATGATATTTATAAACACTTAGGTTGTGTGAATACCTATTGTATGGATTATTATGTGTACGACTTAGCTACCGTGCTTGCTATCACGGGAGGTCTTTTGAAATGGGATAATCTTATCCTGATGATCCTACGAGGGAATTTAGATTGGTGCCTCGAGAACATAGTTTAGGAATTACTTATTGGTGAGTTGATAAGTCAGCGGTCATATGGGTGCATAGGTATGTGCGTAGCCCATAGGCTAGGAACTATGTTTGCCTCCAATATGCATGATTTATATTGATACAGTTCATGAGTGATTCGGATCTTATAGTCCTTTTTATGTACATGATGTACCGGGACATGATAGCGTAGTATGTGTGCACCATGGGTTTTGCCTCCGTGGGGTTCCATATTAGTATATATAATGATTGTGAAAATATATATATACTTGTGATATATTCTACTGTGTGAACTTCGTAGATAAGATGGATAGTGAAATGTAAAATAACCTAAGTATGTGAACACTTAACATTGAAGGTGAAAACTATCTTCCTCGAGATAAAGGATGTACAAATATTCATTAATGTATTACATGAGAAATACGGGTGTCTATTACGATTTAACAGATTAGAAGATTAATGAGTTTGAATAAGTTAGGCGTGACAGCAATAACTAGAGTGGTTTAGCGATACGTTAGGCGTGCACACTAGTTGAGAGGTGAAATTTCTCAAGAGAGAACCCGCGTAACTAACATGTATATAATATATTCTTTTCACCATTTTAAATACTCGCTAAACCGTTTTAAACTATTTTCACTCGGTCTCTTACCCGTTTATTGCAAATATTTTCTCTCTTATGTGAACTATTTTAGGTGTCTAGCCACAGGGACACCAGGTGGAGTGGCAAAATGTGGCCCAAATAATAAAACAATACATATTAGCCCACTCATCTAAATATGGGGCCCATATTTAAAAGCTATGAGTTAAATATGGGCCCCATATTTCAAAGCTATGAGTTAAATATAGGCCCATATTTGAAAGCTAGGAATCAAATATAGAGCCCAATTTTAAAAGATACAAATCGAATATAATACTTATTTTTTAAAGTTGTGGGTAAAATATGAGTTTTTTTTACATATTACTCGAATTGTAATACTTACTTTAGTATAAAAACAATGGGTTGGCCCAACCCATATTTCGCCCGGCCCACATTTAACCTAACCCATAGTTGGCCCAACCCACATTTAGCCGAACCCATATTTGACCCTCCCAAATAAGGCCCAACCCATAATTTTGCCAGTGCTAACGCCAGGCATAGACTCTCAGTTGATTTGACGTGTTATAGCTGTTGTAGGAGTTGCAGGTTCTCGTTATTAGACGCCTCCACTTTTATCCATTTAGATCTTGATGTAGTTATATTTCGATCAGGGCATGTCGCCCATTTCTAGTTATTCTTATGTCAGAAATTTCTGTACTCGTTTATTTCAGTTGTTGGGATTCAGTTTTATTTTTGGATCACGTGTACTTGAGACATTAAACTGGGTTGTTTATTCCAGTTTTATTTATTCAGTCAGATGGTTTGTTGATTAGTATTATTTCATTTACGAGAATAGTGATTGTGGATAACATTCTAAAATTGTTGAATATTAATTAAATGGTTTAAATTGTCAGATATTAATTTATTTTGTTAAAAGTTTTTGACACTAGCTTAATTAACTATTAGGTTATTAATAAAAAAATGTTTTCGACATTGATGCTAAGAATGAATCAACTGGATATTCCGATTTAATTTAATAAAGGACTGATCACTCGGTATTTAATTAAGCGAGGTATCGTTAACACTAAAACTCAAGTGTGAGTTGGGTTTAGTGGGTGCGCTGGTGGTATCATCCTTATTACGTGTAAAATTACCGTTGGGTAGCGGGACTTTTTTATCGCATGCGGGGAGGAGTAGGTGTAAATGCTAAGAGAAAATTTTATATTATATAACGATTTTTTCTCCTTTGAGTGTTATGAGAGTAAAACATATATTATTTTCACGTAATCGTTATTTCGGGGAAAATTATATTATATTTGTGAGGTATCACCTGAGAGGGGGTTGAGCTTATATATATAAATTTTATAGTGTCACAGACTTCGATGAGTATGTTTTCCTGTTATATTTGATCCCGGTGTATAGGGACATTTACTAATGAGATTCAGGATGCGTTGTATTCTTTATCGAGCGGATAGATATAGCTCGTTATTCATATAGCACTAAGAACGTGGGATAGTAAGAGCGTCATGTTGTATGTCGTCTTTGGTGACATGAGAGTGAACGAGTAGAATTTTTATTAGGGGTGCACAGCGAAATCAAAAATTCGATAAACCAAACCAAACCGATGGTATTGGTTTGGTTTGGTTTGGTTCGAGTTTTTTGAGTAATGGTTCGATTCCAATTAAAAAAAATCGATATTTCTGTTCGGTTCCTGGTTCCAGGAAGAAAAAAACCAATCCAATCCGAAACCCGATCCGATTGGAACCGATTATATAAACACATATATATTTATATTTATATGTTTCTTTTCCCCTTCTTAACCCACTCTTCCCTCCCTCTCTCTCTTTACAAAAAAAACCTCTGCACCTAAACCGAATAACCCTCACCTGAGTTCCCGACCTCCGAGCCTCACCCACGATGCCCCAAACCACTGTCGATTTTCCCCCTTTCCACCGCCGACTATCCATCTTCTTCCCCTTTCCACCGCTGACCAGCCACCCCGGTATATTGATATATGTGTGTGTGTTAACAGTTTGATTCTCCGACTAGGCATATTCTTCCCCTAACCACTGTATGTATATGGAGGTGTGTGTGTTAACAGTTTGATGCTCCGAACCAATTTTGGGGGTTCCCCTTCATTTTATGTTTTATTTCCTTACTGCCATAAAACCCATTTTGGGATTGGATTGTGTTAACAGTTGATGTTCGTATTTTTTTCATCATTTTGGAAGAACCGGGAACCGATCCGAACCAACCCAAGAACCGTCGGTTTGGTTTTAAAAAATATCGGTTCCGATTCCAAAATACTGGAACCGAACCACCTTGGTTCTGGTTCTGGTTCTGTTTTAGTAATGAACCCAATCCAATCCAAACCGTGTGCACCCCTACTTTTTATGTTAGCAGGCGGGACTTTGGGGGTACATATTATTGACTAAAGACTTAATGTATCTCAATGACCGATAATGTTAGATAGTAGTGTATCGGGGGGTTCCTTGTTTGGATTTCGCTTTGCGAGACATCCCACACATGAAACTAACGAACGTTGGGAGTTGAGGGAAATTTGGTCATTAGGATATGAGTTTAGTACCCTAGTAATTATACGTATATGTGATTATAACAAGGAGATGATAGTTATATTACCATTTAAGGTCAGTAGAGAAGAATAATGCGGGTGTGAAAACTAGTGTAGAATGTCTATACCATAAGTATATCAGTGGGGTAACCTAGAGAATAATTAAGTTGCGATTCTTAGGTTGGTCGAGTATAACCTCACTGCATAGTCATGCCAAGTACGTGAGAATTAAATTCACACAAGTATGTTACGTTTAGTGGAATTGTGTAATAACGCACGGGACATAAGGTGTATGGCTGCCCTAATTAGTTGAGATTTGCAGTACCATTAATGAGTAGTAAATAGGGAAAGCTATCAGATAAACTTATACACATGAGGAAATTTAAAACTGAAATAAAATGAGTTGAAGAGAATATATTTGCATTGAGAACGAGGCAGATCACCAAAAACTAATGAGTGGACAAAAAAGAGTGATTATAGTGTCGAAATGTACACGAAATGTGTAAGGACATATTTTTATAAGTCCGTTATCAATGTATTATGTCATATACCGCTACTCCGTCGAAGAGCAGTCAAGAGCCATCTACATCAAAGACGAATCAGAATCAATCATGCTCTTCATCATTCAAGACTCCGCAAAGTTTAGTTTGGTAATGTTTTGTTTTAAATACCTTAACTTTATACTTAGAGCTTTTGGGATACTTTTATAAAATATTTTCTAAGTGTTGGAGAGGACTTTTTCATCAAAATTTGAGAATGAGTATTTTTTCTAAGTATTGAAGTGGACATTAAAATAATAATTTTTTGACGCAACAGTCTTTCGAGCGACATAGCAATGTCGCACCATCTCGTTCGAGCGACAACTATCCTTCATGGTTTCGTTTTCTTTAAGAAGGCCCAGTGTTTTAAAAAAACACAAAAACTGCGAAAGCAGAATACTTTTGGCTTCTTCCTTTTAGGGTTTAATCCCTTTTTGGTTTTCAATTCACAAAACTCCCATTTGCTTTAGTGAATTGTTTTGGTGTTCAAGAACACAACTTTGCTTTTGTTTAACCTTTGTGGAGAAGGGATCTCCATATTTGATCGGTGGATATCGAGCATAGTCATTATGCGTGTGGACGAGCCGAAGACGATGAACCGATGCCTGGAGGGTATTTCGCTGTCTCTCGTATCTTTGAAGATTTACTGAAGGCACCGTGGATTACACACTTGTGGACGATTATCAGGTTGTATGTAAGTCAAAGGTCTTGTGAATTCTTCAAAGTGTTTATAAAATGTTTTACCCGAAAGGGTTTCTTTCCTGAATCGACCGTTTTTATTTTTCATGCATGGTTTGAATGATTTAGGACTTTTAGATGCATGTTTTAGGGGCTGAATTTAGACTCTAATTAATTTGGTTTATATTGATGCCAATTATAGAAGTGTACCAAATTAGAAATTTGCGAATTATTTTAAATCGGTATCACACACCGCCTTTATTCGATTTTACAAATTGGTATCATAGCGGGTTACGTTAATTTATCGCGTGATCCTGATTTTTCAAGGATTTACTTTATGATACAATTTGTCTGCTCACGTTTGCAAAATGGTATCAGAGAAGGTTGCGCTAATTTATCGCGTATTCCTATTTTTCGCAAAATTTGTGTGATATTGATTTTTTTAAAATCAGTTTTGCGAAAAATTATAATTTTTCCAATGGAGCACTTATGTAATCAGATGCCCCCCTTTGATGACAGGAGTCAAAGTTTTAATGATTTAAATAGTTTGAATTTGACGTTTGCGAAAAGAATTGATTGTTTGGAAAAAGAAAATTCTCGTTTTAAATCCGCGTTGGATATTTTGCAAACGGTTCAAAATCAAAGAGATTTTTATCATGAATTTTTTTTCCTTGGACCATGATTTTTTGTTGCTTTAAAATTGTCCAAGAAGGAAAGTGATGATAGGGTCCTATTTTTAGAAAAAAAATTAGAGGACCTTAAAAATTCGATGGTTTGTGTTTGTGCCAAAGAGGAGAAAAATATTTTAGTCAATGAGTTTGTGGCTCGTGAAGAGACTCTTAGGGATAAGTTTGCTTTAATTGAGGGGGAGCGTGATAAACTGTTAAGTTTAATTGAAAATTTAAAAAAGAAATCCCTGTCTTTGGAAGAGTCTAATTTGTTGCTTGACTAAAAAATTTTGAAGTTAAAAAATGATTTGAACTTTGTAGGACATTGTTTTCAGTGTGGGGAGGCAAGCCACGTGAGGAAGGATTGCCACAATGGAATAGAGCACCGTCATCAGGAGCCCAGTAAGCACAATAAGCATCTTTACCACCTCCAGCACCCGCTCTAGTCGTGCCGCTGCAGCAGCAAACAAATGACGAGTTTATAATGTTTATAATGCAGTGTTACCACAGGCGTCGCAACCTCCACCAGCAGTTGATGGTATGTTCCCCATCCATGGGAATATGGGTCGACTGTTATTTGATACGGGAGCATCTCATTCATTTAATGCTCTTTAATTTGTGCGTGCAGTGGGATTGTTAGAGTCGGCCGATAGTATTTTTATGTGTGTAGATTCTCCCTTGGGTAGTGGGGCGCTTATCCACTCCATATATAGAGGGGTGGTAATAGATGTCGGGAGATTGTGTTTGGCAACTGACTTATCGGTGTTAGATATGATCGGGTACGATGTCATATTAGCTATGGACTGTTTGGCACAATATCGGGCGATGGTGGATTGTTATGGGAAGTCCATTATATTCACCATTCCAGGCAAGGAGATGTTTTGAGTGACTATGCCTCTTCCGGAGGGAGGTTCGAATACCCATATGTATTATATAAAGGAGGAGACCTCGTAGGAAGTCATTATTTCCTTGGACTATATTTGAGTTATTAGAGAGTTTAAAGATGTTTTTCACGAGATACCAGGCTTACCGCCTAATCTTGAAATCGAGTTCGTTATGACTTAGTGCTTGGGACTAGGCCGATTATGTGAGCTCCGTACCTTATGGCTACTTTGGAGATGCGGGAGTTACGAGATCAGATTCAGCAACTAATGGGGCAGGGTTTTATTCAAAGGAGTACGTCACCGTGGGGTGCACCCATCTTGTTCGTAAAGAAAAAGGACGGTTCTCTTCAGTTATGTGTGGATTATCGAGAGTTGAATAAGGTGACGATCCGAAATAAATACCCATTACCTCTTATCGATGATTTGTCGATCAACTGAGAGGGGAAGCGTACTTTTCTAAAATTGATCTGAGATCGGGGTATCATCAGTTACGTATTAGAGAGCAGGATGTCTTTAAAACAACATTTTTGACCCGGTATAGATCTTATGAGTTCCTGGTTATGCCGTTTGGGTTAACAAATGCCCCTGCAGTGTTCATCGATCTAATGAATAGGGTGTTTCGAGACTTCTTAGACCAGTTTGTGATTGTGTTTATTGATGATATTCTAGTTTATTCTCGAACAGAGGATGAACATGTTGAGCATTTGCTTTTGGTGCTCCAGACTTTACGGGATCATCGATTATACGCCAAGTTCGAGAAATGTGGGTTTTGGTTGCGAGATGTGTAATTTTGGGTCATATGGTGTCAAAGGAGGAAATTTCAGTGGACACGAGAAAAGTTTTCGCGGTGAGGGAGTGGGGTCAGCCCACGACACCGACGGAGATTCGTAGTTTCCTAGGTTTGTCAGGATATTATAGTTGTTTTATTAAGGGCTTTTCAAAGATTGCAGCCCTGTTGACAAATTTGACTCGGAGGAGTGCGATTTTTGTGGGATGATTACTGTTAGTTAGCATTTGATGAGCTAAATGAGAGGTTAACTTCATATCCTTTGTTAGTATTGTCAAAAGCATGAGTGGAGTACTTAGTTTTTACTGATGTATCCCTGCAGGGACTATGGGGTGTTTTACAATAGGAGGAGGGGGCTATTTCATATGTGTCTATCAAGCTCAATCCCCACGAGATAAATTATCCCACTCATTATTTGGAGCTAGCTGCGGTAGTTTTTGCCTGGAGGATTTGGAGGAATTTTCTCCTGGGGGAGAAGTTTAGTCTTTTCACGGATCACAAATCGCTCTTGTTCACTCAGAAGGATCTTAATATGAGGTAGCATAGGTGGTTGGAGTTCGTGAAAGATTATCAATTTGATATTCAATACCACATGTGGAAGGCTAATGTGGTAGCGGATGCATTGAGCCAACGATCCTCGGGGAAGCTAGCTGAGATATGGAAAGCTAAGTGAAAGGAGCTTCGCCAGGACGATGTAGTTGCTAGGGCATGTATGGCAGTGTTGACTGTTACACCCGAGATTGTGATGCGAGTTGTGAAAGTGCAAGGAGCAGAAAAATATTGCCAATCCAGGGTGCAACAATTATTGACCGAGGGAGCGGAATCCTACTTTATCAGTTATGAGGGTGGGTTACGTTTCAATGGGAGGTTTGTAGTCCCAGATGATGGGGATTTGAGACATATTGTTATGTGCGAGTCTCATGGGTAAATATTTTTGATACATTATGGATGGGACAAAATGTACGAAGACATACGTAGATAGTACTGGTGGACAGGTATGAAAAGGGACATTGCTGAGTTCATCTCTAAATGTGCCACTTGCGAGTTAGTGAAAGTGGACCACTAACGACCGACCAGGATAATGCAGCCATTAGAGATTTCGATTTGAAAATAGGAAAGTATATCAATGGATTTTATCACGAGATTACCGATGTGGCAGTAAGGTCATGATTCTATTTGGGTTATCGTGGATCATTTGACCAAGGCGACACACTTTTTACCAGTGCGAATGGATTTCACGATGGCATAGTATGCCCAGCTTTTTACAGCCGAGATTGCGAGGTTAGATGGGGTGCCAATCAATATTGTGTCTGACCGAGATATGATCTTTGTATTCCATTTTTGGCAAAGTTTTCAGGAGGTGATGGGGACTGAATTGCGGTTGAGTATGGCGTATCACCCGCAAATCGACGGGTAAACTGAGCAGGTAAATCAAATGTTGGAAGGCATGCTTAGAATATGCATACTTGATTTTAAGGGAGGTTGGGAGCAATATCTTCCTCTTATATAATTCACTTATAATAATTCTTACCAGTTTACTATAGGTATTGCGCCTCACGAGGCATTGTATGGCCGACCATGTCGCTCACCCGCTTACTGGTTGGAAGTGGGGGATAATAAACTTCTTGGACCTAAAATGATCCAAGATATTTCTTCTAAGATTGATCTTATACAGAATCGTATATGTGTTCCACAAGACCGACATAAAAACTATGCCGATGCGGATCATAGGCATGTCGAGTTGGAAGTGGGAGAGCAAGTGTTGTTACGGGTATCCCCTATGAAAGGTGTGATGAGATTTGGAAAGAAAGGCGAGCTTGCGCCAAGGTTTGAGGTATGTGGGGCCTTTTCAAATTATTGAGAGAATATGTCATGTAGCATATAGACTTGCTTTGCCGGAACATTTGCAGAGAATTCATGATGTGTTTCATGTCTCCTCATTAAAGAAGTGTAGAATAAGTGAAAGGGTGTATTGGTACATTCCATTAGAAGGTATTAAATTACAACCTGATATCTCATACGAGGAAAAATCGGTTGCCATTTTAGACAATAGTGAGCGTAAGCTATAGTCGAAAGTAGTGCCTTTAGTTCGAGTCCAATGGGGACACCATAAGGCCGATGAATCGACATGAGAATGAGAGGATGATTTGCGTGATAAGTATCCTCACCTCTTTTTACCAGATACGCTTGAATTTTGAGGGTGCAGTTCACTTGTAAGGGGGAAAGTATGTAATACCTCTTACTTTTGAGCATTTATTTTATGTATTAATTACCTTATGTGTGAGTAATTTAATATAATTGAGAATTTTATTGGGAAATTAAGATAAATATTAATTTATGAAGAAAGAGTTAATATTTATGTATGTTGCATATTTGCTAGTGCAGTAAAGTAAAAAGACATATGGTATGCTATCGCATCGTATGTGGGCTTTAGCGACGGGAATTAGTTATTTATCAACCAGGGCATATATCTGTGAATGATATGAGGTTGGGTTAGGACTTTTAATATTGGTTTCTCGGATGTAAATTTGGAGTGCATGGCTGATCCAGGATGGGTCGAGATAGTCAAAATGATTGTCCGGGGGTTACAATTGGGTTCCGGGATCTTTTTGGGTAGTTGGACTTGGATAAGGGTATACGAGTCATTTTATGTGTGTATTATCATTTAATGCTTGGAAAAATCACTATATGGGTTATGAGGCTTAAGAAATTAGGCCATCTCCTTTGTGAGAAGACCAAATATATATATATATATATATATATATATATATATATATATAGAGAGAGAGAGAGAGAGAGAGAGAGAGAGAGAGAGAAAACCCACTTAAGGAAGGAAGAGAAACAGGAGAAAACTTAGGATTTTGAGTTCCAATCCCCAACTTCGAGGGAGATTCAAACTTGAGGCAAGTGGTTAAACTTGCTAAATGATTCTTGGGTGTGTATATTTCATAACTAATTAGTGGGTAGTTGAGTTTTGTGCATTAAGGGTTTACATCTTGAAATTTATTGTTTATACTTTAAATTTGTTGTGTATAAATGATTTTGATGGTATAAATTGATGGGTTCTCATATAGGAAGGTTGAGTTGTTAAAAATATTAGTTGGGGTTTGGCTTATATGACGTTGGAGGAGATGATTTTGGTGATATTTTTGTATATGGAGAAAAGTAGAAGCACTAGCTCGTAAAGTAGGTGCGAATCGATTCGGGTTACTTCCGAATCATTTCGCTAGTCTGCAGAAGTCACAGGTCTTCCTGGGAGAATCAATTTGAATCCTTGGCGAATCGAATCGGCCAATAAAATTCGAAGCTTTGGAACCTTCTTAATTTTTGTGAAAATAATGTTAATGATGTAAAATGTGGTGATTGATATTATAGGATGAGTGAATGACATCCGGGGAAATTATAAGAGTATGTTCTGACTTGAGTTGATAAACGTTCGGAGTGATGGGAAATCATTTAAGGCAAGGATACTAGATGAGTGAAGTCGTGAGTCGATATATATATATATATATATATATATATATATATTTAGATATATACAAGAGTGAGTATATATTTAATCAAGTGCGGGATTGGCTTGGAATAATTTGAGATATTACCAGTTAGTGTGGTTATTGTTACACGGGAAGCCGGGTTTATTTAATACACATACGGACATGAGACGGTATGTATATGTATCTTGTGTGTACGATATATTGTGTGGAATATACCCCTCTAGTTCTATCATGGGAAGTTGTACGATGTGGGTTAATCCCCTAGCTATAGAATGCATGAAGAATATAGTCCCCAGGCCATAATGTCCATTTATTAATATTGTGTGATTTTTATTAGGGGTGATCCGTCTTGGGTATGATTCCGTGTCATTTCTATGGAGGAACTATGGTCGCTTCCCATACTTTTGTTATATGTTTTTTCTCAAGACCATGAGTGAGTCCGACTTGAGGTTCCAAGGATGGTACGTGGGAATTTCCTGGAAGATTATGGCACTTAGAGACTGCATCCTGTGAGCTAATGCTCTGGGGGATGGTTAGTATACATATAAATGTGTGATATATATGCATAAATGTTATGATATGATGTGATTTATTTATGTATGATTGAGAAGAATATCATACATGAGCTTAATAGATATGTGTGAATTACTCTTATAACTAGTGAAAGTTATTCGTATTATATTAGTAGATGATCTTTGAGACTAGATCTATATATGCGAGTCGTGGGTTAAGGTGTAGCCATGAGGTTAGGTCATCCAACGTTGGGTAGGGTAGCTTAACTAAGTGTAAAATGCATACGTTTAGGTGTGCACTATAGTTGAGGGGTGAATATGTGTCCCATGTGAGTGCGGTGCTAATTTAATTATGGAATTGTGCATTCATAATCATTATGCATTTCAATGCACTTACTACAAATATTTTCAAATCGGGGCTCTGGCCCGTAATTATTTATTTCTGTGTTTTTTCTTTTATTATACTCTTTTAGGTGTCCCTCCACAAGGGCGCCAGGTATGATTTTTCCATTCCAGAGTTTTGGAGCTGCAACATTTGTGGGTTGTTGCAGGATTTTTGACATAGATGCAAATCATTTTTATAAATCTAGCCAGGGATCAACACTTGTTATTCGGTTGTATGTTGCCCAAGAGTTATATTTTTTTGTAGCTACTTTATTTCATTTATTTGATATTTGTATGGTCTGCTAAATGATAGCTTATTTGATAATTTTTGTTATACAGATATTGTTCATATGATATGTTATTTGTAAATGTTAATGTATTGTAGTTGTTGTTAATGAAAGTTTATATGTGTTGCAAAAATTAGAGCATTCGTCATCCATTTTATTTTAATAATAGGTGGTTATGTATATTTGGTTTCATGACAGTTGATGCTAAGAATGAACCATTTGAGTTGTAGTTTTATTTAAGTAGAGGGCTGGCCATCCGTTATTTTAATAAGTGGGGAGTCATATGAGGTTGGAGGGATAGATGAACGAGATTTCTGAACTCCCTTCAATGAATTGTATGTGGAATCTATGAAAATAATGAAAGCACATTTGAAATTATAAGCCCAATTGAAAGAACGTGTCGTAATAAATAATCGTACGTTTTCGTTAAGGAGCTTAGGGCACTTGACCAACTCTTAAAGAGAATCTAGAGTATGTCTAGGGTAAGAAAGATAGCCTTCGAGGGTTGATGGTGGCTATGAAAAAGGATATTCTTAAGTTTGAGGATTCTAGGCATTTTCTCGAGTCAAGGATCGGTGATCTTGAGAAAAGTTTGAGAAATTTGAGTAAGGTGAAGTTTGATTTGGAGTCGACGTCGAAAAGGCTTGATAAGATGTTAGGTACCGTCCATATAAGGGAGGATAGGTGTGGTATTGGCTTTGATAATCGTGTTATGCTTTGATAATCCTATTCCCAAAGCTAAGAGCGTGTATATGATAGAACCATATAGGAATTTTAGGAGAGGACCACCTTTAGGTGACGTCCACGACCACATTTACACGTGTACTAATTGCGATAAAAAAAGTCACCTTAGGAGTTTCTGCTTCAAGCTTCAAAACACTCCTGGGATGTTTAATAATAGAGTCACACCGATTCCCCAAACCCCCACGCATCTTTACACACCACTTTGGTTTAGAAAATCGGATTTAGAGGCAATAGGACTTTTGGTTAATGACTCTCATTGGATTTCACATAATTCACCTCATGTTAGATCTTTTTGTAGATCTTGTAGGATGTTTATCATAAACTAGTCGTATTTCATGATATATATTTTTGCTAGTGTTATGATGTGTATTATCACTGTATTTGTTTTGATATATTTTTCGAAAAATGAAAAAGATTTTGTTGTTGAAAAATTTTGAAAAAAAAATAAAAAATTCCAATTTTTTGCGAAAAATTGAAAAAGCCAAAAAGATTTTATTTTGATAATTTTTTTTGAAAAATCCAAATAGATTTTTGTATTTTATTTTGCCCCTTATATGAATGATAGCGCGCGAGAGGTGTGTGCGTGTAAAGTGCACAGTCGTTGTTTTCGTCTCGCCGCGACTATACATACAAACCTAAATTACTACAACACTTGTGAGGCAAGCACATCGGTAAGTCGGGTATCGAAAATCCACAGGGACGAGTTGCTAGAATTTATATGATTTAGTGCTCCGAAATAAAAGGTGCAAAGGTGATTATAAACTAAAAAGGAAAAGATGCATAAAAGGGAAATGATTAACTAGGCAAGTGTAAATTAAACTAGATTAACAAAGCGATAAAACTATAGGTTGCATCGAATATCCCTCACCCGGGGTAATTTGTATAAAATGGTTACATGGGTCGACGAGTTATTTAGAATGCGTCTCATTTCGACAGTTAATTGAACCAAGGGTTGTCACGCCCCTAAATCTGCATGAAAGCCTAATATGATTTTGGCGTAAAAAAATATCTCGAAAATTGCGCACGAAAGGTCGTAAGCATGGGACATACATGATATGCCCCGTTAAATCTCCTAGGCATAATAACTAGGACAACACACTCGAAATAAACCCGTAAACACTATCACCAAGCAAAGCAACGCGTTAACCCGAGTGAGTTCCATTCAAACACAACCTAATTTAAATTACCTAGAAAGCATGTTAAAAATGCGGTAAATAAAGTAGTAAAGAAACGTGATAAATCTACCTAGAAAGCGATTAAATAAAAGCATGTAAACTAATTAAGAAAGCTTATAAATTACACACTGGAAATCAAGAAATGAAGAAATACAAACTATATTAAATGGTAGGGGAGATTAATAGTCAACTTACAACCCAATTGGGTGTCAAACCAAGAAGAATCCAAGCCAAACTCTCCAAAACCCTGAAAACCCTAAGCTAACCTAAGCTAAAATCGTGTATATTACCTAATATCTTAATACTACAACAAAAATTGTATTTATAGTAAGTGGGAATAAAAGAAAAGAGAAAAGAAAATAAGGCCAAATATCTGCAGAAAACAGGGGATCGATCGATCGACCAAAATGGTCGATCGATCGATCAAGGCAAAATTTTGGCATTACAGAAGGATCGATCGATTGACCAAAATCGTCAATCGATCGATCAAGCAGGGGCGATCCAAGCAGCAGCACACTGCATCTTTTCTTCCTCTTCTCCTCCTGTTTTGCTTTCCTTATTTTTCCTTCCGCTAGAAACGCCGTAACTTCTTCATACGGACTCAGAATCACACACCGTTCGCGGCCATGCGAAGCTAACGAGGAGGGATACAACTTTCGTGAGATTTCGGGCGAGATGCCCAAGCCGTGAAAAGATTAATGCCCTTGAACGTGCGATTGCGTACGAAACTTCACCGGAATGCGTCCGAACTCCATACTTAGTACCTAAATACCTACAAAAGCCCAATTATACCTCATATAGGATGTTAACAATATAAACCAAGGTTCTCTGGTTAACGGGCTTAAATATAGAGATTAAGGCACCCGAGGGGGCTAAAATGCTTAGCTTCGAGAGATGAAATACACAATATTTGCGTATTATCAATGAATGAACTCTTAGGATGACCAAGTCACAATTTCATTCCATATCCATGTAATTGTTTGATAGTGTTTTAAGTTGATATGTTGTGTCATTCATATGTTTTACAATGTTTGGAGTCATTGAGATGTTATTTAGTATTACTACCTATATGTTTCACTCATGATTTCCTTTATTGCACACGTGCATGAATTTGTTTGATTATTGTACTTGTCTATCACATGTTGGTCGAAGTGTTTCCCTCTATATCTTGTCTTTAAAATGAACCAAATGGATTAAAACAAAATAATAAAAGTAGTGCATGTAAGAACCGTTGCCCGTAAGGTATTTGTTTGAAATTTGGAAAAGATATTGAGTGAACATGTGAAAGGACTGCGAGTGAATATAAATCATGCCATGAAAGTCATCTTTTGAAAAGAGTCCGTGAAAAAAATAAGGCAATAAAAAGAAAAATATGCCAAAAAGGGGCCAATAGGATTATTTAAGGAGAGACATTTAATTTGATCACCTCAAAAGAAAAATAAAAGATTTATGAGGGAGTTTGGTTGGAAATAAATAATGGGTTTGGACGTACTTGAAAAGTCTTGAAAAAACATTACATAGTTTTGGTCTCTATTGGTGTGAAAATCATGTTAGGCTTTGATGTGTTGCTTAGATTGAGTTAATGTCATTTAAATTCAACACTTTAACACCTAAGGACTATTTTGAGATTCATTCGTTAGGAGTATACATATGCATCGTGCACACATGTCATGATTGAGTTAATTTACCTATCGAATTTGTTCACACCCATTCATTCCGTTTCCATGATTTGGTTATCTTAGTGTAAATTCATGGTGTTTGATTGTTTTAGTAAAATTTTGGCTTTAAAAATTTTGAAAGATAAAAAATAGTTCGTGAACACTTTTGTGTATTTTCTTGCATGAGCGCATTTGTTATATGTTAGCATTGATTACTTATCGTGACACTCCATGTTTATTTATTTATTTTTTCCTTGTCTATTTTGAACAAATAACAAGGGGGAGAACAAATTATGGAGGAGAGTTTTGATTATGAGGAAGATTTGAGTTTTGATTATGGGGGGATTTTGGATTTTATATTAATTAGATATTTGTGTTTATCTCATTTCAACTCGATACATCACGAGGTATTTTCTTTGTTTATTGTGTGTAGGCATGTTGATGATTATTTGGAACGCACAAAAAAAGGAGTGCAAGAAAAACGAACGAGATTGTTGAAGATTTTGGAAAAAAGTTTGAAGACTTAGCATTTTATCTTTCCACTTTTGGGTACATGGGAGGGTAGAATTGTATAGGTCATATTTGAGATAATTCGGATTAGACATTAGGGGAGATTCGTAAGGACCTTTTCTCATGTCCGTTATACATCAGTGTATGTCCTATATCGTTACACCATCGAAGATTGATCAAGAGCAGAATTATGAAACCAGACGGATTCGAATATCGACGTTGTTCATCAACAAGTTGAAATTTGGTAAAGTTGTATTTTAAATCCCTTAATAATTTATATAAGTGTTGGGATAATTTTTTAAAACTCTTTTTAACAAGCAGGTACATTTTTATTGAGTCAAAGAATTTTTTCTAAGTGTAAGGGTGAAGTTTGAAAACTAGAATTTTGACGAGGGGTTGTTCAAACGACATGTTATGTCCTTCAAACGATATCATGCTGTCGCTCAAACGAGATCACATCATTCAAAGGACATTGTGATGTCGTTCAAACGACATGCTGTTGTCGCTTGAACGAGATTCGCCGACTCAATTTTTCTATAAATTGACTGTCAGACTTCATTTTTTAGTAGGAGACCTGAGAATTTAATTCTACGAAAACTACTTATGCAGAAATATTTGTCTTCTCCTCTTTAGGTTCTTTAACCTTGTTTTCAATTCACAAAATATCCCAATATCTTATGTGAATTGTGTTGGAACCCAAGATACAATTTTGTTAATGTTCATCATTGTGGAGTGTCATCTCTACTGCTGATTTGGTGGTTCTTGAGGGAATCGTTGAACGACGACGACTGCGGTCATTGAGAGTGATTGAGAATATTCCTCTCCGATTTAGAGCTGCGTGTTCTTGTGGATCTACTACTTGAAGAATCATTACTGATTTCTAGGTTGCGTGTCTATGTAGGTTTGTCGAGGTAAACTTATTGTAGATTTCATTGTAATTGTGCAAGTTGCGATTTTTTAGAAATTTATTTTTTATCTTACATGCTTTATTTAATACGTTAATTCATTTAGATGCATGTTTTAGATTAAACGAAATAAAATGGGATTTAAGAAAATTGGTGCTCATATTTGGTGAATAATAAATTTGTGAAATTTAAAAGAAAATATGTCGTTACCCAAAGCACACTCAAAAGGGCCTTTGTGATTAATTTTTACATTCTCAAACACCTCGGATATACTCAAATCAATCTCCAAGAACCTCGTCCGAGTTATTCAAGCGACTTATGATATATCCACGTGTGTTAGCTTGAAGTTCCTTGCACCTTGCAAACTTGATTGTACGTTTATAAATTGTAACCCCTGACCCGGGGTATTGGGGCATGTAACAAAACATAATTGAGAGACACTTAATAAAACAATAAACTCTCCGTGGATATAGGTAAGTTGCCGAACCCCCTACATAGTTGTGTTGTGTGTGTGATTTTATGCTTTCTTGCTTAATTGTGATTGTTCTTAGTAGATCCTTCATTATGATATTTTTTGATACGTTGTAATCTTTGTCTTCCTGTGGTTCAACCCTCAATCTAATATATATATATATATATATATATATATATATATATATATATATATATATATATATATATATATATACAATCTTTTAAATTTTTTTTTTATAAATATAATATTTTTTAAAACAATACTGTTTTGGTAAAAATATAAATAACAAACTATTTTTTTTTTGACAAAAACTATAGTTTTAGCTCTTTTTTCTATAAAAACATTTTTTTACAGCGGTTAATTTTATTAGGATAGGTATAAATTATTTTATTATGTATAAAAGAGTTTATAATTTCTTTTCTTTACATAAATTATGTTTTAAAAGGGTGTTCTTATAAATATAATTATAATCTTAAAAAAAACTGTTTTTTTAAAGTAACGTTAACGTCCAAATTTAGAAGACTATTTAAGAAAACTATACATTTTATTATAAAAAATATTTTTTGTGAGTTATACAAAAAAAACATTTTATAATAAACAATTTTTTATAGATAACTCAAAAAAATATTTTATATAAAAAATATACAATTTATATTATATTTTGAATGCTAACATTACTTTATAAAAACAACTTTATCTTAAAAATATTTTTATTATAAAAAAGCCTTTTAAAACACAATTTTTTTTAAAGAAATGAAGTTGAAAACCAGAGTTTTTAGAATTTACTTTATAAAAATCCAATTTTTATCATAATAAAATATTTTATGCTCATCTTTATGAAATCAAGTTTTGTAAAAAAATTATAAAAAAATGTTAACACTATAGCTTTATGAAAAAAGATTGTATATTTATATTTTTATAAAAAATAGTATTGTGAAAAAAATAATTTATATTTATAAAATATTTTTTAAGATATATACATGTGTGTGTGTGTGTGTGTGTGTGTGTGTGTGTTCTATTATTTTTGTTTTCTTAATTCTCCTTATTTCATCATTAAATATTTTTCTATTGCATTTCAATTTTACATGTAAGCATTTATTTGGCATCAAATATTCTACAAATGAAATAGATATATTCGTTGTTCTTTGATGATTTTTTCTACACTAAAGTCATGTATCCCACAAATATAAAATAGGTATTTGAAAGTTATATATTTTACTTTTATTTTTATAAGTATTTTCGTATTGCATTGTATAACAAGAACTTCAAAACACTCACGCATCGCGCGGGGTTAAAAACCAGTGGAAATTAAAACAGGTTGCCGTATCAATTACTTCAAAGTTTTGTGCTTGGTGGACCAATTTTTGTGGTTACCTATATCATTTGTAGACAACATGGAAAAAAATAAGATATTATTCAAGGATTTTAATTTTTAAATGAAACGAAATCCATGAAAATAAAGTAACTAATTGATTATTTAATATTAAATTTTTTCTAGCTCCAAATCTTTTTCCCTTACTATTAGAGTTTTTCCAGTCCAATTGTGATTTGGAAGAATGTTAAGTGATACGTAGGATTTATATGCACAGTGAGTACTGAAAAAAGGTTTCCAAAACACTTCTTACCAAATGTTGTGGAAACATGATGTATACACAGTATGAAAGGCATCATCTAAATATAGACAGTCTTTTTCACCGCATGAAATGCTCTTGTATAAGTATTTTATCTTTTTTTATTTTGATAAGTTGCTCTCTCATAATTTCGGTAGACATTAATTCAAAATTATTTTTCACAATGCAATTATAAATGGGTTTTTTCATTATATTTAAAGCAATAGTTGAAATTTAAACATTTACATTAAAACTGATTTTCTGATGAATAATGTGTAAATTCATTTTTTGACGGATAAAATTCATACCTTATTAGAAAAAAAAAAAATTAACATTTGTATTTGGAGCTCTTAGCTTAATGTAATGTAAAGCTAATCAAGAGACTATTTGGGGCATTATCCGAGACTCAAGGGGAAATTTCGTACATGGTTTTAAGAAAAATCATTTTTACTAACTACGTTGTGAAGTGTCAAGCTCTGGCAGATAAAGAAGAGTGTTATCTTTTATGTGCTATTGGGTTGAGGAGGGCATCATTGACTGTAATGATTGTTAATATTTAATATTAACTTTGGGATTCGGCAAGAACTTAGTCCCCTAAAATAGAGAAAACCTATCATTTACACCATGACTTAGATTATTGAATGGAATACGTGCATGTGGTTTCGTGGATCACATGGTAGCGGTTAGAGCTGTATTTCGGCCAGATTCGATAGGAAAATGATTCTTCGTAAAAAAAAACAATTATTTTGGAAATAAAATAACTTCTAATTTTTGATCAAATTTTTTCAGAAAATTAAAAAAAAATTGAATTCTGAAAAATCAGAAAATATCAAAAATTTCAAAAATATACTAAAAATTCAGAAATTTTGGAAATTCCAAAAATTTCAAAAATATAAATATAGAATTTTGATTTCTCGGAATTCTCGTTTTAAAGAAATCAAGAAAAAAGTTTAACCCAACATGTAAATACATAAGGAGTTAACCATTTTTTTTCATTTGTGTAGAAGATAGAAGAATAATCTTCTTTTATATAGGATTTTTTTAGACTTCTCTTCCTCTCATAGCCGATGTGGAATACATGAGAATGTTTTAAAAAATCAAAAAATAAAAAATTCAAAATTAGTTCCAATTTTCGATCCGATTTTTTTTTGAAAAAATCGGAAATCGAAAAACCCTATATACGTTCCGAAATCGGAAAATATCGTATCGGATATCAGAAAAATCGGAATGTTCGAAAAAAAAACACAGCCCTAGTAGCGGCCAAGTATCCATGCTTTATTTAGGAATTTAAAAGATATTTGGAAGGTTAAAACGGGGGATGGTAATTGCGCGGGTCGGGTTGGGGATACGATCCCCATCTCTGTTTGTGTTTTAACAGGTTCGAGAATTCAAACTCTTATGTTTTGGTGATCTGGTTTCCTAGTGGAACCCGATTTGAAAAAAATAACTTTTTTATAATTGTTTACCTCTTTTAATCCTACGTAAAAAAAAAATTAATTATATATAAATTATTTTTATAATAAAAGTGTATTAGAAAGTCTATTTATCTATAAAATATAATGTAAATAAAGACATTGAAATATTTTTAATTAATAAAATATAAAATATACTCGGGTATTCTCATGGAGCGGGGAGTTCATTCTCCACCCCAACCGGAACCTGAATCAGGGATTAAAAACCTATTATGTCCCCGCCTTCATCCCCAAACTTTACCCCCGCGGGGAACATTCCCAATTACAAGCTCCATGTAAATATTCAATTCACCAAGCTCATCAATGCTTACTAATGATAAGTGCACTAGTTTTTTTCACTGTTTTAAAAAACCTTATTCTTGGTAAAACCCTTAAGCCTCATATTTTTCTAAAAACAACAATGCGTTAGTGAAAAAGTATCCCATTTTAAAGAACTTTTTTACAAATCGGATCATTATCTCATTCAAAATAATCAAATAGTATTTTAATTTGTAAATATTGAGATATATTTTTATGATATGTACAATTTTAGTATTTTAATAGCCTTGTTATGGTTACAAAATATTAAAATATATTAAGAAGGCCTAAATGCCTTTTTACGTCTAACGTCCACCTAGACTTCTAAGGCTTAAGGTTTGACCTTCACGCCTCGATCACCCCCCGCATTTTTTAGAACCTTGATTTTTTTACACGATATATGTTGCTTTGTAAGATGAATAGTGATATAAAACTTATCCATAAATTTTTATTTGGGCGCACTCATCCGCCATTGGTATTCATGCTAAGAAATTATTTCTCCATGCGAGCTTTACTAGTTTAAACGCCAATCATTGGTACAACAATGTTTATTAGTAACAGTAAGAAAAATTGATTCATTTGTCGTTTAATTTTCATTACTAATTTGCTATTATAGGTTGCTATCCATTACTTCTCATATTTGCATTGTGATGTCTAATTCAGATGAAAACCTTGAGATGTTAAAGGTCTAATTCACCATTTACTCCCTTTACTTACGTATTAATGAGACTTAATATGTAATTTGAATCATAATTCTAATTGAATAATTGATTACGTTATAAAGTTCTATTTTTGGTTTAGAAAATACAATCTTAAAAAGGACACTGATTTTTACTAAACCGTATCAAACCTTCATTTTAATTTTAATTATGCCGATAGAGAATGCCACGGTAAAGATTAATAACCTTAAGAAGCAATTCAATATTTAAAATAACTTTAAATTATCAACAAAAAAAATAACACTTTAATATATATTTTCCAATTTCATTAATTCTAAATTTTTTTCTAATTTCACATTGCAACTATAAATGTGTTCTTCTTTCCATATAAGATACAAGTCAAATTTTAAACAATTACATTAAAAATGATTTTTTGATAAATAATGAGTAAATTAATTCTTTTTCGCAGAAAATATTCAGTCTTTTTGCTCTGAGATGTATGCAAAGCAAAACTATTCAAGCCACTTTTTGGGTCATATTATACGAAATTGAAGGGAAACTTCGTGTATGATTGTAAGAAAAATGTTTGTACCAACTGCGAAGCTTGGCATGGACAAGCTGTCATCTTTTACGTGCTATTGGAGTTGAGGAAACCACCATTAAATGTGAACTCAACAATTACCAATTGGAAGTCTCATACACATAAGAACTACGTTGATATTTTTCTCTCTCTAAGAACTGATATCTACTTTCTTCACCATGCATGGGGTACATGTGTTCACCCCCGACCGAACTGAAATGGAAAGTGGAAAGACGGGGAGACCTCTCCCTCCTTTGTCACATTCCAACTCCAAGGAATAAGAGGACCTACTGCTACGTAGTAAAAAGAAACAAAAAGAAAACCATGAAAACCGGGTGGACATGGTTCTAGAGACCTATGAGGATCCTATGATCATCCAAAGCAACAGCCAAGTTGATGGAAATGGAAAGGAGGTGTGTGACTTACCACATATGATAAATGACTGTATGCTCAGTACTATTGATTCAGAAGCATTGATTGAAGGTGTAAATGGCAATAATGGAAACCCAAAAAAGACCTTATCATATAACGACGTGGTGGGAAGAAAAACAAACTCAGATATCTTCTTTGACGATAATAACTATGTATGGTCTGATGAAGAAATGGAAACCAACTCGGATAACAACTGCCAAATGATGGATCTAAACTCTAACCCAGTTGAGGTGGAAGAGGACCCTCTTTGCCCAGTTGTTTCAATACCACAAAAACACGTAGAAAAGCTCAGAAAGAAATGGAATGATAGTGTCATAGTGAGCCTACTGGGTAAAAACATTGGGTTCAAGGTCCTTAGTGCAAGAGTCCCTTCCCTTTGGAATTTGCAAGGAGATTATAAAGTGGTGGATTTGGAAGAGGGGCACTTTTTCTTCAAATTTATGATGAAAGAAGATTATCACAATGTGTTGACGGGTGGTCCGTGGGTTATTAATAATCACTATCTTATTGTTAGAAAATGGGTTCCAAATTTTAACCCATTAGAGTCCAATAGAGTTACCACTGCAATGTGGGTTAGACTTCCGCGGCTTCCAATAGAGTGGTTTGATGAAAAAGCATTATACGAAATTGGTTGTAAACTGGGAAGACCCATTAAAATAGATTTTAATTCGATATCCTCTTCCAGAGGTAAATATGCCAGAGTTTGTATTGAGGTTGATCTATCTAAACCTTTGATACCTTGTTATAAGCTGGATGGTAGAAAGTATAGGGTTGAATATGAGTTCCTCCCCTATGTCTGCTTTAAGTGTGGAAGGATCGACCATAGAACGGAGTTCTGTCCTCTCCAGACGCCAACTTATGGTAGAACATATTCAATGGAAATTCCGAACGCAAGGACCTCAGGCGATTCACAGACTGCAACGATCGAAAATGGCGATAATGGAAAGACCCCAAGTGGGGCTAGTAAGTAAAAACCAGGAGATGACATGGAAAAAAAAGATGAGCAATATGGATCGTGGATGTTGGTTCAAAGAAACAAAAGGAATACCAACAGAAAAGGTGAGGCTAGTTACAATGGAACTAAAGTATCTGCTACTCACAACTCTAATAGGTTCTCTGCGCTTGTCACTGACAGAAATGACCAGCCACAGTCGGGTATGGCTACACCACGTGGGAAAGATCCAGCTGTTCCAAAGTACCAACAAATAAAAGGACATACTTGCATATCTAAAAAGTCGTCCAATAGCCACAGTAAACATATGGATAATTTAAGAGCTGGAACAAGTCGTGAACACTTAACGAAAAGAAGAAGGCATAATATGGATAAGGTGACTCAAAAGGTACAAATCCCGACTTTGAAAAAAGAAATATAGACACTGAAAAGACCAGTCCCTCTTCGTCGGCGGAACAGGTGAAGCGTAAGGCCCAATCTGTCAACGTCATAGGCCAGGAGAGTGATGGCTGTAAAACTGTGACTAATAGTAATTGTGGCAGCACTGTGGGAGTCATTAAAAAAAGTGGGTTTACCCCAAAGGATAATACTATTAACCAGCAGACCCCAAGAAATAACGAGATAAGTAGGTGTAGAAACAACACTAGTACGCTGTAATACCCCGTATTTTTATGCTATATTTAATTTGGGGATTTATTTAATAAAAATCCGGAAATTAAGTATGTTATAATTATTAACGTGACTAGAGTTAGTAAGTATGGGAAACTTGTTGAATATTACTAATGAGCCTAGTAATATATTATATTGGTTATATTGAATGTCATAAGTGAATTAAATGACTATTTCGGAAATTTAAGTCGGGACGTGCTCGTGTCACGTCGGGACTAATTATGTTAATTAAAAAGTGAATATTTTATAAGTTGTCCGTATGGTCATTTTGAGTGCGTCAACGCGTCCGGAAGGGTCAATATAGTCAGAAAAGTGTACCCGGGGGTTTAGTTTGGGCCGGGAGGGCGTTTTGGTCATTTTACAAATTAGGGTAATTAAACCCACGAATTTCAGCCATCCTTAGCAGCCATTTAAGTCAGCCTTTTAGGGTTAGAGCATTCAGAACCCTAAGACGGCTAGTGGAGAAGAGAGGAGAGACCTTGCTAGGTGATTCAAGGTCAAAAACACCACCTTTTGCACCACCGTCACCACCAACGCGTAGATCGCGAGGAGGAGAACGCAGCCACACCAATATCAGCAGGAAACCAGACCTCTGAAATCCCAGGCAAGTGTTTAACTTGCGTATTTTCGTTGGTGCAATAATCATGTTAGTGTAGGAATTGATTAGGAGTATAATCCATGATAGAAAACCCAATTTTGATAGGGATTTGCATGTAGAAATCACTATGACCTTATTCTGGAAATTAATATGTGAAGTAGATGATTAACCCACGAATTTTTGGTGTTGTTGTAGAAGGAAAATCTGGAGAAAACTGATTAGAACAAAAGATTAAGAAAACTTAGGGTTCTTGACGATTAAATGAGATTTTAGGTTGTTTAATCATGTTTAATGATGGTTATATGCATGCTTAACGTTAGAAACATCTGGAAATATATTTCCATGATTGTAGTATAAGTTTTGGGACGATTAGTGTTGGAAATTATGGATTTTAATGAAGAATATTAGTTAAACCCGTAACTGCACTTCTGCAGAAACCGAAATACCTGTACGATCGATCGATCGAACCTAGAGCGTCGACCGATCGAAGGTTCGATCGATCGAGCCCCAGACGTCGATCGATCGACCCCTTCTGGCAAACTCTTTTTCCCCTTGTTTAATTAGTTGAATTAATTTATCGTGAAATAAACCTTGGGCATTTTAAATAAAATGATTTGGGAGGTATTGAGGACCAGTAGGGTATATGGATAAATGTTAGAACCTTTAATCTTCAACGAGGAGGGTAATTATGGGATATTTACTTTAGGTTGTTAGATTTATGAAACTTAAGGGTGAGGTGCGTAAGAGAGTTACGTTGGAATCAAATAAAGTTATTTACTGAATTTTAGATTGGTAAGAATATAACCCATGAGTATTAGGTAATGAGTGAGAAAACTCTTCTAGTTAAGGTTAGAGACGAAACCTTATGCGAAATACAAATAATGTGAAATTAAGGCTAAATGTTGTAATTTACGGCTAAGGAGAGTGACCTATATTAACATGATGAAATGAGTACCTTTATATATTGTGTGTACATACTGTATACATGTGAAAAGCGTACCCGCGCTACTTGCTATCCCTGAGGTTACCGCGCTGGGACGATCGTATCCTGTGTTGCTTTTAGGGGATATCGATTTGTACCCTAGAAGATAGAGATCCTAGGTACGGGCTATTAGACTGATAGTCAGACGGTCCTAATAGACGTGTGGGTATGTACTGACCTCTTGGACTTGGAATCTATACTTCGCCTCAAGTTGTTTTGTTTATGTTAATACAGTTCGAGAGTGATTCCGAACTTGTATTTCCCTTTATGTGAGCGATACGGGGATTGGATAGCAGAGTATGCCCGCACCATAGTTTAGTTGAGGTGCCATGTTATATATATATATTATACGAGTAGTTAATATATATATGAGGTTATAAACTTTAAACTGCCTACTGTGATGTGATAAGTAGAACATGGTTGTTGACTCAAATTATTAAATATTGTTTTGTGAAAGTATGAGAAGGCACTGGGAAATCTTATATTTAATGAAGCTGAAACGAGAGGAATACTACAAATTGAAAGTAACCTTTTTAAAACATTGTCATCGTTCGGTTTTGAAAACATTTGAGTAAGTTAAGATAAACGAACCGTTGGGAAGGTTAGTACGGTAGGAGTGCACTTTAGAAGAGAGGTGAGTATTTCTCAAGAGAGAGACGAACTAATATGATGTTGCATTGGCCTGTATCAATTTAAATACTTGCTTAACGTATTCTAAAATCAAACACACTTTCGGGCCCTAACCCGTTTTTCTTTTCTCTCTCTCTCTTGTGTATATATATATGTATATTTTCAGGTGCCCAGCCACAGGGGCGTCTTGCTTAGGATCCTTTGAGAAGAACGAGCTGCAACTTAAGTGGGAGTTGCAGGTCCCTTGAGTAGACGGCTTCTGTCATTGACTCCGCTTCTATTACTCTCATTTATGGGGCACGTGTCGCCCTTTTCATCATTTCATTTATTATTGGGGATTTTTATATTTCAGTTATTCCAGTATTGTTATGGGATTTATTCAGGATGGTTGATGATTTTAGTTTTATATTATTGACATTCGTTGGTGAATGTATGGTTTTATTTTAAATTTCGTGGTGTGATTCTCTATTGTAGAAATGTTGTTTTGAATTAATAAAATCTTTTCTTTAATTAAAATTTGGAAGTTCGTATGAAAAATGTTTTTGACACTTAGCTTAATTATTTAGGGTGTTAAATTGGGAAAATTATTTTTTATCGACAGTGATGCTGAGAATGAACCAACTGTTTACCTTGATTTAATTTAATAAAGGAGTGATCGCCCGGTATTTAATTAGGTGGGGTGTCACAGGTGGTATCAGAGCATCAGGTTCTAGTGTCCATAGGATCTGTACGACTTATTTTTCGCTTTCAGCTTAACGTTGTTGCTATAGAGCCCTATTGTTAGGACTGTTGTATTCTTGCTTTCACGTTTAAGTCTTCAGCTATTCGAGATTTGTTGATAACTGTAGACTAATAAACTTGTTCACGTTTCAGATGCCTCCGAGACGTGCTCCGAAAGATAGGCGTGCCCAAGCCGAGCAGCCAGCAGCTCCGGCACCAGGCACAATGAATGCGAATGAGGTAGCCGCCATCGTTGCTCAGGCAGTAAATGCCGCGATAGCGGTGATTCAGCAGGCTCCACCCCAGGTCCAGGCAGTGGCACCAGTACCAGCACAGCTTCCATCTGCATGGGAGAGAGTTCGGGATGCTTTTCAGAAAGCACATCCCCCTGAGTTCTCTGGTAGCTCCGATATTGTTACTGTCAGCCAATGGAAGAAAGACATCCAGCGGCACCTCCGTATGTATGAGTGCACAGAAGTGCAGAAGCAGCTATTGGCCTCTTTCAAGTTGGTGGGAGCCGCATTACAGTGGTGGGAGTCCACTACTACTTTGGAGGAGAGGGACACGATCCCTATTCAGATGTTCTGGGAGCGGTTTGACCGCAAGTACTTTCCTCCCGCAGTGCAGACTGAGATGAGGCGGAAATTACTAAATCTGAAGCAGGATAACCTTACTGTAGCCGAGTATGAGGAGGAGTTCACGAGACTCCTCACTATTGTGCCAGATGAGGCACCCACTGAGAGCAAGAAGATTTTGCTGTTCGTCGACGGGTTAGCTTGGAGGATCCGTCAGCACCTTATTGGGAATCTATCCCTGAGTACCTTTACTGACGTACTCAATGCAGCGTTACTACATTGCCAGGATCACCGCTTCCATCTTCAGGGAAGCAAGAGAGCAGGAGAGTCCAGCCAGCAGGGCAGGACCGGGGGTAATAGTGCCAGTGGGGCACCAACTCAGGGACAGACTCGTCAGCACGAGCAGAGTTCCCATCAGGGGGACCCTGCTAAGCGATTCCGTTCAGGTGATTCTAGGCAGGGATTCGGGGGATTCAGGCAGGGCCATCAGGGTCAGCCTAATCAGCAGGGCCAACAGGGCCAACACCGACCGCAAGAACAGCAGCAGGGCCAGCAAGGCTAACAGCGTGCACACCAGGGCCAGCAGGGCCAATGGCGTGGAGGTAACGGCCAGCAGGGCCGTGGTCAGCAGGGACAGAGGGGAGGTAATTTCAGAGGCCGGTGTTTTGTGTGCGGAAAGCACGGCCATAAGCGTCAGGATTGCCCAGAGGGCGATAGGGCCCCACAGCAGCAGGGAGCCCGTAATGAGCCGCAAAGACCACTCTTTCCACCTGCCCTTCCAGCTCCAGCCCAGATGCCAGCCCTACCAGCCATTCCAGCAGCTCCAGTGCAGCAGGGACAACTGCAGTACGGACGTGTCTATAACGTCCACCAGGCAGCAGCTCCACAGGCACCACCCGCGATTGAGGGTATGTTTCATATCCATGGTACTATGGGTAAAGTTTTGTTTGATACGGGGGCAACGCACTGTTTTATAGCTACACATTTTGCGAAGTCCTTAGGGTTGTTAGCCACAGTAGAGAGCACCGTGACGTGTGTCGACTCACCACTGGGGAGTGGGTCACTTATATTCTTTATATGCCGGGGTGTAGGGGTTGAGATCGGTGGCTTGGTATTGCCTGCAGACATGCTAGTCTTAGACATGCACGAGCATGACGTGATTATTGGTATGGATTGGCTCGCATATCATAGAGCCATGATTGATTGCTTCGGTGGGAGCATTGTTTTTTCCATTCCGGGGCAAGAGATGTTTGTAGTGGCGATGCCTCGCCCAGAGGGAGGTTCGACCGCTCATTTATATTACATTGAGGAGGATACCTCTAAGGAGGTTGTAATTCCTTTGGATTCGATCCCAGTTGTTAGGGAGTATTCCGAAGTGTTTCAGGAGATACCAGGCCTACCGCCCAGTCGCGAGATAGACTTCGTTATAGATTTAGTGCCGGATACGAGACCTATAGCACGCGCACCGTACCGTATGGATCCGGCAGAGATGCGAGAGCTACGAGATCAGATTGAGCAGCTATTAGGTCAGGGCTTCATTCGTAGGAGTACCTCACCGTGGGGCGCTCCAGTCTTATTTGTAAAGAAGAGAGATGGCTCACTGAGATTGTGTGTAGACTACCGCGAGCTGAACAAGGTCACGATACAGAATAAATATCCGTTACCTCGAATCGATGACCTATTCGACCAGTTGAGGGGAGCAACTTTATTTTCGAAGATAGATCTGAGGTCGGGGTACCATCATCTACGTATTAGGGAGCAGGATGTTTCGAAGACTGCTTTCTTGTCGAGATATGGGTCATATGAGTTCAGGGTGATGCCGTTTGGACTCACAAATGCCCCAGCCGTTTTCATGGACTTGATGAACCGAGTATTCAGAGAGTTCTTGGATCAGTTCGTCATTGTCTTCATAGATGATATATTGATATATTCACACTCCGAGGAGGAGCATGCCGAGCACTTGAGGCAGGTTCTTCAGACTCTACGAGAGCATCAGTTGTATGCTAAGTACGAGAAGTGTGGATTCTGGTTGCGAGAGGTACAATTCTTGGGCCACGTTGTTTCTGAGCGGGGGATAGCAGTTGACCCGAGCAAAGTGTCAGCGGTGAGGGAGTGGGGATAGCCCACGACACCGACAGAAGCACGTAGTTTCTTGGGGTTAGCCGGTTACTACAGGAGGTTCATTCGGGGATTCTCCAAAATAGCGGGTCCATTGACGAATCTGACTCGCAAGGGGGTACCATATGTTTGGGATGACGCTTGTCAGTTGGCTTTCAATGAGCTGAAGGACAAGCTTACTTCGGCACCAGTCCTTGCTTTACCGAAGCCGGGGGTAGAGTACCTGGTTTACACAGATGCGTCCTTACGAGGACTTGGGGGAGTACTTCAGCAGGAAGAGAAGGCTATAGCTTTTGCTTCCCGCAAGCTTAAGCCGCATGAGAAGAATTACCCCACCCACGACCTGGAGTTAGCTGCGGTCGTCTTTGCCTTGAGAATTTGGAGGCACTATTTATTGGGCGAGAAATTTCGTTTGTTCACAGACCATAAGTCACTGCAGTACCTGTTCACTCAGCGAGAGCTGAATATGCGTCAGCGCAGATGGTTAGAGTTTGTGAAAGATTACCAGTTTGATATACAGTACCATCCGGGGAAAGCCAACGTAGTTGCTGATGCGTTGAGCCGTAGACCGGTTGACGATGTAGCGGACATCTGGAAAGCAAAATGGAAGGAGTTGGGTCATCAGGACGCAGTAGCACGTTCTTTCATATCCGTGATGGCTGTCACACCCGAGATTGTTACGAGGGTGATACAGGCACAGACCACAGACCCGTTTTGTCAGGAACAGATTGTGAGACTTCTAGCCGAGGATGCTGAGTCCTATTCTGTTAGTTCGGATGGAGGGTTGCGGTTTAATGGGAGATTAGTGGTTCCAGAAGGAGAGGAGCTACGTCATGAGGTGATGACTCATTCTCATGGGTCCCGATTTGCAGTACATTCGGGAGGCGATAAGATGTACCAGGACATGAGACGTCAGTACTGGTGGAGTGGGATGAAGAAGGACATCGTCGAATTTGTGTCCAAGTGTTCTACTTGCCAACTGGTGAAGGTGGACCACCAGAAACCGTCGGGATTACTTCAGCCGTTGGAAGTACCCGCGTGGAAGTGGGAAAGTATTTCCATGGATTTCATTATAGGGTTGCCTACATCACAGCGAGGCCACGATTCTATCTGGGTGATTGTAGACCGTCTGACCAAGGTGGCCCATTTTCTGCCAGTACGGACAGATTATGCCACAGGTCAGTATGCTCAGTTGTTCATCGCGGAGATTGTCAGATTACACGGGGTGCCCCTGAATATTGTGTCAGATAGAGACAAGATTTTTGTGTCACGTTTCTGGGAAAGCTTTCAGGAGGCTATGGGTACAGAGTTGAGACTGAGTTCAGCTTACCACCCACAGACAAATGGACAGATAGAGCGTACTAATCAGATGTTGGAAGATATGCTACGCATGTGTATTCTCGATTTCGGAGGAGGTTGGGAGCCACATCTTCCACTGGTAGAGTTTGCTTATAATAACTCCTATCAGTTTACGATTGGCATGGCTCCATTTGAGGCTTTGTACGGCAGGCCTTGTCGTTCTCCAACCTGTTGGCTCGAGGTGGGGGACAACAAGTTATTAGGACCAGAAGTGATCCAGGAGACCTCCGCGAGGATTGAGATAATCAAGAGTCGTATTCGGGTAGCCCAAGATAGACAGAAGAGCTACGCCGATGCGAAACGGTTCTTCCGGGAGTTTAATGTGGGAGATCAAGTGTTGTTGCGTGTATCTCCTATGAAAGGAGTTATGAGGTTCGGGAAGAAGGAAAAATTGGCTCCGAGGTACGTAGGACCATTTCCCATCATCGAGAGAATTGGGCCGGTAGCATACAGGTTGGGATTGCCAGAACATTTACACCGCATCCACGATGTATTTCACATCTCTTCGTTGAGACGATATCTTCGGGATGATATGGCCCATACTCACATCGCGATAGACGAGATCGATTTACAGCCTGATAGCTCTTACGAGGAGAGACCGGTGGCTATCCTAGACTATAGTGAGAGGAGATTGAGGTCGAAGGTAGTTCCACTTGTGCGAGTCCAGTGGGAACATCATAATGTGGAGGAATCCACTTGGGAGCGTGAGGCAGATATGCGCGAGAGATATCCAGAGTTGTTTTTACCAGGTATGCCTTATTTTCCGAATTTCGGGACGAAATTCCATTATTAGGGGGGAAGTATGTAATACCCCGTATTTTTATGCTATATTTAATTTGGGGATTTATTTAATAAAAATCCGAAAATTAAGTATGTTATAATTATTAACGTGACTAGAGTTAGTAATTATGGGAAACTTGTTGAATATTACTAATGAGCATAGTAATATATTATATTGGTTATATTGAATGTCATAAGTGAATTAAATGACTATTTCGGAAATTTAAGTCGGGACATGCTCATGTCACGTCGGGACTAATTATGTTAATTAAAAAGTGAATATTTTATAAGTTGTTCGTATGGTCGTTTTGAGTGCGTCAACGCGTCCGGAAGGGTCAAGATAGTCAGAAAAGTGTACCCGGGGGTTTAGTTTGGGTCTCGGGATGTTTTAGGCTTAATTAGTGACCCGAGAGGGCGTTTTGGTCATTTTACAAATTAGGGTAATTAAACCCACGAATTTCAGCCATCCTTAGCAGCCATTTAAGTCAGCCTTTTAGGGTTAGAGCATTCAGAACCCTAAGACGGCTAGTGGAGAAGAGAGGAGAGACCTTGCTAGGTGATTCAAGGCCAAAAACACCACCTTTTGCACCACCGTCACCATCAACGCGTAGATCGCGAGGAGGAGAACGCAACCACACCAATATCAGTAGGAAACCAGACCTCTGAAATCCCAGGCAAGTGTTTAACTTGCGTATTTTCATTGGTGCAATAATCATGTTAGTGTAGGAATTGATTAGGAGTATAATCCATGATAGAAAACCCAATTTTGATAGGGATTTGCATGTAGAAATCACTATGACCTTATTCTGGAAATTAATATGTGAAGTAGATGATTAACCCACGAATTTTTGGTGTTGTTGTAGAAGGAAAATCTGGAGAAAACTGATTAGAACAAAAGATTTAGAAAACTTAGGGTTCTTGACGATTAGATGAGATTTTAGGTTGTTTAATCATGTTTAATGATGGTTATATGCATGCTTAACGTTAGAAACATCTGGAAATATATTACCATGATTGTAGTATAAGTTTTGGGACGATTAGTGTTGGAAATTATGGATTTGAATGAAGAATATTAGTTAAACCCATAACTGCACTTCTGCAGAAATCGAAATACCTGTTCGATCGATCGATCGAACCTAGAGCGTCGACCGATCGAAGGTTCGATCGATCGAGCCCCAGACGTCGATCGATCGACCCCTTTTGGCAAACTCTTTTTCCCCTTGTTTAATTAGTTGAATTAATTTATCGTGAAATAAACCTTGGGCATTTTAAATAAAATGATTTGGGAGGTATTGAGGACCAGTAGGGTATATGGATAAATGTTAGAACCTTTAATCTTCAACCAGGAGGGTAATTATGGGATATTTACTTTAGGTTGTTAGATTTATGAAACTTAAGGGTGAGGTGCGTAAGAGAGTTACGTTGGAATCAAATAAAGTTATTTACTGAATTTTAGATTGGTAAGAATATAACCCATGAGTATTAGGTAATGAGTGAGAAAACTCTTCTAGTTAAGGTTAGAGACGAAACCTTATGCGAAATACAAATAATGTGAAATTAAGGCTAAATGTTGTAATTTACGGCTAAGGAGAGTGACCTATATTAACATGATGAAATGAGTACCTTTATATATTGTGTGTACATACTATATACATGTGAAAAGCGTACCCACGCTACTTGCTATCCCTGAGGTTACCGCGCTGGGACGATCGTATCCTGTGTTGCTTTTAGGGGATATCGATTTGTACCCTAGAAGATAGAGATCCTAGGTACGGGCTATTAGACTGATAGTCGGACGGTCCTAATAGACGTGTGGGTATGTACTGACCTCTTGGACTTGGAATCTATACTTCGCCTCAAGTTGTTTTGTTTATGTTAATACAGTTCGAGAGTGATTCCGAACTTGTATTTCCCTTTATGTGAGCGATACGGGGATTGGATAGCAGAGTATGCCCGCACCATAGTTTAGTTGGGGTGCCATGTTATATATATATATTATACGAGTAGTTAATATATATATGAGGTTATAAACTTTAAACTGCCTACTGTGATGTGATAAGTAGAACATGGTTGTTGACTCAAATTATTAAATATTATTTTGTGAAAGTATGAGAAGACACTGAGAAATCTTATATTTAATGAAGCTGAAACGAGAGGAATACTACAAATTGAAAGTAACCTTTTTAAAACATTGTCATCGTTCGGTTTTGAAAACATTTGAGTAAGTTAAGATAAACGAACCGTTGGGAAGGTTAGTACGGTAGGAGTGCACTTTAGAAGAGAGGTGAGTATTTCTCAAGAGAGAGACGAACTAATATGATGTTGCATTGGCATGTATCAATTTAAATACTTGCTTAACGTATTTTAAAATCAAACACACTTTCGGGCCCTGACCCGTTTTTCTTTTCTCTCTCTCTCTCTTGTGTATATATATATGTATATTTTCAGGTGCCCAGCCACAGGGGCGTCTTGCTTAGGATCCTTTGAGAAGAACGAGCTGCAGCTTAAGTGGGAGTTGCAGGTCCCTTGAGTAGACGACTTCTGTCATTGACTCCGCTTCTATTACTCTCATTTATGGGGCACGTGTCGCCCTTTTCATCATTTCATTTATTATTGGGGATTTTTATATTTCAGTTATTCCAGTATTGTTATGGGATTTATTCAGGATGGTTGATGATTTTAGTTTTATATTATTGACATTTGTTGGTGAATGTATGGTTTTATTTTAAATTTCTTGGTGTGATTCTCTATTGTAGAAATGTTGTTTTGAATTAATAAAATCTTTTCTTTAATTAAAATTTGGAAGTTCGTATGAAAAATGTTTTTGACACTTAGCTTAATTATTTAGGGTGTTAAATTGGGAAAATTATTTTTTATCGACAGTGATGCTGAGAATGAACCAACTGTTTACCTTGATTTAATTTAATAAAGGAGTGATCGCCCGGTATTTAATTAGGCGGGGTGTCACATACGCATTCTACCCCTCGAAACCCTTCAACTGATACTATCCCAGTTAATCAAATTGACCATGGCCCCCCTGTTTCCACTAGCCATGTTAGGGGACGTTCAGATACAAAACCAATCACTCAACTCCGGGGAAGCATTAATCAACCTAATGGGAAATGTAGAGGAAGCAGCGGTATTCCAAGTAAGTTGGAAAATTTCCAAGGCCAAACTAATTATCAACATGCTAGATCAGCTTTGGGAGAAAGAGAGGATAACAACTGCTATTATGGTGGAGATGAACAAGAGCATGCAAGTTCATCAGATATTAGCAAACAGATGCAAATCGACAGTTGAAGAAGTGGATTCTTTTATTCAGCATATTTCCTCAATGGTACCTATAATCTGGAATTGTAGAGGGGCGGGCAAACCCCTGTTCAAACCCACAATCACTGAACTCAAAAATATATATAACCCTGATATTATTGTTATTCTTGAAACTCATATCCCCATTGCTAATATGGGCAACTTTTTTAATGGCATTGGCCTCACTGAAAAAGAAGTTTCAGATCCTGATGGCAGATCGGGAGGAATTTGGGTGACATGGAATCCAAGCACCATTAATCTGGAAACCCTTTCCATCACCAAGCAAGACATTCATTTCATGGTTACAAAAAAGAATTATGACGAGTGGGTCTTCTCAGCGGTTTATGCTAGTCCAAATCCTCGCCTTCGCAAAAAACTTTGGGAGAACAAGCTTGAAGTTGCTGAAAACATTGACCTCCCGTGGCTTGTTGTCGGAGATTTCAATGATTACATGGATGATTCGGAGAAAAAAAGCTATGGGAAATGGGTGAAGGACAATAATAGCTCTACTTTTATGGATAACATAAACAAGTGCAATCTTGCAGACCTGGGATGTACGGGGCCTAAGTTGACTTGGACAAACAGTAGAAAGGGGCTGGCTAATACACTAGTTAGATTGGATAGTGGACTCGCTAATGCTGAGTGGTATCTGAAATTCCCGGAAGCGAGAGTTGAAAACATACCCCGGACTGCCTCTGACCACTGCCCAATGGTTATCAAATTTGAAGATACTTCACCTCACTCTTCCATTCCTAAGCCTTTTAGGCTTTTGGCTTTCTGGTTTGATAGAATGGATTTCAATGATCTTGTTAATTGGAATTGGAATATTTCATCTAAGCTTGAAACTAATATACACCATTGTTCTGAAAAAAATAAAAAATTGAAACAAAAATGTATTTGGAAACATCTTCAAAAATAAAAAGAGAATCCTTCGTAGACTTAGCGGAATCCAAAAAGCCCAATAAGTTTCCTATTCTCATAATCTTAACATTCTTGAGAACAACCTCAGGAATGATTTCAATAATTTACTTAGACATGAGGAAAGCTTGTGGAAACAAAAATCTAGAATATCTTGGCTCAATGAAGGAGATAGGAACACCAAATTTTTTCACACCTCTACTATTATTAGACAAAGAAGAAATCATATTAATAAATTGAAAATTAATGGGGAGTGGGTCGACAATGGTACCCTCATATCAAATCACGTTAATCTTTACTTTAGTAATTTGTTTAGAGCTGATTTTACTTATAATGTTCAAAGCCAACTACGTAATCTTGAGAATATGAAGTTTATAGTTGATGACAATAATTTCCTAACTACCCCTCTCTTGATGGGAGAAGTTAAGAAAGCTACCTTTAGCATGAAAGCCCTGAAAGCCCCATGCCCTGATGGTATCCAACCTCTGTTTTATCAGCATTTTTGGAATACTATTGCTACAAATATGTTTTCCTTTTGTCATAACTGTTTTCGTGGAAATTACTTTCCCACTGAATCAAATAATAGTTTCATAACAGTTATCCCCAAAGTTGATAACCCTGAGAATATTTCCCAATTTAGGCATATTACTGTTTGTAATGTTTCTTATAAATTTCTGGCTAAAATCTTAGTGGACAGATTAAGACCTATTCTTTGTCGCAATATAAGCCCGCTCTAAGCTTGCTTTCTCCCAGGGAGACAAGCGGCTGATAATGTTATTGTTACGCAAGAAATCTTACATACTCTTCTAAATCTAAAGGGCAAAAGTGGGGGTTATATCCTTAAAATCGACCTTGAGAAAGCGTATGATATGGTTGACTGGGACTTTGTAGAGGGAGTTCTTATTTGGATTAATGTTGATAAAAACTTTCGTGATCTTATCATGAGTTGTGTTAGGAACACATCTACATTTATCCTCTGGAATGGCACCCCCCCTCCCGAGTTTTAAACCGACCAGAGGACTTCGACAGGGGGACCCATTGTCTCCTTATCTTTTCGTTATGTGTATGGAGTACCTCTCCGCCATGATATTAGAAAAAGTTAAGCAAAATATTTGGATTGGTGTTAAGGCATCCCCTAAGGTCCCACCCATCACTCAGCTTTTTTTTGCTGATGACCTTATCTTATTTTCAGAAAACAACACTATTTCTTGTGAAGCAGTTATGGAAACCCTTGAGGAATTTTGCCATGTTTCTGGACAAAGAATTAATTATGCTAAATCCAAAGTGTTTGCAACTCCTAATATCCCCAAGAGAGAGGCATTGGAGATGAGTCATATATTTGGTATGAGTCTTACAAATGATCTAGGCATATACCTAGGTAATAGACTTATACATGGAAAAATGAATGGGTCTCATTTTAAAGATATATTAAATAAAGTCCAAAAACGTTTGACAGGGTGGAAATCTAAATGTCTGTCACTTGCTGGGCGAGTGACCTGATTCAGGCTGTTACTTCCACTATACCAAATTACAATATGCAAACAATGTTATTCCCCGTTAAAGTTTGTAATGAAATTGATAGACTAAATCGGAATTTTCTTTGGGGGGAGGTAAATGTTAATATTAATAAGAAAAAGGTTCACCTGGTAAAGTGGGATACAGTTTATATCCCTAAAAGTAAAGGAGGCCTAGGATTAAGAAAATGTGGTCTTAATAATCAAGCTACAATTACTAAGCTTGGATGGAAACTTGTTAATAATGACAAGTCCATATGGGCCGATGTATTAAGGAAAAAATTATAAAATTGGTCAAAACCCTAGACTTTGGAAAAAAAGAAATGTTGCTTCTCATACGTACAAAAGTATTTTCAAATGTCAGGAGTCCTTGGAAAAAAAGGTCAAATGGAATGTGGGGAATGGTAGAAATATCAACACGCTCAAAGACTGGTGGGTGGGGGAAAAGTGTCTAAGTCCCATTGATCAACCCGAAAATTTGGATGACATAAATGTTAACTCTTTTATTACTGAAAATGGGGAATGGGATATGGTTGCGATTGATATATCTTTCAACCTAAACACTAGGAATGAGATCGTTAACATTCCCCTCCCTCGTACTAGCCTGCGCGAGGATAAACCCTCATGGAATCTAAGCAAGAATGGTAAATTCTCCATTAACTCATGTTATCAATCCCTTGTAGAATTAAATGAAGATCAACAAACTTGGGGGGGTTGGAGTAAGTTATGGAAACTTAACATACCTCCTAAAATCAAAACTTTTTTGTAGCTGCTTCTTCATGGGAAACTTCTTACTAATGAACATCGCATGCGAAGAGGGTTTACTTCGAATGAAGATTGCCCACGGTGTGGGCTTATTGAGGATAATATTAATCTTTTCAAAGACTGTCACCACGCAAGGGAAATCTTGATTGCCCTCGGCTTTGAACATACATATGACCATAATCTCACAGGTAATATTAAAGATTGGGTTTGCCTTAATATTTGGGGCAATTCTAATGATGAAAGGTACAAAAGCTTTGTTATTACTTTATGGCATATTTGGAAATCTAGAAATAACTTCATTTTCAATAAGGTTAATGAATCCCCACAAACGACTGCCCGCTTAATCTCATTTTTCTTAAAAAACCTTTTTGAAGCCCATAACCAAAAGCGTGAAACCGGTTGCGGGGTAAATCATAATATTCTCACATGGTTACCGATTTCTCATGCAGGTAGATTTATTCTCCATACGGATGGTGGATTTGATCACGGTAGTGGTACTGGTTCGTTTGGTGGAACAATGAGGAATGAGGATGGTGAATGGATAGTGGGGTTCGTCGGGAAACTCCAGGGTACTGCTACCCCCTTGCGTGCGGAGCTGGAAGGAATTTTTCACGGGCTAAACATTGCCCTCAGGAAGAGATGGAAAGGAGTGTGCCTTAAAAATGACTGTCTTGAAGCTATAAATTTCATCAAAAGGGAGACCACAGAAAATCACCCTCTAGCTAATATTGTAGAAGACTGCAAGGACTTAGTGAAGGAACTGAAGGCAAAAATCATTCACATACCGAGAGCTAGTCATATTGTGGCAGACTGTATGGTGAAGCTGGCCAAAAATATGGACGGACTGTATGTTGAGTACGAGGAGGATCCAGAAGAAATGCTCAGGATGCTCGAAAGTGAATTGGATGAGGAGGGATTCTTTTTCTTTTAAGAGTTCCTTTTTTGTGTTGTTGTTGTTTTAGTTTCCTGTTTTCTACCAAAAAAAAAATTAAATGTGAACTCATTTGTGGTTGATTACTGCATTCGAGTGTAGGCCAGAACATGTGTCAATCAAAATCTCAAATCACATGGATGAGAAGAGATTTCAACAAAGACCTTATCCTTTCATGTTTGTCAATCTCCAATCACGTGTGGCTGCTTGAAAAAGAGAAGGCAACAATCATTCACATCATCACTGGCTTTAAACTTTTTGAACTGTTGAATTGGAATATGTGAGTGTGGTTTCGTGCAAGTACCCGTGTTTTATGCATGGGATTTCAAGGATGACCAAACATAAATATGATTCGGGATACTATACAAATAAAATAGTATTGGAGAGAACTGCTGACATATTAAAAAAGTAAAAATTAAAACCAGTAAACATGATCTCGTTGTAATGAAAATATTAACTATTTTTTTTACGTTAACCTTGTAGCAGTACAATACATGTGTTAAGGTTTAATAATAATAATTCTGGAAACAAAACACATTAATTTGGTTATCAATTGAAGTGGAAGGAAACAAAATTTGAAAGAGTATTAATGTCATCAATTACTTTATAGGTGAGATTCTACCCAATTATAATAATTAGTATAGTAGAACTAATATGAAATTTGGTGTGGTTAACTAGTACGTGGTTCATGTTGACCTGTTACTAAATTTATATACAACAAAGATTAAAGCTAGGTGTGTGTGGGGGTGGTGGTTGTGGTTTTTAAAAAATTCCGGGTAGGGTTATAATTAGTGTACTATTGTTCCAATTTTCGAATTTTTGTACCAAGTTTTGGGTTTTTGTGTCAATGCAATTTTCGGATTTTTGTGCCAAGTTTTTTGAATACCAAGGGGTAGGGTTATAATTACTGTACTATTGTTAAGGCCTTATAACATGAATTGCATTGGTATTCATATTGAATTTGAATTTGAATTGAATTGAATTGAAATTGAAATTCAATTTCAATGGAATTGAATTGGCATAAATTCAAATTGAATTTAAATTGGTATTGATATTGGTGTAAATTGTTATAAATTGGTTATAAACTGAAATTGAATTTGAATTAGTATTGATACTGGCTTAAATTGGTATAAATTAAAATTGAATTTGAATTGGTATTGATATTAGTATAAATTGGTATATATTGAAATTGAATTTGAATTTGAATTGGTATTGATATTGGTATTAATTGGTATAAATTAGTATATATTGGTATAAGTTGTAGTTCTTATGCGTACTTTAAGTTACATAATTAAATGAAATCTCTCAAATTATGGTAAGACATAATTAAATGAAACATACTTGAAATTACATATAGTGCACATATATACTACACTTATACTTCTTATGCGTACATATTCATTACCCCTGTAATGAGATCTCTCGAATTGTCCCGTTTGAACAGTTTGAGATTGCATAGTTTATGTATAATAATATTCTTAGTGGCTTAAACTTGTTACTTCTGAAGAAACTTCTGCGGTCATATCTTAATGTTCTTTGGGTTCATACTAGATTGACAAGTGTGAGTGTTATTTTAATTAATAAATTGAAATAACACTTACACTCGCGAATCTATGTCGTGTACTTCGAGAACTATGGGGATATGCTACCGAATTTTCCTCAAATTAGAATAATAGTATGAGCTGTGAAGTATATTACAGAAATATGCGGTCTTAAATGGGATAGGACCACTAACCCTTTAGAGTACCACTAACCTTTCAGAGGAGATGGAGGAAATATGAGTTAATATTATAAATCGAAATTTAATTTCAATTTCAAATTAAAATTGAATTTGAATTTGATGGCCCATGTGTAAATTTATATTCAGCCAAATTCCTATATAACACTAGCTTCGGGGGGGGGGGGGGGGGGGGTGCATGCCTGCATGTATTCTAATTTAAATTTACATTAAGTCAACTTCTTGTATAACACATCCCCTAATGTTAACACTTTTTGTTTATACTAATCCACGAATATACGCTTCTTACCCATAATAGATGATTGTCTGTAGTAGCTATGATGCATTATCCAAAATACAAAGAATTAATGGGTGAGACAAATAAAATAAGGGATATGTTTCACAGAGGTGGTAACAAATCTGTGAAATACACATAGAGATATCATAATCATGAGGAGTTTCCATGTCCGTGTACTAGATGTAAGAATGGTAAGGTCTATGAGTAGAAAACAGTTGAACTACATTTGTTAAGATGGGGTATGCAAGATAGTTATCGAATTTGAGTTTTTTATGGGGAATCGAAAGTTCCTTTTGTCCCGGAGCAACCTTCACAACAACCTTCAACAAGTAGGATATATTTACAAGGGGAGGATGACAATGTAGATCATAATATGTTAGAGGATTTAGTAGATGATGCGTACAGAGTTCATGAAGTGGAAGAGAATGAGGCCACTGACGATGTACAAGGTTTGGGTTCTCATGAAGATATCAGGATAGACCTTGACGAAGACTACCAAAGTTTAAAATTTAAGGCAATCCAACCGTTATACTCTGGTTCTTAGAAAGATCAAATAACTTTACAAGCCATGGTTGGTTTGCATAGTTTGAAGACCCAATATGGTTTGTCTAGCAATAGCGTGACATGAATTCTAAATTGGGTAAAGGGCTTACTACCCAAGCAAAATACGCTTTCAAATAGCTATCATGCTATGAAGAACAATTTCAAAGGTTTGATAATGAAGTATAAATAAATTCATGCCTATGTGTATAACTTCATACTATACCAAAAGGAGTATGACAATCTCGATCGGTATGCGATGAACCTAGATATGTCCAATCTACTGGCAAGGAAGGCACACGATCAAAAGTGCCTCAAAAAGTGTTGAATTATTTCCTCGTTGGTACAAGATTAAATGGTTTTTTCACATTACCATGGATAACGGAGACTATGACTTGACATGCTAGGACAGAAGTAGGGGATAATCTCATGTGTCATCCCATTGATTCTACAGCTTGGAAGAGGGTGAGTTATGAGTATTTCGATTTTGCTCGAGAACAACGTAACATTCGTTTGGCAATATCAACAGGTGGTTTCAATCCATTTAAAAATCTAAGCACCAATCAGAGTGTATGGATAGTGATCCTAGCCCCGCTCAACATCCCTCCTTCACAGTGTATAAGACCTAAATTTTTGATGTTGTCTTGTTGATACCTGGGCTAAAGTCATCAAGGAATTAAGTGAGTTTTGGGAAGAGGGTGTATAAGCGTTTGACTCTTTCAGAAAAGAAGAATTTACGTTGAAAGCTATGTTGATGTGGGCAATTCATGATTTTTTAGCTTATGGGACATTATCCGGTTGTGTAGTACATGGTTATTTGGGGTGTCATATTTGTGTAATACCCCGTACTTTTAAAGGTATTTAAATTACACTGTGGGTGTAATTTAGTAATTTGAGGAATTATTGTGAATAGTAATTCTGGGATTAATGAGTGAAATTAAGTAAATTTAATGTTATAAAGTGAATAGTAAATATTAGTTTTTGAGTGACACATTAATATTTACGTGGATTATATTTTAAGACTAAGTTTATGAGTAGATTATTTTTATTACATGTCGCAGTTGGGTAAAGTGACGAAGGAAAATATTTTAAATTGAAAAACACGCGTATTGAACGTGTTGGGTCAAAATAGTGGATTTAAGTTAAGTGACTCGGATGGATATTTCGACTGTGCCATTGGGTTCGGAATGGCCGAGATAGTCAAAATAAAGTATTGGGGGTAGTGTTTGGGTTCCGGACATTTTTGGACTAGTAGGGACTCGTAAACGAGTACACGAGTCATTTAATAATTGGGTACACACCTAATTTTGGATTTAAGAGGTGGCATCCCTATTTCATTTCCCACAATATTCCCTAAGAGAGAGAGAGAGAGAGAGAGAGAAGAGAGAAGTAAGAGAAGAAGAAGAAAGAAGAGAAGAAGGAAAAGAAGGAAAAATCCGGGCCAAACTCGCGGGATTCGACTTGGGGTCGTCGGATTTAATCCACTAGGCAAGTGTTTAAATTGCTTTATGATTTAGTGTGTTAATTTCTCATATTGTAGTTGGTATAAAACTAAAGATTTTTGGGTTTAAATTTCGTGGATCAAACGGGTTTTCGGAAGAATAAAACGAATATAACTCGATTAATACCTAATTTGAGAAACGTGGAATTTATTGAAATTAATTGTTGGTTATGGGTTCTAGGATGATTAGAACTATTTTTATATTTGTATTTATAGTTGTTTGAGGTTGGATGATGATGAGAGATGAGATAAAAAGCTTGGAGCTGTATTAATGGAGGTTTGGGATTTTGGAGAAGACGATGAATAGTAATATAGTAGCTTGCGGGGTAGATTCGGCCAGGAAGAGGGCTGATCAGCTCTCGGCGAAAACATAAAAGTTGTATATCTTTTCGATACGGTCGCGTGGGCACTGACCACGTATTTTTCCAATTTTTTTTTGGATTTGATACGACTTTTTTAAGATAGCAGTTCTGAGGGTTAAATCGTCAACTCGGAAATCAAATCGGAAAATGGAAAAATAAAGGCTAGAATTGTTTGGAGATAAATATTTGGGGTTCCTAAAAATAGTGTGGGGACTTGTAAATAATGTTTTTTTAGTAAGGCATGTACTTTGGGTTAGTTGAAAATAAAATCCAAGATTTAACCAAATAGGGGTGTTCGTAAGGAATAATACTTAAAGAGATATTTAAGTTTGATTTGGTTATTAAATAAGGGAATACATATTGGGGAAGCATTTTAAGCCTGTGACGATTTATATTATTATGGATGGAAATATTCGAGCTTATTGGTTTCGCTATAAGTTTGGAAATTATAGCCATAGTATATTAAGGAGAAAATACGGATTATATATACAATGTTGTTAAAGTATATATAATAGGAGACGAATAAATATATCGGTGCTATCGGTATCATTATCGTGCGATAATAGAAGCCACAATTTAAGATATCGTTAATTTCGTTAAAAGTGGATAAATGCGTAGGATGTCCAAGATTAAATAAAAATTATGGGACGTATTATATGGGCTATGCGTAGGCCCTTATATTGTTATATACATGGGTTAAATAAATACCTATGAGGAATTATGTATAGGTGAGATAAATACCTATAATTATATTATGGTTGGGTGAATACCTCGTTGATGTTATATTTATATAGATGGAATGTGTATTTATATCATTGTTTATTATGTGTATGACATACCTAGCTATTGGCTATCGAGTGGGGGTCAACGCGTTGTGGCCGACCATATCTTGTGTGCCTTCGGGGGAATTTTTGAGTCATACCACTAGAGCATGGAACCTTAGATACGGGCTATCTGAGAATGATAGTGATGACGGTCGAGTGGATGGGTAGGTATGTGCGTAGCCCATAAGGCATGGGACCATGTTCGCCTCCAATATATGTATATGTTTCATTGGTTCTTGAGAGATTGAACCTATTGTCCTCTGTGCGTGAGAGAAGCAATTGGACCGGATAGCCGAGTATGCGTAGCACAAGGGGTATCTTAACCAAGGTGCAATATTGCTATAGATTGATATATGTAAATTGATATGTATACATAAAGAGACTAATGTGTGTATACCGAAATCTTGCTGGGTGTCTTATGTGGATGATTAATATACTTGTTGTGAATATTATATTATATTATATATATATATATATATATATATATATATATATATATATATATATATGAGATATCATATAACCTAACCCTGGGTAAAAAGGAGATGAATGAATCAAGTGATATACTCCTTCCGATAAATTTATATCCGGATGTTTATGAATTATGAATCATAAGTTAATGAGAACTAAATATATATAGACGGGATATTATAAGATGTTATATGTACTAAGGGCCTAATGGATCCCAATGATCAACATTGTTACGTAGTAGTGTATCGGGGGGGGGGGGGGGTCCTTGTTTGGATTTTGCTTGCGAGACACTCCACGCACAAAAGTAACATAATATTGGGAATGGGGAGAAGTTCAGTCCTTCATGCTCGTATTAATAAAGATTATTAGAAGATGGTAATTACATTAGTTAGGCGGGGTAGCTTAACTAGGTTACTTAAAAGATATGCGATAGCGGTGCACTATTAGAAGAGAGGTGAGGTATAGCTCATGAGAGTGCGATACTAGTTTAAATATGAGAAATATCATATCTGAAAAATATAGATTTTATGCACTTGCTAAAAATGTTTTCAAAAATCGGGCTCTGACCCATTTCTCTATTTTTTTTCCTCTCTTACTCTCTTTCTCTCTCTCTCTCTCTCTCTCTCTGTATATATATAGGTGTCGAGACACAGGGATACCTGCTTGATGATTCCTTCGAGTCAGACGTTTGCTGCAGCTGTTGTGGATGTAGGCAGGTTTATTGTAGACACTTTTATCATTGAGATCTAGATATGAGGTATTGTAGTCATATTCGGGCTAATGGCCTAATAATACTCATTTATTCTTTTACCACCTTTTGTGCGGCATTCGATTTGGTTGTATTATTGGACCGAGTGTTCGGTTATTTTATTTTACTTCATTTCAGTTGTTGCATGTAAACTGTTGTAATTGTTTTATTTGAATGGTTTGGGTAAAAAGATTAGTTCATTTAAAATTTTGACGCCGGCCTAATATGATACTAGTAATTAATTGGTTTTCGACAGTGATGCTAAGAATGAACCGTATGAGACTCCTGTTTTAATTTGATATAGGAGTGATCACCCGGTATTTTATTAGGCGGGGTGTCACAATTTGTGGAGAGGATACTGAATCTCTTCGTCTCCCAGCTAGCTCCAAAAATGTATACCATTTCCATAGGAGGTTTTACCCTCGCTCATAGTGTCATATTTGAGAGAGATTCTAATTTTTTATCGAGAGGGGTTGAACATTCACTACTGTCAAGAGAATTTTAAGGTTTAAAAATTGAAAGTAAATCGTATGATTGAGGCCCTAATATGCTAGGTAAGAATCCTAAATTTAAGAATGTCAATCATAAAAAGACCCTTGTATTGGATATGATGCTCACAGAGAAGAACATCACTGAACATATTGTGGGCATATGCCTTGGGGGGAGCCATTCGAAGGATATAGAAAATGCACGAAAAGACCATAAATCGTTGAAACTTAAGCCACAACTATGGTTAAAATAAGATAGTAGGGGAAGGACAATAATTCCCCCGGGAGCGTTCACTTTGATGACTGAGGAAAGGAAGGTGCTTTTAGACACAATATATAATTTGGAGGTTCCATCTAATTTTTCGTCCAACTTGTAAAGGATTGTGAATTATGATACCCATGATTTACATAAGTGTTAGCCCCACGATTTCCTTGTGATCATGCAATTGGTTCCTCTATTGTTAAAGCAAATTTTCTCCAAGCACAAGGATTTGCAGAGGGCTATTATGAAAATAGTATATGCTTTTCACTTTTATGTGAGAAGGTAGTCAATCGAGATCACATAGCGGCCGCAAAATTGGCGGTGACTGAAGCGATTTGTGTGTTGGGGAAGTACTTTGCCCCACTATTATTTGACATAAGTGTTCACTTATTGGTACACCTATGCGATGAGGCACTCCCCAGTTAGATATCGGTGGATGTATCCGTTTGAAATATTGATGAAAGTTTTTAACGATTACGTCAAGAATACACGATACATTGACGGATCAATTGCAGAGGAATACATCGCCGTGGACTCATCAATCTACACTCGGGAATTTATGCCTGACTCGACCACCGTGGCTGACATTAATGAATTCGTCGATGAGGGTGGTCTTGTGATGGGCAAACGAGTGAAATTAACGAGTTTACAACATGAACAAGTAGCTCGTTATCTATTTAACACACATGAAGATGTTAAAGAATGGAAAAAGTAAGTTTAAATTATTTTAACTTTTACATTATTTTAGATTATTTTATACATGATTAATTTTATAATACATTCGACACATTAATTTTATGCAGAAAATATAAAGCATGTGAGAATAATAAAAGGCAAAAAACAATGGCACAATCAGACAAGGAATTTAGGCTATGGTTGTCACACAAGGTAATTATAATGAAATTGGTTGTTATTAAATGTCACATTACAATAAAGATTTCCAACTAACCTAATTAATTTGTCTATATTCTCAGCTCTTAAAGACGAGTGGTGCGACATCAAAACTTGCTCGTCTTGCCACTTGAGCCTTGTTCATGGCACAAGAGTACAAAAAGTATCGATTGAACTGTTACGTATTCGATGTAAGGGAGTACGAGAAAAGTAAAAATGTACAGAACTCAGGCATTTCATACAAGGCTCTTACTTTATTTCGAGCGAGTACGAAATATAAAAATCTCGTTGAAGCTGAAATAACTTACTATGGTGTAATTCAAAATATATTTGAATTGAACTATGTAAGCTTCAAAGAGGTTGTATTTTACTGTGATTAGTTAAGCGTTGAGGATAAAAATGCTTGTAAAGTTGATCCTGGCACTAATTTGATCATGGTTGACTTGTCCAAGTTGAAGAGCAATGAACACGTGAGTGATGAGCCATTTGTTTATGGTTTCTAAATGGTGAAGCAAGTGTTTTACTCGGAGAACATCAACAACAAGCCATGGTCAATCATCCTACATGCGCCAAAGCATCTAAACAGTAGTGTGGATGACTTGGCTTATCATACCGAATATCAATCCATTTTTTATGCTAACCCTAATTTGAAATAATTTTTAAATTTGTAATAGTTTTCCTTGTACTTGATCAGTTTTACTTCTTGTAATATTCTAGTGTTTTATTATTATTATCGGACATCAATTTAATACTTTTCATTCATTCGTACTTGATCTATTTACTGCATGTAACATTTAGATTTAATTCTTAAGGATTAATTTAAATTTAATGACCAGTAGGTGTATTATTATAGCGTTTTATTATTATCGGACATCAATTTAATGCTTTTAATTCATTCGTACTTGATCAGTTTACTGCATGTAATATTTAAATTTAAATATTAAGCATTAATTCAAAGTCCATGACCAGTGGGTGTATTATTGTAGTGTTTTATTATTATCGGACATCAATTTAATGATTTTAATTCATTCGTACTTGATCAGTTTACTACATTAATTCAAAGTCCATTACATGGCTCGATATTGAAATAATATTTAGATTTATAATATCGTTATCTTGTATTCTTCTACTAGTAACAACATTTCTTATCTTGTACTAATAATAACAAATTTTATAGAAAATGTCTTCAGGGCATAGCAGCAGCGGAGGCGACAAGGGCTCATCCATCCCCAAAATGGTGAAGAGTTAGCTCACAATCACATTGCGATAGAGGAAATTGATTTACAACCTGATAGCTCATATGAGGAGAGATTGATGGCTATCTTGGACCAAAACGAGAGGACATTAAGGTCGAAGGTAGTTCCACTTGTGCGTGTCCAGTGGGAACATCATAATATCGATGAGTCAACCTAGGAACGCGAAGATAAGATATGCGAGCAATATCACGAATTATTCTTACCAGGTATACTTTTATTTTATGAATTTCTAGATGAAATTTCGTTATTAGGGGGGGAGTATGTAACACCCCGTATTTTTAATGATTTTTAGATGTTGGATTAATGATATTAAAAATGGGAAATTAATTGATAATTAAACCGGATTAAAATAAATATTAACTAGCAAGACAAGGGTTTGTATTTATTGATGCAAATTATATTTAATATTACTTATTGAATAAGTTAATATGCGATTATGAATTTATTCAAATTATCGCGAGTGAAAAATATGACGATTTTGGTAATTACGTCGGGACGCGCATGTGAGTCGTTTCGGGACTCAATTTAATGGAATAAAAAGTGATTTATTTTTAAGTCACTCATATGGTCATTTAGAGTGCGCCAAAGTGTCCGAAAGGGTCAAAATAGTGAGGAAAGTCTACCCGGGAGTTCAGTTTGGGTCCCGAGGTAGTTTTAGGTCAAACCGACACCCCGGGAGGGTATTTTGGTCATTTTAATTTTTTGGGAATTAATATCTACGAATTTTACATTGTTATATCAACTGTTAGGTTAGACCTCCTAGGGTTATAAGTACCAAAAACAAGATAGATTAAAGGAGGAATAAAGAGAGGTGTCTCTAGGAGTTGCAAAGGGGTAGAACCACCAATCCTACACTTTTTGCACCACCAACACCACCACCGCGTAGATCGGAGGAAGAGGAACGCCAATATAACCATCATCTTCAACGGATCAAGCTTAAATATAAAGGAGAGTGTTTAAACTTTCGAATTTCTGAGCATTCATAATATCCATGATAGTATAAGATGAATATTAACATGATTGTGTAGAGTTTGAATTAATTTTTGGAGAATTAAAATATGTTCTTGGATGGAATTCATGTTAGGTTAAACTCCCTAATGTATGTATGGAGGAATTGATAAATTGGGATTACTCAAATGGGAAGAAATCTGGGTTGTATAATGATTCTTGAATAAGTGGTGAACTAGGGTTCTTGAGAATTTAATTGGAATTAATCTCATTAATTGATGAATTTTGATGATTTAATGATTCTAATAAGTGGTGAACTAGGTTAAAAATGTATGAAACCCGTAGCCCATTTTAGTGGAGAAATAGACCCCTGAACCATTTTAAATGATTTCGACCAGGACCAAATCGATTCGGAGCGAATCGATTCGCCCTTAAGCAAATCGATTCGGCTGCCCAGTTTTTGGCTACTTTCCCCTTTTTGTTTAGAACGTTTGGGAGACGTTCGAGATTCACTTGTGGGATTATATTTTAAATATAATAGGGATTATATTAGAGTACCCGTAGGCATAGGTTGGGTTTTGGGCTTGGTCTGATGAGGGGGAATTAAAGGCTAAACTTAATTAGGTTTAATTGAGAGAAATACCTAAATCAGTTACTACTTCAAGTCACAAAAATCTAAGGGATAATATGACTTAGACCAGTAGGATATAAGTGAGTTTCTTACTGATATTTTGTCTAAGAATAAGGGATTCCCTTCAAGTGGTGAGAAATACCCGGGAGCATACGATGAGAAGAAAAGTTGTACTTTATTACTACGTGGGATGTTTGGGATATAAATATACTACGTATGAGACTTTTGAGGTGGGAAGTGAACACACCTATATTGATGATATTTATAAATACTTAGGTTGTGTGAATACCTATTGTATATATTATTATGTGTATGACATACCTACCATGCTTGCTATCACAGGAGGTCTTTTAAAAGGGGACAATCTTATTCGGATGAGCCTATGGGGGGAATTTTATATTAGTGCCTCAAGAACATAGTCCATGAATGACTTATTGGTGAGTTAATAAGTCGGTGGTCATATGGGTGAGTGGGTATGTGCGTATCCCATAGGCTCGAAACTATGTTCCCTTCCAATATGTGTGATTTGTATTGATACGGTTCTTGAAAGATTCAGAACATGTAGTCCTTCTTATGTACGTGATGTACCGGGACTTGATAGCAGAGTATGTGGGCACCGTGGGTTTTGCCTCTATGAGGTGTCATATTAGTATATATTATGATAATATATATATATATATATATATATATATATATATATATATATATATACATGTGAAATCTTCTACTGTGTAAACTTAATAGATAAGATGGATAGTGAAATCTAAAATAACCTAAGTATGTGAACACTTAACATTGAAGATGAAAACTATCTTCCTCGAGATAAAACATGTAGAAATATTCATTAATGTATTACGTGAGAAATACAGGTGGCTATTATGAGCTAATAGATTAGAAGATGAATGAGTTTGAATTTGTTAGGCATGACAACAATAATTAGAGTGGTTTGGCAGTACGTTAGGCGCGCACACTAGTTGAGAGGTGAGATTTCTCAAGAGAGAGCTCGCGTAACTAACATGTATATAATATCTTCTTTTCACCATTTTCAATACTTGCTAAACTATTTTAAACTATTTTCACTCGTGCTCAGACCCATTTATTCCAAATCCTTTCTCTCTTGTGTGAACTATTTTAGGTGTCCAGCCACGAGGACGCCAGACATACACTATCAGTTGACTTGACGTGCTGAAGTTGTTGTGAGAGTTGCAGGTCCTCGTTATTAGTTGCCTCCAGTTTTATCCATTCAAATCATGATGTAGTTATATTTCGACCGAGGCCTGCCGCCCATTTCTAATTATTCTTATATCAGAGATTTCTATACTCATTTATTTCAGTTGTTGGGATTCAATTTTATTTTTGGATCATGTGTACTTGAGACATTAAATTGGGATGTTTATTCCAATCTTATCTATTCAGTCAGATGGTTTCTTGTTCATTATTATTTCATTTATGAGAATTGCGATTGTGGCCAATATTCTAAAATTGTTGAATATTAATTAACTGGTTTAAATTGTCAAATATTAATTTATTTGGTTAAATTTTTTTGACTCTAGCTTAATTAACTATTAGGTTATTAATAAATAATTTTTTTTGACAGTGATGTTAAGAATGAAACAACAAGATATTCCGATTTAATTTAATAAAGGACTGATCACCCGGTACTTAATTGGACGGGGTGTCACATTAATTAATTCTAAAAATTATAAGTCAACTAAATAATCTTGTGAAAATGAAAGTGATAGGTAACCGAGTTTTATAAGTGTGAGGAGATCCAAGAGATGTGATTAGATCGTATATTGAATTAATTTACCCTCTCTCGAGGCATAAATACAAAAGTGACGATTTCATATTTAATTTTCACATAAATATAACACGTAAATACATTAATTAATTACAATAACATCAAATACGGGTTAATTTCACCCCTTGAACGGGGTGTTTAGCCAAGCATTCTCATACCAGCGTACACATGATTCAATAAATTTTCAATAAGAGACATGAAGTTAAAATAAAATAGATAGAAGTAAAATACAAAACAAGTATCCTTGTCGAATTGATTTCTTCAAGTTGAGTCCAATTTCTTAACAAGAATTATCTCACTCGATGACAATAAAAAGAAATAAAGTAAAAAATAGTCCCAAAATTTTTTCTAAGCGTACATTATTTTTTTTGTACTTTCTGAATTGTTTGCCTCTTTATTTTTTACTAGGGCGGTCAACCGGAGTTTTGAGGTATGGGTTGAAATGGAGGGATATAAGGTGTTGGTTATGGATGTATAAGGTTGTGTCTTAAAATGGAGGAAGAGGAGAAACGAAACATTAACACGACACGAAACAAAATGAAATTGACACTGTCTTTCGTGTTCGGATCGTGTTTAGGTCTGGGTTCTTGGACCCCCCATCGGGTCGTGTCGTGTTCGTGTCCAATTTCTATCACGAATTTGACCCGATAAAGACTCGATAGTGACCCAATTAAGGACACCATATAGATCCTATGTAGACCCACTATCGACCCTATTTAGACCAATTATCAACCCACTATTTAGATACACTATTTTTTTAATTCCTCACTAACAGGTCTAATTGTGTCTAATCGTGTTGTGTTAGGCAGATCTAATCGTGTCCAATCGAACCGTATTTATTTATCGTGTTGTCGTATCGTATCGTGTTTTTAACATGTTATGTTCGGGTTAAAGAAAAAAAATCACGTCGTTGTGCTGTGTTCAGATTCACTGAATTCTTATCGTATCATGTTGGGTCGTATAAAAACACGACTCATTGACTCGGTTTGCCACCCCTAGAGAGAATGTGTGACGAACGAAGATAGAGAATCGTAAAAAATAGGATTGGATTTTGGTATTTGAAATGAGGTGGGTGTGTGTGTGGGGGGGGGGGGGGGGGGGGGTATTTGGTGTGTGTGAGTGTGTGGTCGTAAGGTGTGAGTGAGGGATTATTTGATTGTGTTTAGGTGTATGGTGTTAGTGTGTGTATATTTAATTTGTACCAACTTAATTAAATCAAACTTACAAACTAATTGAATATTTACGACTCAACTAAAAATATAAAAATATAAAAAATCTAGTAAAATTAAAGATAGAATTCTAACCTACAAAATAATAAAAGACTCAAATAGAAATAATAAAAACTAAGCTAATGAAATAAAAATAATCAAATAAAATAATTAAAAAATAAAATAAATGAAACTCTAATAACATTGACACAATTATTTATTTATTCAAAAACACCTGACATAAAATAAAAAAAATACACAGACCATAATATTTACAACTACATGCACTTAAGTAAAATATAGAAACAAAAAAGAAAAACAATAAACTCGACTCATATAAAAATCTAAAAATATTGAAGTACAAATCAAACAAACACACGATGTTTAGGTGATTGCTTGAGCTCGATTTAGGGTTTATGCATCAGTATTGATCTCGACAAGCTCAAAATGGCTTGGGCTCGACAAGCTCAAAATTGATTTATCGAGAACTAGCAACTCGACTCATTGGTATTGACCTGCAAAACAAACAAACACCAAATATAAGGTTAATTTCATCGAGATTTAGAAACTAAAATTCATCTATCTGGGGTATAAACTAAGCACTTTTGGGTGCTTATCACCTATTTTAACAAAAGCCCGTACATTTTAACAAAAAGTAGTTTAAAAAAAATATTTGGTTTGCAAGAAACTATTTTATAGAACCAAAATTATTTTATAAGTAGCAAAAGAACAATTTTAATATAAAATTCTTTATAAAAAACATGTTTTTATATAAAAAAAACATTTTTTTTTTAAAAACAACACTGGTTTATAAATAAATCATTTTGTTTTTAACAGAAATTGTTTTATAAAAAACCGGTTCTGAGTTTTTTTAAAAACATAAAATTATACCAATCATAAAAACAACGAAATAACAAAAAACTGTGTTTATACAGTAATTTTTTTTGTATAAAAACAAAATTTTGTTTTTAAACAATGTTTTATTTGTAAAATTTTTGCATTTTATAATGTTTTACATTTTTAGAATTTTTTTTATAAAATATTTAGATGTTTTTAAAAAGAAAATATTCTTTTGTTTTTTCAAAATAATAAAATTATACGACTACTAAAAACAAAAAACTAGAAAATAAATTGTTTTTATACAAATATTTATATACTAATCTCAAAAAGAATTTTTGCAATTTGAAAAATTAATATTATCGAAGATAAAAACTTTAAAATTTATAGAATTTTACATTACGAATTTTTTAAATATTGTCACCCAGTACATTTGATCACTTGGGTAGCAAATGGACTTTAATATGTAAAAAAATATTAATGAAAATGTTTTTTGACATATTAAAAGTGTTAATCTCACCACCGATATAGTTAGTACTTGACATCTGTTTCTCTGGTTAGTGTGGACACTTGTGATTATTTAAACAAGACCAAGGCAAATACTAAGGGTCCGTTTGGTTCTGTATTCAGAAAATTCGATTTAAACGCTGTTTTTAAATACAGTTTTAAAATTCAGTTTTTTTTTTTACTTATTGGTGTGCGTTTGGTAAACTTGTGTTTAAATACACTTTTTTAAAAATTTGACAAAATTGACAAACATGTATATATATATATATATCCTCATTAAATATAGAAAAAAATACATGATATTAAATGTACATGTATATAATTTTGTATATGTCTATACATATATAAAACTTTATATAAGTATTATGTATCTATTAGTAATATTATTTAACTTTATACTATTTCATACGTAATTTTGTGTACATGTACATATATATTTTTATTTATAAGAATTACACACATATTAATATATTATGTATGTATATTATATATTAAGGTATAAATGCATTAAATTATTAAGAATGAATAATTCTGAGTTGAAAAATAAAAAACAGAAGTTATAAAACACCGTCAACTCGTTTTCTGAAAAACTTGATTATAACACAAAAATATTATAATGCAGTGTTTAAAAATAAGTTATCAATCACAAATTTTTATCAGAATCATATTTAAACAAAGAAAACAAAATTATAATTGCAAACTAAAGAGGAACTATCTCTTAAAGATATTCTAAATCTTATTTAAAAAAAGATATTTTAAATTAACATTTAATCATTTATTCAGCTACTTTTTTTTTTATTATTACAAATGAGCTGTAATTACTAATTTGTAGTACATGACATGATTATATGACCCATCACCGGACAATTATTTTTTTAACACAGTGGCAATCAACTTTAAAATCTTCCGCTTTTTTTTTTTTTTGGGTGCTATTCGAACAATTATTTGTTAATGCACCTAAAGCGGTCCCATGAGCTTGTCTTGTTTCTACACAGTGGACATCAACTTTAAAATCTTCATTTTTTTTTTTGTTCTATACGAATAATTGTTTTTAAATGCACTCAAAGTGGTCCCATGAGCATGTCTTGTTTCTTTGTACACAATGGCCAAAATATTTGACCGTGGAGAGTTGTGGGCATTTAACTAATGTTCAATTCACACTAAATATAAACACCAGCATATATAACAAAGAACAGATAATCAAACTTGTTGTTCATCCATTGAGCTTGGAAAAATTAGCTATGGCTGAGGCTGTTGTCTCTTTTGTGATTGAAAGGCTTGGTGATTTATTGATCGAAGAAGCAAAGTTCTTGCACGGAGTTGGGGGCCAAGTTCGAACGATTCGCGATGAGCTAAAGTGGATGCAAGTCTTCTTAAGAGAAGCAGATGCAAGGCAAATGGAAGATCAACGAATCCGCTTATGGGTTTCAGATGTTAGAAACCTCGCATATGATGCGGGAGATGTCCTTGAAAGTTACATTTTGAGAGTTGAGTCCAAGAGGAGAGGAGGTATAAAAAATATCCTAAAAAGATATGTGTGTATCCTAAATGAGTCCAAAACTGTTCACAAGGTTGGGTCAGAGATCCAAGAAATCCAAACTAGGATCTCTCGTCTCACCACTCGGTTACAAACGTATGGTGTAAGATCTTTATTAGAGCAAAGAGAAGGTTCAAGTTCTACCAATGAAAGGCAAAGCCAGTTAAGGCGGACTTATTCCCATGTTGAAGAAGTCGATTTTGTTGGGTTGGAAGGAGATGTAGAGAAGTTGGTGGCACATTTGGTGAATGATGGAGATGGACATAATAAGTACTACCGAGTTGTTTCTATTTGTGGTATGGGTGGTCTGGGCAAGACTACCCTTGCCAAAAGAATATACAATCACCCGAATGTTAAGCGTCATTTTGATGCTTTAGCTTGGGTTTGTATATCTCAACAATGGAACGAAAAAGATATCTTGCAACAGATATTAATTAAACTGTACCCAGAACAGAGGAAAGACATTGTGAAATGTAGAAATGAAGAACTGATCAAGAAACTTTTTGAAGCTCAACAGAATAAAAAATGTCTACTAGTTCTTGATGACATTTGGTCCCAGGATGCTTGGGATTTTCTAAGTCCTGCCTTTCCAACAACAAACATGCGTAGTAAGTTATTAGTTACGAGTCGCAATACAGATGTTGCTACTCATGTTGATCCAGAAGGTTATCTCTTCCAGCCAAGATTTCTGACCAAAAATGAAAGTTGGGTGCTATTTCAGAAAACAGCTTTTTCAGAAAGGGGACGTTCAGGTAGTCATTTTTTAGATTGTCATCACTTATCAACAATTTAAATCAAGGTTTATATTCATAATTATATATGCTTGGAATCATATCCAAACCTATCATATATTAATTAAAGTCTCTCTATGCTTATATAGCTTATACCAGTAAATAAAGAATATTTCTTAATGTTGTTAGTTAATATGGCATTTCTTTAGATTGTGTTGAAGGTTTATTTTTTTCTACACCCTAGTTAAGGTCCGTTTTGAAAATAGTGAGATGAATCCTTTCCATTCTCACTTAAGTTATAAGATTTAAATTTATTGACCTTCTCGTCCTATTGGTTAAATCATTAAAAAAAATTAGATTGAAATTCCATTGTTCTAGAATTCTTTTGTAGGTATAGGAGAAAAACTTGGCCATAATATATATCATGGATCCACATCATTCATTTTCTGAGTGACGTGCTTGAGAATGTTTGATAGAACTCTAGAGGAAACTAGGAGAACTGTTAAAGATGATCACAAAATTCTTCTCGAGGGGAAGAATATTTTTACTTTATTTTGTTTGTTTTGTTGACTGCTTCATCTACCTAGTTGTATACATGAATGAATTGTTTTTATAATTATATGAGGCAATGAAAAGTTATATCCTTAGTTCTTTTTCCTCTTTTAATTATTGTTTCACAGATGTTGAAGATGTGAAAGAAATGGAGAACTTGGGATCTGAAATGGTTAAATATTGTGGTGGTCTTCCATTAGCTGTAGTCGTGCTAGGAGGACTTCTAAAAACGAAGCGGCCTTTGAGAGAGTGGGAGATAGTACGTGACAATATCAAGTCATACATAAGGATTGGTGAAGGCATGGGACAACAACACGGAGGAGTATCAGAGATATTAGTTTTAAGTTACAATGACCTGCCATATCAATTGAAGCCGTGCTTTGTTTATTTGGGTCAGTTTTTAGAAGACTCCGAGATAAAAGCGGAGAGATTATATCAGTTGTGGATGGCGGAGAGTATGGTATTGTCAGAAGACAAAAGAGAAAGTGAGACCATGATGGATGTGGCAGAACGTTATTTGGGCGAACTAGCTCGTAGGTGTATGGTTGAAGTCCAGTTTGAAGAAATAGAGTCAGGATTTAGAAAGTTCAAATCATGTGTCCTTCATGATCTCATGAGAGAGCTATGTTTGGTGAAGGCAAAAGAGGAAGAATTCTTCAAAGCTCTTGATTCTCGACATGAAAATCATGGTACGTCTATTAAATCCACTTATTCTTCCACCAGTATAACTCGAAGACTTGTTTTCTATTTGGATGAGAGAGAGAATAATAGCAAAAATGTCTTCCATAACATGGAAACATGTCAGCACCTTCGGTCGCTTTTATTTATCAGCCCCTACCCGATATTTTATATGGAACGTATGTCACGAATATCTTTATCTCATCTCAACAAATTAAAGTTGTTAAGAGTTTTAGATATTGAAGTCACGATGATGAAAGAAAACTTTAGCAAAGCAATTGGCAACTTAATCCATTTGAGATACTTGAGTTTGACAAGGCTACTATCATCTATAACCAACCTGAAACAGTTGCAAACCCTTAAGATTTCTATGGAACTGTTCTTTTTGTATCCATGTATGGGAAACTTTCTAGGAAAAATGGGACAACTCCAACATCTACATCTTCCTTGGGGGCATGAGAAAAGTTCAACAAAATTACGGTTGGATGGGTTGACAAACCTAGAGACACTTGAAAATTTGGACCCAAATTGGTGTGACATTGAAGACCTCTTCAAATTGACCAATCTACGAAAACTAACAGTCGGAGGGTCGTTTAAACATGATCAGCTGGAGAGGATCATTCAGTACATAACAAAACATGATCATCTGAGACACTTTTCTCTTGGGATAAAATATTATGATTTTAGTTCGGAAAGAGGGCATAATGTTCTGAGAAAACTGTTTGGATGTAGCCGTCTTCATGAGTTGGAAATTAACTGTAGTATAAGAAACAAGTTACCACGAGAAGACCAGAATGACGATTTTAGTTTCTCAACGAGCCTAACAACCTTAAGTCTTGTTAGGTCTAAACTTGAAGAGGACCCTATGCCTGCTCTGGGGTATCTTCGTAACTTACGCGAGCTCTCCTTAGCCAGTGATGCCTACATGGGAAAGGAAATGGTTTGCAGTGCTATGGGTTTTCCTCAACTCAAACAGCTAATACTCTGGGGGTTGTCAAACTTAGAGAAGTGGAGGGTGGAAGAAGGAAGCATGCCTAACCTTTTACTTTTGAAAATTAATTACTGCAAGAAATTGAAGATGTTACCGGATGGACTGAAATTCGTTACTACCTTACGAGAATTAAAAATTAATGGCATGCCTGAAGCGTTCAATAACAGGGTTAGAGTGGTTAATGGTGAAGAAGGAGAAGACTTTACCAAAATTCGACACGTGCCTTCCATCTCTATTTACGGTTAATTGGCGGGAAACTAGCTAGCAATCAGGTATCTTTTTTTTCTCGTGCAACCGATCATATGAATGAGATACGTTTCTTATTTTTATTTTATTTTTTATTTCATATTTGTGAAAAGAAGTATTTTTTAGTAATTGCATATATGGCCCCTGAACTTTTGCTTTTGTAAATATGTAGCCCCAAATATATATATATATATATATATATATATATATATATATATATATATATATATATATATATATATATATATATTTAACTATTTTTCCATAAAACTCTTGTAATGTTACACCATTGGTCTTTCCATTACCTTTTTCATTAACTTTAACAAAAAATACAAAAATGTCTATTATAACCCTCACTTTGGTGCCAAATTATAAAGAAAACCTTTAATTTATATATGGATTTATGATACTATTATTAGCGAATTAAATCTTAACAATATTTTTGTGATATAGAATTAATTTAGTTATTCAAATTATCCATTTCTTACTTCAAAATACAACTTTTCAACTTAAAAAAAAATTATACTATTATATTAGAAATGTTGTGGGGCTCATGTTTTTGAATTATGTTTTGGCCTTACATGATATGACACGACATACAATTTTAAAATGAACAAGACATGTTACAAAATTGTCTTTTTAATCTTATATGAGCACGATCCTTTTAAAACACGACTAAAATGATGAATGATTATACCTAGATGAACATGAAAACATGACATGAAAGTCACTTGAAATTCACATGATAAATCGTTTTTGTGTTGTTTTCTTTGTTGGAATTTTACGATACGAAGTTGTGTTGTGTTCGTGTCAAATCTACAACTCATTTTAACCTTATGGGATGTCTTATTTGGTTGTGTTGTGTTCGTGTCAAATCTACAACTCATTTTAACCTTATGGGATGTCTTATTTGATGTTTACTTGTGTTTTTTAAATTTTGTCATATTTCATTAGGTGGACAAATAATTAATTGTCTTAGTCATGTTTTAAATGGGTCGTGCTCATGTTAGGCGAAGAAATAAGATTTCGTGTTGTGTCGTATTTGTCTCCAAATGGCTTATGTCGTGTCTTATCACACCACGACATAATCCCAAAACCGAATAACATAATTTGTTTAAAAATAATTGTACAATATTTTTTTTAGTTATTTCGTGATATCTTAATGTAAATTAAGGGTAATTTGAATAACTAAATTCACCATGTGTCGCAAAAATGTATTTAAGATTTTAATTTTGTAAAAAAACATTACAAATGCATATCTAAATTTATAAAAGTTAACAGAAGGGGCAACTGTGTAACGTTGCACTCTATTTTACTCATCAATAATGTGATTAAACTTTCAACATATTCTTACACGTTACTACTAGGTGCTAAATATTATTAATTCTTATGTCAACTATATGTGTTATTTATCGGAACACAATCTTATATCTCAATTCAGAAGTTAACTCATATATTAAGTTTTTTTTTTACTTAAATCTTTGGTGGGTATTATTTGTAATCCGCAAACCTATTTTTTGGTCATTAAAGTCCTGCATTCATTAATGTATACCCGATTTCAGTAATATATATTATAATATTTGTAAATTGTATAAGAATGATTTTTATTTTTGGGGAAAAATTGTACTTTGTACATGGAAAATTATAATGTACATACTTGTTTTAACTTCGTCCATACCCTAACTTATGAGCTGCAAGGTAATGGACCTTAGTGATATAAACTTTATATCCATGCACTAGAACCAAAATAAATATCGGAAAATAATTGAAATGGAAAACTCCCATATATTTCTTTAAATATTTTAATTCATTTCATGTAATACAATAATTTCCAAAATAGTATTCTTGAAAGGCCTTGCCTTTATGCAGTTATACCTATTGGTTCTCCCAGTAATTAACCTGAATCAGTCTCTTTCTTTTTTTATTCTTCTTAGGTAAATCATCATCTATGCGGGAACTCTCTCATATGAAGAAAAGAAGAAACATATTTGAATTGATTGCTTTGTTGCCTTGTTTTGAAGCCCAAGTTATGACTAAATCATACTATGCATTCCAAGTTATCCAATTTGACAATGCAAACTCGTGCTGTAAATCTCTTATGCTTGCCTTTAGTGTAGAATTTTCATTGTTTTATTATTTTGTTTGTGGTCTTTAATGGTTGAGGTTTTGGACTCCCTGATGTCACGTGGCTTGACTTTTATTTGATGCAATTCAGTGTAATATGAAGAACAATTTTCGTATTTGATATGTTTTATCTTGGACAAAATTTCCCAACTTTCTAGCAATTGGTATATATTGTAAAGAAAACCCTGAGGTTTATGTCAAATATAACATTATAAAATGGATCTTATGTCAAGTAAACCCTAATAATAATTGTATATCTTTTATTCACCGGTCGAGTACTATTTTCTCTTGGTTACATATAATAAAAAACATCTCACTGGGCCAAGCATTGTAATTTCAAATGGGACTATTTAAGTACAAGCCAAGAAAATTATTGCACCTAAAATTTACGAACACAAGGTAAAGGAAATTTATATCAATATAGTTTATATCAAAGGTGTGTTTAATAGAACAAGGTTAGAAAAGATTAAGAGATACAAGTGATATGCGAGAATTGATATGTGATCCATCTTTCGAGATAGGTAATTCAATAATCATCCTCTTAATAACTGTGACTTCATAAATAAATATATACTTAAGGTGGCCATTTGGAATCTACGAGAAGACAAAACATAAAATGAAGCAAAATTGAGACAATATGTCGTGTTTGCGTTGTGTTCCTATAAAGTATTTTTTACACAAAGTCGTGTCATTTCGTGTTCATGTCAAAATTATAAGTTATGTTGCTTGTGTTCCCGTCAAAATATAATTATTTTTAATTGAGCGTACAGTGTAAGAAATCGAGTTATTTATGCCGTCCTTTATACATATTATGTTTGTGTTAAATAAAAATATAAATTCATGTCGTGTTGTGTCAATCCAAAATAGGAATTACCACCCTAAACCTATGTATATTGATAGAACTTGCATTAGATATTCCAATATTTTAAACACCATTATACTCTTATCATTCTGTATGATTTCATACTCCCTCGTTTCAAATTTAGAGTCCACTATTCCTTCTTATGTTATCCCAAAATAAGGTTCCACTTTCCTTTTTTGAACATAATCGAAGAACTATGGTCAACGATGGTGAACAAGAGTTAAACTTGTCTCCTGATTGTGTATCCTTAATCAACACAAAATTAAGACACGGACTCTTAAATTCAAAAGAAGGGAGTATTATATAAAATAAAACATCTTAATTGAAAACAACCTAAGAGTATGAAATTGTCAAGGCATGTTGATGTCCCAAGCACCTACAAGCCTACGATGTTAGTGGTTCACTTTTATCTCGAGTGTTAGGTTAATTCTGGCATCTCTCCGCCATGAACTTCAACTATTTTCAATTCATCGAGGTATTTTGGCATCTCTTAACCCCGAACTCGCATTATTTCCAATTAATCAAGGTTTTCTGGTGTCTCTTGGGCACCAATTCCCACTATCTCCCATCCTTCAAGGCTTTTGGCGTGTCTATTTTCTTAGTTGATTTTATTGGTTGTTGCCAAAACATGTTTCCATCAATTGAAGAGTCATCACTCGAAGACTCATAATTTTCATGGGTGATTAGCAAACATAATTATTATTAGAGAGTAATATGTAAAGAATAATTCTTTAATGTAGCAAAGTACCCCAAAAGATATATGCCTTCATGTGGTGGTGGTGGTGGGGGGGGGGTAAACAATGTTTTTTACCATAATCATTAACTATTTGAACCAAATGGGTGAGTAGTACAATATTTGCCGTTATTTTGCATCCATACAGAGATTTTAAACATGTTACTCATATATGAATCCAGTTTGAACATATAAACCTCAAGTTGCAATCTGATGTTCGACCTAAAATGTTCAATAAAATCAGGGCGGTAAAATATATGAATATCTATACATATATAACATGTTATAATAAGCATAATCAGTCGAAATGCTGACAGTTTTTGGTTTTTTATTAACGTTAAGTGGCATCAATTTTATTCTTTAGCCAAGACAAATTGTAATATTGCAATCATCTTTTGACTCATTTGATCCCTTAAAATATTACCAAGTTTCACAAAATTTATGCCAACCAACATTTCTCTTGTACTCTTGTTTAGCACAATGAGAGTTAAAAGATTTACATTTACACTAATTAAATGCGGATTTAGAGAACAAACAGTACCTTGTCTTCATAAAATATATATATTAACGTTTGCACTTGTATGTGTGATATAGTGATTAGGGAAAAACATAATAACTAAATACATATGATTGAATATCAATAGACTTCATTGATTCTTAACTTTGTTCATGAAAAAAAAAATATTCCAAATGGAAGATTAGAACAAGAAAAAGAACCTCGTTTAAAAGATGGAACTCTGTCTACATCAATCACTCTATAATATTAAAATTATCTCATCCTCGAGTTCATTATGAGAGAAGTAGAATCCTACAGATGAGCCAAATTCACCTTTTCTTACAAATACTTGTCATGTATGTGTAGTACGTTATACAAGACTGTTTTTAAGTTATAAATGGAATATAAATCAAGATCTTATAGCATGGATTAAAATAATTTTAACATGATTTCCGAGATGTTTATTCTTCATGCAATTACTACTTTAATATGCCATATAACTATAATTCGAAAACCATCCTTTGTCCATCTCTAGGGTTAGATATAGGCATTGAATATATATAAAATTATGACTTGAATGCTTCAAAATGTTGCTCCTAAAATCTCCAAGAAACAACCAAGAATTCTGCCTTATATGTGCCCATAATTTTGAGAAAATATGAAAAATATGAATTTTGGATTTTCTCATCCACCTTAGATACTTGTGTGTTATGAGGTAACCCTAGATGGAACAAGGAAACTAAATATATAAGGTGAAGAGGTCCGAAATTCTTGGTTAATAATGCCCCATTTTTTAGGCTCCACCATCCATCAGATGGCATAAAAATAGGAACCAACCCAATATCTTAATAATTTACATTTATCACATGACTAATTAGATATTTAACGTATCAAGACCATATTAATGGGAAATAATTAATTTTAGTTTTTAATATATTTCAAATTAAAATATTAATTTCCAATAGTCTCCCACTTGGCCATAATAAGTATATCCTCACAATTTGATTAGGTAAAATTAGGTGAAAAGAAGTGATAAATATAATTTACCGTAATTAAATGATTCATGGATGTGAGTCATGGTGGTTTCATGATATTCAAGAGCATGGTTCCTTCCATGTACTATAACACTAATGTTTCGTTTAACTAGGCCTATCGTTTTGGGTGCCAGAATGGTCTCATAATGTCCTTTTGAATAAACGACAATTTTTGTCTTACAATCGGTCATATTTATATGCATGCAATCATTAAAGACAAAAATGGTAGAAATCAGAAACACTTTTATTGAATTGAAGTAATAGTGTCAAACAACTAAGCTAAATAGTAATCATAGTCAAACTAAATGAGACCTATCTCTTCGACATGTTTCATGAAGGTCGGCAGAGACAATCTTTTCATAAGAGGATCTTTTATGTTACCACTTGTACTAATGTGATCAATTGACAATCGTTATTTCTGAACTCACTTTTTCACTGATATGCACTTCATCTCGATATTCTTAGCCATCTTATTATACTTATCTTTCTATGAAAAGAATACTGCTGCAACATTATCACAATAAATTTTTAGCGGCTTAGATATTAACCCCATAATTCTTAAGTCCATAAAGAAAGTTTCACACCCATAATCCATGATTTGTAGATTCGAAGCAAGCTATGAAATTATCCTCCATAGTAGAGAATGCAATGACACTCTACTTCGCACTTTTCCATGAGATGACTACTTCAGCAAGGAGGAAGACATAACCTGTGGTTCTCTTCCTACGGCCAAGGCATCCTCCAAAATATGAGTCTGAGTAACCAACTACTTTAAGGTGATCAGTCATCATATATGTGAGCATGTAATCCTTGGACCATTACAAGTACCTCGACACTTTATTTACAACTTTCTAATGTTTATTCCCTGAATTGATTTGATATCTTCCCAGCATCCCAACTGCAAAACTGATGTCCTGTCTAGTACAAACTTGTGCACACAACAAGCTTCCTACGAATGAATCATAATGCATGCCTTTCATGTTCCGACTTTCTAAATCTCTTCGTGGTATTGACTTTAGTTGAACTTATCCTCTTTGCGAAGTGGAATGTTAACGGGATTGCAACTATGCAAGTAGAATCTTTGTAAAACCTTGTTAATGTAAGCTTTCTATGACAGTGCCAACATTCCTTGTGATCTATCCTGAAATATTTCTATCATGATCATGAATTATTCATCACACATATCTTTCATTTCAAAGTTTTGAGAAAGGTATTCATTGGTTTCACATAATAAACCACGGTCACTACTAGCAACAAGCAAGTCACCAACATACATTACTAAAAATACAAACTTATTCCCACTGGTCTTTAGGTATATACAATGATCAATGATGTTTTCCTTAAACCCCAAATAGGTAATGGTATCGTGGAACTTAAGGTACCATTGACGAGAAGCTTATTTCAGACAACATATTGACTTCTTTAACATACGAACCATGTTTTCCTTTCTTTTGTTTAAAAATCATCATGCATGTGTCGTGTTGACTTCTTACTCTAAACTCTCATTTATGAAAGCTTCTTTTACATCAATTTAGTGCAACTCCAAATCATAATGAGCCACCAACGCTAATATGATTATCAAGGAGCTCTTATTTAAAATAAGAGAAATGTCTTAGTGTTTTCTCGTTAATTAAAACCTTTAGCAACAAGTCAAATTTTATGTCGTTCAAGTCAAGTTTGGTATTACAAATCCATTTGCGCTCGACTCATTTTTGTCCTTATGGAAGTTAGACTAAGTCCTAAACTTTGCTGTCATTCATAAATTTTATTTCTTCATTCATGACATTAATCTATTTATCAGAATCATCATTATTAGTATCTTTTTCATAAGAAACTTGATCACTAATATTTCCTAAGTTAATGCAACACCCCGTATTTTTAATGATTTTTATATTTGGATTAAATAGTGATTAATTTAATTAAATGCAAAATTAATTGGAAATTAATCCGAGTTAAAAATAAATATTAATTAGCGTGACAAACGTTAATATTTATTTACATGAGATATATTGAATAATACATAGAGAATAAGTAATAAATAATCAGGAATGCATTTTAATTGGCGTGAGTGAAAATACGGCAGTTACGGTAATTCTAGTCGGGATGCGCGTGCTAGTCGTGTCAGAGCTTAATTTAATGAGATAGAACGTGACTGTATAATAATTGATCCATATGGTCATTTCGAGTGCACCAATGTCTTCAGAAGGGTCGAAATAGTCAGAAAAGGATACTCGGGGGTTTTGTTTGGATCCCGGGGCAATTTTTAGCCAAGCCGACACCCCGTGAGGTTATTTTGGTCATTTGCAATTTTGAGGAAGGAAAAACGAAGAAATTTCTAAGTGTATAAATTTTGATAGTTTAGAGGAACTATGGTAAGAATTTGCAAACTCATAGAGAGTCCATAGGAGGAAGAAGAGAGAAGACCCCAAGGCCATATCATACCATTCTTGCACGACAAACACCACCATTGCATAGATCGAGAGGAGAGGAGCATAACCATACCAATGTTCCACCGACGATCAGACCTTCAAAAAGAGGTAAGTGTTTATCTTGCTTAAATTATTAAAGATATACCATCCATGTTAGAATAAGGTGATAATCTAGTAAAATTTATGAAACTTGGCTTTAAAATTTTGAGATATAAATCTTGTTCTTAGGTAGGATTGATGTTATATTTGATCCCTTACACATGTAGACTGAAATTGATGAGAAACACCACGAAATTTGGGAAGAAATCAGGAGAAATATTGAAGCTCTTGAACATGAATGATAAACTAGGGTTTTGAATGTTTAAACTTGAATAAATTGAATTTAAGGGCGGTCTTTGATGATTTAATGATTCCGTTACGTTAGAAATCATGCATAGATAATAATATAATGTTTAGTATGCTTGGTTTAGAGATTGGGAATCACTGAGGTTTTGAGGTTAAAACAATCATATATCATCACTTCTATAAGTGGAGAAAAAGAGACATGTAGGAGTGAGTCGATTCCGACCACGACCGAATCGATTCAGCTACCCAGATTTTGACAAATTTCTCCCTTTTTGCTTAAAACCCTTAGGAATTGACCGGGTTAACTTTTGAGGAGGTTTTAAATAAAATGAGAAATATTTTAATGACGAATATGCCAAGGTTGACATATAGACTTAACCACTTGAGTAGATTTTAGAGTTAAGCTTAACCAGGCATAAATGGATAATGAATCCTAATTTGGGGAATAATCTCATGCCACGGGGAATTGGGGAAATTATGACATGGACCAGTAGGGTATGAGTGAGACAAATACAAAATTGACGTATGGGACACCTGGTAGCGGTGACACCCCGCTTAAAATAATAACGGGTGGTCAGGCCTATACTAAAATAATCAGGAATCTCAAGTGGATCATCCTCAGAATCTACTGATGATTCAAAAAACAAACACGACTAACTACCCATTACTACAAAAGGAGGGTATCAAAATTTTTTTTAAAACATTTTATTTACAAACTAAAACAAACCATACAACAAATGACCAATAACATAACTTCTAAAAATACGGTAAGACACACACACAAGCTCAAATGAAATAAAAGAGATTAATATAAGAGTACAACACAATGTACAAAATAAAATACCCCAATATGTTGTCGGGTCACAGACAATACAATAATCTGAGAGAGGCAATATAAAAGTGATACTCTACAATGCTTGGGTATAAACCCGATATACAAATTGAATCCTAATCTAGATATACAAAAGATAGGAATCGACTATATCAAAATACCGCAACAGTCCGCTACTGTCACAGCTCCACGAATACACTAGATGAATATCATCAATGGCGTCCTTACGGAGGAACACTGTGAACGTTGAAATGCGAAGCCCCCGAATTTATTAAATTTCTTTAATAAGAATATTATTATAATTTTCTTTTATATTGAATCGATATGCGGAAGCGTTAGGATGGTTCAACAAAACAAACGAGTTACCAAATTTTAATTTCAATTTCAAATTAAGTGATAACTACACAAATATTAAACCAAGTAAATTCATCCAAGTCCTAGAATTTGCCTAAGTCATAATTATCAATATTCCAATGTTAGGTCAAACCAATTTTAGTAAAAGACTTGAATTAAATAAACTTTACCCAATATTTAATTTAGCACCAAATTAAATTAAGTGTGATAATATCTTAATGGACCTTTTTTCCCCTAATATCTTCTTGCATTATATGGATCATTTTCGAATCTAAGCAACATGAAATATAATAAATTGACACGTGAATCATAACAATATCATAAAAACATAAAAATATTTAGCAAATAATTTATCAACATAAAAGATAATGCAATAATTACTCAATCAATAATCATTCCACATATTGTTTGCTATGCAGTTTCGTGAATGTTATGTTGCTCTAGTACCCTCGTCATCTTCCCTTGAGAAAACTTCATTGTCGTCATCCCGTTTTTGTTTTGCTAGCTCATCATCAAATTCCTTTAAAATATCTTTACCAGGGTCAACCGTTATAAAATAATTATGTAAAATACAACATGCTAAAATGATCTCTGATTGTATGCCAATATGCTAAAATAATTCAGCAGTGCTTCTTATGATAGGAAATTGTCTCTTCAGGACCCTGAATTCTCTTTTAATTGAATTCCGCAACGATGCATGTCGATTGTTAAATAACTCTCGAGGGTTTACAGGTGGGTTTCATTGGGAGTAATCTTTTAAGTGATAATGAACACCTCTAAAGGGTTCCATAAGCCCTTTTTTATCCAAAAATCCCGCATCAACAAGATAGTATTTACCTATTAAAAAAGAAAGGGTAATTAGTACATACACTAAGATAATATGTAAAACAAACTTTTTTTAAATAAATTATTACCATTATGTATTTTCAGCTTGTCTTCCCTTATAAATGCATTTTTAATAATTCTTGAGTCGGAGGTTGTCCCTTCCCAACCAGGCAAAACATAGACAAATTTTAGTCGAACGTGCATGCCACCTACACATTTTGTGTTGGGAAATCTTTTCTACCACGATATCTAGCCACTTTATTGTTGGACACTTTGACATGAATATGGGTTTCATAGATTTCCCCAACACACTCCTGACAACAATGGGGTGCATGAATATTTTATGTAGTTCTATTTATGTAAAAATAAAAAAAATATATATATTCAAATAAGTTTAGTTACCTTAAAGTAAGGGTAAAATCTTTTATTTTGGAATATTACAGGAGGACCATGTTCTCTGGTTGGTTGTTGCAAAAATATATCTTAGGAAGCTATGATTACTCTCAAAACTTTGTGAAAATAATGACTAATAGTCTCACTGGATCATTGAAAGAAAAATCACATTGCACAGTTCCTCATATCTTCTGACAATATATGAAGGAACTTAACAACTTGCTCCTTAACTGACACTCATTATGTTGGCCGGAGGCCACCATATTTTTCTAAAATTTGGCAAAGAGCAATAAAAGCTCGTGGTCCCATGCATATAATATTGTGACATCATTCTAATGTGGTAAGTTGTAACATTAATTCATCCCGTACTTTTTATCTCTCTATGATTGAATGCCAAATATGCTGTTCATTACGAAGTCTTCGCACACGATATATCTAATGACATGACACATAACTTCAATCGCATCTAGTTGTCGATTCCTTACTACGATAATCAATTCATTTGTATCGTCATTTTCTTGCATATCCATCTACGAATAAAAAATTCATAGTCAATTAAATCGATATAATTGATATTAAAATTTCCTTAAATATAAACGTTGAAAAAAATGGTGGAACAAATCTGAATACATATGCATATATTAATAATAATATTCATATATACATTACAAAAATTTTGAAATTTTTTTTTTTTGTTGAGTTGAGATGAGTAGAGTGTGTATATAAAAATGTTTACAAAAAATTGATATTGTTAATAAATATAATATAGTTTACAAATATAATTATGTACACATATTGATATTATTTTTTTATCCAATATGCAATGCCCATAAATAACTGTTCATTCACAATGTAAATGATTTCCAACGGTCAAAAGCGCTGGACAACATTGTAGCTTGACCGTGTGCGGCTCAAAGAAAATGTGTGTAATATTAAGTATATATCGATGGGGCCTAAGGTCTGATATCAGTATCAACATAAAAAAAACTAGACATGATTTCCAACGGTTAAAAGCAATGAGAATCTTATAGAAGTAGAAAAAAATGAGTCTTATATGTATAACGGACGGTCAATTCAATACAGTTGGCGTGAAAGAGAGCCTTATAGCAGTTGTAAATTGACCAGAAAAATACTACATACTTTTCAGAATAACTTTTCCTAGCAAGACGATCCTCTTATTGCTCTTCTACTTTTTTCTTGTTGATAATGGCTTTCAAGAATGTTGTATAATTTATAAGATTTGTTTATCTTGATGCATAAGAAAAAAGAGTCCCACATGTTATGGATAAGGGTAAAAGAGTTTTCGTAAAAATATCAAGAAGTCCCAATTTCCTTTCTCTCATTTTTCGTCCAATTTAGGGAGAAAAAAATATGTTATAACAAAAAAAAAAAGTTCCGTCTCTTTCTCTTCATTTCTCTCCCAATAAAAGTCTCACATAGAAGAAAATCGAAAATTTCTCTTCATTTCTCTTCCTTTCTCTTCCTCTCTCTATTTTTAAACTTCCAAACAAGTTGTAATCGATCCCACTAGTGAGTTAAATTATACGAAAGATTGCAATATACCCACTCCTAACAGTAGCCAACACACATTAAGTAATAAAAAAACTACAACCACTTCAAACTTACCTCTGGACAACAAACTCCTATACCCAAATCAATATCTACCAACCTTTTAAAACCATCCCAATAACACCACTATACCTAAGGTTGCCCAAAACACTACCACCTATATGAAACCCATATTCCCCTTAGCCATGTTGGCAAACCTATAGATAAAAAATATCAACATAACAAACAAAATGAGTGGCAGTTGGGTCAACATGAAAGTAGACGAGGAGACAGTCCTACGTACAAGTTGGGAGGTAGCACACATAGGTATTCTCATTCAGCAGGGTAAGTTAACCCCAATGGAGGACAAAAGACACACAATGAGGGCACTAGGGCTACTCTATAGAAAAAAATCATTGATTAGAATGAAAAATAGACTCCCTTGGCAAGAGGAAGATCCTATCCCCATTTTCTAAAACATTCCATATATATCAATTATCGTTTGGAATTGCCCAGCAGGCGAAAAACCACTCTTTAAGCCTACTTCCATTTAGTTAAACGGTATTTTAAAACCAGAGGTTATTGTCATCTTGGAAACTCACATCCGCTTTAGTCATATGGGAAGTTTCTTTTTAGATCATAGTTTCTCTAGCCACTAGAAGTCTTAACCAATTGGTAGGACTGGTGGTATTTGGGTGATTTGGGTCCCCCTCAAAGTGAGCCTCCAAACCGTCACCATCTTTGGTCAGTCAATCCACTTACTTGTCTTTTAATGGAACTATGATGACGGGATAGTCACGGGCATTTATGTTTTCCTTATCCCTTACTTGCATTAGAGACTCTAGAAAAACCTCATTAACCTTTATAATGACTCTTTTATACCTTGGATAATTACTGGGGATTTCAACGATCACGTGAACCCTTTGGGAAAAAAACACGCTAAAAGTGAGACAATCAATAGATGTTCTACCTTCCCTGCTAACATTAGTGGTTGCATTCTCATGGATTTGTGGAGCACCGTCCCACGCATGACCTGGATTAATAGTCACGATGATCTTTCAAATACCTTAGCTCGTCTTGGTAGGAACCTCGCTGTTGATGTAAAAAATTAGACTATCTCTAATTATTCAATCACAGATAAAAATAAATAAGACAAAAGAATTTTAAAGTGGTTCAGCCTTGAAAGAATGGCCTACATCCACTATTTTGTTATTGCTTGACTGTTTGGGAATTCTCGATTACAAGTTTTACCAAGAAATTCCGAGTCCTCTTATAATGAGGACGATACAATGTATTTATAGCCCTGAGGCTGTATATGTGAAAGGGTACTACATAGTTGTCCAATAGTCGTGTAAATCTGTATGAGAATAATAAGCATTTAATGCGCAGTCAATCTGTTGGTTATCCTGATATTAATGCTCTGTACGAGATGCATCTCGGATCGCCTAAGTAGCTCGGTACTCATGAGTTGCTCGGTGCAGTAAAGTTCCTCGGAGAACACTTGTTGCTCGGAGCGTCTGAGTTGGTCGGGGAGGTTGAGTTCCTTGAAGTCAAGGTATTATTCAAAAAATTCTTGTAGGTGCCATGTAGATTGACACGTGTCTCCACATAACTAATCCACGTCAGCAAGCTAAATTTGGTATCAACAGAAGCCCCCATTGTTTCACAGTTCGAGGTTGAGGAGTGTGGAACATTCTTCTCAAAATATGGCGGAATTAAATGGTCATCCTGAATTTTAGGAGTGTTTTCCTTGTGTTTATTTTTCCTTCCAAATTCATAGAATCAGACTTTTTGAATTTTTCTAACTGCTTCGATCTCCGTGCCCTTTTTGTCCTTTTAGCCGCCGGTAGCGCAAACATCTTCCTTTGTAATCATTATTTTTACCCCTTCCCAAGGTAAGGTATTTAAGCGTTGCAGAAAATCCTATTGTCTTTCACTTTTTCAAATTTGTATCTTTGAGTTCTCCATTTCTTCTCTATCTTGTGCGTTCATTCCTTCCATCGTTCGTTGTCAACTAATCCATCCTTTTTCTGTAAGATCTTCCTTCTATTTTATTTGCTTTATTCATCATGGTTTACCTTGTTGAGTCTCTTGATAAATTCCGTTATGATTTCTCTATTCCTTCATGGGTCGTATTGGAAAAAATTTCTGAACCTTCTGACTATTTTCATTTGGCTGAGGGACATTGTGTCCCCAGTCTCTTTGTGGCCGAATGTGGCTTTTCTTTTCCTCCAAACCCTTTGTGTTAGGAATTCTATCAATATTTTGACGTGGTACCTGCAAAAATAGCCGTAATACATGGAGAATAGTTAATGGAGTCCATAAGTTAAATCAGATTCATGGAATCCGTATAGGAATTCCAGAAATTATGTTTGTCTATAGATGGTCGGTCGGTGACAATACTTTTTATTTGAAACTAGGTTTTTAAATAGAGCTTTAGTGGTCAATCTCCCAGATGCCAACAGGGATTACTTCGAGCATGGTGTTGTTATGAAAAATTGGCAATATGCTCCACTAACTGGAAATGATGTGTATCAGGGTCCTAGATGCCCTCCCTATGGCAATGGGATAGGTTGTTTTTACTTTATTTTATTTTTGAAATTATGCTTTCTTTGTGTTTGATAAAATGTGTCACTGATATTTTAATTTTCATTTATTTGCAGTTGACAGCAAAAGAAGATCTCCAAAAAAGACAAAAGTTAATTTTAAGCATCAGAAACTTATCTGGGGTTTGCATCAAACTGTTGCCGACGAACATATCAGATCAACTTCGTACTTGTTGTAGTACAAGAGTTACACCTCGTCTTTTACTGCTCGTCTAGTGATAAGTGACATAGAACCAGCACCAGTTCCTAAAGATTCTTCTCCTGAATCGCATATTCCTCTCAGTGACAGAATGAAGAAAAGAAGAGCTCTTGCCCTCTTCGACAAATCTGCCTCTACTGCTGGAGAGGCAAAGAAAAACAAACAGGATGTCCAAGAAGAAGGGACAAGAAAAATCGATGCACCCCCTCCAGCTGCTACTAAGAAGGTTACCGAGAAGCCCCCAGTGGCTCTGAGCAAGGTCGTTACTGTCTCTCCTCCAAGCGAGGTTATAGTTATATCCCCGACCAAGACCACATCCTTGGTCGAAATTGTTCCTTCTCTTATGAGGAAATTGAAGAAAAGCTCCTCGAACAGATTGGCTGAATCCATCTCTCAGCCTCTAACTGCTGAAAGTGGTGTTCCCACTTTGTTGCTCCGAGCTCTGCCATGAGCTCGGTGAAGTCTTGGATTATCCTCGAGATCCAAGATGTTGAAGAAAGTCTTTCTTGGGAGACGATTACCACTTTGTCAGCTCAACATATTGCCTCAGTAAGTACTATTAATTTAAACTTTCATTTTTCAATGTTATATCTTTGCACAGACTTACAATTGTTTTCTTTTTCTAGTTGGTAACTTGTTTCAATACAATTTTGATAAAGGATGAAGCTATTAAAGCTTCGAGCTCCTCGTCAGGTGTGGAGGAAGCTTTTGTAGGTTTGACACAGTCTTTGAAGGATTCTCGTCAGAAGTATGACGATGATAAAGATTCTTGGGAGAAGAAACTCAATTCCACCGAGTAAGAGAGGGATTAGGTTGTCAAAATCTCCAAGGTGTTGGAGAAGAAAATAAAAGACTTGGAAAGGGAGAATAAAGAGCTCGAGGGGATGCTCTAAAATGCTGGAGAACTTAAAAGTAAGCTCAAGGCTGCTGAGGAAGAGTTAAACAGGCTTCGTGACGTTGGTTATCAGAAGGAAGAAGTTGAGAATAAGCTGTTAATGTCGAGGATCTCCTTAGGTAAAAGACCTACTCGGAGAGAGAAAAAAGGAGAAAGGCTGTTAAGAAATCCTTCAACGGTGGCTGGGATAAGGGGTGGAATATGGGTTTGGCTGCCATGATCTCACAAATGGAGTATGGAAGCCTCAAATACTTCAGGGATGGTTGGGTTGCTTCTCTGGGAGAGATGAATGTTGATGAGAGTTCATACCTATTTCAGCGACACATTCCTAGACCCCCTCCTTCTCCCGGGGAAGAAGAAGAGGATGGAGCTGCCTCTGAGGAATCCTCCTGGTGATTGGTGATCAGATTTCTCATCCCCGAGTTGTCCAGACCTCCTGCGAGCAACTTCAACGAACCATCATTTCAACTGAGCAACTTCTAACACTTTTCGAGCAACCTTCTATGCCATCCGAGCAACCTACCTCTTCGTCTCAGCCTCCCGAGAAAGTTTTAGGAGACAAGGAGAAGGTGTAGAGTTGTTCGGACTTTTTCTCTTTGCTTTTTTGTTAAATGTAACTCTGGGCTATATAGTTATTTTATGATGTATTAAAATTTGAAGTTATTGCTCATATTACTTCTCTTCTTCTTGCTCTGTTTGCACTCTTATTGATTCTTGCTATCTCTTCTCTTTACTAATTTATGGCCAGGATGGAATTGTTATCACCTCATGATACAAAATTACTGAAACAATGCAATGAATACTTCAAAGCTGTCCATGCAGATATGACTGAAACTTAAATTGTCGACATCCTTGGTCAAGATGCTTCTGAACAAGCAGTGGAAGCCTACCGGTATTTAAAGTGCCTGCTCGACCGTGCTGTGGCTAATAATGTAGCATACTATGAGATGATTGAAGATCTTTAGGGTACCCTCGAGGAACTTCAATAACAGTATAAGGAGTTTGCTACTCTTCTGCACCAGGGATATGAGAAGAAGTATCAGAAGCTAAGTGCTGATAAGGGAAATGATAGGTTGGTCACTGCTTATGATATGAAGGAGAGAACTTTGAAGACCGAAGTCGAAGAGAAAAGGCAGATCGCGAAGTTACTGGAACAGGAAAATAATAACCTGCGAGAAGATATATCTCAGCTCAAATCTACTGTATCTACCTCTGGAGCCTTGGTTCCTGTCAACGATGAGGGTTTTTCTTTCTTGGAGGTTGAAAATGCTAATCTGAGAGCTGAATTAGAAACCTTGAAGAGGACTGGGTCTTCTACCTCTGCCCGCAGATGAGCAAGAGCTTCTCGGGTTACTGTTGAAGAACAAAGAACCTAATCATCTTTGGAGAATTAGTCCTTCCAGTTAATGGCGAAGAATCAAGCACTAGCTGAGATGTCCAAAAAGATTCTGAATCTGGATGAGCTGATCTCTGCACAAAAGTCTGCCTTAGAGGGTAAAGAACTTTTAACGAAGAACCTTCACGAGCAACTAGAGAGGTTAACCAATTAATTCCATAATAAGCCCAGAGAGTTCTGGATGGCTGGTTATAATGAAGCCCTCTATCACCTCGATGACCGAATCCAACAGTCGAACAACGAGGGGTACATGTAAGGATGGTTGAATGCCTTGGGTGTGCTGCAGTTGGAACAGGGTCATTATTTATGGGATTACCATAATCCTGGGTTGCTCGACCTGCCAGTGCCACCTTTCAAACTCTACATGAGCTGGATTCCTGCTCTGGCCATTCCTCAATGCCTGATTTCTAAGTATCTCGGTGACTACAGTCTTCATTCCAACTTCGAGATATCTCGCCCGGAGCACCTTCTTGATCGGCCATCAGTAAAGAATATCAAGATGCTCAAAGATCTGAACTTCATAAACTCCCCCTATGCCTTAGACGAGCCTCCTACTGGTGAAGAACCTGTTTCAAAAGCAGAGGGGAAGAAACCAATAGAATAGGATTCTTGATGTGATAATTTCTTATGCATTTTGTTCTGGATTTAATGAAAAACTTCTAGTTTTCTTTGCAATCTTAATTGTCACTGTCTTGTAAATATTTTGTAAAACATTTCTTTTATTCACTAATGAATGTGCATGTATAACAATATTTTGTGCTATTTTAAATTTCCGACCAACTAGAGTTGGTGAAAATTTTATTATTGACTATTATGAGTTTATGGTAATCATTTAACGACTAACCAAAGTTGATGATATTTTGTTTCCTGACAAACTTAGAGTTGGTGGTAATTTAAAATATTACAAGTATAAAAAATTTTGTTTTTATTTTTGATTGTAATGACTTATCACTTTTTAATGCTAAGCCATCAGATGACTTTTATCACATAATCCTCCTTTGTTTAATAAAAATGTTCCCGACCAACCGTAGTTGGTAGATTTTCATTCCCGACTTTTTATTCCTGACCAACCTTAGTTGGTGGATTTTTCATTCCCGACCAACCTTAGTTGGTAGATTTTCTTCCCAACCAACCGTAGTTGTTGATTCTGGGCTTTTTTTATTCCCAACCAACCTTAGTTGGTGTATTTTCTTCCCAACCAACCGTAGTTGGTGATTCTGGGCTTTTTTCGTTCCCGACCAACTATAGTTGGTGGATTTTCTTCCCAACCAACCGTAGTTGGTGATTCTGGGCTTTTTTTATTCCCGGCCAACCTTAGTTGGTGGATTTTCTTCCCAACCAATCGTAGTTTGTGATTCTGGGCTTTTTTCATTCCCGACCAACTATAGTTGGTGGATTTTCTTCCCAACCAAATGTAGTTGGTGATTCTGGACTTTTTTTTTGCGTCGTGTGTAGCACTAGTACTCAGAAAAATTTTCAACAAAAAGGAGAGAATTGGGGCAAAGATCCAAAACTTTTATTCATATTGAAGAAAACTGCATTACATAGGAATCCCCAACTACTGATAATATTTGCAAAGATGCTCTGCGTTCCATGCATTCTTAGACTCCTCTCCTTCTCGAGTTTCAATCCTACATGTCCCTGGTCGAACAACCTCTGTCACTCTGTAGGGCCCATGCCGGTTAGCTTCCAGTTTGTTGTTCTTTTGAATCACTTTCTTTAACATATAGTCTCCTTCCTTCAGATCGCACTTCTTCACCCTCTTGTTGTAGAGCAGAGCTGTCCGTTACTAGTATGCAACATTTCTGACTGTTGCTTCTTTTCTAACTTCCTCGAGCATATCCAAATCTAACCTTCTCATCAAGTCGCTGACAGGGGAATTGAAATTCAGCACTCTATGTGTTGGGAGGCCCAGCTCGGCAGGTATAACAACTTCACTTCCAAATGCCAGCATGTATGGAGATTCTCCTATTGCTGCTCGGGGAGTAGTACTATAAGCCCACAGTACATAATGTAGCTCGTTGATCGAGTTTGCCTATGAGTCATCCAGTCTTTTCTTTAAACCATTCAGCATCTTTCTTTTTGTCACCTCAGTTTGTCCATTGCTTTGGGGATGGCCTGGTGCTAAGTGGGTCTTCAAGATGTTTGACTGATGACAATAGGCAGCGAACTCCTCATTGTCAAATTGAGCTCCATGGTCTGTGATGAAGGTATGAGGAAGACCATATCTACAAATGTTGTTCTTCCAAATAAATTGATAAACCTTGTCATACGTCATATCAATAAGGGGCTCAGCTTCCACCCATTTAGTAAAGTAATCCACCGCGACCACGAGATATTTAAATCTTCCCCTGGTAGTCAGAAGTGGCCCGACCAAATTTATTCCCCACATGGAAAATGGCCAAGGGGATGTAATGGGTGTTAGCAATGCCTGGGGAGTTCTTCGGATAGAGGAGAAGCATTGACATTTGTCACATTTCTTGGCATAGGCTATATAATCAGCCCTCATCGTTGGCTAATAGTATCCTTGTGTCATTATTCTTTGCAAAAGCATCCGACCTGCTACATGGGCTCCACAAGACCCTTCATGTACCTCTTTAATCAAATCTTTCACCTCGGAGGGATGCACACATCTTTGCAATCCTGCTCTAATTCCTCGTCTGTATAGAATACCATTAGTCAGTACATAACGAGCAGCTTTAAACTTTAATTTCTTGGCTGCGAGTTTATCAATTGGTAATGCCCCTTCCTCAATATATGCCCTGATAGAAACCATCCAAGATGGCTCTAAATCAAGGGTAATAAAGTTCATCAGCAGATATTCATCTATGCTCCGACTAGCCAAGACTTCTATTGGGATTATTCTTCGTAGCTCGGTGCATGTGGATGAAGCTAACCGAGCTAAGGCATCCGCTCTTGCATTCTCCAATCTTGGTATTCTAATTATTTGTACTGCAATCAGGCTTGATAAAACCTCCATCGCTTTTGCATGATACCTGATCATTAATTCTCCTTTGGCTGCATATACTCCCAGCATATACAATAACCTGCTCTGCCCCCATGGTTTTTGCCAAACTAAGACCTGTAATCATAGCTTCATATTCATCCTCATTATTAGAATCTTTGAATTGGAAGCGCAGAGCATACTCCACATCGATCTCATCGGGGCTATTCAAAACAATCCTTACTCCACAGCCTGTAGTGCAAGATGAGCCATCCATATATAGATTCCATATAGGTATCTCGTCTTCAAATTTTTGATCGGCCAGAGTTCCTCGGTGGAATATTTGTTGCTTCCTTTTACCTTCCTCTAGCACTTCCTGCTGCTCGTCAACCATCTTCTCTTGCTCATTGACCAACTTAAGTTGATCGGGGTTTATATTTGATGATCCTGTAACATCCACAGGTTGGTCGGTGTTCAGTTTTTGCTCCTCGGAGGTATTAGGATAGGTGAACTCTACTATAAAATCTGCTACTGCTTACCCTTTAAGCGATGATCTAGGTTCGTAAACTATGTTGTATTCACCAAGTTCTACTGCCCAGTACATCAATATTCCTAATTTTTCTAGTTTATGAAGATCTTGCCTCAATAGCATATCAGTATACAAAACTATGGTATGAGCTTGGAAGTACGGCCTCATTCTCCTACTCGCCTTGATTAGTGTTAGTGCCAACTTTTCCAGTCGGGGATATTTGATCTCTGCTCCTCGGAAGGCTTTGCTAGTGTCATAGATCGGTTTTTGCACTCCATCTTCCATTCTTATCAATGCCGAGCTAACTGTATTCTCTGACACTGCCAAATACAAGTACAATCTTTCTCCCATCACTGGTCTGGACAATAGTGGAGGTGCTCCCAGATACTCGTCAACCATCTTCTCTTGCTCATTGACCAACTTAAGTTGATCGGGGTTTAAATTTGATGATCCTGTAACATCCACAGGTTGGTCGGTGTTCAGTTTTTGCTCCTCGGAGGTATTAGGATAGGTGAACTCTACTATAAAATCTGCTACTGCTTACCCTTTAAGCGACGATCTAGGTTCGTAAACTATGTTGTATTCACCAAGTTCTACTGCCCAGTACATCAATATTCCTAATTTTTCTAGTTTATGAAGATCTTGCCTCAATAGCATATCAGTATACAAAACTATGGTATGAGCTTGGAAGTACGGCCTCATTCTCCTACTCGCCTTGATTAGTGTTAGTGCCAACTTTTCCAGTCGGGGATATTTGATCTCTGCTCCTCGAAAGGCTTTGCTAGTGTCATAGATCGGTTTTTGCACTCCATCTTCCATTCTTATCAATGCCGAGCTAACTGCATTCTCTGACACTGCCAAATACAAGTACAATCTTTCTCCCATCACTGGTCTGGACAATAGTGGAGGTGCTCCCAGATATTTCTTCAACTCTTGAAAGGCCTTCTCGCATTCGTTATTCCATTCAAACATTTTTCGAAGTGTTTTGAAAAATGGGATGCATCTATCTGTTGCTCGTGATACAAATCTATTAAGTGCTGCAACTCGCCCAGTGAGACTTTGCACTTCCTTCTTCGTCGTTGGAGATCGTAGTCCCAATAGAGCCTTGATCTTCTCTGGGTTTGCTTCGATTCCTCGTTGGTTGACAATATACTCGAGGAACATGCCTTTTCCCACTTTGAATATGCACTTGGTAGGATTCAACTTCATTTGGTATTTATCTAGTTGATAAAAGGTCTCGACTAAGTCAATTAGATGGTCAGCAGCTCTCTTGCTCTTCGTCATCATATCATCAACATAAACTTCCATATTGCAACTGATTTGTTCTTTAAAGACATTTTTCATTAGCCGCTGATATGTTTCACCTGCATTTTTCAAACCAAAAGGCATAACATTATAATAATAAGTTCCCCTAGGGGTAATGAAAGAGGTACTCTCCCTGTCTTCAGGTTTCATTTTAATCTGGTTGTAACCAGAATAAGCATCCATGAATCTTAACAGCTCGTGTCCCGATGTAGCATCCACTAATTGATCAATTCGAGGCAAGGGAAAATGATCCTTTGGGCATGCCTTGTTGAGGTCGGTGAAGTCTACACACATCCTCCACTTGTTGTTCTTCTTCTTCACCATCACCACATTTGCTAACCAGTATGGGTATTTAATGTCTTTAATAAAGAAAGATTTCTAGTGCTTCTCGACCTCCTCTTGTATAGCTTGGTTCTTCTCGGGGATGAACACTCTCCTTCTCTGCTTCACTGTCTTGATCTCCTTATTCACACTGAGCTCGTGACAAAGAAATTTAGGTCTATCCCTGGCATGTCCTCGTGACTCCATGCAAAAGTTTGTTTTATGCTTTTTAGGAAAACTATCAATTCCTATTTTAGTGAAACATCCAACGACGAACCTATCTGAGTTGTTCATTCCGGGTGCTCATCGTCCAGAACGACATTTTTAGTAGCTTCTACCACCTGACCTTTCACGAGCTGCGACTCGTCTCTAGGATCTAATGTTTCAATCTCTGCACCTTCATCCACTTGATAGGTAGTAGTTTTTTTCATAAATTCCTCCAGTTCTTCCTACTCGGCAGATGAATAGTAGCATTCCCGAGCTACTCTTTGGTAGCCCTTCACAACTCCTACTCCAAAATTTGTTGGAAACTTTAGGCATTGATGTACAGTAAATGGCACCGCTTCGCACTTCTTTAATCCTACCCTTCCCATTATGATATTATAAGCTGATAGGACATTTTTATCCATCACAAAAAAGCACACTCTTAAGGTTCGACAAGCAGGCCACGTACCGATGAACATATCCAACTTGATCGTCCCAAGTGGAAAAACTTTCTCGCCAGCAAAACCGAGGAGGGCCCAGTGATAAGGCTCCAACTGAGACAATTTTAGATTTAAGCTGTCGAAGCTTGAGTAGAACATGATATCTGATGAGCTACCATTATCAACAAGTACTCTTGAGATCATCACTTCCTTCATCCTCATTTCGATTACCAGTGGGTCATCATGAGGATACAGCACACTTGTGAGGTCGTTCTTTGAGAAACCGATGACCAGTTTTTCTTTATTTACCTTACTCGGGCGATCATCCTCAGCTAGATTTATTCTTTGAATGTATGAACAAGCTTGAGCTTTATTGAGGTAAGATTTCCTCTCTGCAGGAAGGTCTCCACCTCCTGCATCTCCACCTGTAATAACATTACAATCAAATGATCCAAAACAAATTGAAAATACCTCACGCTCTGGTTGTCTTGGTCTTTTGGGTAGATCGGGGTCGTCTTTTGGATCATCTTCATAGTCTCTTTTCTTGTCTTGTTTTTGTCGACGAGGAGATCTCGACCTTTGTCTTTCTCGGTCATTATTTCTTCCTTCATTTCTACGATCAACATACTTGGTCAGCTTTCCTCGTCTGATGAGTGCTTCGATCTCATTCTAAACAGCTACGCAATATTTGGTCGTGTGACCATGGTCTTTGTGGAACTCGTAATATTTGTCCTTATTCCTCTTATCCGGATCTGTCTTTATTTTCTCTGGCTAGTTTAACTCCTCATTGTTCTTGATTTCTTCCAGTACATGGTTTATGTGTACTTTCAAAGGAGTATAATTTTCAAATTTCTTCAATATTTCCCATGATGGCTTTGCTTTTGACTGCTTGTGGCCACCATTGTTCTTCTGCTCTTTCGTTTTAGCCCTATCAACCTCCACCTTGGTCTCTTTGGTGTCCATATTCTAGTTCGCAGCCATAGCTTCCTCGGCATTCATGATTTTGGCCACTTTTGCCATTAGTTCTGACATGGTTCAAGGTGGATGTTTGGCCAAAGTGTAGTATAACTTGTTGGGCAGCAGCCCACTCATCAAAGCAGTAATCGTTGTCTTTTCCTCGTAATCGATAACTTCGAGCTTCTCGTTATTGAAATGAGTTATATAATCCCTGGTGCTCTCATCCTCTTTTTGTCTAACACTTAACAAGTGTGATACTCGTTTAACTGGTTTTGCTCCAAAATAGAAATTTTAAATGAAGAGCTCGGCCAGTTGAAAGAAAGTTGAAATCTTACCCTAAGGAAGATTATTATACCATGTTTGAGCAGATCCGGTAAGGGTTCCTGAAAATGCCCTGCATCTCATCTCAGCTGGCACAACATAGATGTCAGCAGCATCTTGGTATTGTTTTATATGAAGGACAAGGTCAATTTTTCCATCATATTTAGGAGTTACAACAGGCACTTTGAACTTCGATGGTGTGGGAAAATCCACAATTACTTGGATAAAAGGTCTACCTTGGACAAAAGTTCTTTGTAGAGGATTCTTGGCCTTAGCTATTGGCTCTAGTCTATCCTCCAGCCTTTGAATAGAGCCTTTCCATGCATCATTTCCCTCCTCGGGCTTGTTGGTTCGAGAAACTGATCGCGTTGAATCTGCTTCTTGGGATCTATCATGACGAGTAGCTGGTTGTGATTGGGCAGAACCCTCCCTCGGATTGGATGGTCATCGAAAGTTCCTCGACACAGTCTTAGGAGGACTTCTATTCCTCCTAGGGCCCAAACGATCAAAAGGAGAAACCCTACTTAATCTCTCTAATGCACTAGTCCTTTCTGGAGAGAGAGAGTGATGTTTTGTTCAGTATCTCTAGCTCGTACTGATGAAGTGCGACCAGGTTGAAAAGAAAAATCATCAGATCTCTCAGTGCGATATGAATCGGCACGTCTAGATCGAGATTCTTCTGAGAGTAATGTTCGCCTAGAAGGCAACCGTGTATTTCTTTGAACGCTTCATTGTCCTGAATGGGTTCGAGCTCCTCCCTGGATAGTTTGCATGAGTTATCGCATGGTTTCTTGCATGGCCATTTGGCCCTGGGCCAAATTAGCCATTATTCCGGCCAGATCTTGGACATTTGGGGGAGAACATGGATTTGGGGGGTTTTCAGCGTTTCGATTGCTGGATTCAGGATTATCAGCCATTGATGATACCTGATTTTGATGAAAAATGAAAATTACAGTCGTTTCCCACAGATGGCGCTAATCTATTGATGTAAAAAATTAGACTATCTCTAATTATTCAATCACAAATAAAAATAAATAAGACAAAATAATTTTAAAGTGGTTCAGCCTTGAAAGATTGGCCTATGTCCACTATTTTGTTATTGCTTGACTGTTTGGGAATTCTCGATTACAAGTTTTACCAAGAAATTTCGAGTCCTCTTACAATGAGGATGATACAATGTATTTATAGACCTCAGGCTGTATATGTGAAAGGGTAGTACATAGTTGTCCAATAGGCGTGTAGATCTGTATGAGAATAATAAGCATTTAATGCGCAATCAATCTGTTGGTTATCCTGATATTAATGCTCTATAGGAGATGCAGCTCGGACCGCCTAAGTAGCTCGGTACTCATGAGTTGCTCGGTGCAGTAAAGTTGCTCGGAGCGTCTGAGTTGGTCAGGGAGGTTGAGTTCCTCAAAGTCAAGGTATTGTTCAAAAAATGCTTGTAGGTTCCATTTAGATTGACATGTGTATCCACATAACTAATCCACGTCAGTAGTCTAAATTTGGTATCAACACTCGCCATCTCGGGGTGGAGGATTAATTTCCCTGAAGTAGTTGTTGATGACCTCCTAAGGAAAACCTCTGACCACTTCCTAATGGGTATCCATATGGAAGGTAAACCTTACTCCACTCTTTCTTATAAACCTTTTTTGTTACTAGCTTACTGGTTTGATAGATCATATTATTGCGATATTATCACTGAAAACTGAAATAAAAATAATAATAATTTACACCATAACATCACCCAATCCATGAGAAATGCCAAATTTTGGAATAAGGGTATTTACGAGAATATTTCTAAAAATAAATCTAGACTCTTCAATAGACTCGGAGGTATCCAAAATACTCAATAAAACTCGTTCTCCTATAGGTTGGATACATTATAGCACAACCTCAGACCCGAGTATAGCACTATTTTAATACATAAGGAGATGTTTTGTCTTTAAAAATCTAAATTTCAATGGTTGTGTAAGGGTGACTGCAACACAAAGTTTTTCCATACTTCCACTATTATTAGAAGAAGGAGAAAAAAAATTTGATCGTATTAATACCAATTGGGATTGGGTTGAGGATCATTTTTCCATCACAAACCACATTAATAATAATTTCACACAACTTTTTTAACCTTACCCTTCCTTCACCCATGGAATCCAGATGAGTGAGCTAATTTTTTTAGATTTTAACACCCGATAAAATAACTCCATTGACTTCACCATTACACTGGATCAAATTAAGGAAGCTACATTTATCACTAAGGATCTTAAGGCCCCGGGCTCGTATGGGGCACAACCTACATTCTACCAACACTTCTAGGACCATATGAATCCTTGCCTTTTCAGGTTCATTAATCTTTTCTTCATACTAGGGTTGTCCTCGAATGCATGAATGAGAGCCATATTACCCTGAGACCCAAAATTTACAACCCTGAGTCGGTTAACCAATTTTGGCCTATCAACTTTTATAATGTGTCCTACCAAATTTTGGCTAACGTCATTATTACCAGACTAATACCTATCTGGAGTAAGACTATTAGCCCGTCCCAAGATAGCTTTCCCCCGGGAAGGCAAACTTTGAACAACATTATTATAACCCAAGAAATCATCCATACCCTCACTAAAAAGAAGGGTAAGTGGGGGCCGTCATATTTAAATTTGCCGTTGAGAAATCCTCAGATAAAGTTAGTTAGGAGTTTTTTAGGAAGGTTCTTAAGAGGATTAAATTCAATGACAAGTTTAACAATCTTATCTTGAGTTATGCAGTTGTTTTGTGGAACGGTTCCCCCTTCCCCAAATTAAACACACTAGGGGTTTATGTTAAGGTGATCTCTTATCTACGTACCTGTTCATGATGTGCATGGAATATCTCTGAACGATGATAACCACTAAGGTTAACAATAAGTAGTGGAAGGTCTAGAAAGCCTCCCCCAATGGGTCGCATATCTCCCACTTGTTCTTTGAGGGTGAACTTATCCTCTTTGTGGAGGTCATCAACTCCAGTTTCTCCACCGTACTTGAGACCCTTAATGATTTATGTAGAATATCTGGACAAAAATTAAACATGTCCAAATAAAAAAAAATTATCTCGCATAATATCCCTCGTAGGAAAACCGCTCTTCAGATTAGCCATTCATGCGACATCACCCTTACACATGATCTGGGTAACTGCCTTGGGACCCCCCTTATTCATGGTAGAGTAGGGAAACATCATTTTAGAAATATTATCAATAAAGTGAATAAGCATCTCGTCGGGTGTAAGTATAAGGTCATCTCTTTAGCCGGTAGATCCACTTTGATTCAATCGTCCACTTCCACAATCCTAAACTACACCATGCAAACAACCTTATTACCCAAAAGAGTTTGTGCATACCTTGATAAAATAAATAGATACTTATTATGGGGGACATCGAAAGCCATAAAAAAGTTCACCTTGTGCGGTGCGAGAGTGTGTGTAAACCTAAAATTTTGGGGGGCTTGGGCTACGTGACAGTGAGCACAACAATATTAGGATTGTCGCTAACTTAGGGTGGCGAGTCATCACTGAAAATGCCCCACTTTGGGTCCAAGTGCTTAATAATAAATATTTAAATGACCCCAACCTTCGAAAGTGACCAAGAAAAAGATGTGCTTCCCACATTTGGAGAAGCATTTATAATTGCCGCAATATCCTCCATAAAAATACTAAGTGGGTAGTGGGTAATGGCAAGCCCATTCACACCGGTGGTGTGGGGATGGTATTATCAAGTCACCTACAGATAATAAAAGTGCCAATTATGAGTCGATCGACTCACTTATAAACATCGATGGTAAGTGGGACATCCATAACATTTACAATACATTCACTTCTAGGACCACTTAACATGTCATTAGTACCACTCTACTGTGTGTGAATATTGGTAAGGATAAATCTACTTGGGGACCTAGTGCCAATGGAAAATTCTCTATCAAATCATGTTACTTCTCCTTGGTGAACTTTAGTTTGTATACCCTTCCCTTTGAGGCTTAGAATAAAATTTGGAATCTTAAAATGCCCCAAAAAGTTAAAGTTTTTCTCTAGCTCATTTTTAATGGAAAGATTCTTACAAACTAGAATAGAATCATAAGGGGCCTCACTAATAATGATAAATGTGATATGTTCAACGACATTGAGGACATCATCCACGTCTTTCATGGGTACCATATTTCTCGTGAGACGTGGCTCATCTAAATATCAGACATACTTATCAACAAGCTATGTTCGTTAGATTACTTAATTGGATCGAGGATAACAGTATGACGATAATAATTGGTATGTCCCATTCACTTCTTACTTGTGTAATATTTGGAAAGCCAGTAGCAAGTTTGTGTTTAATAAAAAAGATACCCCTCTTTATTTGATTGCGCATCTTAGCCAAAAGCATGTTGGTGATATTAAACAAGATTTTTGTCAAAATGATAATCAAATAAGGCTAGGTCACACTCTTCTTATTTCTTAGGTGTTTCCACCTGCATTTATAATTAAAATCACACAGATGGAAGTTGGGACAATGAAATCAAAGTTGGTTCCTTTGGTGTTATTTCTAGAGATGAACGTGGAAGTTGGTTAATGGGGTTTTTTGGCAAATCGAGAGGATACTAGTGCCCTCAAGGCCGAGTTAAAAGGTATCTTTTAAGGATTGAATGTGGCACATGAGAGAGAATGGAAGAACACAACCTTGAGTCAGAACCCCGAGATGTTGTTAACCTCATCAACAATGGTATGGGTGTCAGTCAAACCTACACTAACATAATTAATGACTATTGTGAGTTAATAAATATCATTAAGGCTAGTGTCGGTCATGTTTGCGCGAAGGTAAAAGGCGGGATTAGCTAAACTGCCTTATTGAGGATGACAAATATGGAAGGTCGGTGGAAAGAATGCTATTGATTGAGTGTTCAGTTGAATTATTTTTGTTTTTCCTTTTCCTTTTCCTAAAAAGAATAAATCGATGGAAAATTATATCATACAAATAGCGGATGTGACAGGTGAAACCCAAGGGAATGTATACAACTTTATAAAAAAATACACTCCCAGGAAGTAAGTTAAAACAACAAATTATAAAAATACTAGTATTGATTGATGTAATGCCCGAGGTAGTAAAAAATGAAAGGCTATCGAATGTCTTCCCAGTTTAAAGAAAAAAGGGGGCCAAGGTAGTACATATACAGATGTTAATTACCCAAAGCAGTTGTAAAAGATATCTTAAGACTGTTATGAAAATACATATGTTTGTTTCGTAGCTCGAGGTTGAAAATTATAACAGCCCAAACTTACTTTACAAAATCATTTCATTTGACTCATAGGTTCAAATAATTTAAATTGATTCATAGGACCAAGAACCCTTTGCAGAGAGGTTTTTTTCAAGGATCATCATTGAAATCATCAAATGTGAGTAATCCAACACTTGTAAAATTCAAACTGTTTGTCATCACCCCCATTTATATGGCAAGTAAGACCCCATGTTACATATAGAGCATTACTAGTCCACAACCAATATTTATTCGATCCCTAATGAAATTCACTCCAGAGCATTCTTTAGTACAATCACTCAATCGGCTCAAATTTTAGTACAATGGATTACTAAGAGGGAAGGTCTTAAACTTCCACCACTTGGTTGATCTTTTCATTACTAATTTCTATTTAGGTACAAAGCTAGGAAATGTGTTGGCTCACTTATTAAGGGTCTGTAAGAAAATGAATGAAATGACCAGACATTTCATCACACGTTTTAATACGGAGAAGATGGAAGAAATTAATTATGACGAGATGATGGAAATAAACATGAGCGATTATTGCCCGAAAAGTTGTATTGGGTATCCACTAAGGAGACACCGAGAACAATTTTAGAGTTTTTGTCCAAAACTGGTAAAATTATGAATGTTGAAGAAAAAATGGTGGCTAAGGAGTTATTCCACTTTATGGCCGATGCTAACAAGAGCTCATATATGAACAACGAGTCCAAGAATAATAAAAGGCTGGAAGGCTGAAGAAGTTTGATTAATATACCTCCAACCATAAGTGTGCACCTCATCTTTTATGACATTCGAGGAAGCAATGACGAAAATGGTCAGGTTAATTGAAGACTCCTCCTAATCGGATTGATAAAAACAAGTACTATGAATTCCATAAAGATCATTGCCACAACACTAACAATTTCCCATCTTTAAAGAACATTATTGATAATCTCATCACACGAGGTGACCTATAAAATAGGTGGGATGAGAAAAAACCTAGAAGATGGTCAAAGTCCCCTTATTAAATGGCAGACAAGAAGAAAAGGGGTCGAGATGAAGATTTGGATGATGATCCAAATTTTCCCAAGAAGCCTAAAGAACATGTGCACAAATTTAACTCTGACACCCCGACTAATTAAATACCGGGTAGCTACTCCTTTATTCAAATTAATACAAAATGTCAAGTTGGTTCAATTCATAGCATCACTGTCAAAAACATTTTTAAACAATTACTAGCCACCTAATATTTAAAAAGTGAGTTGCCAAATTTTATTAAGTTAAATTAACATGAAACCAATTGTATTATATGCTAACTATACCACAATCACAACAGAATAATAATAGAATAATAAAATGAGTTTGGAGTAACACTCCCCTGAATAATCCAAATACTGAATAAAACCCAATACAAAGTCTGAATAAAAATAACTCCAAAACTGAAATGAAACTGAAAGTATGAGAAAGCTATCACTAAATGGAAAGGGGTGACGTGCCCTAATAGATGAATGACCCAGTATAAAATCAAATGCATAATGTGGAAGCGTCTACTACCGAGGTCCTGTAACTTCCACAACAGCTACAACATGTCAATGGAATGGAACTCCTATTCTTGGCGTCCTTATGGCTGGGTACCTAAAAGATTTTTCAAGAAAATAGATTTGAAAGCAAACGGGTCAGAGCTAGAGGTGAAAACAGTTTAAAAATATAGCAAGTGCTTAATTGCATTAAACAGTGAATATTAAATACATGTTAGTTACGTTCTCTCACATGAGTTTCTCACCCGTCAACCAATGTGCATGCCTAATGCCTATACTTCACCGATCCTAGTTATGACGTTCTAACTAGTCTGTAACACATCCTATCCTCACACAATAATATAGGGTCGATTCATATCATTCTAACATGTCCTGTATGTGACTCACATTTTTATTGATCCAATTAATTCATAACAATTACGATAGGAAATTCTCATTATTATTATACCAATCAAAATGTCTCAATTATTCATATTCACACTTTAACAAAGAGTTTATTATAATTACAAGTATATTATTACCAGTATAAATATACAATAAGGGCACCCCTAGGCTAAGTTACGGTGCACACATACTCCCCTATCGAATCCCGGTACATCACGTACACAAGGACCATGTGTTTCAAATCTCTCAAGAACCGTTTCAATAAGTAAAATCACACGTATTGGAGGCGAACATAGTTCACATACCCATGGGTCACGCACATACCTACGCCCCCATGGTCAGCTGACTTATTAACTCAAAAATAAGTAATTCACAGCCCTATGTCCTTAAGGTACCAATCTAAATCCCCCCGTGGGCATGCAAAGATTAGAATGCCCTATTCTGAAAGCCGACCTCCCGTGATAACAAGTTTGGTAGGTATGTTATACACATAATAATCCATATACTAAGGATTCACAGAACTTAGATAACTGTTATTTTATTAAAGGTATGTTCTCAGCCCTATACCATTAATCCAAATCATACACTATGATTATTTCGGATGATATATATATATATATTATATTTCACTGATACATCTCATGCCATATAATTTCGAGTACTTAAACCTAACCGAAGCGGTTACTAATTATCCTAATTTTCCCACATATAAATTTAGTACTCTTAACTCCTTATTTATGTCCCAAATCCTAACTTATCACTCTTGAGGATTTAAATTATGTTCTCACATCATAAAATAGGGAATTACTCGTCGGACACTCGTAAATTCAACGCTACATTCCAACCCAATTCTAATACATTTTGATTTTCAAATATATATCCCTACTGGTCCTCTTCAAGTCCTAATGCATTCACATAATCCCCAACTACAACATTCGATGACCGGAAACACTAAAAATAAAAAATTAGGAAAAAGTCACCATTTCTGGAGGGATCGATCGATCGATCATGATCATCGATCGATCGATGGTTGATCGATCGACCTATGAATGTCGATCGATCGATCAAGCAGGTGAGGCTACGGATTTCTTCATTTTTCAGTCCCAGATTTGTCCCAAAACTTCATTACATGATGTGAAATCATAATATAAGTATATGGGGGTCGTTATACAACCTAACTACATGATTTTTAACGTTCCAAAACTTTTAAATCATCAACAATTAGCCTTTCTTGGATCAAATCTTCATATTAACACAAAAACACAATTTTTTCTATTTTCTTCAAGAACCATAATATTTATCTTCTTAGATCCATTTTTAATTCATCTAGGGTTATGATTTGGTTACTGAATTACTTCCATAACTAATCTACATGTGATTCCTAACCAAGATTTAAGTTTCTTCTCCAAATTTCACGAGTTTTCATCATTATTCAAGGCTATCAACAAATCCTACACTAGCATAGATGAATTGTTCGCTGAAACTTAAAGAAATAAAATCACTTGCCTTAGAATTGATGTTCTGATCTGCTAGTGATGTTAAAGTCTGGTTCACTCCCTCTCTCCGATCACAGTCCCGACGAAAAGTGGTGGTGGTTGGTGGTTATGGCTTTGTAACCCTCCTTTAACTTCTCCTCTTTCTCACGTTGCCCACTTCTTACTTTTTGACAAATAATGGACCTAATGGACCTAATATTATTTGCTAAATAAGCCCTAAAATTCGTGGGTCCAAATCCTTTCAAAATTAAAATGACTAAAATACCCTCTCAGGTTGTCGGTTTGGCCTAAAAATGCCCGGGGGACCAAACTAAACCCCCGACTAGTGTTTTCTGACCATTTCGACCCCTCTGGACACATTGACGCACTCAAAATGACCATACGGATGATAAAATTATAATTTACTTTTAAATCCAATTAAATTGATTCCTAGCGCGACTGACACACGCGTCCCGACTTAATTTCTCGAATTGTCATATTTATGACTCGCGACAATTTTAGTAAATTCCATATTCATATATTACTACATTCACCCAGTAATATTAAACATTATTATCATAATCAAATACCAATTCTCGTCTTGCTAGTATTTAGATCCGGATTAATTTCCAATTAATTCCCATTTAATTTAATTAATCCCATTAACTAAAATCAATAAAATTACGGGGTATTACATTAACATCATCTATTTTGGGTGCCACTTTATAGTCGTAGGTAACGCCGACAGTGGAGATGAACAAAAAAAAAGAAAAGTCTACCTCAACGAGGTGAAGGATTGTGCTCATGTTAGACATATCAACTTGGTCGACACTATGGACACTCTCCCTAGAAAGGTAAATAAAGTCCATCTTATCACTGATTTCTCTAAAAATGACCTGGTAGGTGTACTTTATCCCCATGACGACCCTCTGATCATCACCGTAATGGTGAATTAAAGTCAGGTGGTGAGGATTCTAGTAGATAAATGCAGTTCTACCGATGTTTTGTTCTATAGTTTTTTCAAGAGACGAAGGTTGAAAAATAGCAAGTTGGAGGTGTATCACAGGCCTCTGATTTTTTTTTTGGGGAGAATGTATTCCCCTTAGGAACGATTGATCTTTAGGTTATCATCGATATATGGTCCACTTTCCAAATAGAGATAATTTATTTGGTAGGGTCGGGTTGATGAAATTTGAAGTTAATTCATCTACTAGTGAACAGTGTTTGAAATTGCCTACAAGATGTTGAATTGGTGTGGTCAAGGGTAACCAAATTGAAACGTAAGAGTTTTGTTATACTTTTGTAGAGAAGGAAAAGTAGGAAAAGTTTACCACTTCTTAACAGATCGAGATATCGGATCCTCAAAATGAAGATACGCGTGTCAAGGGGCATATAGTTGAATAGATTGAGCGGGTGATGTTAGGTGAAGAGCACCCATAAATTACATCATATATGGTCTTGTCCATGCACCCATATTTTAAGAAAGAGTTAGCAAAATCTCTAAGGAAGAGGAAGGGCGTGTTTGCTTGGAGGCACGCGTACATGCATAGGATTGATCCAAAATTCATTTTCCATGAGCTTAGCATAATAAAGGATGTGAATCCTGTAAAATACAACATCGTGTGTTCATCTAGTCGAAGAACATTTCCATCAAGGAGGAGGTTGAAAAATTGTAAAAGGAAGATTTCATTGAAGATATTAAGTATATGGGTTGGCTTTCAAATGTGGTTATGGTCAGGAAGAAGAAAGAAAATTGGCTTATGTGTGTTGATGTCATGGACCTAATTAAGGCTTATTATAAGTACAAATATCATTTGCCTCATATTGACCAGATATTGAATGTTACTTTCAAGCACGAAGTGCTCACTTTTATGGACACTTATTAAGGGTACAACCATATAAAGATGAATCCATAAGATAAGGATAAAACTTGGTTCATCATTAGCCAAGGTACTTACTGATATAACGTTATTCCTTTTGGTTTAAAAAATGTTGAAGGAACATATCAAATGCTAGTGAAAATCATTTTCGAAGATCTGATTAAAAATCCCATGGAAGTTAATTATATATTGACCAAGATCAAGAAGGCTTTTGATTACATTAGTGATCGTGGTCGAACTTTTGATCAATTTAAAAATCACCAAATGAAGATCAACTCTGCAAAATATGTTTTTTGAGTCAGGGAGGGGAAGTTCATGTGCTTCATAGTCAACCATAGGGGCATAAAGGCGGATGTAGATAAGATCCAAGAACTGACGAATATACAGCCTCCTAAGAGAAAAAAAGGAGATTCAAAGGTTGATAGGAAGAGTCATAAAGATGAACCGTTTTATGTACAAATCCAGGGACAAATGTCTTTCATTCTTTAATATTCTAATAAATACCTTTGAGTGGAACGCCGAGTTTTAAACAGCCTTCATATAACTAAAGAATTACTTAGGTTATTCATTTTTATTGTCAAGGCCAGTACTTGGTGAAAAGATCTATTTGTACTTGATGATGTCATAGTCGGTAGTAAGTTCGACATTAGTTAATTAAGAAGATGGAATGCTGAGCCATTTCTACTACACTAGCAAGGCATACCGTGGAGAAAAAAATAAGTTTCCTAGGCTGGAGAAGTCAGCCTTAGCTTTGATTCAAGCTTCCCGTAAAAGGAAATTGTACTTTTAAGCACATATAATTATCGTTTATACAAACCTTACTCTGTGACAAGCTATTCATAAACCCAATAAAATAGAGAGACTGATGTCTTTGCATGCATAACTAAGGGAGTATGACATACAGTATGAACCCTGGACACTAATTAAAGGCCAAGCAGTATTCGATTTTATTGCAGAATTTACTTTCGAGGAAAACATTTTTGTGCAGATTTCTATGGAAGAGAGACCAACAATAAAGACACTAGGGCATACTTATATAAAATAGAGATCAGCATAAAAAATAACAGGGTAGATTTCTATAAAAGAAATATAAAATGTGAAGTTATTTCTATAAAAAAATAGCAGTATTCGACTTGGTCAAATATTTTTGACCAAGTCATTAATAGACCCAAGTCATCAGCTCGGTGGGAAGAAAGGACTCGTGATCTTGAGAAAGTAAAGAAGTTTTTCACGAGTGAATCTTAGTTGAAGGAATATTTGAAAAAGTACCTCCGATTTAGTTGTAGTGCGTAGACGACTCATTATGTCCAAATGACAGTGGAACCGACATGATAATTATGACACCTAAAAGGAATGGAATAGAGTATGACCTCAAATTCCACTTTGAGGAATCTAACAATAAGCAAGATTATTAACCTCTCGTAATAGGCCTAGAATTGGTATCGTCACTGGGCATCGATCAACTATCAATGCACAATGACTTTCAGCTTCTAGGAAACTAAGTCCTCGAATTTTATGAGTTCAGATAATAATCAATACAAAATGCTTGGCAAATGTAAAAGAGTTTTTCTTAAAGTTCTCGATTGGACAAGTGGTCCGAATATCAAGGTTTAAAAATAGATGGGAAAATGCACTTGCTCATTTGGTGTCAACGACTACATCAAAACTGAGAAGAATAGTACTAGTAGAAGTATTAATGCATCACAATAAATATGAATAATATGTTTTATTGATGGAGTTAGGCACGAGACCTTCCTAAATGTATCCTATCCGAGCATAGTTAGAGACCAACATAGTTTCGCAAGATCCAAAATAGGCAAGGATAATCCCCTACAAGGAGGCAAAGTATGTATTATAAGGGGAATCCTATTTTGACGATGATTGATCATGTCACTGCTTAGGTGCATCCATCCTGTTGAGGTTAAGGACTTGATAAAGGAAGTTCATGAGGGCTCATGTGGGGCCATTCAGAAGGCAAATCATTTATTAAATGAGTGGGCACATATGGTTACTACTATCCCACATCAAAAGAAGATTATGTAAGCTATGGGAGGAAGTGCAACATGTTTAAAAAATATACCATAATCCAAAAAAGCCCTGGAGCAACATTTACACCGATCACACCCCCTTAGATCTTCTCTATATGGGGGATTGATCTGGTCAGCCCTCTATCAAAGACACGGGGTAGATTCAAATATTTAGTTGTAGTAGTGGATTACTTAACTGGGTGGAGGTTGAGCTCCTAGTCGAGATACCATGTAAAATAAATCTTCAATTTCATACTGAATAACATTATTTGTCATTTTGGAATGCAATATTCCTTCATCGTAGATAATGGCACTCAGTTTGACAATGATAAATTCAAAGATTATTGTATTCTTTATGGGATCAAGAAGTTACACAATGCTCTAGGTCAACCATGGTGCAATGGGAAAATAGAGGTGATGAACATAACCCTTCTAGACGATATGAAGAAGAGGCTAGATGACGCCAAGGGAAACTGGATCAATGAGCTTTAGAGAGTACTTTAGAAGTATATGCCAACACCGAGAATGATGACAGGAGAGACTCCATTCATGTTGGAATTTGTTACTGAGGTGATAATACCCATTGAGATTATTTTACCCATCCATTGGGTACTCAACTTTAACTCACTAACAAGAGATTTAATGTGAAGGCTTGGTTAAGATCTTATAAAAAAAGTCATGGAATACATAGCACTAGAGGGTGCAGTCTATGAGAAAAGAATTCTCGGTTTTACAATAAAAGAGTAAAACCAAACACCTTAAAGCAATGAGACTACGTGCTACATAATGTGATTCAAAGAGGGAATAAGTCGGAACTAAATTGGCACAACTCATATAGGAAATTTGATGTCGTATAACCTGGAACTTAAAAAATTGAGAATTTGGAAAGTGAGCATGTCAATAATCGATGAAACGCCGATCACCTGGAAGATTAAATATCAAAAGACTAAAACCATGTAAACAATTTTTATTTCCTTTCAATATGTTTTTAAGTATGAATGAGAATCAGAATTACATCATCTACACGCGATTGTCATATTAAGATATTTTTCTTTATTTAATGTTTGTTTTGTCAGTATGAGAGATGTGCAAGAAGGCAAGGTCGAAGACATATAAGTACCCAAAACATCATGATACACGATCAAACTCACACTTTATATATGACTTCGTCTTTGGATATGTCATGACTGATAAGTTGCAGATAAATTTGGGAAAACCAATACAGTCACGTGGAAGATAAGATTCGACCATAATTGACTAATGCATTGATAAATACTAGTATATTTGGTCAAATCTATTAAGCAATACTGACACATGGTCAGGGTGATAAGACCTATCCATACGAACAGTAAGATAGCACAAGCATTGGTATATTCTAAGATAGGATACTCAGGTTCATCTAATATGTAATGATTATAAGTCTTAAGCTAATGGTCAGCCTATCTCAATAGTATGCATCTAGTAAGTTGACATAGCAGGTGGACAAAATACTACCTTAAGCCCATATAACTAGCACTAAGTAGGAGGTAGGCGAGACCCAACCACATTTACTTGTCAAAAATATTTTCATTTTAAAAATTAACTACAATTGATGGTTAAAATGTTAGTTAAGAAAAATAATTGGCATAAATTCAAAACATATACACACATGCATACGAGAAATTGAATCTTATTTGATCTCAAGGTTATAATATAACATAACTGCAAATATTCATTATAAAATATAATGGAAGGATAATACAAAACGATTCATGGTGACGCAAATTGAGAAGTACTAAGCCACATTCTCATTCTTGGAGCAACATCAGGAGTCTGGTCACTCTTTATATTCGCATGGCAAGTAGGGGCAGCAGGTGCATCAACTATGATAGTGCCTCGAGAAACTTTTAGAGCAATAAAAAGACTATTCTCTATAGCAATAGTCTGGTCAGCTTCACCAATATCATCATCTTTAGTGTCAGACTTAGCAACATCCATCAATTACTAAACGACCAATGCCATGGCTTCCTTATCATCGCCCTCCGATTTACTGACAATATTTGAAATATCAAGGTAATGTTTCATAGACTTATTCTTAACGTATTTGTATCCATTAATAAATAAGTTACAGTCTGTATGTTACGGTTAGTAGATGCTTTGAACATGGAAATCCTAACCTCTTCGGCCTCAACTAGAGCCTCATTAGCTTTAATGAGCTCTTATTTCACCCTAATAAGCTCCCCATTGGTCACGTCAAGATCATGTTTATACATAGCTATCTCATCATTGGACTTTCTTATCACCTCCTCAAAACTTTAAAATTTGATGGCATTAGTGTCAACTTGGTCCGACAGCTTTTTTTGACCACCTAGTCATCCCTCGCTTGGAGCTCGCAACAACTCTTCTTCATCTCATTAGAAAAAAAATTCATTACACCTTTCAATTAATTGTTCTGTTAGTTGATGCAGTGATGGTTTGTACCTGCTCCTCATTAGCATGGTGGTTGGTCACGAATTGTTCTCTTAAAATCGTGGCAGATATTGCATCCTAGAAGGAAAAAGGATCAGCAAGAAACAATGTATTTGGTAAAGGCATATGGGTACAAATTTAATGAACATACCATAAACAGACAATGTTAAACCAATCTCCATAAAACATCAGGATTACAACACCTCCAAAATTCAAAATCCTTACTATTCGTATAGTTATCGACCAAATTTGTAGCATGTTAATTTAGTGGAAAATGGAATCAAGATCATTCTTTAGTTTCTCGATAGTGATGCATTATTAGGATCAAACTTGAAACCTTAAACCTCACCATAATGGGAGGACGATCCCAGCCACGAACGAGTCGACGAGAAGGAAATCCATCAATTTGAATCCTCTCCATAATATACCCATGTGTCCTAGCATCACTCTCCATTGGAACCTTAGTGTCACATTAGGTAATGGGGGCCTCAAAGGCCCTTTTGTCATTAACAACATGGGGACTGCAAGGAATTTTATTATTCCCCTTAGATTTATCTTTAGCAGCAACATCAACTTTAACGTTCCTTTAAGCGTTAATCTCAGTTTACTTTTTGTCCTCTGTCCTAACCCTATTTTGGGAATCAAATTTCTTCTTGGCTTTAGAAACTACATCATCCTTTACTTCTCTTGTTACTCCAGACTTTTGGGGTGAGAAATATCCATGGCAATATAGTCAACTATGTGAGGTGGCATCCCGCTATAAGGTTTGATAATAAAGACTGAGGTGATGGGAGTATAAGATGCACAAAAATAAAATAGTTAGTCATATCGGAGTTCATAAGAAAAAGACAATTTGATACAACAGAATCTTATCACCTTCTTCAACTTTGACTTTAATAACCTCGTCGATTTTAACACCTTGGTCGGTATCAATAGGTCCTACTGCTACCAAGGGAACTAATGTCTCCACAGGAGGAATACCACCAGGAGGAGTGTGTTAACCAATCCATATGAACTTGGATAAAGATAAAAGATTCTCAAACTTTGGGGTATTGGTCACATAAAATGTTTCAACCATCTCCCATAGTGCAGAAAGCAGTACATGAGCTTTCTTCACTAAAATCATTCAACAAGGTTGTGAGCACAATATCAGTTATAATGAAGTTAGAAGGAAAATAAATAAATAAATGTTTACCAATTTTATTTTGCTCACACTAACAGCGTAGAACCCTACAATACCTATTATACTTATGTTCTCTGAACTCCCAATAACCCTTCATAAACACATAATTATTTTTCCATTTATGGTTACTCATCTAGAAAACCGTTAGCATTCTAAAATTGTACTTGCTAGGTGAAAAGTAATAATACCCAGGAGCTTTGGCATTGTCATTTATACCATTCACGACCTAAATATATCCACTATAAGATGCAAACCTTTATGTGACTGCAAAAACACCATCTCCCCACGAATGTTCATTTAGGCATTAGGTTTAAGATAGGTTGGAGAAACCTCATAGACCTTTATAATGGACTTTATAATCGGATGTAAGGACATATGAATACAAACTTGGAGTGCTCATATGGGGAGAAAAATATCATCTGCATTGAGATGACCATAAATGATCTTATCACAATTGTAGAGGTAACCTAATAGTAATATTGGTGGCAAAATCATACTTCTATCTCACGGAATCCAATGCTTGCTCTATCACATCGCAATCATGACATGTGGCCTAAATGTTGGAAGGGTCATAAGATCCGGAGGAACTCCCAGAAGCGACCTCCTCAGAAGAAGATACATCAATATGGGAGATAGAAAATGTGGGTCTTTTAGACATGACTATCTTAACCAAAGCTTCCAAGTCATTGATTTATACATTTGAGGACAAGTTCACAAAATTTCCACCACCAGGATGGTGGTAAGCCTCGTTAACTATATTTGGTCCCACAAACTCAATATCCTAATACTCTACTTCTAGAGATTGCAGAGAAGACCCAACAGAAGATTAATCTTGAGGGGTATACCTAGGATGAGAATCACTTGGAAACCTATCTACTATAATGCTAAGGAAACCCATATATAAGCTTCTTATTTGGATAACCATATGTTGATGTAGGAATGATCATTCACAAAGGTCAAATTGGATTCGAGGGATCGATTAGTGGAAGGAATGATGGAACTTGGGGTAAATAAAGATTTAAGGGTTGTTTGGTTTTTGAAATCAAAGATTTGGGTGAGATGGAACCTTTTAACACCTAAAATCCCTAAATTTAGGAAAACCTAGGCCAACTAACTCAATAAGTGGTTTAATCAACCAAAAGAGCCAACGACAATAACAAATCACAATCCATAAAGGAAGAAGTTGCATAAAAAGTCAAAACAAAACCCTAAGAGGGTACAAAAGGGGAAACGTGTAACTAAAACCCTAAAATCTTTGAAAATGGAAGAAATTCAAAGAAATTCACCGAAACATAGTTTCTAAGTAAGGATACAATCAGTAATGGAGTAAAGCAGAGAGGTTTTTAGACGGAGAAGAAATTTTGTTACGAAATGAATGAATTTTATTTCTCTAAAAAGTAATCTCACAAAGGAAACATTTGTGCAATGATTAAAATGATTCCGAAATCATCTTTTTATAATCTTTACCCCTATTAATGTATGACATGACATCTGCCTGGGATAATGGACTGATGTGGCATAGACTTGCACACGCTTCCTAAGGCACGTGCATCATGATTGGATTAAATGCTAGTCTCAGCGTGTGATACGTGGAAAGATCAACTCTAAGTAAAAAAAATTATAAGCCATTCTGCTCGATGCACACCAAAAAGCTTCAAAGATGACCAAAAAGTGTAGGTTGACAACTTTCCACTACTAAAACTTCACTCACTCAATTTGGTCAGCACACACACAAAAGACATAATACTCCAAAGAATTTGTTGCATACCTTAGTCGTGAGAAAACTCTTATGGTCTATTGTTGTACCATGGATATGGTATGTCCCATGAAATAATCAAAAGATGATAACTTGACTCACGTATCTCTTAAGGGAGGTCAGCTCACCCACCTATTCAGTCATCCAGTGAAATTATGGTCGGCCCTAGTGTCACAGGCTGTTGATTTAACCCATCAAGCTTATGGTCGTTAACATCGTTGCATAACACTGTCAAAGTAATCATGAACCATGTGATAGTGTGATGTCATCAACAATCATATCACACATGCATTTAGGAGATACATAAATATCCTCCTCCACGTGTGTGTATCAAACTCATGGCTATCCCACTTACAATCATGTAAAAGGTGTACTTACCGAACCTATAAAGGAACGACACATGCCCCACTCCATTATCTCTCTTCTAAGAGCCTATATATAGAACGCTATCCGTCATTACAAATGGATCGAGATATTTTTTATACCGTTATATTGTACATTTCTAGAGTGAACACGAGAGCCTGTAACTATTACCCATCAATGGCATTTTCCATCTAAATCTATACAATCAACATTAAGACGTGTGGAGGTAAGCACCTCTTAAAGACAAACCATGTAAACCTTATTTTTATCCTTATCTCTCATATCTCTCCATCATTTTATGTAGATTAAATTCTATGTATATGTTATTGTTTATCATTAGTTTACACTTTCTAAGGACCAATTAGTATACTAGATTTAGGCGATAGTAGTCATTATAGTGGTGTATGGCTATTCATATCTTGTTAAAAAACACCATAAGGTGACCTCTTCATTTGTAATGGGTGCAAACATAGAATTTTTTGGTTCAACATTGGATAAAATTCCAAGGATGAGTTATCCTTGGTAGCTAGGTCAGGTCCGTAAGGATCTAACACAAACTTAGCAACTTGTTCGGGTGTGGTGTTGGAAGTGGATGCACCCTCATAATATATGACACAACTCACATTAAAAACTAAAACATGACTTTTGAACGTATTTCCAACTTTGTTAGATGTTTCCTCTAAGGTGACTTTGACCTCCCAAGCACATTTGAGTTTTTTCTCGAGTTGGGAAACACGGGCTTCAAATATCTTATGAGTTGCCAATGATGGTTAAAGATCTCTCGTAAGCCTAGCCACTTAGTTAGTCATGTCATTATTTTCCCTACCCTTGGAAACAATTTTCTCTTTAAAATTTATTCTCATTGATTCCTCACTCTCTCTTGAAACATCAACTCCTTCTCTAAAGACAACACCCTAAGAGTCAATTTTTTATTTTTATTTTTAGTCTTTAGAGACTTGGTTTAAAGTTTAGAATAGTGTATTGGAGATCACATTAACCCATTTAAATCATCACCCTAAAGCTCTCTGGACTGATCGAGTCATTATCAAAACTATCACATTTAGAAATGTACTCATTATCAGGAGACGTACTTTAAGTTCTAACATGACTAGCCATGAATGCGGTGAAGATACATCCATACGGTGATTCAAACCCAAAATCCATCGACTCAGCATCACTGTTTCTTATAGTGTCATTATAGGTGGCTTTGCCTTTGCCCAATCTCTTAAGCCTACTGAAACACTCGTGGTCTTTATCACCTTTCCCCAAACATTCATAGCATGTTTTGATTAATCATTCAAAGGATACTCACCTTTAACTTTCTATTGATCTTTCTCAAAAAAGTTCGTACCTGTTTTGTAATTTTTTTTCTCAAAAGTGTTATTTCCTAATTTGGATGAATTTTGATTTTTGAATTTTAGATTTTATTTAAAAAAAATAGCAAATAGGGCAATATCATTTTGATCAAATAGTAAAAAACCTACTCTTTTTCTGATTAGGTTTTGAAGTTATTCCTTTTTCTTTATTTTTTTGGGGTTGGAGAACATGTCTAATTTGTAAGTCCGAAGATCACCTACGAGTTCTTAATAAATATCATTTTCTGAGTTTTCACACCAAACTAAAACATGAGTTTACAATATCAGACATACGAGCATAAAATTAATCAAACATTTCAGTTTCACGCATGCAATTAACAACATTGGTAACCTCGTGTGTGAGATACAAGATATCCCAAGCTTCTTTGGACGTGGTACACATCATTATATGATGAAATTCGTCAGATGTAATAGCAACAAAAATGGCATTGAAACCATGAGAGTTCAAATTAATCGATCCAAAATGATCGTAAGTTCAAATTACGAATGGCTTAAGACTAAATTTTTTTCATTAGTCACGGTAGTAGGAGTCCACTAACGTTTAATAGCGAGATAAATTCACCATTCGATTAATTTTAGTGATGATCTCATTCGAGATTTCCATTAGGCTTAACTCATTCCATTAAACAAAGTTGGCCTATTTTACGTTTCTCCATATTACCGCCGAGATTAATCAAATAACTTGTAAAAACAAGCTTTGATACCAATTTGAAAAACGTGAAGAGTGGTCCGGCTATATGATTAAATTTACAAATTCGTAGATCAGGTCACTAACAAGTCAAATTCAATTTTATCTTAATTAATTAGGTGAAACTAAACATAGAAGATATATAATTTTAATCGAATCAAACAAACCACAACATGAGGTATGAGGAGAAAACCCTTTTGGGAAAAAGACCTTTTCAACAATGTTAAAACTAAGGTATTATAAAATGACACAGGCAGACCGATGAACTTAGACTCCACTAAGCATCGCAGTTATATCTCCTTCTTTATTGATAACTGAAAGTGTTTCACATCAAGCAATGCTCCATAACTAGAAGCACTTGCCTTGGTGTCCACCGATCATCCTCAGAAAACTCTATTCCTATCTTCAATAGTGAATAATCAACTCCATAAGGATATGAACATGTGGTGTGTTCTTTCGGGTTTGATAAAGTGATCACTAAACATTGAATTTGGTTAACCAAAGTGTTTTATCACAAAATATGTGTAAACATTCTTGCAAAGAAGTGTAAGTTTGTATCTCTTTAAATTGGGAGAAAAATTTCTAAGAGATAGACTTTAAAATACTGCATTTGATATCAAGTTAAAAACTATTTTTGTAGGCTCATTTGAACAAATTATACCTCATTCGAATGATATATGCAAAGTCATTTGAACAACATCGAATAAGTGATCTAACAACACCAGCACGATGAGGAAGAAAGTCATTTGAAGTTTCATTCGAATTGATGAGATCTAACGTGTTCAAGACACTCGTTCGATCTACCTTTCAAAACTCATTCTAACGAGATGACTTAAAAATGATTTTTTTATTAAATTTTTTTGAAGATATTTTATGTTTTAAAAACTTTTAACATACCCATGAATATAAAATTTACACAAAGTCAACCGCATATACATTATCCGTATGATGTAATGATTAAATAAACACCATGATCTTTAATTGTCGAGTTCGATCACTAACTTCTCTTCGGTTCAAGTCCTTTGAGAATGTACATGATGATGTAGAGGTGTAACGAAATAGACAAAACTAAAAACATAATGATCAAATATAAATATTTATCTCACAGTGGTCACCCTGTTATTATAATCGATACCCTTCGTCTAAGAGTTTTCAAATCTATATGATGAGGTTTCAAGGTTACCGCCTACGAGAGTTAAATTTTCATATTAATTTACCTTTGGGCACCCAAACCATAGTGACGCCATCATACCATATGGAACCATCAGAGATGTGATAGTTATGGGAGAAGACCCATAAGTTATTGAGTTAATGATTCATACGGAGGAGAATGTCTATGTGGGGATCTCATGTGTTGTTCGTGAAGAAAAAACATGATTCACTCCTATTGCGTGTCGATTATAGGGAGTTAAATAAGGTCTCAATACAGAATAAGTATATGTTTCCCCGTAGTGATGATTTTTTGATAAATTGATGGGCTCATTATTATTTTCCAATATTACTATGTGCTCGGGTTATCATCAGTTAAGTATTAGGGTGGAGAATATATGAAAGTGTACTATCATTATGCATTATGGATCGAATGTATTCTGAGTCATAATATTTGGGCTGACGAACACACATGTAGTTTCCATGGACGTCAAGAATAGAGTGTTTTGCCTATACTTAGATGAGTTCTCCATCATGCTCATTGCCATCTTAGTGTATTCTTATTTAGAGGATAATGTGCATCATTTGAGGTTGGTTTTGCATACACTTACGTAGAACAAGTTATATGAAAAGTTCTATAAGTGAGGGTTTTGGCTCCACAAGATTTAGTTTTGGGGGGATATTGTCTCTGAGGCTGAGATTTTGGTGGATCCCAAAAATGTATAAGTGATTATGGATTGGAGATAGCCCATGATGGCTACTAAGGTTAGGAGATTCTTGGGTTTTCTAAAGTACTATCGGAGGTTTATTTAGGGGTTCTCAAAGATTGATGAGCCATTGACTAAGCTTGCCCGAAATGGGGCACTATTTGTTTAGAGTGCGAATTGTTAACGAGCATTTGTGGAGATCATGGATAATCTCTTGATCAAGCATTTTCCAACTTTTCCACGGTGCATCATCGAGTATATTGTTTACATTGATGATTCACTTAAGGTATCGATAAGAGTTTTGATGCAGGAAGATAGGTTCATAGCTTATAATTTTCATATGATTAAGCTACATGAGGTAATATACTCGACTCGTGAATTAGATTTTCCAGAGGTCACATTCAACTTTTATACTTGGAGACAATATTTCTTGGATGAAAGGTTCTCATTGTTTTTTTTGTCACAAGAGTCTTTAGTATTTATTCAAAAAGAGAGACCTATATATGAGGCAGAGAAGATGCTTAGAGTTTGTGAAGAACTAACACTTTTTGATTTAGTACCACCTAGAGAAAGAAAGTATTATTAAGGTTGCTCTGATACATTGGCTGAAATTTACTTTGGTTGTTTATATTATTCACATAGGGAGGATTTGGAAGATTTTTTGGTAAGGAGGTGGAGTACCTTAAGACAGATGGATTTAGCGGATGCCTTCTTAGTAGTAGTGATAGTTACTCTGACTATCATATCGCAGGTTCTCCAAGCCTAGTAATAAGATTCCGTTTGTTAGGAAAATGTGAGGGAACTCATAGCAAGTGGGGTTCCATTATTCTCAATTAAATCGGATGGAGGGTTATGATTCCAGGGATAACTACTAGTGCTCGAGGATCCATAGGTGCAAAAAGCATGCTCATGGTTTGCTGTATAGGGTATATCCTGAAGGGATAAGATGTACCAGGGTATGCGACAATCATAATGGAGGTTAGGTATGTAGAGATACGTGTTGAATTATTTCTCTAGGTGTTCCACTTGTTATCTAGTAAAAGTCGAGCACCAGGAATTAACTACGGAGTTATAATCCTTAGAGGTCCCTCAGTACAAATGTGAGGCCTATCCACGGAATTTATTTTGGAATTACCAATATCATAGAGAGGTCACTATTACACGTGGGTCGTCATCAACAAACTGATGAAGGTAGCTGAATTACTACCTGTTAAAATGGATTACACTACAGAGCAATACAACAGACTATTCATGGTAAAAATTTTGAGACTTCATGAGGTGCCGTGGACATCGTGTGTGGTAGTGGAATCAACTTTGTTTCACAGTTATAGAGATAATTTCAATATGTAATATGAGTGTATTTCATTATGAGCACGACTTTCCACCATCATTCAGATAGTCAAACTGAGCAAGTGAATTCGATTTTAGAAGACATGCTTTGTGATTATGTGTTATATCTCAATGGAATTTGGGACAAGAACTATATGAGGCATTTTATGAATGATTGTTCTACTTTCCCAATTATTAGGAGGAATTAAAAGAGTATAGGATGTTTGGATCGGGCCTCATTCGGGAGACCTTGAAGAAGGTGGAACTTATTTGGACATGAATGAAGGTATCCCAAAACCACCAAAAGAGTTATGTCGATAAGAGAAAGAGTTATAATTAGGGGAAAAGGTGTTATCAATCATCTTTGTGACGAAGGGGGTAGTAAGATTTGGATAAAAGGGTAAATTACATCCTCGATATATAGGCCCCATTTTTAATTCTAGATATAGTGGGCCTAGTGGTGTATCATTTCTCCTTACTCAATTATCTTCAACGATTACATAACATTTTCTACGTGTTTATATTGATGAGGTTTTCGAGGGATGTGATTCCTATCATCACTTCAACCTCGATGTAATTGAGTTATCTAGTTACGAGTAGAGGCCCAAGTGACCCCTCATGTAGAAATAAGAGCACTTATATTTTTGAAAATTTTTACAGGAAAATCTCACATGAATTTATTCAAAATGTTGAACTCGGTGACATTGAATGTCTAAAAGTAGTAACTTGTCTATCAAACACTCATATTTTAAAATGTTGCTTTTCAAGTTTTTCAACAACTTTGGGTTGAATGACTTTCTTATTCTTCTCAAACTTAAGAACATATATATTGTACTTTTAACAAAAAAGATTTTCTCCTCAAGATTATTTTTTTTAAAATATCTTTTCCTTTGTTATCTTGTGATGAACTCCCTGGTGCATCATTTTTATTTTAACACAGAAAACCCATAGTTTCATTTTAAAGATGATTAAAAATATCAAAATCAATTCTTTAAGCACCATTCAGAATCATCAATTTCTCAACAAGCATTTTAATCATTTTATTCGAACGATCATCCAAAGAAAGTTTTAGTTTTAAAGAATTTTCCAAGTCACTCTTAAGAGGAATACTTTACTTATTTTACTCATTTTCCTTGAGTTCAAACATTTTTCTCTCCTTTCTAAGTGTACGTTTAATTCAAGGAGATCCGCTTTTTTACTTTCAAATGATGCATTTTGAACATTCACATGATTTAGCAACCTTTTGAGCTCTAAAATCAAAACATAATTTTCTTTCAAAAAATCACCTTCCTCTTCAAACTTTATAATTTTATTTCTCATTTTAATGTTAGAATTTTTAAATTTGAGCGTTTCATGAAATAATTTAGGGGACCATCCTATTAAGTCATGTTTGAAGGGAATATTTCCTATTAGGTCCTATCATAATATTTTTTCCTTAAATGGTCCCATTTGTGCATACAATGAATATTCACTGTATGTTTACAAATGATACCTATTGGAACAAAAATCTCATTTCATGGGACCTGATGGAGCAAAAAAAAGATGTTAGGACCTATTGAACTACATACTTAGTAAACGGGACTAAATGGTAAAAAACTCAATAATTTATTACATAAATGGCTAAACCTCACTTTGTTCGTCATCATTTTCATTATGTGCAATCTAGAAACTAGGGTCCCTCGATGTAAGTGAAGTGTTCTTAGCTAACAAATAACGTGGCGATGAACTCAAATTAGAATGAAATTATCCGAACTCACAATAAATGCATTCATATCCACGATATCCATGGGAATACATGAGACAAGAAAATAGGTACGAACAAGCAAACAAACGGATAAGGATATAACTCAATCAGATTAATGCTACAGAAATTGAGGACCAAAGCTCTCATACCAATTGATAATAATGTGTGAATTACTAAACCAAAATCTAAATGGGGCTAAATAGGTTTGTTGGCTCAATTTTGCCAAATTTTTAGTTTCTAAAAATAATTCTTCCGTATTTTCTAATCCTTAGAACAAAAGTAATTCGAAAGTCTTATTGAAATATCACACATAAGTAAATCAAATAGATTTACATCACCTATGCACAACGTAACACACCTAAGTCAAATTTTAATTTAAACTGAGTGATCAAAACAACCTAAAGTGTATTGTGGGATCAAGTGTGTTAGATAGGAAGAATATAAAAATAAACAAAGATAAATAAACCCCAAAAAAATAACATTGAAAAACCCCCATACCTAGGGGTAAAAAACCTCACATGAAGTCAATTTCCATTTTTAAAATTTGTAATTCCCCATATTTTTATGCATTAAAATTTTATTGATTTATTTTGTGTACCTCCATGACATGTGATGTTAGTATTTTAAATCTATATATGTTGTATAAATAAATCTATAATTGGAGTTAAGGCACGATAAAATACTAATAACTATTTTAACGTGATTGTGAATTATGGGTGAGTATGGAATGACCAATGGTTTGGTATTGAGGATTCCTTGTCTGAATTTTCCCCTTGGTGTCTGATTCCATTGAATTTGATATAGTTCCATATAATGCCAAGTCGCACCAAATTAATAAATAAGTAAATAAATGACCTTCAGACTCGTACCACTTTATTTAACAAAATTTTAAAGTTAGATTTATAATTGGTGATTCGAAGTTTTTGGTTATGTTTTAAACGTGTAGGATGCAAAGTTTTTAGAATTATTTGAAGTCATTTGGGATTAATTGTGGGATATTTTAGATGAGACCCATTTGGGGCCTAAGTACAATTTCGAGATTATAATATTTTAATTAGTCATTGGGGGTCTCATAAGTCACTTATCATCATTTGTGAGTCACCTTAAGTTTAAGAGAGAAGAAACTTTAAGAGAAGAGGAAGAGTTGGAACGATCTTGAGGTACTTTTCTTCACAAACTCTATTAAGTCAATTCTATTTATAAGTGAATTATAGTTTCCTCTATGTTAAATTATATCTATTAATTGATATCTAAATATAGTCAAGCCATAATATGATTTTAAGATTAATTAGTTCATTTTTGTAATTAGTCAAATTAAGATATTAATCATGTCAATTTTTATCGTACATTAATTGGTTTCTTTATGAGACTGGATTGAATCTATTAGAGAATGATTATAAGTTGTTTTACTCTGTAAATCCTTTACAAGCATTTTTTATCCTTTACAAAACCCAAGCACACAAAAAAATCTCCAAATCATTAAAAAAATCCTTTATAAGCTCTCTAATTGGATCAATCGGTCCATTAAAACTCTAGGTTAATTGTTGAAATTGATGAACTATGGTTCTTATAGTCAAATTTGAATTTTCAATTGAATACTAAATGAAAACTTATTAAATTGTTGTAAGATTTAAGTTCCAATTTGTATTTGAAGTGGTTTCATTATTGGGATGTTGGTTGGGAGTTAGATTATGTTTTTGAAGTCGTTCATGGTTTTCTAAAGAGATAAATGAAACTTTAGAGAAGATAAACCCCATAGCTAGGGAATTTTTGAAAAACAAATAGTTGTCGATCTTTCGACGCTTTGTCAATCGATCAACCCTGTCACTTTTGTGAAATTTGGTCTTATGATGGTTGGGTGGTTTTTGGAATTTTTTGTTAATTTGGTGATGATCTTTAGTCCAATTGTTTAAATATGAGCATACGTATATTATGGGTTGAAGGATTTAAATTGTCATAATAGTTAAATACCTAATTCCATGATATGTTGTGAAATTAAATAATCATGTTAAGATTTAGAATCTTGTGAATTGGTACACTCTCTTTTCTTGTATTAATTTTGTAATGCATACCACATGTGATTTCTCTTGGGTGATGTACTAGGGGGATCCCATTATATGGTGCGTGTGATGTCTGCCTCAGTGATAGAGTGTGACACCCTGCCCAATTAAATATCGGGTGATCAATCCTTTATAAAATTTAAAACAGAATGTTCGGTTGATTCATTCTTAGCATCACTGTCGAAAACATAAAAACTTTATTAACCACCTAATAATTAATTAATCTAGTGTCAAAAATTATTTTTTCTTTTTAAGTAAAATCATTTAATTATCAAACCAAGAAATTAAATATAAACCATCCATGCATAATTAATTAATATTAACACTGAATCAGAATCACATGCCGGAATAACTAAGACCGGATAAAACATTCCAGTTCAAAACTCCAAACCAAAATCATAATAACCATAAATCCAAATGAAAATGAACGGAAAGTAAACAGAACATAATCTCTGAAAACTGTCTAAGGAATGGGTGATACATGCCCTAAATAAAAAGTCTATAATGAATGGAAATGAAATGATAGAGGCTTCTAATACTAAGACCTACAACTTCCACAACGACTGCAGCATGCCAAGCAATCCAAATCTCTAAGCCTGGTGCCCCTCTGACTGAGCACCTGATATAATCCATATATATAGCAAGAGATAAAAGAGATGCAAGAAATGGGTCAGAGCCCGATGTGTAAAAATATTTGTTTTAGCAAGTATTTAAAAGTAGCAATAAAGCAAGTATCAATTGCATGTTAGTTCGAACTCTCACATGAGATTCTCACGTCTCGTCTATTGTGCACGCCTAACGTACACCTGTCCCCACTTATCCATTTGTAACACTTCTAATTGATAAAGACTTACACTTCTGGTTATAACTCGTACTAGCATTTCGAAATTCCCAATTTGTTTCCACATTATTAATATCAGCATTTATTAATAAATTCGGTTAAGTGTTATCACACTAAGTTAAGTATTCACGAGTTACGTTACTTAAGATTATATTGTCCTAATATCCTAAAATTTCTCCCGATAGGAATAACACAAGAGTATATATATATATATATATATATATATATATATATATATATATTCCACACAATAATATACACATACTAATACAGCACCCCAAGGTTAAACCTGTAGTGCATTGCATACTCTACTATCATGTCCCGGTGCATCTCGTACTCTAATAAAGACTATCGGTTCGGAAGTTTCCAACGAACCATATATACAAAACACACATAATGGAGGGGAACGTAGTTCATATATCTATGGGTCATGCGCATTCCTATGCTCCCATTGCCAGTTGGCTTATGAAATCACCAATAAGCCTTCACAGTCCCATGTTCTGAGATACAAGTTAATAATCCCCCCGAAGGTCACCCAGGATAAGACTGTATCTAGACCACCTCCCGTGATAGCATGAAGCTAGGTATGTCATACACAAAATACTAGCAAGTAATAGGTATTCACACATCCTGTTCATAATTATGGGTATTCTTCCAGCCTTCTTATATATTTGTCATACATATTTCATTCTCATTATTACGTATTTTATAGTACTACTAAATTGCCACAACTCTTTAGTAATTTCCAAAGTAACTCTTCTTTCTGGATTAATTACAATATAAAATGCACCTAATTCCTCATAGACCTACCTCGTTTCAAATCCCTTAACTGGTAATTTCCCTCACTTGTAAAGACTGGACAAATCCCAAAACTGCCCCTAAGAAATTTCTCAGAATTCACCCTATCGCTCGAACCATATAACATGTCATTTGAACGAATTCCACGTGTCGCTCGAGCGACTTCACGAGAGATGCAATCACACTTGAATGACTTCGGGCAAGATCGCGCGAGACTGCTCTGTTCGTCTTTTACCCAGAATTTCAGCGTTTTCCCACCATTTTTAACCCTAAAACCTTTAAATCAACATCCCAAACTCCAAATAAATAGTTCCAATCCGAATTGCATCAATTATATATGAATTCTAACATCCTAGAATCATCAAATCGTTACGAATCGTCAATAAAACATGGAATCCCCAAATTAATATACCAAAACCCTAGCTCTTAAAATTCTTATTCAAGAACACAAAATTTCTAGATTCGTTCTACATATAAGTTCATCAAAACGTGATTTCAAGTCTACATACATGAAGGGTTTCAATTTAATAAATCTCTGATTCAAACTACATATACTAATTCCTCAATTTTCATAACTTTTATGAACTAAAACATGATTATAACATCCCTACACTAACATGAGTATGATAATTACCAAGGTAGAGCAACTTATAAACACTTACCTTGAATTTCTCATCTGATTTATTGACGTTGTTGGTATGGTTGTGTTCACCTTCTCCCGATCTACACGGTGGTTGTGGTGGTTGTGCAAGGTGGTGTTAACTTGGGTCGTTTCTCTTGGAATAGCTCTCCTTCACACCTTCTATGGCCGTTCTTAACTTCCTGGCACTTTTTAACCCTAATGGACTTTCCTTGGATGATAAATAACTTTTGATTTTTGTCCATTAATTTAGCCTAAAAATACAATTTACCATAATGCCCTCTCGGGGTGCCGGTTAGCCCTAAAATTGCCCCGGGGCCCAAACTTAACACCCGAATATACTATTTTGACTATCTCGACCCTTCCGGACTCAACGGTGCACTCAAAATGACCATACGAGTTACTAAAAATAATTAATATATTTATTCCATTAAATTAACCCCGACATGACTCACATGCGCGTCTGACTTAATTTACTGAACTGTCGTATTCCTTACTCTTGACAATTTATTAAAGTCTATAGTTCCATACTACATATCACACAGTAATATTCATTCAATAAGTATTAACCTTGGAACGTTAGTTAATATTTATTTTAAATTCGGATTAATCAACAATTAAATTCTCACATTTTAATTCAATTAATCCCGCAATAATAATTAATCCCTTTATTATTTAAATCATACAAATATGGGGTATTACATACTTCCCCCCTAATAACGAAATTTCATCGCAAAATTCGAGAAAATAAGGTATAGCTGGTAGGAAAAAGTCTGGATATTTATCTTGCATATCCACCTCCCTCTCCCAAGTAGACTCCACATTGTGATGCTACCACTGCACACGAACAAGTGGAACTACCTTTGACCTCAGCCTCCTCTCAGTATAATCTAGGATTTCGATCGGTCTCTCCTCATATGAACTGTCTGGTCGTAACTCAATCTCCTCAATCATCATGTGAGTGTGTGCCAACTCATCCCGAAGGTATCGCCTTAGTGACGAAATGTGGAACACATTATGGATACAATGCAAGAGCTCCAGTAACCCAAGTCTATAAGCCACTGGTCCGACCCTCTCTATAATAGGGAATGGTTCTACATATCTCGGATCCAGCTTCCCTTTCTTCACAAATCTCATTACTCCCTTCATCGGAGATACTCTCAACAAAACCCCCACTGCGAACTCTCAAAAGGACCTGTTAGCAACAGCGTAGCTTTTTTGTTTGTCCTGTACTACCCGTATGCGATCCCAAATCATCTCAATCCTACTCGATGTATCCTGAATCACCTCTGCCCCAAGTAGCTTATTGTCTCCCACCTCTAGACAACATGCTGGAGAACAATAAGGTCTACCATACAATGCCTCGAACGGGGCCATGCCAATCGTAAACTGATAGGAGTTGTTATAAGCAAACCCCAACAGTGGGAGATACTTCTCCCAACCTCCCCCAAAATCAAGGATACAAATGCACAACATATCCTCAAGCATCTGATTAGTGTGCTCAGTCTACCCATCGATCTGCGGGTGATACGCCGTACTCAACCGCAACTCGGTACCCAGAGCCTCCTAGAAACTCTCCTAAAAATGAGACACAAAAGTCTTGACTCTATATGACACGATATTAAGAGGCACACCATGCAGTCTCACTATCTCTACAATAAATAGCTGAGCATCCTGTCCCACTGTGTAGTCTGTCCTGACGGGCAAAAAGTGGTCTACTTTCGTCAACCGATCCACAATAACCCATATATAATCGTTCCCCCTTTGCGAAGTGGGAAACCCGGTGATAAAATCCATGGAAATGCCTTCCCATTTCCACATAGGAATCTCCAAGGGCTGAAGCAAACCTGTTGGTCTCTGATGGTCCACTTTCACTAACTGGCAAGTGGTACACTTGGATATGAACTCTGCTATATCCCTTTTCATTTCACTCCACCAATATTTTCGCCTCATATTCTGGTACATTTTGTCCCCACCGGGATGTGTCACAAATCTAGGCCCATGCGACTTCGTTTTAACTGCATGTCTAAGGTACTCCCCTTTTGGAACAAAGAGTCTCCCATTGAAGCGCAAACTACCCTCGAAACTCACTAAATAAGACTCAGCTCCACCGTCTAAAAGCTGCCTAATCCGATCTTGATAGAACGAATCCGCTGCCTATGCCTGTACTACTCGCGTAACAATCTGAGGCATAACTATCATCGTAGACATAAATGATCGTGCCACGGCATCCTCATGTCCCAATTCCTTCCATTTTACCTTCCACACATCATCCTTCTCGTCCACTGGCCTGCGGCTCAACGCGTCTGCTACCACGTTAGCCTTTCCTAGGTGGTATTGGATATCGAACTGATAATCCTTCACGAATTCGAGCCATCTACGTTGACACATATGCAGTTCTTTCAGTGTGAAGAGGTACTATAGTGACTTGTGATTTGTGAATAAATGAAATTTCTCCCCCAAGAGATAGTGCCTCCAAATCCGAAGTGCAAACATGACTGCCGCTAACTCCAAGTCATGGGTGGGTAGTTCCTCTCATGAGGCTTAAGCTTAGATGAAGCATAATCTATAGCCTGATCCTCTTACTGAAGCACACCCACAAGTCCTAGTAAGGACGCATCTGCATAGACTATATACTCCACCCCTGGCCTAGGTAGTGCTAACATCAGTGCTGAAGTCAACTTGTCTTTAATCTCATCGAAAGTCAACTGACAGGCACCGCCCGAGATATATGGCACTCCTTTGCAAGTTAGATGAGTCAATGGACCTCCTATCATAGAGAATCCCCGAATGAACCTCCTGTAGTATCCTGTTAGGAATAAGAAACTATGTATTTCTATCAGCGTCATGGGCTATCCCCACTCTCTAACCGCTAACACCATCCCCAAGTCTACGAATATCCCTTTATCCTAAATAATGTGCCCCAAAAACTGAACATCTTTCAGCCAAAATCCGTATTTCTCGTATTTTGCATACAACTTATGCTGATGCAGTGTCTCTAAAACCTGTCTCAAATGTTCGGCATGCTCCTCCTCAGTCTGGGAGTAAATTAGAATGTCCTCAATGAAGACAATGACAAACTGATCCAAGAACTCTCTGAACACCCTGTTCATCGGATGCATAAACACGTCTGGGACGTTGGTGAGCCCAAAAGGCATAATCCTAAACTCATAGGATACATATCTCCACAAGAAAGTAGTCTTCGACACAGCCTGCTCCCTGATCCTTAACTGATGTTATCCCGACCTCAAGTTAATCTTCGAGAAAAAGGCAGCTCCTCTCAATTGGTCGAATAAGTCATCGATTCGGGGCAACCGATATTTATTCCATATCATGACCTTATTGAACTCTCGGTAATCAATACACAACTGTAATGATCCATCCCTCTTCTTAACGAATGGCATAGGGGCACCCAAGGTGAATTACTTCTATGAATAAACCCCTGACCCAACAGCTTCTCTACCTGATCTTGTAACTTCAAAGGTTCGATAGGGTTAGGCTCAATCAGTCAAATAATTATAGCCATATTAGTCTCCTTGTCGCTCCGATTTATTTACGAGGTAAGACTTTTGACAACGCTTAAGTTATTGTTACCTTTACGGATGACAATTTGGGCACTAATCCATGTACTAAAGGACAAATACTCCCAGCTCTCGATGTTCGCTAGGTTTCATGCGTGGGATATCTCGCAAAGATAAATCCAAACAAGGACCCCTCGATACACTAATATCTAACATTATCAGTCAAGGAGATTTGGTCCATCAGTATTTGACTTGTACCTCGTATCCTTACTTCTTGCTAAGAAATTTTCTTAACTATTCTCATGATACATGACGCTACACTCAACACATTCCTCCTACTAACTTGGAATTAGACTATAGTATACACTTTGCAAAATCCCCATGCTCGGAAACATTTCATCAAATCTTGAATTTCTTTAATAGGCATACCTACCCACCGGGATTAGATATAACCATATGACGTACTTTACGAAGTCTTTGTACGCTACTATATAAAAATATATATGCATAGTCCTACCTCTTCTCAAGTGGCGCTTAGTGCAATTTCTAACGAACACAAAAATACTACTATAATGGTCTATTATCACTTAAACCGTCGTTAGCTAATTCGAAAATCAGGGTAATATTGCATTCTACACTAACGTTCCTCAGAGTATTAGTACTAAACTGTAACACATCAAAGTTATTCGAGATTTCCCTTTTATCATAAAAAGCACTATAATTAATAAAGTATCGTACCTTCAAACGCAGGTGATAGTTGCGGTATCAATGGCATGACTGCATATCGAGCATTATAGATACATCCATAATGTACTCCTCGATGTTGTTGTGGTGCCTATGATGTTGGGGTAACTATTTAGGCTTCCTCATGTTGGGCATCTTTTCCTATTACCTTATTTTGTTGTGTCCAGTCCCTCCACTGGTGACCCTACTTTTCGCACTTATGACACTGACCCTGAAACACTTTCCTTCTTATGCCCTGTTGTCCTTACCGATTTGGACGAGGTTCCTCACCAGCCGAATATGGGCAGTCCCGATGGGTATGGACAATTTTCCCACATTTAAAGCACCTCTTGGTGGTGTTCCTCCTCTCCAGCCTTTGTTGACTCTGGTGGGTTTGGCTCTTCCCGCCATTTCTATTATCCCCCCATCCTTGATGATTCTGAGGCACTTGCCGTTGTTGCGGCGGTATTTTCCCTTTGTTTATAACTTTAGCAATGTCATCTTGATCAACTTCTCTCGTTCTTTTGACCCCTACAAGATGTACACTGCTATTTTGGAACTGTAATATTGCTGTAGTCACTTCTTGTGCCACAATATTGGCTATCTCAGTAATTTCTTCTCTTTCTTGGTGTACTTGAGGTACTTGTTGGTCTTGTCCCGCATTTGCTCCTTCAATACTGTTAGTTTATATCTCCCTCATGAGTGACATCTGAAATTAAAATGAATTACATAATTCCATCGACTATACACATCATTGTAGAAGAAGAGCGTAGTCTACAAAACGAAATCAAGGAGTGCAACAGTCCTAATAATGGGGCTCTATATCAAAGAACGCTAAGCTGAAAGCATGGTAAACCATACAAATCCTAAAGGACTATAGAACCTGATGCTCTGATACCACCTGTGACACCCCGCCCAATTAAATATATGATGATCAGTCCTTTATAAAATTTAAAACAGAATGTTCGGTTGGTTCATTCTTAGCATCACTGTCGAAAACATAAAAACTTTATTAACCACCTAATAATTAATTAAGCTAGTGTCAAAAATTATTTTTTCTTTTTAAATAAAATCATTTAATTACCAAACCAAGAAATTAAATATAAACCATCCACGCATAATTAATTAATATAAATACTGAATCAGAATCACATGCTAAAATAACTAAGACTGGATAAAACATTCCAGTTCAAAACTCCAAACCAAAACCATAGTAACCATAAATCCAAATGAAAATGAGCGGAAAGTATACTGAACATAATCTCTGAAAACTGTCTAAGGAATGGGCGACACATGCCCTAAATAGAAAGTCTATAAAGAATGGAAATGAAACGATGGAGGCGTCTAATACGAAGACCTACACCTTCCATAACAGCTGCAGCATGCCAAGCAATCCAAATCTGTCAGCCTGGTGTCCCTGTGGCTGAGCACCAAATATAATACATATATATAGCAAGAGAGAAAAAAGATGCAAGAAACGGGTCAGAGCCCGATGTGTAAAAATATTTGTTTTAGGAAGTACTTAAAATTTGAAATAAAGAAAGTATCAATTGCATGTTAGTTCGAAATCTCGCATGAGATTCTCACCTCTCGTCTATTCTGCACGCGTAATGTACATCTATCCCCACCTAGCAATTTGTAATACTTCTAACTAGATAAAGACTTACACTTCTTGTTATAACTCGTACTAGCATTTCAAAATTTCCAAGTTTTTTTCCACATTATTAATATCAACATTTATTAATAAATTCGATTAAGTGTTATCACACTAAGTTAAGTATTCACAACTTATCTTACTTAAGACCTACAATTTATCTCGATAGGAATAATATATATATATATATATATATATATATATATATATTCAACACCATAATATACATATACTAATACAACACCCCAAGGTTAAACGTTTAGTGCATTGCATACTCTGCTATCATGTCCCGATACATCTCGTACTCTATTAAGGACTATCGGTTCGAAAGTTTCCCACGAACCGTATATACAAAACACACATAACGGAGGGGAACATAGTGCACATATCTATGGGTCACGCATATACCTATGCTCCCATACTCAGCTAGCTTATCAACTGACCAATAAGCCTTCACAGTCCTATGTTCTGAGATACAAGTCAATAATCCCCCTGAAGGTCACCCAGGATAAGACTGTCTCTACAACATCTCCTATGATAGCAAGCAGCAAGGTAGGTCATACACATAATACTAGAAAGTAATAGGTATTCACACATCCTATTAATAATTATGGGTATTCTCCCATCCTTCTTATATATTTATCATATGTATTTCATTGTCATTATTACAAATTTTATAGTATTACTAAATTACCACAACTCTTTAGTAATTTCCAAAGTAACTCTTCTTTCTAGATTAATTATAATATAAAACTCACCTACTTCCTCGTAGACATACCTCGTTTCAAATCCCTTAACTGGTACTTTCCCTCACTTGTAAAGATTGGATAAATCCCAAAACTTCCCCTAAGAAATTTCTCGAAAATTCCCCATATCGCTCGAACCAGATGGCATGTCGTTTAAATGGCTGCCACGTGTCGCTCGCGCAACTTCGCGTGAGATGCAATCTCACTTGAACGACTTCGCACGAGATCGTGCGAGACTACCCTGTTCATCTTTTACCCAGAATTTCAGCGCTTTCCCACCATTTTTAACCCTAAAACCTCTAAATCAACATCCCAAACTCCAAACAAATAGTTCGAATCTGAATTCTATCAATTATATATGAATTCTAACATCCTAGAGTCATCAAATCATTACGAATCATCAATAAAACATGGAATCCCCAAATTAATTTACCAAAACCCCAGTTCTTCAAATTCTTATTCAAGAACACAAAATTTCCAGATTCGTTCTACACATAAGTTCATCAAAACATGATTTTTAGTCTACATAAATGAAGGGTTTCAATTTAATAAATCTCATATTCAATCTACATATCATAATTCCTCAATTTTCAACACTTTTATGAACTAAAACATGATTATAACATCCCTACACTAACATGAGTATGATAACTACCATGGTACAATAAGTTATAAACACTTGTCTTGAATTTGTCGTCTGATTTCTTGATGTTGTTGGTATGGTTGTGTTTCCCTTGTCCGGATGTACACGGTTGTTGTGCAAGGTGGTGTTAACTTGGGTCTTTTCTCTTGGAAATAACTCTCCCTCACGCCTTCTATGTTCGTTCTTAACTTCCTGACATTTTTTTTAACCCTAATGGACTTTCCTTGGTTGATAAATAACTCTTAATTTCCCTCCATTAATTTAGCCTAAAAATACAATTTACCATAATGCCCTCTCGGGGTGCCGGTTAGGCCTAAACTTGCCTCGGGACCCAAACTAAACACCTGGATATACTATTTTGACTATCTCGACCCTTCTGGACTCAACGGTGCACTCCAAATGACCATACGTGTTATTATAAATAATTAATATATTTATTCCATTAAATTAGCCCCGACACATAGGGCTGGCAATTTTTTACACGATAATACGTTTACGGTAATAACTCGAAATGACCCAAACATGACACAATTAGCTTGTATATATTTAAGAGTACATAAAACTTATACTCAAATCAAAATTAGCACGACCCGAAATGACACGACTAACCCGAATTTCCACCCCTACCGACACGACTCACACGCGCGTCTGACTGATTTTACTAAACTGTCGTATTTCTTACTCTTGGCAATTTACCGAAGTGTATAGTTCCATATTACGTATCACATAGTAATATTCAATCAATAAGTATTAAACCTGGAACGTTAGTTAATATTTATTTTAAATCCGGATAAATCAATAATTAAATTCTCACATTTTAATTCAATTAATCCCATAATAATAATAATTAATCCCTTAATTATTTAAATCATAAAAATATGGGGTATTACATAGAGATGTGTTTTACCATGGTCATTTTACCCTGTACTGCCTACATATTGGTATCCAGAGTGGATTTCTTGGGGGTTGTTATCATATAGTCTTCGGTGTGGTAAGCTATACAAATGACGGGAAAGTAGAGATATTTATCCATCTGTATGTGATGAGTTCTTAGGTGTGTGATAGCCTACAACTATGCTCAGTACGCATGAGTGATCCTCGAAGGAGATTGGGATAGGCCGTCGTTAATTACGAGCTTGAGTTATCCAATTTATAATATATGTTATGAGGATCGTATTCATATGGGTATTAGAACTTGATATTGTCTTGATTATTTATAGATTTGAGATGTTTTGTGTAGTATTACTATCAATGTGTTACTTATATTCAATTGTGTATAATAATAATTAATCTCGGGACCATATGGTATTGGAATTTTGATGCATGTGATGTTTAGGGTTGTTTTAGTTTGGATAACATTAAAATAAACTAAAATGAGTCATGCTTAGAATGATATCAACTATGATTGGTTTCTCTATTTATTGTGTTCAATTATTTACTTTTTCATACTTCATTATTAGTCGTGCTTAAAATGGTACTCAATTTTTAGACACCTATATTGTTTAGTTTAGAGTTGATTATTCTATTATTGGATTAAACAGGGTGTTACAAAATCTTACAAAGATAATGAAGATACCTCATAGTAAAGCATAATTACGTTGATACCTACGAACCTTCAACTCTCCCCCATAGCAAATGGAAACCCAATCCAATCTCCATGAATTGAGTGAAGAACTTCAGTATTCCTTATAGCCACTCCGTACTTCAGTTACTCCAATGAATCAAAGTATCTCTAATTTTATAGGGCGGAGTACTTAATAGAAGAAAAGCAAAAATATATGTAACTTTGGTTGTATCTGTGACTTAAATTTACTCGAAAAACCTCACAAACTTGTAAATCACATTCTAAATCTAAAAATGTTTCGAACATCTGATATAATTTTAAATTTTAGTTTATAGAGAAAAATAAAGCCTCAGAAATACAAAAATATCCTCAAATAAGATATTTTAGAATGAGGAAAAACGGTGTAATACCCCATACTTTTATGGATATTTAAATTACATAAGTGGGCGTAATTTGGTAGTTTGAGGAATTTCAGTGAATAGAAAATATTGGATTAATAAGTGTTAGATGCTTACCGACGTGTGTTACATTTACTTAGGGAACTGAGTAAATGAGTCGGAATATTTTTATGTCATGTCGCAACAGGGTAAAGCGACGAGAATTATTTTACGTTGAAGAAAACACGTATTGGGATGTGTTGAGTTCAATTAGTGCGTTTTAGTTAAGTGACTCGGATGGAGATTTCGAGTGCATGTTTGGTTTCTGAATGGCTGAAATAGTCAGAATAGAGTATTCGGGGGCAGCGTTTAGGTTCCGGGGACTTTTGGACTAGTAGGGACTTGCAATTGAGTAAACGAGTCATTTTTGGTTTATAAGGGACGAGCCCTTATTTCTTTCTTATAACGAAAGAGAGAGCGAGAGAAAGGAAAGGAAAGAGAGAAAAGAAGAAGGAAAGAAAGGAAAGGGAAAAGAGGAAGATGAAAGGGGATTCCGGGCCCAACTCCACGGGATTCGACTCGAGGTCGTTGGATTTTATCCACAAGGAAAGTGTTTACTTGATTTCTTCAATTTAGTGTGTGTATCTCATATTATAGTTGGTAAACTATACGATTTTTAGGTTGAAACCCCTGAAATAAATTTGGAAAAATTGGATTTTGAAATCACAAATAGGTGTGTTGTTATCTCTGGATGATTTCTTGTGTTAAAACCATGTTAATGGTGGGCATATGCAAATTGTAATGGGAAGAAATGATAAGTTAGAGTTTTAATGAATTAGGGCTCAAATCGAAGAAAACTTATTTAATCCCCCAAATAATTGATGTGTTAGTTATAAATAAGTGTTAGGATGATTGTGGTGATGTTGGTTGAGATTGGAAACCATAATAATTGAGGTTGGGTTGATATTTGGCATTTTGAAAAAGATTATGAATAGTAACTCAACGACCTTTCCGAATCGTTTCAGCCAAGAAGGGAATCGATTCGGCTATTGGTAAAAAAAAATGAAATTTGTAGATCTTATTTATACGGTCCTGTGGGCGCCAACCAAATATTTTTCTAATATGTTTTGAGTTTATAATGATTTTTCTACGGAAGGTTGTTCGAGATCAAAATCGTCAGTTAGAAATCAAACCTGATATTGGGAAAATTAAGGAGAAAATTGTTTGGAGATTATTTTAGGGGATTATAGAAGTGATATTAGGACTCCTAGATAATAGTATTGAGTGTGTATAAACCTTGGATCGAAAGATGGAACCTCAGGTTAATTTGGTTAACAATCCGAGATATGGATTTAATGAATGTATGAATAACATTCACGGGAAGTATTCGATAAGTGCGTTTAGATATATTTATGTGGTTAGAATAAATATGGGCCGATTGCATTTGATCAAATCCTAGGATGTGATTGGGATGGATGCTAGGATATGGGCTAAAGGGAATTGAGCGGTTATCCTATACGTCTATCGATGAGTATTATTATAGGTGATGCGATACCTATGGAATCAAGATAAGTAGTTAGTATACTTATCTAATTGTCACGAGTTGGTATATTAGGGTTTATACATAAACCCTTAAAAGTGATTAAGGTGCGAGTTATATATATTAAGTAAGAGAGTACTTATAGGTTTAGTATTTTAAGTGTGTAAATAGTTATATACTATTACGAATGGGAACATTCAGGGTTATTGGCCATCGCTATAAGAGTTTGGCAATTATAGCCATAAAATATTGAGAAGTGATATAGATTGTATATACAATGATCCACAGTATATATAATATGATATGAATAAATATATCTGTGTGATTGGTATATTTTTACTTTAGAGGTTGGTTCCACAGAATTCCCCGGGCATAGGGATGCACAACCAGTTTATATATTTTTCTCTAGTGTAATCCAGGAAGGTTGCGCGATGTGCGTGAATCCCCTGACTTGAGGAGCAGGGAGAGTATATCCCCGGGTCATACCGTCCCGCATATGAGTGTGATATTGTTATTCCACTTTCAGGAGGGAATATGACCGCCTCCACCGTTGTGTTTTTTTACCATGACCATGAGTGAGTCTGGCTTGGTACCGTGGTTGATAGAGTAAACCCGGATGCGGATAGGCACACTAAGACTGCATCCTCGAGTTATAGCTCGGTGGGATGGTTATTATACTTGCAATTGTAATTGGTATAGTTCTACTTGTTGAGTATATTACTTGTATATGAAAATGAGATATAATATAAAGTAGACTTGTGCAAAGTCAAAAGAATGAATGAGATGTTATTCTTCTTCCGGTAGTATTATATCCGGAGTAATAGAAATGTGAATCATAGGTTCTAGTGAGAATTATATATATATATATATATATATATATATATACACAAAATTTTATTATATGTGTTATTTACTCAGGGCTTAATGGATCTCGACGATCAATATTGTCATGTAGTAGTGTACCGGGGGGTCCTTGTTTGGATTTCGCTTCACGAGACGCCACACGCACAAAGCATAGCGCAATGTTGGGAATGGGGAGAAGTGTAGTGCTTAGTACTCGGGTTTATAAGGAGTTTTAGAAGATTGGTGAAATAGATTTGTTAGGAAGGGTATCTTAATTAGGTTGTTTAAAGGTATGCGATAGGTGTGCACTTTTAGAAGAGGGGTGAGGTGTATCTCATGAGAGTACGATACGAGTTTAATTATGAGAGATTTCCTATTATAAAATTATGGCATTTATGCACTTTCTAAATATTTTTAAAAACTCGGGCTCTGACCCGTTTCTCTATTTTCCCCTCTTTTGCTATATGTATATATATTAGGTGTCAAGACACAGGGACGCCTGGATGATGATCGATTTGGGTCAAACATTTGCTATAGCAGCTGCTGATGCATGCAGGTTTACTTTAGACGCTTGCATCCTTGTGATCTAGATAGGAAGCATTATAAAAACATTCCGGCCGATAGCCCAATTGTATTCATTTATTCTTTTACCGCATTTTAGTTTGCAGATTCGATTTGGTTGTATTATATTGTACCGAGTGTTTGGTTATTTTATTTCGTTCCAGTTGTTGTATATAAATTGTTGTGATGTTTTATTTCAATGGTTTGGTTAAAAAGATTAGTTGAATAAATATGTGGCACCCCGCCTAATAAAATATCGGGTGATCAAAAAATTGGATTTTGAAATAAAAAATAGGTGTGTTGTTTTCTCTTGATGATTTCTAGTGTTAAAATCAGGTTAATGGTGTGCATATGTGGATTGTAACGGGAAGAAATGATAAATTAAAATTTTAATGGTTTAGGGATCAAATCTAAGAAAACTTGTTTAATCCCACAAATAATTGATGTGTTAGTTATAAATCAATGTTAGGATGATTGTGGTGATGTTGGTTGAGATTAGAAAACATAATAATGGAGGTTGGGTTGATATTTGGGATTTTGAAGAAGATGGTGAATAGTAAGTTAGTGTCCTTTGCGAATCGATTCGGCCAGGAAGCGAATCGATTTGGATCTCGGTCAAAAAATAAATTTTTTATATCTTTTCGATACAGTCGCTTGGGCGCCAACCGTGTATTTTTCTAAGTTTTTTGAATTATAATGATTTTTCTACGGAAGGTTTTCCGAGATCAAAATCGTTCGTTATAAATGTTTGGAGATTATTTTAGGGGATTCTATAAGTGATATTAGGACTACTAGATAATGATATTGAGGGTGATGAAACCTTGGATCGAAAGAGGGAACCTCGGGTTAATTTGGTGAACAATCCGGGATATGAATTTAATGATTGTATGAATAACATTCACGAGAAGTATTCAGCAAGTGGGTTTAGATATATTTACGTGGTTAGAATAAATATGGGCCGATTAATTTTGATCAAATCCTAGGATGTGATTGGGATGGAAGTTAATAAATGGGCTAAAGAGAATTGATCGGTTATCCTATACGTCTATCTGCGACTATTATTATAGGTGACGCGATACCCATGGAATCGAGATAAGTAGTTAGTATTCTTATCAAATTGTCATGAGTTGGTATATTCGGGTTTATATATAAACCCTTAAAAGTGATTAAGGTGCGAGTTATATATATTAAGTAAGAGAGTACTTATAGGTTTAGTATTTTAAGTGGGTAAATACTTATATACTATTACTAATGGGAACATTCGGCGTTATTGGCTATCGCTATAAGAGTTTGGCAATTATAGCCATAAAATATTGAGAAGTGATATAGGTCATATATACGATGTCTTCACAGTATATATAATATGATATGAATAAATATATATGTGTGATTGGTATATTTGTACTTTAGAGGCTGGTCCATAGGCTTCCCCGAGCGTAGGGATGGATAGCCAGATTATATCTTTTTCTCTAGTATGATCCAGGAAAGTTGCATGATGTGGGTGAATCCCCTGACTTGAGGAGCAGGGAGAGTTTATCCCCAGGTCATACCGTCCCACATATGAGTGCGATATTGTTATTCCACTTTTAGGAGGGAATATAACCGCCTCCATCGTTGTGTATATTTACCATGACCATGAGTGAGTCTGGCTTGGTACCGTGGTTAATTGAGTAAACTCGGATGCGGATAGGCACTATGAGACTTCATCCTCGAGTTATAGCTCGGTGGGATGGTTATTATAATTATGATTGTAATAGGTATAGTTATACTTGTTGCGTATAGTATATTACATGTATATTAAAATGAGATATCCTATAAATTAGACTTCTGTAAGGTGAAAATAATGAACGAGATGTTATTCTTCTTCCGATAGTATTATATCTGGAGTAATAAAAATGTGAATCATAGGTTCTAGTGAGAACTATATATATATATATATATATATATAAATGATTTTATTATATGTGTTATTTACTGAGGGCTTAATGGATTTCGACGATCAACATTGTCATGTAGTAGTGTATTGGGGGGCTCCTTGTTTAGATTTTTCTTCGCGAGACACCTCAGTCAAGAAACGTAGCACAATGTTGGGAATGGGGAGAAGTATAGTCCTTAGTACTCGAGTTTATGAGGAGGTTTAGAAGATGGGTGAAATAGATTAGTTAGGCAGGGTAGCTTAACTAGGTTATTTAAAGGTATGCGATAGGTGTGCACTATTAGAAGAGGGGTGAGGTGTATCTCATGAGAGTGTGATACTAGTTTAAATATGAGAGATTTCCTATTCTAAAAATATGGCATTTTATCCACTTGTTAAATATTTTAAAAAACTCGGGCTCTGAACCGTTTCTCTATTTTCCCCTCTTTTGCTATATCTATATATATTAGGTGTCCAGACACAGGGACGTCTGGATGATGATCCGTTCGAGTCAGACGTTTACTGCATCAGCTGTGGATGCGTGCATGTTTACTTAGACGCTTCTATCCTTGTGATATAGATAAGAAGCATTGTAAAAACATTCGGGCTGATAGCCCAATTGTATTCATTTATTCTTTTACCTCATTTTAGTTTGCGGATTCGATTTGGTTGTATTATGTCGTACCGAATGTTCGGTTATTTTATTTCATTCCAGTTGTTGTATATAAACTGTTGTGATGCTTTATTTGAATGGTTTGGTTAAAAAGATTAGTTAAATAAATTTTTGACGCCAGCTTAATAAGTTATTAGTAATTAAATTGGTTTTCAACAGTGAAGCTGAGAATGAACCATATGAGTCTCCTATTTTAATTTGGTATAGGGTTGATCACCCGGTATTTTATTAGACGGGGTGTCACAGATGTTATTCGAGCATCAGGTTCTAGTGTCTTTAGGAATCTGTATAGACGTGCTACGCTTTTAGAGTTACTTTCGATTGGATATAGAGCCTTATGATTAGGATTGTTGATTCCTCTTGTGAGATTTCGTTCTCCTGCCATTATGTAAGATTATAGTAAATCTTTGGCGTGCTCATTCAAGATTCGTGTTCTAATCGATGAGGGGAGGCTAAGGAAGGTTGTTATAAGGGAAACAGGAGGCGTGGCTGAGTTGGAGCTATAAGATGAAGTCAAGGACCGTAGAGCATGTCCCTCCCTTAGTGGTATTTTCATGGATTACTGTAAGGACTACTAAAGTATAATAGTTATAATTATCCATATACCTCTATAGTAAAGAGTGGTGCTAAACTTGATTTACCCGGTGAAGTTAAATAGGGAAAAAGTTTGAAAGGTCTTCGATAAGGACCATACATTGAAGTTAAGTTATGCGAAGGAAGCGTAGCTTCATTCGGTGGAAGTATAGGGCTCAGAAGATTTGTCTTATAGAGGGGTATGGAAATTCCCAGATTTGAAAATTTGAGGAAATTTTTTTCACTCATTGGAGCAATGTTGAAATGGTGGGAACAATGCTCACCATATTTGGGAGAGAATGATGTTTTGCTCGTAGAAGAATCTTAAGGATGGTTTTAACCACGAGTTCCTTTGATTTATCAGAAATAAAGAGAATGCATTTTCTCTATTATTCACGTGAGGATCGGTCATAGGCTTATAGTGAATAAAGAGTTATATGGTTAAGGAAACTTTGTATCGAATTAAGGTATGTATAATGAGGAGAGAGTCTTTCAGTGGAGTGATAGTCTCACTAGTAAGTGTTGCTAACACTTATAGAGAATTTGTGTTCGTGGAACCCCATTAGTGGACATCCACTTGGGGAATTCATTGAAACAGGGTCGTTGATCCCAGTAGTATGTTTCCTTTTAGTCAAGGGATCTAAAGGAACTATGAGTATGATGGTCATGATCGACGCTATTGGTGTCCGACATAAAGATAAATTAGCATGGTCAAGGTGGCCAGCGAGGTGGAATCTGGTGAGGTGGAGTATGGAACCACACGGTTAGTCCTTGCCTGATAGGAGTTAAAGGACAAGACTACAGTGATTAGATTGAGGATGAATTAAAGTAGTTTTTGGTTCAGTAAGGACAAGAGTAATTTGTTCGGGAACCAAAAGGAGAAGTCAAAGAGGTTGGCAAAGTAATTGTTATGAGTTTCACCTCGAAAGAAGGAGGTATATTTTGTGTGGCTAGATAAAGTCACGGTATTTTTTTAACCCTGGATTCTTGTGTGTAATTCGAGATTTTTGGCAGTATCGGTAACAGTATATAATATGTCTATATTTTTTTCGCAGTAGGGGGTTATATTTTTCTTCATTCGTTGTGAAAATGGGTGTTGGTATTATGAGCTTATATATAGTTTGTGCTGCTGATTTTGTATGTGTTATACAACTATAATATATTTTTGATTGATCAGAGCGATAGCAGGCTAATGATTGCAAGGCTATCATATTCGCAGTTTCGAGGTGGCACTAGTTGTTTTGCGATATCTCACCTGGATACGGGTTGAGCTCACCTTTATTATATGTTTCGATGGAACTTCGGTGAGAAGATGTTTCATTAGTATGACTTTAGTGCATGAGGACCTGATAGATATTATATAAGGTATGTAGGATTTAGTATTTTACATGTTTTACGCTGAGAAATCTGCATGTCTGACAAAATTAAGCAGTAGGTTCTCGGAGGGGTTCCTTGTTTGGATTTCTCATTGCAAGACACTCCACGCATGAACCTTAATGAAGTTGGGAGTGGAGAGATGTTATGTAAGCTTGGATGTTGGTTTTGATGATATATTAGCTGAGGGTCAGGTGACGATTAAGGCTAATGGAAGTATATTTTATGTGGAAAAGCACTGAAAAATGTCTCCCTTACCGCAATTATGTGGGTAAGGCAAAGTAAAGGAAATCGGGTTGAGGCTTATAGCTAGCCCTTGAATAGAAGGCAAATTCAGAGGAAATATGTTTTGTCTATGAGGTTCGTAACACTTTTGCAGATAGTAGGTGCCCCGATTAGTTAGACTTTCCATTTTTTGAAGATGGAAGGACATAGTGGTAGAAGTACGTTAGTAGGTTAACAAGGTAGGATTTAGAACATCCCGATGGTTTACCTTAGGCCATTACATCTCGATGACCGACGATGCAATGGAGTAGTATAATGGGAGGGTTCCTTGTTTGGACTTCTCTTTGCAAGACGTCCCACGCATGAAACCAAGAAAATGTTGAAAGTTGAGAGAGGTCTTGGTCACTAGGGATATAGTTGGGATAGTACTCATTTTACATGTGTAGGAAAACACATCGATCTTAGGGTCATTAAAAAGTAAGGCAAGTGGGTCATGTGGCGCTATTTTAGGAAGATTGTTGTAAGTTAACAACGAGAATATTGGTGGGTTAACTTTAAGAATTATTAGATTTCCAGGTATAGGAAAAATTTAATTTTGAATTATACGGGTTAGGAAAACCCAGGTGTTAGTACCAGACCGAGGAAATGAGGCCCATTTTAAGAGACAGTGTTATGTGTGTGACGTTTACGGTGGTTGTGCAGATGGGCACGGGTTAAAAGGTGTATGGGCACCTTGGTAAGTTGGTTTTATGTATCATTTGAAATAGAAGGGGCAGAGTATATAAAGATGAATATTATGCTGTGAGGCAGTTACAAATGGATTTGGAATAGGTTGGATGGAATATTGTAGGAAGTACGCAGTGATTCAATTATATTAGTGCAATAAGAGTTAGCACACCTAAGATAAGCGAGAAGGCATACAGGAGTAGTGAAGCATTAATGTAGCTTCTTTTTTTAGAAAAATTAGATGTCCTGATGTAGATGAGTGGAGCGGATCTCCGATGGGATCTATACGTTAGAGCGGTGATTATAGGCTCATTTTCTTCATGTGCGGTTATAGAAAAACTAGGTGCAACGTGTCATCATTAGAGTAAACCTTACGATCGAGGTACTTTTTTTAGCATATAAAGATTTGGTTAAGCTTGTTTTTAAGCTAGTGCATTAGAGTATAAGCCTCGAGATATGTACGTACCCTGAACGAGTATATGGTAGGGTACCATATGGGTCAGTACCTTTCGACTTGTGTGTACTAGAATGAAGTGTGATTGGAGATCCTAGGTTGGTACTACCGGTCGTATCCAAATTTTTGGGACAAAATTCCATTATAAGAGGGGGAGAATGTAATACCCCATACTTTTATGGATATTTAAATTACATAAGTGGGCGTAATTTGGTAGTTTGAGGAATTTCAATGAATAGAAAATTCTGGATTAATAAGCGTTAGATGCTTGCCGACACGTGTTACATTTAATTAGGGTACTGAGTAAATGAGTCAGAATATTTTTATGTCATGTCGCAACTGGGTAAAGCGACGAGAATTATTTTACGTTGAAGAAAACATGTATTGAGATGTGTTGGGTTTAATTAGTGAATTTTAGTTAAGTTACTCAGATGGGAATTTCGAGTGCACGATTTGTTTCGGAATGGCCAAGATAGTCAGAATAGAGTATTTAGGGGCAGTGTTTAGGTTTCGGGGACTTTTGGACTAGTAGAGACTCGCAATTGAGTAAACAAGTCATTTTTGGGTTTATAAGGGATAGGCCCTTATTTCTCTCTTATAAGGTACGACAGAGTGAGAGAAAGGAAAGAAAAGAGAGAAAAGAATAAGGAAGAAAAGAAAAGGAAAAGAGAAAGATGAAAGGGGATTCCGGGCCAAACTCCGCGGGATTCAACTCGAGGTCATTGGATATTATCCACGAGGCAAGTGTTTACTTCCTTTATTCAATTGAGTGTGTGTTTCTCATATTATAGTTGGTAAACTATATGATTTTGGGGTTTAAATCCTTGAAATAAATTTGGGAAAATTGGATTTTGAATTGACAAATAGGTGTGTTGTTATCTCTTGGTGATTTCTAGTGTTAAAACCATGTTAATGGTGTGCATATCTGGACTGTAATGGGAAGAAATGATAAATTAAAGTTTTAATGGTTTAGGGGTCAAATCAAAGATAACTTGTATAATCCCCCAAATATTTGATGTGTTCGTTATAAATCAATGTTAGGATTATTGTGGTGATGTTGGTTGAGATTAGAAACCATAATAATGGATGTTGGGTTGATATTTTGTATTTTGAAGAAGATGATGAATTGTAACTCACCGTCCTTTCCAAATCGATTCGGTCAGGAAGTGAATCGATTCGGCTCTTGGTCACAAAATAGTGTTCTTAGATCTTTTTGATACGTCCGCGTGGGCGCCAACCGCGTATTTTTCGGATTTCTTTTTAAGTTTATAATGATTTTTAAACGAAAGTCTGTCCGAGATTGAAATCATTAATTAGAAATCAAACCTCATATTGAGAGATTTAAGGCTAAAATTGTTTGGAGATTATTTTAGGAGATTCTAGAAGTGATATTAGGACTCCTAGATAATGGTATTGAGGGTGAGTAAACCTTGGATCGAAGGAGGGAACCTCATGTTAATATGGTGAATAATCCGGGAGATGGATTTAATGAATGTATGGATAACATTCACGGGAAGTATTCAGCAAGAATGTTTAGATATATTTATTTGGTTAGAATAAATATGGGTCGATTGCAATTGATCAAATCCGAGGATGTGATTAGGATTGAAGTTAGGATATGGGCTAAAGACAATTGAGTGGCTATCCTATACGTCTATTGACGACTATTATTATAGGTGATGTGATACCTATGGAATCAAGATAAGTAGTTAGTATACCTATCTAATTGTCACGAGTTGGTATATTCGGGTTTATATATAAACCCTTAAAAGTGATTAAGCTGTGAGTTATATATATTAAGTAAGAGAGTACTTATAGGTTTAGTATTTCAAGTTGGTAAATACTTATATACTATTACGAATGGGAACATTCAGGGTTATTGGCCATCGCTATAAGAGTTTGGCAGTTATAGCCATAAAATATTGAGAAGTGATATAGATTATATATACGATGTTGTCACAGTATACATAATATGATATGAATAAATATATCTGTGTGGTTGGTATATTTGTACTTTAGAGGCTAGTCCACAGGCTTCCCCGGGCTTAGGGATGGACAACCAGATTATATATTTTTCTCTAGTGTGATCCAGGGAGGTTGCATGATGTGGGTGAATCCCCTGACTTTAGGAGCAGGGAGAGTATATCCCCAGGTCATACCGTACCACATATGAATGTGATATTGTTATTCCACTTTCAGGAGGGAATGTGACCGCCTCCACCGTTGTGTATTTTTACCATGACCATGAGTGAGTCTGGCTTGGTACCGTGGTTGATTGAGTAAACCCGGATGCCGATAGGCACTATGAGACTACATCCTCAAGTTATAGCTCGGTGGGATGGTTATTATACTTATGACCGTAATGGGTATAGTTGTACTTGTTGCGTATACTATATTATGTTTCTATGCAACTGAGACATTATATAAAGTAGACTTGCGCAAAGCGAAAAGCATGAATGAAATGTTATTCTTCTTCCGGTAGTATTATATCCGTAGTAATACAAATGTGAATCACAGGTTCTAGTGAGAACTATATATATATATATATATATATATATACGGGATTTTATTATATGTGTTATTTACTGAGGGCTTAATGGATCTCGACGATCAACATTATCATATAGTAGTGTACCAGGGGATTCTTTGTTTGGATTTCGCTTCGCGAGCACCTCGCGCACGAAACATATCGCAATGTTGGTAATAGGGAGAAGTGTAGTCCTTAGTACTCGTGTTTATAAGGAGTTTTAGAAGATGGGTAAAACAGATTAGTTAGGCAGGGTAGCTTAACTAGGTTATTTAAAGGTATGCGATAGTTGTGCACTATTAGAAGAGGGGTGAGATGTATCTCATGAGTGTGTGATTCCAGTTTAATTATAATAGATTTCCTATTCTAAAAATATGGCATTTATGCACTTACTAAATATTTTCAAAAATTCGGGCTCTGACCCGTTTCTCTATTTCCCCTCTTTTGCTGTATGTATATATATTAGGTCTCCAGACACAGGGATGCCTTGATGATGATCCGTTCGAGTCAGACGTTTGTTGTAGCAGTTGTGGATGCGTGCCAATTTACTTTAGACGCTTCTATCTTTGTGATATAGATAGGAAGCATTGTAAAAAAATTCAAGTCGATAGACCAATTGTATTCATTTATTCTTTTATCGCATTTTAGTTTGCGGATTCGATTTGGTTCTATTATATTGTACCGAGTGTTCAGTTATTTTATTTCATTCCAGTTGTTGCATATAAACTGTTGTGATGTTTTATTCGAATGTTTTGGTTAAAAAGATTAGTTAAATAAATTTTTGACGCCAACCTAATAAGTTATTAGTAATTAAATTAGTTTTCGACAGTGAAGCTGAGAATGAACCATATGAGACTCCTGTTTTAATTTGGTATAGGATTGATCACCCAGTATTTTATTAGGCATGATGTCACAAATGGCTCACTTCAAAAGGAGGGAAAACAAGGATATTATAGGAAAATGTCAAAATTTGACATCATCATACGTTGTTAGATATGATCGTGCGCACGTTCTTTTTTGGCATGGGATATCATGACAAAGATGTGTGCATGGATTTGAAATTCACCCTTGCGAATGATTCGTGTGAACGAATGAATTTTATAGCCATGCTAATGACTCAAAATTAAAATCCTTCAAAAATTATTTAAAATTTCTTTCTCTAAAAACCGTTCTTGTTCCCAAAAACAAAAACAAACACGCCACTTAGAAAAGTGTAATACCCCAAACTTTTACGAGTAATTTATTTCCACATGTGCATATAATTATTGCTTTAATTGCAAAAATTAAATTACTTTCAATATATATTAATTATTGAGTTTAGGATTAATAATTATCATTATTATTATTATTATTTACTTGCATGTATTAAGTAAATAGACATGCGAATTGTTATATATAATTTCATGAGTAAAAACTGACCGTTTATTATATTATGTCAGTAGAAGTTAAATCAACATGTTTAAACAGTTATGAGTGACACGTACTGTACACACGTGTCGGGCATGAAAAATGATATGATTGTAATTTTTATTTTTGTGACTCTTATTGTCTTTTTGGTGCGCCGGTGATCTGAAATGGTTTAAAATTGTCCACAATAGGTACCCGAGGGTTACATTTGGGTTTCGAGGGATTTTTAGCCATAGTAGGGCCCGTGCGGGGGTATACATAAAAATAGGATTGGTTTGTGATTAAGGAGTATTTTAGGTTAAGAGAGGTGGATGACAGTCTCATTCATGCCTCTGCATATCGGAGATTAAAGGAGATGACAAAGAGAAGAGAAACGAGAAGAATAGAAAGAACAAGTCTTGGAGAAGAGAGGAAGAACATATTCGGAATTCAAATCATCTGTTTGAGTCGAGACTATGGATTTCAATCCAACAAGCCAAGTATTCACTTTCTTTAGATTGAAATTCACATTAGTTTGTTATGTTCATGATTAATTAGAAGTTAACCTAGAAATGAATTAATGAGATCTTTCGGGATTAATTAAATTGAATGGGTTGTTATTTAACCTCTGATCACATTTGATAATTAAGAAGTGAGAAATTTGCAATATTAATTTGGATTTATGATTATGAACATGAAAAACATTATTAGTGTGTTAGAATCAGTAAATTTCAAGGTTTGATATATTCTGAGTTGAATGAACTCGATTAATGTTTAGGAATCCTTGTGATTTATTGTTGGATTTTGGTTTAATTTGGTATTATAATATTTTTTGAATGATTATATATATATGTGGGATGTTAACTTATTAATTTCGAAGGCTTGGGACCTCCATTGAAGACAAAGGGCAACCCAATAAACTGAACCGGTTCGTTAGGGAAGAGAACCGATTCGGTCTGCCAAGCAAAACGGTTTAGTTTGTTGGCCTATCTCAATTTTTGTTGTGCATTGTTTTGGCCCATTAGTGTTTGGTAAATGGGCATATAGGTTTCCAAGGTAGATTGAGACTATTGCAAAACATTATCAGGGGTTGCTACGTGTGTTAGGCCAATAGTTAGATGGGTTCGAGTGAGACGAATCAAGCTACAAGTGAGAGAACACATAAATGGTAAATCGAGATGTCGGTTCGGACTTCAGGATTGGTTGACTAGTACATTATAGGATTTACATATGAAGTAATTAATATATATATATATATATATATATATATATATATATATATATATATATATATATATATATATATATATATATCTGTGTGTGTGTGTGTGTGTGTGTGTGTGTGTGTGTGTGTTCCTTGATGTTGAACATACCTAATCGGTAGTGCTATCGTTAGGAGGTTGCACGAAGTGGGCATTCCACCCTAGTGTTGACCAACAGGTGTTGGATTGATTCCCCAAGTCATAGTCCTATTGCATGGCCATTATCCATGTGTGAGGATTGGTATTGGTTTGGAGACCGGTTGGGTGTTATGTGGTATGGTTGTGACCCCAGGACATATGTTTATGACTGCCTTCGTTTGTTTGTATTTACATTGGGTTCGGTGGTGAGATTTCGACCCCATGAACTAGTTGTGGTATGTGGTATACCTGTAGCTCGATAGCACACGGGGGGTGCATCGGCGAGGTCCATGCTTTGGGGATGCGATATATACGTATATAGCGAGTGATGTGTGTGAGAGATATTATATGTATATATGTTCATAGCGCGTGTATAGCTATGTAATTAAATAGGAAAGTATACCTAGTGAGGGTAGTATATATTAGCTAATGGTGACTATTAGCGGAATCGTTTATGATAATGGATATCATCCTAGTTCGATTGAGTAGTATGATTAGGATAATAAAATAATGGGTTATGTGTGCACTACAGATGGGATTTGAGGATTAATCTCATGTCAGTGCAACTAGAAAGTTAATTATGAAGATAATACACTGCACATTTATATTTAAAGAATTTAAATACTTGCAAAATATTTTTAATATTTTGGGGGATTTTACCCGCTGGCAAATATATATTTTTTCAAAAGCACAAGTGTGCAGTAGCAAGGAAAGTAGGGTTAGTTTCTTCCGTTCCATTGCGATCTGTAGCTGTGAGATTGATTGTCTCCCGGTGTTCCATTTATAATCATCCATTTGCATTTGCCAAAAATCCATATTTTAATCGTAATTTTTTTTTATTTTAGAAATCTCGTTTTCTTATGCCATTCCACCACCTAGTCGGATATGCTAAATAAAAACAAAACACGCAGAGTAATTTTGGTCATAGAAGATTTTTACACTCAAGGTTGTTAGGCCAAGATGTCTGATACCAATTGTTGGTGAGTAAAATTAAACGCAACTAATTTCTCGTCAATAATATTGCAAGGACATTGAGTTTCAATGAGTTAAGAAATTATATTGTAGGAAGAAATAACATAGAAAATAGTGTAAGTAAATAAGCTCACACACAAAAGTTCGGATATAGATGGTTGACCAATTTGGCTACGTCGACAATTCACACCATTCTTTCACTATAATAATGTTGTTTTCATGGTTTAAATGTGACTACAAAATTATTAATTCATTTGAGAATGTGGGCGTTCCTCACCAGATTTACATGTGATTTCCCAATTTAGCACAAATTACATGGCATGTTAATAAAATTATCCATGTCATCTAGTCAATGTCCATATCATCTTTACACTACGTCCTAATCCCATTGTTAGTGTGTAGAAAAAAATATTAAAGTTCGTATTTTTTTCCAAACCAAAGTGAAAACCAAGAATAATTGCATACTTATAAATTTAATTGTCCTCTTAAAAAATATTATTTCCTACCTTTTAAGCATGAATGGCTCAAATTCATACTTAAATTGCAAACAAAAACAACCCATTCATAGGCACTTTTGGTTCAAGCACCTAATTCACACTTTTAGTGTGAATACTGTTAATCTTTGGTGTATGCATTAATGTTTTGTGGGTCTTGATTAAAAGTTTATAGTTATTTATGAGACTTAAGCGATTATTTTTTAACTAAGAGAAATCTATTCACTGATATTTTCGTGGACATATATTTTAACTTGTTTTTTTACCTCGTATGTTATGACTAAAATGCCATTGGTTTTCATTCAATACCACTAGATTTGAATTTCGATCACTGTGTTCAGCAACAGAGATTCTCGATCGGTGGGAGTGATTCTCTCTCTCTCTCTCTCTTTCTCTCTCACGCATGCCTTAGTTGACATTCTTTCTATCACCAAGAAAGTTCTAGTGGGATAATTTCACTCCATTTCTTTCAATACACGTGGAATCTCACATGAAAAAACATCACTTGAAGGAACCCCCTCCTTGCGCAATCATTATTTTTATAAATTTCTTACGTGGAATGATTGATTCGCAATGAAAAGAGAGCCATTTATATATGTGTATAAACTTCTTAATTTCTTACGCATTTATAAATTGGATCAATTATTAAATAGTCCTTACTATAAATATATATTTTTTAAAAATAACACATATTTTTAGTTTAACCCATTTAGTCCCTCAAGCACTCAATATCCTCTTATTTTTAGGGGTCCGCGCCAGCGGCACTCCCTCTCCAAAATATGTGACAAAGGACTTTTTGAGGCAAAATAAAAAAGTTTGGACTAAATGGGTATTAAAAAATGTCCGAGACACTATTTGGTATATGTCCCTTATAAATTTCTATGACTATCGATATTAACTTGGCTTAGTGTTTTGCATCATGCGTCTCTCGAGGCACGAGGTTATAAATAATCACAAAGTGAAGGATTACTTCATCCTTAAGGAAATCTATAGAAACATATTTTATATCGATTGCACCTCTACTCCAGTAAGAAATGTAGCAATATCCCCATGAGTATAAGAATGTTCAGAAAAGGGACAAAAATAGTACTATCCACTTAGGCAGACTCAAATGAGTAGCCACTATATTCTTAGTCAATATGATCCCATTACCGTGAACAAAACACATGAGAATCAATGGCTTGTATAAGGAAATGATGGCTAAGAAAATGAGATGAGGCAAGGTGTTGTATACGAGTTTGATTAAACAACCCTTCCTTACTACGTGTGAGATGCTCCAGGTCAACATCTGTTATAACAACATCTCTATCTTTGCTCACGGATCTAGACTCAAAATTAGAACTTAATGGGAATCCATAGTGAACCAAATGGAAGAGGCATAAGTTTTCATCTCGGTGAAAGGGATATAGGCACTCGGAGTTTATGGTGGTTTTTCTCTAGAATGGGATGACTCACTGGAACCACTCAGGGGTCTAGAGATCACTCTTATATATGTGCTTGATTTTTCACGATGCATGGTAGAAGAATAGTGTCAAACAAATGCGCATAAACAGAAATGGGATGAATCCCAAATAGTTAATCGCATCGATATGGTATATAAGCCAAGAATAGCCAAAAATCAACCACAATACTACAAATCAACACCCATCATCAAAGAATTAACCTATATAAACTCTAAATGGAAGTAAATAAATAAAATAGCCGAGATAAATACATACTATAGTTTGAACTAGACGGAATCCAACAATGGCATGAAATCTTGAGTTTGCACTTCACACTCTTTCAAATATGTCCAATATGGATAGAAAAATTACATATTCAATGAAAAGAGCATAAATTTGTCTTAATACTCAATATCGTCGGGGTATATGTATAATGAAATTATTAAATTAACCTTTGGTTTATTTCCCTCCCTGAATTGTGGTATTTATTAATCCGTTTTTAATAAAGAATATGTGTTATATTATGTATAAATGGTTCGTATTTCACACAAAATAAAAAATAAAAAAGGAGTTAAAATTCCACTGAAACTTAACTTTGATGGATGGTTGAGATTAATTGACCTTTGGAATTCAACCCCCCTCTCCACCTATAAATAGATGCATTTCCTCCATCAAAAGATCATCCAAGAGATCAATGAAAAACACATACATAAAGGTTTATAGGCATGGAGAGAGAAGCCAAATTATCCCATTGCTAAGGCGATCACACCGGCGACACTCAATGGCGACGTTCACCAGCGGGACTGAACCCATGACGTCAAAAGGAGGTAAATAAAGTTTACTCTTTTCACATGTCTATTGACGTGATTATCATATTGTTCAACGATCTTGGCAATCTTATATAAAATATAACTTACATGTGGTATTAGAGTTGATGTTAAGAACATATGATTTTTCATTAAAAGAGATAATAATGTTGTTGCAGTCAAAATGTGAAAGGTCAAAACTTGATCGAAATTTTTCGAAACTAACATAGTCGACGAAAAATGTTGAAATAAATAAAACCTATGTAAACAACGGGCCCCACCCCAGTTTTACATTTTGACGCCGTTTAGAGCTTCAAAAATGCGTTTTGCCATTTTTGGTAATAATGTCAATGCTTATAACTCGTTTAAAATTTGATTTTACAATTACGCAAATTGGAGAGTGATCCTCAAAAGAATATTTATGTTATTGTAGTGATAACTAAAAAAATTCCATTTTGGGAAAAATAAACTATTTTTCCATATTTTATGGTATAAATCACTACATGTATATATTGAAAATTATGGCTTGGCCACTTGCTGGAAATTATGACTATTAATATTCATGACTCTTATAATTCTTATTCACGTCTCTTAGAATTGTTATGACTTTTAGTATTCATGACTCCTAAAATTCTTATGACTATTACAATTTATGTCCCTTGGAATTCATTCATTTATGTTAGCATGTGTAATAGAATTATGTCTATTAGAATCCACATCTATTAAAATTATGTCTATTAGAATTCATGTCATTTATCATTATGTCTATTAGAATTCACATCTTTTAGAATTATTTCTATTAGAATTCATGTCTGAAAGAATCATGTCTACTAGAATTTCAGTTATCATGACTACTAGAATTCATGTCCAATAAAATTATCTCTATTAGAATTCCTGCTATTATGTCTTTTAGAATTATGTTTATTAGAATTCTTACTACTATGACTATTAGAATTCCTGCTATTATGTCTATTAGAATCCCATTTATTATGACTTTTGGAATTCATCCTACCAACTATTAGAATTCATGCTATAATGACTTTTGGAATTCATGCTACCATGCCTTTTAGAATTTTTTAAATTATGTATTTTTTTTGCAATTTCAAAATTTTATAACCTTTTGGAATATTAGAAATTATGTCTTTTCAAATTCTCGAAATTTGAATTTGTTTATTTAACACATATCAATTAGTTTCCCATAGGTAACATATAATCATGTGTTAAATCAACAAATGATTTTTTAAAATTCTAAGCTTTTGGGACTCTAGACTTATGAAATTCTAGAATGTACACCTTTTTTCTATTCAAGAATTTTACAATTTTGTAATTTTATGACTTTTGGAAATTTATGATAAAATATGCATAAGTATTCATATTAATTTATTAAATGAATGCAATTGCATTATTAAAGTTAGGTATCACCACAGTGATACTTATTATTACTCATTTTAAATTAGTCATTTATTACCATTATAATGTTTAAATCTATTTATTTAACATATATCAATTAGTTGTCCACATATATACTATAATCATATGTCGAATAAACAATTAAGGAATGCGTACACGCTCCCAATTAGCCATTTATTACCATTATAATGTTTAAATATGTTTATTTAACATATATCAATTAGTTGCCCACATGTATACTATAATCATATGTTGAATAAACAATTAAGGAGTGCCTGTACATGCGTAAAACAAGGATATCCACATATACCTTATTAAAATTAAATAGACACATCACTCAATTATGCATGTTGAATATTACGACCATTAATGGTATTAAGTTAAAATATGTGATCACTACCCACGGGAGCATCTTATTTTAATTTCGTAAAATATTCAAATCTTACTATGTGTTAATTAAAGTTTAAAGCCTTTCTCAATGGAGACTGACAAGAGAAAGTCTATATGCGACAACCTAAAGACTTCATAATCGAAGACCACTATATGGACTGAAACAAGATTCGAGGCAATAGTATCTAAAGTTTGAAGAAATCATTACGAACTTCGATTTCAAACAAAACTTGTTGATCTATGTATATACCTCAAGATCAGTGGGAGTAAGTTCATATTTTTTTGGTACTGTATGTTGATGACATATTAATATTTTTCTCCAAGCATGATAGGATATCTAAAGGATCCAAACACATGGATCTTAAATATCTCTAACTGAAGCAAGATGTTAGAAGAGAAAAATTTGTCAATTATTTGACATTTATTGAGCTCTTAACAAAACTTCTACATCTATTGTATTCTATTTTCCATTGTGTACACATATTATTATTAGATGAATTATAACAGAAAATTGTCTTCTTCAAGACATTATGGGACCATTAAGTAAACTCATAATTATGGCCTAGTTAAGAAGGTTGCCAATGATGTTGTACATAGAAGGAATCATGTTAAATAATGATATGCAACCGCCATGACTCCCACTGACTATTGGACTAACAAAGGCACTTAGGAAAACCAGTGATGGAAGGATTTAGCATATCATGCGCGCCTTATGATTCTCAATTAAAAACATTTATGGATTAACCTAATGACCAAGTGGGAGATTGTAAGGAAATTATTAAATTAACCTTTTGTTTATTTCCTTCCCCGAAATGTGGTCTTTATTAATCTGTATTTAATAATGAATATATGTTATATCATGTATAAATGGTTCATATTCCATACAAAATAAAGAATAAAAAGGATTTGAAATCCCACTTAATCTCAACTTTGATGGACGATTGAGATTAATTGACCTTTGTAATTCAGGCCTTCTCACCACCTATAAATAGATGCCTTTCCTCCATCAAAAGAGCATCCAAGAGATCAATGAAAAACACATACCTAAAGGTTTATAGGCAAGGAGATAGAAGCCAAATTCTCCCTTAAAGGATTGCTAAGGTGATCACACCGGTGACACTCAATTGCGACGTTCAACAATGGGACTGAATCCATGACGTCGAAAGGAGGTAAATAAAGATTACTCTTTTCACATGTATATTAACCTTTTGAATTCATTCCCTCCCTCCACCTATAAATAGATGTCTTTCCTCCATCAAAATAGAATCCAAGAGATCAATGAAAAACACATACTTAAAGGTTTATAGGTAAGGAGAGAGAAGCCAAATTATCCCTTAAAGGATTGCTAAGGCGATCAGATCGACGATAATCACTGGAGATGTTTAACAGCGGGACTGCATCTATTACGTCGAAAGGAGGTAACTAAAGATTACTCTATTCACATGTCTATTGACGGGATTATCATATTGTTCAAAGATCTTGGGAATCATGTATAAAATATAACTTACAATATGCTCTTGAAGTGTGAGATTTGAAATAATAATGAAATGATATCTAAATTCATTTTAACAGCCTGATGTGTGCAACTCAAAGAAGTTTGTGCTCGTGATTAATGTAAGTCCGTATGAACTAGTCCAATTTGGATACGTGCGCCCAGTTTTGTCTATAACACTCAATTACAGAAAAATTGATAAAAAAAATTGAGTATTATAACCTAACACCCCAACGTCTCAAAATATAATATGGATGTAAGCAGACGCATGAGAAAAACAATCATGTATGACATTTTAAACAGGATTTTGATATAATATGCACAATTCAAAAAACTCTCTGACACATATATACAAATACAACTCTAATATGAAAAGTGGGGCGATGATTAGGATAAAAAATTTCAACACGATTTGATGAAAAAATTTCCTTTAAATCTTAGTTAATGAAATAGTTTGAGAACTCATTCAAAACAAACATTGATCAGTTTAACAACAATTTTAAAATTTCATTCAAATCAATAAATTTTATGTCTTAATCATGGCATGATCATGAATAATTATGGTTGACAAAATCAAAAGACCGATCGTAATGAAATCATAAAAATTACAGGTTATACTTATGTTTATCATTAAATTAATATTCTTCAAAAATCTCATAAATGGTAGTAACAATATGTCTCCTTTAATGATGTTTAAGCCCTAAAGTAGATATAAAAAAATTCATTATATGAAAATCAAAAACCCTATCTTGTTTCTCTTGCCTTGAATTTTATAGAACTTTTCTTTGGCTCTTTCCATCATACAGTGTCTTTCACAAACTTTGGTAGACACTTATTGATGATAATTAATGTAAATTTAATGGTATGTCACCGAAGGTAGCCCTTTCCATTTATGAAAACATCCCATCAACAAACCCCATCAAGGAAAGTGTATTTCACACATGCACCCAAATGGACCATAAGAAATATTTCAATAACTAATAAGATATCTCGGGATTAAATAATGATTACGTCAAACGTCAAATGAAATATACATAACTATAATCATATGAATCTAGTGATATAAAAGGGCATGTATAAAGTGTAATCACAACCAACCATTTTAATAAAACTTGACTATAGTAATTCTTTAAGTGAATTCTCACATGTCATTGATATAACCAACACTTTCATCAAAGATTTAGGAATTCATGCTTTAATTATCATTCAAATTAAGTTCACTCGTAAAATTAATGAAATCAGGGGATTTAAACTTATAATAACAAAAAGAATAAAATGAAAACCTTTTTGGCATTTTTTATATAAGAATGATATACTATATATTCATATCATGTAAGAAATTAAGTATGTAATAAAATGCATGAGAATTCAAAAATGCATGAAAATTCCACACAAAAATATGAAAACATATTCAAAAGAAACAATCCAACCTCTCAACGAAATGATTTGATCACATATAATTTCCCATATTCAATGAAAAAATTCAAGATCTCACCCAAATATTCAAAAGAAACAATTCAAAATATCACCCTAAAGATTAAAAATAAATAATTAAATCTATCACCCAAACTACCGCCTAGGTAACGATTAGTGAAGCATCTCCCGGATCCTTAGTAGGAATAAGCAAAATTTTCTTCTTGACAACCTTCCTTTGTGGAATATCCACCATAACTTTCCTTTTAGGAGTGTTTCTAGGAATACCTCTCATATTCTTTTGTATCCACATCTCACTCATCATAGTGTTCTTATGCTTATTCATTGGAATTTCAGTAAAAACGTAGGTCTAGGATATTATCACCTACTCTTACTACTCTCTTTAACCAAAATGTCAACTCTCTTCAGCAACATTCCTATATCACGTATTAGTTTATTAATAAGATCTCTTTTCATAATTATTTCCGATTACGAATTAACCTCACATTTATCTCCTTCAAATACCTATAACCTTGGTTTGAATGACCCTAAAACCTAAATTTTATACAAAAGGTATATTCCTTCTAAACATTGGCTTAACTTCATGATCTCTCTTCTCACCTTTCTCTAGATTAATTTTATTAAAACAAATGTAAGTATTGTGATTCTTATTTCGATAATATGAAGAAACAATTATCTAAGATGTGGACTTATAAGAAACTTCCTTTGTTAGATCTCGATATTACTTAAACCATTGAATTTTGCGTGAGAGGAATTAAGTTAAGGATGAATACAAACCAACTTTCTCTTTTTGAAAAATTCTTTTCCCTTTTATCAAACCAAGTTGTGACACAAAGTAACTTAACCAGATTTTATCTTGTTTAACCCTAAGCATGCAACTAGTGATTAAAGCAAGTAAAATAAAGTAAAGCAATACTCATAACGCCGATGTACGAGGAAACATAATCGGGAAAAAAAATATCGGACGACCCGGGACAAATAATCAATATGACAATGGATTTACAAAGTCATAAGGTAGTCTTATACAACGACTCCCACGAGTCTTCATGCTCCTCTAATCTTCAACCAATCTTCACAGTGCCCACATAGAAAGTAACCTTCTTCTACGATGCTGGTCCACAGCAGTCATCTCCACGAATGCATCGGTATCTACCGATACAACCTTGTGTCGTCTACGATGTTGAACACGAAAGTAACCTTCTTCTCTTCTCCACCGTAGAAGCAACAATCTTCAAGTGTTGAAAAAACCCAACTTGGTGCAATAAAGATCACATAAACATATGGTAATAATAACTCAGATCTTTGTAAACTCTAAGGATGTGTTTAAGCTTTTAAACCATAGAAAATAATTGCAAAAACACATACTGTATGAAAACTGCTTTCATTCTAAACAACCTTCGAGAAAACTGGAACATGCCTTCATTTATAATTTTTTTAAGGTGGTAGCATATCCCGTTCGAGCGAGAAACTGCATCGTTTGAATGACATCAACTCTCGTTCGAACGACATCGTGTGTCGTTTGAATGATGTCACCCAGATTAAAGTTTTATCTGATCTAACTTTGTTAAATGGTTTTTATATAATACAAATTCTTATCCAACTTTAATCCGTCTATATCTGATTAAAACAAAGTGTAAAAAAATAAAACACTTTTCAACATTTAAAAAACATTTTCTTTTAAAAATAACATCCGTAATTTTCTAAAATAAAATTCCGAGTTTCATTAACATTACGCATTCATACTTATGTGATCTCGGAATGGAAATTGAACCTTGAAGACAAGAAATTGCACCAATTAAACTTCGGCATGATTAATTCATTGAAGCTTTTTTGCAACATTTTCAATTAATTTTCGACGAGTCATAGTCTCCTAGTGATCGGACATTAAAAATCTACCTCTGACTCAAACATGTTTTGTTCCGAGAATAGGTTAAAACTACATTAAGACTCAATTGGAAATTTGATCTTGACATCCTTTTTTCAACTGAGGATTTTTTTCATTCTCCTTCTTTCACTATTCGAATAAATCTCAATTATTAATTTGGAGAAATCATTTTTTTTTAATTTATACATAGAAGTTCCATGTTTACCATTAAAATGTTGTCAAGAACATTTGTTCTATCAATCATTTCAATCTTTAAATCATTGGCATGTTGCAACTCAATTTTAAAATTTTAAAAATCAATTTTCAATATTTCCTTTTGAAGCTCAACATCTTATTTTATTTTAAAATAATTTAATTCTCAATGTTAAAAAAATGATTCTCATTTTGAAAGCATCAGTTTTTTCCTTGAGTGTCAAGCATTCCAATCAAACATTTTTATCATTTTCATCTTTTTATTCTTATTCAAACATTTTTAACTAGAATTCATCTAATGCATCATGAATTTCATTGACCTTGTCATCACTTTCATCTAGTGATCTATGAATCTAAGTGTGTGAACCTTTGCTACTACAATATGACGAATCAATAATAGATCTACAACTAGATGTTTACATTATTCCTCTTCACAACACTCTAATGTAAAATCCTATCTCCACTCACATTTTCACGCTATTCAAGTCTTACGATAAAGGCTACCTCAACTCCATTCTCCTCACTTATGGTACTCTCTTCGGAATCACTATCCGAGTAACTTATAGTAGCTTTATTTTTATTTTTATTTTTATCTACATCTATACCTTTTTATTTTTCTTAAAATAAGTTGGACATACATTTATGTGATGTCATTCCACCAAAACCACAGAACTGATCTTTTTTTTTTTTTTTTTACTTCTGTTTCGTGAACTCTTCTCACCACCTGAGTGGTTTCTAGGGTACTTGTAAGGCTTACGTTAAAATATATTTTTATTAAAAAAAACTATTGTTCTTTTTGTAAAACATGATGAACCATTGGCAAACAAAGCCATGTCCCCTTCAAAATTCTTTTTTTGTTTCTCATAACCCTTACTTGACAAATTTTCTCTCTTTATTTAACCAAAAATGCTAATTAAATATTTGATTTTGACACATATAATTTTCCCGATCTCAAATATGAAGTGATCCTACAAGATCTACTAGCCTACAAAAGTTAGTGTCACTGCCTTTAGTATCATATAGTGGTATAAACTTTGGTATTAAACGTATAGTCTAGCATGCACTAAAATTTTGTGAGAATTTTCTCGCCAAGATTGAATGAGGCTTTCACTTCTTCGATTAACCTAGATCAGTAGTAGTTAAATCTTCCTTCATCACTCATTCAAATTTTCTGAAACTTAGCAGTAACGTTTTGCAAGCTAGCTCAATTCACACTAGATGTCACCTGATGCGTTACTCTTAAAATATCCTATTTTTCCTTAGCCAATTCAAAATTGAGTTTAAGTTTATACTCATGTGTACTCAAAAAAGAAAACAATGAATTATATGGAATTAAATCGTAATTACAATCTACAAATTTAGCATCCATTCAAGAAACTATAGGTTTATTCACTCGCATATTATTTTCCTCTGTTATAAGATAACTCCAACCATCATCAACACTCATCAGCACTCTATCATGTGTAAATATCAATTGTGTGTGCATTATCACCATGTAATGCCCATAGTGAGATCCATTTAAGTATAATTGTATATTTTTTAGGCTACTATCACAATATTGATCCATTCTCAATAAAATAATCTAATCACAAGCCAAATAAATCTATGTAATACCCCATAGTTTTGCTAAATAATTAAAATAAGGATTAATTGAATATATTTTCAAAAAAGTGATTTTAGAGTAAAATAAATATACTTTGTGGTGTTCAAAATATATTATATGGGATTAATTATGTTAAATGCTAATGGGATAACACGCTTGGATCTTTGACTAAATAACACGAGCTAATTATTTAAATGATTGGTATTAAATATGGATTTAGACCTAAGGATAATAGGGTCTTTTAGTGGTTATTTGTTGATCATGTTTAGGAAAATATAAGTCTTTCAAATTATAAAATGATTTGGATTTAACAAATTAAAAAAAATATTTTTGGGTAAATTAAATATTAGGAAAGGAAAATATCAAGGGATAAAATCTGTGACCATAACTATGCTGCGAGTCCCTCATGGGTGGCTACAAGTTGGTTATTTTTAAGGGGTGCTAGTGGTCATTTTTAATTGTGTTCGCATCAAATATATTACTCTAAAAATCCTAACCGCCCAATACTCTTTACACAGAAACCTAATCCAATTAAGGTTATAAAATACCTTTCTTAGGTCTATAAACTCTGACAAAGAGTAAAACGTGTAAAATAGTTTCTCTCTCTAAAATAGAGCCATTATGTATGCTCTGTTTCTCTCACGATAATGGATTCATCCCGCATTAAGGCTAAGCACGATATAAACGTGTAACAATAACCTAATGATGCGAGTAAGAAAGTGTCTCTAACGTGTGTTCTCTCTAGGCTCAAGTGCAAGCCTGTCGCGTTAGTAATAAACCCGGAAAGTTTGGATCGTATCCACAGGTAAATAGGACAATGGAATTATAATGACGTTGGATTGACAAAGGAAACCTAACTTTGACTCTAAAGAAAAAGGAAACTATGATTTGTTTTAGGAATTGGCTATAACAAAATGCGAATTTGAAAATGGTTTACTGATGAAATAAAATCTGAATGGAATGCAACTATTCTAAATTACTGATGATGATTGGTTTGAACTTTAAACTATATGATGAAGAAAATAGGACGGGAATACAATCCCTAAACCATAGTGTAATGCTGGTATAAAACTAATCTTAAATTTATATGATTAATTCGACCCAGAATTTAGTACTCCCAATCATTACGTATATGAGGTTCAAGCCCGCACCATACTTAATCAGAGGATGGGTAAATCGGTATTACGATAGTTACACTTGAATTGCATTCTGAAACATCCCGGTTACCCTGAAGAAAACGATATCAAAAGACCTAAAATTGTTAGGTTCTATGGAATACGATCATAATAAATCATTAAATTCAGAGGATTAATTGTATACACATGTAACTAACACATCATGTTGAGTTCATGTACCCTGACCTTTAAAATCTGGCCAGACTTGTGAAAACTTAAAAATAACACGATAGGGATGAAATGAAACATTTTTATTGATGAATGAATATGAAGAAAGATGAAATTAATGATGAACAAGCAACTAGAACAAATATTTAAATAGTAATTAGAATGATTTTACTTGAATTGCAACTTGAATGTAACTAGGGTTTTTTTATTCTTCTCCTTCTAAATGAATTACAAAGATTCCTTCAAGAATTATAAGCCTCCCTCTCTACATTTGGGAGGAGTTACAATTTATATTCTACGAAATACAAGAGTTTGAACCCAATAAGACTCTATTTTTACAAGTGGATAAATCCAAAAAAATCGATAACAGAACCGATCCGGGTAATTGGTTCGGTTCGGTTCCATCTTTTGTAGCCTTTACAAAAAGTTCTTCGAGCATGGGATCGGTTCATTATTTGCTAGCTTCGGATCGTTCTATCTTTTCATCTCTTCACATAAAGTTTATCTAAGGTGTATTTGGTTCATTTTTCCATTGATTCGATTCGGTTCCGTTTTTCCATTCTTTACAGAAGCTTTGCCCATGAGGAATTTGGTTCTTTTTTCCATTGATTCGGTTCGGTTCCATTTTTCCAGTCTTTGCAAAAACCTTGCTTTCTTGTGTTTCTTTGAAGCTTTTGGTACGGATCTTGGATTAGAATACCGAACACCTACAAAATAGATGATGAACACACGAAACTCGACATACTCATTAGAAACTTTCCATTATCGAGGATATGATATAATCCACTTGAATTACATTGCGCGCAACGATAAAACCCTCTAAATTACGGGGATAAATGAAAAGAATTTGTGCCTAATCAAACCCCCCTAACTTAAAACGTTGATTGTCCCGAGTAATGTAAAAAGAATCAAAACATGGTCTAGCTCGTAAATGGGATAGGATACCTCTTTCGCGGGTACGTGATTGCATTTAGAATATGCAACAAGCCTTTAAACCCCTAGGTTACCCTAGTAGGACGAGGGGTCTCTCGTGAGGGTTTGCAGAGAATATACTCACAAAATTCGACTCAAAGAAACTCAAAATAGGCAAAAATTGTATAATTCAAACTTTTCTAGAAAATAATCATCATCAAGTCATGTTAAAGAGTCTCAAATCATAGTGCGTGTGTGCGAAGCCAGAAATTTAACTGCGAATTTCCACCGATTCATCATTACGTTACTCATTCGAAAATTCGTTTTGATTTCAAAATCTCATGAGATGCTCTCACAAATGAATCACTCGGAATGTGGCTTATTCTCTCGGTATGCGTGACATAAAGAGTAAATATATTGGACGCAAAGTCAGGCACACAAGTAGAACGATGGAAATTTTATAGTGATTGGATCTTATCAATAGAATACGGTTTGAAAAACGGGAACACTGCCTCTTACACATATGTTTAATCTTTTTTTTTATCTTTTGGTGTCTTAGCTCTCCACGTGGAAACCAATTTCGTAATTTGGACTCGGTTAGGACTTTTTCGGGTTATATGGTGTATTTGGTAGAATTCGAAAAGGTTAAGAATTTCGGAATTGGAAAATTTTGCTTATGATGCCCGATAGTGCTTTTCCGGGCTTGTGCTTATTTTCTTCTTCTTTTTTTCTATTTTTACGCTTTTCACTTCTTTTCTTTTCTTGCTATTTTCGCTGAGCATGTTTATTTTTTTCTTGCCCCTTTTTATGCACTTTTCGGACTTTATTTGATACATATTCAATTTTCACAATTACGGCCTTTTGGGGTTTTTCGGGCTGTCAAACGAAAGGAAAAATTATTCGGCTCAAATTTGGGTTACAAAAGGGATAATTTTTCGCTACTTTTTCTGTCCAATATTTTTGGGTGACAAATGAGTGCCTACTTCATTGTCCAACATACTAATTGCGTTACCTTATGCGTCTCGAGATGAATTAAGTTTAGAGATAAATATTGGCACATTTTTCAAAGCAATATCACACACATTTTTCATAACCGGTCAAAATGAAAGGATTGAGATCCTCGATGACTTTTTAAACGCTGAAAAGAACTTTGAGTTAACAATTAACTTGGATTGATTTATAAATTTCACAATGATGAAAGGGTCGAATCTCACCGGGGTTGTTAATCTCCACATTTATTCGTTAAGTCGCCTACGTTCGCTCAATTTCCATCTTTGTGTATTTTGAATTTTACAACTTCAGACTTTAAGCCGACTTTTAATGATATTTTTTGAAAATTTTGAATTCCAATTTTTATTTATTTTGAACAAAAAAATATTTTTGGGTTTTTCAAGATTATATGATTTTTTTTGAAATTTTTGGGCATTTTTGAAAATTTGTGAAGTTTTAGAAATACGCACTTGTCACCGCCTAACTTAGACTTTTGCATTATCCTCAAGCAAAAAGGACTAAAATCTAACTGAAAGTGAATTAAAAGTGCGGAAGAATAAAACAAGAAAATGAAACAGAAATGCAGCTTTTATATATAGAAAGAACAATTGTTACATAGGATAAGGGAAATCACACAAGCAACACTGAGTAAACAATCATTTCACGCATACACAACCAACAAACACAGAAGAAATAGGCATGGGGTTTATTGAGGGGGCTGATTGGAGGGCCCAGGTGAGCGCAGATCATAGGGATCATAAAAGAAAGATGGTGGGAGACCACCAAAGTTGAGCTCATAGAGGTAGGCTTGGAGTTAGTGCATCATCCCTGTGTCTCTCCAATAAGCCTCTTGGTCCCGGCGATAGCCGGCTTGATCTTGGTTGTATTGGGTGATGAACCCGTCAAAATAGGATTGCAACACTGTCAGTCGTCTATCGAAATCGGCACCCGGGGCACAAAATTTGAGTCATCATCTTCGTTGTATTCTTCCTCTTTATCCCCTTTCATTTCAACATCTTCTGCCATCGGCTCTTCAACCGAAATTTCTTCCTTAGCCTCTAAATTGATTACTTCCCGGGCTGCTCGAATGGCAACCCTTTGTTGGGCACTCTTCGTGGGGGATGTCTTTCGAATGGGCTCCAGGAGACGGGGGAAATCTTGGGGTGGTTTGATTCCAGCATCGGCTAAGAGGGACGTGATGAGGCAGGCATACGGGAGGCGAACCGCACCTTTCTTCTCCCAGGCTGTGAAAATGATATGTTCGTAAAGCATCTTGGCTAGGTTGAGGGTGAAATCGGGATCGAACAGGTGGTACACAAGGGTCACTTAGCGAGGGAGCATCGTCGAGTCATTGGAAGTTTGAAGTAAATTGGCGCACACGATATGGAACGTGATGCGCGCCTTGTCATTGAGACGTCCCTCAGGAAAAGTACCCCGATCACAAAATTCGTCAGGTGCGAGTAGGTCAATGCATTGCTGTTTGGGAATGGTTGGGGCGTTGGTTGGGTATTCGTATACGTCTGGGTGGGGAATGTCCTTCTCAGAAAGCTTGCGGGCGATAATGGATAAGGCGAATGGAATAGGGTGGCCGTCAACAAATGATTGGCACGCAAAGTCGCCCGTGCAGATGAGAGTGCCATAGAAAGCCCGGACTTCGTCCGCCCGTACGACTGGATGAGGCTCTTATAAGTATTACGTCCACCCCCCGGTGAAAAAGAGATGTGAAGGGGCAGGGCAGCTCGTCCCAGTTGACCACCCACTTAATGTGCAATTGGTGGGAGAAACGAAAGAAGCGTTCACGCCATACTCGCTCCATATGGGAGTAGTATTGCCCATTTCCGTTGGACAGAACTTCGGTTGACAGATATTTTGGAGGGAGAGCGGGATTGGCCATTGGGGAAATTTGAGACTTAGGAGAGGGAGGACTAGGGTTTGTAAAGAGAGAGAGAGAGAGAGAGTTGGAGGTATGAGGGAAATAGTAAGGAATAGGGTATATATAGGTGGTGGGGAGGGGTATGGGTGGGGAATTTTGGAGGGAAAAGGGTGTGGTTCTGTTGGAGGGAAAAGGAGAAGAATGGGGGTAAGAGAGGGGATAGGGGGTTGAATGGGTTCCTCGGGAAGAAGCAAAATCGCAGGAACCGAACCGATCCGGTTCAGGGGAGATTCGGTTCAGTTCTGATGATTTTTATTTTTTTCGATTTTCCCAAACCGAATCGATCCGGCTTATGGATTCGGTTCGGTTCCATCTGTGACAGAACCCGTTATCTCAGTCTGTTGCTCTGGCATTTTATTATCTCACTTTTCTAGACGCTTGGCCTTATTCTCCCACTTGAATTTCTCAACGCCCTCATGAATATTAGGTTGGAATGCATGATCTTACTCCTATCCTTACGTAACCTACCTATGGACTCACCCTAATCTAACGTAGCCTAACAATTATACACAAGAATTCACCCCATAGGCGTCGGGGGTGTGACAACCTCTCTTGTCAGCTCAATCGACCCTATAAATGGGGTCCGACAACCAAACGGTGTCGACTTCTTCTACACACACCTCCAGATATGGATTTAGGCGTTGTCCATTTACTTTGAATTTATTTCCCCCTTTCAAATCGTCTAACTCAATAGCTCCATGAGGGAAACCAATCCTTACAACGAACGGGCCAGACCATCGTGACAGTAACTTGTCGGGAAAGAGATGAAGCCGAGAATTATAGAGAAGCACTTCTTGTCCGGGAAGAAACTATTTTGCGCCGAATGATGTTATCGTGAGAGAGTTTCATCCGTTCTTTAGAAATTTTTGTGTTCTCATACACATCATTGTGTATCTCTTCTAACTCATTTAATTGAAGCTTGCGAGCTTCACCGGCTCTATCCATGTCATAATTCATCTTCTTAATTGACCAATACGCCTTGTGATCTAGTTCAATGGGAAGATGGAAAGGTTTACCATACACAAAGCGGAATGGGGACATGCCGGGCGGGTTTTTTTATGCTGTACGATAGGCCCATAGCAAATCGTTCATTCTAATTGACCAATCTTTTCGGGTAGGATTGACGGTCTTTTCGATAATGTTCTTGATTTCTCGATTTGCTAGTTCGGCCTTCCCATTCATTTATGGGTGATAAGTCATTCCAACCTTGTGAACGACGCCATACTTTTCATGATCTTCTCGAATGGCCTATTGCAAAAGTTTGTGCCATTATCGCTGATTATCGCCTTCGGAGCGCCGAAGCGGGAAAGTATGTGTTCCTGTAGGAACTTGACCACCACTTCATTGTCATTTGTCTTGGTAGATATAGCTTCCAACCATTTAGAAACGTAGTCGATCGCAACAAGGATGTATAGGAAACCAAAGGATGGATGGAAAGGTCCCATGAAGTCAATACCCCAATAGTCGAAGATCTCAATAATTAGTATCGAAGTTAAAGGCATCATGTCTCGTCGGCTAATAGCTCCCATCCTTTAACACCTATTGCAAGATTTACAAGCATTATTCACATCCCAAAATATTGTGGGCCAATAGAGGCCGCATTGAAGGATCTTAGCGGCCGTCTTTTTCATCAAAAAGTGGCCTCCATAAGCTTCCGAATGGCAAAACTTGATGACTTTGGGAATCTCATCATTCGGTACGCATCGTCGGATGATTTTGGTCGGTGAAATATTTAAACAGGAAAAGATCGTCATAGAAAAACATTTGAGACCAAGTAATAAACCTATTCTTATCTTGCGGTGTCGAATCAGGTGGAACGGCTCCTGTGACAAGGTAGTTCACTATATCCGCAAACCAGGGTAAAGAAGAGGCAGCAAAGAGTTGCTCATCCGAAAAGTATTCGTTTATGGGTATTGGATCACTAGGTACGTCAGAGGAAAGTATTCTTCCATGGGTATTCGTCTATGGGTATTCGTCTATTGAGTAGGATGGAACTCACGTTTTGTGCTAGGAAGACATTTTTCTTTACCTTCATCCTCCTCTTTACCGTCAACAAGTCTTTGATGACTTTTGCATAAGGTGGAATTTTCTTAATAGCATCGAGGAAAGGTAAACTTAGCTTCACTTGCTTTAGTACCTCTATCACTTCATCATGGGGGTTTCCTTGGTGGGAAGGAATTAACCTTTGAGGAAACGGTGCTGCAGTAGGTGGTTTCACTACTACCTCGGACTCACTAGTGTCCTCTTTATCACTCTCCTTCAAGGGGACATCTTTGGCCTCTTTCGTGCCGGGCGAAATCTCCTTGTCTTTTGTTGCGTCGTGTGGGGGAGGTGAAAAATCAACAACTCTCCCACTACGAAGAGTGGTCACAGCTTGAACTTGCTCCTGATGTTCTGTCAAGGTGGAGCTAACACTAGTTTGACCTTGGGGCGGTCTTTGGCCCTGGGCAGGAAACTTGCCTTTCTATTGGATACTCAACGATGATTGCAACTGTGAAATGTCCGCATTCAATTCATTGATCACGCATTCATGCCTAGCATTAGTTGCAATCTGAGTATTGATAAAGTGGTTGATCGTGTCCTCGATATTTCTCCGCGGTGGAGTGATATATGCTCCTTAAGGTGGTGGTGCTTGCACATGTCCTTGCATGTGTGGAGCTTGTTGAAAGTGTGGTGGTGGAGGAGGGGCAACATGTGAATTAGGATTCATCGCAGTATGTTGTTGCCCATAGCAAAAACCAGGGTGGTTTTTCCATGAAGGGTTGTAAGAATTCTCGTGCGGTGCACCGAAATTACCCTTGAATCCTCCTATACCACTTACTTATTCTTGAAGCATAACTTTGTAGGCGGGTATAGTCGGGCCTTCCTCAGTTGAATGACCCGCCTCACAAATCGTACACACCTTCTTGATGGGGTTTGGTATGGATCCAGTTGGTCCTCTTCCATATACCTCACGTAGGTCTCGCAGTCGTTTCTCAAGTATATCGAGTCGACTATCCATCATAGAATTCTTTTCTACATGAAATAGGTCGGACGCCGATGGAGTGGTGGTCACTTGACGATTTTAATATTTAGCATTAGGGTTAGATGTATCCCAGGATTGGGTAGTCTCGGCGACTTACCTTAGGTGAAGCTCGGCATCGTGGGCGTCTAAGTCGACAAACGGACCACTACCCATGGTTTCAACGAGTTGCTTGGAATGAATGTTCAACCCATTATGGATAAAGGACATGATTTGAGTTTTATCAAAACCATGATGGGTACACGAATCAATTAACTCATTAAAACGCTCGTATTTTGAAAAGTAGATATCATACAGGCCAGGGCCCAAAACATTAGAAAAATATTTACAAGTACTTAAAATGCAGTAAAAGCAGTTGTTATATATACGTTAGCTTCACGAGCACTCCTGTGAGATCCTCACCTCTCAACTATAATGCCCACCTAATGTGACCTACTAAACTCTACAAGTTATTCTACCCAGCCTAACTAATCACAATAAGCATCTACTTAACCAATAAAACACTTATCCCACCCCTATTCCCAAATGATATGCTACCGTACAACCACAATCATTAGCAGAGTATTATTGCTGAACAATTATTTAAGTTTCTCTTACTTAGGTTACTTTAGATATACACTATCTATATCTTCTACTACCACACAAGAGTAGAAAAAATCACACGTATATATATATATATATATATATATATATATATATAACTAAAGCACCCTTGGGATGAGAACCGCGATGCATGCATACTCTACTATCGAGTACATGTACCTCACATACCAAATCAAGGACTACCAGTTCGGAATCACACTCGAACCATAAATCAATAAACTCGTAAAGGAGGCGAGCATAGTCCTAAGCCTTTAGTCTACGCAAATACCTTATGCACCCGAATGACCGGTCACACTATCGTACACTCAAATAGTGGTTAAAACTAAGTTCTATGTTTTGGAGCACACATCCAGACCTTATTGGCATCGTCATGATCTCCCATTGTGCGTGACCTCTCGTGATAACATGCAGCGTCGGTATGCCTATACACATAAGAATGCACAAAATAGGTATACACACAACCTATAAATATATCCAGTATGTATTACATATACCCCGAATACCCAAGTTATTAATGATTCACACTTTATATTTCTTTTTCATTTTCCCATATTTCCCTCATGACTTAAAGGGTCCTAGTTATCCCTTTAATAATTTCAGTAGTTAACGACTCACTATACAACTAGTATCAGTCATGGGTTTATTCCTATGATTCTCATAATTAATTTCAAATTCGTATACTTATCATATTAATTTAATTTTGTAGGTCCTAGTCCTTTTTCCCTCATGATGACTAAGCCTAAGCCCCAGCTATAGGACTACTAATTTTCCCCCAAGTCCCCTTATAGTCTAACATCAATCATAAAAGTCCACCATTAACTTCCGATTGATAAATACACTTGAAATAACAAAGTGGGAAATATTATAGGCAACCGAATTGATTCGTTAATATTTTGACAGATTAAACACCCTCTAGTAAAAAGTCGATTACTTCCTCTACAGAGCTCCAAATGACATGATTGTCAGCTCATTGAAAATCGAAGACCTAGATATTTCCAAAAATGTACTTTTCACAATCTAATTCTAAGTACAATTAATATGGCATACATTTGAAATATTGTAAAAAAATTCTCGCATATTAATACAGTGACAAGTTAAACACCCTAGAGTAAAAAGTCGACTACTACCTCTACATAACTCCAAATGACCTGAATCAAAGCTCATTGGAAATCTCAGACCTTTACCTTTATAGACATCTATGGGATGCAATCTAATTCTAAGTATACTTAAAATGGCATACGTTTAAACTAACATGACAAATTATAGTAGCTTGTCACCTTATTTTCATCAATTAAACCCTAAGTTATTCAAGATCCGTGTTCTTCAGCCAAAAACCCAACAACATTCCATATTTATGTGTCCTAAAAAACAAATTTCAAAATATAATCCCAAGAAGTTAAATTCTAATATGATTCCCAATCAAAACCATAATTAAATCCCATGAAAACACCCAACATAACATGTTTTCATTGTAAAGATAATTATAGATTGGCATATACATTATAACTACTCAATTTATGTTAGTTTAAACACTTTCCTTGTATTATGAAGGAAACATTTCAGTAGTTTGGTGATGGAGGTTGCTCCACCTTTTGCCCCTATCAATTTCGAGGCAACGATGGTGCTAGGTGGTGGTGAATGGCCTAGAAACCTTTTCATATTCCTCTCTTATAACCTCTCTTATTTCTCACTTTGTACTAACCTTAGCTTCAAAAATATCTTAGTTCATATGGCCTTCACAAATTATTAGGCATTCTAACCCTATTTTCCCAAATGACGATAATACCCTTATGTAGTGCTGATTTGGTCTAAAAATGCCAAAGGACCCAATTACAAACCCCGAGTATACTTTTTGGCTATCGACAAATCTGGACACATTGATGAACTCAAAATGACTAGTTGGATGAACCATATACCATTATCATTTTATTTTACATATTAAGTTCCAACACGACCCACATGCGCATCCCGACTAAATTATCATTAACTGTAGTATTTCTCACTCTTGACTCAATAGAGTGCATTATTAATAATTTATTACTTGGTCACTAACTAATATTTAATTTAATTCACATCCATAAATATTAACCCTTATTATAGTAATTAATATTTATTTTAACTCAGATTAGTTTTCCATTTTAATTTCATTTGACCCAGTATAAAAATTGCTAAAAATACGGGGTATTACACCCACTTGTACTGCCTTGGAGATTAGCTCAGAAAGTTGTTATGCTCTTAAACACATTTATCCCTGAGCATCAGGATTGGAGATTGCTGGCATCGGTGGAATAGGTGTAACCGGTGGTGCATGTTGTAATAGTGTTGTTGGCTCAGGTCACATCTGAAATATGACATATAACTCTCATTAGTAACACATACCTTATTGAAACAGTACAAAGATAATAACATATCAAAGAATGCTACGCGAAAAATCTATAATGAACTTATGGAACTTACGTTGCCTAAGACCATGATCTGATACCAACTGTGGCACCCCGTAATTTTTTAATAATTAGGGTAATGAAATCTATTTATTAATTATTATAATTTGTCAATATAATTTAAATATCATCCTCGTCGTGATATAAGAGTAAAGAAAATCATAGCCAAATACTAACGAGAGAACGAACCTCCAATAACCAATAAATATAATTAATCACCACCAATACATAGTGTAACAACCCATAGTTTCGCACTTAAAGGTTGACGAAACACGATACACCAAAAATGGGGCTTATCAATAATTTATACTATTCTCAGCATAAAGATAGAGAGCAATTGCTTATATTCTTTACCTAAATTCACAATTAATAAAACATTTAAAAAAAACAATTTAATACATGAATGCAAAATGGAATCATCATACAATGCCCATAATTTAAGGAAAAGTACAAGACGATATAAATAAACTCTTGGGCTTATCCTCATACAAATATCGATATGAAATAAAATGACCAAATGGATAACTACAACTTATACTAGAATCAGTGGAACGGAATCCACTATGTCTAATGCGACTACAAGTCTGGTCCATCATCAACCATGTTGTCCCTATTTATGAGAAAACCAGGGGGGATATGTTTATAATTTTTTATCATAGCCCTAAAGTTGCAAGGATTATTCACCATTAAATATGTAAAATACAACTAACTCATACTTGATGTCTCTCCATTAATGCTCACACGTATCAAGTATCTCACCTCTCATCTATAAGAAATCCTACTCTCACCCTTAAACAAATACAAATTATGAACTCCATTGTTTAATATGACATGTAACAATAAAGCTATATAGCTATTCATCAACTAAAAGTCAGTGTTTACATCTAACATCCCAATCCCCAAATTAACTTTATAGTGTTGCCCACTAAATTCTATATAAATTCAGTGCATATTTTTACGTCATATATTGTTCCTTAACCTTAGTCTATCTTGTCACACCATTTGATTTTTATTTCACACCAATTAACATCTACGCCATTTAACTATAAGTTTCATTCCCTATAATTAACATCTACATTCTTAAACTGACCAATTATTATTTTCATTAAGAAGTGTTTATCACGTTACCCCATTATGGTTTATTTTTGTTACTAAATATCCACATCACTATTATTTCCAACTTTGTTATAATAAGGTATTGCCTACATCTATAGACTACGATAATTCATTCTCATATAAGGCACATCCTCGTGTGTGTATATAGATAAATACATATTTATGTATATGTATGTACAACACATGAAGACATATATCTTCGGCATCCATTTCATGCTCTATCGGTTATACTCTGAGGAGTCCCACATCCCAAAACGGCTAACAACAAAACACAAGCAAGTGGGGTTGTATCTATGCATTTTCGCCATTACACGACCCATACCAAGCAGTGTCACATGGATCTAACATCAACAACTAACTCCTATAAGTGGCCCTTCCACGTAATAACTAAAATATGACATATCACTACGCTTATCCCACCTATGCCGACGTGTGCTCTAGTCTTGAATGTTCTCACCCCAAGCGATAGGACAGTCCACCAACCCAGGTATGTCCACACAAAATAATATATAATACATACCATAATACATCATGTACAAGTAGTTACTCTATAACTACTTTTACCAAAGGATTCTCCATCCATATAAATATATCCTTATCGGTGTAACCATAACATTTTAGTTAGTTATTACATAACCCTTAATAAGTCACTATTCTAGTACTACTCTCCAATTAAATGTTAAGTCCCATTTATTTCCTCCTAGATTTAATAATCAAATTTACTCCATCATGTATTTCTCCATATATATATATATATATAGTTATATTGTTATTGCCAAACTACCCTCCCAAGACAATTAATGATTTTACCATGTTACCCTCTTAGCTTAGAATTTAATCCTTCATATTATGTGTAGGTAGTTATACCCTAACTACAATCGCACCCAATACCAACCATCATGGAATATCCGACTAGTCTAAGGATGCATTTCTTCTTAGTGTTTTTGTATGATAAGAAATTCAGGGAGCTAACCATCCATCATATTCTTAAGTGTTAAAATTATCTCTAATAAGTACTTCTTTTATTTAATCTTAAACCGTCTTAATCATATTATTATTGTATATTTTTGTGTCTTTTTATTGTTTCCCCTACCGAAAGTTATCTACTCACATAGATCTTCTCTCTGTCTTATAACATGTCATATACTTTACTTTAATTAGGTAACGTACAACAAATTATTTTAACTAAGTAGTTAACTTATACACTTGGATACTATGCATGGAATGCTATTTACGTACCCATCTCGATTAGACTCGATATTTAAGTTCATGAAAATATCATTAATATCTTAGAATAAGCTTGTATCCCTCACTTGAATGAAAATGGTCTCGCACACCCTTTCGTAAAAAAATCATAACAAATTTAAAAAAGTAAGAAAAAACTATAAGGTCGGTGCCCACGCGATCGTAATGAAAAGATCAACAATTTCTTAATCTGGCCAAGCAAGGAATAGAACTTGTTCAGCTAAGGGTGGTGAATTTGTTCATTGATTCAGTACAACGAATTTTAGCCCAGATGTTTCTACAAAATGCCTCAACTCTTCATCATAAATCTTTAATAATCAAACCCGGATTTCTAAAATTTATTCTAAAAGAAATTTATCAATGATTTATCTAAATCAAACAACCTATTTTCATCATCTATCATGGGGATACTAAAAACTCAAGATTATTCAAGAACGCTAACATGGAAGCAATAAATTAGATTTAACCTCTAATATAAACATGGATTAAACATAAAAATGAAGTTAGAATAAAATGAATAAGTTTGGCAATAGGATCCTTGCAGAAAGTGTAGAGAAAACATCTCTTTCTTCCTCCTGGGTGGCTTCTCCCTTCTCTCCCAAAGTGTGTAGCCTCCAAATGTGTGTGGGGTGGATATGGGGGGTTATGAAACCCTAAGGATCATTTTAATCCTATAAAAAGAATTTTAATTTAACCTAAATTCGGAGTTCTCTATAGGGACAAACTTAAGGCCCCTAAAAAGGTTCCTAACCATACTCGATTTGGCTCGAAACTCTACCCAAGGTCCTACCCAACCCATAGGTACATTTTTAAACACTTAAATTTCGTATTTAAGTCACATAATCAGATTTAATGTCCAAAAACACTCTATATATTTATTTATATGTTCCACTAATATGGTTGTTCATACCAAATTTAATCAGCTGATGTGGATGAATCATATGAAGACACGTGTCGATACTTTCAACGAGCAACTCATGAGCTCCAAGCAAGTCAATCATATCGATCAGTCTAGGCGCCCTCAGCAACTCAAGGCTCCGAGAAACTCAAGCGTACCGAGCAACTTAAGCGATCCGAGCTACTTAGCATGCAGAGCATCCAAATAAAGAGAATCAAAAGACAACTCTACATTAAATGCTCATTATTATCATACATATGTATGTGTCTTCTAGATAACATCACATTATCCTTTCACATGAACAGCCTAAAGGCTATAAATACATTGTAACCTCCCCATTAGAAGGGTACTTTGGATCTGGTGATAAACCAATTATCGAGATTCAAGGCACACAGTCAGCAATACAAAACAGTGGACGTAAGCCATTTTCATAGGGCTAAACCACTTTAAAAATCCATTGTCTTATTTATTTAGTCATTTTTATCTGTGATTAAAAAATTAGATTGCATCTAGTTTTTACATCAACAGATTGGCATCGTCTGTGGGAAACGACTATACTAGACATTTTTTACCAAATATCTCACTATCTATGACTGAGAATCCGAAGTCTAGTACTCGAAACACTAGGGTCCCTCCAAACCCTTCTACTCCCCCAAATTTTCAAGATCTGGCTGGTATAATGCCTAATTTATCCCAAGGGCAAACGACCATGTAGGAAACTATGCAGCAACTTATACAAACTGTTCAAGGTGGGGTGCCGGCCCAATCAGGACAACGAAGTGTTCAGAGAAATACCCATTTGCCTTCTTCAAAGACTAGACGCATGTTATTCCTGGAGGTTTCTCAGTCTAGATGGACTGATTCATATCGTACTGAGAGATCTAGTGATCCTTCATATCAGCTTGGTTGAACTTTATCAGTACGAGCTACAGACTCTCAACGGAATGTCACTCTCACTCCATAAAGGACTAGCGCTCTAGAAAGGTTAAGTAGGGTTTCCCATTTTGAACGGTTGAGCCCTAGGACGAATAGAAGTCCTCCTACTGTTGCTTTGAGGAACTCTCAACGACCATCCGACCTAAGGGAAGGCTCTGCCCAATAACGACCAACAGCGCGTAATGAAATATCACAAGAGGAACACTCAGCGCGATCAATCGAGCGAGCAAATATACCCGAGGTAGAAAATGATGCATAGAAAGGCTCTATTCAAAGGTTGGAAGATCGATTAGGGGAAGTGGTAATGTCCAAGAATCCTCTACAAAGAACTTTTGTCCGAGGAACACCATTCGTGCAGGTAATTATGGATTTTCCCACTCCCTCAAATTCAAAGCTCCTATGGTGACACCTAAATATAATGGAAAAACTGATCCTGTTCTCCTTATAGAACAATACTAAGCGGCTACCGATATCTACGCTATTCCAGATGAAATGAGATGTAGGATGTTTTTAGGAACTCTCACCGGGTCAGCTCAAATATTGTACAACAACCTTCCTCGAGGAAAAATTACGACTTTTCTTCAACTAGTAGAGCACTTTATAGGAAACTTCGATTTCGGAGGAAAACTAGTTAAATGAGTAGCACACTTATTGAGTGTCAGACATAAGCCAGAAGAAAGTACCAGGGACTACATTACTCGTTTCAATAAAGAGAAACTCGAGGTAATTGATTACGAGGAGAAAACAGCCATTACTGCTCTGTTGAGTGGACTGTTACCAGATAAGTTGTACTATACTTTGGACAAAGATCTGCCTAGAACCATGGTAGAGCTGATAACAAAGGCAGCCAAGATTATGAATGCCGAGGAAGCTATGGCTGCGAAGAAGAGTACGGACACTAAGGAGACCAAGGTTGAGGCTGGCAAAACAGAGAAGAAGGATCAGAAGAATAATAGTGGCAAAAAGCAGTCGAAAGGAAAGCAAGCACTGGAGCGGATGAGGAAATATGGAAATTATAATCCCTTGAAGGTCGATATAAATCACATTCTGGAGGAGATAAAAAATAGCGAGGAGTTAGCCTGGACAGGGAAAATGAAGGCAGATCCTGACAAAAGGGACAAGTCTAAATATTTTGAATTCCATAAAGACCGTGGTCACACAACCAAGTGTTGCATAGCTCTCCAGAATGAAATTGAAGCAATCATCAGGCGAGGAAAATTGACTAAGTATGTTGATCACCAAAATGGTGGAAAGACTAGCGACCGAGGAAAGCAAATATCTAAATCTCCTCGTTGAGTAAACGAAGACAAGAAGAGAAATCACGAAGAAGATCCAGAAGATGACCAAGATGATCATGATCCCCCGAAAAGACCAAGACAGCCAGAACGCGAGGTATTCTCAAACCATTTTGGGTCATTTGAATGTAATGATATTACAGGTGGAGATGCAGGAGGTGGAGATCTAACTGCAGAGATGAAAGCTTACCTCAATGAGGCTCAAGATTGCTCGTACATATAGCGAATAAACTTGGCTGAAGATGATCGCCCGAGGAAGGTGAATAAGGACAAGATGGTCATTAGTTTCTCTAAGAAAGACTTCGTAGGTGTATTATATCCACATGATGACCCATTAGTAATCAAGATGAGAATGAAGGAGGTGGTGATTTCACGAGTACTGGTGGATAATGGTAGCTCGGTGGATATCATGTTCTATCCATGCTTTGGCAGTTTCAATCTGAAGCTAGCCTAGTTCGTGCCATATCATAGGTCCCTCCTTCGTTTTACTGGCGAAAAGGTTTCTCCACTTGGGACGATCAAGTTAGATATGCTTATTGGTACATGGCCTGCTTGTCGAATAAAAAGAGTACGTTTTTTCGTAATGGATAAAAATGTCCAATCAGCTTATAACATCATCATGGGAAGGGTAGGTCTGAATAAGTTCAAAGAAGTACCATCTACTGTACATAAATGTTTGAAATTCCCAACCAACTTTGGAGTGGGAGTGGTGAAAGGCGACCAGAAAGTAGCTCGAAAATGCTACTATTCATCTACCGAACAGGAGGAATGCAAAGAGTCCATGAAGATGACTACTACCTATCAAGTGGATAAAGTAAAAATTGCAGAGATTGAGACATTAGACCCTAGAGACGAGTCTCAGCTTGTGAAGGGCCAGGTTGTGGAGGCTATCGAAAGTATCATTCTGGACAACGAACGTCCAGAACGAACAACCCAAATTGGTGCATCATTGGATGTATCGATAAAACGGGAATTAATAGCATTTCTAAGGAACAGAAAGCAGACTTTTGCAGGGAGTCAATAAGACATGCCAGGGATAGACTCAAATTTCTAGTGCCACGACCTCAACGTGAATAAGGAGGTCAAGCCAGTGAAGCAATGAAGAAGTGTGTTTAGCCCTAAAAAGAATCAAGCCATACAAGAATAAGTAGAGAAACTTCAAAAAGGCTTTTTTATCGAGGACGTCAAATATCCTGATTGGCTAGCAAATGTGGTGATGGTAAAGAAGAAAAATAATAAGTGAAGGATGTGTGTGGACTTCACCGATCTTAATAAGGCATGCCCAAAGGATCATTTTCCTTTGCCCAGAATCGACCAACTGGTGGATGCTACCTCGGGGTATGAATTGTTGAGTTTCATGGATGCTTATTCTGGTTACAACCAGATTAAAATGAAACCTGAGGACAGGGAAAGTACCTCGTTTATCACCCCAAGGGGGACTTATTACTATAATGTTATGCCTTTCGGACATAAAAATGTAGGTGCAACATATCAACGACAAATGAATAAGGTGTTCGCAGAGAAAATTAGTCGTAACAAGGAGGTATATGTCGACGATATGCTGACGAAGAGCAAGAACGCTATTAATCATCTAGTTGACCTAGGTCAGACCTTTGATCAACTAGAGAAATATCAAATGAAGTTGAATCCCACCAAATGCATATTTGGGGTTCGAGAAGTTATGTTTCTTGGATATATTATTAACCAGCGAGGTATTGAGGCGAACCCTGAGAAAATCAAAGCCCTATTGGAACTACGATCTCCAACTACGAAGAAGGAAGTATAAAGTCTCACAGGGCGAGTGGCATCACTTAATAGATTTGTGTCACGAGCAACAAACATATGCCTCCCATTCTTCAAAACACTTCAGAAAACTTTTGAGTGGAATGATGAATGCGAGGAGGCCTTTCAGGAGTTGAAGAAATATCTAGGAGTGCCTCTACACCAGTGATGTGAGAGAAACTAAACTTTTATCTGGCAGTTTCAGAGAACGCAGTTAGCTCGGAGTTGATAAGAGTGGAGGACGGAGTATAAAAACAAGTCTACTACACTAGCAAGGCCGTCCGAGGAGCAGAAATCAGATACCCAAGGTTGGAGAAGTTGGCACTAGCACTAATCGAAGCAAGCAGAAGGATGAGGCCATACTTCTAAGCCCATACTATAGTGGTGTAAACTAATATGCCATTAAGACAAGTCCTTCATAAATCAGAAAAATTGAGAAGATTAATGTACTGGGCAGTAGAACTTGGACAATATGACATAGTTTATGAGCCTAGGTCGTTGCTCAAGGGGCAGGCAGTAGTGGATTTTATCGCAGAGTTTACTTACTCTGATATCTCCAAAAGGCAGGAGTTTAATACAGACCAACCCGTGGATGTTACGGGATCATCGAATTTAACCCCCGACTAACTTCCATCCATGGACGATCAAGAGAAGATAATCAATGAGCAACGAGAAGTGTCGGAGGAGGACAAAAGGAAACATCAAATATTACACCGAGGAACTCTGTCTGATCAAGGGTTTGATAATGAAGTACCTATATGGAATTTGTATGTGGATGGCTCTTCGTGTAATACAGGCAGTGGAGCAGGAATCGTGTTAAACAGTCTGGATGAGATTGATATGGAGTATGCTTTGCTCTTTCAATTTAAGGCTATTAATAATGAGGTTGAATATGACACTATGATCTTGGGTCTAAATCTGGATAAAACCATGAATGCAGAGCAGATCGTTGTATTCAGTGATTGACAGTTAATCGTAAATCAAATTATGGGGGTGTACGCAGCGAAGGGAGAATTAATGGTCAATTATCATGCAAAATTAATGGAGGTTATATCAAATTTGACAACAGTTCGATTGATTAGAATACCGCAATTGGAGAATACAAGAGCCGATGCCCTAGCTCGGCTATCATCAACAACACGCATCGAGCTACGAAGAATAATCCCAATAGAAATCCTGGCTAGTCGGAGCGTAGATGAAGATTTGATTACAAACTTCATTACCCTCGACTTGAGACCATCTTGGATGGACCCTATCAGGGATTATATTGAAGAAGGGACTTTGCCAACTGATAAACTTGTACCCAAGAAACTGAAGTTTAAAGATGCTCATTATGTATTAACCAATGGCATTTTGTATAGAATTGGAGTTATAGCATCCCTCTAGAGATGTGTGCATCCCTGCGAAGTCAAAACCTTCATTGAAGATGTTCACGAAGGGTCCTGTCGAGCCCATGTAGCAGGTAGGATGCTTTTGCAGAGGATAACAACACAAAGGTATTACTGGCCAACTATGAGAGCTGATTATGTATCTTATGCTAAGAAATGTGATAAACGCTAATGTTTTTCTTCCATCCGAAGAACTCTCCAAGCAATGTTAACACATATTACGTCCCCTTGGCCATTCTCCATATGGGGGATAGACTTGGTTGGTCCACTTCCGACGACCAAAGGAAGATTCAAATACCTTGTGGTTGATGTGGATTATTTTTCCAAATGGATGGAAGTTGAACCTCTCATTGATATGACTTATGACAAAGTCTATCAGTTTATTTAGAAGAGTATCATTTGCAGATATGGTCTCCCATACGCATTCATTACTGACCATGGAAACCAATTTGACAACGACGAATTCGCTACATATTGTCATCAATCTAATGTGCAGAAGATCCACTCCGCACCAGGCCATCCCCAGAGCAATGGGCAAAATGAAGTGACGAACAGAACCCTACTGAATGGTTTGAAAAAACGGATGGATGATGCAAAAGGAAATTGGATCAATGAGCTACACTCTGTGTTGTGGGCCTATCGCACCACACCACGAATAGCAACAGGGGAGTCTCCATACATATTGACACTTGGTAGTGAAGCTGTCATACCTACTGAATTAGGTCTACCCACACATAGGGTGATTAATTTCAATTCTCCTGTAAGTGACTTGATGAGGCGTCTAGATTTGGATATGCTCGAGGAAGTTAGGGAAGAAGCAGCAATCAGGAACGCTGCATACCAACAACGAACAACTTTGTTTTACAACAAAATGGTGAAGCAGTGCGATTTGAAAGAAGGGGATTATGTGTTGAAGAAAGTGATCCAAAAGCATAACAAACTGGAAGCCAACTAGCATGGACCTTACAGAGTAATAGAAGTTGTTCATCCAGGGACATACCGAATTGAAACTTTGGAAGGAGAAGAGTTCAAGAATGTATGGAATGCAGAGCATCTACGCAAGTATTATCAGTAGTTAAAAGTCTTATGTAACACCGTTCTTTCAATATAAATAAAGTGATGTTTCTCCCACATTTCTTCTTTTGTTGATCTTTTTTTGAAATATTAGTGTTACACACTACACAAACCTGAATCCAGAGCAGCAAACCACCAACTTCGGTTGGTCGGCAACTTATTACCACCAATTTCGGTTGGTCGGCAACTCATTACCACCAACTCCGATTGGCCAGGAACTCATTACCACCAACTTCGGTTGGTCGGCAACTCATTACCACCAACTCCGATTGGTCGGCAAGGTATTACCACCAACTCCGGTTGGTCAGCAACTCATTACCACCAACGTCGGGAACTCATTATCACCAACTCCGGTTGGTCGGGAACTCATTATTACCAACTCCGATTGGTCGGCAACTCATTACCACCATCTCTGCTTGGTCGGTAACTCATTACCCCCAACCTCGGTTGGTCGGGAACACATTACCACAAACTCTAGTTGATCAGCAACTCATTACCACCAACTTCGATTGGTCGGAAACTCATTACCACCAACTCCGGTTGTTCGGGAATTCATTACCACCAACTCTGGTTGGTCGGTAACTCATTACGAACAACTCCGGTTGCTCGAAAACTCATTACCACCAACTCCGATTGGTCGAAAACTCATTACCACCAACTCCGGTTGGTTGGTAAATAAATAACCACCAACTCCGGTTGGTTGGTACCAAACTAGGCAAGAAGATGAAAAAACTCCCGGGGCATCCACTGTTTAGGCAACAAGGTAATCCATACGGGATTATTACAACTAAGTAGGAACATGGAAATCATTCCATTGCTTAGGCCCAAAGAGTGACAAGTCACCATAATCAAACAACAAATAGGAGAAGTTCCATCATCCAAAAAAACAAGTTATATTCACCAATGAATAAACAAATACATTCTACAAATTATTTCAAAGAAAATGAAATGGCAAAAGACTAAAAATTTCTTCATTCAAATCAAGCAAATTACATAAGATATGAAGTTTAATTCATTACATAAAGATATCCTATTCTATAGGTTTATTTCCTTCTGCCTTTGAAATAGGTTCTACCCCAGCTGGAGGATCATCTAATGCATAAGAGGAATTTATAAAGGTTACATCTCGCAGCATTCTAACATTCATTACGGATGGCCGATCAAGCAAGTGCTCTGGGCGAGATATCTCAAAGTTTGAATGAAGATTGTAATCACCGAGATACTTGGAAATCAGGCATTGAAGAATTGCACGAGTAGGAATCCAACTAATATCAAGCTTAAAAGGAGGAACGAGAAAATTGAGCACTCCAGGCTCATAATAATCCCATAAATAGTGGCATTGCTCCAATTTTAGCACACACAAGGCATTCAACCACCCATGCTTATACCCTTCGTTGTTCATCTGTTGTAAGCGAGCGTCAAGATGGTACAGAGCTTTATTATACCCAGCCATCTGAAATTTCTTGGGTTATTTGTGGAACTAAAAAGTTAACCTCTCCAGTTGCTCGTGGAGTTTCTTCACGAGAATTTCCTTACTTTCCAAAGCAAACATTTGACTAGAGAGTTGCTCAGTGAAATTCAGAATCTTCTTAGACATTTCTTCCAAGGCTTGGTTCTTCGCCATCAACTCAACGGCTTAGTTCTCTAAGGACGATTGAGTTCTCGCTTCTTCAATGGTAACCTGACCAGCCCTTGCTCGTCCGCGAGAAGAAGATTTTGCTCTGCCATGAGTGGATGTGGAGGGTCCAGCTCGTTTCAAAGTTTCTAAATTATCTCGTAAGTTAGTATTTTCTACCTCCAAGAAGGAAAAACCTTCATCATTAATAGGGACCAAGGCTCCCGGAGAAGAAGAAGCATATTTGAGTTATTTTATGTCCTCCTGCAAAGCAATGTTCTCCTATTCTAGCAACTTGGCGATGTGTCTGTGCACTTCAATTTCAAGCTTTAGAACACTCTCTTTCTTCTCATGAGCAGAGATGAACTTATCATGTCCCTTATCAGCACTCAATTGCTGGTACTTTCTCTCATAACCTTGATGTAAAAGTGTGGAGGACTCTTTGTACTGTTGCTGAAGTTCCTCAATCGTTCCTTGGAGATCTTCAATCATTTCATAATAGGCCACATTGTTGGCAACATCATGATCAAGTAGGCAATTCAGGTTCTGATAAGCATCAATTGCTCATTCAGAGGCATATGATCTGAGAATATCAATGATTTGAGCCTCAGTAAAATTTACATGACCAACTTCGAAATAGTCATTGCATTTCTTCATCAACTCTGTATCATGAGATGATAAAAGTTCCATTCTGGCCACAAACTAGCAAAGATAAAATGAAAAATAAAATCAAAATCAACTATGATGCGAACAGAGCAAGAAAGAGGTATTCCAGACAAAGAGCGAATGTTCAAATTTTTTATTCATCATATTTAAGAAAAACATAAGTCAAGGTTACATTCAAGAAAGGAATCAAACAAAAGACCCGAATAACTTTACACCTTCTCCTTATCTCCTACGACTTCGTCGGATGGTTTGGATGAAGGAGTTGGTTATTCAGAGGGCAATGATAGTTGCTCAACTGAAGTGTTGGCTGGTTGGAGTTGCTCAGAAGGTTGAACATCAGGAACAACAGGGACCTGCTCTCCAATCATCATAGAAGATTCATCTGAAGCAGCTTCATCTTCTTCTTCTTCCCTAGGAGAGGGAGGAGGGCCATGAGTATGCTCCTGGAATAACTCGGAAGTTTCAGCAACCTTAAACTTCTTCAAGGCTACTACCCATCCATACCTAAAATATTTGACACTGGTATACTCCATTTGAGAAGACATGACAACCAGGACTTTGTTCCAGCCTTTGTCCCAACCAGCACTGAATAATTTTTTAACTGTAGCCTTCCTCTTCGCCCTCTCTGAGGACGTCATCTCCCTAAGGAGCTCTTCAGCAGACATTAATTTTTCTTCCACCTCCGTCTTTTATCGCTCAACATCTTAAATCTTATTAACCTTCTCCTCAACAGACTTGAGCTTGACCTCAAGCTCATTATTGCTCTATTTAACCTCCTTCGGTTTCTTCTCCAACTCTTGGGAGGCAGTCACAGCGTGATCTCGAGTTGCTTCAATGGAGTTTAATTACTTCTCCCAAGAACCTTTGTCCTCCTCGTACTTCTGACGAGATTCCCTCAAAGAATGGGTTAGTCCAGTAAAAGCTTCTTCTACCCCACCCAAGGAGGTGGAAGCCTTGATGGCTTCATCCTTCTTCAAAATACTATTGAAGCAAGTCACAAGCTGAAAAAAGAAGAGTTTTGAGTCAATATATGAATATAGTATTAGAAAATAAATGAGTCAGGCTAACGATACTTACTGAAGAAAGGTGATGAGCAGCCAATGTCATAAGTTTCTCATGATACAGGGTGTCTTCAACACCTTGGGATTCTGGAACAGTCCAAGATCTCATCAAAACCACAGTAGAGCTCGAAGGAGCAAGAGCTGGAATATTACCTTCAGTATTTGAAGGTTGAGAGATAGGGTCAGCAGATCTCTTTGTATAACTTCTCTTCAATCTCCTCAGAGGAGCAGGAGCACTTTCAATTAAAGATGTTGTCTTTATTGCTGAGATGACAACAACCTCACTTGAAGGAGATATAGTAATAATTTTACTCAAAGGCACATGGGGCTTCTTAATAGTTTCTTTGGAAGCAATGGGAGGAGGTACACTTGTACTCTTTGTCCCTTTATCTGGGACATCTTGTTTATTCTTCTTTGCCTCATCGGTGGCAAAGGCAGACTTATAAAAAAAGGCAGGAGCTTTCCTTTTCTTCATCAAATCAGTAATAGGAATACTCAATTCAGAGGAAGAATTTTTCACACTCGTTTTAGAGGTTGGTACCTGATCAAGATGAACCACCACTGGATGAGGACGAGCAATGAAAGATGAAGTGTAGCTTCTGTATTGCAACAAATAAGAAGCAGATCTAACGTGCTCCTGAGCAACAGATTGGTGCAAGCCCCAGATAAGTTTTAAATGCTTTATATTAACCTCGGTCTCTTTTGGAGGTTTCCTTTTACTGTCAACTGTAACAAACAAAATCAAATGTCAGTGATACATTTCAGCGAACACAAAGAAAATAAGATTTTAAAAAATAAAAACAACCTATCCCATTGCCACAAGGTGGACACCTGGGACCTTGGTATACATCATCCCTATTTAATGGAGGGTGTTGCCAATTTTTCATCACAACCCCATGATCAAAATACTCCCTATTGGCATCAGGAAAATTGACAACTAAAGCTCTATTCGAAAACCTAGTTTTTAAATAGAATGTAGTATCACTGATAACCCATCTATAGCAATACATAATTTACGGAATCCCTAAACGAGTTCTATGAAGTTGATTCAACCTATGCACGCCATTAACCACCCTCCATGTATTTAGAGCTACTCTTACAGGTAAAATATCAAAATATTGGCAAAACTCTAAACACATGGGATTTGGCGGGAAGGAAAATCCACAATCGACTAAAAAAAAAATTGGAACCAGTGTCCCTGAGACAAAGAAAAATAATCAGAAGGCTCAGAAAGTTCTTCCAAAATAACCCACGAGCGGATTGAAAATTTAGACCAAAATTTATCCAGCGATTCAACAAGATAAACTATGATGAACAAAGTAAATAAAGGAGAGGGAAGAAAATCTTACAGGAAAAGAGAGATCAGTTGGCAATGAACGATGGAAAGCACGAAGGCTCAAAATAGAGAGAAAATGAAGAGTTCAAAGATACAGATTTGAAAAGTGAAAGACGATAGGATTTCTTCCACGCTTAAATACTTTACCTCGGGAATAGAGAAAGGCAATACTTACAAGGGAAGACGTTTGCGTTTTCGGTGACTAAAGGAAAAAAAGGGCACAAATATCGAAGTGGTCATGAAAATTCAAAATATTTATGAAGCCTGATACTATGGCTCAAAAAGGAGTTATATACAACGAAAATTTTCCTAAAATCCATGAAGACCAATAATCTGAGCAGTTTTTAAGCAAAATGTTTCACACTTTTCTTCAACCTCAAACTGTGAAACATTGGAGGCTTCTGTTGATACCAAATTTAATCAGCTGATGTGGATGAATCATATGAAGACATGTGTCGATACTTTCAATGAGCAACTCATGAGCTTCGAGCAACTCCATCATACCGAGGAGCCTAGGTGCCCCGAGAAACTCAAGCATACCGAGCAGCTTGGCGGTCCGAGCTACTTAGCGTGTAGAGCATCCAAATCAAGAGAATCAAAAGACAAATGTGCATTAAATGCTTATTATTTTTATTATTATTATTATTATTATTATTATTATTATTATTATTATTATTATTATTATTATTATTATTATTATTATCATACACATGTATATGTCTACTAGATAACAACGCATTACCCTTTAACATGAACAGCCTGAAGGCTATAAATACATTGTAACTTCCTCATTAGAAGGGGATTTTAGATCTGGTGATAAACTAGTTATTGAGATTCAAGGCAAACAGTCAGCAATACAAAACAGTGGACGTATGCCATTTTCAAAGGGCTGAACCACTTTAAGAAAATCCATTGTCTTATTTATTTATTCATTTTTATCTGGGATTAAAAAATTAGATTGCATCTAGTTTTTTACATCAACAATGATATACGTATATCTTTCATACGACTTAATTAAATCAATGAGTCATCAATTTATTCGTGACAATTTTCATCATTCGTAATATATCGCCATACCATACAAATCATAACACTTATATCACATTTATGAAATATTATATTTTAAATTAAATACTCTAATACATTTGAACATATTCGTATAATTATTATTCCAAATTAAAGATAAACTCAATTATATCATCCAAATAATAATTTCCACAATTTCAATTAAATCAATATGACTTCAATTTAATACTTATAAAAATGCAGGTTATTACATTCTCCAATACTACTAATGGAATTTTGTCCTCGAAATTCACTGAAATGTAATGTCACAATGTAAACCATACAAATATCATGAGTTCATACTAATATAGTTTGCACCCGTATCCCACGAGATTAAAAGAAAAGTCTCCCATATGTCTATAATAGTGTACCATCACTAGGCGACCCACATGTCACATATCATAAGCACATATACACGACTACCAAACGTGAATGGTACACCCACATCCATAAACCAACTATACATACCTTTTATAAATATAAGGTATAAGTATAGGTTAATACTCTAACGATCATACTCGTACCTTTGTTACTCGATGTGTACCTTTATTAAATGCGTACCACAGATTAAACATAATATCTCAAAGACAAATCCCTCAATTAACGACACTTGCTAAGTTTTGTGCGTGTGAGGTCTGACAAGAGAAATCCAAACAAAGAACCCTCCTAATACACTACTACATAGATTCGTCGATCATCGAGACCCATTTGGCCTAAAACCAAACAAAAACCAATATGCTAACCATAAAATTCCAAAGTTTGCCAAGTTCAAAACAAACCACTAATCCTTCACAAGAGTTATACCAAAATCTTTTAGAACAACCGACCTTACCATTCTCAACACTTAAATCACCATGACCTAGGTAGGAAATTCTCAGTTTGTATTTAATCTATGGAGCACTTAGACATTTTTAAGTATCCAAAGGCATACCCATTCGAATCAGGTCTACCATCACTAATTCAATGACAACGTCAGTATACAAACATTAAACATGATCATATAAAATCTCACTAACCAAAGCTATCACTATCCTTACTTATATTTGGTTGCTCGGACATGCTAAGGCAATAATTTCCCAAATCATATGTAAGAACAAATTTCAAATCGAGTCAATTTGAAGTATTGGCCTAATTCTGGACAAAACAATTTGAGTCATAGGATAAATGTTCATGTTGTATCCTTTCAAGCATATGACAAGTGTATATTGAAGACGTAGCGGCAAAAAAATAAAGAATATATTCTTATTGATTTTCGTGACAAGTTTCAAATCATCAACATTGGGATTACAAAGTCTATAAAAGGGATGAATGCATTTTATATAGAGAGAGAGACTTAGATAAGTTAATTGGGTGATAAAATTAATTTGAAAATGTATTTTCAATTTTTTTGGAGAAAAACTATGTTTCTGATATCTCATTCTAACGGAACTGGGATCTAGTTCGAATGGGATGCCCAGGTCCTTCGAATGACATTACTAACGAGATTGTTCTCTAATTCTCTCTTTTCTCGTTAGAAGTTTGGTTCGAACAAAATTTCCAATGAAAACTTTCTCTGAAGCCTCATTAGTCATCTCGTTTAAATAGGGTCTTTCAAACGACTTTGAAATGTCGCCCGAACGACACTGACCATTTTTTCCAGTTTTTGCTCAATTTTTCCCACTCACCCACTACTTTTCCCACTTCTTTTTCCTAATTATCCATGTGCAGGAAACACTTTTTCTCATAACTTTTTCATTCCCTCCAAGAGAAAAAGAGAGTAACATTCTTAAGAGAAAAAGATCCATTTTGTGTTCATGACTTTAATGGACTAATCTCTACAAAAACACATATGTTTACACCCACTATATTTTAGTTTAAATACAAGTTCCTTTATATATATATATACTGATTTGGAGAGTTTTTGGCACTAGGTTTTCATCTCTACACATTAGAGAGTGTTTTGGTTCCTTCTATATAAAAAAAAAGGAGAGTTTGCATTTGTTGCGGCGTGCTCATACAGTGAAAGGCACTGCGTGGGGATTGACGATGACCGAGACCTATCAGTGGATTCCAAGACTGCAGTGGATTCCGTGGTTGTCTACTTTGTGGATGATGAAGAGTGAAGGAGCACGAAGGCTTGTCCGGGGTCAAGTCGTTGTTGTAAGTTTCTCTTTTCGTGTCTTTTGTAAAAATACTGTACTTAGTGGACTTGTAGGCAGGGCTGTCCAAGATTTTTTTCATTTGGGTTTTCCTCGTACATCGTGGTGTATGTGTTTATGATTTATTTATCTTGCAAAAATATCACTTAGAGGCATGCTAGGATTAATCCAGAAAAAATTGGTTTAAATCACAATGTTAGTTTAATTTGGTGCTAGTTTAATTTTTGGTAAGTTTGGTATAATTAATTCAAGTCGGCATAAATTAATTTGGCTTTATTCACGTTTGGTTTGTTTACCCTAACTTATAACTTGAATTAATTTTGTTTAAATGAGAATAAAAAATGTTTGTGTAGTTTAATTTAATTTTATTATTAAATAAAACTAAATTTGAATTTTATAATTATTAAAATTTGAAAAGAAATTTTAGTTTGGAATTTAATTGAACATGTCATAATTTTGTAATTTTAACATTTGGGGGCTTCCGACCTAACAAGTGGTATCAAAGCTAGGAATACCAAGTTATTGCGTTTAGGTCCTTTTTGCGCTTGTTTTAAAAATGGAAATTTCACCGTTTTCAAAATTTTCTGTTTTTGATGGTTCAAATTATGCGTATTGGAAATCCCAAATGAAATTGACACTTAAGTGCTTAGATGAGAGGGTTTGGCAATCGATAGTTACCGAGTAGGCTCCACCAATGTGCCTAGTTGAAAATGAGCGTGTACCTAAACACGTAGGGAGATGGAGTGAGAAGGAACTCAAATTACCGAATTTTATTTCCGTGGTTTAAATGCACTTTTTATTGCAGTCACACCGGATGAATTTTGACAAATAATGAGGTGTGAAACTGCAAAAGAGATTTTGGATGTTTTACAACTCACCCATGAGGGAACTAGTGTCGTGAAAGCTTCAAAACTCCAAAACCTCACCACTCAATTCAAGACAATTAAAATGTTAGAAAGTAAGTCTTTTGATGAATTTTATGCTAGACTTTCTGACATCGTTACTTCATCTTTTAATTTGGGTGAACAGATAACAACTGCGTAGTAAAAAAATTTAAGTTCCTTACCCTATAGGTTTATTCCAAAAGTGACCGTTTTAAATTCTTTACCCACTTTAGCCTCTATGAAACATGAAGAGCTCATAGGTGACTTATAAACCTATGAACTTGACATGTTTACCTCCAAGGATGAAAAGAAGAAAGATAAGGGCATCACTTTGAAAGCCCTAAAGGAGGAAAACAAGTTTCGAAGAGATGGCTATGTTTTCTAGGAAGTTTAGAAAATTTCTTATGTTTAATAAAGATAATCTTAAAAAGAATTTTTAGATATTTTATGCATATAATTATGACAAAGTTAAAAAAGTCCGTAAAAAACATAATGAAGATCTTAATAGGGATGAACCGAATATATGTTATGGTTGCGAGGGTTATGGACATAGGCCAACAGTGTATCCCACTAAATTGAGGAAGGAGGGAGAACAACCAATTTCATATAATCCCACCCTTAATGATGATAGTGATAAGGAAAATGATCCTGATTCCCCCATTGAGTACAACTTTGTGACGTTCATGGCAGACATGTGAGTGATAGTGAGAAATCGTCCAACAATGACATTTTAATACATGACATTTCTGAGGCCAAGATTTGTGAATCCCAAATTTTGGATGGTATAAAGAGTAGAGAAGAAAGAGAAAGTGAAAAAGAAGATGAGGTTGATGTGAGTGAATGATGATACCAAAAATAGTACCATCAAATCGCAGAGATAATAAGCTCAAACAGAGGAACAACAATGGTGACAAATAAATAATATAACAGTAGAGAAGGAGATGAGGCGATGAGGATGAAAACCAGAATTTAAGTGTTTAGGCCGGAGCCTACATCCATTGTATGTGTGTGAGTGAAATCTAATAATAAATATGTCTTTAATGGCCTAGGTTACAACACTCAATCTTTCTCTCAGTCCTAGATACAAATAAATAGAGTTTAGCTAGGTTTTTTTTAAGTAATCCATTGCAATGTAGAATATGAGACGTATTTAGAAGGGCTTAGGGGGTGTAATGCACGACCCAAGCATGCTGATGGCCTGTGTCAATGAAGGGATCGACTAAGATGACGACAGCTATCTAGGGACATGTAAATAATGATGATGAGATCTCCCCTCACGTGAGGGCAATAATCTTTGTTATAACTAAATTGCTCACTAGGACACGCCATCTTGGAACCTTTTGCTGCTCGTCCAGTATGATGTCTTCTATAGAGGTCTAGGTCTAGCAGATGATAAGGTTTCTCATGTAGTTCTTGACCTTATGCAGGATACTAACAAGTGTGGTCTCGGTTGAGTAGCGCAGGACTAGGTGGACTAAGAAGTACAATTCCTAGTGTCAGCTAGGATAGAGGATGAGAGATGTACCTAGTCCTGAAATACTTCTCTGAAGTCTCGGCCTACTTGATGGTCAAGGTTATGCGTAGGAGGAAGACCCTAGTTCTGGACGAGTATTGGAAATGACCTATGAGTTTCATCTCAAAGCTTGGTTGCTGGAGCTAAGGGGTCTAATCTTGGATGAGGTCATATTTAATCATATCAATCACCGCCTATCCCTAACTCATATATATAAAAAGGTGTCTAGGGGATAAGAGTCTGGATTATTTTTTGATGAGATGTTTCTACCACGTCGATTGAATGCATCTTGATGTGGTAGAGAGTGACAAATATTACGGTTTTGGTTTGGTAGCACATGTCCCAAGTCTGACTTGATAGCTAAGCATTTTGGACTTCGTGCCTCAAATGATGATACATCTTGGGAAATGTGTGTAATTATTTCCCCAATATTTAGACTCTAAAATCTTTTTCTCTCTCCTTCTTACGTTCATAAATTCCCGCCCATTCCTCTCTCTCTAACCTTGTGCAGTTTTTCTGTGATTTTTTATAACCACATCCTCTTTCATTCTCTCTTTTCTATAGCTAACTCCTTCAGGTAATCATTCTTACCTTCTTCTCTATTTATTTACTAGTTTCTTTTAGTTGGGTTGTCTATTGCTTTTTTTATGAGGGTTTTCATTTTTCGATGAGGATTAGAATTCAATTGGACACATTTGGGCCTTTCTCAGGCTATTTTTAGGTGGTTGGTAGTGGTTGTTACCTAGTTGGAGAGGTTTTGACGTTTTTTCTGACGTTTTAATTTTTTTTTGGTGACCTTTGGTGATCTTCTCCTGCTAGCTTCAAGGCTCTGTTCTTGAAATTCTTTCCTATAATCATTTTCACTTTATATTTGATTTTTGCTCAACTATAGTCAAAGTTGCAAACCGTTTGTCCCTTTTCCAATTTGAACCTTATGATTTGATGTTAAGACACCTCTACAAGCTAGCCGAGTAGTTCCCCAGCCTCAGAGAGAAGTGCTTCGAACACATTAGGATAGTATAGGATGAAGAAGCCAAAATTCGTAAGGCCGATGCATTTTCCCTTCATCCAATTTATCCATCCCGTTTGTTTATCATATACCCACAGGTTTCTGAGCCCTATGACCCCCAATCATTGAGCCAAGTGATCCCATGTTTGTGTCCTCCTCTTCCCCAAGATGACACTATATCCACATCTCAGGCGGCTGAGAGTGTAGACTCATATGAGGACGCCATATCATATTCGGCATCCCAAAATGAGGGGTTTGACATGGATAAGGCTTCTCCCCATGCCTGATCCACTAATAGATCCAAGACTTCAAATTGATTTGATTCTGTTCAGATACTCGAGCCTAATGTGGAAATTACAACTCCTATGGATGCAATTCCTCTTTTGGCTACAATCGAAGCTAAGTTTGTAGAGAGTTTCCCTAGTGGTAACCCAAATAATCCTCAAGCCAAGGTTCAGGAAAGCTTTAGTGAGGAGAGTAAGATTGATACATATATCGCTGAAGAATACGAGAGTGTCTGAGGTCGACCTCTTGGTCTGGAGGCATCTATACGGCATAGTTTCTTTTATCTCTATGAGAAAATCTCTTAAGGAGGAGATAGGTTTCGATGGGTGAGAGGGCAAAGTTTATGTCTACGAGCAAATGTTTAAGCTCGATTATTGCCTGCACATTCACCCCACAATCGGATCCATTTTGGCTTATCTAAAACTCGACACATCTTAGTTTTCTTTGAATGCCGAGATACTTATCCCTGACTCTATCGTCCTTTGGAAGACATTCCACCAAACTAACCTTCTTATTAACATTTTTATCTCCTGTTATACACCTTTGTCTTCCATGTTTCAACCTGGTTACTACCACCTCGTAGCTATGAAGTTTGATAAGAAGATCTTGTTAGTTATTTAAACTTGAAACCATAATTGAAAACCTCATTACTTCTTTATCTCTGGGGCTTAGGATTTTTGCCCTTCCGAAGCTTGTGGAACTTCTGAGCCCAGAACCCCTCTAAAATGGGGTGAAGTCTCTGCCTCAGCCAGACTCTATCCGGGGATGAACCTTGAGGGCTATGAAAATTTTAAAATGATCCGTAATCAAGGTGACAAAAGTCATCTCGTAATGTTTGAGCACTTAATTACTCCTCACTTTTTATCTCACATGAGCCTCGGGTTGACCCCCTTGCCGAGGTTTGTAAGTACTTAACCTATTTAACTCTTGTCTAAACTTTACAATTATAAATAGTTAACGCTGAGGTTTATCTCTTATAGGTCCTACAAGATATGTATCATATGAGCTCTATAATATGGTGGCCCTAATCTAAGCAAGTTTGCCAACAAGTATGGACAAAAGGCTGACCCTCCAGTTGCTCCGAAAATAAAATCAACTGCAGGAAGCCCCAGCCGAGCTGATGATGCTGGGAAGAAAAGAAAAAGCCAAGATAATGACACCACCACTACTCATCCCTAAAAAAAAGGTCGGTCTAATCCGATAATCCCTATCTTAATGGACGATGTTCGGGCTGCTCGCCTGGCACAGTTATAAATCTCTAATGAGAGTATCATCGACCATGGAAAAAAGGCCATAGATGTTATCGACTCTCTTATCTCTGAAATGGACCAACATTTCTTTCAATCAATGGACATCTCTTCATTGACTGACTTTTCCCTTCATGAGGTTATCTAGGTATTTTTCAAAATCTCTTTCAAGTGTAGTATATTCTTTTCTCATGTCTCGTACTGACTTTTGCTCTTATTATTTTACGGGGTGCCGTCTCACTTCATCACATGGGAGAATGGATCACAAAAGGGCTTCCCTTATATAAAAAGGTGAGGGAGGTCATGAATATGGAGAATGGTCTGAGGGATGAGCTTCACACAACTTTGTTGGCCCATCAAGATGACACCAACCAAATATGCAATCAGAAGACTAAGCATGAAATTGCTCTAAAGACCTTGGTCCAGAAAAAGCAAACTAAAATTGATGCTACTATTGAGGCCTCCCTAGACAAAGCTAAAGTGCAAGCAATAGCTGAGTTCAAGGATTCTGAGGAATTTAGAGACTACGCCTTCGAGTACCTAGAGAGAGGCATCAACATAGCTGGACGATGGGCTGTCCTCAAGCATGCTGAGTCTGGGGTGTTGTCTCCTAATGATTTCCAAGGCATCAACTTCAGTGACCTTCGTCTTCAAACTGCTTTGGCCGACATTAAGAATCCTCCGGACCCTGAGAAGACCAACCCTCTGGAAGTCACAGACACCCATAAAAACACAACTGAAGTGTGTCACAATGATGATGAAGTCAAGAACACTAATATTGTGGTTGATGGGGCAACTCAGGGTGGTGATGGGTCAGTCTCAGATGGCAATGACATCATTCTTCAGTCTTAGTCTTGTGTAGCTTTTGATAGTTTCTTTTTTATTCTCTTTCTAATGACAGTTGACCTTTCATGGACTTGAACTTTTTGTAACCTCTTGTTTGCAATGAATGAAATTTACATAGTTCTTGCCTCTGCTTTCACCAACTTAATTATGTATGACAAATAAACCACAACAAAGTGATTTTTTATTTGAATTCACCAAATTATGGTGTTATATCATGTGTGTCCTCTCGTCATTTTGAGAGTCTATAGATGAGTGTCGTCTCATCCATGCACTGTCATCTCCGTCGAGAGATTTTTCTCCAGCACATTAATGATTTTTAATAAATGAACCACAACTAAGTGATTTTTAAATTTGAATTAACCAAATTATGGTGTAATAACATAATTTCCCTCTCGCCATTTTGAGAGTGGGTGGATGAGTATTGTCTCGTCCATGCACTTTCGTCTCGGTCGAGAGAGGTTTTCCACCACATTAATATTATTTAATAAATGAACCATAATCAAGTGATTTTTAAATTTTAATTCACAAAATTATGGTGTTATATCATAAGTCCCCTCTCGACATTTTGAGAGTGTATGGATGAGTGTCATCCAATCCATGCACTGTCGTCTCGACGAGAGAGTTTTTTCCACCAAGTTAATGATGTTTAATAAATGATCCACAACTAAGGGATTTTTAAATGTGAATCCATCAAATTATGGTGTTGTATCACAAGTCTCCTCTCATCTTTTTTAGAGTGTAAGTATGAGTGTCGTCTCGTCCATGCACTATTGTCTCAGCCATGAGAATTTGTTTCCACCAAGTTAATGACGTTTAATAAATGAACCAGAGCTAAATGTTTTTTAAATGTGAATCCACTAAATTATGGTGTTGTATTATGAGAGTGTAAGTATGAGTGTCTTCTCATCCATGCACTATTGTCTCAACTGAGAGAATTTTTTCCTCCAAGTTAATGACGTTTAATAAATGAACCCCAACTAAGTGAGTTTTAAATGTGAATCCACAAAATTATGGTGTTGTGTCACAAGTTCAATCTTATCGCTTTGAGAGTGTATGGATGAGTGTTGTCTCGTTAATGTACTATCTTCTCGACCAAGAGAGTTTTTTCCACCAAGTTTATGATGTTGAATAATAAATGCCATTCGATGTTATTGACAGTCTGTGGACAAGGTTGGCTCAACTATCGTGTCACCAAGAGAAATTTAAGGCTACTTCACCATGAATAATGTTATATGGCTTAAGAGGAGTTGATACATACAAATAACAAACATTTAAATTAATAGACAACACATGAGAGAACACTTGAGACTTTTATTGAATTTCATTCATATTTCACCATCTGAATCTCATACACATGTCTTACACTATATTTGAAAAGAAACTTAGCAAAAATGAAATCCTACTGGTAATACTTTTTGAGGTGATCGGCGTTCCATGGCTTGTAGAATGGCTCTCCTTCAATATTATCTAATCGATATTTCCCTGATACAACATCTTTAACCACTACGTATGGGTTGTGCCAATTCGGATGAAGATCATTAGGATTCTGCCATGTCGTCTTCATCACTATGTCTCCTATCTTCACTAGTCGAGCCTTTACTCCCTTATCATATAACCTCGTTGTTCTTTATTGGTAGGCATCTTTCCTAACCTCATCATTTTCTATTATTTCTTACACGAGGTCAAAATAAAGTCTCTGTTCAATAATGTTCTCTTCTAGGTCATAGGTCTGAACCCTATGGGTTGGGAGACCCACCTCTGTCAGGACTACTACCTCTGAACCATAATCTAACACGAATCGAGTTTCCCCTGTAGGAGTCATATCCTTCATCCTATAAGACCAAAGGATATCATACACTTATTCAATCCATCTCTTTTTACCATCCTCCAGCCCATTCTTGATTCCATCGAGGATCATTCAGTTTGTTATTTTTGTCTACCCATTGGGTTGAGGTCGGCTAGGAGTAGATAAGAACTGCTTGATGCCAACTCGACCGCAATATTTCTCTAGAGAGACATTCTTGAACTCTGTTCCATTATCAGAAATCAAAGTATTGGATAGGCCGTACCTACAGATGATATTTTTTCAAATAAATGGAAGGTCTTCTTCTCTATTATTCTTATCATATTCTCGTCCTCTACCCATTTTGAAAAATAATCGATCCCTATGATCAAGTAGTGATAGTTATTCACAGCTCTCGGTAATGGTCCAATAAGGTCGATCCCCTAAACTGCAAAAGTCCATGGATATGTAATGGAGGTAAGAGGTTGATGAGGTTGATGGGTTATTTTGCAAACCTCTGGCATTTATAACACTTCTTGACGTACGCAATTGTGTCTTTGGCCAATGTCAACTACCAATAACCTTGGGTGATGATCCTCTTATCTAATGGTCTCCATCCAATGTGGTTGGAACATGACCCTTCATGCACAGCTTTTGAAATATGGTGCACCTCAGATGGATAGACACATCTGGGGAGAGGAAGAAGGAATCCTGTCTTATACAAAATTTCCCTTATGAGGGCAAACTTGGCATCTTTGTATCTTAATTTCCTCTTCTTGACCTTGGACTCAAGTATCTCCCCATCTCTAATATAACAGAATATACGATTAATCAAGGACGCTCCCATATACACATTGAAATATAATTTCATGGTATTCTCTTATCTTTTGATCGGCGGTCGATGAAGAACCTCTATCGGGACTGTTCATCCAATTTTATTTCTAGTGGTCGAAGCTAACCTTGCTAGAGCATTGGCTTGGCCATTATCCAGCTCGGGTATCCTCTTCAATTTTACCTCATCAAACTGCTTCAGTGTTGTCTTAACGCTTCAAAGTTAATTTTCTATTTTGTCATCTTTAGCCTCGTACATCCTAAAATTTTGTTGACAACCAACTTAGAATCACTGTGGATAAAGAGTTGGCCAACATTCAGTGCCCGGGCTAAAGAAAGACTTGCTATACTTGTACTTAGATTCATTATTGGAAGCTTTGACGTTAAATCTCAATGCATAGTCAATATCGGTACCATCTAGCACCGACACTATTAATCCAGTCGCACTTCCATTCTCACATGAAGACCCATCAACAAAGGGGCTCCATAGAGTACTATCTGACGGGAAATTAGCTTCTTCCAGGTCTCCCTTTTTGAAAAGATACCGTTCCTCCTCATTCTTAGACACTTTATTCCTTGCTGAACTCGTCTCAACTTTTAATGGGAGAGGACATACTCTGTTTCGTGCCCACAAGCTATAGCTTCAACATCTTCAGTGTCGGCCTCATCCCAAGTGAACTCATCCAAAAAGTCATCTAGGTCTTCCCCCTGAATATCCATTATCGCTGGTAGATGATGTCGAACTCTCCCAATTCGATTTCCCAAGTCATTAGTCTTCATGAATTCTCAGGCTTATAAATTACTGTAACACCCCGCCTAATTAAATATCGGGCGATCACTCCTTTATTAAATTAAAATCAAGGTGAACAGTTGGATCATTCTTAGCATCACTGTCGTAAAAATAACTTTTCCAATTAAACACCCTAATTAATTAAGCTAAGTGTCAAAACCATTTTTTTAAACATTACTTTCCAAATTATATTTTAAAAACAAAGATTTAATTATTTACAATAATTCAATGATAAATAATCACATCACAATAATCTTGGAACATAAAATCCAAAAAATTTAAACATCCAACAACTAAATCCCAACATTTAAACTTAAAGTAAAACATACAGACAGTAATAAATCCCAAAGTAACAATACTAGAAATAGCTGAATCACAATGTCTAAGTAAACAACTGAATAATGAAAAGGGCGACACATGCTCCACTAAATGAATATTCTAGGAGTGGAGTCAAATAAATGAAATCATTTAAGCAAGAGGCCTGCAACTCCCACCTAAGCTGCAGCGCGTTCCCTCCAAAGGATCCTATGCAAGACGCCCTTGTGGCTGGGCACATGTAATATATACATATATATACAAGAGAGAAGAAAAATAGAAACGGGTCAGAGCCCGATAGTGTATATGATTTAAAATTCTTTTAGCAAGTATTTAAATTGTTTACAGGCCAATGCAACAACATATTAGTGTGACACTCTCTTGAGAAATTCTCACCTCTATTCTAATGTCCACACCTATAGTACTAACCTTCCCAACGGTTTATCTTATCATACATCGCAATAAAAATCCCAAGGATCAAACTTATCTTAGGTTACTCATAAGATTGAAAACTGAATAATATAATTGCTTAAAAAGGAAATTTCATTTATTAACAAAACTCTCATTTTAACTTTATTTGTCAAATAAGTTCCCCAGTGTCATTTTATACTTTTCAACAATTATTTCCAATTTGAGTCATTATACATGTCTTACTAACCATAACACAGTAAGCAGATCCAAATTTCATAATTTCATATATATATTAAATACTCGTATAATATATATATATATATATATATATATATATATATATATATATATTAATAGAACCCCACATAAAATTATGGTGCAGGATACTTTGCTATCCAATACCCGTATCAATCGTACTAAGGGAAATACAAGTTCGGAATCACTCTCGAACTGTATTAATACATACACAAAAAATATTGAGGCGAAGCATAATTTCCAAGTCCAAGAGGTCAGTACATACCCTCACGTCTCTTAGGACCGTCCGACTATCAATCCGATAGCCCGTACCTAGGATTTCTATCTTCTAGCGAACGAGTCAATATCCCCCATGAAGGCCCATTCGAGATCAGACTGTTCCAGTACGGTAACCTCAGGGATAGCAAGTAGCGCGGACATGATTTTCACATGTATATAATATATGCAATACACACAGCCATATAAATATACTACTTTTATCATATCAATATAGGTTCATCTCATAACCCATAATTACCACATTTATCCTTATTTTCACATTATTAGATATCACGTAAAACAGTTCGCCTTTATCTTTCATTTGTGGGATTATTCAATCTTACTATGTAACACTCATGGACTCTCTCCACCCAAGTGTAGAATTCAGTAGATACTCATCTATTTTTCCATTGTAACTATCTTACGCGTCTCTTCTTTTAATACATAATTTCATCTTCCCTTATATGTAAACATCCCAAAATACAACTCTCGTCATGCATTAAAGGTCCCATAATTATTTATAAGTCCTACTGGTCTTCTCTATCTCCCCAAACATTTTAATAAGCGTGTCCAAGAATTATTTCTCATTAAATTGAATTTAACTAATTTAAAAAGGGGGAAGTATGAGTCTGCCAGAAGGGGTCGATCGATCGAGGTCTGGGGCTCGATCGATAGAAGCTTTGGGCTCGATCGATCGATCAAGCAGGTATGGCAAATTCTGCAGTTACCAGTTATGGGTTTTCATAATCCAACCTTAATCAAATCCAAATTTTCCATTCCCAATCGTCCAAAAATTTGTACTACCAACAATATAAACAAATATTATACATCTTCTACGTAAAGCATGCCAATTTTCATCAATAATCATGGATTAGTAGGCCAATAACTCATATAAAACTCAAGAACCCTAGAATTTCTTTAACCTTGTTCTAATCAATCTTTTCCACAATTATCTTCTTCTAAAACATCCTAAATTCGTGGTTCAACCTCTACATATGAAGGGGGATTTCCAGATTTCCATATATATCATAACTACATGTGATTTCCTATCTCCAACATGATTTTTCTTCCATAAAACTCATCCTAATCAACTCAAGACTAACATGAGTGATGCATTAACGAAAATAAGCAAGATAAACACTTTCTTGGGATTTTCGGCGTTCTGATTTGCGAATGATTTGGGTGTGATTGTGTTCCCCATCGCGCGATCTACGCGTTGGTGGTGGTGGCGGTGCAAACGGGTGACTTTTTGGCCTTGGATTGCTTGGAAAGCTTCCTCCTTGCCTCTCCTATGGTCGTTCTAAGGTTTTGAGTCTGATAGCCCTAAAGGATTCTTCTAAGTGGTTGATATAGCCTAATAACTTTCGTGGGTTTTATTACCCAAAAATGTAAAAAGTCCAAAATGCCCTCCCGGGGTGTTAAATAGGCCTAAAAGCGCCCCGTGAACCAAACTAAACCCCCGAGTACACTTTTCTGACTATCTCGACCCTTCCGGACAAGTTGGCGCGCTCAAAACGACCATACGGATAACTTAAAAATATTTCACTTTTATTAATCAACATTTATTCCCGACGCGACACAGGCGCGCCCTGACTTAAATTTCCAAAATTGCCATTTTATTCACACGTGACAAATGTATAAAAAGAATCTCATATATTACTATACTCATCCAGTAACATTCAACAAATTTCAGTAATTTCTAACTCTCGATACGCTAGTAAATATTTAAAACAACATTTCGGATTAAAATTAAATTAATTTTATCTCAATTAAATCTAATAAAACCCCTAAATTTAAAAGCCATAAAAATACGGGGTATTACATACTTCCCCCTAATAACGGAATTTCGTCCCGAAATTCGGAAAATAAGACCTACCAGGTAGCACCATTCCGAATATCCTTGCCAGTATGCAACTATCCACCCAGTACGACGCTCAATCACTATAGCCCTTTCTTCACAGCAAGCTTGTTTTACATTCTCATTAGAGACACTTCACATTGCGCTCTCAACAGATGACATTCGTGTAGGTCATGCTTATACGTTATAAATTTCCACTATCTCACTATCATTAGGAGGCCTCACCTTTCTACATGACAACTACTCAGATTTATTCATATGCAAAACTCCCATTCTGAGAAAATCATACGAACATTTAACCACTCTTGTTCGCCTAAAACAGTCGTGGAGTTCTACCATAGTTATCGGCTATTTTCTCAACCGATCCCAAATTCTTATCATCGACTCACCTCTAAAGATACGGAAAGCGAATAGTCGAGGCTCTTCTTATAACAAAACCGTAATAAGAACCCCGTACACGAAAAACAGGTACGAGTGCCTTTTCAGAGTACTTCTGAAGACACCGTACTATGAATCCAAAATTTCCTTCACGTGGTTCTACTAATTTCTAATCACCGTGTTCCTATTTCCTGGCTAGGGGTGATACATCGTTCTCAAAATGAAACCTTATCTCTGCCAGTTCCTCAAATCCCATATTAAAGGTGGGATTCACAAATCTCATATCGATTTAGGAATTAATACTGTGCTAGACCATGCACTGGTGCGATCCTTCCTTTCAAATGAAGGCTAGGGCGCACTAGTTAACAGTGCCTTGATCTTGTTTTTGAGGGTGGTAACCCATCCAAGAACTTTATCAACTTTACCGAAATCTTCCAATAATTGTCGATAAACACAAAATTCCCTGGTTGCTTCTCCTCTTCCAACCGAACCCAACCTATGGGTGGTGCATGTAGGGACTACTCACTACGCCCAGCTAAACATTGATCTTTCCTTGAAATGTCTCACATTATGTGACACGTAACATTCCTTTTTCCTTCCTTGGTGTATGCCGAAAGTTCCAACCCGTGCTCTTTTCCTCCGCGAAACGCACTTCTGAATTCTTTACACCATACTAACATCATCACTCTTTGCATGCGTAAGTTCGCTCTCACACTTGATGAATAACTACTCCGTTCCGAAGGGTCTTCATAATAATTAGATTTTTTACTCCATTAAAATGATACCCTTTCTTAAATGGCTTCCCAGAACCTTCCCATCAAATAGGTAGTGCTATTCTAATTGCACACTTACGTATGGATTATCGCCCCTCATGTGACGTTTAATCCACTCTATCACTTCCACTTCGTTCTGTTAGCCCCACAAACACATTTTCCACACGTCCATTACCACGCCCCTTCATCTCGGACGAGTTTTTAACATCAGTTAACCAGGATGTCTACACACCCTATAAACCGTGCATACTAGCGTAAGCATCACATACGCTTCATAAACAAATTCTTTGTTTTTCCCTAGTACTTGCAGCGTGATTACAACACTTTAATCACCCTAAAAATCAAAATTTTAAATCTTCCTTATTTTCATTCCGCCCCCTTAACTCGTGGTGACAAAGCAAAACTTTCAATGCTTTCTTATCACATAATCTGGTTCTAGTGGCTTTAAACCAAAATTCAACTTCCAACTTACATATGTATTTACTTGATCCCATTTCGACCGGGGTACCAAATTCATGAAATAGTGACCAAAAGTCTCCCTATTTCCAACCTTACGCTAAGTTTCATGCGTGGGGTGTCTCGCAAAGAGAAATACAAAAAAGGAACCTTTCCGATACACTACTACCTAGCATTGTCAGTTATCGAAATTCGTTGGGTCCTCCGTCCATAGCATTTACCCCTTTACTCCGTCTTTTGACAAAAAAGTTACATTTCCTCCCGTATTTACACTTAACAAAGAACTTCTCACCAATTGCACTATCATTCAGAATTGGGTGTTGGAAATTGCGTTCCATGAATCTCGAATACATACAATCGGAATTCTTGAAATACCTTTCCCTAATAATAGGGCATAACTCTTAATTCTCATATCTCTCGAGGATAGATATAAAAATACACTCTTCCTATTACCAAGTCCTGAGTGTTCAACATAATACTAAGTCGAATCTTTTCGCTCAACAGTAAACCTGATACATACCAAATCATAATGATAAAGTCTATACATACATTCTCATCGAATATCTCGAGCCCACTATTCCTACTATCGTATTAACCATTTCTATAACATTTCAACAATGATAATATCATACTCGCGTTTCTCATCACTACAACGAGTAACCTCAGTAAGGTACATATCACTGTGTATATACTCATTCATCCTCCGCGGATAGCACTAAAGAGAAATAAAAATCCCGCTACACTTGGGAAAAGTATTCACATAATAATAACGTTTATAATTTATGCATTAAACTCGTCTCACATGCAAATCTAACAGTGAACAAAATATAGTGACTCGTTAGTGTCACATAAACACGCCTCATTCTCTGATGATACAACTTATAGTACCACCTTGTCAATCGTCTTGACTGCACCGATGGTCTTCGGACGTAACACGTCTACAAGAACCAAACAAAACTAATTTAATCATTGTCTTTTACTAGGTACCATACTCTTATCCCCTCTGCTTTCTTTCATAAAATACCTCGATACTTAATTTATTTAACACCTGAATTACATTCAGAAACTCACGAATGACTGGAATCGAATCCAGGAGGATCAAAATCTCCTTAGAGGTGTCCTACTTTATATAAAATTATAGGCGAAGGATCACCCTTCTGGGCGAGGCATCGCCACTCAAACATTTCTTGCCCCAGAATGACAAGGACAATACTCCCACCAAAAGCAACCTATCATGGCTCTATAAGCTGCGAGCCAATCCATATCGATAATAACATCGTGCTCATGCATATCTAAGACTAACATGTCTGAAGGTGACACTAAGCTACCAATCTCTACCCCCACACCCCGACATATAAAGAAAATAAGAGAACCATTTCCCAGTGGTGAGTCTATACACGTCACAGTGCTCTCAGCCGTGGCTAACAGCCCCAAGGCCTACGCAAAATGAGTAGCTATAAAATAGTGCGTTGCCCCAGTATTAAACAAAACCCGACCCATAGTATCATGGATAGAAAACATACCTTCAATCGCAGGTGGTGCCTGCGGAGCTGCTGCCTGGGGGACGTTACAGACATGTCCGTACTGTAGTTGTTTTTGCTGAACTGAGGTTGTTAAAAAGGGCGGCGGAGATGGATTATGTGGTTCATTACTAGCACCTTCCTTCCGTGGGGCCCTATTCTTCTCTGGGCAATCCTGACGCCTATGCCTATATCTGCCACATTGAAAGCACCTCCCCCGAAACTGCTTCACTTCACTACGTTGTTGATTAGTCTCGCTTTTCCCCTGGTCTGGTTGGCCTTGGTGGGAAATTTACGGAGAAACTATGTCAGGATTGTGACACCCCGCCTAATTAAATACCGGGCGATCACTCCTTTATTAAATTAAATCAAGGTAAACAGTTGGTTCATTCTCAGCATCACTGTCGATAAAAATAAATTTTCCAATTTAACACCCTAAATAATTATGCTGAGTGTCAAAACCATTTTCATACATACTTTCCAAATTTTAATTAAAGAAAAAGATTTATTTATTTAAAAACAACATTCCTACAATTAAGAATCACACCATGATAAACCAAATTATATAATACATTCGTCAATCGAATGTCAACATGTGAAAACTAAAATCACAAATCCATACCGAACAAATCCCATAGAATAATACTGGAAATAACTGAAATATAAATGTCCCAATAACAATGAAATAATGGAAAGGGCGACACGTGCCCAATAAATGAGAATTCTAGAAATGGAGTCAATAAAGGAAGTCGTCTATGCAAGTGACCTGCAACTACCACCTAAGCTGCAGCGCGTTCCTGCCAAAAGATCCTAAGCAAGTCGCCCCTGTGGCTAAACACCTGTAATACATACATATATATACAAGAGAGAGAGAGAAGAAAGAAACGGGTCAGATCCCGAAAGTGTGTTTGATTTAAAAGTATGTTTAGCAAGTATTTAAATTGGTACAGGCCAATGCAACAACATATTAGTGCGGCGCTCTCTTGAAAAAATCTCACATCTCTTCTAATGTGCACACCTATCGCACTAACCTTCCTAACGGGTTGTCTTATCATTTATCGCACTAGTCTCCCTAATTTATTTAACTTATATTAGATTACTCGTAAGATTTACACTTCAATGATTTAATGATTTGAAAAGAATATTTCAATTAGTAACCAAAGTTCTCATTTTACTTTATAAATCAATAAAGTTTTCGAGTGTCATATTATACTTTCTCAAAACACGTATTTACAATTTAAGTCATCAACCATGTCCTACATATCAAGTCAGAGTAGGCAGTTCCATATTTCAGAATTTCATATATATATATTAACTACTCGTATAATATATATTATAACAGCACCCCAACTAAATTATGGTGCGGGCATACTCTACTATCCAAACCCCATATCACTCACATTCAGGGGAATACAAATTCGGAATCACTCTCGAATTGTATTAACACATAATCAAACAATATCGAGTCGAAGTATAGATTCCAAGTCTCATAGGACCGTCTGAACTATCACTGCGATAGCCTGTACCAAGGATATCTATACACAAACAAGATGAGGCGAAGAATAGATTCCAAGTCTCTAAGAGGATGGCACATGCCTGCGTCTCTTAGGACCATCTGAACTATCAAATCACTAGCCTGTACCAAGGATATCTATCTTCTAGGGTACAGCCAATATCCCCCATAAAGGTCCCATCGAGATAAGACTGTCCCAGCGCGGAAACCTCAGGGATAGCAAGTAGCGTGGGCATGATTTTCACAAGTATATAATATATGTACACACAATCATATAAATATACCACTTTATCGTATTAATATAGGTTCTTCTCGTCACCCATAATTATTCCATTTATCCTTAATTTCACATTTATAGAATTACGTATAAGGTTTCATTCCTAACCTTAACTCGAAGGGTTTTCTCACTTATTATCTGACACTCGTGGACTATATCCTCACAAATCTGAAATTCAGTAAGTATCTTTATTAGGATTCCAACGTAACTCTCTTACGCACCTCACCCTTTAAATTTATAAATATACCAACCCTAAAGTAAATGTCCCATAAATACCATTCTCGTTGAAGATTAAAGGTCTCAGCATTTATCCATATGCCCTAATGGTCCTCAATGTCTCCCAAATCAATTTATCAAGAATGCCCAAGAATTTTATCACGGCAATTTGAATTTAACTCATTTAAAGAGTAAATTAGGAGTCTGCCAGGAGGGGTCGATCGATCGAAGCTTGGGGCTCGATCGATCGAACCTTCGATCGATCGAAGCTCTAGGCTCGATCGATCGATCAAGCAGGTCTGGGAAAAATTCTGCAGAGTGCAGTTACGGGTTTCATCACCAAAATTACACCAAATCCAAATTTTCAAGTTCCAATCATCCCAGAATTCTACTACTAACATTATAACAATATACTAGATGATTCTAATGTAAGGCATGTACCTATTCATCATTTAAACATGGATTTTCAACCTAAAATTATGTCCAATTATCAAGAACCCTAGAATTTTCTTAAATAGATTTCTAACAAATATTCTCCAGAATTTCTTTCTTATGATCATCAAATTTCGTTGTTTATTTCCTCTACATGGAAAGGGTTTCCAGAATCAACATATACATCAATACTACATGGATTCTCCTATCATAAATTGGGTTTTCTTCCATAGTTTTCATCACAAATCATTCCTAAACTAATATGAAGATTGCACCAACGAAAATAGCAAGTACTTGCCTAGGATTTTTTTGGTATACTGATTCACGGCTGATTTTGGTATGGCTGCGTTCCTCGTCTCGCGATCTACGCGGTGGTGGTGGCGGCGGTGCAAACCGGTGACTTTTTGGCCTTGAATTGCATTGGAGCTATCTCCTCTCTTCTCCAATGGCCATCACTTGATTTCTGGATATTGTAACCCTAAAGGGCTAACCTAAATGGCTGATAAAGGTTGCTGAATTTCGTGGGTTTAATTACCCAATTATGTAAAATGACTAAAATGCCCTCCCGGGGTACTAATTAGGCCTAAAAACGCCCCGAGACCCAAATCAAACTCCCGGGTATAGTTTTCTGACTATCTCGACCCTTCCGGACGCGTTGTCGCACTCAAAATGACCATATGGATAACTTATAAAATATTCACTTTTATTAATCCACATTTAGTCCCGACACGACACAGGCGCGTCCTGGCTTAAATTTACACAATTGTCATTTTATTCACACGTGACAATATTATAAAAAATAAATCTCATATATTACTATACTCATCCAGTAATATGAAACAAATAATATATTCCCAATAATTACTAACTCTTGTCACGCTAGTAAGTATTTAAAACACATTTCGGATTAAAATTAAATTAATTTATCTCAATTATATTTAACAAATCCCATAATTTAAAAGCCATGAAAATACGGGGTATTACAAGGGTGAGGACAATCCCTCCACTTGTCACCCGGCTGTACACATTTATAGAAGAATCCTGAAAGTTCTCTCTGGTTGGGTTGAAGTTCCTTCCCAGACTGATCCGAACAAGTTCGACGTTCATGAACATTCATTCCACATTTAAAACACCTCTTCGTCGCTTCACTCGGTCCTCGACTTTGTTGACCCTGACACTTTTGGGTTTACCCTACACAATTTGTTACCTTTTTGGTTTTTACGGTCTTGAAGAGGTTGTTGTTGCGATCTTTGCATCTTCCCACACTTGTTATTTCCAGTCATAACAAACTGACTATACTCTCTAAATATTTTGCCCCTCATAATCTGTGTGTTGCATTCTTGATACAGTAAGACTGTAGTGGTAACTGCATGTGCCACAATACCTGCTAACTCGGCGGTTGATATGCTCTCTGGACATATCTGAGGTGTAAGTCGATCTTGCTCGCTGACTCCCTTAACGGCATTAGCTAGTTCTTATTGATGATCCATCTTAAATTTAAATAAATTTGAATGAGTTTATCATTTGCATAAATAAATCACAGAAGCATGAATTCCCAACGTATAGAGATGAACACAACATTCCTAGTATTAGGGCTCTATAACAAAAAAAAATGTTAAGCTGAAAGCGAAATAAGCCGTACATATCCTAAAGACACTAGAACCTGATGCTCTGATACCACCTGTGACACCCCGCCTAATTAAATACCGGGCAATCACTCCTTTATTAAATTAAAATTAAGGTGAATAGTTGGTTCATTCTTAGCATCACTGTCATAAAAATAACTTTTTCCAATTAAACACCCTAATTAATTAAGCTAAGTGTAAAAACCATTTTTTTAAACATTACTTTGCAAATTATATTTTAAAAACAAAGATTTAGTTATTTACAATAATTCAATGATAAAGAATCACATCACAATAATCCTGGAACATATAATCCAAATAATTTATAGATCCAACAACTAAATCCCAACATTTAAACTTAAAGTAAAACATCCAGACAGTAATAAATCCCAAAGTAATAATACTAGAAATAACTGAATCACAATGTCTAAGTAAACAACTGAATAATGAAAAGGGCGACACATGCCCCACTAAATGAATATGCTAGGAGTGGAGTCAAATAAATGAAATCGTTTAAGAAAGAGGCCTGCAACTCCCACCTATGCTGCAGCGCGTTCCTTCCAAAGGATCCTACGCAAGACGCCCCTGTGGCTGGGCACCTATAATATATACATATATATACGAGAGAGAAGAAAAATAGAAACGGGTCAGAGCCCGATAGTGTATATGATTTAAAATTAGTTTAGCAAGTATTTAAATTGTTTAAAGGCAATGCAACAACATATTAGTGTGACACTCTCTTGAGAAATTCTCACCTCTCTTCTAATGTGCACACTTATCGCACTAAGCTTCCCAACGGTTTATCTTATCATATATCGTAATAAAATTCTCAAGGGTCTAACTTATCTTAGGTTACTCATAAGATTTAAAACTGAATAATATAATTGCTTAAAAGGGAAATTTCATTTATTAACAAAACTCTCATTTTAACTTTATTTGTCAAATAATTTCCCCAGTGTCATTTTATACTTTTCAACAAGTATTTCCAATTTGAGTCATTATACATGTCTTACTAACCGTAACACAGTAAGCAGTTCCAAATTTCAGAATTTCATATATATATATATATATATATATATATATATATATATATATATATTCTAACATCACCCCACATAAAATTATGGTGCGGGAATACTCTGCTATCCAATCCTCGTATCAATCGTACTAAGGGAAATACAAGTTCGGAATCACTCTCGAACTGTATTAATACAAACACAAACAATATTCAGGCGAAGCATAGTTTCCAAGTCCAAGAGGTCAGTACATACCCTCACATCTCTTAGGACCGTCCGACTATCGATCCGATAGCCCGTAGCTAGGATTCCTATCTTCTAGGGAATGACTCAATATCCCCCATGAAGGCCCATTCGAGATAAGACTGTCCCAGCGCAGTAACCTCAGGGATAGCAAGTAGCGCGGACATGATTTTCACATGTATATAATATATGCAATACACACTGTCATATAAATATACTACTTTTATCATATCAATATAGGTTCATCTCATAACCCATAATTACGACTTTTATCCTTATTTTCACATTATTAGATATTACGTAAAACGGTTCGTCTTTATCTTTCATTTGAGGGATTATTCCAGCTTACTACGTAACACCCATGTACTCTCTCCTCCCAAGTGTAGAATTCAGTAGATACTCATCTATTTTTCCATCGTAACTATCTGACGCATCTCTTCTTTTAATACATAATTTCATCATCCCTTATATGTAAACATCCCAAAATACAACTCTCGTCATGCATTAAAGGTCCCATAATTATTTGTAAGTCCTACTGGTCTTCTCTATCTCCCAAAACATTTTAATAACCGTGTCGAAGAATTATTTCTCATTAAATTGAATTTACCTAATTTAAAAAGGGGGAAGTATGAGTCTACCAGAAGGGGTCGATCGATCGAGGTCTGGGGCTCGATCGATCGAACCTTCGATCGATCGAAGCTCTGGGCTCGATCGAACGATCAAGAAGGTATGGCAAATTCTGCAGTTACGGGTTTTAATAATCCAACCTTAATAAAATCCAAATTTTCCATTCCCAATCGTCCAAAAATTTGTACTACCAACAATATAAACCCATATTATACATCTTCTATGTAAAGCATGCTAATTTTCATCAATAATCATCGATTAGTAGGCCAATAACTCATATAAAACTCAAGAACCCTAGAATTACTTTAACCTTTTTCTAATCAATCTTTTCCAGAATTCTCTTCTTCTAAAACATCCTAATTCGTTGTTCAACCTCTACATATGAAGGGGGATTTCCAGATTTCCATATATATCATAACTACATGCGATTTCCTATCTCCAACATGATTTTTCTTCCATGAAACTCATCCTAATCAACCCTAGACTAACATGAGTGATGCATTATTGAAAATAAGAAAGATAAACACTTTCCTGGGATTTTCAGCGTTCTGATTTGTGGACAATTTTGGTGCGGTTACGTTCCCCATCGCGCGATTTACGCGTTGGTCTTGGTGGCGGTGCAAACGGATGACTTTTTGGCCTTGGATTGCTTGGAAAGCTTCCTCCTTCCCTCTCCTATGGCCGTTCTAAGGTTTTGAGTATGATATCCCTAAAGGACTCTTCTAAATGGCTGATATAGCCTAATAATTTTCGTGGGTTTAATTACCCAAAAATGTAAAAGGTCCAAAATGCCCTCCCGGATAGTTAAATTGGCCTAAAAATGCCCCGAGACCCAAACTAAACCCTCGAGCACACTTTTATGACTATCTAGACCCTTCCGGACACGTTGGCGCACTCAAAATAACCATACGGATAACATAAAAATATTTCACTTTTATTAATCAACATTTATTCCTAATGCGACAGAGGCGCGTCACGACTTAAATTTTCAAAATTGCCATTTTATTCACACGTGACAAATGTATAAAAAGAATCTCATATATTACTATACTCATCCAGTAACATTCAACAAATTTCAGTAATTACTAACTCTCGTCACGCTAGTAAATATTTAAAACAACATTTCGGATTAAAATTAAATTAATTTTATCTCAATTAAATCTAATAAAATCCCTAAATTTAAAAGCCATAAAAATACGGGGTATTATAATTACTTGTCTCAGGGATGAGTCTGTGAGAATCACCTTGGTATGTTCCTGAATGTTGGGCTTCATCTTTCTTGAGTCATGGGTCAATGCATATACCAACTTCTTAATATTGGGGTACCTCTTATCGGCCCCTTGGAGTGCTTTACTGTTAAAATACACTTATTTGTAAACTCCATCCTCTTCGTTTATAATAGCGAAAGTGATAGCTGACTCAGACACTACCAAATAAAGATACAATTTATCCCCCTGAACTGGTCTAGAGAATAGGAGTGAAGAGACGAGATATGACTTCAAATCCTTAAAGACTATATCACACTCTTCATTCCATTCAAAATATTTTCTAATTACTCGAAAGAAATGAAGGCATTTATCAATGGATATAGACACAAACCTATTTAGTGCCGCCACCCTTCCGGTGAGTCTCTACACATCCTTTATCTTCATAAGAGTCTTCATCTTCAACAAAGCCTTGATCTTCTTGGGATTGTCTTCTATCCCACTCGGATTCATAATGAATACTCAAAACTTTCCTGCTCCCACCCCAAAGACACAATTGGTGGGGTTGAGTTTCATCTCGTGCTCGTCCATCGTGTCAATGGTGAGCTCAAGGTCTTCCACATGAGTGTCGTCCATAAGGATCTTCGTCAGCATATCAACAATATACACTTCCATTATATTCTCGATCTTATCCTCAAACATTTTGTTGACTAGCCTCTATATGTCACCCTATCATTCTTCAACCCAAAGGGCATGACCTTGTACCAATACGTCCCCTATTAGTAATAAAGGTTATCTTCTCTTCATCGGTTGGGTCCATGAACATCTCGTTTAGCTTGAGCAGGAATCCATGAAGCTCATTAATTCATGGCCAGCCATAACATCTACTATCTAATCAATCCTGGGTAAGGTAAAACCATCTTTCGATCATGTTTTGTTTAAATTCATGAAATCAACACACATACTAAATTTGCTATTGGCCTTGGGGACAATGACATCGTTTGCCAGCCATTCGGGATAAATGGCTTCCTGGATGAAGTTGGCATTCTCTAATTTCATGACATCCTCTCTAATAACATCATACTTATCTCTTGATTAGACTATTATTCTTTGTAGTATCGGATTCGCATCGTCGGCCACATTGAGCTTATGACATAAGGCTTCTGGGTTAATAACGACCATGTCTTCATGGCTCCAGGTAAAGATGCTCTGTCTCTTCTTGAACATCTTAACCAGCTCTTCCTTAACCTCCTTCTTTAGGGATTTACCAATTTGGATGGTTTTTTCTGGCTCGTCCTCCTTGAGAATGATGGATTCTACCTCCACAGTGGCCTCACCCTTCTTGAGTTTCTTCTCGTCTATTAGTTCTAGAGTATCTATATTGTAGGTCATAGTTGCCCTCTTCTATGCCTCCCTCTAGTCAGCTGAGTTGAAGTAGCATTCATGTGCCTCAACTTGATCCCCTTGAACTTCCCGACGGTTGAAGTCACAACCTCAAATTCATTGAGTGATACCCTTCTGAGGATGATATTATAAGCCGAATAGAAATTTTCATCCATTATAAAGAAACTGATTTTCTTCATGAGGAATTTTGGCAACATGCTCCTGATTTTCACCTCCATGTCATATATTCCCAGGGGCTGCACTTTCTCTCCATTGAAGCCAATGGGTTGTTGGTGATACGAGATCAATATCTTCTTACTCAAACCCAAACCTTTGTAGTAATCCCAGAGCATGACATCACCTAAGTTGCCTCCATAGACAAGAATCCACTGAACTCATAGCCATGGACAAGGGTGGTGATAACCAAGGGATCATCATGTGGATCTAGAATTACCTTGAAGTCTAACCTTGTATCCATGTCAACCTTAGTTCTCTTTCCTTTTATATACTGAACTGTGGTTGAATTAACTGTATTAGGCTTTGTTGGAAGAGTTTTTGCCTCAGCTACATTCGCCTTCCTATTAGCAATCTCTTTTCCTCCTCTGACTAGTCATGCACATATCATTTTGACCTCATGAGAGATCACATTAAGTTGACCCTATATATCAGTGAATGGTAATGGGAAGTCAGGGTCATCCTCATCACAGTAGTCTGAATCATCTGTAATACCCCGTATTTTTATGCCTTTTAATTTTGGGGATTTATTAAATTTAATTAGAGATGATAAATTATTACTAATCCGAAAAATCATTTAAATACTTACTAGCGTGATGAGAGTTAGTAATTATTTTTGTTATAAGTTACTTTATGGGTAAAGTAAGTGGTGTAATTATGATTAGTAAAATTATCACGAGAATCTAATTTAATAATTTTGGAAATTTATCGGGACGCGCTTGTGTCGTGTCGGAATTAAATCTGGACCATTAAAAGTAAATAAATTATAAGTCATCCGTATGGTCATTTTGAGTGCGCCAATGTGTCCAGAAGGGTCGAGATAGTCAAAATAATGTACCTGGGGGTTTAGTTTGGGTCTCGGGGTTTTTTTAGGCCTAATTAACACCCTGGGAGGGCGTTTTTGACATTTTATATTTTTGGGCGTGAAAACCCACGAAAATTCTAAGGGCATATCAGATTACAAGAGTCATCTTCTAGGGTTAGAAACACCATAAACCAAAGACGGCTATAGGAGAGGAACAGGAGAGGTTTTCCAAGGAGTTCTAGGCCAAGAACTCCCCCGTTTACACCACCGTCGCCGCCAAACGATAGATCGTGCAACGAGGATCACAACCACACAAATCTCTCCACAAATTTGAACTGAGAATTCTCAGGCAAGTATCTATCTTGCTCTATTTTAGTTAATTCTCCAATCATATTAGCCTAGTAATGATTAGGACTAGTTTTTGTGAAAGAAAAACCCATTTTGGAGATTTAAATTCGCATGTTGTATGATTATTAGATGTATTCTGGAAACCCAATTCATATGTAGAGATTGACACACGAAATTACGATAAATAAAGTGTATGAAATCTGGTAAAAAAATGGTAAGAAACTAGACAAAACAAATATTGGGGTTCTTGATGTTTTTATGGATTATACCCTTTTAATTTGTTTTTCATGATGAAAATCCACATGCTTGACGTAGGAAATCATTTATTTGAGGTTATAATACTTGTAGTATAAATTATTTGGAGTTTGGTAGTCAAACATATCGTTTTATATGATTTTGGAAGAGGAAACCCGTAATCTGGAAATTATGCAGATTTGCCATACCTGCTTGATCGATCGATCGACCCTAGAGCATCGATCGATCGATGATTCGATCGATCGAACACCTACCATCGATTGATCCACCCCTTCTGTATAACTCATATTCCCTTTTAATAGTTTGTTCCAACTTAAATGATTAGACATTCTTAGATATTAATGTTAAAACATTTTGGGATATAAAGAAGACCAGTAGGACTTTAGAAATCTATGGAACCTCTAATGTAAGACGAGATTAGCATTTCACAAGCGATGTTTTACATATAAGGGACAATGGGAACATGTGTTAGAGGGTGAGGCTCATAAGGAAGTTACGTTATAAAATGAATAAGTACCTACTGAAATTACACTTGGGAAGATAGGAATCCACGAGTGTTACATAGTAAGTTGGAATAATCCTATGAATAAGAATAAGAGATAAACCGCTATGCGTGATAACTAAATAATGATTAATAAGAATAAATATCATAATTATGGGTCCTGAGAGTGCACCTAAATTTGATATGGTTAGTAGAATATATATATGACTGTGTTTATGCATATACTATATACGTGTAAAAATCATGCCCGCGCTACTTGCTATCCCTGAGGTTACCGCGTTGGGACAGTCTTATCTCAATGGGACCTTTATGGGGGATATTGACTCGTACCCTAGAAGATAATAATCCTTGGTACAGGCTATCAGATCGATAGTCAGACGGTCCTAAGAGATGTGAGGGTATGTGCTGACCTCTTAGAGACATGGAACTATGATTCGCCTCAATATTGTATGTGTTTTGTGTTAATACAGTTCGAGAGTGATTCCAAACTTGTATTTCCCTTAATACGAGTGATACGGGGACTGGATAGCAGAGTATGCCCGCACCATAAATTTATGTGGTGTGCCGTTAGAATATATATATATATTATATGAGTATTTAATATATATATTTAAATATGGAATTTGGGAACTACATACTGTGGATCTGGTAAGTAAGAAATGGATGAATATTTCAACTTGGGAATAAGTGTTTGTAAAGTACGTTATATTACTGAGAAACTTTATAATCATATAAGGCTTATGTGAGAACTTTGATGTTAAATAATATTAACCTCATAAACATTTGAAATTGTCGGTTTGAAACCTTACGAACAACTTAAGATAAGATAAGTTAAATTGTTGGGAAGATTAGTGCGATAGGTGTGCACATTATAAGAGAGGTGAGAATTTCTCAAGGGAGTGCCGCACTAATATGTTAGTTGCATTAGCCGGTTAAATACTTGCTAAACAAATTTTAAACTGTTTTACAATCGGGCTCTGACCCGTTTCCTATTTTCTCTTCTCTCTTGTATATATATGTATATATTACAGGTGCCCACCCACAGGGGTGTCTTGCATAGGATCCTTTGGAAGGAACGCGCTGCAGCTTAGGTGGGAGTTGCAGGCCTCTTGCTTACACGACCTCATTGTTGAATCCACTTCTAGCAATATTTATCTAGTTGGGCATGTGTCGCCCTTTTTCCATTATTCAGTTGTTTTATCGGATATTGCGATTCGTTTATTTCCAGTATTTATACTTTGGGATTTATTACTGTCAGGATGTTTTTCCTTTAAGTTTTAATGTTGGAATCAATTAGTTGGATGTTTAATTATTTGGATTGCTTTTTCGAGTATAGTTGTTGGATGATTCTTAATTTATGAATTATGTAAAGTTTTAAATATTTGTTTTAATTGGAATTTGGAAATTAATGTATTAAAAATGGTTTTTGTCACTTAGCTTAATTAATTAGGGTGTTTAATTAGAATAGTTATTTTACGACAGTGATGCTAAGAATGAACCAACCGTTCACCTTGATTATAATTTAATAAAGGACTGATCACCCGGTATTTAATTAGGCGGGGTGTCACATCATCATCGCCTCGTCTTGCTGGATTGTCAGGCTTACACTTTTCATCTCTCTTCTTCCTCTAGGAGTCATCTTAGCCACCCTTTGAGTCACCCCTCTCTATATACTTCCTCAACTTTCCAGCCTCTAACATCTTCTCTATTTCATCTCTTAGATCAAAACACTTGTCAGTCAGGTGCCCATGGTCTTGGTGAATTTCACACTATAAGTTTTTGTTCCTCCTATGAGGAGGAGCCTTCAACTTTTTGGGCCACCTCAGGGATCGATAATTCTTGATTTCATTCAATATATGCTCGCATTTGACCGTGAGGGGAGTGTAGTCGGCAAACTTATCATTTGTGGATCTTTTCTTTCCATATTTACTCATCGTTTGGAACTTGCCCCCACTGCTCATCCCTTTTTCATCCTCATATTTTGCTGCCCTTCCTCGGTGTTCATGACTTTACCTACCATCACCAATAGCTCATCCATATACTTCGATGGGTCCTCGTCAAGCTTCCAGAGTAGTTTTCCTTTCTATAAGCCTCCTATCGATGATTTCATCGCAATACTTTCTTCATAATCCTTAACTTCTAAATTTTCCTTGCTAAACCTCGTAATATTCTCCCTAAGAATCTAATTTTTCCCCTGCTTAACGTACAACAGGTGAGTAGACTTATTTTAGGGTCTTACCCTAAAGCAAAAGTTTTATATGAATCTCTTTGCGAGCTGGTTTACGTTTTCAATTGAATTATTTTGGGAGTGATATGAACCATACATGGGCAGCTCTAGTCAAAGTGATTATAAAAGCAAGGTATCTCATCTCGTTTGAGACTGAGTAAATTTTTATGGCAGACGAGTTCATTTTTACATGATGAACGGGATTAGTACTCCCATCATACTTTGGAGTAACCAGTGGTGGCTTGAACTTGGCAGGTGTTGGAAAATTGACTATCTTAGCCCTGAAATAAGAGCCTTCAGAATAGCCCCGCTATAAGGGGTTTCGGCACTTAAGAATGTCTCCAATTTTATTCTCCAGCCTATGAATAGAGTCATTCTAAGGCCTCACGGCTGTTGCCACAACATCGAACAAGATAATATCATCTCATGTCACCTCAACTAGTAAAATAGAAGGTTCCATTGGTACTGACCTGTATTGGTTGTTTACTTCTCTTTATCCCTCGTCTTGGCCACAGGGAGGTCGATAGTCTTCCCATTCACTCCTAGAGCCAGTATTGCTCCTTGATCTGGATAACCTATCTCTGAGAACACCAATTGGGTTAATCTTTTCAAAGGCCGACCCTCTATGTAATAGCCCGTACATTTATTGATATTTATTTATGGGATTAATTAAATTAAATGTGTATTAATTGAGAATTAATTCGGATAAAATACTAACGAGATGTGGGTTGGTATTTGACTATAATGTGTACTTAAGACGTTATATGAATATTGAAAATATTGAATTTGTCGTGAGATAGAAATACGGCAATTTGGAAATTTTATTTGGATGCGTGTGACAGTCGCGTCGGGAATATTATTATTTTAATTAAAAATTGAATTTTATTTTTATCAACCGTATGGTTATTTTGAGTGCGCCAACGCGTCCGGAAGGGTCAAAATAGTCAGGAAACACTAGTCGGGGGTTTAGTTTGGGTCCCGGGGCATTTTTAGGCCATACCGGCAACTTAAAAGGGTAGTTTGGTAATTTTGGAATTTTGGGATTTATGACTAACGAATTTTAGGAGTTTAAAATAGAAAATTTAATCATCCACTAACCCATTACCAGCAATTAACTGATTAGAGGGCTACGGGGGTTTCATGAGAAGTTAGGAGAAGTTCCCAAAGAGAGAACCCTAACCCCATCTTCAACCTTCAACCTTGGGAGAAAAGGAGAGAGCAACCTACATCCAGAATTCAACACCAAATTCAGAGAAAGATCAAAGGCAAGTGGTTTAATTACGTTATTTGCAACGAATGTTTATTCCATGCTTAGAAATTTAAGAAAATTGTGAATATTGAGGACTTTAATTTTCTAGGGTTCATGTTCATGAGATTTGGGGAAAATTGGGGAAATTTGATGATTAGATGTGGTTTAGGATGGTTTGACCCCATATATATGTTTAATACGGTTTAAGTACGTTTAGGAATGATTAGAAACCTTGAAATATTGTTGGAATGATGTTTAGATGAGATTAGAGGTGAAGAAAATTGGGGAAAACGTATTAGGAGAATTCTGGGCTCGAGCTGTCACCTCGTTAGAAGGCCTGCCCAGGTCGTTTGAACGAACTCGTTCGAACGAGCTTCTAACGAGCTGACAGTTTGACTTCTAACAAGTGGGATGTTAATTCGATGCCTTTCATTCGAACGAGATCTCGTTAGATGCCCACTTCGTTCGAACGAACTCTCGTTCGAATGACCTCGTTCGAACGAGACTTCTAACGAGTTGACAGATTAGCCTTTTTGGCCTGATTTTATTTCTAGTGTCCCGTAACCATATTTAATTGTAGAGATAACCTTACCTTGTTAACTATCTGGTATAATTGGGAGATTTGGGATATATTGAGGAGTGAACCAAATGATATTTACGGATTAGAACGCTAGTGACTATATACGATGTGAGGATTATTGATGACTTAAATATTTGTAATAACCAGGGATATGTGAATTGTGTAACATTATAAGTTGGTATAAGAATGAGATGTATACCACTAATAAATTATGGTAATTATTAAGATGTGTGTATGCTTAGTATATGCATATGATTTTATGTGTATGACATAACTACCATACTTGCTATCACGGGAGGTTTGCGTTCGCTTAGGGACATCTATTCTTTGTGTGCCTACGGGGGGATATAGATTGGTACCTCGAGGACGTAGGTCAAAGAAGTACTTATTGGGAAGTTAATAAGTCTGGTGATCATGGGAGCCTAGGTATGTGCGTGACCCATGTTATGTGACTGTGTTCGCCTCCATTTTTTGTGATTGTTGTTATCTGAGAACGATTCCTGAGAGATTCGGAATGCGTGATCCTTATGTACGTGATGTACCGGGATGGATAGAAGAGTATGTGTGCACCGCAACTTAGTCTTGGGGTGCTTGTATTGTATATTTATGACGTGAATAATATACGCTTAAATAATGAGAACTTTCATGTTGGTATTGTGAGTATAATTATGGTAACGCTTTGAGAAATAAAAAGGGATAACCTGTAGTGAATTGTATTTCTAATAATTGAGAATTCGAGTTTAAGTAAAGCCCTCTATTTAATTGATAACGTTAGAATGTATACTGGGAATCGAGTAGAAAGGGGTAGAACTTATGACGGTTTAGTTAGATATGAATGTCACTTAGATGGGTACGGTACGTTAGGAGTGCACAATTAGTCGAGAGGTGAGTATTTCATGTGAGTGCACGTCCTAACATGTATTTTGCATTCATTTTTTTAATGTTATTAAAGCACTTGTTGTTTTTAAAATACTCTCCACTTTCGGGCTCTGACCCGTTTGCTTTCAAATCTACTTTTGTAAGAACCTTTTAGGTGCCCAGCCACAAGGACACCATGCATAGTATTTCCATTCAGGTGACGAGCTGTAGCTGTTGTGGAAGTTACAGGTCCTTGCTAGTAGACGCTTCCTTTGGTTTTGACTCCATATTCAGTTCCATCACTTGTAGGGCATTGATAACTAGACTTTTGCGTGTTATTTTGTCGTTGCTTGAAAAGTCCTTCTTATCAAAACCTCACATACCTACAAATAATAATAAACTAAAGTGTAGAGGTAAGTAAGGGTATCAATCCACTTTCTAGGGAGTAATGCAAATGGAACAAATTCAAATGTAATTCACTATTTATTTTCTTTTTGAGCTTTTTCACTTTTCTATTTTTTTTTAGCTTTTTCAATATTAAAACAAAAGGGGTGAGGTGAGGTCTAAACTTAAATAAACTAAAGTGTGAGATGAAAACTAACTAGAAATTTACTAACTAGAAAACTAACTGGAAAGTGTAATGGGGTGGGGTCCATAAAAATCACACGACCGTTCTATAAATGGGCGATGATAATGGTCGCATCGTGACACACCAGGGATCTGTTGAGAAGAAAAATCAACACCACAAGGAAGTGGTGTGCATGGAGGAACAAGCTCGGTGTCACGGAAGTGAAGAGTATCAGCAAAAATACTCTCGTGGATGGTGGGTGGCTTCAGGTGAGGATCTAAAGATGTAGATGGAAACTTGAAATGTGGAAAATCAAGATCCAAACCGGGTGGTGGGGTGGACGGGACAATGGGTGGGTCGGGTGGAATAAATGGTGGAGGAAGATGATCCAACTCAAGAGTGGGAGACACACACTCCTCATGAGGTGCGGAGTGATTCACAAGGGAACCCGCAGGAGGAAGTGTGGAAATAAACGAGTGAGTGATCAACTTCTCCACAAGAGTAGCATCGGTGAAAGTGGTGGGAAAGGGAAGGTGAACCTCAATGATAGGTTCATTTGGATATGACGGGACTGGATCAGGCTCACTAAGGAAAGGTAAGTCAACACAATTGTCGACTTGGGACCCGGACCTTGGAATGGTCTCAACATTGAGATTCTCGGGAGGATAGGGTTGGTCACACTCAAATTCTGTGTCACAAGGGGACACATCATCGTCACACTCGGGTGCTACAATGGGTGGATACATGGGAATGTCCGACTCTCTCTCACACTCAATTTCATTTAATCTTTGTTCAAGCCGTTGGAGGGCATCATTTTGAAGTTGAGTGGCTTGCTCTTGCTCGAGAATGAACTTTTTCAAGAGGTTTTCGAGAGCGGAGGTGGATGATGGTGGTGGTGGAGTGACGGGTGGTGGTGAGTGAGGTGGACACAACTCGCTATGGTAAGGACTATATGGAGAATACTCAAGTGAAGTGGGTGGGGTGGGGTCAAGTTCATCATACACGAAAGGATTGCTTTCGTGATGGACAATGGGTTGATACTCATTGGTTGCGTAGTGAGGAGACTGATCGTGAACGGGTGCACAAGGTTGCCATGACGACTGTTGGAACGTGTGAGGATCCACAACATCGGGTTGGGATTCGTATTGCGTGGAAGGGTGATCAAGCCTCCACGAATAACTCGGGGACTCACACAACTCGGGATGAGGTGGGTCGGGATAGTGGGCCGAGGTGGGTTCCGGAACACTGTCATATGGATACACATGTTCCATGGTGGGTTCGGATGGATATGGAATGTATGGGCACTCATGGGACATGTGATCGGCATAATAACAGTGGGTGCACAACAAGGTACGCGACACGTCGACATTTGACACCGAGAGTGATGGAAAATGAGATGCGTGAATGGACGGGTCAAGAGTATCAACGGTACTCGTGAGAGAGGTGAAATCATGAAGAATATCATAAAGGGATCGCTCGGGATTACTCTCACACGTGTCACGTGTCAATGGAAAATGACCAAAGTAGTCCCGTAAAGGACGTTCCTCGTCCATGTGGAGAGAAATATATATTTTTTTTTTTTTTGATTTTTTGGAAAAAAAATTTCAAAAGGAAATAAAATATTTTTGGATTTTTCTAAAATGAAAGAAAGAAAATATTTTTGGATTTTTGGAAAAAATAAAGAAAGAAAAATATTTTTGGATTTTTTATAAAAATAAAAGAAAGAAAATATTTTTGGCTCTTTTTTGTAAAAAATAAAGGAAGAAAAATATTTTTGGATTTTTTTTTTTTTTTTTGGAAGAAAAGGGTGGGGAAAGATATGGACTCTTGAATTGGACGAACTAACTAAAATCGACTACCAAAAAATGAATTGGACACACACAAGTCAAGAAAATTTCCTAACTAGCACATAGCCAATTTTTATCTTTGAATTTAGTGAGAGGGTAGTCAAATTTTAATCAAGTCCGCGGGCGATAAAAATCACGGAATTTCTATGAGTGATCTCCTTTGCAAAAATATTCTCCTAGTGGGCTACCTAGTTGATTGATTTTAAATTTAGTGATGGCTAGGGTAGCACACAATGATAAGCGAGTGAGTCGGGTGATGAAATCCCTTCTAGTGACTGACCGGGTGTAGGTCTTAGTCAATTAATTCATCACACCATTCGAAAATAAATGCGAGAATAAAATCACATAAGAGCACACAAATCACACACAATAAATGACTCGCTAACAGGAGAGGCGCGAGGGTGTAAGAAATATACCTCCCACGGTTTTTAGGCCGTGGGGTGCCAAAAAATTTGAGTCGACCGGGGGGAGATCACGCCTATCTCAGTCGTTCCCGGGAGTCCTACCGACCCAAAGTAGAGAGGCTTCTAAATTCTCGCCAATGGACGCCCTCTCTCTACCTTGTCCGGTTTCCCTATCACGCTTGGCTTCAATTATTACAAATTTAAATGAAAAATAAATGGTGTCCTATGCACCGCAATACAAGCAATGATAAAAATCCTAATACAAGCCTTCTAAAAAAAATAAAAAATGGTACAAAAATGAAAAAAAATACAAGATAAATGAATCACAAAATGGAATCCGCTCCGAGCTTCACAATCCCAAGAATGGCAACGGCGCCATTTGATAACTAGACTTTTGCGTGTTATTTTGTCGTTGCTTGAAAAGTCCTTCTTATCAAAACCTCACATACCTACAAATAATAATAAACTAAAGTGTAGAGGTAAGTAAGGGTATCAATCCACTTTGTAGGGAGTAAAGCAAATGGAACAAATTCAAATGTAATTCACTATTTATTTTCTTTTTGTGCTTTTTCACTTTTCTATTTTTTTTTTAGCTTTTTCAATATTAACACAAAAGGGGTGAGGTGAGGTCTAAACTAAAATAAACTAAAGTGTGAGATGAAAACTAACTAGAAATTTACTAAAATGAAAATTAAAGTCTAAACTAAAAATAAGAGATAAAGTGAGGAAAATAATTGTGAGAACAATCAAGGAGTGGGGTTATACCATAATTTCTAGTTAATCTATTTAATTAATTTATTCAAATTAAACGTCCCAAATTAATATTGAAATTACAAATCAACTCTCGTTGCAAATGTAATTTTAAGAATAATCTTTTAGTGGATTAAATTTACAATCCTACAACTCACAAAATGTAGATCTAAACATCATCTAACAAATCACCCGCTAGGATCGATTTACTAAATTAGTTTAGATCATAAAAATATGATTAGAGTTGAAATTCAAAGAAATAATTTCACATTTTAGAAAAACCTATCTCTAGTTCGATTCTAAGATGGAAATTAAGACTAGAATCTCGATTTTCTCTCGAAAATCATTTACCCTCTCTCGAGGCGTAAATTAAAAGTAAGATTGCAAAAATAATCATCAAAGGGAATTTTAATTTAATTAAACTAATTAAATTAACATTAACATCAAAATATGGGTTTCCCCACCCCTTGAAAGGGTTCTAGCCTAACATGATATGAAACATGACAAATTAATAATCAAGGCTACTAAAATAAAAGAGAAGAGAATAGAACAAGCAAACCAAGTCTCCTTGAGAAAGTTGAACTCTAATCTTCCAAATTGAAGCACACACCTCTTAATTGAGCTTCCAAATGATTTGAAATTAAAATATCCACTCAATTAATTCTCTAACAATATTTAATCTCACAAATATCTAAAGAAATAAAAAATAAAAAAAAACCAAAAAAAATATTTACAAAAGGTGTTTTTCTCTACCTAATTCTATCTCTGAAATTCCTATCTAAAGCTCTCTAGCCTCCAACAAATGGGGTCTTCATCTTCTTTTTATATGCAATGGAGCAAATGGGCACAATTGGAAATTGGTTAGAGTGTGCACATAATGGGTGTGAGGTCATGTGGGTGAGGAGAGAGGAGAGAGAAGGATGGGTTGTAGGTTGAAGAAGGAGGGGGGGTATTGGGTATAGTGAGGGTGTAGGGGGTTTAGGTGAGGGTTAGGTTTAGGTTTAGGTTTAGGTGTAATGGGTATTAAGTGTGTGTGTGTGTGTTAGTTTGGACCCCTAAAAATAATAAAAAGACTCAATAAAAATTAATAAAACTAAAACTAAAAAAAATAAATAAAAATTAACTAGAAAAGTAAAACAAACTAAAAATAATAAAAATATTAAAACTAAAAATAAAATCCTAAGCTATTAAAAACTAAAATAATAAAACAAAAGAAAATAAAAAAATGAAAAATCTAATAAAAACTAAAGTCCTAAAAATATAAAATCTAATAAACTAAAAAATAAATGAAATCCTAAAAATTAAAATCTTAATAAAATAAAATAAAACTAGAAACTAATAAAAATCAAAATAAAATAAAATTATATTAATAAAAATAAAATAGAAAATAAAATCTAAAAATTCTAAAATAAATCTAAAATAAATCCTAAAAATAGAAAAGACTCAAACTAAAAATCTAAAAATTAATAAAAAGGACACAAACAACACACACAGAGGGTTTGGGACAGCTAAGGCTAGGATTAGGTCTCGGGTGAGGTTCTTGGGGTACAGGATAAGGGTATTTAGCTCCATTAAAATGCACAATTGCTTTGAAATACGCGTTTGAACACCGCAACGTACATTAAACCTGCATATTAAACATTAAAGCGCATAAGACCCATATTGTCGAGAAATAGCAACTAAAATACAACTATTCGGGGTATAAAATGTACAGTTTTGGGTGCTTATCACACCACCCCCAAACAGAGCGTTGCTAGTCCTCGAGCAATAAGATAGAGAGAAAGAGAAAGATAAGAAACCAAAAGTGTACCACTTTCGCGGGCACTTGCGATTGCACTTAGCATGTGCAACAAGCCTTTAAACCTATAGGTTGCCCTACAGGACGAGTTGTGTCTCGTGAGGGTTTGCAGGGAATATACCCACAAAATTCTTTATTGGCAAAAGATTTATTGAAAAGCAGTCAATCTCTTATTAGACATAGAATAATCGCACAATACATCACAAGAAAATATTTTCAGAAATACAAGCTAGAATGTGTGAAATGATTAAGCTAGATAAATACTCAAGGCACATCCTTCCTAGAACTCAACGTGTGTAGTGTGAATCAGTCAAAACGGGTCGAGTATCATCAAAGTAATTCCTAGATTGCCTTGTCGGAATCAACGCTTCAACTTCAAATCTCACTGATATATCTCTCTCAAACGAACTCACGAGATATGGGTTAGTGTATCGCTCTTGTGTGTGAGGATGTGAGTAAATGTAATCAAGTTCAAACGTCTCACACACACATAAGAAAGAACGAACAATTAGAAAGAAATTTGATCTCATGAAAGAATGCTAATCACTATAGTGAGAACGTCGAGTTATTCACCACGTTGACTTTCATTTGCCCGAACACCTAGGGGAAATGTGGATGTATATGGGTGAGGGGGAAATGAAATGGGAAGGGTATGATATGAAGGATAAAATGGATGGTGATAGTGATATGAAGGATGATGAATGATGGATATGTGATGGGTAAAAGATGGAGGTGAAATGGATGCGAAAGAAGAGTGTATACACTTTAGGAACATATGTCTTTATTACTAACTACAAACTCTCTTTTTCTTTTCTTTTCTTTTCTTTTCTTTTCTCTCTTTTTTTTTTTTTTTGTTTTGGCTATTTTTTTGTTTTTGCTATTTTTTTGTTTCTCTCTTTTTTTCTTTTTCTTTTTTTTTTTTTTTGTTTTTGCTATTTTTTCTTTTTTTTCTCTCACTTTTCAAACTAACACTTAAGACATTTACATTTGAAATCACACTCTTTTATTTGAAAATGATGATGGATGATATAAATGGAGGTGATAGGTGGGTGTGTATGATGTGGGAAAATATGTAGGAAGGGTAGGATATGGTAATGTGATTGGTGAAGTGAATGGGAATATAATGGGTGAAATGAATGGAAATGTGATATGGGGGAAAAGTGGTAGGTGTATGGATGGAAACCTAGTGATCGGGACAAATTTCAAGACACGCGTTTCTTACAACTCGAAAGTGATGTCGTTCTCAGTGATCAACCAAAGTTTTATGAAAGATAATGAGATCATACAACAATTTTAAGTGCGGACCCAAACGAAGTTGAATCAACTTGTGACTCGGAGATTGCGTAAAACACTCAAAAAGGGTGAAAGGCACAAATCTCACAAGCTAAAGTCTCAACTAGTGATCCTTAAGGTTCTCTTTAGAATTGTAGTACTCTTCAACTCTAAACCGTAGTGACATGATAAGTGCACAAATTTTGTTGAGTCTAGAAATTCATAGTGCAAAATGCCTTGTTACGTATTACATAAGCTATTTAGAAAAAATATTCTCTAGCTTGATTCCTAGACTTTTGAAAGATGGATGATAGAAAATTCACATCAATGAGTGAGATGAAAGAAACTGCACGAAATTTTAAAAATCAGGTTCAAAAATCAAAAATTTTCAAAAGAGGCACGATTTTGATAAAATTCCCCACCCCCAAACAAAAAGGAACATCGTCCTCGATGTTAGGTACAATGATCTTTAAAATTGAGAGCATGAGGTAGGAAAGAGATTACCAGAATGAACCTCTCATGAAGTGGAAAGATGTAGCCAATAATAAACCTGAGTAAAAGATGTACAAGTCTATAAGCATGATAAAGCATAGGGTGGTGTGAAACACCACCCCCAAACAGGATGAGACTAGTACAAGAAACGCGGGCTGCCTCTCGGTAGCGCTAAGTTTAATGTCTTCAGCCAGACCGATGGAATCTCACCCTAAGGATAGGATCTATGAAAGCGCAGGGCGGCAGAAGAATCGGGTGATGAGAATCACCCCCAAACAAGACTGAAGCGTCAGTCTTGCTGGATCAGGGCTCTAGGGGTCAATGCACTTGTATGGAAAAGTGCATCACGCGATGCAAAGCATCGGTGGACCATGGTTTGGTGGGTATTAAGGTAAGGGTGGAAAGGTATCGGTCACGGGCCTTGTTGAGCGTAAAGGTGAGGGCAACGAGGGCCCTATAAGAATGGTGCTCAAGTTGATGAGGGAGGCAATATGGTTTGGAAAGTGTAATGGGGTGGGGTTCATAAAAATCACACGACCGTTCTATAAATGGGCGATGATAATGGTCGCGCCGTGACACACCAGGGAGCTGTTGAGAAGAAAAATCAACACCACAAGGAAGTGGTGTGCATGGAGGAACAAGCTCGGTGTCACGGAAGTGAAGAGTATCAGCAAAAATACTCTCGTGGATGGTGGATGGCTTCAGGTGAGGATCTAAAGATGTAGATGGAAACTTGAAATGTGGAAAATCAAGATCCAAACCGGGTGGTGGGGTGGACGGGACAATGGGTGGGTCGGGTGGGATAAATGGTGGAGGAAGATGATCCAACTCAAGAGTGGGAGACACACACTTCTCATGAGGCGCGGAGTGATTCACAAGGGAACCCGCAGGAGGAAGTGTGGAAATAAACGAGTGAGTGATCAACTTCTCCACAAGAGTAGCATCGGTGAAAGTGGTGGGAAAGGGAAGGTGAACCTCAATGATAGGTTCATTTGGATATGACGGGACTGGATCAGGCTCACTAAGGAAAGGTAAGTCAACACAATTGTCGACTTGGGACCCGGACCATGGAATGGTCTCAACATTGAGATTCTCGGGAGGATAGGGTTGGTCACACTCAAATTCTGTGTCATAAGGGGGCACATCATCGTCACACTCGGGTGCTACAATGGGTGGATACATGGGAATGTCCGACTCTCGCTCACACTCAATTTCATTTAATCTTTGTTCAAGCCGTTGGAGGGCGTCATTTTGAAGTTGAGTGGCTTGCTCTTGCTCGAGAATGAACTTTTGCAAGAGGTTTTCGAGAGCGGAGGTGGATGATGGTGGTGGTGGAGTGACGGGTGGTGGTGAGTGAGGTGGACACAACTCGCTATGGTAAGGACTATATGGAGAATACTCAAGTGAAGTGGGTGGGGTGGGGTCAAGTTCATCATACACGAAAGGATTGCTTTCGTGATGGACAATGGGTTGATACTCATGGGTTGCGTAGTGAGGAGACTGATCGTGAACGGGTGCACAAGGTTGCCATGACGACTGTTGGAACGTGTGAGGATCCACAACATCGGGTTGGGATTCGTATTGCGTGGAAGGGTGATCAAGCCTCCACGAATAACTCGGGGACTCACACAACTCGGGATGAGGTGGGTCGGGATAGTGGGCCGAGGTGGGTTCCGGAACACTGTCATATGGATACACATGTTCCATGGTGGGTTCGGATGGATATGGAATGTAAGGGCACTCATGGGACATGTGATCGGCATAATAACAGTGGGTGCACAACAAGGTACGCGACACGTCGACATTTGACACCGAGAGTGATGGAAAATGAGATGCGTGAATGGACGGGTCAAGAGTATCAACGGTACTCGTGAGAGAGGTGAAATCATGAAGAATATCATAAAGGGATCGCTCGGGATTACTCTCACACGTGTCACGTGTCAATGGAAAATGACCAAAGTAGTCCCGTAAAGGACGTTCCTCGGCCATGTGGAGAGAAATATATTTTTTTTTTTTTGATTTTTTGGAAAAAAAATTTCAATAGGAAAGAAAATATTTTTGGATTTTTGGAAAAAATAAAGAAAGAAAAATATTTTTGGATTTTTTATAAAAATAAAAGAAAGAAAATATTTTTGGCTTTTTTTTGTAAAAAATAAAGGAAGAAAAATATTTTTGGATTTTTTTTTTTTGGAAGAAAAGGGTGGGGAAAGATATGGACTCTTGAATTGGACGAACTAACTAAAATCGACTACCGAAAAATGAATTGGACACACACAAGTCAAGAAAATTTCCTAACTAGCACATAGCCAATTTTTATCTTTGAATTTAGTGAGAGGGTAGTCAAATTTTAATCAAGTCCGCGGGCGATAAAAATCACGGAATTTCTATGAGTGGTCTCCTTTTCAAAAATATTCTCCTAGTGGGCTACCTAGTTGATTGATTTTAAATTTAGTGATGGCTAGGGTAGCACACAATGATAAGCGAGTGAGTCGGGTGATGAAATCCCTTCTCGTGAGTGACCGGGTGTAGGTCTTAGTCAATTAATTCATCACACCATTCGAAAATAAATGCGATAATAAAATCACATAAGAGCACACAAATCACACACAATAAATGACTCGCTAACAGGAGAGGCGCAAGGGTGTAAGAAATATACCTCCCACGGTTTTTAGGCCGTGGGGTGCCAAAAAAATTGAGTCGACCGGGGGGAGATCACGCCTATCTCAGTCGTTCCCGGGAGTCCTACCGACCCAAAGTAGAGAGGCTTCTAAATCCTCGCCAATGGACGCCCTCTCTCTACCTTGTCCGGTTTCCCTATCACGCTTGGCTTCAATTATTACAAATTTAAATGAAAAATAAATGGTGTCCTATGCACCGCAATACAAGCAATGATAAAAATCCTAATACAAGCCTTCTAAAAAAAATAAAAAATGGTACAAAAATGAAAAAAAAATACAAGATAAATGAATCACAAAATGGAATCCGCTCCGAGCTTCACAATCCCAAGAATGGCAACGGCGCCATTTGATAACTAGACTTTTGCGTGTTATTTTGTCGTTGCTTGAAAAGTCCTTCTTATCAAAACCTCACATACCTACAAATAATAATAAACTAAAGTGTAGAGGTAAGTAAGGGTATCAATCCACTTTCTAGGGAGTAAAGTAAATGGAACAAATTCAAATGTAATTCACTATTTATTTTCTTTTTGTGCTTTTTCACTTTTCTATTTTTTTTTTAGCTTTTTCAATATTAAAACAAAAGGGGTGAGGTGAGGTCTAAACTAAAATAAACTAAAGTGTGAGATGAAAACTAACTAGAAATTTACTAAAATGAAAATTAAAGTCTAAACTAAAAATAAGATATAAAGTGAGGAAAATAATTGTGAGAACAATCAAGGAGTGGGGTTATACCATAATTTCTAGTTAATCTATTTAATTAATTTATTCAAATTAAACGTCCCAAATTAATATTGAAATTACAAATCAACTCTCGTTGCAAATGTAATTTTAAGAATAATCTTTTAGTGGATTAAATTTACAATCCTAAAACTCACAAAATGTAGATCTAAACATCATCTAACAAATCACCCGCTAGGATCGATTTACTAAATTAGTTTAGATCATAAAAGTATGATTAGAGTTGAAATTCAAAGAAATAATTTCACATTTTAGAAAAACCTATCTCTAGTTCGATTCTAAGATGGAAATTAAGACTAGAATCTCGATTTTCTCTCGAAAATCATTTACCCTCTCTCGAGGCGTAAATTAAAAGTAAGATTGCAAAAATAATCATCAAAGGGAATTTTAATTTAATTAAACTAATTAAATTAACATTAACATCAAAATATGGGTTTCCCCACCCCTTGAAAGGGGTTCTAGCCTAACATGATATGAAACATGACAAATTAATAATCAAGGCTACTAAAATAAAAGAGAAGAGAATAGAACAAGCAAACCAAGTCTCCTTGAGAAAGTTGAACTCTAATCTTCCAAATTGAAGAACACACCTCTTAATTGAGCTTCCAAATGATTTGAAATTAAAATATCCACTCAATTAATTCTCTAACAATATTTAATCTCACAAATATCTAAAGAAATAAAAAATAAAAAAAAAACCAAAAAAAATATTTACAAAAGGTGTTTTTCTCTACCTAATTCTCTCTCTGAAATTCCTATCTAAAGCTCTCTAGCCTCCAACAAATGGGGTCTTCATCTTCTTTTTATATGCAATGGAGCAAATGGGCACAATTGGAAATTGGTTAGAGTGTGCACATGATGGGTGTGAGGTCATGTGGGTGAGGAGAGAGGAGAGAGAAGGATGGGTTGTAGGTTGAAGAAGGTGGGGGGGTATTGGGTATAGTGAGGGTGTAGGGGGTTTAGGTGAGGGTTAGGTTTAGGTTTAGGTTTAGGTGTAATGGGTATTAAGTGTGTGTGTGTGTGTGTGTTAGTTTGGACCCCTAAAAATAATAAAAAGACTCAATAAAAATTAATAAAACTAAAACTAAAAAAAATAAATAAAATTTAACTAGAAAAATAAAACAAACTAAAAATAATAAAAATATTAAAACTAAAAATAAAATCCTAAGCTATTAAAAACTAAAATAATAAAACAAAAGAATATAAAAAAATGAAAAATCTAATAAAAACTAAAGTCCTAAAAATATAAAATCTAATAAACTAAAAAATAAATGAAATCCTAAAAATTAAAATCTTAATAAAATAAAATAAAACTAGAAACTAATAAAAATCAAAATAAAATAAAATTATATTAATAAAAATAAAATAGAAAATAAAATCTAAAAATTCTAAAATAAATCTAAAATAAATCCTAAAAATAGAAAAGACTCAAACTAAAAATCTAAAAATTAATAAAAAGGACACAAACAAAACACACAGAGGGTTTGGGACAGCTAAGGCTAGGATTAGGTCTCGGGTGAGGTTCTTGGGGTACAGGATAAGGGTATTTAGCTCCATTAAAATGCACAATTGCTTTGAAATACGCGTTTGAACACCGCAACGTACATTAAACCTGCATATTAAACATTTAAGCGCATAAGACCCATATTGTCGAGAAATAGCAACTAAAATACAACTATTCGGGGTATGAAATGTACAGTTTTGGGTGCTTATCAGGCATGTCGCCCATTTCTTTTAGAGACATTTCATTTTTCAGTTATTCGGACTTTTGGCATGTAATTAATTCAGGATACACTGTTTTATTGTTTCAGTCATGGGATTGTTGTGAGGAGTTTTTCCTCTGGACTTACTATTAATTGTTGGTTACTTTATTAAGACTTTATGGCGTATAATTAGGTTATTCTTTCATTATTCTTCAATGCATGTTAATCAGACTTATTTTAAAATTTGACCTCTTACTTTTCAAATACTAGGTGGTTAGTAATTATTAAAAATGTTTTCAACGGTGATGCTATTAACTGAACCTACTTGACATTTTGTATTAATTTAATAAAGGAGTAACTACCCGGTAATTAATTAGTCGGGGTGTCACAGGTGGTATCAGAGCATCAGGTTCTAGTGTCCTTTAGGATCTCTACGACTTATTATGTTTGCGCTGAGCTTTCTTTGATGTAGAGCCCTATATTTTAGTACTGTTGTATTCCTTTATGTATGCTTCGCCCATCAGCTATTTTAAGTTTATAACTGCGAACTTTTAGACTTTACTCTTATTTCAGATGCCTCCACGACGTGCACCATGAGTTCCTAGGAATGCACAGCCGGAGCCCCAGCCAGCTCCAGTACAGGGCACCATGAATGTCGTTGAGGTTGCAGCCATTGTAGCCCAAGCGGTAAATGCCGCTCTCGCCGTTGTACAGCAGGCACCACCCCAGGCACCAGTAGTCGCGCCAGTTCAGGTACATGCATTCCCGTCAGCTTGGGAACGCGTACGTGATGCTTTTCAGAAAGCACACCCACCGGAGTTCGCAGGTAGCTCCGATGTTGTGGTTTCAAGTCAGTGGAGGAAAGACATTCAGAGGCACTTGAGGATGTATGAGTGCACCGACGTTCAGAAGTAGGTACTAGCTACTTTCAAGCTAGTGGGATCTGCACTGCAGTGGTGGGAGTCTATTACCACCGTGGAGGAGAGAGATACTCTCACCATACAGGAGTTTTGGGTGCGGTTCGACCGCAAGTATTTTCCGTCAGTTGTTCACACGGAAATGAGGAGGAAGTTAATGAATCTCAGGCAGGAGGGTAAGACTGTGGCCGAGTATGAGGCCGAATCCATAAATCTACCGAATATTGTCTCAGATGAGATACTGACAGAAGAGAAGAAAATCCAGAAGTTCACCAACGGGTTGACATGGAGGATCCGACAGCATTTGTTAGGGAACCTCTCATTGGCCACTTATTCTGACGTGGTTAACGCTGCACTGTTACACTGCCAGGATCATCTCTTTCACACCAGCCATCAGGGCAGGACTGGGGGAAACGGTGCCAGTGGGGCACAATCTGTTCAGGGGCAGAGGCAGGGTGACTAGGGTTCCCGATAGGGGGATCATAAGAGGTTCCGATCGGGGAATTTTAGGCACGGACAGGGAGGTTTTAGGAAGGGCCATCAGGGTCCGAACGGCCATCAGGGCCAGCAGGGGCAGAATAGTCAACAGCAGTTTCAGCAGGGTCAGCAGGGCTAGGGGAGGAATGGTAACGGCCACCAGGGCCGAGGGCAGCAGGGACAGAGAAGGGGAAACTTCCCGGGGAACTGTTACGTTTGTGGAAAGACTGGCCATAAATGCCAAGATTGTCCTGATACAGGCAGGGCCCCGCAGCAGCAGCAGCAGGGTGCCCGACAGGAGCCGCAGAGGCCTATGTTTCCCCCCGCCCTCCCGGCACCACCACAAATGGCAGCATTACCACCCATTCCAACGGTCCCAGTTCAGCAGGGGCAGCTTCAGTATGGGAGAGTATATCAGCTTCAGCAGGCCGCAGTCCCACAGGATCCACCGGCCATTGAGGGTATATTCTCTATTCAGGGAACTATGGGGCGAATTTTATTTGACACGGGGGATACACATAATTTTATTGCTATGATATTTGCACGCACCATTGGGTTGTTAGACACCGCCGAGAGTACGGTTACTTGTGTAGATTCGCCGTTGAGTAGGGGTTCCGTGATTTCCCTTGTATGTAGAGGCATGGGTATAGAGATCGGGAGATTTACTCTACCCACGGAAATGTTAGTGTTAGAGATGACCAAGTATGATGCCATTATTGGTGTGGATTGGCTAGTTGCGTATCGAGCCATGATTGACTGTTTTAGTAGGAGTATTATCTTTGCCATTCCCGGGCAGGAGATGTTTTTAGTGGCGATGCCTCGTCCTGAGGGAGGATCGTCCACACACTTGTACTATATAGAGGAGGAGACCTCTAAGGAAGTGGTGATACCACTTGATTCGATTTCGGTTGTTCGAGAGTTTGCCGATGTATTTCAGGATATACCAGGATTACCTTCGAGTAGAGAGATAGATTTTGTGATCGACTTGATGCCGGGCACTCGGCCTATTGCCCGCGCACCTTACCGTATGGCTCCAGCTGAGATTAGAGAGTTACGGGATCAGATTGAGCAGTTGTTGGGTCAGGGGTTTATTCGGAGGAGTACTTCGTCGTGGGGTGCCCCTGTGTTATTCATTAAGAACAGGGATGGATCGTTAAGGTTGTGTTTAGATTACCGGGAGCTGAATAAGGTCACGATACGAAATAAGTATCCGTTGCCTCGAATCGATGACTTATTCGACCAGCTGAGGGGAGCCTATATCTTCTCAAAGATTGATTTGCGATCGGGATACCATCAGTTGCGTATCAAGGAAGAGGATGTCTCGAAGACTGCGTTCTTAATGAGATATGGTTCCTACGAGTTTCGGGTTATGCCTTTTGGCTTAACCAACACTCCAGCCGTGTTTATTGACTTAATGAATAGGGTGTTCAGAGAGTTCTTAAACCAGTTCGTCATTGTCTTTATTGATGATATTTTGGTTTACTCCCAGATAGAGGAGGAGCACGCCGAGCATTTGAGGTAGGCTTTGCAGACGCTACTCTAGAACGAGCTGTGTGCAAAATATGAGAAGTGCGGGTTTTGGCTAAAGGAGGTTAAGTTTTTGTGGCATATTATTTCCGACCGGGGGATATCTTTTGATTCGGGGAAGGTATCCGTGGTAAGGGAGTGGGGACAGCCCACAATACCGACTGAGACTCGTAGTTTCTTGGGCCTAGCAGGATACTATAGGAGGTTCATTCGAGGTTTCTCAAAGATAGCGGGTCCTTTGACACATTTGACTCGTAAGGGTGAGCCGTTCATTTGGAGTGATGCCTGTTAGTTGGCATTCGATGAGTTGAAGGACAAGTTGACCTCAGCACCTGTGTTAGCATTGCCAAGACCGGGAGTTGAGTATCTAGTTTACACCGATGCGTCCTTACAAGGACTTGGAGGTGTATTACAGCAGGAGAGTCAGGCCATAGCTTATGCTTCCCGTAAGCTTAAGCCTCATGAGAAGAATTACCCCACTCATGACTTGGAGTTAGCGGCAGTTGTAATTTCCCTACGGATTTTGAGACATTACCTTTTGGGGGAGAAGTTTCGATAGTTCACAGACCACAAGTCCTTGCAGTACCTATTCACGCAGAAGGAGTTGAATATGCGACAGCGGAGGTGGCTTGAATTTGTGAAGGACTATCAGTTTGATATCGAATATCCCCCGGGGAAGGCTAACGTGGTAGCAGACGCGTTGAGCCGTAGGCCACTAGATGAGGTGGCAGGGGTGTGGAAGGCAAAGTGGAAGGAGTTGGGACACCAGGATGCAGTGGCCCGATCGTTCATGTCTGTGATGACCGTTACACCGCAAATTATCACGAAGGTGGTAAAGGCACAGGCAAATGACTCGTTCTGTCATGAGCAGATAGTTCGATTACTAGCAGAGGGAGCCGAATCCTATACCGTTAGCTCAGACGGGGGATTAGCTTCAATGGGAGACTGGTAGTTCCGGAAGGGGAGGAATTATGACACGAGGTAATGGTAGAGTCGCACGGCTCACGGTTCGCGGTACATCCCGGTGCGGACAAAATGTATCAAGACATGAGACGTCAGTATTGGTGGAGTGGGATGAAGAGAGATATTGCAGTGTTTGTTTCTAAATGCGCCACTTGTCAGCTGGTAAAAGTGGATCGTCAGAGACCAGCGGGACTTCTACAGCCATTAGAGGTCCCGATCTGGATGTGGGGGAGCATCTCCATGGATTTTATTACGGGGTTACCCACGTCACAGAGGGGTCACGACTCCATTTGGGCAATTGTGGACAGGTTGACCAAAGTCGCTCATTTTCTACCCGTAAGGACATACTACACTACAGGATAGTATGCCCAGCTTTTTATTGCAGAAATAGTGAAAATTCACGGTGTGCCCCTAAATATCGTGTCTGACAGAGACAAGATATTTGTTTCACGGTTTTGGGAAAGTTTTCAGGAGGCCATGGGCACGGAATTGCGATTGAGTACGGCGTATCACCCGCAGAGCGATGGGAAAATCGAGCGTACAAACTAGATGTTAGAGGACATGTTGCGTTTGTGCATCATTGATTTTGGGGGTGTATGGGAGCAGTACCTTCCACTGGTGGAATTTGCTTACAACAACTCCTACCAGTTCACCATTAGCATAGCTCCATTTGAGACGTTGTACGGTAGACCTTGTCGTTCCCCAGCATGTTGGTTGGAGGTGGGGGACAACAAACTACTTGGGCCGGAAGTGATCCAGGATACTTCGGCGAGGATAGAATTGATACGAAGTCGCATTCGGGTAGCTCAGGATCGGCAGAATAGCTATGCTGATGTGAAGAGGTTCTTCAGGGAGTTCCATGTGGGGGACCAAGTTTTACTCAGAGTATATCCTATGAATGGGATTATGAGATTTGGGAAGAAGGGGAAGTTTGCACAGAGATATGTGGGGCCATTTCCTATCATCGATAGGACTGGGTCTGTTGCATATAGACTTGAGTTACCGGAGCATTTGCACAGGATTCATGATGTGTTTCATATCTCCTCGCTAAGGAAATATCTTAGGGATGATTTGGCTCACTCTCACATTGCTTTGAAGGACATCGATCTCCAGCCTGATAGCTCCTACGAGGAGGGGTCGATTGCTATTTTGGGCTGAAGTGAGCGAAAACTGCGGTCAAAGATAGTCTCGTTAGTACGCGTTCAGTGGTGGCATCATAATGCCGAGGAGTCCACATGGGAGCGCGAGGATGAGATGCACGAACGTTATCCAGAGTTATTCTTACCAGAAACCTTCTAGTTTCGAATTTCGGGATGAAATTCTGTTATTAGGGGGGAAGTATGTAATACCCCGTACTTTTATTGATATTTATTTATGGGATTAATTAAATAAATTGTGTATTAATTGAGAATTAATCCAGATAAAATACTAGCGAGATGTGGGTTGGTATTTGACTATAATGTGTACTTATGACGTTATATGAATATTGAAAATATTGAATTTGTCGTGAGATAGAAATACGACAATTTGGAAAAAAATTTGGGACGCGTGTGACAGTCGCTTCAGGAATATAATTATTTTAATTAAAAATTAAATTTTATTTTTATCAACCGTATGGTTTTTTTGAGTGCGCCAACACGTCCGGAAGGGTCGAAATAGTTAGAAAACACTAGCCGTGGGTTTAGTTTAGATCCCGGGGCATTTTTAGGCCATACCAGCAACTTAAAAGGGTAGTTTGGTAATTTTGGAATTTTGGGATTTATGACTAACGAATTTTAGGAGTTTAAAATAGAAAATTTAATGACCCACTAACCCATTACCAGCAATTAACAGATTAGAGGGCTACGAGGGTTTCATGAGAAGTTAGGAGAAGTTCCCAAAGAGAGAACCCTAACCCCATCTTCAACCTTCAACCTTGGGAGAAAAGGAGAGAGAGCAACCTACATCCAGGATTCAACACCAAATTCAGAGAAAGATCAGAGGCAAGTGGTTTAATTACGTTATTTGCAACGAATGTTTATTCCATGCTTAGAAATTTATGAAAATTGCCTTGTTTTGGGAGATTGATAAAAACCCATTGAATTGGAATTAGAAATTCACATTTTGATAAGGGGATTGCATGTAGAATTGTGTTTGGGTGATTATTCTGATAGAAATACATCTTTTATATCACAAAAAATGGATTTAATTATTTATATTGATGACTTTAATTTTCTAGGGTTCATGTTCATGAGATTTGGGGGAAATTGGGGAAATTTGATGATTAGATGTGGTTTAGGATGGTTTGACCCCATATATATGTTGAAATACAGTTTAAGTACGTTTAGAAATGATTAGAAACCTTGAAATATTGTTGGAATGATGTTTAGATGAGATTAGAGGTGAAGAAAATTGGGAAAAACGTATTAGGAGAATTTTGGGCTCGAACTGTCATCTCGTTAGAAGGCCTGCCCAAGTCGTTCGAACGAACTCGTTCGAACGAGCTGACAGTTTGACTTCTAACGAGTGGGATGTTCATTCGATGCCTTTCGTTCGAACGAGATCTCGTTAGATGCCCACTTCGTTCGAATGAACTCTCATTCGAACGACCTCGTTCGAACGAGACTTCTAACCAGTTGACAGATTGGCCTTTTTGGCCTGATTTGATTTCTAGTGTCCCGTAACCATATTTAATTGTAGAGATAACCTTCCCTTGTTAACTATCTGGTATAATTGGGAGATTTTGGATATACTGAGGAGTGAACCAAATGATATTTGTGGATTACAACGCTAGTGACAATATACGATGTGAGGATTATTGATGACTTAAATATTTGTAATAATCGGGGATATGTGAATTGTGTAACATTATAAGTTGGTATAAGAATGAGATGTATACCAGTAATAAATTATGGTAATTATTAAGATGTGTGTATGCTTAGTATATGTATATGATTTTATGTGTATGACATACCTACCATACTTGCTATCACAGGAGGTATGCGTTCGCTTAGGGCCATCTATTCTTTGTGTGCCTACGGGGGGGATATAGATTGGTATCTCGAGGACATAGGTCAAAGAAGGACTTATTGGGAAGTTAATAAGTCTGCTGATCATGGGAGCGTAGGTATGTGTGTGATCCATGTGATGTGACTGTGTTCGCTTCCATTTTTGTGATTGTTGTTATCTGAGAACGATTCCTGAGAGATTCGGAATACATGATCCTTATGTACATGATGTACCGGGATGGATAGCAGAGTATGTGTGCACCGCAGCTTAGTCTCGGGGTGCTTGTATTGTATATTTATTACGTGAATAATATACTCTTAAATAATGAGAACTTTCATGTTGGTATTGTGAGTATAATTATGGTAACGCTATGAGAAATAAAAAGGGATAACCTGTAGTGAATTGTATTGCTAATAATTGAGAATCCGAGTTTAAGTTAAGCCCTCTATTTAATTGATAACGTTAGAATGTATACTGGGAATCGAGTAGAAGGGGGTAGAACTTATGATGGTTTTGTTAGATATGAATGTCACCTATATGGGTACGGTACGTTAGGAGTGCACAATTAGTCGAGAGGTGAGTATTTCATGTGAGTGCACGTCCTAACATGTATTTTGCATTCATTTTTTTAATGTTATTAAAGCACTTGTTGTTTTTAAAATACTCTCCACTTTCGGGCTCTGACCCGTTTGCTTTCAAATCTATTTTTGTAAAAACCTTTTAGGTGCCCAGCCACAAGGACACCATGCATAGTATTTCCATTCACGTGACGAGCTGTAGCTGTTGTGGAAGTTACAGGGCCTTGCTAGTAGACGCTTCCTTTGGTTTTGACTCCATATTCAGTTCCATCACTTGTAGGGCATGTCGCCCATTTCTTTTAGAGACATTTCATTTTTTAGTTATTCGGACTTTTGGCATGTAATTAATTCAGGATACACTGTTTTTATTGTTTCAGTCGTGGGATTGTTATGAGGAGTTTTTCCTCTGGGATTACTATTAATTGTTGGTTAATTTATTGAGACTTTATGGTGTATGGTTATGTTATTCTTTCATTATTCTTCAATGCATGTTAATCAGACTTATTTTAAAATTTGACATCTTACTTTTCAAATACTAGGTGGTTAGTAATTATTAAAAATGTTTTCTACATTGATGCTATTAACTGAACCAACTTGACATTTTGTATTAATTTAATAAAGGAGTAGGTACCCGGTATTTAATTAGTTAGGGCGTCACACTCTACTTAGTCCATTAAAATCTGAGCCCCTTAGTTGTGTATCATGACTCAACCTCATACTGTAATCTCAGCTTCCTTGAAGGGGACGTACAATGTTTCCAGATATTTCATATGGCTCCTAGCAATTGAGCATCTTCAGCCTCATAATCATCATAATGGTCATCTAGTAAGTGTTGGCCTTGCCTCCCCAAGTGTAAATTCCTAGGGTCAGAAACTTCCCTCCGTCATTAAAGAGGTGATAAATCCTTGCGCGGTGCCTGGGGTGGAACCTTAGCATATGGATGCTGCTCCATGACTTCCAGAGTAATCATCTCCGGCATAATTCCAGAGAGTCTTACCATCACATTTTGGCTGAAGGCAACCACCTATTCTTGCATCGCCTATTGACTAGACACCAAGGACTTCAATGTTACCACCACCTCAGCAATCTCTGACTGAGGAGGTTCATGGATGGAGTTATGACCACCAGCTAGTGGTGGATCTGGTGGAAATTCTGATGCCATGTTTCAAACGTGATGGATGAGTTGTAACTGAAGAGTCAATAGGAACTATTTCAATGGTGAAATAACTCCACAAGAGGAGATGACTGATTAACAACCAGATACTTTGGTAAGGACAAGATAGAGAAGGAAAGAAATGATAATTCTCATTCCCACAAATGGTGCCAGATTGATGATACAAAAAATGGTACCACCAGATCACAGAGATAATAAGCGCCAACAGGAGAACAATAATGGCATAAAAAAATATATAATGGTTGATAAGGATATGAGGCGAAGAGGACGAACACCTGAATTTAAGTGGCGGAGCCGACGTCCACTATATGTGTTTGAGTCAAATATACTAACAAATATGGCTCTAATGGACACAACACTCAAGCTTTCTCTCTCTTCTGGATATAAATGAGTAGAGTTTACCTAGAGATTTTTTAATCTTTCTTTTACAATGTAAAAGATGAGATGTATTTATAGGATTTAGGGGTGTAATGCACCCCCCCCCCCCCCCCCAAGCATGATAGTGGCGTGTGTCGATTAAGGGATCCACTAAGATGACGAAAATTGTCTAGGCACATGAAAACAATGATGATGAAATCTCCCCTCATGTGGGGGTAATAATCTTAGTTATAGCTGAATTGCTCACATAGGACATGCCACCTTGGAACCTTCTAGTGGTCATCCAGTATGGTTTCATCTACAGAGATCTCGGCGTGGCCGAGTATAAGGTTGCTGATGTAGTACTAGACCTTATGTGGGAAACTGGAAAGTGTGATCTCGGATAAGGAACTCAGGCTGACGTTGACTAAGCATGCCATTTCCTAGTGTTAGCTATCATAAAGGACTAGAGATGTCCCCGTTGCTGAAATACTTCCTCGAAGTCTCGACCTACTAGATGGCTGAGGTTATGCATATGAGGCCGACCCTAGTTCTGAAGGAGTCTTGGAAACGACACGTGAGTTCCTTCTCGAAGCTCAGCTGCTGGAGGTAAGGGGTCTCGTCCTGGGATGAAGTCATATTTGGTCATATCAGTGAACTTCAAGTGGCCTTTTGTGAACTATACGAGGAATCAATTAAAATAAAAAGAACTAATTTGAAGTTATAATCTTTTTTGAGAGAATGTGTCAATGTTTTTAATGAGAGTGCTTTAGGGAAAGACCTTAGGACACGTGAGAAATCTCTTCGTGAGAAGTTTGAGCATGTAGAAGGTGAGAGAGATACCCTTAGAAGTTTAATGACGGCTACGAAGAAAGAGCTTCTTAGGTTTGAAGAGAGTGAGTATTTACTTATGTCAAGAATTTTAGAGTTAGAAGAGAAGTTGAGAGACTCAAGTAGAGTTAAATTTCATTTGGAGTGTAGGTAAAAAAAATAGATAAAATTCAAGGAACCGTCCAAATAAAAAAATGACACGTGTAGTATTGGCTTCGATACACAAAATTCTTTCGCCAATAAATCCAAAGCCATAATTTTGAGAGAATCCCTTAGGAACACTTTGAAAGTTCAATCCTTTGGTACTACTTTTCGCCGAGTTTTTACATGCTCATATTGTGGTCGAAAAGGTCATCTTGGGAATTTTTGTTTTGATCTAAAAAAGGATCCTAGGAAATCCAAGGGTAGAGTCACCAAGGTTCCCAAATTCCAAAAGCATCACATTTCACTAGTTTGGGTTAGGAAGTTCAATTTGGCGGATTTACAAAATATGATTTTTTATTCTCATTTGCTTGCACGTGATAACTCCCTTGCTACATCTAAAGGTTGAATGTGTTTTCTTTATTTACGTACACTAACTTTTATGCTTCATTATAGATTCTTACAAGTGTATGTTTGTTTGTCATTTTCTAGGCCTTAATTCATAATATATGTGTAGCTAGAATTATGATATGTTTGTCTTTTGTGTTTTATTTTATTCTTGTTTGGTGTTATTGAAAAATACAAATATATTTTGTTTTCTTTTGAGTTGAATGTTTTTTTTTTGTGTTTGGTTAAATTTTTTTGAAAAACTCAAAAACATTTTTTGTGTGTATATTTCAGTTTGACACACTTCATGTGACATATAGTTGTTTTTAATTCCAATATCACCACTGCTTCCATGTGCCAAGAACTTTTGGTTAAGATTTTCAATCCTTAAAGTGTTCTTCGTCATGGCGGCATGGAGTACTTGGGTTTTGTGTTGCTTAATGAATTCTATTTTTATATGCCCCGTTTAACACATGCATGAGCTCGTTTTGAAATTTAAATTTCACATGTATATTTGAGCTAAGTGAGATGTTCTCCTATTAATTTAGTCATCTACATGTTGCTATGACAATGGAGGATTTGTGCATGTAAGTACCGTTTCCTGAATGTAAAAACATAGAAAAATATTTTTATTCGTTGTAGTTATTTATCAATGGAATCGGGCTACAAAAGGCAAAAATTCCTTTGTGTGAAAAGCCGCCATTGAAATTTGTCCTTTAAAAAAATTGGGATTATAAAAAATTAGCCAAGGCCTATTTAGTTTAGTTGATATGTTAAAAAAAGAAAATGAAAAGGAATATTAATGAGGAAGTTTGGTTGGATGTATCAACGAGTTTGCCCAATGACCTTTTTATCCTTGTTATGCTATTCTTGTCATGACTCTACTAGATTGTAGAATCATCAAAATTCTAGGCTTATGTGCATTGTGTATATTTGTTCATTGAGTTAAATTTATATTGTAACATGAGGCTATATTTATGTGTGATAAAGCTTATCAATCAAATGAGAACTCCATGAACATGTTTAAGTGATTGGGTCTATATTCAATTAGTCTCTAGTTCACACCCCTTCACATTTGTTTACCACATGTATTTAGACACATTTTTGCCATATAAGTGTGCAAAGCTTAATGTATTTTGTGTCATATGTGGTGTTTATACCTATGTATATGTGCATGTGCATCTGCATTATTGATATCATATATATATATATATATATATATATATATATATATATATATTCAAATTATCATCATATTCTTAAACCGGTAGACCTGTGATTATGCAATCAGTTCCTACGAGTTAAATTGGTCCCGTGCGAGGTGTTCATGCCTCTTACGGGGCCTTTTGAGGGTCGGTTTAGGTTTTCACTCTCTAATGGCATGTTTTCAAGCCTAATCTAGATATTTTCAAATTATCATCGTATTCTCAAACCGGGAGAACCATGATTACGCGATGAGTTCCTACGAGTTATATTGGTCCCGTGTGAGGTGTAAATGCCTCTTACAGGGCCATTTGTGGGATGGCATAGGTTTTTACCCTCTAATGGCATGTTTTCAAGCCTAATATAGATATATTCAAATTATTGTCATATTCACAAACTGAGAGACCCGTGACTACGCGATCAGTTCCTGTAAGTTACATTGTTCCCATGCGAGGTGTTCATGCCTCTTAATGGGCCGTTTGGGGGTTATTTTGGGTTTTCATCCTTTTAACGACTTATTTTTAAGCCAAAGTATAAATATTTTCAAATTATCATCATATTCTCAAATCGGGAGTCTTTTGACTACAGGGTCAGTTCCTACGAGTTACATTGGTCCCGTGCGAGGTGTTAGTGCCTCATACGGGGTCGTTTGGGCACTAATTTGAGTTTTCACCCTCTAATGGCAAGTTTTTAAGACTAATTAGATATTTTCAAATTATCATCCTATTCTCAAATCGGGAGACCCGTGACTATGCGATCAATTCCTACAAGTTATATTGGTCTCGTGCGCGGTGTTTGTGCCTCTTACGACGCAGTTTGTGGGTTAGTTTGGGTTTTCACCCTTTTAACGACTTATTTTTAAGCCTAATCTATATATTTTCAAATTATTATCATATTCTCAAATCAGGAGCTCATATTCTCAAACCATGGTCCTGTGACTACGCGATCAGTTCCTGTGAGTTACATTGATCTAGTACGATATGTTCATGCCTATTACAGGACCATTTGGGGGTTGTTTTGGGTTTTCACCATCTAATTGCATGTTTTTACGTCAAAGTCTAGATATTTTCAAATCATCATCATATTTTGAAACTAGGAGCCATGTGAGTACGCAGTCAGTTCCTACGAGTAACAGTGGTCCTGTGCGAGGTGTCCATGCTTCTTATGGAGCCATGTACTAGTCATGTTTTTAAGACTAATCTAAATATTTGCAGTTGATTATGCTCACTATTTATTTAGTTGTTGATTTTAAGTTATGAAGTTTAGGATCAGACATGACTAGTCTTTTTGTTTCCTAGTTTATCTATGATAATAGGACATAGTACTAAAATGCAGTGGGATTTTATAACTTCTATTCCTCTCAGATAATCTTTCATATAGACTGCCTATTTCAACATGCACAATACTCTTTTGACTATAGGCAATTGTTTCTACCAAATTTAATCAGCTTCAAAGTGAAATGGAATAATATGATCTCATATCGTCTCATTTGTATTTCGTTACTATGAATGTTACACAAACTATATACATCCTATTCATAATGCTCGCGCATCATGCGGGACTAAAACCTAGTCCAATGATAATTCTCAGGAGACACATGGTTCAGGCTTATCATAAATATAAGTAATTCACAAGTAGTTCCATAAGCATCAATGAGTAATTGTGGAGCCCTCTAAAAATTGAAATGAGATGTTGAATACTCTTAATGTTAAAGTGTGAATAAGAATATAAATAACAAAGAGTGACTAACCATCTTAAAGCCATAACTCCCATCAATAAGAAGCAATGCTAAATCAGCAAACTTTGAAGAATCAATCATGCCATATATATCATTTGGGTACTCCACAAATTGTAGGCGCCTTTTCTTACCTACATATGCATACATAGTAATGATCAACCACACATTACCATTCCCAAACATACTTGAGTAAGAAAATAAAATTAATGAAATGGTACTTGAAACACAGTTTTAAACCTGACACGATAGTAATGGGTCCTCGAACTTCCAGTAAATCATGATTGGTGTAGTGCTTGACAAGAGACTTTAATAGAAGAAACTTGCCAACCTAATCAACACGTTTCAAGTTATATACAATTGAATATTTTGTTCACTAACATTCATATTATATTGTATTGTAGTGTTAAAAAACAGTTTACCCGGGGAGGCCCCTCCATAACAACAACATATAGAGCAAGTCTTTGTGTGGTGGGATCATATTATAAATGGTTCATTATTATATCATCATCACGTCATAGTAACTATAAATCGGAATACGAAGCAATAATGCCAACCTTAGGGTTGCGGCTGTGGATTTTCTCATCACGCTTTCGAGTTCCACTATCCATTTCCATATTATCATCACCACCTTAACTTAGAAATAGAGACTACGTCCTATTATTAATAAGTATTGGCATGAAATTTTGGGTTATACTTGTTCCTCCTCATACAATATGCAACATGTGATGCATAAAAAATAAAAATAAACTGTATATGCGCATGTAAAACATAAGTTATGAAAAATGATGAAAATAAATGGTTGTCAAACGCAAAGTAACCCTATGAAAAATGAAGAAAATGATATCTCATTCTTACATTTATTCAATAAAACCCAATACATCAATTGGCAATGAAACATAAGCAACTAGTTACCAAATCCTACATTTATTAAACCCCTCAGCTGGAATTTCTTGTGGTCCCACTATATTAATAAGGAATTTTAATAGAAATATGGAAATATTTTGAGGAAAAGAAGGATTCCAAATGGTCTTGCATAGAAACGAATAAGGATTTGGTGACCCGATGGACTACCAATAAGTCTTTGAAGAAAAACTACCATCAATCAGTACAAGGAGCCATCAATCTCTTGGATATAACAGCACTGCTACTGTTATGTATATATATAATAGAAGTGTGATGCATCAAAAACATACCTAGAAAATACGCCTAAAAGATATTATGGAGTATGGACATTACGTACCTACTATGGAGTATGGACATTACATACCTACTATGGAGTAAGGACATTACACAGTCATGTTGAAATCTTTAAAAGATATTAGGGGTGTCTGTTTATTTAAAGGAGTAATTTCTTACTTTTCATGGTTCATTTTGTATTTGGTAGAGTTGGATATGAATTTGTTTAAGAGTTATTTTAAATTATAATGTCTTCCTTTTCCCCCGTGAGATAATTCAGTACTTAAGCTTACCCCGTACTCATTCATTAATTATACTTGCGCATCACCTTGTGGCACAGGGGGTGGTTCTAATTATTCAGCATGTAAGGGGAAGTCTAAATACCAAATTATCACAAGAGGTGAAGTATACCTCAAGGAGTAGTACGGATATTGCTCTAAGAATAGACATGACACGACGAAACTATCATTGGAACTTCTTGCTAAAAGTACAATTATGTGAGGAAATAATGATAGAATTTTGAGTCCTAATGAAAGAGAATATTCACTGTCCTTTAATTTGTATTTTATCGTAAATGCTTGATGTGTTTGGTTCAACTACATTGTGTGCTCTTTACTCTACGGGACAGTACGCCCAGATTTTTAAAGTCGAGATGGTGAGGTTACATTGGATAGCGCTTAATATTGTGTCCGATCGGGATAAGATCTTTGTATCCTAATTTTGGGAGAGTTTTCATGAGTTCATGGGTACTGAGGTTCGATTAAGTACGACCTATCACCCACAGGAAGATGGTCAAACGGAGAGTATTAACTAGATGTTGGGGAATATGTTACGCATCAGTATCCTGGATTTTGGGGGAGGTTGGGAGCAACATCTTCCACTTGTGGAGTTCGCATATAATAACTCATATCAGTTCACCATCGGTATGGCTCCATTTGAGGCACTGTATGGTAGGCCTTGTCACTCTCCTGCGTGTTGGTTAGAGGTGGGGGACAACAAGCTACTTGGGCCAAAGGTGATACAGGATACGTTTGCCAGGATTTAGATGATTCGTAGTCATATTCAGGTATCTCAAGATAGACAGAAAAGCTATTCTGATGCGAAGGGTTCTTCCAGGAGTTCAGTGCGGGGGACCAAGTATTGTTGCGGGTATCTCCTATGAAGGGAATAGTGTGTAACACCCCGCACTTTTAGGGATAATTAAATTTTATAAATAGGCGTAATTTGGAAATTGATGGAAATCTTGTGAATAGAATTTTTGGTATTTATGAACATTTGATTATTTCTGCTGTGTGTTTCATTACTTTTGATACTAAGTAAATAAATTGGAATATTTTAATTACATGTCGCTATGGGGTAAAGCGACAACGGATAATATTTTAATTGGAAAACCCGGTTTGAGAGGTGTTGGGTTAAATTAGTAAAGTGTAGTGAAGTACCTAGGATGGAGATTTTGAGTGCAGGGTTGGTCTCGAAATGGCCGAGATAGTCAAAATAGAGTATCCGGGATCGTAATTAAGTTTTGAGAATTTTTGGATTAAAAGAAACTCGTAATTGAGCAAACGAGTCATTTTTGGGTTTAAAGGGATAAGCCCTTATTTCTCCCTATATAAGGCACGGGAGAGGGAAAGAAACGAAAGAGAAGAGAGAAAAGAAAGAGGAGAGGAAAGGAAGAGAGAAAAGGGAGGTTTCGGCCAAACTCCGCGGGATTCGGCTCGAGGTCGTTGGATTTTATCCATGAGGCAGGTGTTTACTTGATTTATTTCCTTTTGAGCATAAATATCATATTAAAATTTGGTAATAACAAATTAGACAATTTTGGGGTTGGATTTTCATGAATCAAAACGGGTTTTCAAAAGTTAAACGAGTAAACCCTGAATAATAACCAATTTGAGAAACTTGGGATTTAATTAAAATCGATTATTGGTTATGGATTCTAAGATGTTTAGAACCCTTTTTATGTGTGTATTTGTTGTTGGTTCAGGTCCAAGGATGTTAGGAGATAAGATAAAAGCTTGGGAGAAGCTTTAATGGTCGAAATAGCTTCTCAGAGAAGAAGTTGTCCGGGTTGATAGATCGATCGATGGCCCAGAAATTTTGGCAATTTTGCCTAAGAATAATTATATGGGATAAATTTCCGATTTGATTGTTCCTAGTTTATTTATTTGAGGATATAAGTATTAATTTAGGAATTAACATCTAGCCATTGGGGACTATTTTTACGGCCTACAAGGATGCTAAGATTTTGTGGCACCCAATATATATTTTCGAGGAAAATAAATGGATTAAGAAAATAAAGGTTTGGGGTTCCTAAAATAGAGTAGGGACCTCTAAGTTATTAATTGAGTGAAGAGTAAGCCTTAGGTTCCTGGAAAATAGAATCCGTGACTTATTTGTTTAAGGGTGTTTAGGGCGAGTAACACTCGAGTTGATATTTCGGTGGTGGATTGAATGTATAGAATTATGTGAGTAGAGAATGTAATTTACATGTCAATTGTGGGTGAGAAAATCATACAAGGAAAATAGGATGAAATTTGGGTTATTGGTTAAAGATAAGTTAAGGGTATACTTATTATATGGTTATGAATCGGGATATTTGGAGAGTATATAAATCCCTAACATCTATTAAGGTGTGAGGTATATTTAAGTAGGAAAATACTTAAATATCTTTATGAGATTGGCAATTCTAGCCAGGTATACACTTGAGGAGTGATGATTGTATATGTATATGTATATGTGTGTGTATATATATATATATATATATATATATATATATATATATATATATATATATATATATATATATATATGTATACGATGTGATTATCGTATATATTATATACGATATGAATACATATATATATGTGTGTGATTGATGTATGTGTATCTTAGAGGTTGATTCCACGAGTTTTCCTTTGGTATAGAGATGGAACAAACAAATTATATATTTTCCTAGTGCGATCCATGGAGGTTGCGCGATGTGGGTGAATACCCAAGCTTGAGGAGCAGGGAGAGTATAGTCCCCAGGTCATATCGTCCCGCGTTCGAGTGCGATGTGTGTAACTCCACTTGCAGAGGAAACATGACCACCTCCATCGTTGAGTGTTTTTACCATGAGCATTGAGAGAGTCTGGCTTGGTACCATGGTACAGTGAGTAAACCCGGAGTTGGATCAGCACTATGAGACTGCATCCTCGAGTTATAGCTCGTTGGGATGGTTATTGTACTTGCTTGTTTAGTACATTACTTGTGTATGAGAACATTATATTATATCTCTACTAGAGTAAAGAGATCAGAATGAATATAGATTAAATCTCATTCCGTGAGATTTTATCCGGATGTATATTGTGATATGTATATGAGAGTGAGTATGATTATATAAATAAATGTACGAGTATGTATATACTTATACATTATGTATTGAGGGTCTAATGGATCTCGACGATCGACGCTGCCAAGTAGTAGTGTATTGGGAGGCTTCCTTATTTGGATTACGCTTTGCGAGACATCCCACGCACGAACATGGCACAGTGTTGAGACTGGGGAGAATTTTAGCCCTTAGTACTCGATTTACTTAGGATTTTCAGAGTTTGGGGGTGACGGATTAATTAGGCAAGGTAGCTTGACTAGGATATTTAGAGGGATGCGATAGATGTGCACCATTAGAAGAGGGGTGAGGGGTATCTCATGGGAGTGTGATACCAATTCAAATATGAGATAAAACCAATTTTTATAAATGAAGCATTTATGCACTTGCAAAATATTTTTACAACTCGGGCTCTGACCCATTTTCCTATTCTTCCCTTTCTTCCTATATATATTATATATATATAGGTGTCTAGACACATGGACGCCTGGATGATGATTCCTTCGAGTCACACGTCTGCTGCAACAGCTGTGATGTATGCGGGTTTCTTTTAGACATTTTTATTCTTTTGATCTAGTTAGGAAGCATTGTAGTATCACTCGGGCCAAAAGCCCAACTGCATTTATTTATTCTTTTATTGCCTTTTAGTGTCGCATTCATTTTGATTGTATTATGTTAAACCGAGTGTTTGGTTATTTTATTTATTTTCAGTTTTATATATATAAACTGTGGATGTTTTTAACTTATATTGTTTGTTTATAAAGAGTAGTTAAATAAAATTTTGATGACAGCCTAATAGGTTATTAGTAATGAAATTGGTTTTCGACAGTGATGCTAAGAATGAACCATATGTGACTCCTATTTTAATTTGATACAGGAGTGATCACCCGGTATTTTATTAGGCGGTGTGTCACATAATGAGATTTGGGAAGAAAAGGAAACTAGAGCCATGATACGTTGGACCATTTCCTATTATTGAGAGGGCTGGACCGGTTGCTTATAGATTAGGGTTTCTAGAGCATTTGCATAAGATTCATGATGTGTTCCATATTTCTTCGCTGAGGTGATATCTACGAGATGAGTTGGCTTACACTCATATAGAGTTAGAGGAGATTGATTTGTATCATGATAGCTCGTATCAGAAGAGACCGATAGCGATCTTGGACCATAGGGAGAGGCGGTTGAGATCAAAAGTAGTTATGTTGGTGCGTGTCTAGTAGGAGCATCATAACATTGAGGATTCTACTTGGGAGCACGAGGATGAGATACATGATAGATACCTGGAGTTATTTGTACCATGTATGCTTTATTTTTCAAATTTCGGGATGAAATTCCATTATAAGGGGGGAAGTATGTAATACCATATAATTTGATGACTTTTAAATTGAAAATAATTAAAAGTTAGTAGGCCAAATTATTGTGGATTAATTGGGATTAATCGGGATTGAATATTAGTGTTGATAAGAGTAATATATTTTTTAATATTACTTAGTGATATATAAGTAATATGTGAATATGATAATTATGAATATTGTCGTGAGATAAAAATACGGTAATTATAGAACTTAAGTCGGGACGCGCTTATGAGTTGTGTCGAGACTAAAGTTGGGTAATAAAATGTAAATTAATTAATTATCATTTGGATGATCATTTTGAGTGTGCCATTGAATTCAGAAGGGTCGAAATAGGAAGAAAATTATAACCGGGTGTTTGATTTGGGTCTCAGGTCAATTAGAAGATGAAAGGACACCCTGAAGGAGCATTTTAGTCACTTGGCTTGGGACATGAATTGTATCCACATTTTTTGTCTTTTAACTAGCCTCGGAGACTTGTTAAATAAGTGGGTTTACACTCTACATAAGGTTCACTTCATCCATTTTCATTTATGAGTTATTTGAGAGAAAGTGAAGGAACTTTGACAGAAAAGAAAAGTCACCTTGTGGAGACGAAGAGTTGCCTTGATGAAGAAGAATAGTCATATTGGGCAATAAAAGGGGACAACCACCATAAACCACCATTTCTACACCTTCCACCACCATCGGAGGGTCACTAAAAAGTCATCAAAAAAAGGAAAGAGGAGGTTCTAACATTATCTTGTCCAAAGGTTTGGACGTACACTAAGAGGCAAGTGATTCTTGCTCTATTTCAGTGTTCATAATATCCATGTTAGAACAGGATTTTCTTTTGGATTATGAACTTATGAATTTGGGATTAAAATGATTGATACATCTTGTTTAATGGATATGCAAATTCATGTAGTGGATTATTCTCGTGTTGAGGTTATGAACATGATGAACTTGTTAGGATGAACATGTAGAAAAAATATATGTTTATGGAGAAAATGGAAACTGATGATAGTTATTGCATGTAGATGAATCCTACTCATGATTGAATATGAAATTTGATGATTTAGAGATGGAATCATAATTCTAAATTCTGGGTTTTTTAGGTGTATAAAAATGGAGAATTTAGATGAATGAAATTTTGAGGGTTAATTAGGTTTGATGTTAATTCTCATATAAACTTGGTGATTTAGATGTCTTTCCTTGTATTTTAATTACCCATAATCATGTAGAAATGATGTTAAGATATTTGGGATTCATTAGAATATATTTCATGTGAGTTTGGGTGAAAGAAAATGGATAAAAACGCATGAAAAATTGTTGAAAAATGACAAACATTGTATGATAATGTTAGGACTGTTTTAAGAGAAAATTGGAAGTGTGCTCGCGTTTTTTTGTATAAAATCATGTTATGCAAAACTTTCCAATTTTAAGTTTTTTCAATATCATAGCAGAATAGCCTCAAATTGTAATTTTATATTTCTAGCGATAATGTACCTTTATTGAAAAAAAAAGTTTGGAAAATGGTAATTTGGCCCATGGTGAGATTTTATTAATTTTGGTACATTAACAAGGAGCAAAGGACTTGGGTTAATGTTAGAAAATTATTTACATCTAATGATTAAAATTATGTGAGAGATATCTACATAATTATATCAAGATTTAGAGGCGAATAATCGTTATATTAAGTACGGGTAATAATGATATATTTACAGGTACTTGGGTCGGATAAAATATTATGTGAGTGATAACTACATAATAAAATATATGATCATAATAGTGATTAACAAGTACGATTGGTATTCGAGTAATAGGACGGGTACGGGGGATATGATGAATTCCTAATATGATATAGGTGGTGTGAGTACATAATACTAATTAGGTAGATGATAATGCCTATTCGATTGATTGATGATTATGTGTACGACATACCTAGCTTACTTGCTACTGGGGGAGTTCCGCGCATGAGGGCAGTCACATCCTAATAAGACTATATGGGGATCTTCGACTTGTCTCTCGAGAACATAGTACTTAGGTCGATTACCATTAGTGAGAACAATGGTATAGAACAGTCATTTGGGCGCGTAGCTATGTACGTAGCCCAAAGGCTTAAGACTATCGTCACCTCCATTATTTATGAATTTATATTTATGGTTCGAGGGATCTTTATCGAACCTATAGTCCCCCATACAGTGATGAGATGTATTGGGACATGATAGCAGAGTAATACAGTATTGTATATATATAATTGAGTGAATGTATATTGTGACACCCCGCCTAATAAGATACCGGGCGATCACTCCAATATTAAATTAAAACAGGAGTCTCATATGGATCATTCTTAGCATCACTGTCGAAAATCCATTTAATTACTAATAACCTATTAGGCCGGTGTCAAAATTTTAACTTTACTACTCTTTTTAACAACAAAAAATAAAACATCCACAAGTTAATGCTTAAATAAAACTGAAATGAAATAAAATAACCGAACACTCAGTAAAAATATACAACCATATCGAATGTTGTACTGAAAGAATAACTAAATGCAATTAAGCCGTTGGCTCGAATGTTTATACAATACCTCATATCTAGAGTACAAGAATGGAAGCGGCTATCAAAAACCTGCATGCATCCACAGCTGCTGCAGCTGACGTCTGACTCGAAAGAAGTGCCATCCAGGAGTCCCTGTGTCTGGTATATATATATATATATATATATATATATATATAATATAGAAAGAAAGGAAAAATAGATAAACGGGTCCGAGCCCGAGTTTTGAAAATATTTAGCAAGTGCATAAATGCCTTATTATTTTGAAAAAGGTTTTATCTCATATTTAATTTTTGTATCGCACTCCCATGAGATACCCCTCACCTCTCCACTAACAGTGCACTCCTAGCGCATCCCTCTAAACATCCTAGTCAAGCTAACCTGCTAAACTAGTCTATCACCCAACCACTATCTACCCTAGATAGTCCAAGAAATGTACTAAGGGATAAACTTCACCCTAGTCTCAACTCTATGCCATGTTCATGCGTGGGGTGTCTCGCAAAGCGAAATCCAAACAAGGAACCCCCCCGATACACTACTACTTGGCAGGGTCGATTGCCGAGATCCATTAGTCCCTCGGTACTCGATTCATCCATATATATATACATATTCATATTACAATATACATCCGGATATATCTACCGGAATGAGAATTACTTCATTTCCATTTTTATAATACACATCCGGATCTATCTCCCGGAATGAGAATTCATATACAAAGTATTTATCAATACTTATCATTTTCATTTCTAAAACTTCCATTTCCCTTCTCATATCTAGGACATGTATTTAAAAGCGAACTCATTTGCATGAATTGATTTAATAAATCATATACCTTTTAAAAGCCAATTTTATTATCATAAAAACTGCTTTTCCTTTTCAAAATATCCCATTTCCCTTTTTATATTCAGTATATGTATTTAAAGACATTTTCATTATCATAAAAATGCTTTGATCATATCATATGCTTCCACATCCCTTCTTCCATCCGGTTGTGTTAGCGAAGCCAAAACCTTTTATCCCATTTCCCTTCTTCCATCCAGGAAATGTAAATTAAAGACAATTTATTATCATAAATTGATTTAACATATAACGCGTTATAAGACCGCCCATCCGGGTTTCCCCACTGTGCGCGCCCCTAAATGGCTATCATCTTCCAGGGCCTATCATCAAGACAACCTGGGATCCTACATCGCAAGACATCGGGAAGCGGCCATATGCCTACGGGATAGTCAAGACCACACCCGGAATCTCCTAACCAGCGCAGAAAAATACAACAAACGCTCATATGGTCTATATGACTATATATCCACCCTGCGTTAATTTGTCAGGGGGCTTCACCATACGCGCACAACTTCCCTTATGATCGTGATGTAGAGAGGTGTGTATCCATACATTATTAATTAAGAAAATCATTTACCTTTCCATTTTGAAAACATTTATGTTTACATTTTCAAAAGTCATTGCTCTTAATTCATATATATACTTTAATCACATAGTATACATATACCATATATTCCTACCTGAATATATAAAAATGGCCTTATTAGCCAAACCATCTATCGATGACCAATAATCCCAAAGACTCTCTCAAAGAATCATAATCATGCATTCATATATGCATGATACTAAACCCAAAGTATTCCTTACTTTAACGAGTAATATATACCAAAATCCCGTCCACGGATTCATTTGGACATCTTCAATTATACTAATTCACTCTAAGTGAATACACACACACACACACACACACACACACACACATATATATATATATATATATATATATATATATATATATATATATATATATATATTCCCACTTCCTCAAGTCCTTTAGGACATAACCCTTTATAATACTCTAATTTAGAGGCCCCTTAAACTTTAGACTTAAAAAGGAGAAGTAATAATAATCTCCAAAATCTTGGGCTAAAAACAGGGAACCGGTCGACCAGTCCTAGAACCCCGGTCGATCGCGGGTTGCAAATAAGCCTACGAAACAAAGCAGTAGGCCCTTTCTTCTTGACGCGGTCGACCAGCCATAGGGGCGCGGTCGACCGGTCACACCAGGTCTCCCAAAACTAAATTCTCCAAATACTCCATACAACAACCCGATTTCATTATCGGTGTTTCTAAACTACACCAAAAATAATCGCAAACATCTACACGATTAATTCTTGCCATAATTTTTTCCAATTTCCGATTTGATTTCCGAGTTGGAAATTTCAACCCGGAGCTGCCATCTTGTAAAAATCATATCAAATTGTAAAAAAATCAGAAAATATGCGATCAGCGCCCACGCGACCGTATCAAAAAGATCTACAACTTTCGTGTTTTGGCCGAGAGCTAAATCAATTCTTTTCCTGGCCAAAATGCCCCCCTAAAGTAACGGGTTACTATTCATCATCTTCTCCGAGACGATTTCGGCCATTAAAGATTCTCCCAAGCTTTTGTCGCCTCACCCAACGTCCACCAACCTCAACCAACTACAAATACCCATATAATACGGTTCCTAAACGTCCTAGAACCCGATATCACTAATTAATTTAGGTTAAAACCTAAGTTCCACAAATTGAAATATTATTGGGGGCTTTAATGTTTCAACTCCCAAAATTCAATTTTATCCATGAAAACCCAACCCAAAATCTCTGGGGTTTGTTTATACCAAACTACGGTATGAGATATTTATGCAAAAAGATAAATAAAGCAAGTAAACACTTGACTCGTGGATAAAATCCGACGACCTCGAGTCGAATCCGGTGGAGTTTGGCCTGAATCTCCATTTTCTCCTCCTCTTTCTCCTTCCTCTCTCTCTTCTCTCTCTTTTCCTTCTGTCCTTCTTCTTTTCTACCTCTCTCCCTCTTTATAAGGAATGAAAAAGGGTTTAACCCCTTAAAACCCTAAAACGACTCGTTTACCCAATTACGAGTTACTTTTACCTCTAAAATTACCCGAAACTCAATTTCGACAATCGGACACTCTTTTCCGACTATCTCGAACATTCCGAGACTCATGGAGGAGTCGAAATTCCCATCCGAGGTATTTGACCACAAATCACTATTCCAACCTAAAATAAATAAATGCGGGTTTTCCAATTAAAAATCGTACCTCGTATCGCTTTACTCAACGGCGACATATAATTAAAATATTTCGACCTATATAGTCCCAAAAATAATCACAACATCCTTCGAAAATCATTTAATCCTCGAAAATACCAAAAATTACTATTTAGGGAAATTTCCCAAATTGCCAATTTATATTTAATTATGGAATTTAATTGTCTCCAAAAAGGGCGGGTTGTTACATACTCCCACCCTTACAACGGAATTTCGTCCTTGAAATTCAGATATAACCTACACCGTCCGACTAGGATCACTACGAATCCTAAAATCTTAAGGGAAGGATACTAACCCGATGGTTCCCAACCATATGCTACACGAATACCACGATCGTAAAGTGACTCTAATATGTCACATAATACCCATCATCTATAATGCCTATCGGCGTGAATTTCAAGCTTATATACTATGCCAATTCTATTCCAGGCGGTATATAACACCATCCTACCAAGGTGCCCATACACCTTTCTAACTTGTGCATATCTGCACATCCGTAGTGAACGTCTGACACGTAACACTCTCTCCCAATAAGGATCTCCTTTCCTCGGTGTAATACTCATCTATTGGTCCTCCCGACCCGCGAAATTGCAATCCTCCTAACCTCGGCGCCACTAAATCTAGCGAACCTACATCCTATTAATACTAAGGTCTATGCGATATCCTACCTACGCGAAACTAATATAATCCTAAGTATGTCCCTAGTGCCCAAGGCCTCTCTCAACTCCCGACAATTGATTGGTTTCATGCGTGGGACGTCTCGCCAGGGCGAAATCCAAACAAAAAAACCCTCCCATTACACTACTCCCTCGCGTAGTCGGTCATCGAGATATAGCAACCCAAGGCACACAAGTGGGACGTCCTCAATCCTACGTATGCTAACTTACGAAAGCGTTTCTACTATCTTATCCTTCCGCCCATAAGAAAGGAAACCTAACCAATCGAAGTGCCCATTTTCTGTAGAAAGTGTCACGAACATACTACCCAAAATGTATCTCCTCAAAATTTGCCTTTTCATTAAGGCCTGACTATTGTCCTCAAATCAATTTCTCTAAGTTCAACCTCACCCACCCACTTGTGGCGAGGGGACCACTTTAGTGCTTTTCCATAGCACAATCTTTCCATAGTATATCAACATCATGTGGCTCATAGCCTATAGTGGTTCATCCACACTATAAGACCTTTCCACAAAATCAACATCCTTGCATCCCATAACAGCTCCCCACTCCCAACACCATTAAGAGTCATGTGTGGAGTGTCTCGCATAGAGAAATCAAAACAAGGAACCCCTCCACACATTAACCCTTGACTTCATTGGTTGTGGACTTTCGTCATTTCAACATGCAATCGGGATATCCCTATCCCCTAATCCAACAAAAAGGTGGTCTGAACTCCTATCTCTAACTAAGAGTCATACCACCCTGCGCTCGCACTCATTTTTAAGTCCTTGCGCAAACAATAGTGAGCTTAATCTTACAGCTTAACAATAATCCGGCGCACCTCAATCATATCTATAAGGTCGCCACGCACTCAAATCATGAAGATGAAATCTCTACTCATTGAAGTTCAATCTACCCATAACAATAAAGGAGAACTCAACCTATATCCAGGTGAGGCACCGCAACAACAACCCGTTCCACCCTAGAACTACGGACACGATAGTCTTGCCATCATTAGCCTGCTATCGCTCCGAAAATACCAATAACATTATTTACCCACCATCATACCATACTCGTATAAACATATAGAACGAGTATCCCAAAACAGATATATATATACAATATATCAACACCCACCTTTATGGCGAATGATGGAAAATAAAATTCTGCTATCACGGAAAACACATGAACATAGATGATATTATGTTATCGTGACCGCCATAACTCAAATTACACACAAGAGTCTAGGGCTAACTAATACCGCGACTTTATCTAGCCACGCCAAATATACCTCCTCGATTGAGGTAAAACTCATAACAACATCTTCTCATACCGACTAAATCATGGGAACTCACGGTTAAAACTATCCGTAAGATCCCTTTCGAATCTCTACTTCACTGGGAAATTCAACTTTAGTACCACCCTCTACTACAGCGGTACTACGGTGCTCATAACTACTATACTTGAGTAGTCGCTGAGACAATCCTTAGAAAACACTGCAAAGTAAGTGACCTTTACTACGGTCCTCATTCCCGACTCCTACCAGCTGCTCCAGCTAAGCCTCACCTTGTGCTGCCATCCAAGCCTCGCACACAAATCTCGAACGAGCGCCCAAAAGATTACTATAATCTTATACTACGGCGGGAGAACGAGAACTCACAAGAGAAATCAACAATCCTAATCCCGGGGCTCTATAACAAATCGAGAGCAACGCTGAAAGCGTAGTACGTCCGCACATATTCCTAAGGACACTAGAACCTGATGCTCTGATACCCACTGTGACGCCCCGCCTAATAAGATACCGGGCGATCACTCCAATATTAAATTAAAACATGAGTCTCATATGGATCATTCTTAGCATCTTTGTAGAAAATCTATTTAATTACTAATAACCTATTAGGCCGGTGTCAAAATTTTAACTTTACTACTCTTTTTAACAACAAAAAATAAAACATCCACAAGTTAATGCTTAAATAAAACTGAAATGAAATAAAATAACCGAACACTCGGTCAAAATATACAACTATATCGAATGTTGTACTAAAAGAATAACTAAATGCAATTGAGCCGTTGGCTCGAATGTTTATACAATACCTCCCATCTAGAGTACAAGAATGGAAGCGGCTATCAAAAACCTGCATGCATCCACCGCTGCTGCAACTGACGTCTGACTCGAAAGATGTGACATCCAGGCATCCCTGTGTCAGGACACCTATATATATATATATATATATATATATATATATATATATATATATATATATATATATAATATAGAAAGAAAGGAAAAATAGATAAACGGGTCAGAGCCCGAGTTTTGAAAATATTTAGCAAGTGCATAAATGCCTTATTATTTTGAAAAAGGTTTTATCTCATATTTAATTTTTGTATCGCACTCCCATGAGATACCCCTCACCTCTCCACTAACAGTGCACTCCTAGCGCATCCCTCTAAACATCCTAGTCAAGCTAACCTGCTAAACTAGTCTATCACCCAACCACTATCTACCCTAGATAGTCCAAGAAATGTACTAAGGGCTAAACTTCACCCTAGTCTCAACGCCATGCCATGTTCGTGCGTGGGGTGTCTCGCAAAGCGAAATCCAAACAAGGAACCCCCCCGATACACTACTACTTGGCAGGGTCGATCGTCGAGATCCATTAGACCCTCGGTACTCGATTCATCCATATATATACATATTCATATTACAATATACATTCGGATATATCTACCCGAATGAGAATTACTTCATTTCCATTTTTATAATACACATCCGAATCTATCTCCCGGAATGAGAATTCATATACAAAGTATTTATCAATACTTATCATTTTCATTTCTAAAACTTTCATTTCCCTTCTCATATCCAAGAAATGTATTTAAAAGCCAACTCATTTGCATGAATTGCTTTAACAAATCATATACCTTTTAAAAGACAATTTTATTATCATAAAAACTGCTTTTCCTTTTCAAAATATCCCATTTCCCTTTTAATATTCAGTATATGTATTTAAAGACATTTTCATTATCATAAAAATGCTTTGATCATATCATATGCTTCCACATCCCTTCTTCCATTCGGTTGTGTTAGCGAAGCCAAAACCTTTTATCCCACTTCCCTTCTTCCATCCAGGAAATATAAATTAAAGACAATTTATTATCATAAATTGATTTAACATATAACGCGTTCTAAGACTGCCCGTCCGGGTTTCCCCACTTTGCGCGCCCCTAAATGGCTATCATCTTCCAGGGCCTATCATCAAGACAACCTGGGATCCTACATCGCAAGATATCGGGAAGCGGCCATATGCCTGCGGGATAGTCAAGACCACACCCGGAATCTCCTAACCAGCGCAGAAAAATACAACAAACGCTCATATGGCCTATATGACTATATATCCACCCTGCGTTAATTTATCAGGGGGCTTCACCATACGCACACAACTTCCCTTATGATAGCGATTTAGAGAGGTGTGTATCCATACATTATTAATTAAGGAAATCATTTACCTTTCCATTTTGAAAACATTTAAGTTTACATTTTCAAAAGTCATTTCTCTTAATTCATATATATACTTTAATCACATAGTATACATATACCATATATTCCTACCTGAATATATAAAAATGGCCATATTAGCCAAACCATCTATCGATGACCAATAATCCCAAAGACTCTCTCAAAGAATCATAATCATGCATTCATATATGCATGATACTAAACCCAAAGTATTCCTTACTTTAACAAGTAATATATACCAAACAAAGCAGTAGGCCATTTCTTCTTGACGCGGCCAACCAACCATAGGGGCGCGGTCGACCGGTCACACTAGGTCTCCCAAAACTAAATTTTCCAAATCCTCCATCCAACAACCCAATTTCATTATCGGGGTTTCTAAACTACACCAAAAATAATTGCAAACATCTACACGATTAATTCTAGCCGTAATTTTTTCTAATTTTCGATTTGATTTCCGAGTTGGAAATTTCGACCCGGAGCTGCCATCTTGTAAAAATCATATCAAATCGTAGAAAAATTAGAAAAATACGCGGTCAGCGATCACGCGATCGTATCGAAAAGATCTATAACTTTTGTGTTTTGACGGAGAGCTAAATCAATTCTTTTCCTGGCCAAAATATCCCCCTAAAGTAATGGGTTACTATTCATCGTCTTCTCCGAGACGATTTCGGCCATTAAAGCTTCTCCCAGGCTTTTTTCGGCTCACCCAACGTCCTACAACCTCAACCAACTACAAATACCCATATAATACGGGTCTTAAACGTCCTAGAACCCGAAATCACCAATTAATTTAGGTTAAAACCTAAGTTCCACAAATTGAAATATTATTGGGGGCTTTATTGTTTTAACTCCCAAAAACCCATTTAATCCACGAAAACCCAACCCAAAATCTTTGGGGTTTGTTTATACCAAACTACGGTATGATATATTTATGCAAAAAGATAAATAAAGCAAGTAAACACTTGCCTCGTGGATAAAATCCAGCGAACTCGAGTCGAATCCGGCGGAGTTTGGCCTGAATATCCATTTTCTCCTCCTCTTTCTCCTTCCTCTCTCTCTTCTCTCTCTTTTCTTTCTTTCCTTCTTCTTTTCTCCCTCTCTCCCTCTTTATAAGGAATCAAAAAGGGTTTAACCCCTTAAAACCCAAAAACGACTCGTTTACCTAATTACGAGTTACTTTTACCTCTAAAATTACCCGAAACTCAATTTTGACAATCGAACACTCTTTTCCGACTATCTCGGACATTCAGAGACTCATGGCGCAGTCGAAATTCCCATCCGAGGTATTTTACCGCAAATCACTATTCCAACCTAAAATAAATAAATGCGGGTTTTCTAATTAAAAATCTTATCTCATATCGCTTTACTCAACGGCGACATATAATTAAAATATTTCGACCTATATAGTCCCAAAAATAATCACAACATCCTTCAAAAATCATTTAATCCTCGAAAATCCCAAAAATTACTATTTAGGAAATTTCCCAAATTCCCAATTTATATTTAATTATGGAATTTAATTGTCTCCAAAAAGGGCGGGTTGTTACATATATGTATACACATGATGATATCTACGGTGTGACTAAAGTAGAATTGAAAGATAATGATATCTGGAATTGATTAAGTATGAGAACACTTAATTGAATTGAATTAATAAGGGGCTTATCCAAGTTGAATCTAAATGGATACATATGATATTATTACATGTATTGCAATAGTAATACGTGGTAACGAATTGGGCTATGGTTAGTGGATACATTGGGATGAACTAGTTATCATGAGTCTGTAACTAGTATCATTTAGAGGTACGATAGGTGTGCACTCTAGATGAGAGGTGACAATTTTAAGAGAGAGATCGATAAGCTAACATGTATATAATAATTGTTGAATCTTGCATTTATTCACTTGTTATTTTTAAAATTGTTTTCACTTCAGGCTCTGACCCATTTACTTGCACATTCTCTTATCTCTCTTATATCGTCTCTCTCTCTCTCTATATATATATATATATATATATATATATATATATATATATATATATATATATACATACACACTAAGATGTACCCGTGCCGATGGCACAGTGATAAATTTGTTCTCGTGCCGATGACATGACAATAATATTGTTTCTGTGATATTTTATACCCGTGCCAATGGCACCGCGATAAATTTGTTTCCATAAGATATTTGTTTTCGTGATATTTTGTTTTTTGAGCGTGTCGCCAATAAGGAAAATATAAAATGCTTCGCCTATTTGTTCGTCATGATGGCACAACATAATATTTTTTAACCTTATGTAAGCGTACCTAAATGTCCAAAAACGTTTTCCCTTGAGAAATGATCTTTTATGTTAGGCTTTGGCCTATTACTTTTTAATTTAAAATTATAAAAAAAAAAAAAAAACTTTTTCAGAAAAGAAGGGAGAACCTAATTTGCTCATTCTTCTCCTTTCTTGTTAAAGATGATTTGAACCATATACAATACACTTTAATTTAAGTGTCACTTATTTTTACCAATGATTGTGAGTATTTTCTAAAATATCAACATAGTATATTATAAAAAAGAAATTATTTTAATATTTCCAAAATTTATTATTTTACTCCCAAAAATTTAGGATTATGGACATTTTTCATTTTTCACATAGGCACAGACACTATAAACACACGATTGATCCACCGAGAAAATAATTGAGTAAGAATTCATATGACAAATATTGGATAGTTTCGCCAAAAACTTGACAATATTATTTCAAGGAAAAAAATATGAAGCATTTTTAATAGTTGAGGGGGTTAAACCTAAAATATATTGAAATTCAGATAGTGAACTTCCCAAGGCCATTAGTCTCGCCTTGTGTGGTCATTTATATCGTCCGATCACATGACAACTTAGGTGCAACTTTATTATAGGACCGAGGTTTTAGAGATTTGTGCTAATAACAATATTTTTCAACAAATAAAAAAATACGTATTCTAAAATTGAAACATGAAAAAAAATATTTTTCAAACGCTGAATGGCAGGGTAAAGATGAAGGAAACATACAAAAATATCATTTCACTTCCACTTATCTGCATGTTGCAAAATATTTACAAAAACTAAAACTTCTACTATGTGTGATCTCGTTTGTTAGTTCTATCTCTTGCGAAAATAAAATAGAGGGAGGGAAGTCAATAGGGATATGACTTAAAAATCTCACAAACTCACCCTCACATATCCTGTATTGGGTGTACAAATGCACTATCTACCCGAACTTCTACTATCTACCCAACGAAGGCCTAAACCATTACACCTCCGAAATTTTAAAATAGTAGAAACATCAACAAAGGACATAAACAGAGAAAATAACAAAAATAAAGCATAAACAAATAGGAAATAGTATATACAATATTTTCTAACCCAAAATTTATAATCCATCGGCACCACTATTGAGTTGACTGCATTATGATAAAAATATGAGTTCTTATTTCTGGCTTGAAATCAATTTTATAGATATTCAAAAGCACACACTAAACACACATGCATATAACTTCCCCATTATAAAAACCAACATCCATCCAAACCCCAAAATCTATGGACTACAAAAAAATGAAAAAAAAAATTCAACAGTAGAAGGAGGGACCGTCAATATGGAAGTCATGGATCGTTGGTGACTACTGTATTGAGACAGAGTGTGTTGCAAAAGGGTTATACTGAGAGACGAGAAATTATCAATCTTAAGCTTCTCAACCCCTTTATTCTTGATTATTTTGGTGAAAGTTGCAGCTTTTCGTGATGGGAATACAACAAAACCATTAGATGTCCAAGCTGTGATAGTAAATGAAATTCAGATTTTATTCAAAGGGTTAACATCCGGGGTCATGACTACTCATCACTATAGGGGAGAGGGATCACTCAACTAGATTAATTAGACCTGAGGTTAAATCAACAAGATAAATGCCAAAGTCTTGGTTTGACATATTATCATTTGAGGTTTACCCAGGCGCAAATCAACTTATGTTTTGAAGTACCCGATAGGAAGATGAATAAAGTTCCTTTATATTTATTTAAACATTAACAAATAAATAAGTGACAGGTCCCTCATTAATCAATAGCAAATGAACGTCACTCGTATTAACACTGACGACAAAATTGACTCTCCAACAAAAATCCTACTAAAAGAGAGGTAAAGCAAAGAAAATGACGATACAATCTTTCGTCTCTAGTTCATTACTACATAAATAAAAATACATAATAGGTGTAAATGATGCATGCCCAGTAGCCATTTCATTTCCATCCCCACCTACCAAAATTACAAACAGAGAACAAAACCAATATTCCCTTGTTATAAAGCCAAAGCTACTGCAACAGATACCCCCTGCCTTAAAGCCAAAACTAAAATAATTCAAAGGTAAACAAAAACATGTCATGTAACAAATTCTTTTACATTTAAATCATTTAATCTATAAGAATTTTTTAAAAAAAAAAACTCAAATCCCAAAAACTAAGGCTCTGAAGCGAGATCACCTTACTCCCTCACCTGTCCGATCCAATATTCTCCAAAAAAACAAAATAGAACCCATCTCCTCAAATGTGTAGAAACTGTCAAATAAGAAAACTTACACATCAGGCAGCGTAAAAAAAACTGGGAAAAAAAATTCAACCAAAAAAAATACATATGAAAAAAAAAACTGGCCTTAAATGTTACCAACACCCATTTTTTTATATGTATACCCTAAATCCTGCGAAGATGTTAACAACAACCATTTTCTTTATAATCACACCTTTAACGGAATTGAGGTCGTGGTGTATAAACCGGAACCATCACCTTCACCATCGCCATCCTGATGTGAAGCTGGTCGGAAGCCCTTTAAACCAAAATAAAACAATAGCAGATATACAAATGTTGAAAAAAATTATATGTGAAAAATACAGAGATCCTACAGAAATCCTCACCTTCTCTCTAGAAATCCTCACCTTCTCCATCTCTGCTTCTCTCCAAAAATCCTCATTCTCAAACCAAACCAAATTAGGGACAAAAAAAGAATTTGAACAGATCTACACAAAGAGAGAGAATGAACAAATCTGAACAACTAACTGTATATTATTTGAACAGATCTAAAAAAAATATGAATTTGAACAAATAAAAGAACATATCTAAACAAAAAATGAATTTGAACAAAAAAAAGAATAAATTGTCTCTTAGTAGATCTGAACAAAAAAAGAATGAGTGTAGAGAATGACTGTAAGAAACAACAACGCAAGGAGGATGAATAATGAAGGGAGCTCTGAACTGTGGATTTGAGAGAGAGATAGAGCTTTGTACGCAAGGAGAGATAGAACTCTGAACTGTGGATTATAGAGAGAGAGAGGTCCTGCATAGGTATAGAAAAGGGTGAGGCCTTAGTTCGAGGGGAGTGTATAAGGGAGTGGGTGGGTGTGTAAGGGAGTGGGGAATGGGAGAGTCTTCCTTTGAAAGAGGGGTGAGTGGCTCGAGGCAGTTGAAACAAATACCCAAAATTTCAAATCCTGGGTACAAACTTGACACATGTTCTAAGCTTGTACAAAACTTCATCCCAACCGTCAATTAGCATATAGATAGCTACAACATTTGTTTATATAGGTTTTGTATATCAAGTTATATGATGTGGCAAAAAACCCTCCTCCTTTATTATATATATATATATATATATATATATATATATATATATATATATATATATATATATATATATATATATATATATATCCACGCGGATGCCAGTCATAGAGGATTGGGTTTATTGACGTTGCTACGGAGTTATGGACAGTTTTTACACGATTTAGTGCTCGTGGATTCATACTCTATAGTGACTTTTCATATTAGAGCATGTTGCTCAATAGGATTTTAGTATTTCCATTTTGTCAGTCAGATGATGTACTTCTATTGGTTTTCGATACATTTGGTTTTATTGGATATTGTATTGATTCTTTTAAACTAGAGAGTTATAATCCAGTTACATTTTATTCAGTGGTTATGATATACAGTTATTGTTCCTTATTCGTTGTTATGGATGGATATATTATTAACCTGTTTAAATTATTAAAAGTTGAATTTAACTAAAATTGGAAAAAAACTTCAACACCTACTTAGTTGGATATTAGGTGGTAAATAAAAAAAATAATTTTCGACAGTGATGCTAAGAATGAGCCATTTGTTTATTCTGTTTTAATTGGGTATAGGACTGATCACCCGGTATTTAATTCGGAGGGATGTTATACGTTAGAAATGCAGGAGTTACGAGATCAAATTTAGCAGCTATTGGGGCAAGGGTTCATTCAGCGTAGTACATCGCCATGGGGTGACCCTCTATTATTTGTAAGGAAAAGAAATGTTTCCATTCGGTTATGTATTGACTATCGCAAATTGAATAAGGTAACCATCCGAAATAAATACCCGTTACCTCGAATCGATGATTTCTTTGATCAATTGAGACGACTGTCGTACTTCTCTAAAATAGATCTGAGGTCCGGGTATCATCAGCTGCGAATTCGAGAGTAGTACGTTTCTAAAATCGCGTTCTTGACAAGGTACGGTTTCTATGAGTTTCTGGTTATGCCCTTTGGGCTAACCAATGCTCCTGTGATTTTTATGGACCTTATAAATCAAGTATTTCGAGACTTTTAAGACCAGTTTGTGGTAGTGTTCATCGATGACATTCTAATCTATTCTCGAACTGAAGTAGATCACATTGAACAGTTGATATTGGTTTTGCTGACACTACAGGATCATCAGATATATGCAATGTTTGAGACGTGCGATTTATGATTATAGGAAGTGAAATTTTTTGGACATATCGTGACGGATGAGGGTATTCCCGTAGACCCAACCAAGGTTGCAGCGGTGAGGGAATGGGGTCAACCCATGACACCGAATGAGATCCGTAGCTTTCTGGGTTTGATGGGATATTATCTTCGTTTCATTAAGGTTTTTTCGACGATTACTGACCCTTTAACGAACTTGACCCATAAAGGATACATTTTATTAGGGACTACTCCTATCATCTAGCTTTTAAGGAGCTAAATGACAAATTGACTGCTTCCCCCGTACTCACGTTGCCAAGATAGGGAGTAGATTATTAATTCTTTACTGATGCATTTCTACAGAGAATAGGGGGTGTTACAATAGGAGCATAGGGCCATTGTATACGCATCTCGCAAGCTTAATCCCAATGAGAAGAATTATCCCGTACATGATTTAGAGTTTACCGCAGTAGTGTTTTCCTTAAAGATATGGAGGCATTACCTTCTGGGTGAGTAATTTAACCTCTTTACGGACCACAAGTCATTACAATACTTGTTCACATAGAAATACGTAAATATGAGGCAACGTCGATGGTTAGAGTTTGTGAAGGACTACCAATTTAATATTCATTACCACCCAGGCAAGGAAAATGTGGAGTCGAAGACCCGTGGGGAAATTAGCGGTGGTGTGGAAAGATAAGTGGAAGGAACTTGGCCAGGTCGATGTTGTAGCTAGAGCATGCATGTCGGTGTTAACCATTACGCCCAAAATAATTATGCGAGTAGTAAATGCACAAGTAGGGGATAAAGATTATCAAGACCGGTATGACATCTATTGACTGAGGGATCATAGCACTACTCTATTTGGTCTGAGAATGGGTTACGTTTCCATGGAAGACTTATAGTCCCAGACGACAGAGACTTGAGACATGTTGTCATGATATAATACCATGGTTTGAGATTTGCAGTACATCCCGATGGGAACAAAATGTACCAAGATATGAACCGTCAATATTCGTGGGAAGGAATGAAAAGGAACATATCTGAGTTTGTCTCCTAATGTGCCACTTTTTAAGTAGTGAAGAAGGACAACCAGCGATCGACTGGAATGTTACAATCGTTTGAAATACCGGTGCGGAAATGGGAGAGTATCTCAATTGATTTTATCATAGGATTTCCGATGACGCAGAGTAGGCATGATTATATTTGGGTCATTATCGATCGCCTGACCAAATCATCACACTTCCTATCGGTGAAAACGGATTACAATACGACACGTTATGCTCAGCTTTTCATAGCAGAGATTATGAAACTTCACGGGGTGCGAATTAATATAATATTCGAACGAGAAAAAATTTGTGTATTCGATTTTGGCGAAGCTTCTAAGAGGTGATGGGAATTGAATTATAGTTGAGTACATCATACCATCCGCAAATCGATGGGAAAACAGATAGAGTCAATCAAACGTTGGAGCATATGCATCAAATGTGCATACTTTATTTTTAAGGAGGAAGGGATCAATACCTTCCGTTGGTCGAATTTTCATAGAATAATTCATACCAATTCGCGATAGGTATGGCACCATATGAGGCATTGTATGGCCGACCGTGTCGATCATCTACTTGTTGGTTGGAAGTAGGAGACAATAAGATCCTTGGACCCGAAATGATCCAAGATACATCTTCAAAGATTGAGCTTATTCAAAATTACATACAGATTACACGGGATCTCTAGAAAAACTATGCCGAAGTAAATCGGAGGCATGTGGATTTGGAAATGGGTGATCAAGTTTTGCGGGTGTCTCAAATGAAAGGCATTATGCAATTCAGGAAGAAAGGCAAACTTGCGCAAAGATATGTAGGCCCTTTTCTCATTATTGAAAGGATAGGCCCCGTGGCATATCGACTTGCTTTACCAGAACACCTACAACGAATTCATGATGTATTACATGTTTCATCTTTAAAGAATTATAAAATATGCAAGGGAGATCCTTGGCATGTTCCATTGGACAATATTGAGTTGAAGCCTGACATTTCGTATGAGGAACAACTGATTGCCATCTTGGACCACGGTGAGCGTAGACTAAGGTCAAAATTGGTGCCCTTAGTTCGAGTCCTATTGGGACAACACAATGCCAAGGAATCTACATGGGAACGAGCGGATGATATTCGAGAAAATTACCCACACCTCTTTTTACCAGGTATGTGTAAATTTTGAGGACAAAATTTCCTTGTAGGGGGGGAGTATGTAATACGCCTTACTTTTGAGTAATTATTTTTATATAAGTTGCCATATGGGTTAGTCATTTAAAATAAATGAAAAATGAATTAAATATTAATTTGTATGATTTAAGAGTTAATATTTATGAGTATTATATATTTACTGTTACATGAATGTAAATAGTGTAATATTATGTTATGTTGTGTCGTGGCGCATTAAAGCGACGATTATAGCTTATATCCCAATCGGATTATTTAAGAAAGGTAATATGACATTGGGATAGGAAATTCTAAACGATATCCCAGATGTTATGGTTAGTTCGAGAACGGTTCAGATAGTCAAAATAAGTGACGGGTGTGTTTTGGGTTCCGGAGTACTTTTGGCTAGTTACAACTTAATTATGAAGCTACGAGTAATTTTAAGTATGTAGTAGCATTTAATGTTGACTTAAGTGTATTTGAGATATTTGGGCTATTTAGTCTATCAAGAGCAATTAGAGCTCATTTGTATTTAACCTAGAAAGACAGAAAGAGGAGAAAAGCTTGAGAGAAAGAAGATAAATAGAGAGGAATTGGTGATTTATGCTTGCAATCGTATCAACGAGGAGAAATCCGAGACTTCAATATTGAGGAAAGTTTTCTAACTTGCATAAATATATGATTTTGTGTGAATAAATTATATAACTTGTTAGTGTTGTTGAGTTTGAACCATTTGGGAATTTTGGTGATTTTGATGTTTAAACTCTTATGTATATGATATAAACATGATTTAAGGGGTTCATAATGGTGCGATATTATGTAAGAATGATTTGTATATTAATTTTTTGTTTTAATTCATTATAAATACATTTTGTTATTTTGGATTTATGTACATACCTCTTTAAATGCTATCATAAGGGAAGTTGTGCAAAAGAGGTGAATCCCCTGGCCAATGCTTATAGGGAGAGTATAGTCCTCAGGCCATAGCACCAGTTGTTACAATGTGTAATTTGTTTATTCCAAGTGAAGTAATTTCGGGTATGGTTATACCTCACTGTCAAAGGTATATGGCTGCTTCCCATGGGTTATGATTTAGGTTACCGAGGTGGTCATGAAACTAGGCCCTGGAAGATGATAGAAATTAGGGAAAGCATCCAGTCGGGTAATTCTCGAAAGGATGGTCTTAGAAATGTTATTGTATGTATATAACTGTTCTCATTCAGGTTGTGTTTTAACGCAAATGATTAAATGGAATTACGAATCAACTCTGATTATATGTGATCATTAATAATTGAATTGTGAGGATAAATGATGAATAGGTAAACTAGCCATATTGGATAGAGTTTGGTTATTCCTATTAATTAGTCAGATATCTTAAGTTAATAATGAAATGTACGCATTAGGATGTGCACTTTAGAAGAGAGGTGAGTATAACTCTTTAAGCGAAGAGCGAATCTAACCTGTTTATGAAATCTTTCATTCATAACTGTTATGCACTTTATTCACTTGTAAATCATATCAAATCAGGACCTAACCCGTTTATATTATGTCTCTTGGTTTGGTTATTGTTTTTGTTCAGGTCTCCCATCGCAAAGGCGCCCGTTCTGACCTTTCCTTCCAGTGTTAAGGAGCTATGGCACATTGTGGATGTTATAGTATTTTTAACTCTTCTACCTTAAGGATAATTTAGAATCTCCAAGCCTTCCTCCAAACTTTTTTAAGTCTTCTCCTTCTTCCTTTGAGTTCTAATGGGCTTATTCCTCTCTGAGGCATTGTCCGTTGATGATTTACCCTTTGAACTCCTTCATCATCTTCCCTTGTTTCTGGCAGCTTATTTTTTATGAGCATTTCCCTTTTGAATTTGCTTGTAGTTCAGAGAAGCTTTCAGTTCTGCTTTCGGCTGCTACTTCTTCCCTTCTTGGTTTCTCTTTGGTGCTTTTGCTATTGGTGGACTCCTTATGACAGCAAGAGGTCTTCATGGTTTGACTCTTTCAGATATCACCAGTTCATATTTGGTCACTCGAAGCTCATGTAGAGGCACCTACGACAGGATCCGTCATCTTGGCAGGAATTCATTTAAAATTAGGAACCTACAAGTTTTTACAATTTTCAATACCCATGTTTCCCGAAGTGACACTTCGTTCCACTCCTTTCATTTATACTCCAAGCGCGATTGCTATAATATATAAATCCTTGACCACTTTAAAATAGATCGATCTTATGAAGATCATTGCTTACTCCCCAGTAGCTCATAGGAATCTGGTGACTATTGGTATGTTTAGTCAGGCGATGACCGTTAGATCACCTATTTTGACTTATGGGCATACAAGGCCAAAACATGTGTACCGGGCGTGCGACCCATCAACCTACTATCAATGGGGGAGAAACATAGCATGTCGCAACAAAAGATTGATTCTAGGCGTCAGTAAAACACTGTCGTTAAAAAAAAGCCCCTTAGCGCCCCTGGACGAGAGTGGGGGACGGCCCTACGCACAGGAAATAGCAGCACTGGATCTAAAAAGTTGTATTAGACGCATCAAACTCTTTTTGGATATTCTAGTTAAGATTCATCAGTTATATTCGGGTGTGTTACCCAAGTTTATATCTCATAGTTAATGTTATATTGGGTGTGAACTTTTTGTATCAGTCTGTTAACCAATAGCTTATTCGATTATATTTTGAAAATGTTATCGAATAGTTAGTTGTATATGAACCCTTTCGTTACGAAAGTAGGTGACTGAAATAGTTCATTTTTAATTGGAAAATATTTTGACATTCGTTTTCAAAATGTTGGGAGGTCATATCATATTATCTTCTATGCCATAGTGATGCTAATAATGGACCATTTAAGATTCCTGGTTTATTGGAGTAGCGGGCTAGCCACTTGTTATTTTAATAAGCGGGGTGTCGTGCTCTTTTCATTAGGTGAGGATCACTCGTTTCCCTCTTTTTTTATGAATGTGGGATTACGTGTCCCCCAAACCCATTTTATCTTGAATTTTGCTAATATTTTGATGTCGTTCCATATAGGGTAGCCCCCAATACATGGAGAGTATTTAATGGGGTGTATAGGTTAAACCAAATCCATAGGACCCATATAAGGATCCTAGAAATTATGTTTTACTATGAGTGGGTAACCAGTGATACCACTTTCTATTTAAAAACTAGTGTTATGAATAGAGCGTTAGTAGTTAATCTTCCTAACGCTAATAGGGATTACTTCGACCATGGAATAATTGTTAAAAATTATCAATCTACTCCTTTGACTGGGAATGCAGAGTACTAGGGGACTATGTACCCACCCTTTGGCAATGGGATAGGTTGTACTTATTTACATATTTTTCCTTGTAAATTATTTTAAATGATAATGCTAACTCTTTTTCTATATTTTTTTGGTTGTTATTTGATCGAAAAAGGAAGTTTCCTAAGGAGAGTGACATTAACCATAGAGAGCTACAGTTCATCTAGGTATTCACCAGAAAATAGGGGAGGAGCATACAAGATCAGCCTCCTATTTGTTGAAATATAGGAACACCATTTCCTCCTTTGTTGCTCTCCTAACTATAGTTGTGCCCTCTTTTTTAATCAACCTTGACCAAGACCCCATCTCCACATGCTCAGCCACTACATCTGGCAGTGGTGAACTTGTTGTTGTTTCCCCTTCCTCTTTAGATTCAGACCTTCCCTTATCCACTACCATGGTGAAGAGTAAGTTTCCTAATATTTTGGGTGACAGAGCTGTTACTGGCTCCTCCAAACAAGCCACTAATGGAGCCAAGAATAAAGATAATGTTGGGAAGAATCCCCCAGCCAAGAAGGTTAATGAAGGCCAACTCAAATTCATGAGGAAGGGTATCCTTTCTAGGTTGGCAAAATGGACTTCAGTCAACACCGACCAACAAGAGTTGGTTTATTTATCTTCCTCTGGCTCTCTAATGGCTCTTGGCCCTCGTTTGGCTAGATAATTAATAAGGTTTATTACTTTACCAAACTATAGGGGTGCTGCATTTGCACTATCCGGATCAAATATTTTTATATTAACTTCTCTTATTTTCCTGTTGTAGTTTCTGATTAACTTCAACAATATGTTGGAGAAGGACAATGCCTTGCTTGCTTCTTCAAATGAGGTTGAAGAAGCTTTTGACGATCTTAAAAATTCAGTGCTTAACTCCTAACTTCCACTAGACAATGAGTAGAAAAAATAGGAGAAGAAAATGAAACTTGCAGAAGAAGATGTGGTTGCTCGGGGCCAGTTACCAAGATGTAGAAGGAGTTAGATGCTAAGAGATCCTTGGTCACTGAGAAGGCCAAGAGAGCTAAAGCCAGGGGGTTGGCTTCAGCAAGGGCTGGGATAAATCCATTAGGGATACTTCTTCGCATATTGAATTTATGAAGAAAAAATGCTTTAAGGACGATTGGTTAACAACCTTGGTGGAGGTCGGCACCCATCAGGAGTTTTAACTCTTCTTCATACATGACCCAGCGACTCATCCTAACATGGATGAGGATATTAAAGATGATGGGGCTTTAAGTGAATCTATTTTGGTGTTAAACTCTGCTGACCAATACCAAACTGTTGTTGTTTCCTCTACTTCTGCTGGGCCTACTCCAGACGTGAAGATGGTGTAGATCTGCCTAAGTATCTTTTGTTTTTTTCTTTTATAGTTGAACTTCTCTTTTCTTTTATTTTCTAAAGTATTTGTACTTAAAAATTTATCAATGAAAAGAAATATTTCTTCTTTTTTTCTTGTCTTCTCTTCATATTTTGCATACAGTTGTTGATTCTATATTTTTCATGCTCTTAATTGTTCATGGATAAACTGGAACAATTTTGTACCACTGACTCCGAGCTAATCTAAAGTTGCAATGAAATCTTTAAAGTAGGTCATCTATTTTTTACCGAGGTATAGCTATCGAAGTTTCTCGGGGAAGGTGTGTCTAAGCAAGGCAAGGAAGCCTACCTTCATCAGAAATGCCTACTTGATCAGGTAGTGGCCAATAATATGGCCTATTATGAAATGATTGAGGAGTTGCAGGAGGACCATGAGGAGGACAAGGCCCTTTTTTATACTTACTATGATAAGAAGTACAAGGCCTTGAGTGAAGGTTTGGGCATCGAATAGAAGTTAGAGAAATTTTCTTCACACTTTCAAAGATAAGAATTTCTTCTCAACCGTGAAGTAGAGGAAGACAGAGCCATTTCCAAACTATTGGAGGAGGAGAACAATAGTTTGAGAGATGAGCATAATGATTTGAAATCTTCTTCTACTGCTGCTACTACAACCGATGAAGGGCATTCTTTCTTGGAAGCTAAAAATGCAAAGTTAAAGGAAGAAGTGGAGGCACTGAAAAAGACCAAGTCTGCTACCTCTTCCTGAACAAAAATTAAGCCTGGCTGAGGTACTACAGATGAGGCTAGGACTCAACAGACCCTAGCTAACCAAGTTGTCCAGCTGAAGGCTAAAAATTAAGCCCTTATCGAGATGTCCCATACTCTTTAAACACAATCTGAGAAACTTGCTACTCAGTGTTCTCAGCTCCAAGCTAAAGATGGAGTACTAAATAAGCTGCATCACCAAGTTGAGAGGTTGACCTTCCAGTTCCACAAGTAACATAGAGAGATATGGATGGAAGGGTATAATGAAGCTTCGGGGCATTTTGATAATAGGTTTAAACAGACGCAAAATGAAGGCTGCATATGGGTTTGGACTAATTGCTTAACAGTGATGAAGGTGGACCAGGACAGCAAGCTGTGAAAATGGTACGATCCTGGGTTGATCAACCTTGAAGATCCCCCTTTTAAACTGAATGTTAACTTTATTGTTGTCAACACAATTCCACAATGCCTGATTTCTAAGTATCTAGGAGATTATGGGCTTCATGATGAACTGGAAATTGTCCGACCTCCTCATCTTCTAGATCGATCAAGTAGTAGCAGTAGGAGAATGCTTCAATACTTCAACTTCATCAATTCTCCTTACACTTTATATAATCCTCCAGCTGGCATGGATCCTGTTTCCAAAGCTTAGGGGAAACGCCCTTTAGAATAATGTCCAGTAATTCGTTTATGAACATAGTTATGGAATGAAAGTTGAATGAAATTAAGTATATTTGATCAACTTATCTTATTAATCATTGAATGTGAATGTTTTCTGGATATGAGTAACTTCTTCTCTTTCATCAGTTCTATTGTCACAGTTAGATTAAAATCTAAATTTAATATCAATTACTAATGAATACATAGGTTCTACTAGCATACTTAGATTAAAATCTAAATTTAGATCTAGTTACTAATGAATACATAGGTTCTACTAGCATACTTAGCAAAAAAACTAGACCGAATCCCATTTTTATGATCACAGATAAATAGATAAAAGCAATCCAATCAAGCACATGAGAGACAAAGATTATTAAAGTGGTTCGGCATAAGAAAGAAGCCTACGTCCACTGTTATTTATTCCCAGGGGTTTACAATAGCACAATGTGGCAAAGAGAGGGAGAAAAAGGGTGTATCTTGTGTATGGTCTCTCATCGTTGGTGGATCTCCTCCCCCTTTTTGGCTAAGGGAATACATGTATTTATAGAGATGGGAGATAAAGAGATATAATGTCTTTATACATTCAGACATTTATGTCTACATACAATGAATCTAATTGTTGGCCTTCTATGATGGTTGGTATTCCTTGAATTGATTGGTATGATATATGTTGTCATCTATTAATACAGTAGAATTGTATATTAAGGCTCATTAAATGCGTTGTCATCTTCATTAATGCACATTAAATGCATAGTTATCCTTTGATCTTTTTGGTTGGTATGCCGACGAACTCTCCTCGGGTGCCGAATATCTCTCCTCGGGTGCCGACCAACTCTCCTCGGGTGTCGATTAACTCTCCTCGAGTACCGACCAACTCTCCTCGGGTGTCGATCAACTCTCCTCGGGTGCCGAATATTGCCACGTAAGATGACATGTGTCCTTTTTTGATTGGTCCTCGTAGATGGAGAATTTTTGCGTTAACAAACATTTTCCTTTCATTTGATTTATGGGAGTATATTGAAGATGGGTTTGATGAACCGTAGGATATCACGACTTTGTCAAAAGCTCAAAAGCAAAAGTTGAAGGAGAACAAGAAGAAAGATGCAAAAGCTTTAAGCCTAATGCAACAGGGGTTAGTTGAAACAATATTTCCAAGAATCATCAATGCAAACAAAGCAAAGGAGGCTTGGGATATTTTACAAAAAGAATTCAGAGGTACTTTGAAGGTAAGGGCTATTAAAATTCAGTCCTTAAGAAGAGATTTTGAAAATATGAAGATGAAGGATGTGGAAATATTGAAAGATTATTTCTCTAGATAAATCAAGATTGTGAATCAAATGAAAACATATAGGGAACAACTTTCCGATCAAAGGATTATTGAAATTTTTTTGATTATTTTTCCGGAAAAGTATGACCCCATTGTTGCCATTGTTGAAGAAACTAAAGAAATAGCATCTTTGAGTGTTGAAGAATTGATGGGTTCCATTAAAACATATGAACAAAGGTTGAGTAGAAACTCTAAAAAATCTGTTCAGAGTTCCTTTCAATCTAAGCTCAATGTTGGGGCCAACCCATTTTTTGAGCAACCCAAAGGTGAATCTTCAAGAGGTGGAAGACATAGAAGAGGAAGAGGAAGAGGAAGAGGAAGAGGAAGAAACATTCGAGGAAGAGGTAGAAATAATTTTGAAAGAAGAGAAAGTAATGAAAGTTTTAATCAACAAAAGTGTAGTATTTGCAAGAGAAGTATCCATAATTATAAAGATTGCTAGTTCCGGGGAAAGCCACAATGTCACAATTGCAAGAAATTTGGGCATGTTATACAAGATTGTCGGCTCAAGAACAACAAACAAGCTAACTTAACCGAAGAACAAGAATGTGAGGGGAATACGTTTTTTGCTTGTCAAAGTGCATCGGAGCAAAGAAATGATTTGTGGTTTCTTGATAGTGAGTGTAGTAATCACATGGCCGGAAATCAAAATATTTTTATCTCTATGGATACTTCTTCTAATTCTCAAGTGAAGATGGGTAATGGTTCCTTCGTCCAAACAAAGGGCAAGGTACTATAGCCATTGAAACGGAGAAAAGAATAAAGTGTATCCGAGATGTGTTACTAGTTTCGGATTTAGAGCATAATTTTTTTAGTGTTGGGCAACTTGCGAAACATGGATACACTATTCTCTTTGAAGAAGACTCGTGCAGAAGTTTTGACAAAGGGGGGAGAAGCCAAGTTATTGCAAAAATCAAGATGGTAAAGAATAGAAGTTTTCCTCTCACTTTTCGATACTCAAAGAATGTGGCCTTCAAGATGAATGAGGTTGACGACATATGGATATGGCATAGAAGATATGGGCACTTGAATTTTCAAAGCATGAAGAATTTGCAACAAAAGAGCATAGTTTACGGGTTGCCAAGCATCCAAGAAGTAAATGGAGTTTGTGAAGGATGCGCTCTTGGAAAGCACCACCGAGAGCCTTTTCCTAAGGAGAAAGCATGGAGAGCTCAAGCACCATTGGAGCTTGTTCATACCGATGTGTGTGGACCAATGAAGAACACTTCTCATGCCAGTAACAAATACTTCATTACCTTTATTGATGATTTACAAGAATGACTTGGGTGTATTTTATGCGGCAAAAATCATATGTTTATGCCATTTTTAGAAAATTTCACAAACTAGTTGAAAAACAATGTGATCACTCTTGAAAATTTTGAGAAGTGATAGAGGTGGAGAATACAACTCTAAGGAGTTTGATAAATTTTGTGATGATATTGGCATGGAAAGACAACTAACGGTTGGGTATACTCCCCAATAAAATGGAGTGGCGGAAAGGAAGAATAGAACCATTGGGGAAATGGCAAAATCCATGTTACATGAGAAAGGGATGCCATATACTTTTTGGGCCGAAGCGGTGTATAAGGCGGTTTATTTGATGAATAGATGCCCTACAAAGGCCATAGACAATCAAACTCCATTTGAGGCATGGAGTGGAAGAAAACCATTTGTGAACCACTTGAGGGTGTTTGGTTGTATTTTCTTTGCTCATGTCCCTAAAGAAGTGAGACACAAGCTTGATGAAAGTAGTGAAAAATGCATCTTTGTGGGGTATAGCTCAAAATCAAAAGGCTATAGATTCTTTAGCTTGAAGAGAAACAAAGTGATTATTTGTAGAGATGTGATATTTGATGAGAAAGATTATTGGGATTGGAAAGAAAAAAAATTCCAAAATCAAGTTATCACCCTTAATGAAGAATCACAAAGCGTTCAAGAAGATGAAGAGGAAGATGTAAAAGTTCCTCAAATGTCTCCAAATGCAGGTCCAAATGCAAGTCCACAATCATCCTCAAGTTCTCCATCAAGCTCAAACTCCTCATCTCCAAGCTCAAATCCAAGAAGAATAAGAAGTTTAAATGATGTGTATGCTAGATGTAATTTTTGTGTAGCTGAACCGAAGACCTTTGAAGATGCTAAAAATAAAAAAGTTTGGCAGCTTGCAATGGAAGAATAAATTCAGGTTATTGAGAAGAATAAGACTTGGGAATTGGTGGAGAGGCCTAAAAATAAAGAGGTCATTAGTGTGAAGTGGATTTATAAAAGCAAGGTTAATCCGGATGGCTATCCAAAGAACAAAGCAAGACTTGTAGCAAATGGGTATTCTCAATAACCCGGAATTAATTTTCAAGAGACATTTGCACACGTAGCAAGGCTTCACACAATTAGAGCACTTGTTGCCATGGCCACCCAAAAAGGTTGGTTTTATATCAGCTTGATGTAAAATCTGCATTCTTGAATGGTGTGTTAAATGAAGCAGTGTATGTTGACCAACCTCAAGGATTCATGGTGAAAGGGGAGGAAGAGAAGGTATACAAGCTGAAAAAGGCCTTGTATGGCTTGAAGCAAGCTCCCCGAGCATGGTATAGTGAGATTGATGCATACTTCAATGAAAGAGGCTTTTAAAGAAGTAAAATCGAGGCAACCTTGTACATCAAAAGAAGCGGGGTAGCAGGTATTATTATTGTCTCTTTTTATGTTGATGACTTGGTGTTTACCGGTAGTGATGCAAAAATGATTGAAGATTTCAAAACTGACATGATGAAAAAATACGAAATGAGTGATTTGGTTCTTCTAAATTACTTCTTGGAAATTGAAATTTATCAACAAGAAGATGGTATTTTTATTTTTCAAAAGAAGTATGCTAAAACCCTTCTTGAAAAATTCAAAATGATGAATTGCAAATCGGTGGCTACGCCTTTGGTGGTTAATGAAAAATTATTGAAAGAAGATGGAAGCAAAGATGTTGATGCATCTATTTATAGAAGTCTGGTTGGAAGTTTGTTGTATTTGACGGCTACGAGGCCGGATATAATGTATGCTACTAGTTTATTGTCTCGGTACATGCACAAGTCGATTCAAACTCATTTTGGGGTTGCAAAAAGAGTGTTGAGGTACATCTATGGAACTTCTGATTTTTGCATCATGTATAAGAAGAATGTTGAGATAAAGATACTTGGGTTTTGTGATAGTGACTGGGCTAGTTCTATTGATGACATGAGAAGTACTTCCGGGTATGTATTTTCTCTTGGCTCCGGAGCAGTTTCATAGGCATCAAAGAACCAACAAACGGTAGCGCAATCAATCACCGAGGCCGAATATGTGTCGACATCATTGGCAACTTCACAAGCGATGTGGCTAAGAAGAATTTTGGAGGATGTTAGTGAAAAGCAAGGAGATGATACTCCAATACTTTGTGACAACTAATCCACAATTGCCATGACGAAGAATCCCCTCTATCATAGCCGCACCAAGAACATTGCAATCAAGCATCATTTCATTAGAGAGGTCGTGGAGGATGAAGAGATTCAACTCAAATATATCAAGACCGAAGAGGAAGTTGCGGATATATTCACCAAAGTTCTACCCAAGGACAAATTTCATTTTCTTAGAGAAATGATGGTTGTTCGACAAATGCATTAAGGGGGAGTGTTAAAATTAATGCATAGGTTCTGTAGGGGCTTCTATAGCTGCTTTAGGGGCTTCTATAGGGGTTGTTGTAGGGCAATTAATGTGCCTTTAATGTGTGCCTTAGTGGTCCTAAATTCTAGTCTACTTATTATATGTTATAGGGGAGTAAAATCAGCATAACAATAAATGCATATCCCCTGTTTTCTTATATGTATTAAGCTGCCAGAACTTTGCATTCATTGGAAATGAAAAGATCATCTTCTCCAATATACCTCTCTTGCTTTCTTTTTCACTTCTTCTTCTAATACAACAATATATTTATCATTTAAACTGCAACATATCCGAGATTCAAGGGGAAATTTCGTGCATGGTTTTAAGCAAAATCATTTTTACTAAGTACGGTGTGAAGTGTCAAGCTTTGGCAGTTAAAGAAGAGTGTTATATTTTATGTGCTATTGGGATTGATGAGGCCATCATTGACGGTGAACTCACTTGTCCACGGGTGAGAAAGGATTTCAACAAAGACCCTATCCTGTAATGATTGTCAATATTTAATATTAACTTTGGGATCGGTAAGAACTTAGTCCCCTAAAATAGAGAAACCTATCAGTCACACCATGACTTAGACTATTGAATGGAATACGTGCATGTGGTTTCGTGGATCACATGGTAGCGGTTAGAGTTGTATTTCGATCGGATTCGATAGGAAAATGATTCTTCACAAAAAAAAATTTGGAAATAAAATAACTTCTAATTTTTTATCTAATTTTTCCAGAAAATTAAAAAAAAAAATCTGAATTCTGAAGAATCAGAAAATCGAAAAATATTGAAAATTTCAAAAATATACTAAATATTCAAAAATTTTGGAAATTTCAAAATTTTCAAAAAAATAAATATAGGATTTTCGATTACTCGAAATTCTTATTTTAAAGAAATCAAGCAAAAGGTTTAGCCGAACCTGTAAATACATAAGGATTTAACTATTTTTTCATTTGTGTAGAGGATAGAGGAATACTATCCTTTTATATAGGATTTTTTTGGACTTCTCATCCTCTCATAGCCGATGTGGCACACATGAGAATATTTTAAAAAATCAAAAAAATCGAAAAATTGGAAATTCAAAATTAGTTCCGATTTTCGATCCGATTTTTTTTTGGAAAATCAAAAATCGGAAAACCCTATATACGTTCCAATATTGGAAAACATCGGATCGGATATCGAAAAAATTGAATTGTTTGGAAAAAAACACAACCCTAGTAGCGGCCAAGTATCCATGCTTTATTTAGGAATTTAAAAGATATTTGGAAGGTTAAAATAGGGAATGGTAATTGCGCGGGTCGGGTTGGGGGTGCGATCCCCATCTCTGTTCGTGTTTCAACGGGTCCGAGAATTCAAACGCTTATGTTTTGGTGATCTAGTTTCCTACTGGAACCCAATTTGGAAAAAATTACTTTTTTATAATTGTTTACCTCTTTTAATCCTACGTAAAAATTTAATTATATATAAATTATTTTTAAAATAAAAATGTATTAGAAAGTCTATTTATCTATAAAATATAATGTAAATAAAGACATTAAAATATATTTAATTAATAAAATATAAAATATACTAGGGGTTTTTCATGGAGCGGGGACTCCATTCTCCACCCCAACTCGAACCCGAATCGGGGATTAAAAACCTATGATGTCCCCGCCCTCATCCGCAAACTTTATCCCCTATCCCCTCCTCGTTAGGGGTTAGTCCTCGTGAGGACCTGTACACGCGGGGAACACTCCCAATTACAAGCTCCATGTAAATGTTCAATTCACCAAGCTCATCAATACTTATTGATGATAAGTGCACTTATTTTTTTCACATTTCTAAAAAATTCGGTTAGGCTTTGCCTAGGCTTGAGGCTTGGGAGAAACCCCCCGCCTTAATCTTTTACCCCTCATTCTAGTTAAAACCATTAAGGCACATATTTTTCTACAAACAACAATGCTTTAGTGAAAAAATATCGTCTTTTAAAGATTTTTTTTTCAAATCGGATCATTATCTCATCCAAAATAATCAAATAGTATTTTAATTTGCAAATATTCACACATATTTTTATGATATGTACAATTTTAGTATTTTAATAGCCTTGTTATGGTTAAAAAATATTAAAATATATTAAGAAGGCATAAACGATTTTCACCCCTTTTTACATCTACGACCAACCTATACTTCTAACGCTTAAGGCTTGACCTCCACGCCTGGACTAAACCCGCATTTTTTAGAATCTTGATTTTTTTACCTGATATATGTTTCTTTGTAAGATGAATAGTGATATAAAACTTATCCAAAAAATTTTATTTGGGCGGACTCATCCACCATTGGTATTCATGCTAAGAAATTATTTCTCCATGCGAGCTTTATTAGCATAAACGCAATTCGTCGTTACAACAATGTTTATTAGTAACAGTAAGTAAAATTGACTGAGTTGTAGTTTAATTTCCATTACTAATTTTCTATTATAGGTTGTGATCTATTACTTCTCATATTTGCATTGTGATATCTAAACCAGAGTAAATGGTTTAATTCACCATTTACTCTCTTTACTTACGTATTAAAAGAGACTTAATATGTATTTTGAACCATAATTCTAATTGAATAATTGATTACATTATAAAGTTCTAATTTTGGTTTAGAAAACACAATCTTAAAAAAGACGCTAATTTTTACTAAACCGTATCAAACCTTTATTTTAATTTTAATTATGCCGATAGAAAATGCCACGTTAATGATTAATAATATTAAGAAACAATTCAATATTTATAATAACTTTAAATTATCAACAAGAAAATAGACACTTTAATATATTTTTTCCAATTTAATTAATTCTAATTTATTTTCTAATTTCACATTGCAACTATAAATGTGTTCTTCTTTCCATTTAAGATACAAGACAAATTTTAAACAATCGCATAAAAAAATGATTTTTGATAAATACTGAGTAAATTAATTTTTTTTCCAGAAAATATTCAATCTTATTACGACTACAAAAAATAAGGGCATGGTTATTGCCGCTCCAAATATTCTTCATGCGCTCCATCATCAGACTTACAAATAATAAATGAAAATTCATCCCTTTTCTCTTTCGTTGTATTATTTGTGGGTGAATCATGTCTTCATAAAATATGTAAACTAATCATTATAGGAAGATAAGAAAATGGTGACAAAAATTAAGGATACTTTAATTTTTCTATTTTTTAATTTAATTATGGATACAAAAATTAAGAATTAATTACAAGATTACACAGTACGATACGATATGTAATTTTTTTTAACTGAACACGAATCCAATCAAATAAACACGACATAATACGACACAAAATCTTTTTTTTATAGTCAAACACAAACACGATCCAATTAAAACGCGAAATGACTCATCACGATTCGAAATCTTACTTTTTTTTTATCTAACAAGACACGATCAAATAAAAGCAACACGATAAGTCCCGATGCAAAATTTTATTTTTTAACAGACAAGATTTAAAAGATAGGATATCTAAGTGACTCGACATGACAGAACATGAAATCTTCTTTTATTTTTTAACTAACACGCTCTAATTAAAAAGTAACACGGCATGACATGAAATCTCATTTTTACCAAACACGAACATGACTAAAAAAAGCGACACGACACGATACGAAATCTTATTTTTTACAAAACACGAACATAATGTAATTAAAACGCAACATGACACGAATCGTATCGTGTTTGTAAAAAAATTAAAAAAAAAACGAAGTCTCACTTTTTTTTATTAAACACGAATCCCTTTGATAAAAAATTTGAATCGGGACATATCGTGTCGTTTTTAATTGGTCGTGTCTTGTTAGAAAAAAAAATTAAGATTTTGCATCGTGATGTGTCATGTCGCGTTTTAATTGGATCGTGTCCGTGTTTGACAAAAAAAATTAAAAAAAGTGAGAATTCGTGTTTTATTTTTATTTTTTTACCAAACACGATACGAAACCTCACTTTCTTTAAGTCGTGTTTATGTTAGGTAAAAAAATTGAGATTTTTTGTCGTTTCGTGTCGTGTTACGCTTTAAGTATATTATGTTCGTGTTTGGTAAAAAAAATAGATTCCGTATTGTGTCGTAGCACTTTTACTTGAGTCATGTTCGTGTTAGGTAAAATTATATTTCATGTCGTGTCGTGTTACGTTTTAATTAGATCGTGTTGATTAAAAAATTAAAAGAAAATTTCAAGTCGGGTCGTGTTACTTTTGGATCATGTTGGTTAAAAAAATAAAATTTTGTGTCGGGACGTATCGTGTCGCTTTTATTTGGTCGTGTCTTGTTAAATAAAAAAAATAAGATTTCACATCGTGATGCGTCATGTCGCGTTTTATTTGGACTGTGCTCGTGTTTGATTATAAAAAAAAGATTTTGTGCCATATTGTGTTGCTTTTATTTGGATTGGATTCGTGTTCGGTAAAAAAAAAATTATATCGTATCGTACCGTGTAATCTTCTAATCAATTCTTAATTTTTGTATCCTGTATTAAATTAAAACATTGTAAAATTAAATAATTCTTAATTTTTGTTACCATTTTCTTATCTTCCTTTAATGATTAGGTCACATAATTTAGAAATGGAAAATGTTATGTGTCCCAAACAATTCCCCCAAATCATCCCCCAAATAGCTTTAAGTGTTATACCTTATGGTATGGGTCCCGCCAGGGCACAACTCATCAATGCTATTTGGGAGAGATTTGGGGGAGTTATTTGGTACCCATAGCACCACTCTTTAGAAAAACATGATTCATCGATAAATAATATAATGGAAAAAAAATGATTGAATTATCATTTATTATTCATAAGTTCGATGATAGAGCGCATGAAAATATTTGTAGCGTTCTTAGATGCACGCAAAGAAAAACTATTCAAGCCACTGTTTAGGAGCTTTCGTGTAGGATTGTAAGAAAAATGTTTGTACCAACTGCGAAGCTTGGCATAGACAAGTTGTCATCTTTTACGTGCTATGGGAGTTGAGGAAATCACCATTTAATGTGAACTCATTTGTGCTTGATTACTGCATTCGAGTGTAGGTGTCAATCAAAATCTCAAATCACATGGATGAGAAGAGATTTGGAGTACAAAATGAGGGATTTGTGGGAAACAAAATTTAGAAAAAGAAATATTTTATTTTTTTATTTTTTTTGCGTGGATTATAAAAATTTAAGTGTATTTCTATAAAAAAAATCAGCTCAAAATAACACTTTTTGATATTTTAAAAAAATGAGTCAATTTTTGACAATATTTGAAGCAGCTTTAAGTAGGGTAAAAAATTGATTCATTTTTCTAAAGTATTAAAAAATATTATTTTGAACTGATTTTATTTTTAGACATACACTGAAATGTTTATAACCACGCAAATATCATCTTCCATGTTGCATGATCTATGAAGTACTTCAGGTGCAACATAGTATGAACATCCAACAATATCATCCACACGCAAATTTGCACGTGTAAAAGAGCTAAAGTTTTTTCATTTGAAATGACACAAGAAATGCAAACATAGAAAAGAAAGAATATTCATTTGTGAACTAAAGACTTTGCATTTGTGCACTTTTTTTGTACCCATAGCATTTTTAGTTCGGTATATTATTGGTATATATATTTATTTTGAATGAATTAAATAAGTTGGGTTAAGTGGCCTAGTGGTAAATTTATAGTGTTTGGTGCTTGAGATCTTGGGTTCAACTCCTAGGGAGCACACTTATTATTAAGGGTCAAAGATTGCGCCTTGGGCCTTAGGGCCTCGGGCACTTGGCGATTTCTAATGTGCATTAAATCTTTTCAAAATCGTTTTAATTTTAATTAAACCGTTTTTAAGTCTTTGAATTTTTCTTCCACTATAGCTGCTAGCGGAGATACTAGTGGGTTAGTTGGCTAAAACTTCTACCCACCTCTACCCACGCTTTTTACCATTTCCATTATATAAGAAAAGGCTACAAAGTCAAAAACGAATAGAAAATCACTCTCACGTTATCTGCAAAACTTCTTTTACTATTTTCTGGAAATCACTTTCTCAGCAAAAATAATTCTTTTACTTTCTACTTTTCGTTAATTTTTGGGAGTGCTGGAGTATCCTGAGAGTTCAAAGATTTAACACAAAGCTGGTGTGTAAATCTGATCGTTGAATCCTGAGTGGGGTATTTTCACGAGGATGACAGATACAAATTTCAGCGAGCAATTTCACCTTTTGGACTTTTTGTCAGACACAAACCTCGATCGATAAGTCCTTCTAATTTTATATATTTCGAATTTGGATTTTTTCGTTTATTTTGCATATATTATTTCCAACAATCTAAAGGTGAATTTGGTGGTTGTTATTCTACAATCTGCTATGGAAAATCCTAATGCAAAATACTCTGAAAAACCTGAACTGTTTGATGGAAAGAATTTTAAGAGATGGCAAATGAAACTGTAATTTTATCTGAACTGTTTAATGTCCTCACCAGATTCTATATTTTGGAAAGAAGCGATAAATAGTGAATATGATTCTATTCTTTTTAACAACACCTGGGAGTTAGTTGACTTTCCTAAAGGATGTAAAACTACTGGATGCAAATGGATATTTAAAAATAAATTAAAAGCTGATGGTTCTACTGATAAATTTAAGGCAAGATTGGTAGCTAAAGGGTATAGGCAAAAGGAAGGAATTGATTTGTTTGGCACTTACTCTCCGATTACTAGAATTACATCTATTAGGATATTAATTGCTATTCCTTCATTACATAATATTATAATTCATCAAATGAATGTTAAAACGGCTTTTTTTAATGGAGATCTTAAGAAGAAATTTATATGGATCAACCCGAGGGGTTTGTAGTCCAAGGCCTAGATAAAAAAGTGTGTAAACTTAAAAAATCATTATATGGACTGAAACAAGCTCCTAAACAATGGCATGAAAAATTTGATCAAGTAATGATCTCTAATGGTTTTAACATTAATGAAGAGGATAAATGTGTTTATAGCAAATTCAAGGATAATTCTGGTGTGATTATTTGCTTATATGTGGATGATATGCTTATGTTTGGAACTGATATGGATGTAGTTAATAAAACTAAAAGTTTCCTTAATAAGCAATTTGATATGAAAGATTTGGGTGTTGCTGATGTTATACTTGGAATTAAAATAATTAAGAATTCTGAAGGAATTGTTTTAACCCAATCTCATTATGTAGAGAAAGTTCTTAGAAAATTTGAACAATTTAATTGTATTCCTGCTGAAACGCCTTATGACCCTAGTTGTCACTTAAGGAAACATTCGGGTCCTGGTGTATCATCATTAGAATATTCTAGATTTATGCATAGTCTATTGTATCTTATGAACTGCACTAGACCTGATATTGCATATGATGTGGGTAGACATAGCAGATACACTTGTAATCCTGATAATGAACATTGGGACGCTTTGATTAGAGTTTTGAGATATCTAAAATACACAATAAATTATGGTATTCACTATATTAGATATCCTTATGTAATTGAAGGATTTTGTGATGCTAATTGGATTTCTAATAATGATGAATGTAAGTCTACGAGTGGCTATATTTTTGCCTTGGAAGGAGGCGCTATATCTTGGAAATCTACCAAGCAAACGTGCATAGCTAGATCCACTATGGAGTCAGAGTTCATAGCATGGGATAAACTATGTGAAGAGGCTGAATGGTTAAGGAACTTCATATTAGATATTCATTTGTGGCCTAAACCAGTTCCAGCCTTGTCCATTCACTGTGACAGTCAAGCAACGATCGCAAGAGCACATAATAACTCCTACAATGGAAAGTCTAGACATATCAGGAGGAGACACAACACAGTGAGACAATTATTGAAAGATGGAGTTATAGCAATCGACTATGTCAAGTCAAAGGAAAACCTAGCGGATCCATTGACTAAAGGGCTAGCTAGAGAGCTAGTTTAATAAAGATCGAGGAGAATGGGCCTAAAGCCTATTAATATCTAAATCACCTATAATGGAAACCCAACCCATATGACTGGAGATCCCACGATCTGGGTTCAATATGATAACAAAGTTATACGAGTGATTTGTTGGGGTACAAATTTAAGTTTTACTTAAGACCCATTCGTATGATGTAGTACCTCTGTATCGATAGAGGATGAGATTTAATCTCTCAATGCTTTCTATATCTATTATTCAGTGGGGTGTGAGATACAGTACACTCTTGATAAAAGCGCCTATATGAGTGTGGTAGTGGGGCCGCTTCCTATGAGAATTGAGGTTGATTCTTTAGAGCACTCAAGAAACCTGGGCATGCTCAAGGCCGAAACGATCACAATCGTGGGAACTCGATGATGATTGTTGGGAGTCACGTGTGTATTCTATTGACCTAAGTTTATAACAACGGTGAAATAGTTCAAGACATCAGTTCACTATCAACAGGTAAACTCAATAGATCAACATAAAGTAAAGGTTCAAGTCGAATGACACCTTCCCTTTTTACGTCACTCCTTATGGTACTCCAAAGCATCTTTTTATATTTATTTATTTCATTCATGTGGGGGATTGTTCGGTATATTATTGGTATATGTATTTATTTTGAATGAACTAAATAAGTTGTGGTAAGTGGCCTAGTGGTAAGTTTATGGGATTTGGTGCTTGAGGTCTTGAGTTCAATTCCTACGGAGCACAATTATTATTAAGGGTCAAAGATTGTGACTTGGGCCTTGGGGCCTCGGGATCTTGGGGATTTATAATGTGCATTAAATATTTTCAAAATCATTTTAATTTTAATTAAATCGTTTTTAAGTCTTTGACCATTTCCTCCACTATAGCTGTTAGTGGAGATATTAGTGGGTTAGTTGGCTAAAACCTCTATCCACGTTTTTAACCATTTCCCTTATATAAGAAAAGGCTACAGATTCAAAAACGAATAGAAAATCTCTCTCACGTTAACTACAAAAATTCTTTTGCAATTTTCTGCAAATCACTTTCTCTACAAAAATAATTTTTCTAATTTCTACTTTTCGTTAATTTTTGGGAGTGCTGGAGTATCCTGAGAGTTCAAAATTTTAACACAAAGCTAGTGTGTAAATCTGATCGTTGAATCCTGGGAGGTGTATGTTCACGAGGCTGACAGCTACAAATTTCAGCGTGCAATTTCACCGTTAGGACTTTGTGTCAAACACAAACCTCGATCGATAAGTCCTTCTAATTTTATCTATTTCGAATTTGGATTTTTTCGTTTATTCTGCATATATATTTCCAACATTTTCTAATATTTTTATATAATAAAAAGTTGCTTTCGATAATTTTGATAAAACTGCCAGCCAAAACTGAGCTGGATCAGTTGAGTTGAAACAATTTAGTGCCTAATATTCCGATATTATTACATGTACCTATATAGTAACGAAGGCAATTAGACTCGGGTAATGGTTAATGAAAACGAGGATGATTTGGGGAAGCAGGTCGGTCGAGCAAAGCAGTTGGGTTATAGGGCAGCAGGTTAATAATTCTAGGTAGATGTAGGGTGTGGAAAGCTGGTGGAAATGGGCGGGTTATGGCTTCATCCGGGTTAGTGGTGTAATTTTAATGGAGGTGTAAGTGTAAGGTGTGTTAATGGGAGAGAGAGAGAGAGAGAGATAAGGGTTGGAAGGTTGAAGATGATGAGGTGAGAAGAGAGAGAAAAAATAAATCTGATTGGTTAGTTGGGATCTTTGAACGTGTGAGCTTTTGAGAGGGTGTTATGTGCGTAGGATGTAAGTGGATATGGTACAGGTGAGGGAGATTATTTGCTGTATTGTAGTGTTGGAGAGTAATGTGTGTGTATGTAGGTACTTTATTATATATATATATATATATATATTACACGCGTAATAAAAATATAAAAACTCAAATATACGCATATAAAATATTAAAAACTCACAATAATATAAATGAGGCCTTTCAATGGATGCCAAAGTCATTTGAATAACAATCTCTTACTCTTCTCCTCTCTCCAGCAGCCCACTATTTTAATCATTTTACTGTTAATTGAGGACCCTTACAATGAATGCCAACATTCATTTGACAATCTCTTAGTCTTTTCTAAAATTTGTTCCTCTCCCCAGCGTCCCTCTATTTTAAATATATATGTATATATATATATATTTATATTTACAATACACGCGCAATAAAAATATAAAAACTCAAACATGCGTATATAAAATATTAAAAGACTCATAATAAAATAAAAATAAAAATATAAAATAAAGAACACTAAAAATATAATAAAGAAAATATTAAACACGGGCCTAAATTTACATCACGCACATTTTATATAATAGTTAAATAAAATAATAAAATACTAAAAATAAAGACCCTAAAATAATAAAAATAATAATAATAATGACACAACTTGAATAAAATATGTATCTATATTAATACTAATAAATATAATAATACCATATATACACTGAGCAATTATAGGATAGGTTAGGTCTCCATATTTGAGTTTACCATATTACGTACCATTATTTGTACGTATATATTATGTCAGAAATGATAAAACATAGTTTCTAATAACAATTCATGATAAAAAAAAATGGATGTTAAATTTATCGATACTATAATTTCAAACTTTTTCCAATTTAGTATATCATAATTTTGTTAATTTATTAGATATAAAATTAGGATTAAGAATTTTACAAGACACCCGTGCGTTGCACGGGGTACATGCTAGTAATAATAATCCTTGAAACAAATCACATTAATTTTTTTATCAATTGAACTGTAAGGAAGCAAAATTTGAAAGAGTATTTATGTCATCAATTACTTTATATGAGAGATTCTACCCAATTATAATAATTAGTATAGTAGAATTAATATGACATTTGGTGTTGTTTACTAGTACGTTGTTCACGTTGATTTGTTACTAAATTGATATACAACAAAGATTAAATCTATGTGAGTGGGGGGTGGGCGTTGTGATTTTTAAAAACTTTTGGGGTAGGGTTATAATTAGTGTACTATTGTTCCAATTTTCATATTTTTGTGCCAAGTTTCGAGTTTTTGTGCCAATGAAATTGTCGAGTTTTTGGGCCAATGCAATTTTCGGATTTTTGTGCAAAGTTTTTGAATGCCAAGGGGTAGGGTTATAATTAATGTACTATTGTTAAGGCCTTGTAACATGAATTGCATGTATTCATATTGAATTTGAATTTGAATTTGAATTTGAATTTGAATTTGAATTTGAATTTGAATTAAATTGAATTAAAATTGAATGAAATTGAAATTGAAATTCAATTTCAATGTAATTGAATTGGCATAAATTCAAATTTAATTTGAATTGGCATAAATTCAAATTTAATTTGAATTGGTTATGAATTCAAATTTAATTTGAATTGGTATTGATATTGGTGTAAATTGATATAAATTGGTTATAAATTGAAATTGAATTTCAATTGGTATTGATATTGGTATAAATTGGTATAAATTAGTATAAGTTGGTATAAGTTGTAATTCTTATGCATACTTTAAGTTCCATAATTAAATGAAATCTCTCCAATTATGATAAGACATAATTAAATGAAACATATTTGGAATTACATATAGTGCTCATGGATACTAGCCTTCTAGTTCTTATGTGTACGCATTAAATAGCCCTTAGACTTGTTCGAGAGTCATTACCCCTATAATGATATCTCTCGAATTGATCTGTTTGGATAGTTTAGGACTACATAGTTCTGTATAATAATATTCTTAGTGGCTTAAACTTGTTACTTATGGAAGAAGTTCTGCAGTCGTATCTTAATGTTCAATGGGTTCATACTAGATTGGCAAGTGTGAGTGTTATTTCAATTGATAAATTGAAATAACACTCAAACTCGCGAATCTATGTCATGTACTTAGAGAATTATGGGGATATGCTGACGAATTTTCCTCAAATTGGAACAATGTGCATGGGCAGTTAAGTATATTACAGAAATATGCGGCCTTCAATGAGATATGACCACTCACCCTTTAGTGGAGATGGAGGAAATATGAATTAATATTATAAATTGAATTTTAATTTCAATTTCAAATTAAAATTAAATTTGAATTGGATGGCTTATGTGTAAATTTACAATAAGTCAACTTCTTATACAACACTTGCTTCGGGGGTGCATGCCCGAATGTATTCTAATTTAAATTTACATTAAGTCAAATTCTTATATAACACATCCCCTAATGTTCACACTTTTGTTTATACTAATCCACTAATATATGCTTTTACCCGTAACATGTGATTGTTTGTAGTAGCTTGTCACACCCCACCCAATTCTAGTGTCGACCGCCACCAAAACTAAATCGGGTGTGAGAAAAAAAATACCATTATTAGCATGAGACAGATATGAAACATATTAAAATCAATCCAAAAGATCTATAATTGAGTCAATCCAGTATAATAATAACTGAACGACTCAATTTAATCCAATCTCTGAAACTGAATAAAATACTACTACGAATATCTGAATAAAACTATACGACTATGGAACCTAATGGCCCACCAAAATTATAAACTGAGTCTCAATACAAATTCGAAGGAATGAAAAACTAATCTAGACTACTAAGCTCAACTAAAATACTCCGACTGCGCCTCGTAGATAATCTCCAAAGGTCCTATGCAACAACTCCAGCACTAAAACTCGAAAATATTAATCAATGCACGAGGTCAGAGCCCCGAGCATGAATACACACTACTCCCCTCAAATAGGGTCCGTGAACCCAGACAATAACATTATACACAATAAATATCACAATATATTGTTTTAATTAAACGAGTAATTAAAGGCGATAATTATAAATCACTAACTACCCGTAGAGATCCCCATTTCAAAAAGCACACCAGTATGATTTTAAATTCCCAAGTCCCACGGTGTTAATCTTATATAATTAACCCAAATTTTATTAATGTTTTCACTTTTTATTATGGTGGTTCTCCCGCCCCGGGTGATAATTTCCACCAAAGTGTCACACTTCCCCTTGCCAAAACGCTAGCCGAATCCATTTAGAATGTCGTTCCCGTGCAATTTGACAAGGTTCCACACACAACATGACATAAATTGCCAACTGACCCGTTTAAACTGTCACTCCCCTCACATTATGTTGCCACCAATTTTAATACCCTTTTTTTTATCTTAGACATTAATTCATAATTTTTTAAATTACACAATTTACATAATCCCCCACCTTTATTATCGATGTGAGACCCTCAAAATACCCCCTAGTCCCATACCTAAGGGTCCCCAAGTTATAAATATCTCCTACCCTATGTATAAGATAAATTTCTAACTTAAATCTCGACATATTCTCATGCCTAGGCTAGCGTAACGATGATAAAATACCAAAAATCAGCCCACCCCCAATATGACAAAATCACGATAATCTACCCTCACTAGTCCTGTACCTAGAAGGCGTCCTAAAAATATAGGGAGAGAAACATACCCAATAACCTGACATCACAAAGGTATTTCACTAATCACACAATCAAGCATAATAAATCAACGTATAAAAGTACGCATGATGGTCCAATTCAATTAAATCTTAATTTCACAAAATTAATCCCAATTAATTTTTTTAAATTAAAGCACCGAGATTTCATCATTAATACATCTGATTCCAATTTTCATTATCTCTACATAATTATGTGAGTTAAACGCCCCCAAATCCATTTAATTCAAAACTATGATTTTTCTACATGCAACCTACACCAATAAAATCCAAAATCCACTCGTGAATCCTACGTACCCAAGGGTTATTAATATTATCATATTAAAAGATCTCATAAAAACAACCCCAAGTTTTAGTGTCCACTTTCTCTAATTAGGTTACTAATTGGCTTTATGAAAAATATGAAATTAAGGGTTTAGGCGACACTTAAAATGCATAATACTAAAGGAAAGGAATAGATTATTCATGCCTGTAATTTAGATGAAGAAAATTTGGGTTGGCGTTGGACTGCTATTGAGAAAACACCACTTGAACCTTCACTTCTTGAGTTAAAACTTGTTAAACGTTGGGTCTAGGGGTTGAATATGAGAGGAAATATCAGTGGAAAGGTTTACTGGAGAAGAGTTTGAGAGAAAAGTGATTTTAAAAGTCCTAGCCCCGTAATAGTTTGCTATTTAATGGTTTAAGAGTTGGAAATAACCAGGACTCTAAATTAAACCATCGACTTAGTGTCGCTCGAACGAGGTGTCCTGCCATTCAAATGACATGTGACGTCGTTCGAACGACATGCGATCGTTTAAACAACCTCCACATCCAAAATGCAATCTTTTAAAATCTCACATTATAATTTGATAAATATTATTAAAAACGTACCTGTGAGTTAAATGTTTAAAAATCCATTTTACTTTTTATTATAGACCCGAATTAATTCCCGATTGACAATTTAGTAATAAAACCAAGTGAAATTCTTAAAGACCATTAAATCCAAAATTTAATTTTTTTCACCAAATTAGTTAAAATCATTAGTTTTTTTCACCTGAATTTTTGGTGTTGTCTTTGTTGCTACCTGGGCCAAAGGCACCAAGTGAGGACATCGGTGTCTACCTATCTCCGTCGGTAGAAGAATTAAATAAGTTGTGGGAAGAGGGTGTACAAGTGTTTGACTCGTTTAGAAAAGAAGAGTTTACATTGAAAGCTATATTGATGTGGGAAATTCATGATTTTCCAGCTTATAACAAAGATGAGTTTACATTGAAAGCTATGTTGATGGAAAAGGGGAGTGGTCGTAAGATCAAGGCAATGAGATATGACCGAGGAGGAGAATTCACTTCGAGTGAGTTTCAAGAATTTTGTGAAGCAAATGGAATTCGTCGACCAAAGACAGTTCCTCGATCCCCTTAGTAAAACAGAGTAGCGGAAAGAAAGAATCAAACTGTCCTCAACATAGCTCGGAGTATGCTCAAAAGCAAGAAACTGCCCAAGGAATTTTGGGTGGAAGCAGTGTCATGTGCCATTTACTTGTCCAACCGATCTCCAATAAGAGGTGCTTGGGGAAAGACACAAGCATGGAGTGGAAGAAAACCAGGTATCTCCCACCTGAGAGTTTTTGGGAACATAGCCCATGTACATATACCAGACGAGAGAAGAACCAAAATTGATGACAAAAGCGAGAATTTCATCTTTATTGGCTATGACAACAACTCCAAATGTTATAAATTGTACAATCCTAACAATGGAAAGATTGTAATTAGTCGAGATGTGATATTTGATGAAGAAGGAGAATTTGATTTCGGCTCAAATATAGACTTCAACTTCTTTCCCGACTTTGAAGAAGAGAATGAAGAAACCATGATAGAGCTAGAAGGAGAAGTTCAACAAGAGACCAGTACTCCACCTACCTCACGAACATTAACTACTCATGGAGACTCATCACTATCGTCAAGTGAAAGATTCAATAAAAGAGTTATTCCCCGCACAAGAAGTCTACAGGATCTCTATGAGGTAACCGAAAGACATGATAATCTTACACTCTTCTGCCTCTTTGCCGATTGTGAACTAGTAAACTTCCAAGAAGCTGCATAAGATAATAAGTGGAGAGACACGCTGAATGAAGAAATCAAGGCCATTGAGAAGAATGGCACTTGGGAACTCGCTTCACTTCCAAAATGTCAGAAGGCTTTCAGTGTCAAATGGGTGTACAAAATGAAGAGAAATGTTATGGGAGAAATAGAAAGACACAAGGCGAGGCTAGTCGCAAAAGGATATAGTCAAAGAGATAGAATTGACTATGATGAGGTATTTGCTCTCGTTGCCCGCTTAGAAACTATGAGATTAATTATCTCCCTAGCAGCTCAAAATAGGTGGAAGATTCATCAATTAGATGTAAAATATGCATTTCTAAATGGAATACATGAAGAAGAAGTCTAAATCGAGCAACCTTTGGGATATGTGGTGAAGGGACATGAAGATAAAGTCTTGAAGTTGAAGAAAGCTCTCTACGGGTTAAAGCAAGCATCAAGAGTGTGGAATAGCCGTATCGACAAGTACTTTCAAGATAATGGTTTCAACCAATGTCCCTACAAACACGCTTTATAGATCAAGATCAAAGATGAAGATATTTTGATCATGTGATTATATGTGGATGATTTGATTTTTTTCCGGAAGTAACCCAAACATGTTCAATAACTTCAAGAAAGAAATGGCGAAAGAGTTCGAGATGACATATAGTGGACTAATGGCGTACTATCTTAGCATCGAAGTTAAACAACAAGAAGACAGAATTTTCATCTCAGAGGAAGGCTACCTAAATAAGATCCTCAAGAAGTTCAAGATGAATGACTGCAAGTCAATTAAGCCACCAGTGGAGTGAGAAGCTAAGCTATCAAAGATTGACGAAGGCAAAAGCATAGATCCAACTTTCTTCAAGAGTTTGGTTGGAAGTTTACGCTATCTAACTTGTACAAGACCTGACATCCTCTATGCAGTTGGACTTGTAAGTCGATACATAGAAACCCTAACAACCTCACATTTTAAGGCTGTAAAAAGAATTATTTGTTGTCTTAGAGATGATAGAAAGAGCACCACATGATTCATTTTCTTTATGGGAGATATCTTTTTCACATGAATGTCAAAGAAAAAACCAATTGTCATAGCCTCTACATGTGAAGCTTAATATGTAGCCGCTACATCATGTGTTTGTCATGCAATTTGGCTAAAAAATCTTCTGAAGGAACTGGGTTTGTCACAAGAGGAGCCAATAGAGACTTTTGTTGATAACAAGTCAGTGATAAACCTGGCAAAGAATTCAGTTTTTCAGCATCGAAGCAAGCATATCGATACTCATTTCCATTACATAAGAGAATGTATTACACGAAAAGATATGAAACTGAGGTATGTAAAATCTCGAGACCAAATTGCCGATATTTTTACCAATCCAATGAAGTATGAGGACTTTGTCAGATTAAGAAATTCTCTTGGCATAACAAAACAAGTTTAAGAGGGGGTGTTGAAATATAAATTTCTTTTTATATTTAATCAACCATTTTCTAAGAAGCATCCAAAGTTAGGTAAGGTGTGTTTATTTATTCTTAGTGCTTCATTGTGGTTGAATCAGTGGAAGCAAATTGTGTGGTTTATGAATATGTGTATTAATTTAGTTTAAACCACATTAAGTGCAATTGATTTTTCTTATAGTATAAATACTCATCATCCTTGAGTTTTTAGAATCATCAAACAACAAGGAAGATAATAAGCAAAGCTTATTAGTTGTAATAGAGAGAACTTAAGTTGTAAGAGTGTTTTCTTCTTTATAATAATATTTGAGTGCTAAATACAAGATAGTTGTGTGAGTGTCTTTGAAAGCTTATTTCCACAAGAAGCAGATAATTGAACTTGTTGTTCATCCATTGAGCTTGGAAAAATTAGCTATGGCATTATTTTTCTATAATTATAGAAATATCTTATCTTGCATTATTTGACTTTGCGGGGTCGATACTAATTTTTCATTATTTTATTTAAGGGGATGGGGAGTGGCCCTGGGGGTAGGGCACTGTAATACCCCGTAATTTTATTGATTTTTATTTAATGGATTAATTGAATTAAATGAGAATTAATTAGAAATTAATCCGGATGTAAATACTAATGATACGTGAGTTCGTATTTGTTTATGATGTCAAAAAAATTAAATATTACTGAGTATATGTGGTAATATATGAGTATTGAAAATATTAAAATTGTCGCGAGTCAGAAATATGACAATTTGAGAAATTAAGTTGGAACGCGCGTGTCAATCGCGTTCGGAATGAATTTAATTAGATTAAAAAGTAATTTATATTTTTATCAACCGAATGGTCATTTTGAAGGCGCCAGCATGTCCGGAAGGGTCGATATAGTCAGAAAACACTAGCCAGGGGTTTAGTTTGGGTCCCAGGGCATTTTTAGGCCAAACTGGCAACCAAGAAGGGTATTTTGGAAATTTTAAAAATTAAGTAATTAAAACCCTCTAATTTTAGAGTTTAATTATATATTATTAGAGAGGCCACTAAGGCCATTATCATCAAAAGACAAGAGAGTGGGCTACGGGGGTTTTGAGAGAAGTTGGAGAGAGGTTACAAGAGGTTTCAAACCAATATCATCACCCATCACCACCATTTTGGAAGGATTTGTGACGAGAAAAAGGAGAGAATCATCCTATAATCACCAACAATAAATTTGAAGAAAACCCTAAGGCAAGTGATTTGATGTCATTAAGTTCAGTGAATATTTCCTCCATGTTTAGTGTATAAATTTTATATGCCTTGAAAGTTTTGATGAAAACCTAATGGGATTATTGTGGAACTCATAATTGTGGATAGGGATTGCATGTAGAATGGCTATGAACGAATTCAGTACCCAAAATACAACTTTTGATGATTTGAAAACGGATTAATAAGAAGTCTTTGTATTCAATTAAATTTTGGGTTCATGTTCATAGGGTTTGGGGCAAGATTTGGGAATTTGTGGTTATTACATGTTGATTAGTAAGATTGGACCACAAAAATATGTTAACAAATGACCTATAGTGATTTAGAGAAGTTTGGTAATATAAAAACTTAATTAGTATGCACTTAGGATTGATTTGGAGAAAAGAATTGTGGTGAAAAACGAAGTTGGGAAAATTTTGGGCGTTCTCTTCCATCTAGTTAGAAGACCAACCCAGGTCGTTCGAACGAGCTTCTAATGAGATTCTAGTGCCCCTTCTAATGAGTTCATAGTTCGTTCAAAGCCATTCGTTCGAACGACACTCATTCGAACAACCTCGTTAGAACGAGATTTCAGTGACTTCTAACGGGTTTACAGAATGGTCTTTTTCGGCCCGATTTTAGTTTCGAACTTTTCGTAGGCTTATTTAATTGAGTGTTATTCTTCCCTTGTTGATTAGTGGGTTTAGTTGTCAGATTGGAGTACGTTAAGGATTAAAACTTTTAATTATATAAAAGACCTGGGCACTTCTATGGGTTAGGTTGTAAGTACTTGAATTTGCGACGTGAGAAGTGTTGGCGATCTATATTGTATATTATCCGGGAACTTGTAAATGTACAACGTTTAATGACGGTGTAGGGATGTAAAATATACCTCTATTAATATTCTAAGATATCTAAGATGTTTGAATTCTTAGTGTATGGACTTATATGTGTATAACATACCTACCATACCTGCTATCACAGGGAGGTCGGCTTTCGATCAGGGCCATCTATTCTTTGTGTGCCTACGGGGGGATTTAGTTTGGTACCTCAAGGACATAGTTCAGAGAATGACTTATTGGTGAGTTAATAAGTCAGCTGACCATGGGAGCGTAGGTATGTGCATGACCCATGGGTATGTGAACTATGTTCACCTCCATTATGTGTGATTGATGCTTATTGAAATAGTTTCTGAGAGATTCGGAATACGTGGTCCTTATGTACGTGAGGAACCGGGATTCGATAGCAGAGTATGTGTGCACCGCGGCTTAGCCTAGGGGTGCCATTATTGTATATTTATAATGAGATTAAAATACTGATAATTGAAATGGACTGGTTATTAAAGTAGGAATGTGAATAATTGTGACATTTTTAGTAGAGTTAAAAACAGAAAATTCATAGTAATTATTATAAAGAATTCTGAGGAATAAAAAGTAAGACTCTCAGTTTATATTAAGATGTCAGGAATTGAATTTTAAATTGTATAGTAAAGTTAGGTTGTGGATTGGACTAGTTAGATAGTGGAATAACTAGAACTGGTACGGGTACATTAGGAGTGCACAATTAGTTGAGAGGTGAGGAACTCATGCGATTGCACGCACTATCATGTATTTTATATTCACTGTTTAATGATATTAAGCACTTGTTGTATTTTAAACTGTTTTGACAATTGGGCTCTAACCCGTTTGCTTTCAAATCTATTTTCTTTTAAAAACCTTTTAGGTGCCCAGCCACAAGGACACCAATCTTAGGAATTGCATTCCAGTGACGTGTTGTAGCTGTTGTGGAAGTTACAGGACCTGGATTATAGATGCCTCCACTTTTTACTTTGACTCCAATTCAGATTTACTCATCTGTAGGGCATGTCGCCCTTTTCTCTTAGAGACAACTTACTTATTCAGTTTTATTTCAGTTTTGGTTTTAATTAATTAGTGATTCAGACTTTGTATTTGTTTTATTCAGTATTCAAATTATTCAGAGGAGTATTCCTCCAGATTGATTTTATTCCATTGTTATTCTATTGTGACTGTGATGTGGTTGTGGTATTAGTATTTCATAATTTAAATTGGTAGTATGTCAATCTAATTTAATTAAAATGGACAAATTACTTTTTAAATATTAGGTGGCTAGTAATTGTTAAAATGTTTTTCAACAGTGATGCTATGAACTGAGCCAACTTGACATTTTGTATTAATTTGAATAAAGGAGTAGCTACCCGGTATTTAATTAGTTGGGGTGTCACAGGTGGTATTAGGGCATCAGGTTCTAGTGTCCTTAGGATCTGTACGGCTTGTTATGTTTCCGCGTAGTGTTCTTTCATATAGAGCCCTATATTTTAGGATTGTTGTAATCTTTTTTGTATATTTCGCTCTTCATCTATTTTGAGATAATAACTGTAGACTTATAAAAATCTCTCTCATTTCAGATGCCTCCATGACGTGCACAACGAGTTCCCAGGGATGCTCAGCCCGAGCCACAGCCTACACCAGTTCAGGGAACCATGAATGCCGCATAGGTTGCTGCTATTGTGGCCCAAGCGGTAAATTCCGCTCTAGAAATTGTGCAACAGGCACCGCCTCAGGTGTCGGTAGCAGCACCAGTACAGACCCATGCATTCCTGTCTGCTTGGGAACGTGTTTGTGATGCTTTTCGTAAGGCACACCCTCTAAAGTTTGCAGGTAGCTCCGACGTCATTGTGTCCAGTCAGTGGAAGAAGGACATCCAAATACACTTGAGGATGTACAAGTGTACAGATGTACAGAGGTAGATACTGGCTATTTTTAAACTGGTAGGGTCAGCGTTGCAGTGGTGGGAATCCATTACCACCACGGAGGAGAGATATGTTCTTACTATTCAGGAGTTCTGGGTGCGGTTCGACCGCAAGTATTTTCCTTCAGCTGTTCACATTGAGATGAGGAGAAAATTGATGAACCTCAAGCAGGAGGGGAGGACAATAGTTGAATATGAGGCCGAGTTCACAAATCTTATGAATTTCGTTCCCGATGAGATTTCGATAGAGGAGAAGAAGATACAGAAGTTCATGGATGGGTTGATTTGTAGGATCCGTCAGCACTTACTGGGAAATGTCTCATTGGCCACATATTCTGATATGGTTAACGCAGCACTGCTTCACTGACAGGACCAGCGCTTTCACTTGTCAGATGGTAAGTGATCAGAAGAGTCCATCAATCAGGGCAGGATAGGGGGAAATTGTTCTAGCGGGGCATAATCAGTTCAGGGTCAGCATAAGTAGGGTGATCACAGCTCCCAGCAGGGGGATTCTAAGAGATTTTGAACTGGAGGTTTCATAAATGGACATAGAGGTTTTCATTATAGCCATCAGGGTTAGCATGGCCATCAGGGTCAGCACGGCCAGCATGGCCAACAGCAGCAGTTTCATCAGGGCCAAGATGGTCAGTGGAGGAATGGCAACGGTCATCAGGGCCGTGGACAACAGGGTCATAGAGGGGGAAATTTTTCGAGAAAATGTTTCATTTATGGCATGATTGGCCACAAGTGCGAGGAGTGTCCTGATAATGGAAGGGCCCCACAGCAGCAGCATCAGGGTGCTCGGTATGAGCCCCAGAGACCTATGTTTCCCGCCGCCCTCCTATCACCACCGCATATGCCAGCTTTGCCACCCATCCCAGCAATCCCAGTCCAGCAGGGATAGCTTCATTACGGATGAGTTTATCAGCGCCATCAGGCTGCAGTCCCACAGGATCCACCTGCTATTGAGGGTATGTTCTCTATTCAGGGGACTATGGGGAGTATTTTATTTGATACGAAAGCCACACACTATTTCATTGCCACGAGATTTGCTCGGACTATAGGGTTGTTAGACACTGCATAGAGCACGATTACTTGCATAGATTCACCGTTGAGTAGGGGTTCTGTGATTTCTCTTATTTGTAGAGGTGTGGGTATAGAGATCGGGAGGTTTACTTTACCTGCTCATATGTTAGTATTAAAGATGACTCAGTACGATGCGATCGTTGGTATGAATTGGCTAGTTGCATATCGAACCATGATTGATTGTTTCAGTAGGAGTATTATTTTTTCCATACCCGGGAAGGAGATGTTCTTAGTGGCGATGCCTAGTCTTAAGAGAGGATCGTCCACTCACTTGTATTATATAGAGGAGGATACCTCTAAGGAAGTGGTCATACCACTCGATTCGATTCTCGTTGTTAGTGAGTTCGCTGATGTATTTCAGAATATTCCTGAATTACCACCTAGTAGGGAGATAGACTTTATTATCGATTTGATGTTGGTCAATCGGCCAAAAGCCGGCCGCCTTACCGTATGGCTCAACAAGAGATGAGGGAGTTACGGGATCAGATAGAGCAGTTATTGGGTAAGGGGTTTATTCGTATGAGTACTTCACCGTGGGATTCCCCTGTGTTATTCGTGAAGAAGAAACATGGATCGTTGAGGTTATGTATAGATTACCAAGAGTTGAATAAAGTCACGATACGGAATAAATATCCGTTGCCCCGAATCGATGACTTATTCGACAAATTGAGAGGAGCGGCCTTCTTCTCAAAGATTAACTTTCGATCGGGATACCATCAGTTGCGTATCAAGGAGCAGGATGTCGCAAAAACTGCCTTCTTGACGAGATATGGTTCCTACGAGTTTTGGATTATACCGTTTGGTCTAACCAATGCCACGGCCTTATTTATGGACTTGATGAATAGGGTGTTCAGAGAGTTCCTAGACCATTTCATCATTGTCTTTATTGATGACATTCTAGTTTACTCCCAGACAGAGGAGGAATAGATAGGTTTTGCAGACGCTGCATCAGAACGAGCTATATGCAAAATATTAAAAGTGTGGGTTTTGGCTGAAGGAGGTACAATTTTGGGGGCATATCATTTCAGACAGGGGGATATCAGTTGATCCGAGGAAGGTATCGATGGTGAGAGAGTGAGGACAGCCCACGACACTAACTAAAATATGTAGCTTCTTGGGCTTAGCAGGATACTACAAGAGGTTTATTCGGGGTTTCTCTAAGATAGCGGGTCCTTTGACACATCTGACTCGTAAAGGTGTGCCATTCATCTGGACTGATGCCTGTCAGTTGGCATTCAATGAGTTTAAGGACAAGTTGACCTCAGCACCAGTGTTAGCATTACCCAGACTGGGAGTTGAGTATCTAGTCTACACCGATGCGTCCTTATAAGGACTTGGGGGTGTACTGCAATAGGAGAGTGAGGCTATAGCTTATGCTTGCCATAAGCTTAAGCCTCATGAGAAGAATTACTCCATCCACGACTTGGATTTAGCGGTAGTCATATTTGCTCTTCGGATTTGGAGACACTATCTCCGGGGGGAGAAATTCCGTTTCTTTATGGACCATAAGTCTCCATAGTAACTCTTCACACAGAAGGAACTTAATATGCGTCAACGTCGGTGGCTTGAGTTCATGAAGTATTATCAGTTCGATATCTAATATCACCCAGGGAAGGCTAACGTGGTAGCAGACGCGTTAAGACGTAGTCCAGTAGGTGAGGTGGCCGAAGTGTGGAGAGCAAAGTGGAAGGAGTTGGGACACCAGGATGTAGTGGCCCGATCATTCATGTCTATGATGACTGTTACACCTCAGATTGTTACGAGAGTGATACAGGCCCAGGCAAAAGACTCGATCTGTCAGGAGCAGATAGTTTGATTACTAGCAGAGGGAGACGAGTCCTATACCGTTAGTTCAGACGGGAGATTACGCTTCAATGGGAGACTGGTTGTTCTAGAAGGGGAAGACTTGCGACACGAGGTAATGACAGAGTCGCATGGTTCACGGTACATCCTGGTGGGGATAAGATGTACCAGGACATGAGGTGGAAGTACTTGTGGAGCGGGATAATGAGAGATATTGCCGAGTTCATTTCTAAATGTGCCACTTGTCAGCTGGTAAAGGTGGACCACTAGAGACTGGTAGGACTTCTACAGCCATTAGAGTTTCCTATGTGGAAATGGGAGAGCATTTCCATGGATTTAATCATGGGATTACCTACCTCACAAAGGGGTCACGACTCCATATGGGTAATCATTGATAGGTTGACCGAAGTTGCTCATTTTTTGCCAGCTCGAACAGACTACACTACGGGATAATATGCCCAGATTTTCATAGAGGAGATAGTGAGACTTCATGGGGTGCCTCTCAATATCGTGTCTGATCGAGACAAGATATTTGTTTCAATATTTTGGGAGAGTTTCCAAGAGGTCATGGGTACGGAGTTGCGACTGAGTACGGCGTATCACCTACAGACAGATGGGAAAACAGAGCAGATGAATCAGATGTTGGAGGACATGTTGCATATGTGCATCCTAGATTTTAGAGGTGGTTCGGAACAGTACCTTCCACTAGTGGAGTTTGCTTATAATAACTCTTATCAGTTCACCATTGCCATGGCTCCATTCGAGGCGTTGTATGGTATACCTTGTCGTTCCCCAGCATGTTAGTTAGAGGTGGGGGATAACAAACTCCTTGGGCCGAAAGTGATTCAGGATACTTCGGTAAGGATAGAGATGATACGTAGCCGTATTCAGGTAGCTCAAGATCGACAGAAGAGCTATGTTTATGCCAAGAGGTTCTTCAGAGAGTTTAAGGTGGGGGACCAGGTGCTAATCAGAATATCTTCGATGAAGGGGATTATGCATTTTGGGAAGAAGGGGAAACTGGCACCAAGATATGTCGGGCCATTTCCTATCATCGAGAAGATTGGGCCAGTAGCGTATAGACTTGGGTTACCAGAACACTTGCATAGGATTCATGACGTGTTCCATATTTCCTTGCTAAGGAGATATCATAGGGATGATTTGGCCCATACTCACATTGCTTTAGAGGACATCGATCTACAGCCCGATAATTCCTACGAGGAGGGGCCAATTGCTATTCTGGACCACAACGAGAGAAAACTGAGGTCAAAGATAGTACCGTTAGTACGTGTCCAGTGGCGGCATCATAATGCCGAGGAGTCCACATGGGAGCGCGAGGATGAGATGCACGAACGTTATCCAGAGTTATTTTTACTAGGTATTCTTTAGTTTCGAATTTCAGGACGAAATTCTGTTATTAGGGGGGAAGTATGTAATACCCCGTAATTTTATTGATTTTTATTTAATGGATTAATTGAATTAAATGAGAATTAATTAGAAATTAATCCGGATGTAAATACTAGCGAGACGTGAGTTGGTATTTGTTTATGATGTTAAAAAAATTAAATATTACTGAGTATATGTGGTAATATATGAGTATTGAAAATATTAAAATTGCCGCGAGTCAGAAATACGATAATTTGGGAAATTAAGTTGGAACGCGCGTGTCGCTCGCGTTAGGAATGAATTTAATTAGATTAAAAAGTAATTTGTATTTTTATTAACCGAATAGTCATTTTGAGTGCGCTAACATATCAGGAAGGGTCAAGATAGTCATAAAACACTAGTCGGGGGTTTAGTTTGGGTCCCGTGGCATTTTTAGGCCAAATCGGCAACCTAGAAGGGTATTTTGGTAATTTTAAAAATTGAGGAATTAAAACCCACGAATTTTTTAGTTTAATTATATATTATTAGAGAGGCCACTAAGTCCATTATCAGCAAAAGACAAGAGAGTGGGCTATGGGGGTTTTGAGAAAAGTTGGAGAGAGGTTACAAGAGGTTCCAAACCAAAATCATCACCCATCACCGCCATTTTGGAAGGATTTGTGACGAGAAAGAGGAGAGAATCATCCTATAATCACCAACAACAAATATGAAGAATAAACCTAAGGCAAGTGATTTGATGTCATTAATTTCCATGAATATTTCCTCCATGTTTAGTGTATAAATTTTATATGCCTTGAAAGTTTTGATGAAAACCTAATGGGATTGTTATGTAACTCATGATTTTGGATAGGGATTGCATGTAGAACGGCTATGGACGAATTCAGTACCCAAAATATAACTTTTGTTTATCTGAAAATGGATTAATAAGAAGTCTTTGTATTCAATTAAATTATGGGTTCATGTTCATAGGGTTTGGGGCAAGATTTGGGAATTTGTGGTTATTACATGTTGATTAGTAAGATTTGACCCCAAAAATATGTTAAGAAGTGACCTAGGGTGATTTAGAGTATTTTGGTAATATAAAAACTTAATTAGTATGAACTTAGTATGGATTTGGAGAAAAGAATTTTGGTGAAAACGAAGTTGGGAAAATTCTGGGCATTCTCTGCCATCTCGTTAGAAGACCAACCCAGGTCGTTAGAACGACCTCGTTCGAATGAGCTTCTAATGAGATTACAGTGCCCCTTCTAACGAGTTCATAGTTCGTTCGAAGCCATTCATTCGAACGACACTCGTTCGAACGAGATTTCAGTGACTTCTAACGAGTTTACAGAATGGTCCTTTTCGGCCCGATTTAAGTTTCGAACTTTTTGTAGGCTTATTTAATTGAGTGTTATTATTCCCTTGTTGATTAGTGAGAATAGTGGTGAGATTGTAGTAAGTTGAGGATTAAAACTTGGAATTATATAAAAGACCTGGTGACTTCTATGGGTTAGGTTGTAAGTACTTAAATTTACGACGTGAGAAGTGTTGGCGATCTATATTGTATATTATCCGGGAACTTGTAAATGTACAACATTAAATGAAGGTGTAGGGATGTAAAATATACCTCTATTAATATTCTAAGATATCTAAGATGTGTGAATGCTTAGTGTATGGACTTATATGCGTATAACATACCTGCCATACTTGCAATCACGTGAGATCAGCTTTCGATCAGGGCCATCTGATCTTTGTGTGCCTACGGGGGGATTTAGATTGGTATACAAGGACATAGGTCAGAGAATGACTTATTGGTGAGTTAATAAGTCAGCTGACCATGGGAGCGTAGGTATGTGCATGACCCATGGGTATGTGAACTATGTTCACCTGCATTATGTGTGATTGTTTCTTATTGAAACGATTTCTGAGAGATTTGAAATACGTGGTCCTTATGTACGTGATGTATCGGGATTCGATAGCAGAGTATGTGTGCACCGTGGCTTAGCCTAGGGGGGTCCATTATTGCATATTTATGATGAGATTAATACACTGATAATTGAAATGGACTGGTTATTTAAGTAGGAATGTGAATAATTGTGACATTTTTAGTAGAGTTAAAAACGAGAAATTCATAGTAATTATTATAACAAATTCTGAGGAATAAAAAGTAAGACTCTCAGTTTATATTAAGATGTCGGGAATTGAATTTTAAATTGTACAGTAAAGTTAGGTTGTGGATTGGACTAGTTAGATAGTGGAATAACTAGAACTGGTACGGGTACATTAGGAGTGCACAATTAGTTGAGAGGTGAGGAACTCATGTGATTTCACACACTATCATGTATTTTATATTCACTGTTTAATGATATTAAACACTTGCTGTATTTTAAACTGTTTTCACAATCGGGCTCTGACCCGTTTGCTTTCAAATCTATTTTCTTGTAAAAACCTTTTAGGTTCCCAGCCACAAGGACACCAAGCTTAGGAATTCCATTCCAGTGACGTGTTGTAGCTGATGTGGAAGTTACAGGATCTTGATTATAGACGCCTCCACTTTCTACTTTGACTCCAGTTCAGATTTACTCATCTCTAGGGCATGTCGCCCCTTTCTCTTAGAGACAACTTACTTATTCAGTTTTATTTCAGTTTCGGTTTTAATTAATTAGTTCCATTGTTATTCTATTGTGACTGTGATGTGGTTGTGGTATTAGTATTTCATAATTTAAATTGGTCTTATGTTAATCTAATTTAATTAAAATGGACAACTCACTTTTTAAATATTAGGTGGCTTGTAATTGTTAAAATGTTTTTCAACAGTGATGCTATGAACTGAACCAACTTGACATTTTGTATTAATTTGAATAAAGGAGTAGCTACTCGGTATTTAATTAGTCGGGGTGTCATGGCTACATAGTCTCGATGCTTATGTGGATATTCGGATGAAGAAGGGGAAGGATAAGGAGGTATCCCTGATTGTCGCGTCCACGATTATAAGTAATCCGACAGTTTACTTTTTTTAATTGCATTATAATTTTTTTATTCTCTTATTTAACTAATCATGTGCTTTTTGTCATCTAAGGCACGCACTCACCCAGGTGCTTGGCACTGATCGCAAGAGGAGGACAAGGGGGTGAGCTCGCAGGTGGATAAATCTAGGATCATCGGATTTGAGACAAGCAACACCAAGTTGGATCGAACGGTGGACTCACATGATGCAAAGTTATCCCATTTGGAGGCGACGGTCCAGGATGTGTTCTCATTCATGAAGAGTTCAATGGGAGGAAATCCTAAGGGGAAGGGAAGGAGAAGGTGGAGGAGGACGAGGATGAGGATGTGGACCTCGCTACTTCATCACTGACACGTGCGGACTCTGATGATCCATTCCCTTATTTATCTCCCTTTGAACAATCGATGATGACACTCTGTTGGCCGAGCGTGTTTATATATGGCATATTTGATGGCCAGTGGATAGGGCGGGGGTTCAGGGAGACGAATACCATCAGGGTATGCCAGTTCATGGACGTGAGCTTCAAGACATCGAGGTCAGGGTGCTCATCTCGCATGTGATACGCGGGAAGGATAAATCCCCGCTGTGGTTGCGCAAACTATGGGGCACGATGCATATTAATGGGTGTATCAATTCGTATATCGTGTGGCCTATCCACCTCGTCAAACCTACCCCATACATGTAGTGAAATTATTTGAAATGAATTATTTGAATTTGTTACATTTGAATTATATTTGGATTATATCGTGATGTATATTGTTTTGAATGTATATTTGCATTATCTCTATTTTTTTGGATATATGATGCTTGAACAGGTACAACGTTGCTATAAGAGGTAAAAATATACTACTGGGCAGTGGCCATACTGCCCAGTATATTTTTTTTCAATTTTGCCTAGAATTATGATGGTCACTGATCGTGACAATGTTTTTTAAAAGGTCACTGATTTGTCACATTCAATAACCGTGACAAAGCTTGTCATGGTCCTTGACTGTGACATGACCATGACAAGTCTAATGAACTTGTCATGGTCAATGACCATGACAAGTCCGTGACAACAAAAGTTATCACCCCCAGACTTGTCACAGTCATTGACCTTGACAAGTTGGACTTGTCACGGTCAATGATCGTGACAATCCGATAGATTTGGTGTAGTGTTTTTAACTCGCGAAAATTTTAATAAATTCATATTCGCATATTACTTTATATACTTAATAATATTCAATATAATTCACATCAATAAATACTAACCCTTATCTCGCTAGTTAATATTTATTTTAATCTAGATTAATTATCAATTAATTTCCCAAATATAATTTTAATTAATCCCACGTTTAAAATCAATAAAAATACGGGGTATTTTATACTTCCCCCTTATGTCGGAATTTCATTTCGAAATTCAGGAAAAATATAAGATATCTGGTAAGAACGAGTTTGGATATTTTTCACGCATCTCATCCTCCCTCTTCCAAGTAGATTCCTCGATATTATGATGCCTCCCGTGAACACGTACTAACGGCACTACCTTCGACCTCAGTTTCCTCTCCCAACGGTCTAGGATAGCAACTGACCCCTCCTTATAGGAACTATCGAGTTGTAGATCAATCTACTCTAAAGTTATATGAATGTGATCCTACTCATCTTGAAGTTATCTCCTCATTGAAGAAATGTGGAACACATCATGAATCCTATGCAAGTGCTTTTATAACCCAAGTTTGTAATCCATTGGCCTAATCTTCTCAATAATAGGGAATAGCTCTACATACCTCGGTGTCAACTTCCCTTTCTTCCTAAACCTCATTATCCCCTTCATAGGAAATACTCGTAGAATTACCTGATCCCCCAAACTAAACTCCCTGAAGAACCTCTTGGCATTAGCGTATCTCTTCTATCTATCCCGAGCATCCTATATACGAATTTGAATCACCTCAATCCTGGATCACCTCTAGCACAAGTAGCTTATTCTCCCCCACCTCTAGTAAACACGCTAGAGAACGACAAGGCCTACTGTATAGTTCTCAAATGGAGCCATGCCAATAATAAACTGGTAGGAGTTATTATAAGAAAACTCCACCAGTGGAAGGTACTGCTCCGAGCACCCGCCAAAATCAAGGACACATTCGCAACATTTCCTCTAACATCTGATTCATCCTCTCAGTTTGCCCATCAATCCGCGGGTGATAGGCCGTACTCAATCGTAACTATGTACCCACGGCCTCCTGGAAGCTCTGCTAAATTTGAGATACAAAAGTATTATCCCTGTCGGACACGGTATCAAAGGACACCCCGTAAAGTCGCACTATCTCGGCTATAAAGATCTGGGCATACTTTACTATAGTGTAATTTGTCCGGACTGGCAGAAAATGAGCTACCTTAGTCAATTGATCCACAATCACCCATATAGAATCGTGACCCCTCTATGATGTAGACAACCTTGTGATGAAATCCATTGAAATGCTCTCTCATTTCCACGTAAGAATATCTAACTGATGTAATAAAAATGTTTGTACCAACTGCGAAGCTTACCATAGATAAGCTGTCATCTTTTACGTGCTATTGGAGTTGAGGAAACCACCATTAAATGTGAACTCATTTGTGGTTGATTACTGCATTCGAGCGTAGGCCAGATCATGTGTCAATCAAAATCCCAGATCACATGGTGAGATGAGATTTCAACAAAGACCTTACCCTCTCATGCTTGTCAATCTCCAATCATTCACATCATGACTGGCTTTAAACTTTTTGAACTATTGAATTGGAATATGTGAGTGTGGTTTCGTGCAAGTACCCAGGTTTTTTGAATGGAATATCAAAGATGGCCAAACATAAATATGACTTGGGGTACTATAAAAATAAAATAGTATTTGAGAGAACTTCTGACATATTAAAAAAATTAAAAATTAAAAATAGTAAAAATTATCTCGTTGTAATGAAAATATTAACTAGTCATTTTTTTACGTTAACCCAGTACCAGTACAATACATGTTTTAAGGTTTTATAATAATAATTCTGGAAACAAAACACATTAATTTGTTTATCAATTGAAGTGGAAGGATGAAAGAGTATTAATGTCATCAATTACTTTATAGGTGAGATTCTACCCAATTATAATAATTAGTATAGTAGAACTAATATGACATTTGGTGTTGTTAACTAGTACGTGGTTCATGTTGATCTATTACTAAATTGATATACAACAAAGATTAAAGCTAGGTGGGTGTAGGTGTGTGTGGGGTGGGGTTTGTGGTTTTTAAAAAAATTCCGAGTAGAGTTATAATTAGTGTACTATTGTTCCAATTTTCAAATTTTTGTACCATGTTTCGGGTTTTTGTGCCAATGAAAATTTTGAGTTTTTGTGCCAATGCAATTTTCTGATTTTTGTGTCAAGTTTTTTGAATACCAAGGGGTAGGGTTCTAATTAGTGTACTATTGTTAAGGCCTTATAACATGAATTGCATTGGTATTAATATTGAATTTGAATTGAATTGAATTGAAATTGAAATTCAATATTAATGGAATTGAATGGGCATAAATTCAAAATGAATTTGAATTGGTATTAATATTGGTGTAAATTGTTATAAATTGGTTATAAATTCAAATTTAATTTGAATTGGTATTGATATTGGTGTAAATTGATATAAATTGGTTATAAATTGAATTTGAATTGGTATTGATATTGGTGTAAATTGGTATAAATTGGTTATAAATTGAAATTGAATTTCAATTGGTATTGATATTAGTATAAATTGGTATAAACTGAAATTGAATTTGAATTTGAATTTGAATTGGTATTGATATTGGTATTAATTGGTATAAATTAGTATAAATTGGTATAAGTTGTAGTTCTTTTGCGTACTTTAAGTTACACAATTAAATGAAATCTCTCAAGTTATGATTTGACATAATTGAATTAAACATACTTGAAATTACATATAGTGCAAATAGATACTACCCTTTTACTTCTTTTGCATACGCATTCATTACTCCTGTAATGAGATCTCTCGAATTGTCCCGTTTGAACAGTTTGGGACTGCGTAGTTTCTGTAGAATAATATTCTTAGTATCTTAAACTTGTTACTTCTGGAGGAAGTTCTGCAGTCGTATCTTAATGTTCTATGGGATCATACTAGATTGACAAGTGTGAGTGTTATTTCAATTAATAAATTAAAATAATACTTACACTCGCGAATCTATGTCGTGTACTTGGAGAACTATGGAGATATGCTATGGAATTTTCCTCAAATTGGTACAATGTGTATGAGATGTGAAGTATATTACAGAAATATGCGATCTTAAATGGGATAGGACCACTAACCCTTTAGAGGAGATGGAGGAAATAGGAATTAATATTATAAATTGAATTTTAATTTCAATTTCAAATTAAAATTGAATTTTAATTTGATGGCCCATGTGTAAATTTATATTAAGTCAACCTCTTATATAACACTTACTTCGGGGGATGCATGCCTGCATGTATTCTAATTTAAATTTACATTAAGTCAACTTCTTGTATAACACATCCCCTAATGTTCACACTTTTGTTTATACTAATCCACGAATATACACTTCTTACCTATAATATGTGATTGTTTGTAGTAGCTATGATGGGTTATCCTAAATATATAGAGTGGATGAGTGGGACAAATAGCATAAGGGATATGTCTCACATAGGTGGTAATGAATCTGTGAAATACACATAGAGATATCATAATCATGAAGAGTTTCCATGTCCGTGTACTAGATGTAAGAATGGTATGGTCTTTGAGTCAAAACTGTTGAACTACATTTGTTTAAGATGTGATGTGCAAGATAGTTATTGAATTTGGGTTTTTCATGCATAACCGAAAGTTCCTTTTGTTCCCAAGCAACCATCACAACAACCTTCAACAAGTAGGATATATTTACAAGGGGAGGATGAAAATGTATATCATAATATGTTAGAGGATTTAGTTGATGACGCATACATAGTTTATGCAGTGGAAGAGAATGAGGTCACTGATGATATACAAGGTTTAGGTGCTCATGAAGATATTAGGATAAACCTTGACGAAGACTACCAAAGTTAAAAATTTAAAGCAATTCAGCCATTATACTCTGGTTGTTAGAAAGATTAAACAACTTTACAAGCAGTGGTAGGTTTGCATAGTTTGAAGACCCAATATGGTTTGCCTGGCAATAGCGTGACAGGAATTCTAAATTGGGTGAAGGGCTTACTAACCAAGAAAAATACTCTTTCAAATAGTTATCATGCTATGAAGAACAATTTGAAAGGTTTGGGAATGAAGTATAAATCAATTCATGCTTGTGTGTATGACTGCATACTATACCGGAAGGAGTATGAAAATCTCGATCGGTATGCGATGAACCTAGATATGTCCAATCTACTTGCAAGGAAGTCACAAGATCAAAAATGCCTCAAAAAGTGTTGAAATATTTCCCTGTTGGTCCTAGATTAAAGGGGTTTTTCACATTACCATGGATAACGAAGACTATGGCTTGGCATTCTTGGACAGAAGTAGGGGATAATCTCATGTGTCATCGTATTGATTCTAGAGCTTAGAAGATGGTGAATTACGAGTATTTCGATTTTGCTCGAGAACAACGTAACATTCGTTTGGCAATATCACCAGGTGGTTTCAATTCATTTGAAAATCTAAGCACCAATCAGAGTGTATGGCCAGTGATCCTAGCCCCGCTCAAGCTCCCTCCTTCACAGTGTATGAGACCTAAATTTTTGATGTTGTCTTGTTGATACCAGGGCTAAAGGCACCAAGTGAGGACATCGATGTCTAGATGGATCCTTCGATAGAAGAATTAAATGAGTTGTGGGAAGAGGGTGTACAAGCATTTGACTGTTTTAGAAAAGAAGAATTTACGTTGAAAGCTATGTTGATGTGGGAAATTCATGATTTTCAGCTTATGGAACATTATCCGGTTGTGTAGTACATGGCTATTTGGGCTCTCATATTTTTGGTGAGGAGACTGAATCTCTTCGTCTCCCCGCTAACTCAAAAAATGTATACCATTTCCATAGGAGGTTTTACCCTCGCTCATAGTTTCAGATTTGAGAGAGATTCAAATATTTTATCCAGAAGGGTTGAATATTCGCTACTGTCGAGAAAATTTTCAGGTTTAGAAATTGAAAGTAAATCGTATGATTAAGGCCCTAATATGTCAGGTAAGAATCCTAAATTTAAGAATGTCAATCATAAGAAGACCATTGTGTTGGATATGATACACATAGAGAAGAACATCACTGAACATATTGTGGGCATATGCCTTGGGGGGAGTCATTCGAAGGATAGAAAAAATGCACAGAAAGACCTTAAATCGTTGAAACATAAGCCACAACTATGGTTAAAATAATATAGTAGGGGAAGGACAATAATTCCCCCGGGTGCGTTTACTTTGACGAGTGAGGAAAGGAAGGTTCTTTTAGACACAATATATAATTTGGAGGTTCCATCTAATTTTTCGTCCAACTTGCAAAGGATTGTGAATTATGCTACCCATGATTTACATATGTGTAAGTCCCACGATTTTCATGTGATCATGCCATTGGTTCCTCTATTATTTAAGCAAATTTTCTCCAAGCACAAGGATTTGCAGAGGGCTATTATGAAAATCAGTATCTGCTTATCACTTTTATGTGAGAAGGTAGTCAATCGAGATCACATAGCGGCCGCGAAATTGGCGGTGACTGAAGCGATTTGTGTGTTGGGGAAGTACTTTTCCCCACCATTCTTTGACATAAGTGTTCACTTATTGATACACCTATGCGATGAGGCACTCCCCAGTTAGATATCAGCGGATGTATTCGTTTGAAAGATTGATGAATGTTTTTAAATATTACTCTAAGAATACACGATACATTGAAGGATAAATTGCAGAGGAATATATCACCGTGGAGTCATCAATCTACACTCGGGAATATATGCCTGACTCGACCAGTGTGGATGATATTAATGAATTCGTCGATGAGGGTGGTCATGTGATGGGCAAACGAGTGAAATTAACGAGTTTACATCATGAACAAGTAGCTCGTTATCTATTTGACACACATGAAGATGTCGAAGAATGGAAAAAGTAAGTTTAAATTATTTTAACTTTTACATTATTTTAGATTATTTTATACATGATTAATTTTATAATACATTCGTCACATTAATTTTATGCAGGAAATATAAAGCCCGTGAGAATAATAAAAGGCAAAAAATAATGGCACAATCAGACAGCGAATTTAGGTTGTTGTTGTCACATAATGTAATTATAATGAAAATGGTTGTTATTTAATGTCACATTACAATAAAGATTTCGAACTAACCTGATTAATTTATCTATATTCTCAGCTCTTAAAGACGAGTGATGCGACATCAAAACTTGCTCGTCTAGCCACTAGATCTTTGTTCATGGAATAAGAGTACAAAAAGTATCGACTAAACGGTTACGTATTTGATGCAAGGGAGTACGGGAAACGTACAAATATACAGAACTCGGGCATTTCATACAAGGCACTTACTTTCTGTTGAGCGAGTGTGAAATATAAAAACCTCGTTGAAGCTGAAATAACTTACTATGGTGTAATTTCAAATATATTCGAATTGGACTATGTAAGCTTCAAAGAGGTTGTATTTTACTGTGATTAGGTAAGAGTTGAGGATAAAAATGCTTGTAAAGTTGATCTTGACACCAATTTGATCATGGTTGACTTGTCCAAGTTGAAGAGCAATGAACACGTGAGCGATGAGCCGTTTGTTTGTGTTTTTTAAAAGGTCAAGCAAGTGTTTTACTCGGAGAATATAAACAATAAGCCATGGTCAATCATCCTACATGCACCAAAGCATCTAAATAGTAGTGTGGATGACTTGGATGCTCATACCAAATATCAATCCATTTTTTATGATAACCCTAATTTGAAATAATTTTTAGATTTTTAATAGTTTGCCTAGATTTGTACTTGATCAGTTTTACTGCATGTAATATTCTAGTGTTTTATTATTATCAGACATCAGTTTAATACTTTTAATTCATTCGTACTCGATCTATTTACTGCATGTAATATTTAGATTTAATTCTTAAGCATTAATTCAAAGTCAATGACCAGTGGGTGTATTATTATAGTGTTTTATTACCATCGAACATCATTTTAATGCTTTAAATTCATTTATACTTGATCAGTTAACTGCATGAAATATTTAAATTTAAGTATTAAGCATTAATTCAAAGTTCATGACTAGTGGGTGCATTATTCTAGTGTTTTATTATTATCGGACATCAATTTAATAATTTTAACTCATTCGTACTTGATCAGTTTACTACATTAATTCAAAGTCCATTACATGACTCGATATTGAAACAACATTTAGATTTATAATATCTTTATCTTGAATTCTTCTACTAATAACAACATTTTTTATCTTGTACCAATAATAACAAATTTTACAGAAAATTTCCTCAGGGCATTGCAGCAGCAGAGGCGACGAGGGATCCTCTGGCCCCAAAATGGGGAAGAGTTAGCTCATAATCACATTGCGATAGAGGAAATTGATTTATAACCTGATAGCTCAAATTTGGAGACATCGATGGCTATCTTGGACCAAAATGAGAGGACATTGAGGTCGAATGTAGTTCCACTTGTGCCTGTCCAGTGGGAACATCATAATATCGATGAGTCAACCTGGAAACGTGAAGATGAGATATGGGAGCAATATCAAGAATTATTCTTACCAGGTATACTTTTATTTTCCGAATTTTCGAATGAAATTCTGTTATTAGGGGGGAAGTATGTAACACCCCGTATTTTTAATTATTTTTAAATGTTGGATTAATGAAATTAAAATGGGAAATCAATTGATAATTAATCCTAATTAAAATAAATATTAACTAGAGAGACAATAGTTAGTATTTATTGATGCGAATTATATTTAATATTACTTATTGAATAAGGTAATATGAGATTACGATTTTATTGAAATTATCGCGAGTGAAAAATATGACGATTTTGGTAATTACGTCGGTACGCGCATGTCAGTCGTGTCGGGATTCAATTTAATGGAATAAAAAATAATTTATTTTTAAGTCACTCATATTATGAGTTCGAGTGCGCCAAAGTGTCCGGAAGGGTCAAAATAGTCAGGAAAGTCTACCCGGGGGTTTAGTTTGGGTCCAGAGGTAGTTTTAGGTCAAATCGATACCCCTGGAGGGTATTTTGGTCATTTTAATTTTTTAGGAAATAATACCTACGAATTTTACATTATTATATCAGTTGTTAGGTTAGACCTCCTAGGGTTATCAGTACCAAAAATAAGATAGATCAAAGGAGGAATAAAGAGAGGTGTCTCTAGGAGTTCCAAAGGGGTAAAACCACCAATCCTACACTTTTTGCACTACTACCACCACCACCGCATAGATCGGAGGAAGAGGAACGCAAATATACCCATCATCTTCAATAGATCAACCTTACAATTAAAGGAAAGTGTTTAAACTTCCGAATTTTTGAGCATTCATAATATCCATGATAGTATAAGATGAATATTGACATGATTATGTAAAGTTTGAATTAATTTTTGGAGAATTAAATTAAGTTCTTGGATGGAATTCATGTTAGGTTAAACTCCCTAATGTATGTAGGACGGAATTAATGAATTGGGATTACTCAAATGATAAAAATTATGGGTTGTATAATGATTCTTGAGTAAGTGGTGAACTAGGGTTCTTGAGAACTTAATTGGAATTAATCTGATTAATTGATGAATCTTGATGATTTAATAATTCTTGTACGTTAGAAATCAATTGTATGAGTTGGTATAACATTTAGAATAATTGTTTTGGAGTTCGGGAATGATTCATGAAGGTTTGGAGGTTAAAAATGTTTGAAACCCGTAGCCTATTTTAATGGAGAAATAGACCCCTGAAGCATTTCAAATGGATTCGACCAAGACCAAATCGATTCAGGGAGAATCGATTCGCCCTTAAGCAAATCGATTCGGCTGCCCAATTTTTGGCCACTTTCCCCTTTTTGTTTAGAACCTTTGGGAGACGTTCGATATTCACTTGTGGCATTATATTTTAAATATAATAGGGATTATATTAAAGTACCCGTAGGCATATGTTCGGTTTTGGGCTTGGTCTGATGAGGGGGAATTAAGGGCTAAACTTAATTAGGTTTAATTGAGAGAAAAACCTAAATCAGTTACTAATTCAAGTCATCAAAATCCAAGGGATAATATGACTTAGACCAGTAGGATATAAGTGAGTTCCTTACTGATATTTTGTGTAAGAATAAGGGATTACCTTCAAGTAGTGAGAAATACCAGGAGCATACGATGAGAAGAAAATTTGTACTTCATTGGTACGTGGGATGTTTGGGATATAAATATACTACGTATGAGACTTTTGAGGTGGGACGTGAACACACCTATATTGATGATATTTATAAATACTTAGGTTGTGTGACTTCCTATTTTATGTATTATTATGTGTATGACATACCTACCATGCTTGCTATCACATGAAGTCTTTTCAAAGGGGACAGTCTTATCCGGATGAGCCTATGGGGGAATTTTATATTAGTGCCTCAAGAACATAGTCTAGGAATGACTTATTGGTGAGTTTATAAGTCGGTGGTCATACGGGTGCGAGGGTATGTGCGTAGCCCATAGGCTCGGAACTATGTTCCCCTCCAATATGTGTGATTTTTATTGATACGGTTACTGAATGATTCAAAACATGTAGTCCTTCTTATGTAATTGATGTACGGGGACTTGATAGCAGAGTATGTGGGCACCGTAGGTTTTGCCTCTATGGGGTGCCATATTAGTATATATTATGATAATGAAAATATATATATATATATATATATATATATATATATATACACTTGCGATATGTTCTACTGTGTGAACTTAACAGATAACATGGATAGTGAAATCTAAAATAACCTAAGTATATACTTAGGTTTTTGCCTCTATGGGGTGCCATATATGTGAACACTTAACATTGAAGATGAAAACAATCTTCCTCGAGATACAAGATGTAGAAATATTCATTAATGTATTACGTGAGAAGTACAGGTGGCTATTATGAGTTAATAGTTTAGAAGATTAATGTGTTTGAATTTGTTAGGCGTGACAACAATAATTAGAGTGGTTTGGTGGTACGTTAGGCGAGCACACTAGTTGAGAGATGAGATTTCTCATCAAGAGAGAGCCCGCGTAACTAACATGTATATAATATATGCTTTTCATCATTTTCAATACTTGCTAAACTGTTTTCAACTATTTTCACTCGAGCTCTGACCCATTTATTCCAAATCCTTTCTGTCTTGTGTGAACTATTTTAGGTGTCCAACCATGGGGATGCCAGACATACACTATTAGTCGATTTGACATGTTGTAGTTGTTATGAGAGTTGCAGGTCCTCGTTATTAGATGCCTCCACTTTTATCCATTCAAATCTTGATGTAGTTATATTTCTATCAGGTCCTGCCGCCCATTTCTAGTTATTCTTATGTCAGAGATTTCTACACTCATTTATTTCAGTTGTTGGGATTCAATTTTATTTTTGGATCATGTGTACTTGAGACATTAAATTGGGAACTTTATTCTAGTCTTATCTATGCAGTCATATGGTTTCTTATTTATTATTATTTCATTTATGAGAATGGTGATTGTAATTAACTGCTTTAAATTGTCAAATATTAATTTAGTTGGTTAAATTTTTTTGACACTAGCTTAATTAACTATTAGGTGATTAATAAATAAATATTTTCGGCAATGATGCTAAGAATGAAACAACTGGATATTTTGATTTAATTAAATAAAGGATTGATCACTAATACTTAATTGAACGGGGTGTCATATTAATTAATTCTAAAAATTATAAGTCAACTAAATAAGTCAACTAAAGTGATATGTAACCGAGTTTTCTAAGTGTGAGGATATCCAAGAGATGTGATTAGATCGTATATTGAATTAATTTACGCTCTCTCGAGGCATAAATAGAAAAGTGACCATTTCATAATTAATTTTCACGGAAATATAACACGCAAATACATTAATTAAATAGAATAACATCAAATATGGGTTAATCGCACCCCTTGAATGGGAGGTTTAGCCAAGCATTCTCATACCAGCATACACACGATTCAATAAATTTTCAATAAGAGACATGAAGTTAAAATAAAAGAGATAGAAGTAAAATACTAAACAAGTATCCTTGTCGAATTGATTTCTTCAAGTTGAGTCCAATTTCTTAACAAGAATTATCTCACTCGATGACAATAAAAAGATATAAAGTAAAAAATAGTCCCAGAAGTTTTTCTAAGCGTACATTATTTTTTTGTACTTTATGAATTTTTTTCCCTCTCTATTTTATGCTAGGGTGTATAGAGTATATGAGTCCTTGTCCAAATGAGCTGGATCCCTTTTTTATATCTCACGGATGGTTTGTATGGGAGATATTTGACGAGATTTATACATATATGTATATATACAAATTGCTTTGGGTAGGTGCAGGTGGTCGACCGGAGTTTTGAGGTATGTGTTGGAATGGAGGGATATAAGGTGTTGGTTATGGAGGTATAAGGTAGTGTCTCAAAATGGAGGAAGAGGAGAAACGACACATTAACACGACACGAAAAAAAATGAAATTGACACCGTCTTTCGTGATCGGATCGTGTTTAGGTCTAGGTTCTTGGACCCGTCGTCGGGTTGTGTCGTATTTATGTCCAATTTCTATCACGAATTTGACCCGATAAGGACTCGATAGTGACTCAATTAAGGACACGATATAGATCCTATGTCGACCCACTATCGACCCTATTTAAACCAATTATCAAACCACAATTTAGATACACTGTTTTTTTAATTCCTCACTAACTGGTCTAATTGTGTCTAATCGTGTTGTGTTAGGCAGATGTAATCATGTCCAATCGAACTGTATTTACTTATCGTGTTGCCATGTCATGTTTTTAACGTGTCATGTTCGGGTTAAGAAAAAAATCACATCGTTGTGTCGTGTTCGGGTTCACTGAATTCTTATCGTGTCATGTCGGGTCGTATAAAAACAAGACTCATTGACCCGTTTTGCCACCCCTAGAGAGAATGTGTGATGAGAGAAAAGAGACAATCGTAAAAAATATGATTGGATTTTGGTATTTGAAATGAGGGGTGTGTGGGGGGAGGGGGTATTTGGTGTGTGTGAGTGTGTGGTAGTAAGGTGTGAGTGAGGGATTATTTGATTGTGTTAAGGTGTATGGTGTTACTGTGTGTATATTTAATTTGTACCAACTTAATTAAATCAAACTTAAAAACTAATTGAATATTTATGACTCAACTAAAAATATAAAAATACAAAAAATATAAAAAAATCCATTAAAATTAAAAATAGAATTCTAACCTACAAAATAATAAAAGACTCAAATAGAAATAATAAAAACTAAGCTAATGAAATAAAAAAAAATCAAAGAAAATAATTAAAAAAATCAAATAAATGAAACTCTAATAACAGTGACACAACTATTTGTTTATATAAAAACACCTGACATAAAAAAAATACACAAACCCTAATATTTACAACTACACGCACACAAGTAAAATATAGAAAGAAAAAAGAAAAACAATAAACCCGACTCAAATAAAAATCTAAAAAATATTGAAGTATAAATTAAACACACGTGATGTTTAGGTGATTGCTTGAGCTCGATTTAGGGTTTATGCATCAGTATTGATCTCGGCTATCTCAAAATGGCGTGGGCTCGACAAGCTCAAAATTGATTTATAGAGAACTAGCAACTCGACTCATTAGTATTGGCTTGCAAAACAAACAAATACGAAATATAAGGTCAATTTTATCGAGATTTAACAACTAAAATGCATCTATCTGGGGTATAAACTAAGCACTTTTTGGTGCTTATCACCTATTTTAACAAAAGCTCGTACATTTTAACAAAAACTAGTTAAAAAATATATTAGGTTTGCAAGAAACTGTTTTGTATAACCAAAATTATTTTATAAGAAAACCTTTTATATAGCAAAAGAACAATTTTAATATAAAATTCTTTATAAAAAACATGTTTTATATAACAACAACATTTTTTTTTTAAAAAAGACTAGTTTATAAATAAATCATTTTGTTTTCAACGGAAACTGTTTTATAAAAAACAGGTTCTAAGTTTTTTAAAATACATAAAATTATACCAATCATAAAAACAACGAAATAACAAAAAACTGTTTTTATACAATAATTTTTTTTATATAAAAACAATTTTTTTAAACAATGTTTTATTTGTAAAATTTTTACATTTTATAATGTTTTACATTTTTAGAATTTTTTTATAAAATATTTAGAGGTTTTTAAAAAAAAATATTCTTTTGTTTTTTCAAAACAATAAAATTATACGAATGCAAAAAACAACAAACTAGAAAATAAATTGTTTTTTATACAAATATATATACATATCTCAAAAAGAATTTTTGCAATTTGAAAATTTAATATTATCGAAGATAAAAACTTTAAAATTTATAGAATTTTAAATTACGATTTTTTTAAATATTGTCACCCAATATATTTGATCACTTGGGTAGCAAATTGACAAATGGTAATGAAAATGTTTTTTTGACATATTAAAAGTGTTTAATCTCACCACCGATATAGTTAGTACTTGACATGTGTTTCTCTGGTTAGTGTGGACACTTGTAATTATTTAAACAAGACCAAGGCAAATATTAAGGGTTCGTTTGGTTCTGTATTGTGAAAATTAGATTTAAATGATGTTTTTAAATACAGTTTTAAAATTCATTTTTTTGTGTTTATAATTATTGGTGTGCGTTTGGTAAACTTGTGTTTAAATACAGTTTTTTTTTTAAATTTGACAAAATTGACAATCATATATATATATATATATATATATATATATATACATGATATCCTCATTAAATATGGGAAAAAATACATCATATTAAATGTACAAGTATATAATTATATATATGTCTATATAATGATATTGTATGTATAATTCATTATAAAATTATATGCATACATTAATTGATAATATATTTGAACACATATGTATTGTATGTATATTTTATATTATTTTATACATTAACAATACATATATAAAACTTACGTAATTTTGTGTACATTTACATATATATTTTTATTTATAAAAATTACACAGATATTAATGTATTATATATGTATATTATATATTAAGGTATAAATGCATTAAATTATTAAGAATGAATAATTCCGAGTTTAAAAATAAAAAATAGAAGTTATAAAACACACTCAACTCGTTTTCTGACAAACTTGATTATAACAGAGAAATATTATAATACAGTGTTTAAAAATATGTTGTCAAACGCAGAAATGTATTTAAACACAAATAATAGAATTATAATTGTAAACTAAACTAAACAGGCACTAACTCTTAAAGATATTTTAAATCTTATTTAGTAAAAAGTTATTTTAAATTAACATTTAATCATTTGTTCAACTACTTTTTTTTTATTACAAGGACCCAGATGAGCTGTAATTACTACTTTGTAGTACATGACATGACTATAGGGCCATCACCATACAATTATTTTTTATTACAAAGACCGACATGAGCTGTAATTACTACTTTGTAGTACATGACATGATTATAGGACCCAGCACGGGACAATTATTTTTTAACACAGTGGCCATCACTTTAAAATCTATCCCCTTTTTTTTTTGGTGCTATTCTAAACAATTATTTGTTAATGCACCTAAAGCGGTCCGATGAGCTTGTCTTGTTTCTACACAACAATGGCCATCAACTTTAAAATCTTCATATTTTTTTTTGTGCTATACGAATAATTGTTTTAAATGCACCCAAAGTAGTCCCATGAGCATGTCTTGTTTCTTTCTACACAATGGCCAAAATATTTGACCGTGGAAAGTTGTGAGCATTTAACTAATGTTCACTTCAAACTAAATATAAACACCAGCATCTATAACAAAGAAACAGATAATGAAACTGTTGTTCATCCATTGAGCTCCCAAAAATTAGCTATGGCTGAGGCTGTTGTCTCTTTTGTGATGGAAAGGCTTGGTGATTTATTGATCGACGAAGCAAAGTTCTTGGACGGAGTTGGTGGCCAGGTTCGAAGGATTCGCAATGAGCTAAAGTGGATGCAAGTTTTCTTAAGAGAAGCAGATGCAAGGCAAATGGAAGATCAACGAATCCGCTTATGGGTTTCAGATGTTAGAAACCTCGCATATGATGCGGGAGATGTCCTTGAAAGTTACATTTTGAGAGTTGAGTCCAAGAGGAGAGGAAGTATAAAAAATATCCTAAAAAGATATGTGTGTATCCTAAATGAGTCCAAAACTGTTCACAAGGTTGGGTTAGAGATCCAAGATATCCAAACTAGGATATCTGATCTAAACACTCAGTTACAAACTTATGGGGTAAGATCTTTATTAGAGCACGGAGAAGGTTCAAGTTCTACCAATGAAAGGCAAAGCCTGTTAAGGCGGACTTACTCACATATTGACGATGTCGATTTTGTTGGGTTGGAAGGAGATGTAGAGAATTTGGTGGCGAGTTTGGTGAATGATGGAGATGGACATAATAAGTACTACCGAGTTGTTTCTATTTGTGGTATGGGTGGTCTGGGGAAGACTACCCTTGCCAAAAGAATATACAATCACCCTAATATTAAGCGTCATTTTGATGCTTTAGCTTGGGTTTGTATATCTCAACAATGGAACGGAACAGATATCTTGCAACAGATCTTAATTAAACTGTACCCAGAACAGAGGAAAGACATTGTGAAATGGAAAGATGATGAACTAATCAGGAATCTTTCCCAAGCCCTACAAAATAAAAAATGTCTGCTAGTTCTTGATGACATTTGGTCACCAGAAGCTTGGGAATTTCTAAGAAAAGCCTTTCCAATACCAAACATGGGTAGTAAGGTATTACTTACGAGTCGCAATACAAATGTTGCTACTCATGTTGATCCAGAAGGTTATCTCTTCCACCCAAGAATTCTCACCAAAAATGAAAGTTGGGAGCTATTTGAGAAAAAAGCTTTTTCAGAAGGGGGTCGTTCAGGTAGACATTTTTTTAGATTGTTATCACATATCAATAATTTTTATCAAGGTTTATACTCATAATTATTTATGCTAAGGATCATATCCAGACCTACCATATATTAATTAAAGTATCAGTAAATAAAGAATCTTTCTTAATGTTGTTGGCTATTATGACATTTCTTTAGATTGTGTTGAAAGTTCACATTTTGTTCTACGCCCTAGTTAGTGTCAGTTTTGAAAGTAGTCACATGAACCCTTTCCATTCTCATTTCAGTTATAAGAATTTATATTTATTGACCTTCTCGTCCTATTGGTTAAATCATTAAAAGTTGTAGAATCGAGGAAAAGGTATATTGATGATTTAAATACTTCAACCAATAAGAGCCTCTTTAAACCGAGCCAACAAAAACTCCATTGAAATGATTTTTTTTTTTGTGTGTTAATCTAATAACTTTCTCTATAACAGTGGATATTGGTACTACATATCAAGTTTGATATGACACTTCATGTTTGTAATATGCTTATTTATAAAATCAAATTATTGCTAATATACAACGTTTTAAAAACCTTGGGTGACACTGCCTGCATCAAATAGAACTAAGAATATAATACTACAATACCCCAGCCTAAGGCAGTGGAACAAGATGATACGAAATAATTTTATATATGTGATTTTCCGACCTATCGGAATTTGGTAGTAATTCTTTCATTTATTTTTTGTAATTTCAAGAACTACATATTTGTTAGAAAATGATTGAAGTCCAGTAGCAATTTAGAAAGGTACTACCATAGGCAATTGACTTTTTACGTGAAGTAAACCAAGTGGAAAATGTATTGAAGGCCAAAGAGTTCCTATAAATGATATTACATTGGATTTGAAAATAGTATAAGTTTGGTTGTGAATGTTCTATTTCTCAGAATTGGATTTAGTACAAAAGATTGTAGACCAATACTGGGAAGCTATTATGTATAGGCGATTTGATCTTGTATGTAAAGTAAAACACAAGGTCATCTCAATAATATGGTTCGATATTAATAATTTTTTTTTTAATTATTTTTATCATCGTCACGAAATCCACAATGGTAGAGATAATGCATGTAATCAATGACTAACATTGGAGCAAGAAACATATGCATAGAGCCACGATACTACTTTTACAACAGAGAATAATTGGACTGAAATTCCATTGTTCTAGAATTCTTTTGTATTTATAGGAGAAAAACATGGCCAGAATATATATCATGGATCCACATCATTCATTGTCTGAGTGAAGTGCTTGAGAATGTTTAATAGAACTCTAGAGGAAACTAGGTGAACTGTTAAAGATAATCACAAAATTCTTCTAGAGGGGAAGAATATTTTTACTTTATTTTTTTGTTTTGTTGACTGCTTCATCTACCTAGTTGTATACATAAATGAATTGTTTTTATATTTATATGAGGCAATGAAAAGTTATATCCTTTGTTCTTTTTCCTGTTTTAATTGTTGTTTCACAGATGTTGAAGATGTGAAAGAAATGGAGAACTTAGGATCTGAAATGGTTAAATATTGTGGCGGTCTTCCATTAGCTATAGTCGTGCTAGGAGGACTTCTAAAAACGAAGCGGACTTTGAGAGAGTGGGAGATAGTACGTGACAATATCAAGTCATACATAAGGATTGGTGAAGGCATGGGACAACAACACGGAGGAGTATCAGAGATATTAGTTTTAAGTTACAATGACCTGCCATATCAATTGAAGCTGTGCTTTGTTTATTTGGGTCAGTTTTTAGAAGACTCCGAGATAGAAGCGGAGAGATTATATCAGTTGTGGATGGCGGAGAGTATGGTATTGTCAGAAGATAAAAGAGAAAGCGAGACCATGATGGATGTGGCAGAACGTTATTTAGGCGAACTTGCTCATAGGTGTATGGTTCAAGTCCAGTTTGAAGAAACTGAGTCACGATTTAGAAAGTTCAAATCATGTGTCCTTCATGATCTCATGAGAGAGCTATGTTTGGTGAAGGCAAAAGAGGAAGAATTCTTCAAAGCTCTTGATTCTCGACATGAAAATCCTGGTACGTCTATTAAATCCACTTATTCTTCCACCAGTATAACTCGAAGACTTGTTTTCTATTTGGATGACAGAGAAAATAATAGCAAAAATGTCTTCCATAACATGGAAACATGTCAGAACCTTCGGTCGCTTTTATTTATCAACCCCTCTGGCAGATTTTATTAGGTACTTGTATCTTGGTCTCATCTCAACAAATTTAAGCTGCTAAGGGTTTTAGATATTGCTGATTTGTTTCCTGGATGGCCGTTCGCTATACTTGACTATTATAAGTTATCTAAAGCAATTGGTAACTTAATCCATTTGAGATACTTGAGGTTGAGGGGTAGCGATATTTTCCCAATGCTCCCATCATCTATAACCAACCTGAAACAGTTACAAACCGTTGAATTTTTTGGGCATTTGTTAATTATGTATCCATGTATGGGAAACATTCTACGAAAAATGGGACAACTGCAACATCTACGTCTTCCTGACTGGCATGAGAAAAGTTCAACAAAATTGCGGTTGGATGGGTTGACAAACCTAGAGACACTTCAAAATTTGGACCCAAATTGGTGTGACATTGAAGACCTCTTCAAATTGACCAATCTACGGAAACTAACAGCAAAAGGGTCGTTTAAATATGATCAGCTGGAGAGGATCATTCAGTGCATAATAAAACATGATCATCTGAGACACTTTTCTCTTGGGATAAAAGATTATGATTTTAGTTCAGAAAGAGGGCATATTGTTCTGAGAAAACTGTTTGGATGTAGCCGTCTTCATGAGTTGAGGATTGAGTGTAGTATAAGACACAAGTTACCACGAGAAGACCAGAATTACAATTTTAGTTTCTCTCCCAGCCTAACAACATTATATCTTTTTGATTGTGAACTTGAAGAGGACCCTATGCCTGCTCTGGGGTATCTTCGTAACTTACGCAAGCTCTTCTTAATCAGTGATGCCTATATGGGAAAGGAAATGGTTTGCACTACTATGGGTTTTCCTCAACTCAAACATCTAGAACTCTCGACGTTGTCAAACTTAGAGAAGTGGAGGGTGGATGAAGGAGGCATGCCTAACCTTTTACATTTGCATATTCTTTCCTGCAAGAAATTAAATACGTTACCGGATGGACTGAAATTCGTTACTACCTTACGAGAATTAGAAATTAGTGGCATGCCTGAAGCATTCAATAACAAGGTTATAGTGGTTAATGGTGAAGAAGGGGAAGACTTTACCAAAATTCGACACGTACCTTCCATCTCTATTCGATATTAATTGGCGGGAAACTAGCTAGCAATTAGGTATCTTTTTCTTCTCGTGCAACCGATCATATGAATGAGATACATTTCTTATTTTTATTTTATTTTTTATTTCATATTTGTGAAAATAAGTTTTTTTTAGTAATTGCATATATGGCCCCTGAGCTTTAGCTTTTGTAATTATGTAGCCCAAAATATATTTTTTTTAACTATTTTGCCATTAAACTCTTGTAATGCTACACCATTGGCCTTTCCATTACCTTTTTCATTAACTTTAACGAAAAATCCAAAAATGGCTATTCTAACCCCCACTTTGGTGCCAACTTATAAAGAAAACCTTTAATCAATTTATATATTGATTTATGATACTATTGTTAGCGAATAAAATCTTAACAATATTTTTGTGATATACAATTAATTTAGTTATTCAAATTATCCATATCTTACTTCAAAATACAACTGTTCAACTTTACGATAAATACAATTATATTGGAAATGTTGTGGTGCTCATGTTTTTGAATTATGTTTTGGCCTTACATGACATGACACGCCATACAATTTTAAAATGAACAAGACACGTTACAAAATCATCTTTTTAATCTTATATGAGCATGACCCTTTTAAAACACGACTAAAATGATAAATGATTACACCCAGATGAACATGAAAACATGACACGAAATGACATGAAAGTCCTTGAAATTCACACGATAAGTCGTTTTTTGTTGTTTTCTTTGTTGGAATTTTACGATACGAAGTTGTGTTGTGTTCGCGTCAAATCTACAACTCATTTTATCCTTATGTGTTGTCTTATTTTTTGTTTACTCGTGTTTTTGGGTTTCATCATATTTAATTAGGCAGATAAATAATTAACTGTGTTAGTCATGTTTTGAACGGGTCGTGCTCATGGTAGGTAAAGAAACAAGATTTCGTGTTGTGTCGTATTTGTGTCCAAATGGTTTATGTCGTGTCTTATCAGGGCACAACACAATTCCAAAACCGAATAACACAATTTGTTTAAAAATAATTGTACGATATTTTTTTAGTTATTTAGTGATGTCTTAATGTAAATCAAGGTTAATTTGAATAACTAAATTCATCGTGTGTCGCAAAAATGTAATTAAGATGTTAATTTTCTAAAAAACATTACAAATTCATATCTAAATTTATAAAAGTTAACAGAAGGGGCAACTGTGTAACGTTGCATTCTATTTTACTTATCAGCGTTGTGACTAAACTTTCAGCATATTCTTGCATGTTACTACTAGGTGCTAAAAATTATTAATTCTTATTTCAACTATATGTGCTATTTATCGGAACACAATCTTATATCCCAATTCAGAATGTAACTCATATATTAAGGTTTTTTTACTCAACTCTTTGGTAGGTGTTATTTGCAATCCACTAACATATTTTTTGGCCATTAAAGTCCTGCATTCATTAATGTATACCCGATTTCAGTAATATATATAATAAAAATTATAAATTATATAAGAATGATTTTTGTTTTGGGGGGAAAAAATTGTACTTTGTACATGGAAAGTTATAATGTATATACATGTGTTAAGTTCGTCTATACCCTAACCTATGCGGTGCAAGGTAATGGACCTTGATGATACAAACTTTATATAAATGCAGTAAAACCAAAATAAATATTGGTAAATAATTGAAATGGAAAACTCCCATATACTTCTCTAAATATTTTAATTCATTTCATGTAATACAACAATTTCCAAAATAGTATTCTTGAAAGGCCTTATCTTTATGCAGGTTATATCTATTGGTTCTCCCACTAATTCACCTGAATCGACCTCTTTCTTTTTCTATTCTTCTTAGGAAAATCATCATCTACGCGAGAACTCTCTCAGTTGAAGAAAAGAAGATACTGATTTGAATTGATTTCTTTGTTGCCTTGATTTGAAGCCCAAGTTATGATTAAATCATCTTATGCATTCCAAGTTATCCAATTTGACAATGCAAACGCGTGCTATAAATCTCTTATGCTTGCCTTTGGTGTAGAATTTTCATGGTTTTAATATTTTGTTTGGGGTCTTTAATGGTTGAAGTTTTGGACTCCTTGATGCCGTGTGGCTTGACTTTTATTTGATGCAATTTAGTGTGATATGAAGAACAATTTTCATATTTCATATGTTTTATCTTGGATAAAATTTCTCAACTTTCTAGCAATTGGCATATATTGTAAAGAAATTACGTCTTGTTGAAACTTTTTGGCCGCCTAACTTTTTGACATATTTATTAACTAATTTATATTTATGGTGTGGAAAAAGATTAAGAAAAAAATCCTTTTGACACCATATAAAAATGTGAGAAATAAATATTTTTAGAGATTTTTTTTAAAAAAAGAGATGTTTTATAGTTCTCCGTGAGGGTGTTTTTATAGAGTAACATGTAATTTCTAAGATACTACCTTTTAATAATTTTATTGGCATGTTTATAAGTAACGTTCTATATAGAGTATTAGTTATATAAATATTTGGTTTGGGGTATTATGAAAGGGTGGTGTTAAAGGTAATTTAAAGTTTTCTTCGTAACACCACGTACTACATCAATAATATGATACATTATGTTTAAAGATAACTAATATAGTGTTATGAAGAAGATTTTTGAGTGCAATGAATCGCGCTTGTAAAAGAAGCGTGGCGATCTATGATTCTAAAACACCTTATTTATTTATTTATAAGATTAGGAGAAAAAGCCTCTCCTAGTGGTTCTAGAACACCTTTATTCATTGAAACTTAGTGAAATGTTATCATGAATTTGTGGATTGGTTACATGAATAAATCATTTCTAAATTAAACGTTGCATGCATATTGGTATTTAGAAAGTAAACATAGCATTTTAAATTACACCAAAACATATAATTAGGGAGCTTAAGTTGTTATACACAACAATCTAGTCAACACATTTTGAATGAGAAATTGGTATTATATTGATAAAATTTTGGGTTCAATACAAAAAATTCTACCATATGCATACATTAGCTTCAAACATATGAAAATTGAAAAAAAAGTAAAATAGTTAAACTATTAACAAATAAACTATGTACGAGTGTTTACTCGAATTATTTACTCATTGAATGAGGATTTGGCTAAGATTCGCCTGATTGGGCAAGAAAATAGTGGGAGAATGTTTTAATAAAGGTTATGGTTCGTGCAAATGAATTTTGGGGAAAAACCTTTTATGCAACTACAACAGTTCGATGTCAGTGAAATCAAGATTCAATTAATGATCTTTGTTATCGACAATGTCATTACAAAGTCTGATGCTTCAAAGTACAATAATTTTGAAATTAAGTTTTTAAATTGCATTTTATTTAAAAAATAAAATCAAAGATATTTTTTAAAGATATTTATGTAAAGATCCCTTTCCAATCAGGGCCTAGTTGTTCTTTTGAAATATCAAAGATAGAATTTCATTAATGGTCAAAGGAAAAAAACACGTGGTAAGGCCACACAGTAACACCATACACGTATCACCACTATATAAACGACATGGATAGGTGTCAAAAATAAACAATAAGTCTACCTAACTATAAAACATAAAGAAAAGAGAGAGTATAAAATACAAAAACCATCGTTCTCATCTTCACCAACAATGAAACCCTAATCTACCATAGCAACAATGGATTATGTTGATCAACTGATCCCATCCAGATTGACTTCATGAAGAATCGGCAAATGAATATCAACCTGAGGCCTTGAAATATAGTCAGAATGAAGAACATCCACACAAGTCATGTGAACCAGGTTATTAACAACATGATTCACCTTTCTTCCCACATATATGAACAAAATATACTCACAGTGTTTGTTAAGATGTCGAATATGTTTTACTCATTTATTAATTTCCCCTATCGTTTTCTTCTTGGGTAGGCTTTTGATTAAAATTAATGAATCGGTATTCCTCATCACTTTGGTAAAATGATTTCATTTGACCTACACAGCAACTGAAACCATGGCTTTAGTTTCAGTATAAAGTGGAGAGGTAATATTAGGAAGTGAGTCCACTAAACCACCAATAAGGAGACCATTTGGGATTCTATAGATGAAACCAAAAGTCCATTTACATGTACTTTTAAAGAAAGGTACATCATAATTTATCTTCATCTAATTAGGGGGGGGGGGGGGTTCAATAACTTGCACCACTTAAACGCAAGGGAGGAGTGGGTTTGTCGAAAAAATCCACATCCTCATAACTATGAATCTAGTTAACAACTAAGGTTTCAGCCTTAGAAATCATTTTAGAGAGTTAAATATTGGATTTTTTAAAAAACAACCTCATTTTTAGTCTTCTAAATGAATGAGTAGGTGCATGGAAGGAGAACTTTACTATCAATAACAAGGGGTTGGGACTTAGTGAGGATTTCAATCATATTAATAATCCAACTCTCAATTATGTTACAAGGGTTTAGGGTAAGAGAGGTAGGGGATGTTTCCCAAATAAGACTGGTCCATTTAAACATAGTAATAAGGTGTTCAATGATTTCAAATTCCTTTCCATATATAAAGAACATGGGGTCACTTCTAAAATTTTCTTCCGTACAAAATAATTCACAACCAAACTATCATTGCAATATCTCGAGAGGACTTTAGGTGGGGCTTAGATTTCCCACTGCTTCTTCCAGAGGTTGGGGAGAATATAGGAATATCGATTAGGGGTATGGGTTGTCTACTATTCTTATTGGTCACAAAGTAGGAAGAGGAGACTAGGAAGTTACCATAAATGGTATGAGGCTAGATTACGGTATCTATATTAATATGAGATATGATAACAACTACATTAACGAGAATTATATTGGAGATGATGGTGGATTTCAAGGATAAAGTGAAATAGTCAATAAGGTCAGCCACAATAACATCATTAATGGGGGTTAAGGGTCTAGGAGTCAAAGTTCCCCCAATTCGTCGTATCATCCCCATTCCCCACCTACCAAGTCACTTGGTCTTGAAGGATCTATCTACGAACCTGAATACTATTCCAAATCCAAGTTCCTTTTTTGGAGTTAGGAACATATGAAAAGGAACAAACTTTTCCCCAATGAGACTCGGGATTGCAAATAAGCATACATGCTAATTTAGCAAGGAAAGAATTATTGTGTCTCTTAAAATCTTTAAATTCCAAACAACTGCTAAGTTGAGATCCAAAAATATGAGTCCAAGGCTTCTAATGAATGTCCTTTCTCTTTGTTTTTCCTCCACCAGAAATTGGCGATTTTAATAGAAATACGAGAAAAAAATATTTTGGAACAACGAAATATGGGCGTAGCATAGGAGAGGGCATAAAGTAACACGTTTTTAATTAATATATTTTCCCTACCTCGCTAAAAGTTTACTTCTTTTAGCCAACAAAGATTTTACTTCTTGGATTTACCCCAATGTAATACCCCGTATTTTTATGCTTTCTAAATTTGGGAATTTATTAAATTTAATGTGAGTTATTAATTTAATATAAATCCGAAAATTAATAATTTTTATAATTACTAACGTGAGGAGAGTTAGTAATCATTGGAAACTTGTTGAATATTACTAATGAGCAAAGTAATATATAATATTGGTTCTATTAAATGTCACAAGTAAATAAAATGACAATTTTGGAAATTTAAGTCGGGACGCGCCCGTGTCGTGTCGGAACTAAATGTTGATTAATAAAAGTGAATAAATTATAAGTCACCCGTATGGTCATTTAGAGTGCGTCAAAGTGTCTGGAAGGGTCGAGATAGTCAAAATAATGTACCCGGGGGCTTAGTTTGGGTCTCGGGACGTTTTTAGGCCTAATTAACACCTCGGGAGGGCGTTTTGGACATTTTACATTTTTGGGCCTGACAACCTACGAAAATTCTAAGGTTATATCAGATTCTTAGGGTTGTCTTCTAGGGTAAACACAACCAAAAACAAGTGATGACCATTGGAGAAGGAAAGGAAAAGCTTACCGAGGAGTTCTAGGCCAAGAACTCCTCCGTTTGCACCGCCGTCATCGCCAAACGATAGATCGCGTAACGAGGATCACCACCACACTGATTTCATCCACAAATCAGAAACAAAAATCCCTAGTCAAGTATTTATCTTGCTTAATTTCGTTAATGCTTCATTCATATTAGTTTAGGGTTGATTAGGATGAGTTTTTATGAAAGAAAACCCATGTTGGAGATTAGAAATCGCATGTTGTAGAGATATAAACATTATTCTGAAAATCCCCTTCACATGTAGAGGTTGAACTACGAATTTACGTTGGATTAGAAGTAGAAATTCTGAAAAAAGAATGAGAAGAATTAAGTTAAAGAAATTTGTAGGGTTCATGAGAATTGTATAGATTTTGACCCTTTTAATCCATGATTCTTGATGAAAACTCGCATGCCTTACGTAGAATATTGTTCATTTGGGTTTAGAATGTTTGTGGTATAAATTTCTGGGAGTTTGGCAGTTAAAAACTTGGATTTGGATGATTTTGGATGATAATTCCCGTAACTGGTAATCTGCAGTTTTCGCAATACTTGCTTGATCGATCGATCGACCATAGAGCATCGATCGATCGATGGTTCGATCGACCGAACACCTTCCATCGATTGATCGACCCCTCCTGTATAACTCACATTCCTTTTTAAATAGTTCATTCCAACTTAAATGATTAGACATTCTTGGATATTAATGTTAGAATATTTTGGGATATAAAGAAGACCAGTAGGACTTTATAAATATATGGTACCGTTGACGAAAGGCGAAATTAGCATTTCACGGGGGTGTTTTACATATAAGGGGCAATGGAAATACGTGTTTAAGGGTGAGACTCGTAAAGAAGTTACGTTGTAAAATGAATAAGTACCCACTAAAATTTCACTTTGGAAAGATAAGAATCCACGAGTGTTACGTAGTAAGTTGGAATAATCCCACAAATTAAAATAAGAGACGAACCATTATACGTGATAACTAAATAATGAGTAATAAGGATAAATATCATAATTATGGGTCGTGAGAGTGTACTTAAATTTGATATGGTAATAGTAGTATATTTATATGACTGTGTTTATGCATATACTATATACGTGTAGAAATCATGCCCGCGCTACTTACTATCCCTGAGGTTACCGCGCTGGGACAGTCTTATCTCGATGGGACCTTTATGGGGGATATTGACTCGTACCCTAGAAGATAGAAATCCTTTGGTACAGGCTATCAGATCGATAGTCAGACGGTCCTAAGAGACGTGAGGGTATGTGCTGACCTCTTAGAGACTTGGAACTATGCTTCGCCTCAATATTGTTTGTGTTTTGTGTCAATACAGTTTGAGAGCGATTCAGAACTTGTATTTCCCTTAGTACGAGTGATACGGGGACTGGATAACAGAGTATGCCCGTACCATAATTGTTATATGGGTGCTGTTAGAATATATATATTATATGAGTATTTAATATATATATATTTAAATCTGAAATTTAGGAACTACCTATTGTGCCTATGGTAAGTAAGAATTGAATAATTATTTCAACTTGGAAATGAGTGTTTGAAAAGTATAATATATTACTGAGAAACTTTATTATCAAATAAGGTTTAAATGAGAACTTTGTTGTTAATTAAAATTAACCTCTTAAACAATTGAATTTGTCCGTTTAAAATCTTACGAGCAACCTAAGATAAGATAAGTTAAACCCTTGGGAAAGTTAGTGCGATAGGCGTGCACATTAGAAGAGAGATGAGAATTTCTCAAGGGAGTGCCGCACTAATAGTTGAATGTTTAATTATTTGGATTATATGTTCCAGGATAGTTGTTGTGTGATTCTTTAACTATGAATTATGTAAAGTTTTAAATGTTGGTTTATAAAATAAAATTTGGAAAGTAATGTCTAAATTGGTTTTGACACTTAGCTTAATTATTTAGGGTGTTTAAATTGGAAAAGTTATTTTTACGACAGTGATGATAAGAATGAATTGACCGTTCACCTTGATTATAATTTAATAAAGGACTGATCACTCGGTATTTAATTAGGCGGGGTGTCAGAGGTGGTATCAGAGCATCAGGTTCTAGTGTCCTTAGGATCTGTACGGCTTATTTCGCTTTCAGCTTAGCATTTTTTGTTATAGAGCCCTATTTTAGGATTGTTGTATTCTTGCTTTTATGATTACGTCTTCAGCTATTTGAGATTTGATAATAACTGTAGAGTAATAAATTTCTTCACGTTTCAGATTCCACCGAGACGTGCACCAAAGGATAGGCGTGCCCAAGCCGAACAACCAATAGCTCCGGCTCAGGGAACGATGAATGCAAATGAGGTAGCCGCTATCATTGCTCAGGCGGTGAATGTCGCGCTAGCGGTAGTACAGCAGGCTCCACCCCAAGTTCAGGCAGTGGCACCAGTACCTGCACAGCTTCCATCAGCATAGGAGCGGGTTAGGGATGCTTTTCAGAAGGCGCATCCCCCTGAGTTCTCAGGTAGTTCAGATATCATCATTGTCAGCCAATGGAAGAAAGATATCCAGAGGCATCTGCGTATGTATGAGTGCATAGACGTGCAGAAAAAGTTGTTGGCTTCCTTTAAGCTAGTGGGGGCCACTTTGCAGTGGTGGGAGTCCACCACCACCTTGTAGGAGAGGGATATTATCCCGATTCAGTCATTCTGGGAGCGGTTTGATCGTAAGTATTTTCCATCCACCGTGCAAACTGAGATGAGGCCAAAGTTACTGAACTTGAAACATGAGAATTCTACTGTTGCTGAGTATGAAGAGGAGTTCACAAGACTTCTCACTATAGTGCCAGATGAGGCACCCACTGAGGGTAAGAAGATATTATTATTTATGGACGGGTTAGCTTGGAGGATCCGTCAGCACCTTATAGGGAATCTGTCTCTGAGTACCTACACAGATGTACTCAATGCTGATTTGCTACTCTGCCAGGATCACCGCTTCCATCTGCAGGGAAGCAAGCGAGCAGGAGAGTCCGGCCAGCAGGGCAGGACAGGGGGTAGTGGCGCTAGTGGAGTACCAACATCTCAGGGACAGACTCGTCAGAATGAGCAGAGTTCCCAACAGGGGGACCCTGCAAAGCAGTTTCGATCAGGTGATTCCAGGAAGGGATTTGGGGGATTTAGGCAGGGTCAACAGGGCCAGCAAGGCCAACACCGCCTGCAGCAGGGCCAACAGCGTTTTCATTAAGGCCAACAGGACTAGTGGCGGGGTGGTAACGGCCAATAGGGTCGTGGTCAGCAGGGTCAGAGGGTAGGTAATTTCAGGGGCTGATGTTTCAGGTGCGACAAGAATGGCCATAAGCGCCAAGATTGTCCAGAGGGTCATAGGGCCCCACAACAGCAGGGTGCCCGTAATGAGCCACAGAGGCCACTTTTTCTAGCCGCCCTCCCAGCACCAGCTCAGGTACCAACCCTACCAGCCCTTCCAGCCGCTCTAGTGCAGTAGGGGCAGTTACAGTACGGACGTGTCTATAACGTCCACCAGTCAGCAGCTCCACAGGCACCACCCGTGATTGAGGGTACGTTTCCTATCCATGGTACTATGGGTCGGGTTTTATTTGATACTGGGGCGATGCAATATTTTATAGCTACCCATTTTACGAAGGCCTTAGGGTTATTAGCCACAACAGAGAGCACTGTAACGTGTGTAGACTCACCACTGGGAAATGGATCGCTAATTTTCTTTATATGCCGGGGTGTGGGAGTAGAGATTAGTAGCTTGGTATTACCAGCAGACATGTTAGTCTTAGATATGCATGAGCACGACGTTATTATCAGTATGGATTGGCTCGCGGCTTACAGAGCCATGATAGATTGTTTCGGTGGGAGTATTGTCTTTGCCATTCCGGGGCAAGAGATGTTTGTAGTGGCAATGCCTTGCCCAGAGGGAGGCTCGACCGCTCATTTATATTACATATAGGAGGATACCTCTAAGGAGGTTATGATTCCCTTAGACTCGATTTCAGTTGTTCGTGAGTATTCCGATGTATTTCAGGAGATACCAGGCCTACCCCCCAGTCGAGAGATAGATTTTGTCATAGATTTATTACCGGATACTCGACCTATAGCACACGCTCCATACCATATGGCGGAGATGCGAGAGTTACGAGATCAGATAGAGCATCTGTTAGGTCAGGGCTTCATTCCCAAGAGTACCTCACCTTGGGGAGCTCCAGTTTTGTTTGTGAAAAAGAGAGATGGTTTACTAAGGCTATGTGTGGACTACCGGGAGCTGAACATGGTCACGATATGGAACAAGTAGCCTTTGCCTCGAATAGATGATCTGTTCGACCAGCTGAGGGGAGCAACTTTCTTTTCGAAGATAGATCTGAGGTCAGGGTACCATCAGCTACGTATTAGGGAGAAGGATGTTTCAAAGACTGCTTTCTTGACGAGATATGGGTCCTATGAGTTCAGAGTGATGCCATTTGGACTCACAAATGCTCCAGTCGTATTCATGGACTTGATGAACCGAGTGTTCAGAGAGTTCTTGGATCAATTTGTCATCGTCTTCATAGATGACATCCTGATATATTAACACTCCGAGGAGGACCATGACGAGCACTTAAGGCAGGTTCTTCAGACTTTACCAGAGCATCAGTTGTATGCTAAGTACGAAAAGTGCGGGTTCTGGTTACGTGAAGTGCAGTTCTTAGGACATGTTGTTTATGAACAAGGGATAGAAGTTGACCCGAGTAAAGTGCCAGCGGTGAGGGAGTGGGGACAGCCCACGACACCGATGGAAGTATGTAGTTTCTTGGGATTAGCCGGATACTACAGGAGATTCATTCTGGGGTTCTCCAAAATAGCGGGTCCATTGACGAACCTGACTCGCAAGGGGGTACCATATGTTTGGGACGATGCTTGTCAATTGACTTTCGACGAGCTGAAAGACAAGCTTACTTCAACACCGATCCTTGCTTTACCTAATTCGGGCGTGGAGTATCTGGTTTACACCGATGCCTCTTTACGGGGACTTGGGGTTCAGCAGGAGGAGAAGGCTATAGATTTTTCCTCCCGCAAGCTGAAGCCGCACGAGAAGAATTACCCCACACACGACCTAGAGTTAGTAGCGGTCATTTTTTGCATTGAGGATATGGAGGCACTATTTATTGGGGGAGAAATTTCATTTGTTCACAGACCACACGTCACTGCAGTACCTGTTCACTCAGCGAGATCTGAATATGCGTCAGCGCAGGTGGTTATAGTTTGTGAAGGACGATCAGTTCGACATACAGTACCATCCAGGGAAGACCAACATAGTTGCCGATGCATTGAGCCGTAGACCGGTAGAAGATGTAGCGGGCATCTGAAAAGAAAAGTGGAAAGAGTTGGGTCACCAGGATGCAGTAGCCCGTTCCTTCATATCTGTCATGACAATGACACCCGAGATTGTTACGAGGGTGATACAGGCGTAGACCGCAGACCCATTTTTCCAGGAGAAGATTGTACGACTTTTAGCTGAGGGTGCTGAGTCCTATTCTGTTAGTTCTGATGGGGGTTTGAGGTTTAATGGGATATTGGTGGTCCCAGAAGGAGAAGACTTACGTCATGTAGTGATAACACAGTCTCACGGGTCTCGATTTGCGGTACATCCTGAGGGAGAAAAGATGTACCAGGATATGAGGCGGTAATACTGGTGGAGTGGGATGAAAAAGGACATTGCTGAGTTCGTGTCCAAATGTTCTACCTGCTATCTGGTAAAGGTGGACCACCAGAAACCGCCAGGGTTGCTTCAGCCATTGGAAATACCCGCGTGGAAGTGGGAGAGTATTTCTATGGATTTTATTACTGGGTTGCCTACATCACAGAGGGGCCACGACTCCATCTGGGTGATTGTGGACCGTTTGACCAAGGTGGCTCATTTTCTACCGGTGCGAACAGACTATACCACGGGTCAGTATGCTCAGTTATTCATTGCTGAGATTGTCAGATTACATGGGGTACCCCTGAATATTGTGTCAGATAGAGACAAGAATTTCGTGTCGCGTTTCTGGGAGAGCTTTCAGGAGGCTATGGGTACAGAGTTGAGGTTGAGTTCAGCTTAACACCCACAGACAGATGGACAAACAGAGCGTACTAATCAGATGTGGAGGATATGCTACGCATGTGTGTCCTTGATTTTGGAGGAAGTTGGGAGCCACATCTTCCACTGGTAGAGTTCGCTTATAATAACTCTTATCAGTTCACGATTGGCATGGCTCCATTCGAGGCTTTGTATGGCAGGCCTTGTCGTTCCCTAACTTATTGGCTAGATGTGGGGGATAATAAGTTGCTCGGACCAGAGGTGATTCAGGAAACCTCCGCTAGGATTGAGATTATCAGGATCCGCATTCGAGTAGCCCAAGACAGGCAGAAAAGCTACGTCGATACAAAACGATTCTTTCGAGAGTTTAATGTGGGGGACCAAGTATTACTATGTGTATCTCCCATGAAGGGAGTGATGAGATTCGAGAAGAAAGGGAAATTGGCCCCGAGGTACGTGGGACCATTTCCCATTATCGAGAGGATTGAGCCGGTAGCATACAGATTGGGACTGCCAGAACATTTACATCGCATCCACGATGTATTCCACATCTCGTCGTTGAGACGATACCATCGGGATGATATGGCCCACTCCCACATCACGATAGAAGAGATAGACTTACAGCCTGATAACTCTTACGAGGAGAGACCAGTGGCTATCCTAGATCATAGCGAAAGGAGATTGAGGTCGAAGGTAGTTCCACTTGTACGGGTCCAGTGGGAGCATCATAATGTGGAGGAATCCATCTGGGAGCGCGAGGCAGATATGCGCGAGAGATACCCAGATTTATTCTTACCAAGTAAGCCTTATTTTTCGAATTTCGGGACAAAATTCTGTTATTAGGGGGGAAGTATGTAATACCTCGTATTTTTATGCTTTCTAAATTTGGGGATTTATTAAATTTAATGTGAGTTATTAATTTAATATAAATTCAGAAATTAATTATTTTTATAATTACTAACGTGACGAGAGTTAGTAATCATTGGAAACTTGTTGAATATTACTAATGAGCAAAGTAATATATAATATTGGTTCCATTAAATGTCACGAGTGAATAAAATGACAATTTTGGAAATTTAATTCGGGACGCGCCCGTCGTTTGGGGACTAAATGTTGATTACTAAAAGTGAATAAATTATAAATCACCTGTATGGTCATTTCGAGTGTACCAAAGTGTCCGAAAGGGTCTAGATAGTCAAAATAATGTACCCGGGGGTTTAGTTTGGGTCTCGGGACGTTTTTAGGCCTAATTAACAACCCGGGAGGGCGTTTTGGACATTTTAAATTTTTGGGCCTGAAAACCCACGAAAATTCTAAGGTTATATCAGATGCTTAGGGTTGTCTTCTAGGGTAAACACAACAAAAAATAAGTGATGGCCATTGGAGAAGGAAAGGAAAATCTTACCAAGGAGTTCTAGGCCAAGAACTCCTCCGTTTGCACCGCCGTCACCGCCAAACGATAGATCGCGTAATGAGGATCACCACCACACTGATTTCATCCACAAATCAGGAAAAAAAATCCCCAGGAAAGTATTTATCTTGCTTAATTTTGTTAATGCTTCATTCATATTAGTTTAGGGTTGATTAGGATGAGTTTTTATGAAAGAAAACCCATGTTAGAGATTAGAAATCGCATGTTGTAGAGATATAAACATTATTCTGAAAATCCCCTTCACATGTAGAGGTTGAACCACGAATTTATGTTGGATTAGAAGTAGATATTCTGGAAAAAGATTGAGAAGAATTAAGTTAAAGAAATTTTTAGGGTTCACGAGAATTCTATAGATTTTGGCCCTTTTAATCCATGATTCTTGATGAAAACTCGCATGCCTTACGTGGAATATTGTTCATTTGGGTTTATAATGTTTGTGGAATAAATTTCTGGGAGTTTGGGAGTTAAAAACTTGGATTTCGATGATTTTGGATGATAATTCCCGTAATTGGTAATCTGCAGTTTTCGCCATACCTGCTTGATCGATCGATCGACCATAGAGCATCGATCGTTCGATGGTTCGATCGATCCACCCCTCCTGTATAACTCATATTCCCTTTTAAATAGTTCATTCCAACTTAAATGATTAGACATTCTTGGATATTAATGTTAGAATATTTTGGGATATAAAGAAGACCAGTAGGACTTTAGAAATATAAGGTACCATTGACAAAAGGCAAAATTAGCATTTCACGGGGGTGTTTTACATATAAGGGGCAATGGAAATAAGTGTTAAAGGGTGAAACTCATAAAGAAGTTACGTTGTGAAATGAATAAGTACCTACTAAAATTTCACTTTGGAAAGATAAGAATCCACGAGTGTTACGTAGTAAGTTGGAATAATCCCACAAATTAAAATAAGAGACGAACCGTTATACGTTATAACTAAATAATGAGTAATAAGGATAAATTTCATAATTATGGGTCGTGAGAGTGTACTTAAATTTGATTTGGTAATAGTAGTATATTTATATGACTGTGTTTATGCATCTACTATATACATGTAAAAATCCTGCCCGCGCTACTTGTTATCCCTGATGTTACCGCGCTGGGACAGTCTTATCTCGATGGGACCTTTATGGGGGATATTGACTCGTACCCTAAAAGATAGAAATCCTTTGGTACAGGCTATCGGATCGATAGTCAGACGGTCCTAAGAGACGTGAGGGCATGTGATGACCTCTTAGAGACTTGGAACTATGCTTCGCCTCAATATTGTTGGTGTTTTGTGTCAATACAGTTCGAGAGTGATTCTGAAGTTGTATTTCCCTTAGTACGAGTGATACGGGGACTGGATAGCAGAGTATGCCCGCACTATAATTTTTATATGGGTGCTGTTAGAATATATATATATATTATATGAGTATTTAATATATATATATTTAAATCTGGAATTTGGGAACTACCTACTGTGCCTATGGTAAGTAAGAATTGAATAATTATTTCAACATGAAAATGAGTGTTTGAAAAGTATAATATATTACTGAGAAACTTTATTATCAAATAAGGTTTAAATGAGAACTTTGTTGTTAAATAAAATTAACCTCTTAAACAATTGAATTTGTCCGTTTAAAATTTTACGAGCAACCTAAAATAAGATAAGTTAAACCGTTGGGAAGGTTAGTGCGATAGGTGTGCACATTAGACGAGAGGTGAGAATTTCTCAAGGGAGTGTCGCACTAATATGTTGTTGCATTAGCCAGTAAACATTTTAAATACTTACTAAACTAATTTACTAAACTAATTTTAAACTTTTTTTACAATCGGGCTCTGACCCGTTTCCATTTTCTTTTCTCTTTTGTATATATGTATATATTACAGGTGCCCAGCCACAGGGGCGTCTTGCATAGGATCCTTTGGAAGGAATGCGCTGCAGCTTAGGTGGGAGTTGCAGGCCTCTTGCTTAGACGACCTCATTTTTTATTCCACTCCTAGCATTATTTTATCCAGTTGGGCATGTGTCGCCCTTTTCCATTATTCAGTTATTTTATTGGATATTGTGATTCGTTTATTTTCAGTATTTACACTTTGGGATTTATTATTGTCAGGATGTTTTTCCTTTAAGTTTTAAATGTTGGAATCAATTAGTTGAATGCTTAATTATTTAGATTATATGTTCCAGGATAGTTGTTGTGTGATTCTTTAACTATGAATTATGTAAAGTTTTAAATGTTGGTTTATAAAATAAAATTTGGAAAGTAATGTCTAAAATGGTTTTGACACTAAGCTTAATTATTTAGGGTGTTTAAATTGGAAAAGTTATTTTTACGACAGTGATGCTAGGAATGAACCGGCCGTTCACCTTGGATTATAATTTAATAAAGGACTGATCACCCGGTATTTAATTAGGCGGGGTGTCACACCCAACTAGTGGGTAGGCTTAAATATTGGGTATTTAAGGTTTTAACGCGGGGAAGAAGATATACAAGGGGTATTTTGGTAAAAAAAATATTTGAGGATTAACTCTTATGATGAAATAGACGAGGGCTGACAGTGTTAGACATTTTTAGGATTTTGGGACTTATGTCTAAGGGATTATTAAACTGAGTTTATGTCCAATATAACATTATAAAATGGGTATTATGTCAAGAAAACCTTAATAATAATTGTATAGCTTTTATTCACCGGTTAAGTACTATTTTCTCTTGGTTACATATAATAAAAAACATATCACTCGGTAAAGCATTGTAATTTCAAATGGGACTATTTAAGTACAACCCAAGAAAATCATTGCACCTGAAATTTATGAACACAAGGTCAAGGAAATTCATATCAATATAGTTTATATCAAAGGTGTGTTTTATAGAACAAGGTTAAAAAATATTAAGAGATACAAGTGATATGCGAGAATTGATATGTTATCCATCTTTCGAGATAGGTAATTCAACAATCATCCTCTTAATAACCCCGACTTCCTAAATAAATATGTGCTTAAGGTGGCCATTTGGAGTCTACGAGAAGACAAAACGCAAAATGAAGAAAAATTGAGACAATATGTCGTGTTTGTGTTGTGTTCCTATCAAGTATTGTTTACACAAAGTCATGTCATTTTATGTTCATGTCAAAATTATAAGTCATGTTGCTTGTGTTCCCGTCAAAATTATAATTCTTTTTAATTGAATGTAAAATTTAAGAAATTGAGTTATTTATGTCGTGGTTTATACATATTATATTTGTGTTAGATAAAAATATAAATTCATGTCGTGTTGTGTCAATCCAAAACAAGAATTACCACCCTAAACCGTAAGCGATGTTGCTTGATATACACAATTCTGATTTTAGTTCGGGAAGAGGGCATATTGCTTCGAGAAAACTATTTAGATGTAGCCGTATTCATGAGTTGAGGATTAGGTGTAGTATAAGAAACAAGTTACCACGAGAAGACTAGAATTACAATTTTAGTTTCTCTCCTAGCCTAACAACATTATATCTTTTTAGATGTGAACTTGAAGTGGACCCTATGCCTGCTCTAGGCTATCTTCGTAACTTACGCAACCTCGAGTTATGCTTACATAGGAAAGGAAATGGTTTGCACTACTGTGGGTTTTCCTCAACTCAAACATCTACAACTCTTTGGGTTGCCAAACTTAGAGAAGTGGAAGGTGGATGAAGGAGGCATGCCTAACCTTTTACATTTGACAATCAGTTCCTGCAAGAAATTGAAGATGTTACCGGCTGGACTGAAATTTGTTACTTCCTTATGAGAATTAGAAATTACTTACATGCCTAAAGCATTCAATAACAGGGTTAAAGTGGTTAATTGTGAAGAAGGGGATGACTTCAACAAAATTCGACACGTGCCTTCAATCTCTATTCGAGGTCAATTGGCGGGAAACTAGCTAGCAATCAGGTATCTTTTTCTTCTCGTACAACCGATCATATGAATGAGATACTTTCTTATTTTTATTTTATTTTTTATTTCATATTTGTGAAAATAAATATTTTTTAGTAATTGCATATATGGCCCCTAAACTTTAAGCTTTTGTAATTAGGTAGCCCCAAATATTTATTTTTAACTATTTTTCCATTAAACTCTTGTAATGCTACACCATTGGCCTTTCCATTACCTTTTTCATTAACTTTAAAGATAAACCCAAAAAAGGCTATTCTAACCCCCACTTTGGTGCCAAATTATAAAGAAAACGTTCAATCAATTTATATATGGATTTATGATACTATTGTTAGCGAATTAAATCTTAACAATATTTTTGTGATAAATAATTAATTTAGTTATTCAAATTATCCATTTCTTACTTCAAAATACAACTGTTCAACTTTAAAAAAAAATTATACAATTATATTAGAAATGTTGTGGTGCTCATGTTTTAAAAATTATGTTTTGGCCTTGCACGACATGACACGACATACAATTTGAAAATGAACAAGACACGTTACAAAATTGTCTTTTTAATCTTATATGAGCACAACCCTTTTAAAACATGACTAAAATGATAAATGATTACACCCAGATGAACATGAAAACATGACACCAAATGACATGAAAGTCCTTGAAATTCACACGATAAGTCATTTTTGTGTTGTTTTCTTTGTTGGAATTTTACGATACGAAGTTGTGTTGTGTTCGTGTCAAATCTACAACTCATTTTATCCTATTGTGTTGTCTTATTTGTTGTTTACTCATGTTTTTTGGGTTTCGTCATATTTAATTTGGTGGACAAATAATTAATTGTGTTAGTCATGTTTAAACGGGCCCTGCTCATGTTAGGTGAAGAAACAAGATTTCGTGTTGTGTCGTATTTGTGTCCAAATGGCTTATATAGTGTCTTATCAGGCCACAACACAATCCCAAAATCGAATAGCACAATTTGTTTAAACATAATTGTACAATATTTTTTTAATTATTTCGTGATATCTTAATGTAAATTAAGGGTGATTTGAATAACTAAATTCACTGTGTGTCGCAAAAATGTAATTAAGATTTTAATTTTCTAAAAAAACATTACAAATTCATATCTAAATTTATAAAAGTTAACAGAAGGGTTAACTGTGTAACGTTGCATTCTATTTTACTAATTAGCATTGTGACTAAACTTTCAGCATATTCTTACATGTTACTACTAGGTGCTAAAAATTATTAATTTTTATTTCAACTACATGTGCTATTTATTGGAACACAATCTTATATCCCAATTCAGAATGTAACTCATATATTAAGGTTTTTTTACTTTAGTCTTTGGTGGGTGTTATTTGTAATCCAATAACATATTTTTTGGCCATTAAAGTCATGCATTCATTAATGTATACCCGATTTCAGTAATATATATAATAAAAATTGTAAATTGTAAATTGTAAATTGTATATGATTTTTATTTTTGGGGGAAAAATTTGTACTTTGTACATGGAAAATTATAATGTACATACATGTTTTAAGTTCGTCTATACCCTAACTTATGAGGTGCAAGGTAATGGACCTAGGTGATACAAACTTTATATAAATGCAATAGAACCGAAATAAATATTGGTAAATAATTGAAATGGAAAACTCCCATATATTTCTCTAAGTATTTTAATTCATTTCATGTAATACAATAATTTCCAAAATAGTATTCTTGAAAGGCCTTACCTTTATGCAGGTTATATCTATTAGTTCTCCCACTAATAAACCTGAATCAGTCTCTTTCTTTTTTTATTCATCTTAGGTAAATCATAATTTACACGGGAACTCTTTGATTTGAAGAAAAGAAGAAACAGATTTGAATTGATTTCTTTGTTGCCTTGTTTTGAAGCCAAGGTTATTATTAGATCATCCTATGCATTCCAAGTTATCCAATTTGACAATGCAAACTCGTGCTATAAATCTCTTATGCTTGCCTTTAGTGTATAATTTTCATGGTTTTATTATTTTGTTTGAGGTTTTTAATGGTTGAGGTTTTGGACTCCCTGATGCCATGTGGCTTGACTTTTATTTTATGCAATTCAGTGTGATATGATGAACAATTTTCATATTTCATATGTTTTATATTGGACAAAATTTCTCAACTTTCCAGCAATTGGCATATATTGTAAAGAAATTACGTCTTGTAAAAACTTTTTGGCCACCTAACTTTTTGACAAATTTATTAACTAATTTATGTTTATGGTGTCGAAAATGCCAAAGAAAAAAAATCCTTCTGACACCATATAAAAATGTGAGAAATATTTTTTTAAGAGATTATTTTCTAATATAGAGATTTCTTTTATAATTCTGTGTGAGAGTGTTTTTATAGAGAAACGTGTAATTTCTAAAATACTACCTTTTTATAATATTATTGGCATATTTATAAGTAACGTTCTATATGACGTATTAATTCTATGAATAATTGGTTTGGGGTATTATGAAAGGGTGATGTTAAAGGCAATTTAAAGTTTTCTTCGTAACACCATGTACTACATCAATAATATGATACATTATTTTTAAAGATCAGTAATATAGTGTTACTAAGAAGATTTTTGAGTGCCGTCAACCACGCTTGTAAAAGAACAGTGGCGATTTACGATTCTAAAGCACCTTATTTATTTATTTATAAATTTATTTATAAGATTAGGAGAAAAAGCCTCTTCTAGTGATTCTAAAACACCTTCATTCATCGAAACTTAGTGAAATGTTATCATGCATGCATGGATTGGTTACTTGAATAAATCATTTTTAAATTAAACGTTGCATACATATTTGTATTTATAAAGTAAACATAGAATTTTAATATACACCTAAACATATTATTAGGGAGTTCAAGTTGTTACACACAACAATCTAGTCAACACATTTTGAATGAGAAATTGCAATTATATTAATGAAATTTAGGGCTCAATACAAAAAATTCTACCGTATGCATACATAAGCTTCAAACAAATGAAAATTGAAAAAAAAATGTAAAATACTTAAACTATTAACAAACCAACTATTTACGAGTGTTCGCTCAAATTAATTACTCATTAAATGAGGATTTGGCTTAGATACGTATGATTGGGTTAGAAAATAGTGGGTGAATGTTTTAATGGAGGTTATGGTTCGTGTAAATGAATTTTGGGAAAAAACCTTTTATGCATCTACAAAATTTCGATGTGAGTGACAACAAGATTCAATGAATGATCTTTGTTATCGGAAACGTCATTACAAAGTCTGATGTTTCAAAGTTCAATAATTTTGAAATTAAGTTTTTAAATTGCATTTTATTTGAAAAATAAAATCAAAGATATTTTGGCCTAGTTTTTTTTTTTTAAATATCCAAGATAGAATTTCATTACTAGTCAAAGGAAAAAATCACGTGGTAAGGCGGTCACACGCTAACACCATACATGTATCACCACTATAGAAACGATATGGATAGGTGTCAAAACTAAACAATAAGTTTAACTAACCACAAAACATAAAGAAAAGAGAGTGTATAAAAAACAAAAACCCTCGTCCTCATCTTTATCTTCACCCACAATGAAACCCTAATCTACCATAGAAACAATGGAAGGTCTTGATCAACTGATCCCATCCAGATTGAGTGCATGAAGAATCGATGAATGAAGATTAACCAGAGGCCTAGAAATACAGTCAGAATGAGGAACATCCACACAAGTCATGTGAACCAGGTTATCAACAACATGATTCACCTTTCTTCCCACATAAATGAAGAGAATATACTAACATTGTCTATTAAGATGTCGAATATGTTTAACTCATTTATTAATTGCCCTCATCATTTTCTTCTTGGGTAGGCTTTTGATTAAAATTAATGAAATGGTCTCCATCATCACTTTGCCAAAATTATTTCATTTGACCTACATAGCAGCTGAAACCATGGCTTTAGTTTCAGTATAAAGTGGGGAGGTTAGGAAGTGATTCCATTAAACTACCAATAGGGAGACCATTTGGGTTTTTACATCTGAAGCCAAAAGTTTATTTATATGTTCGTTTAAAGAAAAGTCCATCATAATTTATCTTCATCTAATTAGAGGGGTGGGGGGTTGGGGGGGGGGGGGGGGGAGGAGGGGTGAGTCCAACAACTTGCACCACTTGAGGGCAAGGGGGGGGGGGGGGGTTTGTCGAAAAAATCCACATTCTTGTAATTATGACTCTAGTTAACAACTAAGGTTTTAGCCTTAGAAATCACTTTAGAGAGGTAAATGTTGGATTTTTTAAAAACCACCTCATTTTTAGTCTTCTAACTGAACGATTAGGTCCATGGAAAGAGAACTTTACTATCAATAACAAGGGGTTGGGGCTTAGGGAGGATTTCAATCATATTAATAATCCAACTCTCAATTATATTGCAAGGGTTCAGGGTAAGAGAGGTAGGGGATGTTTCCCAAATATGACGGGTCCATTTACACATATTAATAATGTGTTAAATGATTTCAAATTCCTTTCCACATATAAAGAGCATAGGTTCACTTCTAACATTTTTCTTCCATACAAAATAATTCACAACCAAACTATCATTGCAATATCTCGAGAGGACGTGTCGGACTTTAGGTGGGGCTTTGATTTGCCACTGTTTCTTCCAGAGGTTGGGGTAGTATAGGAATATCAGTTAGGAGGATGGGTTGTCTAATATTCTTAGTGGTCACAAAGTAGGAAGAGGATACTGGGAAGTTACCATCAATGGTATGAGTCCAGATTACGATATCTTTATTAGTAGGAGAGATCATAACAGCCACATTAAAGAGAATTAGGTTGGAGATGATGGCGGATTTCCAGGATAAACTGAAAGGGTCAATAAAGTCGGCCACAATAACATCATTAATGGGGGTTAAGGGTCGTGGAGTATCATCCCCATTCCCCACCTGCCAAGTCACTTGGTCTTTAAGGATCTATCTACGAACATCAATACTATTCTAAATCCAAATTCCTTTTTTGGAGTTAGGAACATATTAGAAGGAACAATTTGGAAAGTATATGCCCTTTAATACTTTTCCCCAATGTGACTCGGGATTGCAAATAAGCATACATGTTAATTTAGCAAGGAGAGAATGATTATGTCTCTTAAAATCATTAAATTCCAAACAAGTGCTAAGTTGAGATCCAAAAATATGAGTCCAAGACTTCTAATGAATGCCCCTTTCTCTTTGTCTTTCCTCCACCAAAAATTGGCGATTTCAATGGAAATACGAGAACAAAATATTTTGGAAAAATGAAATATGGACGTAGCATAGGAGGGGGCATCAAGAAACACACTTTTAATTAATATCTTTTTCCCTTGCTTGCTAAGTGTTTACTTCATTTAGTCAACAAAGAGTTTACTTCTTAGATTTACCCCAACTAGTGGGTAGGCATAAATTTTGAGTATTTCAGGTTTTGATGTGGGGAAGAAGATAAACTAGGGGTATTTTGGTAAAAAAAAACTATTCGAGGATTGACTCTAATGACGAAATAGAGGAGGGATGACATTGTTAGTCATTTTTTAGGATTTTGGGTCCTATGTCCAAGGGATTATTAAACTGGGGTTTATGTTAAATAGAACATTATGAAATGGGTCTTATGTCAAGAAAAACCTAATAATAATTGTATATCTTTTATTCACCGGTTAAGTATTATTTTCTCCTGGTTACATATAATCAAAAACATCTCACTGGGCCAAGCATTGTAATTTCAAATGGGACTATTTAAGTACAACCCAAGTAAATCATTGCACCTGAAATTAATGAACACAAGGTTAAGGAAATTTATATCAATATAGTTTATATCAAATATGTGTTTAATAGAATGAGGTTAAAAAATGATTAAGAGATGCAAGTGATATGAGAGAATTGATGTGTGATCCATCTTTCGAGATAGGTAATTCAACAATCATCCTCTTAATAACTGTGACTTCATAAATTAATATATACTTAAGGTGGCCATTTGGAATATACGAAAACATAAAACGAAGCAAAATTGAGACAATATGTCGTGTTTTCATTGTGTTCCTATAAAGTATTTTTTACACAAAGTCGTGTCATTTCGTGTTCATGTCAAAATTATAAGTCATGTTGCTTGTGTTCCCGTCAAAATTATAATTCCTTTTAATTGAGCGTAATGTTTGAGAAATCGAGTTATTTGTGTCGTGCTTTATACATATTATGTTTGTGTTAAATAAAAATATAAATTCATGTCGTGTTATGTCAATCCAAAATAGGAATTACCACCCTAAACCTATGTATATTGATAGAACTTGGACTAGATATTCCAATATTTTAAACACCATTATACTCTCATCATTCTATGATTTCATACTCCCCCGTTTCAAATTAATAGTCCACTATTCCTTTTTATGCTATCCCAAAATACGGTTCCACTTTCCTTTTTTGAACATAATCAAAGAACTATGTTCAACGATGGTGAACAAGAGTTAAACCTGTGTCCTGATTGTGTATCCTTAATGAACACAAAATTTAGACATCGACTCTTAATTTCAAATGAAGTAAGTATTATATAAAACAAAACATCTTAATTGAAAACAACCTAAGAGTATGAAACTGTCAAGGCATGTTGATGTCCCAAGTTTAATTCTGGCATCTCTCCGCCACGAACTTCAAGTATTTTTAATTCATCGAGGTATTTTGGCATCTCTTAACCCCGAACTCCCATTATTTCCAATTAATAAAGGTTTTTTGGTGTCTCTTGGGCACCAATTCCCACTATCTCCCATCCTTCAAGGCTTTTGGCGTGTCTCTTTTCTTAGTCGATTTTATTGGTTGTTGCCAAAACATGTCGCCATCCATTGAAGAGTCATCACTCGAAGACTCATCATTTTCATGGGTGATTACCAAACATAATTATTATTAGAGAGTAATATGCAAAGAATAATGCTTCAATGTAGCAAAGTAACCCAAAATATATATGCCTTCTTGTAGGGGGGTAAACAATTTTTTACCATAATCATTAATTATTTGCAACAAAGGGGTGAGTAGTACAATGTTTGCCATTATTTTGCATCTGCACAGAGATTTTAAACCCGTTACTCATACCTGGATCCAGTTTGAACATATAAACCTCAAGCTCCCATCTGACGTTCGACCCAAAATGTTCAATAAAATCAGGGTGGTAAAATATATGAATATCTATGCATATATAACATGTCATAATAAACATAATATGTTGGAATGCTGATAGTTTTTGGTTTTTTATTAACGTTAAGTGGCGTCAATTTTATTCTTTAGCCAAGACAAATTGTAATATTGCAATCATCTTTTGACTCATTTGATCCCTTAAAATATTTCCAAGTTTCACAAAATTTATGCCAACCAACATTTCTCTTGTTTTCTTGTTTAGCATAATGAGAGTGAGAAGATTTATGCTTACACTAATTAAATGAGGATTTCATAAAAAATATATATTAACGTTTGCACTTATATGTGTGATATAATGATTAGGGAAAAACATAATAACTAAATATATATGATTGAATATCAATAGATTTTCATCGATTCTTAAATTTGTTCATGAAAAAAATAAAATAAAATGAAAGAAAAGTTAATCCAAATGGAAGATTAGAACAACAAAAAGAACCTCGTTTAAAAGATGGAACTCTGTCTACATCAATCACCCTATAATGTTAAAATTATCTCATCCTCGAGTTCATCATGAGAGAAGTAGAATCCTAAAGATGAGACAAATTGACCTTTTCTTACAAATAATTGTCATGTATGTGTAGTACGTTATACAAGACTGTTTTTAAATAAAAAATGGAATATAAACCAAGATGTTATAGGATGGATTAAAACAATTTTTAACATGATTTCCAAGATGTTTATTCTTCATGCAATTACTACTTTAATATGCCATATAATTATAATTCGAAAACTATAATTTGTCCATCTGTAGGGTTAGATATAGGCATTGAATATATTTAAAATTATCACTTGAATGCTTCAAAATGTTGCTCCTAAAATCTCCAAGAAACAACCAAGAATTCTACCTGATATGTGCCCATAATTTTGAGATAATATGAAAAATATGAATTTTGGATTTTCTCATCCACCTTAGATACTTGTGTGTTATGAGGTAACCCTTGATGGAACAAAGCAACTAAATATATAAGGTGAAGAAGGTCGAAATTCCTGGTTAATAATGCCCCATTTTTTAGGCCCCACCATCCATCAGATGGCATAAAAATAGGAACCAACCTAATCTCTTAATAACTTACATTTATCACATGCCTAATTAGATATCTGACTTATTAAGACCATATTAATGGGAAATACTTAATTTCAGTTTTTAATATATTTTAAATTAAAATATTAATTTCCAATAGTCTCCCACTTGGCCTTAAAAAATACATCCTCACAATTTGATTTGGTAAAATTAGGTGAAAAGAAGTGATGAATATAATTTGCCGTAATCAAATGATTCATGGATGTGAGTCATGGAGGTTTCATGATATTCAAGAGCATAGTTCCTTCCATGTACTATAACACCAATGTTTCGTTTAACTAGGCCTATAGTTTTGGGTGATGGTCTCATAATGTCCTTTTGAATAAATGACAATTTTTGTCAAACAATAGGTCATAATTATATGCATGCATTCATTAAAGACAAAAATGGTAGAAATCATAAACAGTTTTATCGAATTCAAGTAATAGTGTCAAACAACTAAGCTAAATAGTAACCATAGTCAAACTAAATGAGACCCACATGTTTCATGAAGGTCGGTAGAGACAGTCTTTTCATAAGAGGATCTTTTATGTTACCACTTGTACTAATGTGATCAATTGACCCTCGTTATTTCTGAACTTAGTTTTTCACTGCTAACGGGATTGCAACTATGCAAGTTGAATATTTTTAAAACTTTATTAATGTAAGCTTTCTGTGATAATCCCAACATTCCTTGTGATCTATCCTCAGATATTTCTATCCCAATCATGAAGGATTCCTCACACATATCTTTCGTTTCAAAGTTTTGAGAAAGGTATTCCTCGATTTCACATAATAAACCATGGTCACTACTAGCAACAAGCAAGTCGCCAACATACAATACTAAAAATACAAATTTATTCCCACTGATCTTCAGGTATATACACTGATCAATTTTGTTTTCCTTAAACCCAAAACAGGTAATGGTATCGTGGAACTTAAGGTACCATTGATGAGAATCTTATTTCAGACCACATATTGACTTCTTTAACATACGAACCATGCTTTCCTTTCTTTTCTTTAAAAAGAATTATGCATGTGCCGTGTTGACTTCTTACTCTAAACTACCATTTATAAAAGCTTCTTTTACATCCATTTAGTGCAACTTTAAATCATAATGAGGCACCAACGCTAATATGATTATCAAGGAGCCCTTATTTAAAATAAGAGAAATGTCTCAGTGTTTTCTCATTGAATAAAACCATTAGTAACAAGTCAAACTTTATGTCGTTCGATATTGTCGTTCGAGTCAAGTTTGGTCTTACAAATCCATTTGCGCTCGACTCATTTTTGTCCTTCTAGAAATTAGACTAACTCCTAAACTTTGTTGTCATTCATAGATTTTATTTCTTCATTCATGACATTAATCTATTTATCAGAATCATCACTATTAATAGCCTTTTCATAAGAAACTTGATCATTAATATTTTCTAAGTTAATGTAACACCCCGTATTTTAAATGATTTTTATATTTGGATTAAATAGTGATTAGTTTAATTAAATGGGAAATTAATTGGAAATTAATCTGAGTTAAAAATAAATATTAATTAGCGTGACAAGGGTTAATATTTATTTATATGACATATATTGAACATTACTTAGAGAATAAGTAATAAATCATCAGGAATGCATTTTAATTGTCCAGTTACGATAATTCTAGTTGGGACGCGCGTTTCAGTCGTGTCGAGACTTAATTTAATGAGATAGAATGTGACTTTATAATAATTCATCCATATGGTCATTTCGAGTGCACCAATGTCTTCATAAGGGTGTAAATAGTTAGAAAAGGATATTCGGGGGTTTAGTTTGGGTCCCGTGGCAATTTTAAGCCAAGCCGACATCCCGGGAGGGTATTTCGATCATTTATAATTTTGAGGAAGGAAGAACCACGAAATTTCTATGTGTATAACTTTTTATAGTTTAGAGGAACTAGGGTAAAAATTTTCAAAATCATAGAGAGGCCATAGGAGGAAGAAGAGAGGAGACCCCAAGGCCATATCACACCATTCTTGCACCACAAATACCACCATTGCGTAGATCGAGAGGAGAGGAGCACAACCATACCAATCTTCCATAGAAGATCATGCCTTCAAATAGAGGCAAGTGTTTATCTTGCTTAAATTATGAAAGATATACCATCCATGTTAGAATAGGGTGATAATCTAGTGAAATTTATGAAACATGGCTTTATAATTTTGAGATGTAAATCTTGTTCTTAGGTAGGATTGATGTTATATTTGATCCCTTACACATGTAGACTGAAATTGATGAGAAAGTTCACGAAATTTGGAAAGAAATATGGAGAAATATTGAAGTTCTTGAGCATGAATGATAAACTAGGATTTTGAATGTTAAAACTTAAATAGATTGAGTTTAAGGGTGTTCTTTGAGGATTTAATGATTCCAATACTTTATAAATCATGCATAGATAATAATATAATGTTTAGTATGCTTGGTTTAGAGATTGGGAATGAACCGTGGAGGTTTTGAGATTAAAAATATGATATATCGTAACTTCTGTAAGTGGAGAATAAGAGACCTGTAGCAGCGAGTCTATTCAGACCAAGGCTGAATCGATTCGACTACCCAGATTTTGACAAATTTCTCCATTTTTGCTTAAAATCCTTGGGAAGCAGCCGGGTTAACTTTTGAGGAAGTTTTTAAATAAAATGAAAAATATTTTAATGACCAGTAGGCCAAGGTTGAGATATACACTTAGCCACTTGAGTACATTTTATGGTTAATCTTAACTAGGCATAAATGGATAATGAATCCTACTTCGGGGAATAATCTCATGTCATGGGAAATTGGGGAAATTATGACATGGACCAGTAGGGTATGAGTGAGACAACTACTGAATTGACTTATGGGACACCTGGTAGCCTTTAGAGTAGTGAGGGACACTCGGGTTCATACGATTAGAGGTATGTGACAACCCGCCTACTAAAATAATAGGTGGCCAACCCAATACTCTAATAATCACAGGAATCATAGATGGTCCATTCTCAGTATCACTGTCGATTAAAATAATAGTATGAGATAACCACCAATCATTTTAGAAAACGGACTGTCAATTTAAAAATTTAGTAGGTAAAAAAAACAATTAGACAATCCCATTTGTAAAAACGGTGGATATCAAAAACCGATGAGTAAAGAAAGACAGTATAATAAATAATCACCGAATAAGCAGTCGGTGAACAGACCAATACAAATAATTACACCGAGTATTACATTTAAATATTTACAATATAATAATTGAGTGAAATGCATTGGGCAACACGCCCGAATAAATAACTGAACATATCTAGAGTACAATAGAAAGAAGTGTCTAATACAATTAACCTACAACATCCGCAATATGCTGTAGTTCCATGACAACTGGAATAGAAATGTAAATTCGGGTGTCCATGCGGAAGAGCACCTGTACGGCAAAGAGTATATGCAGAAACAAAGAAATATAAATGGGTGAGGGCCTGGTTTGATATGATTACCATGTGACTAAAATGCATGACAGTTAAGTGTGTGTTTCTCTCGCAGATAACAGTTATATATCTCACCTCTCAATCTAGCAGCAACCTATCGCAATATCATGAGATATTCTAGTTAACCCAAGTACTAAGGGCTAACTTCTCCTCAGTCTCAACACTATGCCCTATTCGTGCGTGGGGTGTCTCGCAAAGCGAAATCCAAACAAGGAACCCCCCCCCCCCCCCCGATACACTACTATTTAGGCAAGGCTGATCGTTGAGATCCATTAGACCCTGAGCACTTAAACAATATATATATGTATGTGTGTGCATATGATCTACAGCTACTCAAGAAAATTTAATTTATTCCTTTCACCATCTAAAAACAGAATTCCTAATTCTTTCTTTAGGAATATATATAAATGGTACAACATTTTATCAAATGTTTACCATTTCAATCTCATAACTCTATATGTGCCATTCCTATTTCTTTCATAGGAATATACATAAATGGTACAACATTTTATCAAATGTTTACCAATTAATCTCATTTATACAATTTCTTTACCAATTTTGATTTCCTTTCCTCCTTCCAGTAGAAATATATTTTTAAAGCAAGTTTTATTAACATAAAAAATGCTTTATCCTTTATCATAAGACCCCACTTCCTTTCTTCCATCCAGGAAGTGTAATCAAAATTTATTTTTATTAGCATAAAGATACTTTTGTACCATATATCCCATTTCCCTTCTTCCATCCAGGAAATGTAATTAAAGCCAATTCATTATCATGAATTGCTTTAATAATCTAAAACCGTCCCTCTGGGTTTCCACACTGGACGCGCCCCTAAATGGCTATCATCTTCCAGGGCCTATCTATACAAGATAACCTGGGAACCTACCAACGTCGGGAAGCAGCCATATTGCCTGTGGGAAAGTCAAGACCACACCCAGAATCTCCTAACCAGCGCAGTAATATAAATGCCCATATGGACTAAGGACTATATCCACCCTGCATTCATTAGCCAAGGGGCTTCACCACACGTGCGCAACTTCCTTTATGATAGCAATTTAGGGAGGTGTGTAATCCATTAATTATCATTTATGAAAACCATTAATTTTCCTTTCGAAAACATCCAATTTTACATTTTCAAAATCATTTGTACTTATTCATTTCGTACCACATTTTATATTATGCATTTCATATTCATTAAGTCATATTTTGTTGATGACCTAAGACCTAAAATGCCATCATCCTCAAACTAGCCTCCCGAACTATAATATAATTTCCTAAACCATTAAAATGAATCTCCCTGAAGGAGTGACTCCCAAATGTCTCACATTAACATTTTATCTTCAATTTACATTTAGGTTAATTTCCTATTTCATTCGGACATCAACCTATAAAAATCTAGTCCTCGGGGTAAGCCCAAATATCCCATTCTTAGCCTAGGACATTAGTCTACCAAACACAACCCTATTAAATACTTCCCAAAGGAAGGTTCCTAACCTCAAACCTAAAAGAAAAAGGCTTGAACAACCTAGGAAAAATCTCACCTTTTCAGAAGGGGTCGATAGATCGACCCTTGGCCGTCGATCGATCGATGGCCTCGATCGATCGATACCCCAAGCTCGATCGATCGATCCTGGCGGACAGCTTCTTCCCTGGGAAGCTGTTTCGGCCATTAGTGAACCCTCCAACCTTCTACCCACTATTTCACCCAACCACAACAACAAATATCACTACAAAATTATTTCTACACATCAAATAACTAATTATTTCTCCTCAAATAAAATTTAAAACATAAGATTAAGGGTTTAATCACCATAATCAACAAATACCCATTAAGGGTTTAAACCGCCAAAAAACTTAACCTACACATGCAGATTTATCACATTAAATCAATATCTTGCAAGTAAGAAAATTGCCTCGAGGTTCGTAGTCTCGGATCACCTCCGGTAGCGACAGAATTCGGCCCAAAATCTTCAATTTTCTCTCTTTCTCTCCATTTCTCCTAACTTTCTCTTCTCTCTCTTTCTCCTTTGGTTTCTCTCATAAAATGAAGAAAATGAAAGGGGGTGGGGAACTTATATGGGTCTCTAAAACACAAATCCCCACTTTAAATTGCTAATACATCACTAAAATGACTCGTAACCACTTAATTGAGTCATAATACCCCAAAAGTGCCCGAAACTCAAAAATACAACGTGGCACTTATTTCGACTATCTCGACTATTTTAAAAACAACCGCACCCCCTATTTTGGGATTCGGGAAAGTGTGAACTATTTTTATGTTCCAAATTTCATTTTATTTCATTAATTATACCCAAATTTATTTATGAGTCATAACCGTCGTTTTACATATAACGACGCAATATATCACAATATAATGCTATTTACCTTCTCATACGGTAAATAAACAAAACATAGTAAATATTATCCCTTAGTCTCACGGGATACAATATTTACTCCAACATCCCCTATTTTATAAAATTTTCCCATCAAGCAAAATAGTATAAAATAGTCGCCCAAAAACCTGGGTTGTTACATACTCCCCCCGCCCCCCCCCCCCCCCCCCTCCCCCCCCTTAAAGGGGAATTTTGCCCTCAAAATTCAGGCATAACCCATAACCATATAAAGGGTGTACTATACCAAAAACCGTGCTATCATACTAGCAAACCCCTCTGCAGTGCAGCGTTCCTCAAAAGGACTCGGTCTAAGGTCATCACTGTTTGATCTCAGTCCACAACATCATGCTATAGCATAGCACCAAATCGTCCCTCATGCACTCTCGATCCTACCGTTCTACTACAGAAGGAGATACCTACACAATCTCGACACAAACTAGCTTACTTCCCGAAATACGTTACACCCTTACTAAGGAATAACTACACTAACTTATTATCACTAACCCCAACCTACTTACTTCTATTCGCATTGGTGTAGCCCTTAAAAGTATAAGGCTCAACAAGCCCAATCGTGAAAAAAAATCTTCTCGGACTACTCCAATCCTTCTTTTAAATCAAACCCACCCATCCACTTACGGGTGGTAGGATATACCCCCACATCCATACAGTTCTATAACTCTACTACGAAGAGCTGGGCGTACTCCTCTGTACTTATCCCACCCATTTACATTTAGTAAGCAGCGATTAGTCCAATGATCAACAGTTTTTGCAACTAGAATCATGACCGTTGCATTATCGGCAATTCGATAGAGACGTCCATAGATATACCCATTCTCATTCGTCACTACTCTTTGCACACAAGTAGGTGAAAGGGTCAATCATGGACGTGAATGCTCTTAAAATAGCATCCCCTCGGTTAAACTCATCCCATTTGGCATTCCATGCCACGACTAAACTCTCTGACGGGTTTTCTACTTGGCACATCGGTTACCCCATCTACATTTTCTTAACGAAAGGGAATATCCTGTCTATGGTCCTTCACGATCTCAAACTCGTTGCTCGTGAAAAGACCCAAATTTCATGCCCAGGAAGTAGTGCCTCTATTCCTTAAGGCAAATACTACCGCTACGAACTTTTGTCAAGCGGGGGATAATATTTCTCACGAAGTTTAAGATCATGAGACGCACAAACAATGGGTCCATGCTCCCGCATTAATACTCCCCGTTCCTGATGATGACTCATTCGTTAAATCCACTCTTGATCTAAACAACACGAGTGCAGGAGAAAAAGTCATCTCATACTTCAACTCCTCAAAAGGTAGGTTACCAACGTAACACTCTATCGAAGAGAGGTCCCACCATTACAGCCTACCGCTTCGAATAGCTCGAGATCACATGCTTCTCATTATAGAGACCGAATCTTACTTAGAGTTAACCCATAAACCTATTGTGGTCAACTCCCAACCACCCTCCTAAAATAACGTCACATGCCCTAAGGGCCTAGCGTCCTAAAAATCCTAAAGTCAATCTATCTATCCTAATCTAGGCATATTAGTATTATCCTAATTATATCCCTAGTGTCCAGGGCCTATCCCAACTTCTGAAATTCGCTCGGGTTCATGCGTGGGACGTCTCGCCAAAGCGAAATCCAAACAAGGAACCCTCCCGTTACACTACTACCTCGCATCGTCGGTCGTCGGGAAGTAACGGTCTAGGACACATGATCGGGATCGCCGGAATCCTAACTCATAACTCTACTAATACATATTTACTTCTAAGTTCCCATAACAACCAACTGAGACATTTACCTTCTGTAAGATGCCACAAATACTTTATCCTAAAATACACATATACCTCTTTATAAATGGCCTTCTCATTAAGGCACAACCATAAGTCTCTATTGGAATTTCATATCTTAGTCTTCCCCACATCGATCAGAGGAAATCTATCATAGTGCTCATACATCGCACATCAACTTAGCCTTAATCACTCAATTACGTGATTCTTGGATAAACCTTCCAACCCAGCACTCACTCAACAGAAAAGAAAAGCAAAAAAAGAAAAGAAAGAAAATGCACATCTCTCCACTTCCTACGTCATTAAGGTTCATGCGCGGAGTGTCTCGCCGAAGCAAAATCCAAACAAGGAACCCCTCCGACACAATCCCCTTAACTTGTTGGTCATGGAGTTAAGGAAATATCACACACAAACAAAGCAAGCAAAATAATAAAACAAAAGAAACAAAGCAAAGAAAAAAATAAAAATGAAAATTACCTACATACCGTAAACCACTTCTATAAAGTCTCAACCTGTATCCAGGAGAGATATTATAGAACAACTAGTCCTTCTCTAGAACTAGAAATAGGATAGCCTCGCAATTTTCGCTTGCTATCACACCAACCCAACCAAGAATACCTCTACTCGTATATTACATATAATACAAGTAGCACACACCACACATATCATCACTCGCCCCATAACGAGTGAAAAGGAAAATACAAAACTTCCCTATCATGGAAGCCATATAGATATACTACCACAAGCTCAATATACACACCCGGATCTAGGGTTAACACCACACTACTCTATCTTATCATAAGGTATGCACCACTCACATCTAAGTTGTAAATTCCCACCAACAAAATAGCCAATCTCCTTTGCCACTACCAATGGTTCCAAGACACGTCATTCTAGTCTTATCTGAACCAAACTACTTCCATTAATGCCCCAACTAGGCATCCTATTCTTGCCCTTGTTCTCCAATCGACAAGATTAGAATGCATAGTTCCCTTAACTTCTTCAGTAAAGAGAAGATTCTACCAGCCTCCCCGGCCTTAGCTCCACGAGTCTTCCCCGGGTGTATGTCCACCAATGGGGTCTCATGAACACTACTTATACAAAAGTGTTAGCAAAACTTACTAACGAGCCTATCATTTCCACTAAAAGGCCCTTTCTATGGGAAAAACATTCTGCCCCTCCATAAAGAGGCGACTACCATTCCCACCACTTCACCTTATTCCAATGGGTGAAAGGTTTTCCTTCAATCCTCACACCTGGGCACTTCTATACCCATTTATAGGCCAGACTTCAGGCCTTATTCTCTCACCAAATGAGATTACTCTTCCTCTATCCAACCGAACTTCAACATGTGGTCCTTGTCAAGGACCTCTCAATTCTGAATCGACATTACTTGGAATCCCAAGCATAGTACCACTCTCTACCGACAGCGGTACTTGGGAAAACTATTTCCACTGTACCTAATAGTCACGGCAGCAATGTAAAATAATGATACAAAGGGAGAGACCTCCAAAGCGGAGCTTATCCCCGACCACAGCCTACAGCTTATAGTAATCCCATCCTATGACGCCTTTACAACGGCCTCCCTTAACTCCCTTCATCTGACTACTTACCAGTCTCACACGAACATGCAGAAGATCTTCGGGGTTCTCTTATCATATCAGCAGAACGGAATCTGACAAGAGAATTCAACAACCTTAATCTTAGGGCTCTATATCAAATCAAGAGAAACACGGAAAACGTAGAACATCCGCACCGATTCCTAAGGACTCTAGAACCTAATGCTCTGATACCATCTGTGGCAACCCGCCTACTAAAATAATAGGTGGCCATCCCAATACTCTAATAATCACAGGAATCATAAATGGTCCATTCTCAGCATCACTGTTAATTAAAATAATAGTATGAGATAACCACCAAGCATTTTAGAAAACGGACTATCAATTTAAAATTTTAGTAGGTAAAAAAAAACACTTAGACAATCCCATTTGTAAAAACGGTGGATATCAAAAACCGATGAGTAAAGAAAGACGGTATAATAAATAATCACCGAATAAGTTGTCGGTGAACAGACCAATACAAATAATTACACCGAGTATTACATTTCAATATTTACAATATAATAATTGAGTGCAATGCATTGGGCAACACACCCGAATAAATAACTGAACATAACTAGAGTACAATAGAAATAAGCGTCTAATACAATTAACCTACAACATCCGCAATATGCTGTAGCTCCATGACAACTGGAATAGAAATGTAAATTCGGGTGTCCATGCGGAAGAGAACTTGTACGGCAAAGAGTATATGCAGAAACAAAGAAATATAAACGGGTCAGGTCCCGGTTTGATATGATTACCATGTGACTAAAATGCATGACAGTTAAGTGCGTGTTTCTCTCGCAACTAACAGTTATATATCTCACCTCTCAATCTAGTAGCAACCTATCGCAATATCATGAGATATTCTAGTTAACCCAAGTACTAAGGGATAACTTCTCCTCAGTCTCAACACTATGCCCTATTCGTGCGTGGGGTGTCTCGCAAAGCGAAATCTAAACAAGGAACCCCCCCCCCCCCCCGATACACTACTATTTAGGCAAGGTTGATCGTTGAGATCCATTAGACCCTGAGCACTTAAACAAAATACATATGTATGTGTGTGCATATGATCTACAGCTACTCAAGAAAATTTAATTTATTCCTTTCACCATCTAAAAACAGAATTCCTAATTCTTTCTTTAGGAATATATATAAATGGTACAACATTTTATCAAATGTTTACCATTTCAATCTCATAACTCTATATGTGCCATTCCTATTTCTTTCATAGGAATATACATAAATGGTACAACATTTTATCAAATGTTTACCAATTAATCTCATTTATACAATTTCTTTACCAATTTTATTTCCTTTCCTCCTTCCAGGAGAAATATATTTTTAATGCAAGTTTTATTAACATAAAAAAATGCTTTATCCTTTATCATACAACCCCACTTCCTTTCTTCCATCTAGGAAGTGTAATCAAAAGTCATTTTTATTAGCATAAAAATACTTTTGTACCATATATCCCATTTCCCTTCTTCCATCCAAGAAATTTAATTAAAGCCAATTCGTTATCATGAATTGCTTTAATAATCTAAGACCGTCCCTCCGGGTTTCCCCATTGGATGCGCCCCTAAATGGCTATCATCTTCCAGGGCCTATCTATACAAGATAACCTGGGAACCTACCAACGTCGGGAAGCTGCCATATTGCCTGCGGGAAAGTCAAGACCACACCCAGAATCTCCTAACCAGCGCAGTAATATAAATGCCCATATGGACTAGGGACTATATCCACCCTGCATTCATTAGCCAGGGAGCTTCACCACACGTGCGTAACTTCCCTTATGATAGCGATTTAGGGAGGTGTGTAATCCATAAATTATCATTTATGAAAGCCATTAATTTTCCTTTCGAAAACATCCAATTTTACATTTTCAAAATCATTTGTACTTATTCATTTCGTACCACATTTTATATTATGCATTTCTTATTCATTAAGTCATATTTTATTGATGACTTAACACCCAAAATGCCATCATCCTCAAACTAGCCTCCTGAACTACAATATAATTTCCTAAACCATTAAAATGAATCTCCCTGAAGGAGTGACTCCCAAATGTCTCACATTAACATTTTATCTTCAATTTACATTTAGGTTAATCTCCTATTTCATTCGAACATCAACCTATAAAAATCTAGACCTCTGGGTCAGCCCAAATATCCCATTCTTAGCCTAGGACATTAGTCAACCCAACACAACCCTCTTAAATACTTCCCAAAGGAAGGTTCCTAACCTCGAACATAAAAGAAAAAGGCTAGAACAACCTAGGAAAAATCTCACCTTTTCAGAAGGGGTCGATCAATCGACCCTTGGTCGTCGATCGATCGATGGCCTCGATCGATCGATACCCCAGGCTCGATCGATCGATCCTGGCGGACAGCTTCTTCCCCGGGAAGCTGTTTCAGCCATTAACGAATCCTCCAACCTTCTACCCGCTATTTCACCCAACCACAATAACAAATATCACTACAAAATTATTTCTACACATCAAATAACTAATTATTTCTCCTCAAATCAAATTTAAAACATAAGATTAAGGGTTTAATCACCATAATCAACAAATACCCATTAAGGGTTTAAACCTCCAAAAAACTTAACCTACACATGCAGATTTATCACATTAAATCAATATCTATCAAGTAAGAAACTTTCCTCGAGGTTCGTAGTCTCGGATCACCTCCGGTAGCGACGGAATCCGGCCCAAAATCTTCCATTTTCTCTCTTTCTCTCCATTTCATCCAACTTTCTCTTCTCTCTCTCTCTCTCTCCTTTGGTTTCTCTCATAAAATGAAGAAAATGAAAGGGGGTGGGGGACTTATACGGGTCTCTAAAACATAAATCCCCACTTTAAATTGCTAATACATCACTAAAATGTCTCGTAACCACTTAATTGAGTCATAATACCCCAAAAGTGCCCGAAACTCAAAAATACAACGTGGTACTTATTTCGACTATCTCGACTATTCTAAAAACAACCGCACCCCCTATTTTGGCATTCGGGAAAGTGTGAACTATTTTTATGTTCCAAATTTCATTTTATTTCATTAATTATACCCAAATTTATTTATGAGTCATAACCGTCGTTTTACATATAACGACGCAATATATCACAATATAATGCTATTTACCTTCTCATACGGTAAATAGACAAAACATAGTAAATATTATCCCTTAGTCTCACGGGATACAATATTTACTCCAACATCCCCTATTTTATAAAATTTGCCCATCAGGCAAAATAGTATAAAATAGTCGCCCAAAAACCTGGGTTGTTATAAGGTATTATGTTAAATAAACAATATGTGGAATATTCAAGAGTTATATAGACTACGTACGAAATATATTATAGGGTACGCGCTTACCTTTACTGAATTTATATACATAGGTTGTGTGAATACCTAATGTGTGAATTATTATGTGTATGACATACCTACGCTTCTTGGTATCACATGAGGTTTATTCTTATCCTGATGAGACAATCAGGTGGATTTTAGATGGGTCCCTTAGAACATAGAACCTAGGTACAGGCTATTTGAGAATGATAGTTTCAACGGTCAAATGGGTGCATAGGTATGTGCGTAACCCATAGGACTAGAACTATGTTATCCTATAATGTGTGTGATTTTTCTTTATGGTTAGAGAGTGAATCCGAACCGATTGTCCTTTACTTAGTACGTGATGTACCGAGACTTGATAGTAGAGTATGCATGCACCGCAGGTCTTAGTCTAGGGGTGTCGTATTAGTGTATATATATATATATATATACTTGTAATTTATTCTACTGTGTGTTCTTAGTATATGAGGAAGATAGTGATATCTAAAATAACATAGGTATGTGGAAACTTAACATCTATTCGAGAAATTTTAATTAATTAAAAAAATATGGAACAATTCGACAATGTATTTTATGGGTAATACGGATGGGCACTATGACTTAGTATGTGTAGGAAGGTAATTGATTTGACTTTGTTAGGTGGGGTAGCGTAACTAGGACGGGTTATTAGTATACGTTAGGCGTGCACAGAAGTTAAGAGGTGAGGATCTCAAGTGAGAGCACGTGAAACTAACATGTATATAATATATGTTGATTAGCATTTTATATGCTTTCTAAACTGTTTTACATGGGCTCTAACCCACTTTAAATCCATTTTTGTAACAACATTTTAGGTGCCTTTACTTGGCTTCTTGTAAGTACACCATATAATCATTTGGAATTGTCGATTTCCTTTCTCTTTCAGATATTCTTAATGGCAATTCCTGCGGAATTTCAGCGGTTCATTGGTTAGAGTATCATTGTGTGGTTATTCATATAAAAATTTCATTAGTGGGGTCAAGGTGATTATTCCGAACCACTTCATGAAATGAATTTAGGGTCGAGGTGACATTCTGAACCAAACTCTTACTTGGTATCGATGGACCATTCCGAACCAAGAGTCCTTGATGTGTGTTAAGAGGACATATTATTAATAATGAATTTATAAGTATATGTTGTGTGTGAAATATATACTGTATTAATAATCTACTTGTGAAAGTTAGTAGATAATGAGATGCCGCGAATACATCTAAAAGAAAATTAACTTAGAAGACTTAATTATAAAACAGTGAAAGATAACAAGGCATGAAAAATTATCTAAACCATGAGATATGGTTACTATTACAAACTAAGTCGGTGGAATGGGAGCTTAGTAGCATAAAGGAGTTCAGTTGAATACCATAGTTCAGTTAGCTTGAGTAGTATAGCTAGGTGGGCTAGGTACGGGACGTTAGGCTTGCACGATAGATGAGGGGTAATGTAACTCAAGAGAGTGTACGCGAAATCTTAACATGTGTAATCAATATCTCATCTTATTGTGATAATCACTTGCAAAATATTTTCAAAACGTTTTTAGTACTAACTCTTTCTATTAAAAATATTTTCAAAACCTTTTAGGTGTCCAGCCAGAGGAACGCCAGACTTGAAGATTCTGTCCAGGGACTCGTAGCTGCAGCTTTGTGGAGGCTGGCAGGACTTTGCATAGACGCTTCATCTATAAAGATCTAGTGTAGGATCTCATTATAGTATTCCCTATTTGGACATGTTGTCCACAGTCTTTATTTCATATTTAAGTTTTGGATTTTTAGCCGAATGTTAACTCGTCAAACTTTTATCCTTTATATATTGCTATATGGTTTGATTCATAGTCTATTGTGATTACTTCTATAATCTTATAATTAAGATCATATGTTAGTTACATTATTAAATCAATTAAAAGACATATTAAATAACCATTCACATATTAAATAAATGTTAAGTCTCAACACGATAATTCTATAATAATATGTGGCAAAACTTAAATATTCAAATAGGATAAATCCTTAATAAGTTCAAAATCTAAATAAATTAAAAAATAGCACCAAGTCATTGATATCATATGAGACGAGCTTTAGCCATTAATTTCTCCAGAATTGTTAAGCGACTCTCAATTTGACAACCAAATACAATCCTTGCTTAATCAGGATTTTGTGCGAGAAAAAAGATATATGCGAATGCACTCCAATAGTCACCAAATTTTCAAATATTTTCGACTCTGAATAAACACATGGTCGAGATTCCCTAATAATCGCATTACCCTTTCTAATTGCATGAGCTACATTGTTAAGAGCACCTTTTAACAACTCATTTCCATGATCAGTATGTGAAGCCTTTTTTTTTCCTTTGAAGGTGTTGCATCGTCATGTTTAGACCTTGCTTGATTTAATATCGCGTCAACACCCTCACCTACATCGGTACTAAAACCCTCTATAGTAATATCATTATCCAAATCAATGGCATTAATTGTGTCACTCTCGCTATCATCTATTGAATTATCCTATCGATGCTTCTTTTCCTTAGCTGTCTCAACACAATCACCCATGGCCCTATTTTTATCAAACAACTCTACTAATTTGTCATAGTTGTTAACCGGTTTAGTCTTCCATTTTTTTCTTCGGTTTTAGCCTGTTAAAAAAATCAATCAATCTATTATCGATTAAATGCATTGTTATTAAAACAAATAATTTGGAAAACATACTTCAATTAAATGTGACCAAGCTTCTAGCTCGGAATTCTACATTTTCGTAATTGGACTCCAAGAAAAGCTACTTAAGTTTTTGAACAAATCATAACATTTATTAAAATGTTCTTTGAGAGTCTTGAGATGATTTTTCAAATGATATTTGGTAAAGTCAGTGCAAGGAAAATTTTCTTACGACTCATTAACCATATTAAGATACGTAGTAGTCATGAATGCTCCATCTGGTATATATCCTTCATGTGTTTGGTAAAGCATTGCTTTAATAAACCTAACATGCATTTGTGAAGTCCAAGACAAATGGACCTTTTCCCCATTATCTTCTTTCCTTATATGGCTCATTTTTTAATCTAAGCAACGTGAAATATAATAAATTAACACGTGAATTATAACAATATCATAAAAACATAAAAATATTTAGCAAAATATTTATCAACATAAAAGGTAATGCATTAATTACTCAATCAATAATCATTCCACATATTGTTTTCTATGCAGTTTTGTGGATGTTCTGTTGCTCTAGTATCCTCGTCATCTTCCCTTGCGGAAACTTCATCGTCATCATCCGATTTTTATTTTGCTAGCTCATCATCAACTTCCTTTAAAATGTCTTCATCATAGTCAACCGTTATTAAATAATTATGTAAAATACAGCACGCTAAAATGATCTTTGATTGTATGCCAATATGCTAAAATAATTCAGCAGTGCTTCTTATGATAGGAAATTGTCTCTTCAGGAATCTGAATTCTCTTTCAATTAAATTATGAAACGATGCATGTCGATGGTTAAATAACTCTCCAGGGTTTACAATTAGGTTTCGTTGGGTGTATTCTATTAAGTGATAACGAACACCTTTAGAGGGTTCCATAAGCCCCTTTTTATCCACAAATCCTAAATCAACAAGATAGTATTTACCTATTAAAAATGAAATGGTAATTGGTACAGACACTAGGATAATAAGGTGAGAATGCCAAAAATACTCTTTTAACTCTTTGATAAAAACCAGTTTAAAAACTTATGGTTGAAACCCAACTTTAACTCACACACAAAAAAAAACTTATGTTGTTGGCAAGATGATAGAGGTAAGAATAACACAATATATAAAACTATAAATATTGAGGTGAGGGAAAGATGAAAACACACTCATATGGGTTATAAATAAAAACCATAAACAAATGGAAAACCCGGGGTCACAAGGACCACACACACACCAAAGACCGCCAAATAATCATTCTGGTATAATCGATTTGTTACAAGAAGTGTAAATGAAAATTAAATAAGAGAAATACCACCAATATGCGAGGGCTATGTCTATTCAACCCCACAAGCAACCAAACAGTACCAAGAGTAATAAAAAATGACTAGAAGTGTATCAGCAAACTCGCAGAAGCAAAGTCCATAATATAGGAGGATATATAGCAGGCTAAGAAATCAAAAGAGGAAAGTTGGATCTATCTATTTCAAAGCCACCATTTGATACTTGTAGAATAGACCTATGAAAATGTCACACATAAGTAAATGAAGAAAATCATAGAAACGGATTTCTCATGAAGATACAAAAGTTATTCAAATCAAAATATGGAGTAGCAGTAAAACTTTCTTGAGATAATCATGTGAAAAAGAACATGCAAGTTTTTAAACACATTTAAAAGCATATTAAACACATATTTAAAAGGATGTGTGGATTTTATACAAACAAAGACTGAAATCTATAAAAATAAAATAAGAGATAAGATTTTAGAAAGTTACCCACTTACCAAAACCTGGAAAGAAAATTTTCCAAAGCCACTATGAATATCATCTCTCCAAATGTCTCTAACTAAGTTAAATGAATCCATCCATATCAACGTAAAAGCCCTAAAGATTTATATATTCTCCCCCTCAAATTATCAACACCGTTTAAAAATATTTTACCACTCAAAATATTTAAAGGTGTTTAAAGGAACTCAATCAAAAAATCAAACATGAGTGAGAAGGGGGTTGAGGAGAAAAAGGGAGAGAGGAAAATTTTCCAACATAACAGTATAATTTTTCCAATTACAAAAACCTAAAGCATGAGCCTCATATATATAGGCAACATTAGAAGCTCTTGGAAACAACTTGGTATTTTTACAAATACTACACATTTAAGGATATTAGGTAAACAACCATAGGAATCTGAAGGCAGTCAAGGAACCCAAAATATAAGGGCACAAGCATAGAAACCCAAGGGCAAAATAGGGTCAAATAGGTAATATGACTAACAAATAAAACTACATGCCTCAGGGACTCAGCAGACACACGCGTGATCAAATCGCGTGTGTCTGATTAGCCAAAGACCTAAGATGAGGATCGAGCCAAAACAACCAACTCAAACCTTTAAACACTGCCCTTTTATGTTTGTTGAAAAATGTTTAAGTTAAACAAATTTTAATGTTTTATTTAAGGGGCTTTCAACGTTTATAAAATCGTAAAAAATATGGGAAAATCAAGAAAAAAATCCAGGAAAATTGTAAAACATATTTTAAATCCAAAATAAATATTTTTGCAAAAAATAGATAAAATATGTATTAAATGAAAAATAAAATTCTTAAGGAAATGGAATGGGAAAATGTTTATAAAAACATGATAAAAAGAAATAAATAAAGAAAAGCATAAAAGAAAAGAAAAAAAGAAACCTAACATACGAGGAACATAGATGTGGGGTGAAGGTTCAAGATATATCCAATGTAATGATTGCACGGAGACTTTTATTCCAAAATTAAGTCAGCAAAGGAGACGTTTTTTCTTTTGAAAACAAAACATTAAGTATTCGAGTCTAAGGGAGAGGTTGAGTCTAGGAGTTCATAAGACTACAATAAGGTTAATATTGAATTGAACTTGAGGTCCAACATAATAAAAAAAAATATGTTAAGTTCTTATAGTGATGAATATAAAAGTGGTATAGCCAATGATAGGATAAGTTATATCTCCTTTGTCACCAAGACTGCTTTACGAAGACCTCGACAAATAGTTTTAAGGATATTCCAAAACCTAGGAACATAATTAGGGACAATTCAATATTAACTCTCCCTGTAGTAACAATTGCTCATTTTCTAGTTGGAAATGTCGTCATATAGACTTTTGTTATGATGTGGAGAGAACTTTTTAAGATGCCTAAGAATAATTTCTTCACTAGGTAAACTTTTTGTTTCAAATCCTCTTACATAAAGCACTAAGAACCTCACTAAAAATTATTATTTAACTAATGATTTGAAGTTAAAAGCTACAAGTCCCAACTAGAATGTACCTTTTAATGTCAAAACCAACATGATTCCCGAACTCCATACTTCTGGTATTAGATTGATATTGGTTGCGATGTCAAATTTGATTGCACAAATAGTTGGTAGGGATGTTATTTCTCATTCCATCCCCACTGACACTCACTGTTTCAAAACTCTAAATGGAGATTCCTTATCATTAATGATTGTTGTACCCTAAATATAGGGTAACTTGTGGACTAACCAGAAGGTGATACCTAGAATCAGAGACATACCAGAAGGATACTTAGTGTATCGTAAGGTGCGAGGACACCTAAGGCAGTCGACTCAGATTGTGTTTGGCTACGTCTAGGGAAATCAAACTTCCTAACTTCGTTGTTAACACTGTTAAAAGAAGTGTGCACCTTGTAACCATATGACATCAACAACAAGATACACGTACAATTAAGAAGAGGTATGAAAATATTCTCCCCCATGTTCACTTGTGATTATTCTCTCACTCAGTTTGTAAAAAGTGTTCTCACCTCACCTATAATGGTGAGTCACATGTCCCCTTGTTGTCTCTCTCCTTTAACAAACTATAAATAACACACATGAACCCCGCGTAAGGTATGAGACTTGTACTTACTGTTATATTGCCCAAATCTAGACAGAGATTGTAAATTGTAGTCTTGAATGACGTTTACCCACTAATCAATAGACAAAACAACACTTGTGGACGTAAGAACTAATTTGGGTTAAACCACGTAAATTTGAGTCTTCCCATTTCTCTATTCTCCGCCTCAATTATGTGCTTGTATTTCAATAAATTTGTCTCTTAACTATTTATATTGCTAGTAATTAGTATCAATTAGCTATGATTTACTTGATGCCAATTTCTAGCGATAATAGTTTCTCACCATCTATGGGAAAAAAATATGCATGTTGTTTTCTCCAAATTCCCAATGTTAGGTCTCAAGGATACCCATATTCAGTGAGCTGGTGAATTGCGAGTTGATTGTTCCAGGTCTTGAAGGGATTGAGGTGTTTTTAAAATCATTTTTCGTTTTAGTCTTAGAAATATTTTAGATCTCTATTTAGATATTTGTTTTGTTGAATTTATCTGCATTTACTACAAATCGCCATACTCGGTGCATTGTGGTATTCTATTTTTTTGTTATCACCTCATTGTGATGTTTTATAATCTGAGAATAGTCGTGCGGCGAAGGAAATTTTTCCTTTAACTTATGTGGTATTTGCAGACCTACAAAATGACACACGATATGATAACACGACATGACACGGAATTATAAATTAATGGGTTTATGCTTATCGGGTTTGGGTTAATATTGGGTCAACACGATAGACCTATTAAGATAACGGTTCAGGCTTGAAAATTTTAATGCACGTGATTATACCCATTTGCACCCATTTGCACCCATTCATACGACCCTAATTCATTATTGATAACTTATCTTTGATACATTTTATATTTGTTATATATATAAATTTGGGTAAGGAACATTTTGTTGTTGGGATCCTATTACTTTTAACATTTGGAATTTAGGATATAGGATTAAGTATATCATGTTTTGATGGATAATTTTAGTCACTTAACGGGTCTTAATGCTTTGGTTTGGATGGCCCGTTAACTTTGGCGATTCAAGTTTAGGTTTGTTATTTTGATCCAATATATTAACGGGTCGTGTATAGGTTGAGGAGGTTTTGACACAAACCTATTACCACATGACACGAACATGACCCAACACGGCCTGTTGAAAGATCTAGTTATGTGTATGTGTGAATAATAAATAAATTCAAATAATAATTGCTTAGTAATTAAAAATTAATAAACTGTTTCAGACTTGATCAATATAAATATTTACATGTCTTAGGATAGTTTGGGTGACTTATGGGCCAAGTAGAATGTCCGGATTGGGCTTAAAATGATGGGTTTTAATACATATGGGTTAGTATATCGCTTAGGCTAGGTCTTAGATTAATTGGTTATGATTTTGGGCTTAATGAGTTAAAGTCATTTGGAATGGTCGATTTCAAAGTATTCTGTAGAGTTTGGCTAGAAGCCAAGATGTTTTATGTATGAGAACATGAAGTTGTTGGCCCAGAGTCTCATGGCTGGTCAAAACAGGTTAGGTAAAGCTCAATTAGAGCTAGATCCCATCTCCTATGACTACGACCATGTACACGGCTGTACACAGGAACTAAACCATGAAATCTACTTAAAAACACAATCCCACCTCATTGTTAAGCTCCGGGAGACGGGTGTACCTGTGAATTGTGTTATTTATGATTCTTTTATGCCGTAGGTACTTGATGTGGGTAAAAAGTTTGGGTTAGTAGGGGCTACGTTTTTCACTCAATCTTGTGCGGTGGGGAATATATACTATCATGCGTATAAGGGGCAGCAGCCTAAGCTACCCCTTGAGGTTGACAAATTTGTGCTTCCTAGGTTGCCACCACTTGATGCTTCAGACTTGCCTTCTTTTATCTCTGAAAAAACCTCACACCCATATCTTCGTCAACTGCTTATTAATTAGTTTTGTAATTTACACCAAGTAGATTGGGTGCTTTACAACACCGTTTACGAATTGGAGAAACAGATTCGTGCTATCGATTTCTTTTAACTTAGTCTGGATATAAATTTTAGGATGATTATTAGTAATTTAAAGAATTCCATTGGGGCCTAACAAGACTACATGTTTTAAAATATGCTCAAGTTTCTGTTTTTAAGATGCTTCTGTTGGAAATGAGTGGACGTTGTGGTTTACAATGTTGATAAGGCAATGCTGTCACTATTAAGTGATATAAAACGCATGTTTGTTGTCATGATCAATGACCGTGACAAGGCTGGCCGGTTGAAAGGTGACATTTTGGCCATTTTGATATAGTGCTGGTTTTATTTGTTTTAGTTAAAATTTGGTTTAGCTAAAGTTTTGATCGTGGAGGTTATATGCGCCTTGTTCCATTTTCCCCCATTAAAATTTTATACAAATGAATAAAATAAATTTGTAAACTTTTCTAAGGATTACTTATAAGTTATTTTATAATGAATGATATGATATTAACAAGTTTTAAGTAACATTATCCTAGTGTTTGGCAATTATATGGTAGTTGCATTAATACTATGTAAATTGTTAAATATTTTTGAAATTATTTAAAATACTTGTTATATGTATATTATTTTCGTAGAAAACGTATAGCTTAGTATTACCCACTCTTCTGAGCGTTCGCTCATCACTGTATTTTATGTTAAAACGCCCACTCCCACCCCAAGTACATCAAGTAGGGATGTAGGAAAGGATGTTTGTAAGGCCACTAAGGGGAATCATCGTTGTTAGAGGCTCTGTCATTTTATTCAAATTGTCTTTTGATACATTAAAATTATTTTATTTGGGTCTTTGACCATGTGATTGTCGTAATACAAGACCAACTATAGTTTACTTCTTATTTAATTAGTATTTTTGGATTAAACGGATTTTCATAAATAAACCTTGTTAATTAACTTCATTACTTAAAGTGATCACTTGTTTTTCTCAAATTAAATTTGGTAATTTAATAATTAAAAAATGGTACAATTGAAGGATTATTCTTAAATAATAAAACTGGACTTTCCCTCTCGTCCTTTAGCTCCCTCATTCGGTGTGGGTTGACCCAACAATGACCAAAACCAAGGTTAGGGCATTATATTTGTAGTCGGAAGAACAACCTCCACTTTATCACTGCCTTCCCAACCTCCTTTTATTCCTCAACACCATCCACGTTCTCCCCTATCGCTTGCCCATCCCTCTCGTCACTACTACTTTATTTGTTCCTCTATTTTGGGCCCTTACTATGTTATGTGCTATCTCCTCCCTTCTCACCACCTTCATTACTCTTACCACTCCCCGATTGCTCATTACTATTACTTTTTGATGAACTTTCTTGCCGTTTACTCTCACCCTCCTCTTATATTCCCTCACATATGTCTGCATAGCCTCCAACCTACGATTCCTTTCAGAAAACGTAGGAGCTTTTCTTTCTCTTTCTATTTATATTTTTCAAATAAATAAAATGGTCAGTTACTGTTTGAAGTACATTTATTCATAATAATCAGGGTTTGGGGTAAACTAATTTGTATTATAATTGGTTGGGGTTCAAAATCGATAGAAACCATTAGTTGACTGGTTTGACCGTGAGGTGACTTACTTTTTCAACTAAAAAGACTCTTTTACCCCTTAATATATTAATACACAATAGTGTAAGTACATATATTAGTGTATTAAAAATAATTTTTGCATTATTTCTAATTATTTTTAATAAAAAAAAAAATTATTAAATATTTTTTATAAATTCAAAAAGTTTTATAAAATGAAAAAAAAATATATACTTTTTTTATTAACTATTTTTTATAAAATCAAAAGGTTTTTACAACTGTATTAAAAATATCTTTTTTTAAATAAAACTAATTGTTTAGACTTTTTTTTTTAAGTTTTAATAGTATTAAAAATAACTGTTTTAAAGTAACTTTATTTAAAAAATAGCTTCTTGTAATTTTTTTTAAATAAAAGTTATTAAAAATAACTTTTTTTATAATTGTTTTGAAAATAAAAATTTTAACTCTAAAATAAATGATTTTTAAATCTGTTCTAAAAATGTTTTTGTTATTAAAGAGAACTTTTAAAAATTTATTTTTAAAAAATTATTATTTTTCTAAAAACAGTTATAAAAATAATAACGTTTTTAGAAAAATAACTTTAACAGTTGTACGCTATATATTGGATATGTCATTTGTTGCATCAACGGCTATGGCAAATATTAATCAATGGCTACTGCTACTACACATAGTCCAGTGCCAACAATTACTGCGAATGCTAATGAGGGTGTTCGAATGTTAAGGATTAAGGAAAAGAAAAGAAGCACGTTCCAAAAAAGGACATAGAAAAGAAAGTATAAATTTTGGGATGAGTTTTTTAGGGAAAATGTAATTAATGTGAAGCTAAACTTGGTAAAGGTTCAACTACCCAATTTCGTTAACATTTAGAGGGTTATTCTGATTCGCATGGCTACTATTAACAAACAAAATCTTTTAATTACTAAGCCTTTAATTAAAGATGATTTCAGAGGTGGTTTGGGTGGTACAATAACAAATTAGAAGTATGATAAAGAAAGCAAAGATGGTTATTGTGCAAAAGTATTCATTTAGAATGGAGTGTGCATTTTGCATATTGCTTTAAAAAAAAAAAATAGTCATTTTTAATTAAAAATACTTTTTTAGAACAGTCATAAAAAATAATTTTTATATTGTTATGAAAACGTTATTTTTAATTAAGAAAATATTTTTACAATAGATTTAAAAAATATTTTTTGAACAGTTAAAAATTTTATTTTCAAAATCGTTATAAAAAAGTTATTTCTAAAAACTAATATTTTTAAAACAGAGAAAAGTTTTTTTTTCGAAAAACAGTTATTTTTAATAATAGTTATTAAGACTTAAAAAAATGTTTAAAATAGGTAGTTTTATTTAAAAACAGTTATTTTTATATTAGTTGTAAAAACCTTTTGATTTTATAAAAAAAACAGTTAATAAAAAAGTATACATTTTTTTTATTATTTTATAAAACTTTTTGATTTTATAAAAAAACATTTAATAAAAAAAAATCTTATATTATTAACAATGAGTAATAATGTAGAATTTATTTTTTATACACTATTATATACTTATACTAATGTGTATTGATGAATTGAGGGTAAAAAAGTCTTTTTGGTTGAAAAAGTAAGTCAACTAATGGTCAAACCAGTCAACTAACGATTTCCGTCGATTTTGAACCTCAGCTAACTATAATGCAAACTAGTGTACCCAAACTCTAATTGTTATGAACAAATGTACCCCAAAGAGTAAATGACCCAAAATAAAAATATCAAAGTAATAAACCTAAATTGTCAAACAAAAATATGTTACAAAAATATGGTGGGTTATACCGTGAGGAATTAACAAACCACTGTCACTTGTAACCGGGTTCTATGCATAAAACACAGTGAAAACATATCGTATGAAAAAAAATGGCAGCCGCAAGTCACCGTGGGTTTCAACCAAGTACGAAAGTTTCTGAATAGGTGTATACCTTAACCACGGTGACAACGCACCGTGTAAATGTTCCCAGAAATTCTTCAAAGTTACGTGGTGTGTTGCCACCATGTTTAGTTAGCAACATATGGTTTCACCGTGCAAAGTCGTTTTCTACCGTGATGGGGTTGTGAGGTTGTAGCAAGCTATGAGTTTTTTTCTTTTCGTTTCTTAAGTTTTCACGGGCTTGTGTTCACATTTTCATTCATTAATCTATTCGCTTAGTTTATATTACAAATAATGGGGTTTTACAAGTTAAGTTGTTCACATACAATAGGGTTTGTTTCAATGCTTATGGTTTAACAGGTTTACATACAAATATTGGGGTTACAACTTAATAAGTTTATAAATGAATGATTAATGTATTCAAATAACTACATCATACCCGATAAATGTGCAAGCTTGACTTATATTGTTAATGTCTTGGGTTTAGAGAGTATTTTTGTTTTAGATAGAGAATGAAGAGGGAAAATGACGATTTCGAACAAATTTAATCTGAATATAATTTGACTCTTGAGGTTCCTTTTAGTTTGATATATGAAAGAAGTTTGTAGTTCATTTGTGATGTTGAGATACTAGTGTTATGAATAAAATTTTAGGTCACCTTTAATAGCACCCTTTAGGCAATCCACAATGGGACGCGATATTGCTCAAATTACACTTTTTCTCCTCATAGTGGGTAGGAGTAGAATTGATAGCAGGTTGTGTCGAGTCATGTTCATATTTATTTTTATCGTGTTTGGGTCTTATCTGGTTCGTGTCGAAATGGACCCCTTTTTTATCGTGTAAAAAAACCATATTCAAATCCAACCTTTTATCTTAACATTTTGTCGGGTGTACCCGTTATTACCCATTAAGATAATGAATTGTTTCGAATCGTATAAAAGTTGACACATTCGGTCATTTTGAACATAATTAGATCCATTAATTCATTTTCATTACTAACTCTCTCATTGAGTAAATGTCGTTATGATTAAATTAAAATTAAACTACATAAACTACTTCTAACTCTCAACAATATATCTTATTTACTTAAGTTAATGGATATTAATGACTCTTATCGGATATTAATAGGGGAAGGGGGCCGACACTAATCCAATCCGTTAATTATCATGTTTTATCGAGTTAACACTAATATTATCTGAAATCAGTAATAAACAACCCATTAATTTATAAGTTCGTATCGTATTATCGTGTCATGTCATATTTTGACTGCTCTAAATAAGAGAAAGTATACTTTACAATGTAAGAAAATGTAACGAGCATGTAAACTTACCATATGTTTACACAAAGTTGTCCATATTTGTGACACAGAAAAATGCTTCCATCTCAAAGATAATGAGTCGGAAAAAAAATTATATCTTTTTTTTTGTAAGGTATTTTTCATACAACGAGGTGTTCGGGTCAGTTTACGCGCACCTCGACTAATTTCAGCTCGCGGTTCGTGGCTTCCACTGGCGAAGCATTATTTTGACACTGTCAGGGATCGAACTTGGGACCAAACCCAAGCCACCTCCAAACAGTGTTCCAGTGGAAGCCTTAAACCACTCGGCCAAGAGGCTTGGTTAAAAAAAAATTATATCCAAATATCATTTATATAGTACTTCCACGGTAGAGAGTTACCTGCACAAAGTTCAGCCCATCTTCCCCTCCATTCCTGTAGAAAACAATTTCTATCCCAAATCATTTTTTATTAATTTTTAGAGTCCCACCGTGAACATCAGCCGTTTTATACAATCTAAATGTGCAGCAGTAGATTTTTTGGGGGAAGTCCATTCTGGATGCTGTTGAAAACTTTTTGCATAGACGTAAACTTGCATCAAACGTCCTGAATGACGTCAGTTGTAAATGATTTGCTGAGGATAGGAGTTTGACATCATTTTTGGCTTTATAGGAAAAAAACAAACACGACACGGCTTGTTGAAGTTGGCATCGTAATTATTCATGCCACTTCATCCTCAAGTACAAATACAATTGTCCAAAGTGGAACTCAGACTCATTCTCTGTTGCCCATAGAAGAAAATGGAGAGTGAAAACCGAGCATACAATGGTCATTGTTTGGTGATACCATTCCCAGTCCAAGGCCGCATTAACCCAATGCTCCAATTTTCCAAACGCTTACAATACAAAGGTGTAAATGTTGGAGATTTTATAAAATAAGTGAGTAAGAGTTTTGGGTGTAAAAACTTAAAAAGCTGTCCCACATTGGAAGTGTGTGGAAGAGGTGGGAGACTAACCCAAATATAAAAGGGGATAGTGTCCCACATTGGAAAATGAACAAAGCTAAGTGTCACCACTAAGCTATAAAAGGAGTGGGAAACCTTTCAGTCCCACATTGGAAAAATATTAAGAATTTGTGCACTTAATAAGTACAAATGGAAGATGAAGAGTTAATTCATCTAGCATTTAAGAGGCTATTCAAGAGACCTCAATATGGTGCGAAGCACCGTACGTACACGCGCGCGCGCGCGGGGGGGGGGGTGCGGGGCAGTGGGCTGTAGAGGCGCTAGTGGCGCACTTTGCACTTCGCACGCCGCGTGTCCGCAGATGCTTCATTGTATCTTCGCTGTTACATCCAAGGGTTGTCTTCAATTATACAAGTTGCAGGCATTGCAAGTTGCTTAATTGTATCTTGAGTACGGATTTGCGGATTCCCGTTTGTATACCGAAGTTGTTCGTGTGGGGCAAATACTGTATTTAGGAAAGTGACATAACGCCTTGAAGTTTTCTATTATATTCAGAATTTACATTGTTGTATTGAAGTTGACATTACTGTGATATATAATGAGTTCTATTTCTGTATTTTCTACATAATTTCCAACAATCTAAATACAGTATTATCAGAAATGGCCGACTCTTCCAAATCACTTCGACAAATAACAGAAAGCTTTGTCAAGTTGGACCGTTTTGATGGTGGTAATTTTCGTTGGCAGAAAAAGGTTCATTTTCTTCTAACAACATTAAAGATTGTATATGTCTTGTCACAACCGAAACCAAATGAAGATGAAGATGAAACCGTGGAACAGACTAGGCAACGCACAAAATGGGAGACCGATGATTACTTGTGTCGTGGTCACATTCTCAATGCACTTGCTAACAATTTGTTCGACTTATACCAAAATGTTGGGACTGCAAAAACTTTGTGGGAAACATTGGAGACCAAATATCTTACGAAAGACGCTACAAGTAAGAAGTTCCTTATCGGTCAGTTTTTAAGCTTTAAAATGCATGATAATAAGCCTGTGCTAGAACAATTTCATGACATCCAACATTTCATAAATCATTGCAAACTGAAAAAATTAAATATGGATGATAATGTAATTGTTGCTGCCATAATTGAAAAACTTCCTCCTTCTTGGAAAGATTATAAGAAAGAACTCAAACACAAAAAGGAGGATCTTTCACTTGAAGAATTAGAGACTCATTTAAGAATTGAACAAGAGTCTCGAATTCTAGATGGTAAAGAGGAATAAGAAAATTCTATTTCTAAGGTCCATGTGGTGGAGGAAGGAAAGGAGCAAAAATATGGAAATCATGGAAAAAATAACAAGCGGAAGAATTTTTCAAATAATTCTAAAGCAAACAAAAAGAAGAAAGGAAATTGTTTTCATTGCAACAAACCAGGTCACTTCAAGAAGGATTGTCGTGAGTTCAAGAAACTAAAGGAAAAAGGAGGGACATCATACACAAAGCAAAAATTTGCTGCTATGATATCCGAGGCTAATATGCTTGGAGAAGACAACTCTTGGTGGGTTGATTCTGGTGCCACAAGGCATATTTGTAAGGATAAGAACTTGTTCTCTGCCTATGAAACAGTGGAAGGAGATGTTCTCTACATGGGAAATTCATCTACAGATGCGGTTAAAGGCAAAGGGACAGTGGATCTGGAATTCACTTCCGGGAAAATCCTTAGCCTCACCGATGTTTTTCGTGTTCCTGATGTTAGGAAAAATTTAGTTTCTGGAAGTCTTCTTAACAAATTTGGCTTTAAGCTTGTATTTGAGTCAAACAAATTTATTCTGACTAAGAATGGTACCTTTGTAGGCAAAGGATATTTGTATGAGGGCATGTTTAAGCTCAATATCAATGAAAAAGATTCTTCTGCTTATATCGTTGATTGTCTTTCATTATGGCATAGTCGTTTAGGACATGTTAATACAAAGAAAATGCATTTCATGGTTAATTTAAATTTAATTCCTAAATATGAGAATGATATGAATGAAAAGTGTAAAATATGCATGCAAACAAAAATAACAAGATTGCCTTTTCCAAAAATAGAAAAAACTACATCTTTGTTGCAATTAGTACATAGTGATGTTTGTGATTTGCATGGAACACCTACTAGAGGTGGTAGTAAATATTTTGCTACATTTATTGATGACTTTTAAAAATATTGTTACGTATATCTTTTAAACTCTAAGGATGATGTGCTTAATAGATTTAAGACATATAAAAATGAAGTTGAAAATCAATGTGATTCTAAAATAAAATGTCTTAGATCTGATAGAGGTGGTGAATATCACTTTCCTCAATTTTGTGAAGATATGGGAATTATACATGAAGTTACTGCACCTTATACACCACAACAAAATGGAGTAGCAGAAAGAAAAAATAGGACACTAACTGAAATGGTTAATGATATGCTTTCTTATTCTGGTTTAAGTAAAGGGTTTTGGGGAGAAGCACTTTTAACTGCATGTCATATTTTGAATAGGATACCTGTTAAAGATAATAAGAAAACTCCTTACGAATTATGGAAGAATAGAAAAACTAATTTAGGTTATCTTAAAGTTTGGGGTTGTAGAGCTATTGTAAGACTACCTGAAACTAAGAGAAAGAAATTAGGAAGCAAAGGTGTTGAGCGTATTTTCATAGGTTATGCACAACATAGTAAAGCTTATAGATTTTTGGTTAGTGAACCTAATGATTCTGTTGAGGTAAATACAATAATTGAATCGAGAGATGCAATTTTTTATGAACAAAGGTTTTCTTCTATTCCTAGAATTAATAATGAAAAAGAAGTAAGCACTCCTTCACAGTTACATGAAACTCCACCAATAGAACAAGAAGAGATTAGAAAAAGTAAAAGACCTAGGAAAGAAAAAAGCTTTGGTCCCGACTTTATAGTCTATCTTGTTGAAGGAACTAGAGACACATCTTGTAATCAATATTCTTTGACTCTTAGCGTTGAAACAGACCCACAAACTTATAGTGAGGCAATTAAGTCTGTAGATACAGCATTTTGGAAAAAATCTATAAATGATGTAATGGATTCAATTTTGGAAAATAAAACTTGAAAGTTAGTAGACTTACCTCCAGGATCTAAACCCATTAAGTGTAGATGGATTTTTAAAAAGAAAATGAAATAGATGGAACAATTGATAAATTCAAGGCTAGATTAGTTGCTAAAGGTTTTACACAAAAAGAAGGAATTGATTATTTTGATACCTATGCACCTGTTGCTAGAACCGCCACTATTAGAATTTTAATTGCATTAGCATCTATATATAATTTTGAGATTCATCAAATGGATGTGAAAACTACATTTTTAAATGGTGACTTAGAAGAAGAAATTTACATGGAACAACCTGAAGGGTTTGTTATGCCTGGACAAGAAAATAAAGTATGTAAACTTATTAAGTCCTTATATGGCCTAAAACAAGCACCTAAACAATGGCATGAAAATTTTGATAAAGTCATTATTTCTTATGGTTTTAAAATTTATGAATCTGATAAGTGTGTTTATAGTAAATTTGCTAATGGTAAAGGTGTGATCATTTGTTTATATGTAGATGACATGTTAATTCTTGGTACTGATTTAGAAAGCATTAATAATACAAAGAGTTTTCTGTCTTCTAAATTTGATATGAAAGATATGGGTGTAGCTGATGTCATATTAGGAATGAGAATAATAAGGAAAGATAAAAATATAATTCTCACTCAATCTCATTATGTTGAGAAAATTTTAAAGAAATTTAATCAGTTTGATTGCACACTTGTTAGTACACCTTTTGAACCACAGCTAAAGATGATCCCTAATAATGGTAGAGCTATTTCACAATTGGAATATGCACGAGTAATTGGTAGTTTAATGTATGCCATGACATGTACTCGGCCTGATATTGCTTACGATGTTGGTAAATTAAGTAGATATACTAGTAATCCAAGTTTATTGCATTGGCATGCTGTCAATAGAATATTAAAATATTTGAAAGGAACTATGGACTATGGTATATACTATAGTGGATATCCTTCAGTATTATAAGGGTTTTCTGATGCCAGTTGGATAACTGAGCGGGAGGATCATTCCTCAATAAGTGGATGGATTTTCACTCTTGGTAGAGGAGCTGTTTCTTGGGGATCAAAGAAACAAACTTGTATAGCTGACTCTACTATGGCAGCTGAGTTTGTAGCATTAGATACAACTAGTAAAGAGTCAGAATGGTTAACGAATTTATTAATTGAAATTCTAGTTTGGCCAAAACTAATGCCTCCAATATCTATACATTGTGATAGTGAGTCTACACTTTCTAGAGCTTATAGTAAAGTGTACAATGGAAAATCTAGACATATTGTCCTGAGACATAGTTATGTCAGTCAAATGATTACAGATAGTGTAATCACAGTGGATTATGTAAAATCAAGTCAAAATTTAGCTGATCCTTTTACAAAAGGTCTTACAAGAGGACTGGTGTCTAAGACATCAATAGGGATGGGACTAAAGCCCATTAATAATAATCACTCTTGATGGAAACTCAACTTGAAACTTGATATATTCAAGTCTCAAGTTCAATGATTAAAGTACATCATACGACGTGATTGTAAGCACTATAAAATTTAACATCCCAAGGATAAGTTCTTAGAACATGTAATGAATAATGAAAGAGGATGAGTTTAACCTTAATAGATTTATGGTGTTTTAAGTTACATGAACACCTATGATAATCTACCTATATGAGTGTGGAAGTGGTGCAGCTTCCTATGAGACCTGGCCTTGACTCTAAAGCACTCATGAAATCAAGGTATAGACACAAGGCCTAATACATGTGTCGGCTTATATGGATAATCAGTGACTAATAGATTTGTGTGTGAAGACAAATCCGGATGATCAATATGGATTGATAGTTCAAAGACAAGTCTACTATACTTTCATGGTTAGCCTTGACGAACCTTCACAGGGTATTGGTTCAAGTTGTGAGACACCAATGCTTATACACAGTCTTACAGACAATCAAAGATTTACAAAACTTATTTTGAAAATGGTGGAGGAATGTTGGAGATTTTATAAAATAAATGAGTAAGAGTTTTGGGTGAAAAAGCTTAAAAAGCTGTCCCACATTAGAAGTGTGTGGAAGAGGTGGGAAGCTAACCCAAATATAAAAGGGGATAGTGTCCCACATTGGAAAATGTACAAAGCTAAGTGTCACCACTAAGCTATAAAATGAGTGGGCAACCTTTGAGTCCCACATTGGAAAAATATTAAGAATTTGTGCACTTAATAAGTACAAATGGAAGATGAAGAGTTAATACATCTAGCATTTAAGAGGCTATTCAAGAGACATCAATACGGTGCGAAGCACTGGCCCGCACACGCACACGCGGGAGCACGCGTGTGCGGATGCGGGCCAGTGGGCTGTAGAGGCGCTAGTGGCGCACTTTGAACTTCGCACGCCGCGTGTCCGCAGTGGTAGCGGGTTGTCGGGATTCGTCCGGGTCGGATCGTGGTAGCTCAGGCGCGGTCACTTTTTGGTTGACCCGTGCAAAACCGATTCGGTATTATTATACCTGTTTGAGAAATGACTTAAGAATGTTGGTAATTAACAGACATACCTGTTCGGAACTGACTTAAGACTGTTAATTCAACAGTCATGACTCTTGAAGACAAAGCCTTTCATTATCTATAAATAAAGGTTGCCTAAAACGAAATTAGATTGATAACAAAAACCAGTTTTAGATTTCCAAACCCTTCTATTACTCTTTTATAATTTTCAGGAGGTACAAATTCTCTTATTCTATTTTGTGCACATAAACAGAATAAGAACTTGATTGACTGTTCTTCGCTGTTACATCCAAGGTCTATCTTCAAATATACAAGTTGCAGGCAGTGCAAGTTGCTTCATTGTATCTTGAGTACGGATTTGCGGATTCCCATTTGTATACCGAAGTTGTTCGTGTGGGGAAAATACTGTATTTAGGAAAGTGACATCACGCCTTGAAGTTTTCTATTATATTCAGAAGTTACATTGTTGTATTGAAGTTGACATTACTGTGATATATAAAGAGTTCCATTTCTGTATTTGCTACATAATTTCCAACAGTAAAAGTCACATTTGCCCTCACCCAATACTTGTACAACACCACAGCCACCGCCAGCGGCTCGATCACGGTTGAGCCCATCTCGGATGGCTACGACCATATACATGGCTATAAACACGAACAAAACCCCAATATCTACTTAAATAGTTTTAAAACCGTAGGGTCGCAAACAATATACTACCTCATTGTTAAGCTCCGGGAGACGGGTGTACCTGTGAATTGTGCTATTTACGATTCTTTTATGCCTTGGGTACTTGATGTGGGTAAAAAGTTTGGGTTAGTAGGGGTTGCATTTTTCACTCAGTCTTGTGCTGGGGGAAACATATACTACCATGCGTATAAGGGGCAGCAGCTTAAGCTCCCTCTTGAGGTTGACAAATTTGTGCTTCCTGGGTTACCACCACTTGATGCTTCAGACTTGCCTTCTTTTATTTCTGACAAAAGCTCACACCCATCTCTTCGTGAAATGCTTATTAATCAGTTTTGTAATTTACACCAAGTGGATTGGGTGCTTTACAACACCGTTTACGAATTGGAGAAACAGGTTCGTGCTATCGATTTCTTTTAACTTAGTCTGGATATAAATTTTAGGAGGATTATTAGTAATTTAAAGAATTCCATTGGGGCCTAACAAGATAACATGTTTTAAAATATGCTCAAGTTTCTGTTTTTAAGATGCTTCTGTTGGAAATGAGTGGACGTTGTGGTTTACAATGTTGATAAGGCAATGCTGTCGCTGTGGGTATATGTTGTATTGCCATATTGATCAAACAAAGTTTACATATCTATTTCTTCTGGGCAGCTTATATACCGATATCTAAAAAACTCTTAAAAATTCTACCATCTATACATTTATGAATGAGGTTCCATCTTTTACGTATATATTTTTTTTATCTTTTTTCCCTTTCACTATTAACTGTATTGGTGATGATGTTGTATTAGAACAATTATATTTTGAATAAGGATAGTCCTACAAACACCAACTCGCAGTATCAACCCATTATCTTAGTACATGGGACCTACACTTTTATACAATCATTTAAAGCACATTCGATACTTGATTGATACTAAGAATATTTGTAAATATCATTATTCTTTGAATAATACTAGACAATTTGGGTGCTAGTACCAGGTTGTCTAGTTGGCAATCTCACTTATCTCCATTTATCTAGTTGGCACCTCATTTATTTAGTTGACACCTTATTTTTTGAAACAGTTTTTTTCAAAAAAAATATAAAACCATTATTTTCAATAAAAATATGTTTTCTAAAAATAAAACTATAGTTTTTTTTGTTTTTAAAAAATTACTTTTAACTCATTTAGTCCCTTCAACATCTATTTATCCAATATTCACTTAGTTTTACAGGTCCGCCCCAGCGGCACCCATTATTTTTAATTTTTTTTAATTAGTATGACACTATCTCTCGGGTTGTCTAGTAATTTTTTTTTGCTTTTTTTTTAATTATTTTAACTCGTTTAGTCTCTCAAATATTCATTTACTTAATATTTACTTATTTTTAACGGTCCGCACCAGCGGCACCCCTTTGTATTTCTAAAAATTGTTTAAAAATGTAAAAGAAAAGTTTTTTATTTATATTAAACTAACTTTTATTTTTTGAAACAATTTTTTCCCAAAAAAATATGAATCTGTATTTTCAATTAAAAGATGTTTTTTTTAAAATAAAACTATTCTAATACGAAATTTCTTTTTTTTTTTAATATTTTTAACTCATTTAGTGCCTAAAACACCCCTTTACCCAATATTCTCTTATTTTTAAAGGTCCGCGCCAGTGGCACCCATTTTTTTTAAACTATTTTTTTTAATTTTACAACATTTAAAACAATTTTTGTATTTTGTTAAAACTGTTTAAAAATTTTAAAAATATATATTTATATTAAACAACTTTTTTTTAAACAGTTTTTTTCAAAAAAAATCTATTTTTATATTAAAATTGTGTTTTTTAACTATACATTTTTTTAGTTTATAAAAAATATTATTTTCTAATAAAACATTTTTTTTAAAAGTCAAATAATGCTAATAAATCACATACAAAAACAAGCAAATGATAATAAAAAAAGATTCCCTCCATGTACTAACCCGAGGTTACATCCCGGGTAGTATAGCATTACTCTTATATTTTATCTATTTACTTGATTAAATATTACAGGAAGTGATTTGCCACAATTATCGATTTAATTGTTATACTAATAAAAATAATGAGAGAGTGAGAGGCTACTAAGTAGGTGTTTAGTTTTTACCTTTCCTAAAATTTTAAGAATAAATCTAGGGAGACCTACAAAAAAAAATCATTTCGTAAACTCACTGTATTAAAAACTTATACCTTATTGTTGCGGATCCCGTCAGGGCATCAAATAAGGTATAAGTTATACCTTATTTGATGCCCTGACGGGATCCGCAACAATAAGGTATAAGTTTTTAATACAATGAATTTACGAAATGTTTTTTTTAATCTCCCTATCTTTACTCAAATTTTAAATTCATCTTTAGAAGGCAAGTTCTCCCTCAATGCTTAATGTTTAATGTCAAATTTTATTAGAGAAGTTTTATTCGAGTTTTCCACTGTCAAATTTGTTAAAGAACAGTAATATAAAACAATATAATAAATACTTACTTATTATTTTATTATTTTATTACAATTAGATGCCATGTCAGATATTGTAATATATTTTTAATTTTTTTTTAAATTTTATTACACTTGGATGACACGTCATATGTACAATCACATGACACGTCATCAATCCGTTAATTTTTATTAAGGATGTTAAGTGTCTAGCAGTAGTGGCAAAATTATGGGTTGCGCTTAATTTGGATGGGTTAAATATGAGTTGGACTAAGTATGGGTTGGACCAAATATGAGTTGGGTCAGCGCATTTTTTCTACTAAACTAAGTATTACAATTCTTAAAAAAACTCATATTTTACAACTTTTAAACTTAAGCATTATATTTGAATCGTAGCTTTTAAAATATGGGTCTATATTTAATTAATAGCTTTCAAGTAAGGGATTTATATTTTACTCAAAGCTTTTTAGTGTGGCCCATATATAACTCATAAATTTAAATATGAACTCATATTTAAATCACTGGGCTAATATGAGTTATTTTATTATTTGGACCACATTTTGCCACTACTAGTGTCTAGCAATAAAATAGAAGTATGTGTTATATCTGCAAAAAAATAGTGTAGTGACCAAAATGGAACGTCAGGTAAAGTTGGCTACATATTTGCATAATTAAACATATTTTTAAACATCATTAGCCATGGCTGGAGGGGTCTACATCATCAGACACGGGTGTAATTAACTCTAGGATGGTCATTGTTGTTACAACCAAATGGAGGTATATATAACTATTGAAATTATGATGGAACTATATGATAAGTCAACAACAATGAAAAATTATTGGTACAATATATTATTATTTTTTTAATAGTACTGGTTTCATATAACTGGACAATATATGTTGTGTTTTTTTCATAATGTTATGTAGGAAAAAATACATAAAATTTTAGTAAGTCATTGATTTAATGGTAAACTCAGAAGGTACAAAACATGGTAGAGCTCACCATGAGTTATCGATTATAATGAAAAGCTATTCTAGTAAAAATAAATTTAATGCTTTAAATTATTATTTATAGTTTATTATCCATAACGAATAATATGCCCATTGGAAATAACTTTATATGTATAGTATGTGTTACTAACATTAGTTATTGCTAAACAATACTAGTAACTAATCGATAAGATGTAATTTTGAATAGGAGGTTGATTGAATGTCAAAGTTATGCTCATTGAGGACGATTGGACCAACAATACCATCAATGTACTTGGACAAAAGACTTCAAGAAGACAGAGAGTATGGTCTTAGTATGTACTTACCAAAAACTCACACATGCATGATGTGGCTTAATGATCGACTTGATAGATCTGTTGTATATGTATCCTTTGGGAGTTTAGCAGAACTAGATTTTGAGAAAATGGAAGAGCTAGCATGGGGTTTGAAAAGAAGCAACCATTACTTCATATGGGTTGTTAGGAAGTCAGAAGAGGCTAAACTACCTAATAGCTTTATTGAGGAAACATATGAGAAAGGATTGATTGTTTTGTGGTGTCCCTAGTTAGACGTCTTATCACACAAGGCCATAGGATGTTTTGTGACCCATAGTGGCTGGAATTCAACATTAGAGTCACTAAGCTTGGGGGTTGCAATGGTGATAATCCCTCATTGGAGTGACCAGAGCACCAATGCAAAGTATGTTATGGATGTTTGGGGGGTGGGAATTAAGCCTAAGACGCATGATACAAGAATAATTAATGAAAATGAGATTGTGGAGTGTATAAGAGAAGTCATGGAGGCAGACGTAGGAACAAATATTAAAAAAAATGCTACCAAGTTGAGGGAGATAATAATAAATGCTGCCGATGATGGTGGAAGTTCTGATAGAAACATTGATGAAATTGTTGCTACATTGGTTTGATTGTTAAGGATCCTCGTGGAGAAAATATTTGCTATGTAATTTATTTACCCTTTATAATGTTACAAAAAGACTCTCTTTAATAAATTCAATATTACATATTGTCTATGTTGTTTTAGTATATGTTCATCGTAAATTGAAAATTACTTTTTGTCTCTATACCTTTATCTGGATTGATTTCTTTTAGTTGAGGTTTGGTTTAACTTAAGATTTGATCGTGGAGGTTATATACGCCTTCTTCCATCTTTTTTAATTAGAAATTTATACAAATGAATAAAATAAAATTTTGAACTCGTCTAAGGATTACTTATAAGTTATTTTATAATTAATGATATCATATTAACAAGTTCTAAGAAACATTATCCTAGTATTTGGCAATTTTAGAGTTTATAGTGATTAATATTAACTTTATTATATATGTGTATGTGTGCATTTTTTTTGTTCTCTTTATTCTTATTGGTCATATATTGTTTTGTAAATTACATATGTTAATTCTCATTCTCCCAAACCATGATTTATCCATCTTCTTCATACCGTATTCATGTTATCGAAGTCATTACACTTGTTTTGAAAAAATATGTAAAGTTGCCAAGATAATGTATTCTTATTTGAAATTGATAAAGTACATTTTGAAAAGATACAAAGATTTCTTGTTAAGTGATGTGTTTGCAGAACTTTTTATGAATAACAATGAATAATGCATCCATTTAACGATAATTTTTAAAAATCAAATATCAGAATTAGAAAAAAAATCCAAGCTAAAAGTTACAAATCAATTAATTTCCTTTGCAATGAAAAAAGTGTACATCAGTCTCACATCTTAGTCAAAGGTTATGCTAAAGGTATAAATGAAAACAATTTTATTAGTATAATCTTGGTCATAAGATTAAGATCGCTCGCACGACCTATGTCAAGAATTTGATATTTTAGAACTCACGAACATCTTACAGGTAAGTCATACAGAGATAAATATATTAGGCATGAATTGGTGCGAAGAACCTTAATCTCATTTAAACCAGATGATAAGGTGCGAGGAATTTTTATTCAATTATACCATATTTCTAAGATTCATATAAACAAGAAACTAAGACTTGGATCCTTAAATTAGATAACTCGTTATATAAATAATGCCTTTTAGATTCTTCTTTCAGGTATTTTGAATACAAAGTTCAAAAGGCAAAATAAATCTCATTCATTCTTCCTTTGATTTATTTGGAAATGGACATTATTGGATCATTGATATAAAGACGATTAATTTATCTAGGAAAGGGTTGGGAGGAGGCTAATCATGATATGATAGTCAAGTATAACAAAAATATAGAGTCATATCGGGGGAAATGAGTGAGTTGAGTAGGAATTGCAAGTGACTTTTGAGCTTTATAATTCCTTTAATAAATTATAGTTGAATGATTATAGTTTTAGGTCATTGTGGTTTTTCCTACAATGGATCTACATTATATTTGTCACACGGTTGTTGCAGATTTATGCACTTCAGTTTGAATTTCATGTTGTATTATAATAATATTTAAATTGGGGAAGATAAAGGATTTGGCCACTACATGTGGGACGACGTAAGTAGCTCCATACAATCACATTCAAAAGGAAAATTTCATTTTTATCAATTCCCGTAAAAGAAACATTTTTTCAAATAGGTATTATAGCCTCATTTTCTTAACCTTGGTTTCTCTTTACAATGTACTCGTTTTTGTGAAATGTCAATTCTTTATACACTAATAGTGAAAGGGATAACAATAATTTTAACTTTTAAAAGTATAAAAGATAAGTTGGAAAACTTAATGTTAATAAGTTTTTGGAATCTTTTAAAGCATATAATTAAATAAATAAGTTCAAGGAACATGAAAATTGGCATTCTAAATATATAAGGGTATAAGGGAGAGGTTGAGTTTAGTAGTTTTACCTTAAAAGGTGACTTACCCGACTACAATAAGGTTAATATTGAAATAGACTTGAGGTTTAGAATAAAAAAAAATATATCAGGTACTTAAAGTAAAGATAAAACCGGTATAACCAATATGTATCAATTTGTTGTATTATAGTAAATATGTCTCTTAACTGTTTATATTACTAGTAATTTGCATCAATTTGCTAAAATTTACCCCGTAACAGTTTCTAGCTATAACAGTTTCACACCACGCCATCTGTGGAAAATGGTTATCCGTGTTGTTTTCCCCAAAACCTTATTGTTAGGCATCAAGGATGCCCATATATAGTGAGTTAGTGAATTGCGAGTCGATTTAAAAGGATTTGATGTGTTTTTAAAAGAAATTTTCATTTTATTCTTAGAAATATTTTAAATCTCTATTTATATCTTTGTTTTGCTCATTTATTCACATTTATTGTAAATCACGATACTCTATGCATTGCAGTATTATGTTCTTTTATTGTTATCTCGTTGGAATGTCTGATAATCTAAAGAATAGTTGTGTGGCGTAGGAGATTGTTCTCTCAACCCTAGTTAGAATAATCGATTTGTGAAGTATTCTACGAAGTTTGGCCAGAAGCCAAGATACTATGCAGGAGAACACGAAGTTATTGAACCAGAGTCTTATGGATGGGAAAAACAGGCCAATAGTTGTAGAGAATATTAACAGGAGAAAGGATATGCTGCCACCTTAACCACACAAGCACATGAGTCAATAACACAAAGAACGAGCTTTGGAGAATTCGAGATGTTTGGATCTCGGTTCGGAAGCTAAAAGGAACAAATCAAGTAAGAGAACGAGATTAGTTCTAGGCGATCGTTCCTATAGGCTAGGAAGAACCTCAATTGTCAACACAATGAAAAAGGGGATCTACACAATTGAACTTTATATTATCCAGCATCATGGGAAGCTTGAGCAGAGGAAACACCTTCCATCGTTTGGAATCCAATCCACGAGTGCCTAGGAACATCCACTGATTGGAAGATCGGTTAGGTGATTTGATAAAAAAAATAAGAACCCTTTATACCGAGTGATCAGTCATTTACTAAATTAAAAAATAATATCCAGTTGGTTTATTCTTAACATCACTGTCAAAAAAAATTTAATGCTTACTAACCACATAGAATTTGAAAAGTTGGTGTCAAATTTTATCTTTATAATTAATTATGCAACTAAATAAATTATACACAATCCAGTCAGAATTAATAATAAAATTATCCATAAAAAATAGCCTAATAGTCTGAGAAATAAAATAGAAGTCCTCTATCTATGAATAAAGTCTGAATGAAAGGGGGCAACATTCCCGACTGAAATAAATAGCTCATAAGGAAGGAATGATAAATATATAGGCGTCTAACATCAAGGTCCTTTAACTTCCACAACAACTACGACACGTCAATTGATAAGATCTTCTAAGCCTCGTGCCCCTGTGACTGGGCACCTAAAATATTTTACAAAAAATATAGATTTGGAGAAAATGGGTCAGAGCCCGAGTAAAGAAGTTTTAAAAAGGAATAGCAAGTATTTAAAATGTAAAATCAGCAGAGATTATATACATGTTAGGTTTACGTGCCCTCACGTAAGGTCCTCACATCTCAATTAATGTGCACACCTAACGTATGTTTTCTAACCCGTCCTAATTATGCTACCCTGCCTAACTAGTCCAAACCAAATCTATTTCTTCACAATCTATCTCGTTATGCTTTCCCCACTTGCCCATATTATATATTACAAATTCCTTCATATCAATTAGCCAATTAGGAAGTTCTTAAGATATATTTAATTCTCCATATACTAAGATTGTTTGAGATGTCACTATCTTTCTTATCCACCAAGCACAAATAAAAGATTTAAATCACAAGTATATATATTTTTATCACTCTATTATATATATATATATAACCCCGAGGTTGAGCTGCGGTGCATGCATACTCTGATATTAAGTCCCGGTACATCACGTACTCAATAAAGGACTAATGGTCCAGGATCTCTCTCGACTCAAAAATAAAAATCACACATATTGGAGGCGAACATAGTCATAGGCCTTTGGGCTACGCACCCAAATGACCGCACTCACAATTGTTCACACTAATAGTGTTCTAACCTAAGTTCTATGTTCAGATGTACAAGACAAAAATCACCCCAATGGGCTCATCATGATAAGACTGTACCCATTTCAAAACCTCCCGTGATAACAATCAGCGTAGGTATGTCAATACACATAAGAATCATACAATAGTTATACACACAACCTATATTTTTATAGAATCAGTACAAATATACTCACGACCTATATTATATATCCCATACATAGTATATATAAGTCCCGAATATCCCACATATTCTTAATCATTAATTTTACGTCTCATCTTACATTCCCAAGTGTCCCACACTACTCAAAGGGTGCCTAATATTATTTAACATAATTCAGTAGGTAAATTACTCATATCCTGTTGGTCTACGTCATAGGTTCTCTTACTTTCGACATGACTCAATCTTGTTTCTCGAATCCACTTACATTATGATTCACACTAATTAATCTTAGCCTTGATTCATCTCACTTATGAATAAATCCCAACACTACCATCAGCCTACTATTGACCAACCTATCTCTCACAATGTTTTAAAGATATCCCAAGACTCCTCCTATTCATTAATTTCGATTTTCAGGCTAAAATGGGTAAATTTCCAAAATATGGAAAAGCCTAATCGATTCGCCTAAGGGCCAAATCAATTCGCTTACCGAATCAATTCTCCTTTGGGCCGAATCGATTCGAAAGCTACATGTTTGTTTCTTCTTCCTTGCGCAGTTGCGTTTTTCTACCTTTTTCTTAACCAAATTCTCATGGATCTTTACCAAATTAAAACTAATGATACCCAAACATTACATAGACATATAAGGATGATTTTTGATGTAAAACATCATCAAAACATCATGAATTCTACCCAAGAACAGATTAATTCCTAATTATCAATAAGAACCCTAGTTTTATGTTCTTCCATGTACATAGACCAATAAATTCATATTTTACCCATAGATTAAGGCCTAATTTCTTCCTCTAATTTATTCCAAAATTCCATCTTCATGTAATTCCTAACCGAAGACTTAATATAATTCCCCAATTCAACGTTAAATTCATAGATACATGGATATTTCTTTAAATCTACTCTAACATGGATAACATATGCACTTAATCTAGCAAGATAAACACTTGATAGCCTCTCTCATTTTTTGTTCACGAAACCCTAGCTTCCCCAACTCCTAATTGATTTACACTTATAAAATTTGTGGGTCTAATTTCCTCAAAAATTGAAAAGACCAAAATACCCCTCTGGGGTGCCGGTTTGGCCTGAAATTACCCCGGGACCCAAAATAAACCTCCGGGTACACTTTTTTGACTATCTTAACCCGTTCGGACACATTGGCGCACTTAAAATGACCATATGGAAGATCAAAAGTAAAATTATATTTCATTTCACAAATTAAGTCTCGACACGGCTGACACGCGTGTCCCAATTAAATTTACTATAACTGACATATTTTTCACTCGCGACAGTTATAATATTTCGTTATCATTATTATTAATAATTCACTAAGTAATAGGAAATATAAATAAATATTAACCATTATCTCGCTAATTAATATTTATTTTACCGGATTTATTTTCCAACTATAGTTTAGTTAATCCCAATTAATTCCCAATATAAAAATCAATAAAATTACGAGGTGTTACTATTATGGGGAAGGGTATCCATTTGTTGCGTCCATATTTAGCTACTTGTCCCCGATAAATTTTAAGCCACGCGTGATCACACAACGGTATGATGGGAAAACTGATCCTATGCACCATGTAAAGCAGTATCAGGTTACCTTAGCTCTTTACTTTGTCCCTACAAAATGAAATGTACGGCATTCTCCAGTTGCCTAACTGGGTGGATCCATGTGTGGTACACGGGTCTCACAAGGGGGTAGATAATTAACTTAATCTAGCTAGAAGATTAATTTATCAATAATTTATACTTCGGTACGAAGCTAGAAAAAATATTTGCTCACACGCTCAGTGTCAGGCAACTAGAAGATGAGACGACGAGAGAGTACATCACCAGGTTCAGTAATAAAAAATTTAGAAGTAATGCATTATGAATAAAAGATACAAATAACTGCTATCATGAGTGACATTCTATCGGAGAAGTTGTATTGGGAACTTATAAAGGAGCCTCCTACTATGATGGCCGAACCCCTGGCTAAGGCTATTAGAATCATAAAAACAGAAGAGGCTATGGTAGATAAGGAATTTTGTCAAACCAAATTCAATGACAGAGAAAGCTAAGATAAGAAGAATAAATCTAAGAAGCTAAAGCAGGACATGTCCCAGAATTATGATGAGTATACACCTTTTAATGTCTGGGTACATCACATCCTCAAGGATAAATGAGGAAGTGAAAAACTAAGGTGGTCGAAAAAGTTTAAAACCCCTACCGACAAGGGGGATAACATAAAATTGTGTGATTTTCACAAGGATTATAGCCACATGATAGACAAGTTCTTGGCCTTGAAAGACAAGATCAAAGAGATTATCAAAAGGGACAAATTGAAAAATGCATTGACAAGTTAGGCCAAGCTATAGAACTGATGGAATATCCTAATAAGAGAACTCGATCAAGGTCTCGCTATAGAGAAAGGGACGATCGAAAGTGAACATGCGACTATGAGACTCCAATGAAGGTAGTGTAGATGTTCTACCAAAAATACTAAGGAGCCGAAGAAGACTATTAACATGATCTCTTTAGGGATGCACCTCATTTATAGTGGAGAATCATGGGGCGAGGATGGCCAAGAGGAAAGGAATGCATATCTCAATAAGGTCAATGCTTATGAAAGAAACTATCAAGATGTAGTTAACTTTTTCAGGGCGGTAGATAGTCAAATTCGTAAAATTAATAGAGATCGTTTGACAGTGGCATTTTCTAAGGATGACTTAAGCATACTTTTGTATCTTCATGATGACCCATTGACAATGAGTCTCATAGTGCATGAGATCAATATGCATAGAATCTAGGTCAATAATGGGAGTTCACCCGACATCATGTTCTATAATTTAAAAGGTTGAAGTTGTCAAAAGGGAAGTTATAAGACTACCATCACCCTCTAATAGGATTTGTAAGGGAAAAGGTCTTCCCTTGGCGACCATCGAATTAAAAGTAAGTGCAGGATCATGGCTGACCTCCAAAACACAAATGAAGTTCTTCCTCATAGACAAAAATTTGTCTTCGATCTACAACATTATTTTTGAATGCGTTGGGATGAAGAAGTTTGAGGTAGTCACTTGCACTATGCAAAAAGTAATGAAATTCCCCGTAAATTTTATAGTTAGCAAATCAAAGGTAATCAAGTGGTAGAGCTGTAATGTTATTTTACCAAAGCTGCTAAATGAGAAACATTAACCACTACTTATCAAATTGAGACGTTAGACCCCAGGGATGAGTAAAAGTTTTTCAAGGGAGAGGCAACCAAGGAGATTAAGTCAGTGATCTTAGATGATGAATATTCAAAGTGGGTCATTTAGATTGGCTCGCCCTTGGACCTAAAGTTAATAAAGAACTTTCAAATTTCCTCTGGAAGAAATGATATGTATTTTCATGGATCCATGTATATATGACTGGCATTAATGCAAAGGTGCTCTATCATGATCTCAACACTGTGAATGATGCCAAAATTGTGCAGCTCAAGAGAAAGGTGTTCATCAAAGAGATGAATTTATCTATTGAAGTAAAGGTCATCACGCTTAAGAAGGCTAAGTTCACCGAAGATGTGAAATATCCTAGATGGTTGTCGAATATTGTGGTGAAGAAGAATAATGGGAAGTGGTGCATATGCGTATATTTCATATACCTTAATAAAGCATGGTTAAATGATCATTGTTCCCTTCCCTAGATTAACCATATGGTCAATGCCACTACTGGGCACGAGGTGCTTAGATTCATAGATGCTTATTCAAGGTACAATAAGATATTAATAAAGATGTGTCATAGATAAAATACATATTTAATATCTAGTCGAGGAATGTATTGCTACAATATTATTCCCTTTACGCTAAAAAATGTTGGAGTAATGTACCAAATGCTGGTTAACCAAATATTTAAGGATCATATCGAAAAAAACATGGAGGTGTATATAAACGATATGTTGGCTAATAATAAAAAATTGAAAGATCACATTTGAGACCTCGGACATACGTCAGATGTAATGGATAGATATAAAATGAAGTTAATCCAAAACAATGCGTGTTCAGCATCCGAGAAGGAAATTTCCTATGGTTTATCATTAATCAGAGGGATATTGAAGACATCCCTGATATAATCAAAACCCTTATAAACATGCAATCGCCCAGAGAAAAAATATTATGAGGTTGACAAGCTGGGTTTCACCCTTGAACATATTTGTGTCATAGGATATAGAACATTGCCTTTCGTTCTTTAAGGCTTTGAGGAAAAGATTCAATTGGAACGAAGAGTGGGAAAAATGCATTTCAATAATTGAAGAGATACGCAGCGTGTCCTCCCTTTCTCTCTAGGTTAATCTTTGGAGAGAAATTATACATATACTTTGTTGTATCTGAGTTGACCGTGATCTCGACCCTAGAGAGATGTGAATATAGAGTGTAGAAATCGTGTACTATATTATCAAAGCGTACATAGACACTTAAATCAGGTACCTAAAACTGAAGAAGTTGGCATTAACATTGATTGAGGCATCTAGAAGGATGAAACCCTATTTTTAGGTCCGCGTAATAATAGTGTATACTGATTAACACATCAGATAAGATATCCATAAACCTAAAAAATATGGCAGTTTATGGATGGGCTGGTGGAGTTGAGGGAGTTTGATACTGTGTACAAGCCAAGGACGACAATAAAAGGGCAATCCAATGAAGATTTATAATAAATTCACTTATGAAGATGAGGTAGTAGAAAAGAAGGGTGATATTGAAGCTAAGCCATCTACAACCCCAGATAGAGCATAATCAACTTTGAGGCTAGTGGAACAAGTTCGCGACTTAGAATAGATTAAGAAGATCTTCAAGAATGGCTTATTAGTTTTTGGCAGTTTCGATGAAGGAATAACTATTTAGAAACTTTTTATTGACAACTCTTTATGCACAAATAGTAGAGGCACAGGTTATAGTTACTACCCCACAAAGGATCCAATGTGGAATATGCCCTGGGATTCAAGTTCTGATCGATTAATAATGAGGTCGAGTATGAAGCTCGTGTATCAAGCCTAGGATTAGCCTTATCTATGGGGCCTAAAAATTATCAACTCATGGTTACTCTCAATTCATTATATTAGGAAGGACAAGAGAAAATGTTAAACTAACTTCTCAAAGTATATATGCTATTGCCATATTTCACCATGACATATATGGTGAGGATACCAAGAACATAAAATTCACGATCCATTGTTATGGGTCGACTGGCTTAGGCAACTAGAGCATTGAAAAGGATTGTCCTAGTGGAGATCCTACTACATTGAATCATTTAAATATGTGCATGTGATGGAATTAGATTTAGTTTCACCCTTGATGGATCCAATCATGTTGTATTTAAGGAATGATGATGTTTTTACTAACCTTAAAGAAGCCTAAAGGCTTTGCTACAAGGTAGCGAGGTATGTACTAGATGAAGTATTATTCAAATAAGGATTCATTTTACTATTCATTTGGTGTGTTCATTCAAAATAAGTGCAAGGTCTAATTAAGGAAGTATATAAGGGTAATGTGGGGTATTACAATAAGGAGATTGTTGGTCAAATGGGTAGAAATACAATACTATTATTGACCAATAATAATAGAGCATTTCGTTATATATGCTAAAAAGTGTGATAAATACCAATGGTTTATCATGATCCATCAAATACATGTGGCAACTCTTGTGATAATTACTTTTCCTTTTCCTTTCGTAATGTAGGGGATAAATTTGTTGGGTCCATTATTAAAGGCGAAAGGAAGGTTCAAGTATCTTGTGGTGGCAATTGACACCTTACCAAATGGGCAGAGGTTGAGCTGATAATATAAATTAGTCAGCCCAAGACCTTTAAGTTTGTGTGGAATAATATAATTTGATAACACGGGATGCCTTAATCTTTCATTATTGATCATGGGACCCAGTTTGATAATGATTGGTTTGACGTCTATTTAATCAGGTTCAAAATTAGAAAAACTTCACTCTACCCCCAAGTAATCCATTGTCTAATGGCCAAATTGAGATAACCAGTAAGACCTTCTTGGACGGGATGAAGAAGCACTTGGAAGATTTAGAGGTAAACTGGATAAAGGACTTGCATTGTGTCCTCTGGGACTATTGGACGACCCACATAACTACCATTAGAGAAACATATTTATTATTTCCTTTTATCTCCAAAGTTGTAGCGCTAACGAATGTTAGTTTACCAGGCCATATGGTTCTAAACTTCAACTCTTCGGCGAGTGACTTAATGCTTTGACTTAACCTAGATCTGGGGGAAGAAGTGAGAGAGAAGACATCGTTGACGTTTACAACATATCAACAAAGGAAATACAGGTAATATAATAAGAAGGTTAAGTCGAGCATCTTAAAAGAGGGTAACTTGGAACTAAGTAAGGTCATACAAAAGGGAAACAAATTAGAGGTGAATTGACATAGAGGGGTGCATGTAATCTTCTTTATACGCCTTAAGACATAGAAAATCAAATCTTTAGATGTGTAACCTTTCAAAAATCCTTGTAATGCCGAGCATATTTAGAAATACAACCATTAAACCCACCATATATAAGGAGGATAAGAATGTAATGAGAATACATTACGTAAAGTTTTCTACTATCATTAATGACAAATTTAGTCTTTTAATACCAATTATTACTATTTAATTTCCATGTCTTGTGTTATAAACTACAAAAATGCTCAGTCTTAAGAGATGTGCAAGGAGCCTTGGCCAAAGGCATCTCAAGGAAGATGAAAATAATTGACCAACCATAACAAAACATATTTCGTGAAGGGACTAGTCCTTTGGACAGGAAATTATTTAGTCCAAGGATAACCAGTGGTATCACCAGGTCAGGTTGGTAATGGGCTGACCTAACACACTAGTAAGTTGACTAAATCACATGTAAGTCTCAGAATGGACGAGCATGTCACTATCCACGATCAAATATTACATAAGCAAAAGTGACATGGGAATAATAAGTTATGTTGACCTTATCTGGAAAACATTTCATAACCACCCTAGTTCACTAGACATAGTGAACCATGAACATTTGTTCATCCACTGGCAGCTAGTAGTCAGAAGGTCAGGTCGGCCAAGAGCTGACCACAAGGCCAATAAATGATTTAAATTCTAGCATGCTTAAAATAGAAGCTCAAAGAACGATTCTTAAAATAAGTGTAAAATCAGTTATGATAAAACATGTGTGTTCTAAATAGACCCTAAAAACACAAATCATATATGGGGCTAACTATTTGGCCAAGAAAAAAATGTTAGGCAACAAACATGAGCACGTATTCAAATGTTAATAATGAAAGTCAAATAAATATTCATTCAAACATTAGTAGAAAATGAAAATACATCCACGAAGTACAAATAATTAGTACTAGTGTTTAAAAAGTTACAAAACAAAATACAAAAAGATTCGCATGATTCAATTGCTAGAGGATCTGTCAAAGGATCAATAACAGAAGGATTCGCCACCATAGGATGTTTACCAACTCATTGGTTCATAACCTCAGGGTTTAAAATAGGGGTCGGATCTTTCGGCATCAACTTGACTAGGTTATCTATATTGGTCTCTTGGACTCAAAGATCCATGTACATTTCACCACCATTGGCCAAGGCCATTGCCTTCCTTTTATCACCCTCCTCGACATTAACGATATTTACAATATCAAGATAATGATCCATGACCCTTTTTTTAGTTTGTCACACCCATCTAAAAAGTAAGACATTTTTCTCCAAAGTACACTCTATAGAAGCCTTACACTTCGTAATAATGGATTTGCAAGCCTTGGTCATGTCATCTCCTAGGCTTTGGATTATAACTACATCTAGCTATGTCTTCTCCTTAGACTTCTTCAGTTTATGCTCAAAATCAACTATAGTTTTCTTCTCTTTCAGTTCGTCCATGGCCTTACGAGCCTCGACTTGAGAAACAATCAACTTTACCTAAATTGGCAACCTGAGTTTGAAGCTCTTTGTTCATTTTCTTCTCATTTTCAAAGGTGGATATATGTTCCTCAGACACAAAGGCATGCTTTTTGAGAATCTTGTCCACTATAGCTTTTTACAAAAAGATAAAATGTGAGATAAGCTAAAAGAGTCAGAATTCCATAAATTTAAATGAAAGGGTTAAGAGAGTACCCGGATGGCCTTTGTAACAACCCGCGTGATTTTTGGGATATTTTCAAAATATAGAGGAAAAATAAAGTTTTTGATAAAATTATTTTTCTTGCAAAAAAATCTTGGATTTTATTTTTGAAGATGGGAATTTCAAACGGTTTCGAAATCAGAGTTAAAACGGATTTTTAATTGATTTTTAAAGTTTATCCCTTATTATATTTTTAAGCGGAACTGTCAACATACTTGGGCAATCGATCGATCGACTCCAGGGGTCGATCGATCGACCCCAGCACGTTTCGTGAGCTACAAGCATTTTTTAAGAGTTTTGGTTTGTTTCAAACTCTATTCTTTTTACCTTATTTAAAGGAGTCGTGGGTGACTATTTTGGATCAAACTTTTGGCACAAAAATATGTAGTAAACATATTTTATTTCCTCTCTTTTTATACACAAATAGTACCCTTTATATTATGCATTCAACCCTAGTTTTTGGAGGTATTCTTGGGGCTGTTTTGGTGTTGGATCTTGGAGTAGATTTAAGGTATGGGGTTTACACAATATGCTCCTGAATCTCGCGAGAGTTATTCCCTTTGAATTTTGTGATTATTGAACTCATTTTTGAATTGCTAAATTCTTTTGGAAATGTGGAAAATTATTGTAGGAAACTAATTTTCATTCATGTGGTATTAGTATTGTGTTAGGTATATTATCATGAGATTTTATTATAGCACTGATGTTGGGCACCCGCCAAGATTCCTATTTCGGTTACTTGATAAAGTATGTTGCGGTATGGTGAGGCCTGGTGACTCAAATTAATGTGTTGTTGAGAAATTATATTGATAAAATGCTTTTGAGATTTGCATTTGATTTGAATATTCGTACCCATATTGTTACGTTTTATTCACCTCTAATTTTTGTTGAGCATTTTTTTTTGTCGTATTGTGTACTTCCCCATATTTTCTTTTAGTGGCAGGTTAGTGTAGATTTTGGGGCGCTATGGAGATTGATTTTTAGCTTGGATATTTTGGAAATAATATTTGAGAATACAATATGAGAAGAATTGTACTTATTTTGATGTATAGAGCATTGGAGATTTATTGGCATTTTTTTATTTGAGATAGATAGTTGTATTATTTCGAGAGACATTTGGATGTATTTAATTTGAAGAAATTGAGACTAGTGGTTTCTTTTATATTGTGGGATTAAATACTCTATACCTTGTTGATTGTGGATTTATTTTAGTTTTATCTATAGTGGCGCTCCGTTCGCTCTCCCCGATCGGGCAGGGTGTTATAGAATGGTATCAGAGCCAGGTTATACCACCACCCTCGGGTCTTGGGTTTTGGGTCTGTTGCATTTTTTTGCCGCATATTTAGAGATAGAATTTTTGAAGATCGTTTCGTGTTAGGCGTCCAGATTACATGTTAGATGTTGGAATTTTTCGTGACGAGACTAATTTTTTAAATTGTTGGCCTGATTTTTTAGAGTTAGGCATTTGGCGAATTTCGAGGGTGAAATTCCATTGTTAGTGGGGAAGTGTAACAACCAGCGTAATTTTTGGGGTATTTTGAAAATATAGAGGAAAACTAAAGTTTTTGATAAAATTATTTTTCTTGCTAAAAAATGTTGGATTCTATTTTTAAAGACAGGATTTTCTAACGGTTTCGAAATCGGAGTTAAAATGTATTTTTAATTTATTTTTAAAGTTTATCCCTTATTATATTTTGTAAGGATATATTTTTATAAGTCATTTATCAATTTATTATGTCATATACCGCTACACCGTCGAAGAGCACTCAAGAGCAATCTACATCTAGACGGATTCGAATTAATCAAATTTTTCATTAAAAAGACTCCGCGAATTTTACTTTGGTAAGGTTTTGTTTTAGATACCTTAACTTTCTAAGGTTTTGGGATATTTTTATAAAATATTTTCTAAGTGTTGGAGCGGACGTTTTAGTTAAAAATTTGAGAATGAGTATTTTTTCTAAATCCTGAAGCGTACCTCGATTTTAATGCCCATGTCGTTCAAGCGAGATAGCTATCTCATTCGAGCAACATATGGATGTCGCGAGATGTCGTTTGAACGACATCTGTCATTCGTTCGCACGATATCCTTATCTTGTTCGAACGAACTCGTATTTCGAGGCGGCCCATTTTTGTATAAATACTCATTAAATGATTTTGTTTTCATTAAGAAGTCCACAGTTTTTGAAAGATAAAAGACTGCGAAACAGCAAAATCCTTTTGACTTCTTCTTTTAGGGTTTAATCCCTTTTGATTTCAATTCACAAAAATCCCTTATGCTTTGGTGAATTTTTTTGGTGTTCAAGAACACACTTTGACCTTGTTTATTCTTTATGGGGAGAACTTTACAACCGGAGAGCTACGTGCTATTGTATAGGGAGTCTCTATGAAGTTACTCTTGTGGGGAGGATAACCTGCACCGTGAAGACTGCGTGTCCTTATGGTATAGCTGCGTATGAATCACTGCATATTTCTAGACGATACTTTGAAGGTTTGACGAAGACACCGTGCATTACTCTTGAGGACGCGAAATCAAGATTGTATATAAGTAAATGTTCTTGTAAACTTTTCATATTTCTAGAAATAAAGGGTTTTCCCCTTCGGGGATTTTTCCTGAAATTTTGTGTCGCATGCGGTATCTTATTTGGTTTGATACGTAGTTGCATGTTAGGGACTGAATTAATTTTGTTTAAAAATAGACTCTAATTAAATAAGGTTAAATTAGATTCTTGCAAATTAATTTAATCAATTATCACACACCGCATGTATTCGTTTATAAATTGGTATCAGAGTCGGTTACGCTAATTTATCACGTGATCTTTGTTTTTCGCAAAAATTTGTGTGATATTGAATTTTTTTTAAATCAATTTTTGTGAAAAAAATCGAAATTTTTTCGATGGTGCACTTATGTAATCGGATACCCGTCTTTAATGACACGAGTCAGAGTTTTGATGATATAAATCGATTGAATTTGACGTTTGCTAAAAGAATTGATTTTTTGAAAAAAGAAAATTCTTATTTTAAATCCGCTATGGATCACAAAGAGATTTTTATCGTGAGAAATTTGTTGCCTTGGGCCATCTCTTTGTTGCTTTAAAATTATCCAGGAAGGAGAGTGATGATAGGGTCCTATTTTTAGAAAAAGAATTGGAGGACTTTAAGAATTATAGTATTTGTGTTTGTACCAAAGAGGATAAAAATATTTTAATCAACGAGTTTGTGGCACGTGAAGAGACTCTTAGGGAAAAGTTTTCTTTGATTGAGGGAGAGAGAGATACGCTTTTAGGAATTGTGGAAAATTTGAAAAAAGCGTCCCTTAAATTGGAAGAGTCTAATTCTATGCTTGAATCAAATATTTTGAAGTTGACAAATGATTTAAACGATTCAAGTAAGTTTGATAGTGATGGTAATGGCTCATCGTGTTCTAATGTGTCGAGTTTTAAAGGCAAAATCATAGTTTGTTTTAGAGGGTCAACCAATTTCAAGGACATTAAAAAAAGTCAACCCATAGGTGTCGTTCCACCCGTTTACACATGTTCACAATGTGGTAGGAAAGATCACCTTAGGAGATTTTGTTTTGATCTTGGAAGAGGTCCTAGGAAGTCGAAGTCTAGTGTTTTGTTGGTTACGAAAACCCCGTGTTGATGTGTTACATCCGTTTGGGTTAGGAAATCGCTTTTGGATACGCTAGATTTCAGACTAGTTGATTCTCGTTTGTGTGTACATGATTCTTCTCTTGTCATATCATATAGATGACTGTGTTTGTATTTTTTGTCATACACTAGTTGGGGTTTCATGATATATATTTGCTAGTGTAATGACATGTACTTTTTGTATTAGATTTTTGTTTTTGAAAAATTTTGAAAAATACAAAAAGATTTTATTTTGAAAAATCCAAAAATATTTTTGTATTTTGTTTACACCATTTATGGATGGACACTTAGGATGACCGAGTCACAACATCATTCCATTTTTTCATATGACTATTTGATAGTGTTTTGAGACAATAGGTCAATTCATTCGTGTGGTTTATAATGTGTGGAGTCATTAAGATGAAATTAGTGTTACTTACTATATGTTTGACTCATGATTTCCTTTAATGCACATGTGCACAGATTTGTTTGATTATTGTGCTTGTCTTATCACATCTTGGTTGGCTGTTTTCACTCCAATCCTGTCTTTAAAACGAACTAAGCGCGATAAAACTTGATAAGAAAGTTGTGTATGCACCACAACAAAACAGATAATTAGTGGGAAAAAAATTCATCACCAAATGACAAAATTTCGTGGGACGAAAAAAATTTCGTCAATCTTCCATCATGAAAGCCCTGTCGCTAAAGGTTTGGGTGACGAAATACAAATTTCGTTACCAAATAGCGCACCTTTTGGTGACAAAGTATTCTCTGTCACGTAATAGCAAGGTTTTAGTGACAAAATTATGTGTCACCAAAAATCTAGTTTTTTGTCACAAAAATGTCAATTTTGTCACCAAATGTATACGATAATAGGCAAAAGGATCACTATTCGGTGACAAAATTAATGTACTTTGGGGACAATATTTTTGTCATGAAATGAATTTTATTGCCAAAAAATTATAAATTTAGAACTCATATTTTTTTCATTTCTCATATATTCAGTCAAATAATATTAATTATAAATCGACTAAATTTCATCGACATTATATAAGTAATCACCTACCATCATATACATACTCAAAATTAAGGTTAAAGAGATTATATAATTGATAAGAAATCATTCGTACAAATATCTCAAAACCATTGATCAATTACAAAGTAACCTACATCGTTTGCTACAACACATCAACTACAAAGTAGCTTACAGAAAACAATTTCTAAGGCATGAGTTTCTAACTTATATTTCCTAAGGCAAAGTTTCTAATCAATTACAAAGTAGCCTCCAAAAAATAATTCCCAACAAGTTTGTTAAGTTCTCCTTTCATCTTTTTTTTATAAGTAAGTTCTCCTTGCATCTTCATCATCATCGTAAAAATAATTTTCAAAAAGTCCTCACAACGTCCCAATCTGCAATTGAAAAAATACCAAGGCATTAGTTTCTAACATTATAAGACTGTTAACAATTGATAAATAGAATAACATCAACTAAGAAAGAACACATTGAGCTAAACTCCAAAAAAATTACGAAATTCAATTTTATTTTTAATATTTGAAAAAAATATCTATGCAGTTTCTTTTGTTTAAAGACTAAAACCACCCTGTTATAAATAATAAAAAAATCATGAAATCCAACGACAATCCACCAAAATACTCCTTCCGCATATTCAAAAGATAAGGTAATAGCATCACCAATATTTTAAAAAATTCGGCAGAGTTTCGTTTGTTTATAGACTAAAACCACCCTATTAAATTAAAAACAACAAAAAAGTCAAAAAACCGAATGACAGTCCACCAAAATACCCCTTCCACCGATTCAGTAAATAAGGTAATAGCATCACCAATAGGGATATTTGTAAAAGGGTGTCTACCTACAAAAAAAATATAAATAAAAATATTTTTTATTGGAAATATTGAGAAGAAACCCACCCAGGTCCCGGCAGAAACTCATATTGAGCAGGAACCCCCAGAGTCCCTCCACTGCAGAAGCCCAAGTTGAGAGGGACCACTGCAAGGGTCCCTGCAGAAACTCAAGTTAATAAGGACCCCATAAGGGCCACTGCAGAAGTCCAAGTTGAGAAGGGCCACCACAGGGGTCACTGCAGAAATGACATATGAAGAGTGCCCCGTAAGGGCCACTGCAGAAGCCCAAGATCAAGAAGTGCCACTGCAAGGGTCGCTGCAGAAATGACATTCGAGAGGTGCCGCCGTAAGAGCCACTGCAGAAGTCCAAAATCGAGAAGTGCCACTGTAAGGGTCGCTACAAAAATGACATTCGAGAGGTGCCCCGCAAGGGCCACCACAGAAGTCCAAGATTGAGAAGTGCCATTGCAAGGGTCACTGCAGCAATGACATTCGAGAGGTGCCCCGCAAGGGCCACCGCAGAAGTCCAAGATTGAGAAGTGCCACTGCAACAATGACATTCGAGAGGTGCCCCACAATGCCCACCGCAGAAGTCTAAGATTGAGAAGTGCCACTTCAAGGGTCACTGCAGTAATGACATTCGAGAGGTGACCCGCAAGGGTCACCGCAGAAGTCCAAGATTGAGAAGCGCTACTGCAAGGGTCACTGCAGCAATGACATTCGAGAGGTGCCCTGCAAGGGCCACCGCAGAAGTCCAAGATTGAGAAGTGCCACTGCAAGGGTCATTGCAGCAATGACATTCAAGAGGTGCCCCATAAGGGCCTCCGCAGAAGTCCAAGATTGAGAAGTGCTACTGCAAGGGTCACTGCAGCAAGGACATTCGAGAGGTGCCCCGCAAGGGCCACGGTAGAAGTCCAAGATTGAGAAGTGCCACTGCAAGGGTCACTGCAGCAATGACATTTGAGAGGTACCCCACAAGGGTCACTGCAAAAGTCCAAGATTGAGAAGGTCCACCGCAAGGGTCACCGCAGAAATGTCATTCGAAGGGTGCCACCGCAGGGGTCACTGTAGAAATAACATTTGAGAAGTGCCCCGTAAACGGTCACTCCAAAAATGTTATCCGAAAAGTACCACCGCAAGGGTCCCGGCAGAAACTCATATTGAGCAGGAATCCTTAGGGTCCCGGCAGAAACTCATATTGAGAAAGAACCCACCCAGGGTCCCGGCAGAAACTCATATCGAGCAAGAACCCCCCAGGGTCTCGGTAGAAACTCACATTGAGAAGGAACCACCCTCGAGGTCCCTTAACAATAGAAAATGTCAAGGCAAGGAGAAGTCAAGGTCCTCCCCCCCTCAGCTTCCAGAAAAATAGGCCAGGATGAAGGAGTGGCTACCATGAGCAACTCCTCATCATGAAATGTCATTCTTTAAAAGAACAATAGTATTAACACTTTTCTTTCTTGTACAGGTTGCCTAGTTGAGCAAGTAGGGCTCAAGTAGGCTAGTTGGGATCTCTTGGGAGTTTTGACTTGGCGGCTGAAGGACAAGGTATGTTGGGAAAGCCCAACCACTTAGCACTATAGGATTGAGAGAATACTAGTAGGAAGACCTAGAAGTCACTCAAGACTACACACACTCCACACTTAGTCACAAGTGAAGTGAGCAGCCAAAGGGCTGACTGCTCACAAGAAAAGAACTGTTTATAAAATAATTTTAAAGGAGAGGGTCCTCTAAACCCCTCTCAAGAAAAATGATTTTAGAAGGGGGTCCTCAAGACCCCCTCAATCTTACAAAGATTTTAGAGGAGGTGGTCCTCGAGACCCCCCTCAAGTTTACAAGGTTTGTACCAAAATTTACCATTTCAAAAGATATTTAACAAATCAGATATTTTGTCTCCATTAGAAGACATATTTGCTTTTGAACTTTGGTTGGAACCAGGGGGCATCTGCCAGAGGGGACAGGCAGAGCTACCTGCAGGTAGGGACAAACAGTACACTGCAGACTTTGTCCCTCACCAACCCTCTAAGTTTTGGTGCCAAAAGTGTCAACACAGCCCTAGTGCCCAAGTATAAATAGGACCCCTAGGCAAGGTCATGGGAGAGAGAAAAACTCAATAGAAAAGTCACTCTGTCAAAATCACACCAGAACCTCTCTAGTATTCTCTCCCTACTCATTCTCTTAGTGCTGAGTGTCTTGTTCTTTCACTCCCCACTGACAGCCATCACTCTCAGGAGCTCCTCTTGAGAAAATTACTATTATTGCTGTGGAAGTTCATCTTCTTGCAGGGAGGGAGTTCCATCTTGAGCTCTATTTTTACCAAAAGGAGAAGGTTTCATCAGAGCTGCTCCAGAATTTCTTGAGAACCTTGCAGACAGCGTCCATTGGAGTGGGTCACGCCTCACCCTTTCTAGTTATTCATAGACCCCAATCTCACTACCCTCCTACAATATTAAATAACTAAAAGGATGTGAATCCAACAATGTAATTTTGATGAATTTAATATTGAAATTATTAAAACATACCATAAAGTAAATGTGAGAGGAAGGGAACTGATGCTTTTAAAGCATCACACAACTTATCGAATCCAAATTGACGAGTGTCTAAACGTTCTAGATGCTCATCACGACCTATGATATATTCCAACACTACATCCAGATGCTCCAACACTGCATCTCGTCGTGATGTTTTTGATTTGGTAGCTTTCGGTCCATGCCCAAGACCTATGATATATTCCAATTTAGTACCAAGTACTCAATCAGCCATCTTATCGGGAGTCACAAGGTTCACTACCCTCAAAAGTTGACTCAGCTTGCAACTGTTTCATCTTAATATGTAAAAAAATTCAGTATGTATCATTTCATAAAATCGAAGTTATGGTATTTGTCTAATATATGTTATATTCTTACATATAGTTCCTCAGCTTCGGGAGAAGACCATTCTTTCCATCTAACCTAGTCAACTTCTCAGCTTTGAGTAAGATATTTTGATTCTTTTACCCGGTATATTTGTTTTATACTTAACTCACTATTTTTTTTATGGTCGATACATTACATTTATTGACTATAGCATTTGCTTATGATAATATATTTAAGTTGGCACGCCCATTTACTTAAAAAAGTCATTAACAGTTGTTACTGTAATTAACTTTGATGTTTTCTGCTGCATTAACAGTTGATAAATGTTTTATGAATTCCCTAACATAGGAGCTCTGTACTAATCGTTAGGAGCTTTTAGTGAATTCCCCAACATATTTTATGTTGCATTAACAGTTGATAATTGTTTAATGAACTCTGGTGTAACTGATGTAATAATACCTATTTACCATAACTATTATGTTCCAAACAAGCCAAATCAACCTCTCTGTCCATAATGACTAGATGTGACATAGACGCAACAGACAAGGTTGTATCGTCTCTAGTGAATCGTATCCTAGAGGCATCTGAATGAGCCTCAGGAATACAATAGGAGTAACTCGGGACATGTCAACGGAATCTCCTAGCCTATCTAGGTCATAATGTGGGGTTTCGTGCATCAAAAGTCTATCCGGGTCCATGGGTTTAGAAATTTATAATAAACATTAACTAATACAGGGAACATAAATTAGAAATTACCTCCATGGGTTTGGAGCTCAAGAGAATCTAATGGAGAAACTAGTCGTAATATGACCACCCACCATGAGAACCTTTAACTTCACCACTGATTTTAGAAGGAACCATAAACTCAAAAATGGGAATAGGCAGAGGCTCCTCATTTTAACTATGTCGAACACATAATTTTAACTATGTTTAACGCTCTACGTATACAAGGAGGATATTTTTTTTCATAAAAATGTCTGCTCCAAGGAAGAAAATGTGGTTTAAAAGTCTTGAGTGATTGCTATAAATAGTTGTTTAGTTTTGAAAGTGACTTTTTGATTTTATGATGTTTCTTTGACTTTTGGTTTATGCATAAATTCGGAAAACATATTATAATTTCTGTCAAACTTGAGAAGAAAAGGAATATATGTGACTGGTAATATATTTGAAGTAAATTGAAGCAAACAAAGTAATCAGTTTATAATTTCTACATTGTTTTGTTTTGATGCTTTCTTACAACTGAGTAATTAGTTAAAGTCAGTTAACAGATAACAGAGTAATTTATTTGGTGATTGTTTTTATATAACTTTTAGTGTATATATTTATAGTTGGTCTTAGGCCACAAATAAAGACTGGTCTTTTGCCAAAAAAAAAGTGGAAGCATGTATAATTTAGAGAAGGCATAATAAAATACTGAGCAGGCCTTTGTGCATTGAACCAAGTATATGGTTGCATAATCAGGTCTCTATTTTTTTACAACCAAATCTTATCTTAATAAAGTGAGCAGGTCTTTGTTGGCCATAAAAAAAGGTACCTAGTCTTTGCTTGCAAAAATTACAAGAAAGTCTTTGGCAAAAAAAAAAGAAAGTAGGTCTTAAGAGATTTAATAGCAGGCCTAATTATAGAAAGGAGGTCTTTGGCTATATTACTCTTTACAGGTAGGGGACCTGCATAATTTATCTGTATAAATTATGTTGTAATGTTATAAATAACTGAATTATACAATTTTGATTGAATTTAGAATTAGAATGTTAGTTATGTTATACTAACATAACTAATATTAAAATAAGATTAAAATTATTCATCAAATGTTTCACCAAAAAAATTCATCAGTTTATGCAAACTTGAAATAGATTCAAGACAGTTCATATTACAAGTGATAGTAGCCAAAAAAAATTGATATGAGATAAATGTGTGGAATAGGTTTTTTAGGCATCTCATCTCCTCAAATCGCATGAGAATGTCCTGCCATCAGTTATATTTTTTGTACAAATTATAATTTCTGTACAGTTATATCAATTATTTTTTACACGTTGCTATACATACTATAATGATGTGATTTTGTAAAACACGGTGACCAAAATTTAATCCCTCATGGCCATCAGCTACATTGTTTTCTTGTTACATAGTACTTGTGTTATAAAGTATTTGGAAGAGGTCTCTTAGTTTAATGCATAATAGTTATAATTGCTTTGATTTATTTCGTATCAATTTATTTTTCATGGACGTTAAACAAAAAAATACAGAAAATTGAAAAGTGGGAATGGAGATGAAAACTGGAAACAGAAAATAAAAAGTGTTTTCCGCAACTAAACAGACCCTAAAAGTTTCTAAAATAATTTATACAATATAACTAAGATCAACTTAAATGAATCAGTATTCAATAACGAATGAAACATAAGAGTAATATAGAAGTGAAACAAATTACCTCAACTGAAACTAATTTAACTAAAAGGATAACTACAGTTTCTAAATTTGATTAGGTCATCTGATATAAAAATATACCTTAGCACAAGCATTTTGGATGTTGTTAGTAACTGCCAATACATTTTGATCCTCCCCTGCAAGTCACATCCGAAAACACGTAACAAACATATTAGACTAAAAAACTAGACACGAATAATACAACTACCAAAATATAAGGAATTGGGAAATGAAGACGAATAGGGTAATCAAACAGAGTAAAATGAATTGATTCATTTTTTTTCCTTTTCCTCTAAACAAATCTGTAAGGCAAGTGAAGTACTATGTGATGAAAACTCTTTCACGAGTTTGACTATCTAGTTTAGAAAGAGAGAACATTTGAAATTGAAATATGACATTTAAGTGGTATGTAATATCTAAACTAATGATACAAACCTTCATTCTTCATGTTTTTACAGCTGTGATATACTTGACAAGCATGCCCACGATTTCTGAGATACTTTTGATGTTGTCTCCTTCAACTTCTAAATCTTAATTTCAGTTTCCTCATCAAGACTTTTTACAGTTGAGTCAGAATTCCCACTTATCTACATTAGATCAAGAGACATAAAAGAATAGCAATGAATTTTGTCACACAAACGTAAAAAATGATAATTTTAGAGGGGAAAAGGTACCCTAAGAGTATCTCTAGACATCTCTTGTATTTAACAAGTACAAATTCGCCTTTTATCAGTTAAATCACCCATTTGTTAATTGATTTAACTTCTAGTAATGAATGAACTCCAAATGTAGTGGCATAAGCAGCGGCGCATGTGGTGCAAAGGAAAAACAAAATACTAATACTTGCATATTCACGGTCACCCGTCCACAAACCAATGGTCTCAAAGAGCCAGACCTGCCTAGTCGAAATAATGTTTATACAACATAATTATGTATATATCCCACAGGTCAAGACCAAAGATTACAACGAAAAACAAATCTACCGATTTTTACAACATCAAGAGCTATACATTTTAAACAGAAAGTTCAAAATATACCTCTAAATAGTTTAGGGTCACTAATAAAAATAGGTTTACATTACCTATTGAATGCATCCACCCAAGTGTACAGAGATTAAAGGGTGCCGGCGTGAGAAGCAGCGGCCTCGGTGTGAGCAGCAGCGGCCTCGGCGTGAGCAGTGAAAGGGAGGGGTTTTTTTCAGAGAGAGAGTTAGGTTAGTTTTGGGGGAAAACGATTTGAGGGTTAGAAGAATGGGTATCTTAATAAATTTTGTTATTTTTTTATTAATAAGTGAGGAAATGTTTTTGTCACTAATTATTTTTTTCTTGTGATAAATTTATTTGTCATTAAATATATGATAATTTTGTCACGAGTAGATCAATCCCAAAATTCTAATGGGCGGGAACAAGGGCGCCAAAATTTTTAAGACTATTTGGTGACAAATATTATTAACTCATCACCAATTTAACATCATCCCATATAATTCGTGACGAAATTAATTTCCTCACAGAAAGGTAATTTTTAGTAACAAAATTACTTTTGTCCAGATTTGTTTTGTCAATAATAAGACATTCTGTTGTAGTGATGTAAGAACCGTTTATGAGTTTGTGTGCTTTATTTGAAAATGGGGAAGGGCTCCGAAAGGTTCACATTAAACCTTTGCGAATACTAAGCCACCGTTAAATCGGACCTAAAAAATTAAGGAATTTTAATTATCCGGGGTCCAAAGACGTTTAAAAGAGCCCGAAAAAATTGAAAGGCAATAAAAAGAAATTCATGCCAAAAACGGGCCATTAGGTTTATTCATCAATTCTCCAATGTCTGAGAATTTAGATTACCTCAAAAAACCTCAAAAAGAAAATATGCATGAGGGAGTTTGGATGGAATTTAAAACGGATTTGCACATCCTTAAAAGTCATGAAAAAAGCGCTACATAGTTTTGGACGTTATTAGGGTGGAAATCACTTTGACTTTGATTTGTTGATTTGTATAAGACGATTTCATGTAAATTCAACAATTTTTACACCTAAGGATACTTTTGATGTTTATTCACTAGGAGGACACGTATGCATTGTGCACATATGGTTGATTGAGTTAGTTTACCTATCGAATGTGTTCACGCCCATTCGTTCCATTTGCATGACTTAGTTGTTTGAATTTAAATCCATGGTGTGATTTTTAGTATTTTTTTTTTGTATAAAAAATTTGAAAAATCAAAAATAGTTTGTGAAAGTGTTTGAGACTGCTTTGCATGCGTGTAGTTTGATCCTTGTTTGCTATGTATTTTTATCGTGACACTTCATGTCTTGATTTTTTCTTCTTATTTGTCTATTTGGGGACATCATAAAATGGGGGTGAAATAATTATCATGTTATGGGGGAGTTTTTGCATTACTGAGAGATTTGATTATTAATGATTTATTCTTATATCATTTCAAACTCTATGCGTCACGAAGGTTTTTGCTTAATCTCATGTGTGTAGGTACAAAGACTGAAGATAATTATGTTGCACACCCTAATGAGAAAAGCTTTGAGATTTGATGAAGATGTTTGAAGAATAGTTTGAGAACTTGCAAATTTATTCATGGGAGGGTAGTTTTGTATAGGCATTTTAGTTTTTGATAATTCGGATATTTTTATGTATGTACCAGCACAGACATAGCGAGAGATTTGTAAGGACATATTTTTATAAGTCCGTTATTAATTTATTTTGTCATATACCGCTACACCGTCGAAGAGCATTTAAGATCAATCTACATCAAGGCGGATCCGAATTAATCAAGTTCTTCATCAAAAAGACTCCGTGAAGTTTACTTTGATAAGGTTTTGTTTTAAATACCTTAACTTTCCACTTAGAGCTTTGGGGATATTTTTATAAAATATTCTCTGAGTGTTGGAGCGGACTTTTTCGTTAAAAATTTGAGAATGAGTATTTTTCTAAGTCCTGAAGCGTACCTCGATTTTTGACACCCAGGTCGTTCAAGAGAGATAGCTATCTCGTTCGAGCGACATATGGATGTCACTAGATATCGTTTGAACGACATCTATCCTTCGTTCGTGCGAGATCCTTATCTCGTTAAATTGAGCTCGTATTCCGAGGCGGTGCATTTTTGTATAAATACTCATTAAATGGTTTTGTTTTCATTAAGAAGTCCACAGTTTTTGAAAGACATAAAACTGCGAAACTATAGAATCCTTTAGACTTCTTCTTTTAGGGTTTAATCCCTTTTGGTTTCAATTCACAAAAATCCCATATGCTTTGGTGAATTGTTTTGGTGTTCAAGAACACACTTTGCCCTTATTTATTCTTTGTGGGAAGAACTCTACAACCGTAGAGCTACGTTCTATTGTGGAGGGAGTCTCTATGAAGTTACTATTTTGGGTAGGATAACCTGCATCGTAAAGACTGCATGTCTAGGACTGCGTGTCCTTGTGGTATAGCTGCGTGCGAACCATTACAGATTTCTAGCCGATACTTTGAAGTTTTGATGAAGACACCGTATGTTACTCTTGTGGACGAAAGCAAGATTGTATGTAAGTCAATGGTCTTGTAAACTTTTCATAGTTATAGAAATAAAAGGGTTTGCCCTTAGGGGATTTTTCCTTAAATTTTATGTCGCATACGATATCTTATTTGGTTTGATACGTAGTTACATGTTTAGGGGCTGAATTAATTTTGTTTAAAAACAGACTCTAATTAAATAAGGTTAAATGGAATCTTGCGAATTAATTTAATCAATTATCACACACCGCATTTTTTTGTTTACATATTTTTAAGCGAAACTGTCAAATACCTGGGCGATCGATCGATCGACTCCAGGGGGCGATCGATCGACCCTAGCAGGTTACGTGAGCTGCAAGCATTTTTCAAGAGTTTTGGTTTGTTTTAAACTCTATTCTTTTTACCTTATTTAAAAGGGTCATGAGTGACTGTTTTGGATCAAACTTTTGGCACAAAAATAAGCAGTAAAAATATTTTATTTCCTCTCTTTTATACACAAGCAGTACCCTTTATATTATTCATTCAACCCTAGTTTTTGGAGGTTTTCTTGGGGCTATTTTGGTGTTGGATCTTGGAGGAGTTTTGATGATTCTTGGGAGATGATTTTGATGGTGTAATCTGACTTTTCTGGGAAGATTTATGTTGGTTCCTTTTGGTGGTTTAAGGTATGGATAATACGCAATATGCTCTTAAATCTCTCGAGAGTTATTCCCTTTGACTTCATGTGATTATTGAACTCTTATTTGAACTGCTAAATTCATTTGGAATCTGGAAATTATTGTTGGAATATGATTTTGATTCATGAGGTATTATTATTGTGTTGGGCATGTTATCGTGAGATTTTAATATGGCACTGATATTGGGAACCTACTAAGATTCATGTTCCGGATACTTGATAAAGTATGATGCAGTATGGTGAGGCCTGGTAACTCGGACTATTGTGTTGTTGAGAAATTATATTGATAAAAATGCTTATGATATTCGCATTTGATTTGAATATTTGGACTCGTATTGTTATGCTTTATTCACCACTAATATTTGTTGAGCATCTTTCTTGTCGTATTGTGTACTTCCCCATATTTTCTTTTAGTGGCAGGTTAGCGTGGATTTTGGGTCCCTATGAAAATTGATTCTTAGCTTGGATATTTTGGGAAGAATATTCGAGAATACAAGATGAGAAGAATTGTATTTATTTTTATGTATAGAGCATTGGAGATTTATTGGTATTTCGAGATAGATAGTTGTATTATTTTGATAAGATCGATTTGTATTAGGCATCTAGATTAGATGTGAGATGTTGAAATTTTTGGTGATGAGATTATTTTTGGAGAATTTTTGGAGTTAGGCATTCGACGAATTTCGAGGGCGAAATTCCATTGTTAGTGGGGAAGTGTAACAACTCGCATAATTTTTGGGGTATTTCAAAATATAGAGGAAAAATAAAGTTTTTGATAAAATTATTTTTCTTGCTAAAAAATGTTTGATTTTATTTTTAAAGACGAGAATTTTAAACGGTTTCGAAATCGGAGATAAAATAGATTTTAATTGATTTTTAAAGTTTATCCCTTATTATATTTTAAGCGAAACTGTCAAAATACCTGGACGATCGATCGACCCCAATAGGTTTCTTGAGCTGCAAGCATTTTTCAAGAGTTTTGGTTTGTTTCAAACTATATTCTTTTTATCTTATTTAAAGGGGCCATGGATGACTATTTTGGATCATACTTTTAGCAAAAAAATATACATTAAACATATTTTATTTCCTCTCTTATATACACAAACAGTACCCTTTATATTATGCATTCAACCTTAGTTTTTAGAATTGTTCATGGGGATGTTTTGGTGTAGGATCTTGGATGAGTTTTGATGATTCTTAGGAGATGATTTTGATGGTGTAATCTGATTTTTCTCGGCAGATTTATGTTGGTTCCTTATGATGGTTTAAGGTAGGTGTGTATAAATTATCATTGTGTGTATTATTACTATATTCTAGAAAAAAAATACATATATATGATTAATTTTGGCTTAAGTTTCAAACTAGGGAAAATTTTAAGTTAATGGATATTTTTGGTTTAATGTTCAAACTAGGGCAAATTTAATTAAATGGATATTGTTGGTTTAAGTTTGGGGCTGAAATATAAAAAAATACCTCTCCATTAAAAAAATACCGGACCATTGAAAAAATACCAAGCATAAGGGTTAATTTTAGGGATTGTTGGCTTAAATGACAAAAGTAGGTATTAAAAATACAATAAATTAGCAGTTGATGATTCATTAGATCCATTCTTTATAGGAATCATATCCACGCCCTCGTACACAATAACTAGATAATGATTCATTAGAGCCATTATTTATAGGAATCATATTCACGCCCTCACTCATTATTCTCTAGAAAAACGTGCCACAGTGATAATCGATGGCAGCAAGAGTATGAAAGGTTGTAATTGATCCCTACTCGTACCTCTTTCATTAATGATCCTCATAAAGTGGGTACTCCAATTTATTGGTATGGGAATAGGAAGATCGAACAATTTAACTACCTTCTAAACCATGGATTTCATTTTCAGCAAGAGTACTTGTTCGATCGTACAATGTTGGGATGAAGCTATACAATATATATTGTACATAATCCTGATAGACCACTGACCTTGCTTACGCTGTTAGAGCAGGCTGAAAACAAAATTCACCCATTATGGATTGAATTACGTACAAAGAGCATTTACTAAAAAGTGCGACTATGTGATAATTGATTAAATCAATTCGCAAGTTTCAAATTAAATCTTATTTAATTAGAGTCTATTTTTAAACCAAATTAATCCAGCCCCTAAACATGCAACTACGTGTGTGCGTGTCTCAACCCATAAATAAATAAAGCACGTGACACAAAATTAAGGAAAAATCCCCGCAGGGCAAAATCTTTTATTTTTAGAACTTTGAAAAGTTTACAAGACCATTGACTTACATACCAACTTTCATCGCCCACAAGAGTAACGCATGGTGTCTTCGTCAAACCTCCAAAGCAACGGTTAGAAATCTGTAGTGGTTCACGCGCAGCTATACCACAAGGACCGCAATCCTAGACACGCAGTCTAAAAAATCTTCACAAGGACTCCCTCCACAAAAGCACGCAGCTGTTGATTGTAGAGCTCTCCCCACAAAGAATTAACAAAGACAAAATATGTTCTTGGGTTCCAAAAAACAACTCACATAAAAATAATTGGGATTTGTTGTGAATTGTAAACAAAACAGAAATTATTTGAACCCTTAAATGAGAGAAAAAATCATTCTCCCAAAAATGTTAACAAATATTATGGTAGTATCAAAATCCAAACAAAACTCAAAGGCTTGGAAAACTCTTCTCCCGTCAAAAACAAAAGCACTGACAATCCTTTTATAAGAAAATTATGGTGGTCAAAGATATAAGCAGGAAAGCATCGTGTCGGGCCAAAAGTCATCTCTCTCAAACGACATAGCAATCTCGCTCAAACGATATAACTATGTTGTTTGAATGACATAAATAGGTTGTTCGAACGAGATTGCATGCATGCCTCTAGATAATTTCGATAAGAACGCGTGGCCGCCAGTTTCGTATTTTTCTGATTTTTTATGAATTAGTTACGATTTTTCTACGAAAAGGTGTTCGAGAACAAAATCTTTAGAAAAATATTTGATAAAAATATCCCAACACTTTAATATGAAATGTAAATGAAACTTCAAACATTATCTTACCAAATGTCATATTGTTTGGCTTGAATGTTGAAGACCACTCGTAATTCGGATTCGTCTTTTGTAGATGAAAACTTCTTCAATTTTTTGACAACTTGTAGCGGTATACGACCTAATTAATTGTGACGGACTTATTAAAAATATGTCCTTATAAATCTTCCCCTATGTCTATGCCAGAACATACATAAAAACATCTGAATTATCAAATACCAAAATGCCTATACAAATCTACCCTCCCATGAATCCCAAAACTGAAAAGGTAACATTTGCAAGTTCTCAAATTTTTCTTCAACATCAAAACTCTCAAAGCTTTTCTCATCAGGGTGTGCAACATAATGATCTTCAATCTTCGTACCTACACACATGAGATAAAGCAAAAATACCTTCGTGACGCATCGAGTTTGAAATGATATAAGAATAAAGCATTAAATAATCAAATCTCCCCCATAATACAAAAACTCCCCCATAACATGATAAATTTTTATCCCCCTTTTATGATGTCCCCAAATAGACAGATAAGAAAAAAAATCAAAACATGGAGTGTCACAATAAAAATGTATAGCAAACAATGATCAAACTACGCACATGCAAAGGAGTATCTCAAAAATCTCACAAACTATTTCTGGATTTTTCAATTTTTCATACAAAAATAAGACACCACTTTCAAAAATATGATACAAAAATCACACCATGGATTTAAACTCAAGCACCAAAGTCATGGAAATGGAATGAATAGGAGTGAACACATTTGATAGGTAAATCAACTCAATCAATCATATGTGCACGATGCATACGTGGACTCCTAACGAATGAACATCAAAAGTATCCTTAGGTGTAAAAATTATTGAATTTAGATGACATCGTCCTATGCAAATCAACATATCAAAGTCAAAGTGATTCCACACCAATAACGTCCAAAACTATTTAGCGCTCTTTTTAGATTTTCAGGGACGTGCAAACCCGATATAAATTCTCCAACCAAACTCCCTCATATATATTTTCTTTTAGAGGTGTTAAACTAAATTCTCAAACTTTGGAGAATTGATGCAAAAACCTAATTGGCCCATAATTGGCATGAATTTCTTTTTATTGCCTTTATATTTTTTTCGGGCTCTTTTAAACTTCTTTGGACCCCGGATAATAAAATTCCTCCATTTTTAGGTCCAATTTTAACGGTGGCTTAGTATTTGCAAAGGCAAAATGAACCTTTCGCAACCCTTCCCCCTTCTCAAACAAAGCACACAAACTCACAAAACGATTGTTATATGCACAATTTCCTTAGAAAAATATATCGCGCTTGGTTCGTTTTAAAGAACATGATTGAAGTGAAAGCACCTAACCAACATGTGATAAGACAAGCTCAATAATCAAACGAATCCGTGCATGTCTGCAATAAAGGAAATTATGAGTCAAACATGTAGGAAGTAACACTTAATTACATCTTAATGACTCCAAACATTATAAAGCACATGGATGAATTGACATATTGTCTCAACACACTATCAAATAGTCACATGGATAAATGGAATGAAATTTGTGACTCGGTCATCCTAAGTGTCTATCCATAAATAGTGTAAACAAAATACAAAAAGCTTTTTGAATTTTCAAAAATTTTATCAAAATAAAATCTTTTTGTATTTTTTTTTAAATTTCAAACAGAAAAAATATAACTACAAAATGATACAACCAGCAATAGGCATATAATATCGATATGCGCAACATCCTATGCTAGCAAACAGTAATCACACAAGAGAATACACAATGAAAGCATAGGTGATAAATGACCAATGCAGTGTTATTAATTAAGCATGGATACCAAGACTAATTGTATATAAACTGACCATAAGCAAACCCATCAGTACCAAAATCCTAAGCATATGAACACCGGGTACTGAAATCAGAAGGGAAGCAAAAATAGCATTTTCAGACAGTTCAAAAATACTTCCAGCAGTACCAAAATATTAAAATAACCCAGAGGACGACAAACCAATCAGAAGCAAGAATCAGTATGTCGTTCGAACGAGCCAGGGACTTCGCTCAAACGAGTTGAGGAAGTCGCTCGAACGAAGGACAGATGTCGTTCGTACGACATGTAATGTCATTTGAACGACTTCTTACGACCTACCAAAATTTCCTAGATTCCCAAAAAAATAATATAATATTGCCAGTGAAAAATTTCATGAAAACAGTACCTGTAAGGGGCAAACATATCCAAAATAGTGCTAAAACAGTAGCGAAACACACAAAAGAAACAAATATTCCAATGTGCGGTACATCAAAGTGAGTCACAACACTAGAAAGAATATAACATGATGTGTCACTAGTGTATGACAAACATCCAACACAATCAACCAAAAGATTTCACATGGGGTGAATCACGTGCAAGCAATCGGGAATCGTGGACAAATAACCTTAAACCTCTAAATCCGATTTCGTGACCCAAATAGATGTGTAACGAGGTGAGGGTGTGTGCGGAATCAAATTTATTCTTCTATTAACCTTCCTAATGTCCATTTAAAAACTTGTAATAAAAGCGCCTAAGATGGCCTTGCCTATCGCAATGTGTGCAAGTGTAAATCGGGCGGTGTGTGTTAGCTAAAGGTGGCCCTCTCCTCAAATTTATCGATTGCTCTCTCTGAATTTGCCTAGGTGGGTCTCTTCTAATGATCCTAGGAGGTTCTCTCACGATGTTCCTAGGGGGATCTTTCCTAACAAACTTAGGTGTCTCTTTCTTAACAATCCTATGAGGCTCTCTCTCACGTGTGGGAATGGGTGCAACATATTTTTCAAGACCAATCACACCCCTATCCTTTTTTATCTCGACGGTGCCTAAAATCTTATCAAGATTTTCAGGCCTAGACTCCAAATCAAATTTCACTTTACTTGAATCTTTCAATTTCACCTCAAGTTCACCTATCCTAGATTCAAGTACACGTCTAGAATCCTCAAACTCTAAAAGCTCATTTTTCATAGTCTCCATCAACCCTCTAAGACTATCTCTCTCAACCTCGACGTACTCAAGCTTCTCTTTCAAAATTTTCTCATGTGCCTTAAGTTCTTCAACTAAAAAATCATTATTTTTTAAGGCACACTGTTTCAATTTCAAATTTTCTTTCTTTGTTTTTAAAGTTTCTTCATACAATTCTTTGAAAGCAGTTTGCAAATCTCTCTTGTCTTTGCTATCATCCTCACTCACATCACTTTTATCACTAGTCACACGGGTGGGAAGCTCTCGCCTAGAAGCATAAAATACTTCTTCTTCCGAGTCACAATCACTCAGGGTAGAAACATGAGAAACCGGTTTATTGAATTTCTTCTTTAAATTTGTAGTACACTCATCTAATGTGTGACCAACACCCTCACAACAAGGACACCTCTCAGAGTCATTTTCAACGTAAGATTTAAAATAAGAGTTCGCGTGAATTTTCCAATCAACCTTTTCAAAAAGTTGACATCAAAAATCATCAAAACCACCAAAAGCCATTTTTATGAAAAATCAAGATCAAAACACAATAACTTAGTTCAACATGCTCTGATACCAATTTGAAAAGTGTGACTGTGTAGAATCGCTACAACGGAAATATTGCGACTTCTCAAATAAAATCTAATTTTAATTAATCCCAAATTTTAGTTAAACCCTAAAACATGCATCTAGATGATTTATCAAATAAAATAAAGCATGCAGGATAAACCAAACAATTTTAGGAAAATCCCCCAAAGGGGCAAAACCTTTTTATTTTCACTATAATTTGTAAAAATGGTTACAAGGATTACAATGAAAATAAGAGCGACATACGAAATACCCTCAGGCGTCGGTTTCGATGTCTCGGGGAAAATCTCCCGCAGGAACTCCAGGTGGTCAGCAATGAAGAAGAGAAATGGCTTCTCCACAAGTTTGTCGGCTGGAACTTTCCCTTTCCAGGAGGGCAACAATGAAGAAGAGAGACGGCTTCTCCACAAGTTTGAACAAAAGCAAAAGTTGTGTTCTTGAAAACCAAAACAATTCACTAAAGCATATGGAAGTTTTGTAAATTGAAAACAAAAAAGGGATTAAAACCCTAAAGGAAGAAGTCTAAATAATTCTGCACTTTCGCAGGTTTCTATCTTTCAAAACGCTGGGACTTCTTAATGAAAACAGACTCATTTAATGAGTATTTATAGAAAATCATGTTGCCTTGAAAAACGTGCTCATTCGAACGAGATTAGCATGTCGCTCGAATGAAGGACTAATGTCGTTCGAACGAGATATCACGAGATGTCTATGTCGTTTGAACGATAAAACCAGGTCATTCGACCGACCTATCAAATGAGATTCCATGCGTGCTTGTAGATAATTTCGATATGAACGCGTGGCCGCCAGTTTCATATTTTTCTAATTTCTATGAATTAGTTATGATTTTTCTACGGAAAGGTGTCCGAGAACAAAATCTTTAGAAAAATATTTGATAAAAATATCCCAACACTTTAATGTGAAATGTAAATGAAACTTTAAACATTATCTTACCAAATTTCATATTATTGGGCTTGAATGTTGAAGACCACTTGTAATTCGGATTCGTCTTTTGTAGATGAAAACTTCTTCAATTCTTCGACGACTTGTAGCGGTATACGACATAATTAATTGTGAAAGACTTATTAAAAATATGTTGCACTTTCGCAGATTTTTGTCTTTCAAAACGCTGGGACTTATTAATGAAAACGGACTCATTTAATGAGTATTTATAGAAAATTGCACTACCTCGAAACATGTGCTCGTTTGAACGAGATCAGCATGTCGCTCGAATGAAGGACAGATGTCGTTCGAACGAGATCTCACGAGATGTCTATATCATTTGAACGACAAAACCAGGTCGTTCGAACGACCTATCAAATGAGATTCCATGCTTTCTTGTAGATAATTTCGATACGAACGCATGGCTGCCAGTTTCGTATTTTTCTAATTTTTTATGAATTAGTTATGATTTTTCTGAGGAAAGGTGTCCGAGAACAAAATCTTTATAAAAATATTTGATAAAAATATCCCAACACTTTAAGTGAAATGCTAAGGAATTAAAACTCAACCTTACCAAAGTAAACTTCACGAAGTATTTTTGATGAAGAACTTGATATTCGGATCCTTCTTTGATTCTTGAATATTCTAGAATGCTCTTCGATGGTATAGCGGTATAAGACATAATAAATTGATAACGGACTTATAAAAATATGTCCTTACATTTACGAAGACTGTGATGTCTCACGACATATGCACGTCAAATTTGATCTTGATAATAGGCTGAAGAGGATAAGATTTTGAGTTCATGTCACTGACATCTATGCATCCATTATAGATACGCTTCCTTCTAATTGGTCGCTTGTAAAAATTCGTAGGTTTTTAAAAATAAATCCAAAATGGATGGAGATTAGACACATTAAAATTTTGTTACCATGAACAGGTAGATTATAATATATGGTCAAAAAAATTATTTTGTTATTTATATTTTCATATTGAACTTTGATATTATGCATCTATTCTTATAGATACACATTTAACTTTTATTATTTTTGTAGATAATGTGGGGCGGTAATGGAACCAACGCTCAAACTAACAATAACCAATAACCACAGGGAGATTTCTCATCACCAATTGGTGAGCAATACTCAACTCTACCAACTGTTCACTCCCCTACTCTATAAACTGTTCACTCCCCTACTCCGAGTTGCAGTAGGTAAGGTAATCCTCCCACTAATCTAACAGACATGCCCAACGCTCCAGAAACTATCGGGTCAGTTAAGAACAAGCCCATTGAGTTCTCTCTTTTGGGAAATAACCCCCCACGGGATAATAATCACGTTCAACCATTTAAAGCTCAGCGTTTGTCCTTGGCAAAAATTAATGAGGGAATGGGAGGAGCTGATAATTGGAACCTCGTAGATAAAGCTATTAAAGATTACATCTACGAGCAACTCAGCAAATGGTTTTCATTTCCCCCAACTCAAAAAATAAGGTTCTTTCTCGGGTTGCTGAACAGCTCCGAATATATTGGAGAAACCTTAGGGAAAAGCATTTCCCTAAGGGAGCATTAATCTCTGACATTTTGGCACTCAAAGACAAAGTCCCTTCGAATGTTGAGATGCCAGTCTCTCAATGGAATGATTTTATGGAGAATGATGTGAAGGACTCCAAAATGCTTCAAAGGGAGAAAAAAACAAAATAGGGCCAAACAAATTGATGCCCATCGGTTTGGCTTGAAACCTTATGAAGATTTGAAGAACGAGTGGACGACCATTACGAAAGGTAGTTCAGATGAACGAAAGAAACTGAATAGGGCCAACTTGTACGTGCATGCTAGATGGGACAAATATAAAAAAATTCCCTCCTCACTTCACCAAGAATTTAGAATCAATAGATTATATCAGTAGTCAGCCAGATTCAAGCCCGATCAACCATATTGACAATGATGCCAATGTACAAACCTTTGGGAAGGACCACAGAGGGAGGATAAGAGATTCGAGGTCGCATGTGTCAAAAACAAGATTCAAAAACACCGTACATCTCGTGGACGAGCTTAATTCTATTAATAAGAATTTTACATCCAGCGATGATCATGCATCTAGGACTGAAGGGGATATAATGTGGATTCGAAATTAATTGGGAGGTGTAAATGATAAACTTGCATAGATTGTGTCCCTTTTTACCGGTCGTATGCCCCTGTAGCCCCCAATGCATCCCCATTTTCCTCCATAGATGCCAGGGATTCCTCAAAATTTTCCTCGTTCTCCATTCCCCACATAGATTCCAATTCCTCCTTTAATATTCCCTTTCTCAGCACCTCAGCATGGCACAGGTCTTGGATCATCGTCAACAACCCATGGTGACTATGGCGAGAAATACTATATATAAGACCTGAGCAGTAAATTTTTTGTTGGGATCTTCATGCTCATGTCCACTGTCGTGGAACTTTAGTACATAATCGACCTTTGAGGGTGAGTGCAGATCGTGGTTGATACAGTATATGAGGGTTGTGAAACTTTTCTAGTGCACGGTAATAGTGGAGAAGGGAAATTTTTTAAAAATTATGTAAACTCTGTTACTACTTGGCTAGTTTATCGCTTGATGAAGATGTAGTAATATTTTTCTTATGTTGTAATAATATCAGTAGAAAAATTTATTTAATTTGAGTTTAAGTGGTTTTGTAGTATCATTGATTGGCGTGTTCTTGTATTTAAGTTATTGCATAGTTTGATTGATTGGTGTGTTGTTGACTATATTAGTGCTTTACTATGAAACATGATATTTATGCAACATGATATATATTTTATCATGTTAACACAGGACTTCATTTTGAAGATTATTAAATGGATTTTCCATAAATCAAAGAGTGGATGGGGGGACTAATGGAATAGCTAATAGTTATATTAAAGGCGTTCAAGAATTTATTAGATACGCTTTTAAGAACCTTAAAAGTGATAAGATTTTGTGTCTGTGCACCCATTGTAAAAATGAAAAATATAAATCTTTAGAAGATATTGAGTTACATAAAATAATGTGGGTAAGTTGTAAAGATGACAACAAGTGGACATACCATGGTGAAAAATATGTACCTTATGTTCCCGAAGAATTACCGATAACCGACCACGTAATGGAACACTAACGAGTGGAAGTTGTAAATGATTCACCAACACATTGTCCATTGATCGACTTAATTGACGATGCTTAAGGAGCCCACCATGACCAAAACCACCAACCTATGGAGACAGATAACGCGCACAATGAACAATTTGATACTGAACTACCAAGAGACCGAGAATATATATAGTTTAAAGTCGATGCAGCTAGATCGTTATATAAAGATTGCGATGAATATCATTCGGTTTTATATGCAATGATTGGTTTTCATAACTTGAAGAGTCAATTTGCCTTATTTGGGAACAGCATAACCAGAATTCTTAAGTGGGTTAAAGAAATTCTCCCAAAAGAGAACACGTTACCAGATAATTATCCTACCATGAAGAAGAGCTTGAAGGGTTTGGGATTGAAATATAAATCTATTCATCTATGCAAGTATGATTTCATATTATATCACAACGAACACGGAGAGAAGGATGAATGTCCAGTATGCGATGAGCCTAGATATGTCGTTTATGAGAAGGTAAATGAAAAACCTACAAAATATCAAAAGATCTCGCAAGTCCCACAAAAGGTTTTAAAGTATTTTTCATTTGGGCCGCGATTAAAATGATTTTTTAGTGTAGCGTGGATAGCAGAGGCCATGACATGGAATACTCGATGCGAGGTGGGTGGGAATATGATGTGTCATCCGGTTGATTCACTCATTTGGCAGATTTAAAATGTACGACACCATGAATTTGCAAAAGAACCATGCAATGTTCATCTTGAAATCTCAACTGATGGGTTTAACCCTTCAAATAACTTAAGTACTAGTCAAAGTTATTGGCCAGTCCTAAAGGGGCCTTTAAGTCTCCCTCTGACACTGTGCATGAGAAAGGAGTTCACATTATTATCTTTATTGATACCCGAGCTTAGGGGTGGAAGCCGTACGGGTTTATACCGTACTATAATGTTTTGGTCCGAAAAAAATGGTTTTCGTTTCATATATTAAAATACCAGAAATCGGTCTTATCGAAACTGAAATTATCGTAAAAAAGTTAGTTGGTTTTGGTTTTAATATTTAAAAAACTAATTTACCGAAATTACCGAACCGAATTTACCGAAACCAGAAAAAATGGTACCGAAATTACCGTACCAAATTTATCGAAACCAGAAAAAACCATACCGAAATTACGGTACCGTACTGAATTTACCAAAATTATCGTACCGAATTTATCGAAACCTGAAAAAACTTGGCTTTGGTTTTGATATTAATATTTAAAAAAGTTGGTTAGTTTTGTTTTTGGTTTTTTGGGGCTTTTAGTGTTTTTTATCGAAACCAGAAAAAATCAAAACCAGTAACCAGAAAAAAACAGAATTTACCGAAACCAAAAGAAACCAGAAAAAACCAAAATTTACCGAAACCAGAAAAAACCAAAATTTCCAAAAAAACAAAATATCGTCCAGTTTGGTTTTGGTATTGATTTTGGTGCATCGGGTGGTAAACTGGTACGGTTTGGTTTTACCATCCAGAGTTTGGTTTTGGTATTGGTATCTACTATTTACCGACCAAACCGTACCGCTTACACCCCTACCCGGGCTGAAGGCTCTGGGTGATGATATTGATATATTCTTAGACCCATTAATCAAATATCTTAAAGAGTTGTGGGATGCAGGCGTGACGACATTCTACTCTCATAAGGGTGAAGAGTTCACACTTAAAGTAATAGTGATGTGGGTGATCCATGGCCTTCCTGCTTATGTGACCTTATCCGGTTGTTATGTTCATGGTTATCATGGATGTCCCATATGTGGGGATGAAACTGAAGCCATTTGGCTACAACATAGTAGTAAGATGAGTTACACGGGTAGATTTCTGCCGACTAGTCACCCTTTCAGGAATGACAAGTCTAACTTTTATCCTATTGGCCACGAGCGCCAGATACAACCTGCTCAGCTTTCTGATCAACAAATCGAGGAGAAGGCGACCGCTGCAACTATAGGGAATAGGTATGTAGGCAAACACCCAAAGTTCGTAAACCTGAAGCATAAAGCAAGGGGAGATCCTAACGACCCTACTAAAGCAAAACCATGGTCCGGGCAATCAATATTTTTTATTTGCCGTATTGGAAAGATCATCGTGTAATGCATGTAATTAATGTGATGCACACAGAGAAGAATGTTACAGAACATCTGATAGGAACATGTATGGGTTGATCTTATTCCAAAGATGGAGAGCGGGCCCGTTGAGATCTACAGGATATGAAGTTAAAGAAAAAACTCTGGTTAAAAAATGATCCGACAACAGGAAGAATTTCTACCCCTCCGGCTACTTTCACTTTGACTATTAGTGAGAAGAAGATCCTCTTAGACACGTTGTTTAACTTGAAGACTCCAACTAGTTTTTCTGGTCATTTACGTAGTGTCGTTAACTACCAAGAAAATTACTTAAAACAGTGCAAGTCTCATGATTGGCATGAAATCATCCAATTAATCCCTCTATTATTTTGGCATTGCTTCTCTGAACACAAAGATCTTCATCGAGAAATTATGCAAATTAGTTTGTGTTTTACCCTAGTTTGTGAAAAAATGGTAAACAAAAGGAACATTAGAGCTACAAAATCAACTTTAACCGATGCAGTTTGTGTATTAGAGAAATATTTTCATGTATCGTTCTTCGATATCAGCATCCACTTGCTTGTGAATTTATGCAATGAAGCTTTATTATGTGGTCCCGTTAGGTATCATTAGATGTATCCTTTTAAGAGCTTGATGAAAACTTTCAAATATTACTTAAAGAATACACAGTATATTGGAGGGTCAATTGCTGAAGAATACGTAACTGCGAAATCATCGTTATACACTAGGGAATATATGCCAGAATAAGAGATGAGGAGGTTCAATCCTAGTAGAGGAGGAGTGATCAAGGAACCTGACGAGTTAAAGGATGAAGTATCGTTTGGGAACCCTAAAAAGGTGAAACTCACAAATATACAATACGAGCAAGCAGCTCATTATGTCTTTGAATCGCAACTATATCGTTTGATTATATGTATTTTATATTTTACGATCTAAACTCTACAATTACCCGTAGGAAGTACGAGAATGAAATTGCTTAAAATCAAAAGAGAAATTGCACGATAACTGATTTTAGGGCATGGGTATCAAAAAAGGTAAAAACTTCACATCTTATGTGTGCGGTGATTTATTCGTGTGTGATAAAAACATGCGTTAATAAAAATTCATTAATAAATGCAGCTTTTAAAAAGAGGTGATGTCTCTTTCAGGCTTGCACGCCTAGCAAAAGGCCTTAATTTTCTTGCGAAAGAGTTTAAGAAATTTCGCACCAACGTTTTTTATTTCATTTCATATCCATATGAGGAAAAACAATTAACGCAAAATAATGGAATATGAATTTTTGCACTGACCACTTGTATCGCTAGCAAAAGCGATAAAATCCAAAGAATATGGTGCTAACCTATTATGGGATAGTCCAACAAATCCTAGAACTTGATTACTTAGATTTCACAGAAATCATATTCTATTATGATTGGGTAAAGGTAGAGGATACTATGAATGCTTTCAAAGTTGATCCTGACTCCAAACTTATTATAGAAGATTTATAAAAGCTGAAGAGTAAAGATAGCATAGTCGACGAGCCTTTTATTTGTGCCTTTCAGAACGTATAGAAGGTATTCTACTGCAAGTGCATAAATTATGGAAATTGTTCTATTATTGTGCATGCACCAAAGTCTATTACTACTGAAGTGGATGCTTTGAAGGCTCCAAAAGAGTTACAGTCAGCTCTTGATGACAACCCTAATTTGAATGATCTTTTAGTTGATTTAGAGGAAGATTAAGTATCAAAATATTGTGTTAACCTTGTCAATATTATTTGTATCCTATTTTGATATTGACATTATAATAGAGCTTTAGTTTCATGTATGAATGTTTAGTTACTTTTACAAATGTTTAATATGATTTATGAAACTTAACATTCGATAATATGTGTTGAGAACGTGAGTTTTTCTTATTCAATGCTCTGATACCACTTTGTAAATAGTGGAACCCCGATTTTGTAATTTTCTTTTAATTAAAATATTTCCTTTTATATATATCGAGATGCGGAAGCGTAAAATGTGATGGTTGAACAAAACAAACGAACACTAAATTTTAAATTATTTCAAATTAAAATCACATAAATATTAAATTTCACTTAAACCAATTAATTCAAGTCCTAGAATTTGCCTAAGTCATAATTATTAATATTCCAAAGTTAGGCCAAACCAATTTTAGCAAATGACTTGAATTAAATAAACAAATTATCCAAATTTAATTATCACCAAATTAAATTAATAGTAAAGTAAATTAAATCAATTTTATCTTATTACCTAAGCATGCGTTCTAGGTGATTTTGCAAAAGATAAAATAAACAATCAATCCACTACGCCGTGATGTACGAGGAAAAACCCAAGACGGGAAACAACCTCGGACGGCCCTAGCCACAAATCCACTAGATACGGATTTACAAATACAAGACAGAAAGGCTTACAACACACGACTCGATCCCTCTCAAGCCTCGACGCTTCTTCTTGTAGATACCTCTTCCTAACGGATAACCTTGGAGCTCCACCGCGGTCTCGGAATCCACCGATCGAACTTTATATGGTCACCGTCACCCGAACTAGGAGCCTTTCTCCAAGTGGGTAAATCAACATTTAAGAACTTCTTCTTTGTGGGATTTAAAGGAAAACCCAAACACTCTCTTCAATTCGGTGTAGAGATGAACCCGGTGCCAAACTCCAAGCAAGATATATGAATATGGGAACTTGGATACATAAAACTATGGGTGGAAACTAGAGTGGTAATTGATTTTCTCTTTTTAAAATTAACACTCAAAAACCAAGAACATTTTTCTTAAACAATTTTGCTCTCAAACTCTCTCTAAGAGATGAAATAGAATGGAAAAGTTAAGTTGAAAAATGTTATTCCCGCGCATAATTAAGTTTGAAAAAAAGTTGGTTAAGAACCAAGTGGGGAAGTGGGTGAAAAACTACCAAAAACTATTCCCGCCTGGCATCTCGTTCGAACGGCGTTTCGTTCGAACGATATTCTCGTTCGAACGGGTCTTCTAACGAAGTTCCAGTATGAACTCGTTAGAAACTCGTTGGAAATCTTGTTAGAACGACAATCTCTTTCGAACGAAATTTCGAACGAAGTTCCAGTTTGCCTTAATGGGAGGTCGTTGGTAATCTCGTTCGAACGATATCTGGTTCGAATGACATATCGAACAATCTTCCAGAAAGTTTGGAAAATTTGATTTTAGCCCAGAAAACTTTATAAACTTATTTTAAAGTTTTAATTAATTCTTTCTGAAAATAAAACACAGTTTTTATTAATCCTAACACACAATAAAACTTGTTCCAAGCTCCTATATATATAATATTGCATTCATACCTTGGGAGCATGGAACCATAGTTGATGACGAGGAACGCAGACCGGCATATTGATGAAGCTTTATACTCTTTGTCGTTACGTCTTCAACAAACGCTTCATAGGCTTGAGAATATTACAATTAAATACGAGCTATGAATAAATGTTTTTGTCCGGAATTGAGCCAAAACTATATATGAACTCAATTGGAAATTTGTGTCCTTACAAATCTCCCCCTTTGGCTATTCCGGGACAAAAACCAAACAAAAATCCTAAAGGGACGTCAAGCTCACTAGACTCAAAACATAACCCCACCAAAACTTGACTCAACCCAAGACTCAAACACTTTGCCATTGAAATATGCCGTTGTAGAAGAATTCCTGCACACTTAAGCAAACTCATCAAATGCATAGGGAATATCAAAGTATTTAAAGCAATTAAAATAAATACTCCCCCAAAATTAATTCTCCCCTTTATCATTCTCCCCCTTTTTGCTCAGGAATAGGCAAAGGATAAAGAACAAATATAAAAGCATGTTGAAGCTTAAAGTGATAAGACATGAAAGCATATGGGCAACAAAAGCATAACTAATCCAAGATAGATACCAAAACTAAAGTATACGCAGAGAAGGACTAGAAAGCAAGGCAAAGGCAAAATAAAATATCATATATATATGTACTAGAAATATATCAATAATGCACACGCACATATATATAGATATAAACACACACATGACACAAAATACAATAAGTTTGCACACTCGTATGGCAAAAATGTGTCATATGGAAGCGAAAGTGTAGGCGTGTGAACTAGTAACGATTAAATTTAGACCCAAACACTTAATAAACGTTCACGGAGTTCTCATTTGATTGCAAAGTTCATCACATTTAAATATAACCTCATGTGACAATATAGATTGAACTCAATGAACAAACATACACAATGCATACAAGCCTAGCATATTGATGATTCTACAAACCAATAGAGTCATGACATGAAATACGAACTAGGATAAATGGACATTGTGCAAACCATTGATATACCATCCAATCTACCTCAATAAGCATTTATGTTTATTTTGAATGAATATATCAATCAAACATAGGCCTTGGCAATTTGTTTTTCATTTAATGCCATATTTTATATTTTTAGGCCTTTGGACCACGTATTTCTTTTAGGTCCATTGAAAACGGTGGCTTACAATTGCAAAGGATCACTTAGTCCTTTCGGAGCCCTTCCCCGTGCACATTTATATATATCATATTTTCATTTTTCACACAAATCTCACGTGCAACGTATTTTGACATGCACTAGTCTTCCTAAGTCACAAATATGTAGATGACAAGATTGGAAGGAGAACACCTCACATACCTCAAATATACATTTGAAGTTAAAATTTCAAAAGATCTCGTGCATGTGTGAATAGAGGCATTTAAAAAATAGAATCCATTTAATCAACACAAAATCCAACTACTCCATAAAAATATGGTAAAGAACATTTTAAGGATTGACAATCTAAACCAAAAGTTCTAGCCACATGGGAGCGTTAAAGGAGGGATTCAAACACAAGTATATGCCACTTAAAGTGTGTCAAACTAAACTACACACAAAATAAATCTTTTTGAGTTTTTTAAAATTTTTAACCAAAAATAAAAAATATATATACTCAAAAGACAAACAAAAATCATTTGAATTGTTCATTAAGCTTAAATTACCAAGAGAAAAAATCCAAATGATAAACAAAAATCTTTTTGTATTTTTCATTTAATGCAAACAAAATGAAGAAATAAAATACAAAAGATAAACAAAAATCAGTATTCTAGCATGTGATTAAGCATGGGGCATAAACTAGAACATGATTAAACAAGCATACATTTAGCATGTGGGTATAGCATGAAGTACAAAAGCTAAAGTATGCAAACATTAACACATTCATCCTTTAGATTTAGTAAGGGAGGAAGCATGTGATAGTAAATGAGAATCAAAAACCCTATTATGCAAAGCAACCAAGTCGGATTTCCTAACCCAAATTAATGAAGAATGACTATCTTGGGGATGGGTGTAGGTATTTTAAATACATTTGTTGCATTGCGTTGGGATTTTCTAGGAATGCGTTTAAGATCAAAACAAAATTTCCTAAGATGACCTTTTCGACCACAATGTGTACAAGTAAAAACATGTCGAAAAGATTTACCTAAGTAGTGATCTCTAAAGACTTTCCTAGTAGATTCTCCTAAAACATTGGTTTTGGCGTTATGAGTAAATTAATTACAAGTATTGAAGCCTAAACCACAAGTGTCATTTTTAATTTGGACCGTTCCTAATATTTTATCTAATTTTTTCGAACGACACTCCAAATCAAATTTGACATTACTAGAGTCTTTTAATTTATTTTGCAATTCTAAAAAGTTAAACTCTAATAAAACATTTCGCTCTTCAAAAGCAAGAAGCTCCTTTTTCAAGGATTCCATTAAACCCCTAAGGCTATCTCTCTCTCCTTCTATATATTCAAGCTTCTCTAGAAGAGCTTTCTCTCGTGTCCTAAGGTCTTCAACCAACATACTATTATCAACGACCTTGACACTTTCATTCAAACTAGATTCTAACTTCAAATTAGCTCTTTTCAATTTAATAGATTCTTTATAAAGTTCTTGAAAAGCATTTTGAAGTTTACTCACATTAACATCTTCTTCATTTTCACTCTCTCTTTCTTTTCCACTCTCACTATCATAAAAAATAAGAGAATCATAAACAATGACCTTGGAAGTGTCATGTGTTAAAGTTTCATCAATCGATGAGTTCTCACTATCACTCACATGACTAGCCATAAAAGTCACAAAATTAGTCTTCCGTATCACTATCACTAAGGGTCGCATTATATGCAAGGGATCGTTTACCCTCTTTCCTTAGTTTAGTGGGGCACTCAGAAGCCCTATGGCCATAACCCTCACAACCAAAACACCTATTAGACTCGTACCTATTTAAATTTTCATTAATAGGTTTAGGGATCTTCTCGACTTTAGAGATCTTCTCGGTTTTAGGAATCTTCTCTCCTTTGTCATGCTTAGAAGTTTCAAATTTTTTAAAATCATTTTTAAATTTATCTTTGTTAAATTTAAGAAATTTTCTAAATTTACGAGCAAACAAAGCCATATCTTCCGAGTCACTATCACTCTCGCTCTCTACTACTTGTTTGACCTCTTTTCGGGCTTTTAAAGCAACGCCCTTTTCGATTTTATTTTCAGTTTTAGAGGGAAACATATCTAGTTCATAGGTTTGTAAATCACCTACAAGCTCTTCTAATTTCGTAGAGATTAAAGATGGTAAAGAATTTAAAATGGTCACTTTTGGAATAAATCTATCGGGTAAGGACCTTAAAATTTTCTTTACTACACGGTTGTCGGGTATTTTCTCTCCCAAGTTAAAAGATGAATTGACAATATCGGATAGTCTAGCATAAAATTCATCAAAAGTTTCATTATCGTTCATTTTGATAGTTTCAAATTGAGTGGTGAGGTTTTGGAGTTTCGAAGCTTTAACGACACTTGTACCTTCGTGAGTGAGTTGTAAAATATCCCAAGCTTCTTTAGCGATTTCACGTCATAATGCGTTGAAATTCATCAGGTGTGACAGCGCTAAACAAGGCATTCAAACGACGGGAATTAAAATTTGAAAGTTTAAACGCATTCTCAGTCCATCTATCGGCGGGTTTGGGAACACGTTCATTTTCAACTAAATAAGTTAGTGGGGACCACCCGTTAACAACAGACATCCAAACTCTCTTGTCGATAGATTTTAGTGCCGATTTCATTCGCGCTTTCCAATACGCGTAGTTAGAACCATCGAAAATAGGAAATTTTGAAAATGGGGAAAATTCCATTTTAGCCAAAAATTATTTAAAGGATCTTTAACGAAATAATTTATCGCTTTGGCTCTGATACCAATTGTTGAGAACGTGAGTTTTTCTTATTCAATGCTATGATACCACTTTGTAAATAGTGGAACCCCGATTTTGTAATTTTCTTTTAATTAAAATATTTCCTTTTATATATATCGAGATGCGGAAGCGTAAAATGTAATGGTTCAACAAAACAAACGAACACTAAATTTTAAATTATTTCAAATTAAAATCACATAAATATTAAATTTCACTTAAACCAATTAATTTAAGTCCTAGAATTTGCCTAAGTCATAATTATTAATATTCCAAAGTTAGGCCAAACCAATTTTAGCAAATGACTTGAATTAAATAAACAAATTATCCAAATTTAATTATCACCAAATTAAATTAATAGTGAAGTAAATTAAATCAATTTTATCTTATTACCTAAGCATGCGTTCTAGGTGATTTTGCAAAAGATAAAATAAACAATCAATCCACTACGCCGCGATGTACGAGGAAAAACCCAAGACGGGAAACAACCTCGGACGGCCCTAGCCACAAATCCACTAGATACGGATTTATAAATACAAGACAAAAAAGCTTACAACACGACTCGATCCCTCTCAAGCCTCGACGCTTCTTCTTGTAGATACCTCTTCCTAACAGATAACCTTGGAGCTCCACCGCGGTCTCAAAATCCACCGATCGGACTTTATATGGTCACCGTCACCCGAACTAGGAGCCTTTCTCCAAATGGGTAAATCAACATTTAAGAACTTCTTCTTTGTGGGATTTAGAGGAAAACCCAAACACTCTCTTCAATTCGGTGTAGAGATGAACCCGGTGCCAAACTCCAAGCAAGATATATGAATATGGGAACTTGGATACATAAAACTATGGGTGGAAACTAGAGTGGTAATTGATTTTCTCTTTTTAAAATTAACACTCAAAAACCAAGAACATTTTTCTTAAACAATTTTGCTCTCAAACTCTCTCTAAGAGATGAAATAGAATGGAAAAGTTAAGTTGGAAAATGTTATTCCCGCGCATAATTAAGTTTGAAAAAAAGTTGGTTAAGAACCAAGTGGGGAAGTGGGTGAAAAACTGCTTAAAACTTCCAAAAACTGTTCCCGCCTGGCATCTCGTTCGAACGACGTTTCGTTCGAACGACATTCTCGTTCGAATGGGTCTTCTAACGAGGTTCCAGTATGAACTCGTTAGAACGACAATCTCGTTCGAACGACATTTTGAACGAAGTTCCAGTATGCCTTAATGGGAAGTCGTTGGTAATCTCGTTCGAACGATATCTGGTTCGAACGACATATCGAACGATCTTCCAGAAAGTTTGGAAAATTTGATTTTAGCCCAGAAAACTTTATAAACTTATTTTAAAGTTTTAATTAATTCTTTCTGAAAATAAAACACTATTTTTATTAAACCTAACACCCAATAAAACTTGTTCCAAGCTCCTATATATATAATATTGCATTCATACCTTGGGAGCATGGAACCATAGTCGATGACGAGGAACGCAAACTGGCATATTGATGAAGCTTTATACTCTTTGCCGTTACGTCTTCAACAAACACTTCATAGGGTTCAGAATATTACAATTAAATACGAGCTATGAATAATGGTTTTTGTCCGGAATTGAGCCAAAACTATATATGGACTCAATTGGAAATTTATGTCCTTACAATATGTTATGCTCAGTCGAATATACATTTAATATTGTCAAGATAATAGTTTGAGAATAGATTCATTTGAGTTTTTGATTGGATCAAATTTATCCAACTCAATTTCCACATGTTCCTATATATATACATTTATTGATTTGTTTCATTCATGCAATGTTCATAAAATAAAGTGAAATTAGCTTGATGTTATGAAGATTGTATTAAAGAAACTAGTCAACAAATGTACATGTAAAAGAATACGTTGGGGGCACCAGGATCAATTTGGTCCAATCACACATTCAGAAGACTTTATTTAATGGCCTTGTTGGATCGCATGGATTAGGTACTTTTTACTTTAAATGAAGTAATTATATAATTGATATGCATTATCTTTTGAATATTTTAGATGTATAATATAATTATTGGTTTTGTTTGGTGTGGCCATTGGATAATTATTGGTTGTTGTCTTATTATTGGATAGTGTGTTAGAAGGAGTACGGGATAATTATTGGTTTTATTTACTTTTTCGATTGGATGATTATTGGTTGTTAGCTTGTTGTTGGATAGTATGTTAGAAGGAGTTTGGGATAATTATTGGTTTTGTTTGGTTTGGTTATTGGATAATTATTGGTTGTTGGCTTGTTGTTGGATAGTAGGTTAGAAGGATTACAGGACAATGCTTTGGGTTTTCGCACTCTAACGACATGTTTTTAAACCTAATTCTATATATTTTCAAATTATCATCATATTCTCAAATCAGGGGTCCCTTGACCATGCAGTCAGTTCTTGTGAGTTATATGTCTCGTGCGAGGTGTTCAAACTTCTTTAGGGGTTGTAGGGTGGGTGATAAGGAGTTTTTCCTCTAATGGCACGTTTTCAAGCCCAAGTGTGGATTTTCTCAAATTATGATCATATTCTCAAACTGTGGGTCTCGTGACCATGCGATCGGCTCCTGCGATTTACATTAGCCCCATGCATGGTGATTACTATCTCGTACCAAACATATTAAAATCAGATATCATTTCATATGCGAGTTAGTTGAATCTAAGGAGTTAGAAATTAATTACCTACCTATTGAATTGTAATTAACTTATTTGTTTACTAAACCATTAGACTTTCCTCGATTTGAATTTTTGTGCAAATCTATTGATATGGTTATGGCAGAACAATGATTTATTGTTTTATACTTTTTTACTTTGCCCTTTGTCCATTTGAGACAAAATGGGGGAGAAATTTGAGTCCTCTTGGACATTTTGGTGTATTCTCAACTAAAAAGATTGATCTTAGTTATCTTATTTTCATGAACCAGTACCTTCATTTGGAACAGAATTTTAATAGGGTATTGGTTTGTATCTAGTTGAGTTATGTAATTTTCTCTTTCTAGGATATTGGGTAGATAGAATTTTTGTATAGGACTAGGTGTTTCTTATTCTTTTGTATCCCTACGAGTCCTAGTTGACTCAAAGGAGATTTTGTCTCATATTTCCAAAGGGGGAGATTGAAGCACCCTATATCTTTGACTCACTTGAGTTTATATTATATAGGTGCTCATCCAGTTTGAAAATAGTGACAAAATTGAATCATACCCTTTCAAACCAACAATCCTTCAGACTCTTCATTTTTATTTCCTCTTATAGTCCAAAGCTATAAACACCAACACCACACCTAGGATCATTTGTGTGTTGCATATGAGATTGCTTTCTTCATAATATGAGGGTTTGAGTTAAATCCCTTAAAAATATTTTTCCATAAATTTTTGGGATATTTTAAATAATTTCTAAGATTTTTTAAACAATTTTTTGAAATTTAAAATTGGTTTTTACAAAGTTTGTGGGTTGTTTTGTAAATTCATTAAGCTGTTAAAAACTTTCTTGAGTAGAAACCAAATGCCTTTGATAATTTTGTGGGTGCGAATTATATTTTTAAAAGTTCATCAACACTCGTTTTACAAGACATCATAGTTTTACACGTGTTAATTTCGTAATGGATGGATTGGTGTTTTCTTGCCCTCACAATCCTGTGTTTGATGGTGAACCGTTAGATCATTTTAATCTATGGCTTGTATGCGTTCTTACTTGATCCTTATGTTTTCATTTAAACCAACCAGAGGCTTTATAATTGTGGCGCATTGTTAGCCATCAGATTTAGTTTGATCTCTTAAGACTTAATCATGACCATTCATTTGTTTCGAAGTTCCAGAGGCTTCCATGGCTTAGTATAAATACGTGCCTTATGTGTTGAGATTACAAAATATTTCTTACCTCACTTCTGAGATAAAATAAAGAGAGAAGATAGAGAGAGAGAAAAATAAAACCCTAACCTAAACTTCGGGCAAATCTCACAAGGAAAATATTTTATGAGAGTGTGTTAGTTTGAGAGTTGTGAAGATCATTCCTCTTCTGTCCTTAATCTCTTTTCTAACTTAACCACAACTGTTTGATCTCATTTTCTATTATAGAAAACTAAGATTGACATTTTGTGATATATTCCACGTTTATCTTTTTTGTTTTGATTTCTTATTTCGAGAAATCATAGTTTTGTTGGTTATTTTTAACTGATATGTTTTCAAACCCTAAAACCAACAAAACATTATCTGATTTCAGTTTATTTGAACATACAAACTTAGATCTAGTTTAAGATCTTGATTGGGGATTTATGCTTTCACATATTTCACATTTTGTGAAATAGTTTTTATAATTTCAGAATAAGAAAGTGTTTAGGATCTTGGCTCGTATTTATAGCAAGATTTCCTCTTGATCTGTGGATATATTAAAAGATCCAAAGTTTGATAGTTTCGATTAAACTGATTTTTGAAATCTTTACATATTTATGATATGTTTGTAATTTTATTAGCATTCGGTCTATAATTAAGTGTGTGAGTTGCATGCATGTGATTTACAGCACATCACCACTTACACCTTTACACTACTACACTGAAAAGTGTTGGTATTAAGATCTTGGATGTTTGAGTTGACGTAAAGCTAAAAGGAGTGGAGTTACAAAGCTGAGAGAACATCAACAACATGAGAGCCTTAGGAGAACTCAGAAAATCCAGAGGAGTTAATAAACTTCTGAACTTAGAATTAGGTTTGATTGTGTGTCCTGATTGTTATATAGTTTGTATTTTTGTTACTCTATTTTAGTGGATTTTTACTTTTGAGGTGTGAAGAGCTTCGTGGATGTTTTCCCAATTGGGTGGGGTTTTACAACGTTAAAATTATTTTTGTATACTTCATCTTCCTTTCATCCCTTTCTTGAGGCTGTGTTTATTTAAGTTCCTAACAAGTTTTAGTTTTCAAGACTGGTAAACCTATACCTTAAATAACTCGTTTATGCTGTTTTACACATCTCGTGTTAAAAATTTGTTTTAAGAAAAAGAGTTTCCTCGATAAACTTTTCGAAGACATTTAGATAGTTTAATCTTGAATTAAACGACTTAAGTGGTACTTTTTTCTCAAGTTTAAAATTTGAGAAAGGTTCTAATTTTTTATTGGGCGGGGTTGAACATATGCTAATACCGAGAAAACTTTCGGGTTCAGAAATTGAAAGTAAATCTTCTGATTGTGTCCCTAATATGCCAGGTAAGAATCATAAATTTAAGAATGTCAAGCATAATAAGACCCCAACTGGGAATGAAACTTAGACAAGAAAGGAATGTTCTAGGAGGTCAATTTTATTTGACTGTCCTTATTGGAAGAATAACCCGATGCACCATGTATTGGATGTGATGTACGTAGAGAAGAACATCATTGCACATATTATGGGCACATGCCTTGGGGAAAGCCATTCGAAGGATAGAGAAAATGCACAAAAAGACCTTAAATCGTTGAAACTTAAGCCACAACTATGGTTTAAAGAAGATAGTAGGGGAAGGACAATAATTCTCACTGGAGCATTTACTTTGACGAGTGAGGAAAGGAAGGTTATTTTAGACACAATATATAATTTGAAGGTTCCATCTAATTTCCGTCCAACTTGCAAAGGATTGTGAATTATGCTACCCATTATTTACTTAAATGTAAACCCCACGATTGGCATGTGATCATTCAATTGGTTCCTCTATTGTTTAAGCACTGTTTCTCCCAGCACAAGGATTTGCGAAGGGCTATTATGAAAATTAGTATATACTTCTAACTTTTATGTGAGAAAGTAGTCAATCGAGAACACATAGTAGCCGCAAAATTAGCGATTACTGAAGCGATTTGTATATTGGAGAAGTACTTTCTCCCATCATTATTTGACATAAATGTTCACTTGTTGGTACACCTATGCGACGAGGCACTTCTTTGCGGTCTAGTTAGATATCGGTGGATGTATGCATTTGAAATATTGATGAAAGTTTTCAAAGATTACATGAAGAATACACGAGACATTGTGGGATCATTTCAGAGGAATACATCACCGTGGATTCATCAATCTATACTCTGGAATATATGCCTAACTCGACCAGAGTTGATGACATTGATGATTTTGTCGATGAGGGTAGTCATGTGATGGGTAAACGAATGAAATTAACGAGTTTGTAACATGAAGAAATAGCTCGTTATCTATTTGACACACATGAAGATATCGAAGAATGGAAAAATTACGTTTAAATTATTTTAAGTTTTACATTATTTTAGATTATTTTATACATGATTAATGTTGTAATACATTCGTCACATTAATTTTATGCAGAAAATATAAAACCTCTAAGAACAATAAAAGACAAAAAGCAATGGCACTATCAGACAACGAATTTAGGCTATGGTTGTCACACGAGTAATTATAATGAAAATGGTTGTTATTAAATGTTACATTACACTAAAACTTTACAACTAACCTAATTAATTCATCTATATCCTCAACTCTTAATTATGGGTGATGCGACATTAAGGCTTACTCGTCTAGCCACTGGTCCCTTATTCATAGCATAAGAGTACAAAAAGAATCGATTGAACGGTTATGTATTCGGTGCAAGGGTGTATGAGGAAAGTACAAATGTACAGAACTCGGGCATTTCATACAAGGCTCTTACTTTCTTTCGAGCGAGCGCGAAAGATAAAAACCTTGTTGAAGTTGAAATGACTTATTATGGTGTAATTCGAAATATATTTGAATTGAACTATGTAAGCTTCAAAGAGGTTGTATTTTATTATGATTGGGTAAGAGTTAAGGATAAAAATGCTTACAAAGTTGATCCTGGCACCAATTTGATCATGGTTGACTTGTCCAAGTTGAAGAACAACGAACACACGATCGATGAGCCATTTGTTTGTGCTTTTCAAAAGGTCAAGCAAGTGTTTTTCTTGAAGTATATCAACAACGAGTCGTGGTCAATCGTCCTACATACGCCAAAGAGTCTAAACAGTAGTGTGGATGACTTGGTTGCTCCTACCGAATATCAGTCCATTTTTTATTATAACCTGAATTTGAAATAATTTTTAGATTTGTAATAAGTATTCCAATTATCGGACATTAGTTTAATGCTTTTAATTCATTTGTACTTAAGCAGTTTACTGCATGTAATATTTAGATTTAATTCTTAAGCAATAATTCAAAGTCCATATCCAGTGGGTGTATTATTCTAGTGTTTTATTATTATCGGACATCAGTGTAATGCTTTTAATTCATTTTTACTTGATCAGTTTAGTGCATTAATTCAAAGTTGCCAATGTTTTGTTGTAATATGGTTACACTACACCAAAACAGGTCAATTGTAATGGGCAAAAATCATTTCAAAAAATATTTGTAACGGATTAAATCCATTAGAAAACTGGCGTTATTTATTTTACTAACAAAATTTGTAACGGATAAAATCCGTTACGAATCACATATTTGTAAGGGGTTAAAACCATTAAAATGTATTTGTAACATATTTGGCATTGGCAAACATCCCATATATTAGTAACAAATTTATCAAACTGTAACGGTTTTGACCCATTACAAATATAAAATTTGTAACGGATAAAATCTGTCACAAAATACGTTGTAACGAATTAGGATTGTCATATATTTGTAATGATTAAAGCCCATTATCAATATTATTATATTTTAAAAATATTAATTTCTCATTAAATAACTAAATACACTAGTAATAACTCGTGCTCAACCAATGGCAATGCATAACTAATGCCCACAAATTTCACTCAACATTATTCCAAAACACACGTGACAAAATGAATAACATTACATTTCGACGATTAAACCGAACTAAAACTATATTTCATTCATAACCGTTAAAATTCCCAAAACAAAATGTAATACAAGATAAATCATCTAGCTTTTAACCATAAACTTGAAACTAAGTCTAACATCATTGAAGTTCCACACATATTATTCTTAACAAAAGTAGTCTTCATTATCGCTTGTCTACCAAGCTCTGAATGGAATAACTTCCATGACTTTCCCGAGATGCGCTTTCTCTGTTGGAGATAATATGAACATGAGAAAGAGTAGTTAAAGTCTCACTAAAAAATCCCTCTTCCTGGAATATACGACTTAGAGCTCCTTCAAGAGAGAACTTGGTATTTCCTGGTGAATTCCCGACAAAAATAGGTTGTTCTTCACCTGGCAGTTTATAAGGTAATTCTTTCAACAACGTGTTTAGAGTAGAAATTGCAAGAATTCTTATCCGTAGAAGATGATGTTTCAAATTCTTTAAGAAATGTCCTGAAAATACATAAGCCTTAACATCAAATTTTTAAATTTGGAATTTAGTTGCTTGCAATGCTACTAATTATGACTTAGAAAAGGAATTTAAGAAGTGGGAAATGTATATTTCCAGTTTTTAATATGATCCAACCAAACACTAAAACTGACCTGCAACCTCACTCAGAATTTTTGAAGATGAATCTGGATCATTTCTAAATGACATTGACAACAACAGCAGAACTCTGTTAGCCATCACATTATACCTGACAAAAAGAATGGAAATAATCAGATTCAATCTTACTAAGATTTAAGTTCAATAGATCTACAATGTCTACAAGAGCACATTTACAAGTGAACATCTAAGAAGCACCGACACTTGCATTTAAGTAAAAGTTAACTGACTTGGGTAGATGCATTTAAGTAAAATTTTAATAAATGTAATTTTCCCAGTTGAGTACTGACGCACTTGATAAAACATGGTCATGTGTAACACCTGTACAAGGTCATGATATATCATTATGTCAACAACTAAAGGGGTAGTTCAGACTGAATTGTGACATTTTCTCAGAAGTATAAAAGTGAAATATGGGAATTATAGTGACACTTCAACAAAGTGGGAATCATATTCACACGAGGGGAATGGAAGCGAACCGAAAAACATGAATGTTTTACCTTTCATGGGTGCAACGAGAACTTATATGTCCCCACCTCCATCTTATTTCCAAAAATTTGATATACACCTCCAAAAGCATCAAATCTCTCAGTGTCATAAAATGAGATTCAAAAGTGAAACTGAGTTTAACAATGCTTTTAAACCTGTATCTCAATATTTAAGCACAGTGTGCGCACGCAGCATGTGTGTGTCTGTGTTGGTGGTGGGGTATACCAAAGTCGGAAAAAAAGTAGGAGTGAAAGTAAAAGGACCCAAAATTTTAAGTATTCACTATATACTATATCCCATTTATTACTAAACAAAAAGGAGAGTGATCAAAAAGTAAAGATAATTTGTTTTCCTCTGAAGAATATAAGTTTCTATGGAGCTTACCTTTTCATTCCATACCCATAGTTGGCTTCAATCTCAAGCCTAGGCACAGTTCAAGGAAGACCACTAGGTACATATCATAGTTGAAGTTGAATTATTTTCCACGATTACCTAGACAGACCAATCGGTAAGTTTTCACTTCTTGACATTTTGGTATAGAAAATGATTTTGGAACTACTTTGTATCTCACAGAGTGTGGCAAACAAATTTACAAATAGTCATTTTTTGGACTAAATCCAAGAAGTGGACCTCAAGGGATAAATTAGACAAGTACAAATAAATAGAGGCCAAAGTCCATGTTACCCTATCATTTTGCCAAGTGTAAGTGATGATAAAATATTGTTCTTTTTTCCAAAAAAAAACTGTCAGAAAATATATGAGTAGGTGTGCCATATGAAAATCACCTTCGTCCATTGAAGAACGACCCAAGTTGTATCATCTTACGTGTGTATGTGTAGTAGATGTTGATGGTAAAGGAAAAGTGAAATTAGTTACTGAAAATATTTTCATACTTGATATCAATCTACTTCTTGGATTTGCAAATATATTCTTTTTTCACAATTTTTTGGAGCTGCTTACAGATCTGGACACTTGAAAAGGAAAGAAAATCAAATGGGATCTTCCCCTCACAGTCTAAACCTACACAAGTTATAATAAAATATTGAAAGTAACACCTAGGAAAATCTTACAGTCACTTTAACCCATATCAAAGCAATACAAAATACCTCAAAGGAATACTAAATGGAAATATTATAACTCTAGTAACATGTGCTTCCTGTGAATTTATAACCATTTGGATCTTCTTGATTGAGATTCCAAAACACACTCTAAAAGGATTTGAAGTCTAGTCTAGAAAATAAGTGTATTGATGCTTTCGAATTTTTAAAACGCAAAAAATTATTGTACATCATTAAAATGTGGGAGAATATACGATAGAATTTATTTTCAACAATACATGAATTGATGATGGCGTTATAACTAGCAATTGTGCCAGGAACTAAAATGAGCTTATAAGCAAGTTTTGTTAGCTGACCTTTCACCACCACCGACACAAACAACACAAGTACTAGCTGTTGTAGACCCATCCTCGTAGTATTGAACCTGAGGGTTACCATATATCGGATAACATTAAGTATGTCACTACTCAAGAGGTTACATGTATCCAGATAACAATAAGGATGTCACTACTCAAGAGGTTAATGCATTAGAAATGTGGAGTTGTGATTCAAACCCCAAAACAAAAGGAAAGAAAGAAAATAATGAATGAATGAAATAATAAATTAATGGATGTGATAATGATAGATAGAAATGAGATAAGGAGTTTATATTAACACCAGCAAGCTTTGAGTTTTTCTTCATCTCCTCATCAAACTTATCCTTTCCAATGCAACAAATGAAAGTGGTGGCACCAGGAATTTGAAGCATCCATTATAAATATAAAAAGGAGAAGTCACTCTTATGTAATAACAAGATAAACTTTCTTAGATCGAGAAGGGACACAATACAAAAACTTTTAACTTACTTGAGCAACTTTGATTGAATTCTGAGTAGCACCTGCCATAATATTACAAGAACCTATCGCTCAACAATAGTTCATGGGAAATATAAGAACCATTGTCAAGATTCTAATATATGTATAATGACCATTTTACCTCTGACAATGTACTCAATATTGGATTTGGACGCCAATTCCTCGTACCTATAATACGAACCTGAGACCAAATGTCATTTTAATATAACAGCTATTAATTTGAGACAGACGGAGTATATGATTTTCGTAACTCCCGTTCAACATTTAACCTCATGAATTGATAATATTCTATTTATGTATCAACTTATAAATATGATATACGTTCAATGCATAATAATTCAATATACTAATGTAAGGACATTTTTTTCATGTCCAACATGTTACATTTATGTATGTCGTACGCCGCTACATTTGGCACTTCATCTCACGATCTCACATAACGGCCTCTATCCGAATTCCAAGAATCAAGCATTCAACATCTCCATTAATATGTCCCACATCTGCCTCAACGACTTCACGGTCCAAGATTTTAGGGACTTAATGCAAGTGGTACGCAAGGGAAGTCAAAACAGTGAAAAAAAGGCACTATAGGAGAGTTCAAGGGCATTTTCGTAATTTTAAATCCATAGTTCGGAGGTCTGGTCAACTAGAAAGTTGAATATCTCTCCGCAACGAATATACTGGAAAAAACGGCACCTCAATCCGAGCTACGGTGAAGGAGTTATGACCTTTTGAAGATGGAGAAAATTCCTTAAAGAATGCTGTTTTTTTTGTACGCTCGATAGAATTTTAGAGTTTTAAGAACATGGGACTCTTCATATTTTTTCCTATAAATACCAACTTCGGGAGAGTTGTTTTGCAAGACTTTAGGAGACGTTTTTGAGAGTCCAAATACCTCTAGTCTTCATATTTTTTGAGTCCCAAGACTCATGTTTTGATTCACACATCCTTGCCAAATATTTGTGAATCCTTTAGCAACCCAAGAACACAACTTTGGTTTGTTCAACCCTTGTGGAGGAGACCGTTCTTCTTCTTCATTGCAGCCCTACTGGAAAGGGATAATTCCAGCCGCGACTACAGAATCCGATACCCGAGGGTAATTCTTAGTCAACTTGTATTTTCATTGTAATCCGATTGTAAGCCGTTTTCTTACAAATTATAGTGAAAATAAATGGTTTTGCCCCTGAGGGGGATTTTTCCTTAATTGCATGTGTTTGAATGTTCTTGCGTAGATTATCCATTTATTCAATCACATTCTGCTGCATGTTTAGGGTTTATTTGTGTTAAAAGGGTTTTATATATAATTTGATCATTTGAACGCGAGCACACACGTTCTTCAAATTTCAGATTAATTAAAATTGGTTTTTATTTGAGAAGTCGTAATATTTCCGCTGTAGCTACTCTCTCAACTAACATGAGTTTATAACAGGAATAACAGACAATATTGCAAGCACATCTTACTGTATAAATAACATGATCTTCAACTTATAACTGTAAAATTATTTAACTAATGCCATTTTTGTTGGGCAGTGTTTAAAAAATGGACAGAATTCTTCAAATATGTACAAAACAACCAAAAAATAAATAGATACTTCAAATATGTACAAAAGAGAAAAAGCAACCAAAAAAAGCCTTATGATCTTTTCCTGGTGCCAATCATCTACAAAATGTACTTATATCAAATTAATCAGCACTCCGAGGTAGTATCTAATTAGTATGTAATTGGTGCAACAAATGAATCAAGTCCTGTAATTTGAGAATAGAAACTAGCTTTCTCTTAAGCCTGTAGAAAATTAGAAGAAATTTACACAAACGAATCACATTATTTGTTAATTACTATAGCAATTGTAACTAGTATGACATCCTCAGTCTCATATATCTTACAATCTAATCTTAAATGGGCCTATCAGAGGGACCTCGAATAAATTAATGTAATAATTTGTTAATGGGTTCAAATAGCAGACAAATGAAATTAAAAAAACATATAATTAAGTTTAGCTTGTTTCGTTTAGGAAGTAATCCCATAATAGTGTATACAATTTAGTTTTATAAAATTCATTATGGAGCATATACAATTCCCAGCAAATGACATCTCATCTTGACCAATATAATGTGCTTCATCCCTCCTTAGTGAAAAGTGTAACACAAAAATATGCAGAAGTTCGTAGATATTGGAAAACTGATCTTCTTGAATTATGGACATGAAGTAAATTTTTTTCCCCTTTTAGTAGGATTATAAATGAAATTTTGAGTTTTATAGTTTTTACACATAAATAAGTACTTACAAGGAAGAAATAAAACAAGGGGATGACAAGAACTCATGAAATTTCCCTTCATCCAGTGACTAAAACAAAATGTTCCCCATTCTCATAACTAATTCTAGCTGTCAAGGGGAAATATTATAATCTAGGCCTAAAGACGTACAATTTGACAAAAAAGAGTTCACATAACAACAAATTAATTGATTTCTTCCATGAACTGATAGTAAACAATAAGAAACCTATGCATCCAATCAAAACTTCTTGTTATGAGATAAGATTATGTACACAAATAAACTGTACAACATGCACTTTAATTAGTAATAAATGGATCAAAATTAACATCCAACATCAATTTACATGTATGAACAACCGATTCTCAACGAGGGCCTGTGATTTTCATTATAATCCTAATCATTTTCGACCCAGTCAAGGTAACATTTTTTACATGAAAATATTATTTATTTATTTAGACAAATAATTTATCCATGAAGTAATTAATCTGCAAATTGGATAACTTCAGTGTCAATCTAACCACTAGGCATCCTATGAATTTAAGTGGTCAGAAGATTTAATAAGCCCCTCCTCACTTAAAGCATCAAGATTAGGAGTGGGAACCATTTTATTGGAAGGATAGAGCACATAATGTTGCAAGACGAAGATAATGTCAAAGAAGACAGTCACCAAAGATAGCAATGTCTTCCCTATATTTCTGTAAAAGTTCACCCATGAATTTTGATCTATAGACAACACAATCATCTACCCGTAATTTGACAATCCTCCAAGTAAATAAAGTAATATATTCCCAATGTTGAATCGATCCATGCTCTTTTGCTGAAAATTCATAACAATTTGGGGAATATATTTGAGGACAGTCATAACAACCTATAAAGTGCTAAAGCAGGAGACCAGCTAAAGTCAGGAATGGCTTGGCAAATCTATGAACACACAAATAGTAACAGATTACCAGGCAGTCGAAACTATTGCATTACTAGTCTTTGAAACCTTCTAATTTTCACTATCGTATATTGTAATTTGGAACAAAGTAAATACAGTCACTATAGCAGCATGTATGGAAAAATCTACATCATTTGCAGCTACTGGTATCATCTAATTGAAGCCATATTTTTGGTGGTATTGTCTCTGGACAATAGAAGAAGACATAGTTGAAGAAGACATAGTAGTATTGTCTCTAGAAGCTATTTATTCTATTGTAGAGCCAAAGTGTTTTAAATAAGCTATCATTGATCCCAATTGGAGACATGTAATGGCAAAGGAAATCAAAGCTGTGGAAGCCAATAACAATTGGACTCTCACCACACTTCCTACTCAATGAGCAATTGGATGTAAATGAGTTTATCGTGTAAATTACAAATATGATGGAATTCTCCAACGTTACAAAGCTCGTTTGGTTACTAAAGGCTACAATCAGAAATTTAGCCTAGATTATCAACAAACATTTTCTCGCTCCTGTAGAAAAACTTGCCATTATTCGTTATTTGTTTGTTATTGTCACCACTAATAATTAGCATTTACATCAACTTGATGTTAATAATACCTTTCTTCATGGTGACTTAGACGAGGAAGTTTATATCCAACTTTCTCCGAGGTTTCGTCGGAATGGGACAAATAATTTAGTTTGTGGCCTCCAAAAATCTCTATACAGAACGGACATAAACATGCTTATCGTCAATGGTTTACTAAGCCCTTCATAGAATTATTAACAACGTATTTTTATCAATCAAATGTCAATTACCCATTATTTACAAAGCATACAACTACATTTTTCACTACAATTGTGGTATATGTTGATGATATCATTGTTGTCGGTAATAACATTAATTCCATTAAGGATATAAAAGTATATCTACATAAAAATTTCAGTATCCAAGATCTTGGTCCTCTTAAATATTTTATTGGCATTGAAGTAGTGCGATCTAATTGTGGCATCTTCTAATATAAACGAAAATATTCCCTTGAGATTCTAAAAGAATTTGGTTTTCTTGGCTCTCACCCTTCTTTCTTTCCGATCTAGACACATTTAAAGTCGAACAATTATGATGAAAATCTATACTTGGACCCATCTCGCTATCATCGTTTAGTTGGGCGCCTCATTTATCGCACCATCTCGCCATCACCATTTTTCTCTCCATTAAGACTGTGACAACAATTGTGTTGTCACGGTCCTTAATCGTGATAAGGACCGTGACAAATCTTGGTCACCCCGTTTTGTGGGTGTTATCCTCAATGTAAAACGGACCGTGACAAAGGGGTGTTGTCATGGTCAAGGACGGTGGCATAGGGAGTTATTACACCCAGACTTATAAACTGTGAGAACTCTTTTTTGTCATGGTTAAGGACCGTAGCAATCCGAGTCAAATGGTGTAGTACTTATTATGTTCATATGTTTAGTCAATTTCTTGACAAGCCTCGTCAACCTCATAAAAATGCAATCATTTGTGTACTTCGCTATTTCAAGCACACTCCATGTTAAGGAATTTTACTTTCTTCAACCATGGATCTGCAGTTATGTGCTTTTTGTGATGTAGATTGGATTAGTTATCCTAACTCTCGTCGTTCTATTAGAGGTTATTTCATTCTACATGGATCTTCTCCTATTTTTTGAAAATCTAAGAAGCAAACTATTGCTTCTCGTTCTTCGGCAAAGGCTGAGTATTACGCCATGGCTAGTACATGTTGTGAAGTCACTTGGTTGTCTTATCTTCTCAAAGAACTCGGTGTGTCTCATAAACCTACCAATATCTATTGTGATAGTAAAACTGATCTTCATATTCCCGTCAACCCGATCTTTCATGCGTGTACAAAACATATTGAAACTGATTGCCATATTGTTCACGATAAGCTTCAAGATGGTCTTATCCATGCCACTTTTATTCCCTAGAACTGAAAATTAGTCAATGTTGTTACAAAGCCTCTTGGTGCATCCCAATTTGGCGCATTGATTTTCAAGTTGGGTGTTTGTAACATTTTCACCTTAACTTAAGGAGGATATATTAGAGCTATGAAATGTATATACATTGGAAACTTGTTATTTTTGTTTTAAGTCGGTTAATATGTATTAGGATCCCATCATTGTAGGAAAAAATATAAGAATTAACTAAGCTTTGTATATAAATTGTGCACTCGTGAATCAATAAAAGTTAGTCTATGATATTTCAGTTAAACTTATAAAATTTGACATGGTTAAAGATACAATTTCTCTCATTACAAAATTTATATTGTATGCTTTGATTTTTTTTTTATCTTTATGGTTTTATTAAAATTCTTGTTTTACTAAATTTTTTTATCATATATTTTGATTTAGTGTACTAATTTTGCATCTCGAGAGTACAGTGTTAACAACATGATATTGCTATAATATAATATAATTTGTTGAATTACACAATAGAAACAGTTCATATTTTTTTTCTAGGGCCCTAAATTGTCTTGAGCCGACTCTGCACAAAGCAACAAATTAAACTGCACACAATCCATAAATAATTCAGAACGAGCAATCTACAAGTGAGTCTCGAAAATTAAAAATACAAAAATAATTACATAAATCAAATGAACCAATCCACACACTAACCTGATGATTAAGCGAGGTGGGGTCACGCCTAACCCAAAACACATCAAGCAAGATCTCTAGAGTGCACTCTTTTGGGTCATACCGAACCCTAAACACCTCAGAGTGGTTCGAGGTCCATGAACACACATTGTTATAAAAGGTATTATGAAGATACCCCGTGTGTACCCAACCTCAGGTTTGTAATTCTCGGTACTCTCTGAAACGAAAATCCGACTCCCCAAAAGCACCCAACTCCGAATTGGGTAAATTGTTGGCCCGGAGCGGGTAAATCGACATAGGGACCTTGAGCGATGGAGAAATTAGGGGGAAGGCAGAGGGAGAGGAGAGGGAGTGGGTCATAGTATGGTTGAAAAATGGGAGTTAGGTTTGGGAATGGAGGGAATAAATCCCGCCCGCCCCACTTGTGCTATATATTTTTTTAATTATTCTTTAAATGGATTTTGTGATAGAAAATGTAATATTGTAACGGTTACATTTTAACCGTAAAAAAATTCTAACGGAATAAATCCGTTGCAAATAAAAAATATCCCTTACAAAATAAGCCTTTTGATGTAGTGTTAGTGCTTTATATTCTTCTAATTCATTTGGATTTGTACTAATAACAACACTTTTTTTTACCGAAAATGTCTTCTTCGGGGCTTGGCGGTAGCGGAGGTGACGAGGGCTCCTCGGCCCCTAGGCTCCAAAAATGGGCAAATTGGGATCGATCTGTGACACCCCGCCTAATTAAATACCGGGCGATCACTCCTTTATTAAATTAAAATCAAGGTGAACAGTTGGTTCATTCTTAGCATCACTATCGTCAAAATAAAATTTCCAATAAAATAAAATCAGTGTGGTTACGATCCTTGCGAGGTTATCTCTCGTTTCGCGGCGACGACGGCGCAAACGGAGGGATTTTCGGCCTAGAATTCCTTGGCAAGATCTCTCCTTCCTTCTCCAATGGCCGTCACTTGCTTTTGGTTGTGTTAACCCTAGAAGGCGACCCTAAGCATCTGATATAACCTTGTAATTTTCGTGGGTTTAATTACCCAAAATTACGAAATGTCCAAAATGCCCTCCCGGGGTGCTAAATAGGCCTAAAAACGCCCCGAGACCCAAACTAAACCCCCGGGTACATATTTTTTACTATCTCTACCCTTCCAGACACTTTGGCGGACTCGAAATGACCATACGGGTGACTTATAATTTATTCACTTTTATTAATCAATATTTAGTCCCGACACGGCACAGGCGCGTCCCGACTTAAATTTCCAAAACTGTCATTTTATTCACTCGTGACATTTAATAGTAACAATATTATATTACTTTACTCATTAGTAATATTCAACAAGTTTCCAATGATTACTAACTCTCGTCACGTTAGTAATTAACAATAATTAATTTTCGAATTTATATTAAATTAATAACTCACATTAAATTTAATAAGTCCCCAAATTTAGAAAGCATAAAAATACGGGGTATTACATACTTCCCCCCCATTAACGGAATTTCGTCCCGAAATTCGGAAAATAAAGCATACCTAGTAAGAATAAATTCGGGTATTTCTCTCGTATATCTGCCTCGCACTCCCAGGTGGATTCCTCCACATTATGATGCTCCCACTGGACCCGTACAAGTGGAACTACCTTCGACCTCAATCTCCTCTCGCTATGGTCTAGGATAGCCACTGGTCTCTCCTCGTAAGAGCTGTCAGGCTATAAGTCTATCTCTTCTATCGTGATGTGGGTGTGGGCCATATCATCCCGAAGGTATCGTCTCAACGACGAGTTGTGGAATACATCGTGGATGCGATGTAGATGCTCTGGAAGTCCCAATCTGTATGCTACCGGCCCAATCCTCTTGATAATGGGAAATGGTCTCACGTATCTCGGGGCCAATTTCCCTTTCTTCCCGAACCTCATCACTCCTTTCATAGGAGATACATGTAGTAATACTTGGTCCCCCACATTAAATTCCCGGAAGAACCGTTTTGCATCGGCGTAGCTTTTTTGCCTGTCCTGGGCTACTCGAATGCGACTCCTGATCATTTCAATCCTAGCTGAGGTTTCCTGGATCACCTCTGGTCCGAGAAACTTGTTATCCCCCACCTCTAGCCAACACGTTGGGGAACGACAAGGCCTGCCATACAAAGCCTCGAATGGAGCCATGCCAATCGTGAACTGATAAGAGTTATTATAAGCGAACTCTACCAGTGGAAGATCTGGCTCCCAACCTCCTCCAAAGTCAAGGACACACATGCGTAGCATATCCTCCAACATCTGATTAATACGCTCTGTTTGTCCATCTGTCCGTGGGTGATAAGCTGAACTCAACCTCAACTCTGTACCCATAGCCTCCTGAAAGCTCTCCCAGAAACGCAATACGAAAGTTTTGTCTCTATCTGACACAATATTCAGGGGCACCCCATGTAATCTGACTATCTCAGCAATAAACAACTGAGCATACTGACCCATTGTATAGTCCGTTCGCACCGACAGAAAATGAGCCACCTTGGTCAAACGGTGCATAATCACCCAGATGTAATCGTGGCCCCACTGTGATGTAGGCAATCCTGTAATAAAATCCATGGAAATACTCTCCCACTTCCACGCGGGTATTTCCAATGGCTGAAGCAAGCCTGACAGTTTCTGATGGTCCACCTTTACCAGCTGGAAGGTAGAACACTTGGACACGAACTCAACAATGTCCTTTTTCATCCCACTCCACCAGTATTGCCGTCTCATATCCTGGTACACCTTATATCCTCCCGGATGTACCGCAAATTGGGACTCGTGAGACTGGGTCATCACTGCATGACGTAAGTCTGCTCCTTCTGGTACCACCAATCTCCCATTAAACCTCAAACCCCCATCAGAACTAACAAAATAGGACTCAGCACCCTCGGCTAAAAGTCGCACAATCTTCTCCTGGAAAAATGGGTCTGTGGTCTGTGCCTGTATCACCCTCGTAACAATCTCGGGTGTCACTATCATGACAGATATGAAGGAACGGGCTACCGCGTCCTGGTGACCCAACTCTTTCCACTTTGCTTTCTAGATGTCCGCTATATCGTCTATCGGTCTACGACTCAACGCATCGGCAACTACGTTGGCCTTCCTCGGATGGTACTGTATGTCAAACTGATAGCCCTTCATGAACTCTAACCACCTGCGCTGACGCATATTCAGCTCTCGCTGAGTGAACAGGTACTGCAGTGACTTTTGGTCTGTGAACAGGCAAAATTTCTCCCCCAATAAATAGTGCCTCCATATCCTCAATGCAAAAACAACCGCTGCTAACTCTAGGTCATGTGTGGGGTAATTCTTCTCGTGCGGCTTAAGCTTGTGGGAGGAAAAAGCTATAGCCTTTTCCTCCTGCTGAAGTACTCCCCCAAGCCCCCGTAAAGAAGCATCAGTGTAAACCAGGTACTCCACGCCCGGTTTAGGTAAAGCAAGAACAGGTGCTGAAGTAAGCTTGTCTTTCAGTTTGTCGAAAGCCAATTGGCAAGCATCATCCCAAACATATGGAACCCCTTTGCGAGTCAGGTTCGTCAATGGACCCGCTATTTTGGAGAACCCCCAGATGAATCTCCTATAGTATCCGGCTAATCCCAAGAAACTGTGCACTTCAGGCGATGTCGTGGGCTGTCCCCACTCCCTCACCGCTAACACTTTACTCGGGTCAACTGCTATCCCTCATTCAGAAACAACATGTCTCAAGAACTGCTCTTCACGTAACCAGAACCCGCACTTCTCGTACTTAGCATACAGTTGATGCTCTCATAAATTCTGAAGAACCTGCCTCAAGTGCTCGGCATGCTCCTTCTCGGAGTGTGAATATATCAGAATGTCATCTATGAAGACGATGATAAACTGATCCAAAAACTCTCTGAACACTCGGTTCATCAAGTCCATGAATACGGCTGGAGCATTTGTGAGTCCAAATGGCATCACTCTGAACTCATAGGACCCATATCTCGTCAAGAAAGCAGTCTTTGAAACATCTTGCTCCCTAATACGTAGCTGATAGTACCCTGACCTCAGATCTATCTTTGAAAAGAAAGTTGCTCCCCTTAGCTGGTCGAACAGATCATCGATTCGAGGCAACGGATACTTGTTACGTATCGTGACCTTGTTCAGCTCCCGGTAGTCCACACATAGCCTCAGTGAACCATCTCTCTTTTTCACAAACAAAACTGGAGCGCCCCAAGGTGAGGTACTCCTGCGAATGAAGCCCTGACCTAACAGCTGCTCTATCTGATCTCGTAACTCTCGCATCTCTGTCAGAGCCATACAGTATGGAGCGCGCGTTATAGGTCGAGTATCCGGTAATAACTCTACGACAAAGTCTATCTCACGACTGGGGGGTAGGCCTGGTATATCCTGAAATATGTTGGAATACTCACGAACAACTGGGATCGAGTCTAAGGGAACCACAACCTCCTTAGAGGTATCCTCCTCTATGTAATACAAATGAGTGGTCGAGCCTCCCTCTGCGTGAGGCATTGCCACTACAAACATCTCTTGCCCCAGAATGGCAAAGACAATACTCCCACCGAAACAATCTATCATGGCTCTGTAAGCTGCGAGCCAATCCATACCAATAATAACGTCGTGCTCATGCATATCTAAGACTAACATATCTGCTGGTAATACCAAGCTACCAATCTCTACCCCCCCACCCCGACATATAAAGAAAATTAGCGATCCATTTCCCAATGGTGAGTCTACACATGTCACAGTGCTCTCTGCTGTGACTAATAACCCTAAGGCCTTCACAAAATGGGTAGCTATAAAATAGTGTGTCGCCCAAGTATCAAATAAAACCCGACCCATAGTACCATGGATAGGAAACATACCCTTAATCGCAGGCAGTGCCTGTGGAGCTGCTGCCTGGTGGACGTTATAGACACGTCCGTACTGTAACTGCCCATGCTGCACTGGAGCGGCTGGAATGGTTGGTAGGGCTGGTACCTGAGCTGGTGCTGGGAGGGAGGTTGGAAAAAGTGGCCTCTATGGCTCATTATGGGAACCCTGCTGCTATGGGGCCCTATCACCCTCGGGACAATCCTGGCGCTTATGGCCATGTTTTCCGCACAAAAAACATCGGCCTCTGAAATTACCTCCCCTCTGACCCTGCTGACCACAACCCTGTTGGCAGTTACCGCCCCGCCACTGGCCCTGTTGGCCCTGATGAAAACGGTGTTGGCGCTATTGGCCCTCCTGTTGACCCTGCTGCTAGCGATATTGGCCTTGCTGGCCCTGCTGATTAGGCTGGCCCTGCCTAAATCCCCCAAATCCCTACCGAGAATCACCTGATCGGAATCGTTTGGCAGAGTCCCCCTGATGGGAAATCTGCTCATGCTGACGAGTCTACCCTTGAGATGTCGGTGCTCCACTAGTGCCACTACCCCCTGTCCTGCCCTGCTGGCCAGACTCTCCTGCCCTCTTGCTTCCCTACAGATGGAAACGGTGATCCTGGCAGTGTAGTAAAGCAGCATTGAGTACATCTGTGAAGGTACTCAGAGACAGATTCCCTATAAGGTGCTGACGGATCCTCCAAGCTAACCCGTCCACAAACAATAGTATCTTCTTACCCTCAGTGGGTGCCTCACCTGGCACTATAGTGAGAAGTCTTGTGAACTCCTCCTCATACTCAGCAACAGTGGAATTTTCCTGCTTCAAGTTCAGTAACTTTCGCCTCATCTCAGTTTGCACGGCGGATGGAAAATACTTGTGATCAAACCGCTCCCATAATGACTGAATCGGAATAGTATCCCTCTCCTCCAAGGTGGTGGTGGACTCCCACCACTGCAAAGCGGCCCCCACTATCTTAAATGAGGCTAACAACTGTTTCTGCACGTCCGTACACTCATACATACGCAGATGCCTCTAGATATCTTTCTTCCATTGGCTGACGATGATGATATCTGAACTACCCGAGAACTCAGGGGGATGCGCCTTCAGAAAGGCATCCCTAACCCGCTCCCATGCTGATGGACGATGTGAAGGTACTGGCGCCACTACCAGATTCTCGGGTGGAGCCTGCTGTACTACCGCTAACGCGGCATTCACCGCCTGAGCAACAATAGCGACTACCTCATTAGCATTCATCGTTCCCTGAGCCGGAGCTGCTGGCTGCTCGGCTTGGGCATGCATATCCTTTGGTGCACGTCTCGGAGGCATCTGAAACGTGAAGAAATTTATTAGTCTTACAATTATTATCAAATCTCAAATAGCTGAAGACGTAATCGTAAAAGCAAGAATACAACAATCCTAAAATAGGGCTCTATAACAAAAATGTTAAGCTGGAAGCGAAATAAGCCGTACAGATCCTAAGGACACTAGAACCTGATGCTCTGATACCACCTGTGACACCCCGCCTAATTAAATACCGGGCGATCACTCCTTTATTAAATTAAAATCAAGGTGAACAGTTGGTTCATTCTTAGCATCACTGTCGTCAAAATAAAATTTCCAATTTAAACACCCTAAATAATTAAGCTAGGAGTCAAAACCATTTTAGCTATTACTTTCCAAATTTTATTCAAAACCAATATTTTAAAACTTTACATAATTCATAATTTAAAGAATCACACAACAATTATACTAGAACAAACAATCCAATTAATTAAACATCCAACTGAGAAAATCCCAACATTTAAGACTTCAAAGAAAACATCCTCACAATAATAAATCCCAAAGTGCAAATACTGGAAATAAATGAATTACAATATCTAATAAAACAACTGAATAATGAAAAAGGGCGACACATGCCCAACTGATAATATAAATGCTAGGAGTGGAATCAAGAAATGAGGTCGTCTAAGCAAGAGGCCTTTAACTCCCACCTAAGCTGCAGCGCGTTCCTTGCAAATAATCCAATGCAAGACGCCCCTGTGGCTGGGCACCTGTAATATATACATATATATACAAGAGAGAAAAGAAAATGGAAAGGGGTCAGAGCCCGATTGTAAAAACGATTTAAAATTTGTTTAGCAAGTATTTAAAATGTTTATTGGCCAATGCAACAACATATTAGTGCGACACTCCCTTGAGAAATTCTCACCTCTCTTCTAATGTGCACCCCTATCTAATCTTCCCAACGATTTAACTTATCTTATCTTATGTCGCTCGTAAGATTTAAACTGACAATTTCAACGGTTTAAGAGGTTAATTTAAATTAACATCAAAGTTCTCATTTAATCTTATTTACTTAATAGAGTCTCTTGGCAATATATTTTACTTTTCAAATTCCTATTCTCAATTTGAAATAATTAATCATTTCTTACTTACCATAAACACAGTAGGTAGTTCCCAAATTTCAGAATTTAGATATATATATATATATTAAACACTCATATAATATATATATATTCTAACGGCACCCCACATAATAATTATGGTGCGGGCATACTCTGCTATCCAGTCCCCGTATCACTCGTACTAAGGAAAATACAAGTTCGGAATCACTCTTGAACTGTACTAATACAAACACAAACAACATTGAGGCGAAGCATAGATTCTAGGTCTCTAAGAATTCAGTACATGCCCTCGTGTCTCTTAGGACTATCTGAACTATCGATTCGATAGCCTGTACTGAAGGATTTCTATCTTCTAGGGTACGAGTCAATATCCCCCATAAAGCTCCCATCGAGATAAGACTGTCCCAGCGCGGTAACCTCAGGGATAGCAAGTAGCGCGGGCATGGTTTTCTCACGTATGTAGTATATGCATAAACACATTCATATAAATATACTACTATTACCACATCAAATTTAGGTACATCTCATAACCCATAATTATGATATTTATCCTTATTTCTCGTTATTTAGTTATCACGTATAACAGTTCGTTTCTTACTTTAATTGGTGGAATTATCCCAACTTATTAAGTGACACTCGTGGATTCCTATCCTCCCAAGTGTAATTTTAGTAGGCACTCATTTATTTACCAACGTAACTACCTTACTCGTCTCCCCCTTTTTATTTTATTTCCATTGTCCCTTATATGTAAACATCCCCGAAAAATGTAAATCTCGTCTTACATTAAAGATTTCATATTATGAATAAATCCTACTGGTCTTCTTTATCTCCCAAAATATTTTAATAAGGATGTCCAAGGATTATTAAACCTTTAAATTAAATTCAACTATTTAGAAGGGGAATTATGAATCTGCCAGGAGGGGTCGATCGATCGATGGCAGGGGCTCGATCGATCGATGCGTCGATCAATCGACACTCCTGGTTCGATCGATCGATCAAACAGGTATGGCAAATTCTGCAGATACATCATCCAAATCCGTATTTTTAACACCCAAACTCCCAGAAATTTGTACTACAAACATTATAAACCCAAACTAACAATCTTCTACGTAAAGCATGTGAATTTTCATCAATAACCATGGATTAAAGGGCCAGAACTTATATAAATCTCATGAACCCTAGAAATTTCTTTAACTTTGTTCTAATCAACCTTTTTCCAAAATTTCTACTTCTAATCCATCATAAATCCGTGGTTCAACCTCTACATATGAAGGGAGAAATCCAGATTATCATTTATATCATTACTACATGCAATTTTCCTATCTCCAACATGGGTTTTCTTCTATGAAACCCATCCTAATCAACCCTAAACTAACATGAAAGATGCATTAACAAAATTAAGCAAGATAAATACTTGCCTGGGAATTTTTGGTCTCTGATTTGTGTTGAAATCAGTGTGGTTACGATCCTTGCGACGTGATCTCTCGTTTGGCGGCGATGGCGGCGCAAACAGAGGGGTTTTCGGCCTAGAATTCCTTGGCAAGCTCTCTCCTTCCTCATCTAATGGACGTTACTTGCTTTTGGTTGTGTTAACCCTAGAAGGCAACCCTAAGCATCTGATATAACCTTGTAATTTTCGTGGGATTAATTACCCAAAATTACGAAATATCCGAAACGCCTTCCCGGGGTGCTAAATAGGCCTAAAAACGCCCCGAGACCCAAACTAAACCCTCGGGTACATATTTTTTACTATCTCGACCCTTCCGGACACTTTGGCGGACTCGAAATGACCATACGGGTGACTTATAATTTATTCACTTTTATTAATCAATATTTAGTCACGACACAGGCGCGTCCCGACTTAAATTTCCAAAATTGTCATTTTATTCACTTGTGACATTTAATAGTAACAATTATATTACTTTACTCATTAGTAATATTCAACAAGTTTCCAATGATTACTAACTCTCATCACGTTAGTAATTAACAATAATTAATTTCCGGATTTATATTAAATTAATAACTCACATTAAATTTAATAAATCCCCAAATTTAGAAAGCATAAAAATACGGGGTATTACATACTTTCCCCCTAATAACGGAATTTCGTCCCGAAATTCAGAAAATAAGGCATACCTGGTAAGAATAAATCCGAGTATTTCTCGCGTATATCTGCCTCGTGCTCCCAGGTGGATTCCTCCACATTATGATGCTCCCACTGAACCCGTACAAGTGGAACTACCTTCGACCTCAATCTCCTCTCGCTATGGTCTAGGATAGCAACTGGTCTCTCCTCGTAAGAGCTGTCAGGCTGTAAGTCTATCTCTTCTATCGCGATGTGGGTGTGGGCCATATCATCCCGAAGGTATCATCTCAACGACGAGATGTGGAATACATCGTGGATGCGATGTAGATGCTCTGGAAGTCCCAATCTGTATGCTACCGGCCCAATCCTCTCGATAATGGAAAATGGTCCCACATATCTCGGGGCCAATTTCCCTTTCTTCCCGAACATCATCACTCCTTTCATAGGAGATACACGTAGTAATACTTGGTCCCCAACATTAAATTCCCAGAAGAACCGTTTTGTATCGGCGTAGCTTTTTTGCCTGTCCTGGGTTACTCGAATGCGACTCCTGATCATCTCAATCCTAGCTGAGGTTTCCTGGATCACCTCTGGTCCGAGCAACTTGTTATCCCACACCTCTAGCCAACACGTTGGGGAACGACAAGGCCTGCCATACAAAGCCTCGAATAGAGCCATGCCAATCGTGCACTGATAAGAGTTATTATAAGCGAACTCTACCAGTGGAAGATGTGGTTCCCAACCTCCTCCAAAGTCAAGGACACACATGCGTAGCATATCCTCCAACACCTGATTAGTATGCTCTGTTTGTCCATCTGTCTGTGGGTGATAAGCTGAACTCAACCTCAACTCTGTACCCATAGCCTCCTGAAAGCTCTCCCAGAAACGCGATACGAAAATTTTGTCTCTATCTGACACAATATTCAGGGCCCCCCCATGTAATCTGACAATCTCGGTAATAAACAACTGAGCATACTGACCCGTGGTATAGTCCGTTCGCACTGACAGAAAATGAGCCACCTTGGTCAAACGGTCCACAATCACCCAGATGGAATCGTGGCCTCGCTGTGATGTAGGCAACCCTGTAATAAAATCCATGGAAATACTCTCCCACTTCCACGCGGGTATTTCCAATGGTTGAAGTAACCCTGACGGTTTCTGATGGTCCACCTTTACCAGCTGGCAGGTAGAACACTTGGACACGAACTCAACAATGTCCTTTTTCATCCCACTTCACCAGTATTGCCGTCTCATATCCTGGTACATCTTATCTCCTCCCGGAGTACCACAAATCGGGAACCGTGAGACTGGGTCATCACTGCATGATGTAAGTTTGCTCCTTCTGGTACCACCAATCTCCCATTAAACCTCAAACCCCCATCAGAACTAACAGAATAGGATTCAGCACCCTCGACTAAAAGTCGTACAATCTGCTCCTGTCAAAATGGGTATGCGGTATGTGCCTGTATCACCCTCATAACAATCTCGGGTGTCACACGATCGTTGGGAACAAGACGGGATTATTGGCTAGATCCCACGACTTAGTGAAGACGATTATCGATCCGGGGTACAGTAGTTGTAGGGAGGTGTCAAATGAGCTCAAGTTAACTATTTGGGCGACACTACAGGTAACGTATTTTAATTTCAATTTCAATTTCAATTTATATATATTAGCAACTAACACTTACTTTCTTTTATTTTGTATTTGTTTGACAGGAACAATTCGACCTGCCCCCACAACTTTGCGATCCCATGTTAGAGTAGTTGAGGGAACAACATAAGATGTGGAAGAAGAATTTTCGGGCACAGTACTTTGGGAAGACCCAAGACTCCATTCTTAGACTGTGTGAGACCGTCTCGACGAAGGAGCTGATCGTATCAGCATAGTGTCAAAAGTTTATCGATAATGAGATTGAGGTGCGATAATTGGCATCTCACCAATCAGAAGGGAAAATCGGGTAAAAAAGTCGAACGCGCACTACTCCGGGCGGACGTTTTACGCCGAGGTGGAGCACAGGATGGTAAGTTTTTTACTTTTCTATAATTATAGTTTTATGTTATTCTGCATTATTTTATTTTGTGTTACTTATTAATTTTGATTGTTTTATTTCAGGAGACGATGAGTGGCCCTAGGGGTTGGCCATATAGGCTTGATGCCTATGTGGCAATTTGAATGAAGAAGGGCAAGAACAAGGAGTTGTCCTCGAGCGTCGCGACCACGATTTTAAGTTATAATTATTTAATTTTTGTTAATTATATTATCATTTTTTATTTACTTAATTAACTAATAGTGTGCTTTTTGTCGTTTCAAGCAAATCTTAAGAAAGTACATGAGTTGCAGTCTGATGCTGACAAGACATCTTTGGCAACGGACACACTTAGACAAGTGCTCGATGTTGTTCGCAATGGGAGGATATGGGGGTGAGCTCGCATGTGGGGAAGTCTAGGATCATCGAAATAGAGACGCGCAACACCGGGTTAGCTTATCAGGTGGACACGCATGACGAGAAGCTATCAAGGTTGGAGGCGACGGTCCTAGATATGTACGACTTCATGAAGTGTCAGTTGGGCAAGGTCAAGGTGAAGGAGAAGATGCTGGAAGTGGACAAGGACGAGCATGTATACATCACTACTTCATCATCGATACGCGCGCACTCGTCGCTATATGATCTTGTTCCCATCTTGACTCCCGTTGAGCGACTTATGTCAACAATCAATTGGCCGAGCGTGTTTTTAATTGACATATATGATGTCCAGTCGATAGCGAGGGGATTGAGGGACCCAAGATTCCTCCCGGATATGACGGTTCATGGATGTCCCCTTCAAGAGATTGAGGCTAGGTGCTCGTCACGCATGTGATGCCCTAAAAGGAGAACTCTGCATTGTGGTTGCGTGAACAATGCGGCATGACGCATATTGAGGGGTGCCTCAATGCGTATATCGTTTGTCATTCTTTCGTCCTCCAATCTACTGATGACTCTATGCATTGACATTAATCGTATCTATTTTATTTGGACACTTGGATTATATTTGTATTATTTTGATTTGTTACATTTTGGTTTGGCTATGGATTGTATTTCTATTTTATTTAGATATGGAATTATATATGCAATGATTTGGTGCATTCTTTCTATTTTATTTGTATATATGATATTTGAACAATTATAATTTTTCTGTAACAGGTACAAATATACCGTTGGGTAGTGGCAGTGGCCATACTACCCAGCAGATTGTTTTAAAATTCTGCCCAGAATTATCACGGTATTTGACCGTGATAATTTTTTTTAATTTTGTCACGGGCTTGCCACGGTCTTTAACCGTGACAAAACTTGTCAAGGGCAAAGACCATGACAGGACCATGACAAGTCTAATGAACTTATCATGGTCTTTGATCGTGACAAGTTCGTGACAAAAAAGTTGTCACCCCCAAACTTGTCACGGTCATTGACCGTGATAAGTTGGACTTGTCACAGTCAATGACCGTGATAAGTCGACAGTTTTGGTGTAGTGGGTTGAATTCAACTTTTTTAATAATTCTTATTCCTAAGCCTCCAAATCAAAATCCTCAAAGATCTCATAGACTTCTTTGGTAGATTTGTTGGTCCCACGACCCTGCTTGCTCGAGTAAGGTCCTCCCTTAGCCTAATTTGCAATGAAAAAGATTACATTAGTATATAAACATGAGTTACATGTGGACCCCATAAGGAATGATTTTAATTGATGTTAGTGAATTCTTTTAGTTTTGTGATATTATGGAGTAAATAATCAACTGTCCTTAAGAACCACCATATTATATAATTATAGCAGAACGTCTCTAAAGCGAACCTTAATTAAAGGACCTTAATAACATACAATTTTTTAATAGTAGTAAAAGTACTATTTTTCAACCAAACTTGGTGGAAGTGATATGGAGAGATATTTTCACCCAATTTTCGGTTGAATTTTTTTTAAGATGATCTCTTTACTATGATTAATATTTCCAAAGCAATTGGTTGAAAATTGTTCTTTTTGATTATTTTTAGTCCATTTTTAAAGTCCGTTAATTAAATTACGCTACAGATCTCCATAATACGTGGTGGCAACTAAGAGCACCCACTAATTTACTCTATAAGACCATCAAGCTAAAATAACTTTCTACCATCACAATAACCTATTTCTAAATTCATAATACCACCAAAGGGAAATCGAGCATTTAAAGTTCAAATTTATCATTTTCAACTTTTTCCCATCTCCCTTCTCTCTTCATCTATTTCTCTCTCTAAAACCTTAATACCTTTTTAAACATGAAACAACACCATCAGCATCTCCACCAAATACCATCACATTCTTTACCATTACATCATCAACGCAACAATTTGTGTGTATGTTTGAGCGCGCGCGCACACACACACACACATACACACACATATATATATATATCGGTGTTCTAAAAAACGCGCTTAGGCGGCGCCACGACGCGTGGCTTTTTTACAAACGCCAAATTTTGGCCCCCGTCATATATTAAGGCACGATCAATGATGGTTAACGTTTTTTGGAGTTAGGCGTGAAAAAACGTGCATTTTTTAGGGTAAGACGTAAAAAAATGAGAGTTTTTTGGGGGTGAGGCGTGAAAAAATGCACACTTTTTTGTTTTTTTAGTATTTTAATTTGTAAAAATTCAAATATATTTTTAAGGTATGTACCATTTGGTATTTTTAATAACCTTATTATAGTTAAAGAATATTAAAATATATTAAAAAAAGCCTAAACACCTTTTCATGTTTTTTACCCCTAAGGTCAGCCTAGGCTTCTAATGTTTAAGGCTTAGCCTCCACGTTTCGGCCAAGCCCCGCATTTTTGAGAACCTTGATATATATATATATATATATATATATATATATATATATATATATATATATATATATATATATATATATATATATATATATATATATATATATATATATATATATATATATATAATTTCTTTCTCTATAAGTTCCCCTCACAAAAAACTAGTACAATCAACATTTTTGAAACCAACAACCTCATTACCCCGATTCTGAAATTTTTCTCCAAATTTGCGGCTTGAACCTCGAAATTTGTCCTCAAATGAGGGTTTTGACTCTGAAATTTTCCCTCAGATTAGGATTTCGACCTAGGGACGTCGACCCCGAATGGATGCAGTTTTCAAAAACAACAAAATTTTACGTATTTTAGACTTGTACCCCGAATTTTTTTCCCAAACTTGGGGTTTATACCTCGAAAGTTTACACTGAACTTAGGGTTTAGACTCCAAATGGATGCAATTCTAAAAATAACAAAATTTTACCTATTTGGGATTTGGACCTCGATTTTTTACCTCAAACTTGGTCTTGAACCTCGAGTATGTAAAATTATATTTTTTTTATCCACATTTGGGGGTGGACCCCAAATTTCGTCATCATTTTTAGGATCGGGGGAGCGAAGTTGTTGACTTTTAAACTTGTGATTTTTTTAAGTGTTATTTAAATCCAATGTGAGTGTATAATTTAATTTAGGTTATTTATGTGCTGAATATGAAGCGAAAATATTTATTTGGATCATTTTTTCATTACAAAATATAATTTGTTATAACTAAGATCTTTTGTGTGTGCGTAAGAGATATACGGAGAGAAAGAGGTGTTTGAGTGTGTGTAGAGAGAGAGATGCATTGGTGGGGGGGTGGAGATGGTGTAGTGTGGTGGGGTGGGAAGGGTGGCGATGAAGAATATTGTTGAGAAAAAAAATTAGAGTTTGAGTGATATGAGGTCAGAAAAAAAGAAGTGAGTTCCAAAAAAAATTTAACGTAAACTATTTATACCATGTAGTTGCTTTTAGCAAATACATAATTTTTTTTAGTATGGTATTATGGATAAAATTTTGTAGTCCCCTTAGAAGCTAACTAAGGGGCATTATCTAATAAATTCTTTGAAGGTCTATTTATATATGATTAGTCCAAGTGACAATCTTATTAGTATCTTAAACTCATAAATATTTCAATTAATTAGTGATAAGTTCAAGCATTACAGTTACACTTATTAATGTAAATCAAATTTAAATTATAATTGTATTCATCATTCTATTTACATTAATAGGTGTTATCTGTTATATATGTATGAACGTTAATAATGACATGTACTTAACGTTATTTAATAGTTTCCTTATTTGGTCCTAGAGCTGGCAAAATGATGCGTGACACGATAGCACGACACGAAGTTATAAGTTAATGGGTAGGTCCTTAATGGGCTCTGGTTATATCAATACTAACCCGATAAGACACGATAGTCAACGGGTCAGGGTTAGAGTTGACCTTCTTCACCTGTTAATACCCGATAAGACATGTTAAGATCCATTAATTTAAGTAAATAAAATACATTGTCGAGACTTACAAAGAGTTTATGTAGCTTAATGCTACTTTATTCATAATAAATTTTACTAAATGAGAGGCTTAGTAATGTCAATGAATTAATGGGTTTAATTGTGTTTAAAAATGAATTAATATGTCAACTTGTATACGATTCAAAATAATTTACTATCTTAATGGGTAATAATAAGTTAACACCGCATGACATGATGTGTTAATACAAATGGTCAAATTTAAATATAGTTTTTTCACACGATAAAAAAATTACACAAATCCAATAAGATTCAAACACGATAAAAATCACGAGCGCAACGTGGTCCCATTTTAGAGACACATTTAGGTACTTCTATAAAGATATATCTAATTCGACATTAGAATCCAAGTCCATATCTTTGTGGACACATGGCCTTGTCATATGCCTCTCTCTTACACTCTCCAACCCCAAACAAAACCGTTCAACACTGGACAAAGATTTTCATTTCAACACCAATTTCCACTACAGGACTGAATTTTACCACCCACAAGAAATTTTCATGTTTGGCAACCAAAACAACGATAAGGGTTGTTGCCATTTCTTGTCTTCACATTGATTATTATTATTATTATTATTATTATTATTATTATTATTATTATTATTATTATTATTATTACAACATTTGTTGGTTTTAGTGTAATTGTTATTGTTATGGTTGTGATATACAGGGGACCGAAATTGAGTTGGAAAACAGCAAATATGAGCTGTTGGTGGCAATTCAAGACACTCAAAGGGGACTTGTTACAACTGCTGACCAACGGTCTGCAATTGAAGAGGCTCTGGTTCTTTTTCTCTCTCTCCCTCTCTCTCACTATTTTTTTTTTAATTTTTTTTTAAAATTATATGAATGAAGATTCATACACAAAGATTTTTTTTTGGTTGATTTATCACCTTACATACTTTGAATTGGAAAATACTAGGGAGACATGATTCTAGGACTTAATTTTGCGACGTGTGTCGTTGGTGTATTTTGAGCGGTACACGCCAAATAAGAGTGTCCCCACTTAAAATTCACCAATGACATGTGGGACATGTGTCCGGGTCGCGAAATTAAGTTTTCAGAATCAGATCACTGTAGCAAGGCTCCTTTGAATTTGATATGGGCCATTCAAGCCTAAAATAATAATGAAAAAATGATCCTTCCTTCTCGCTCTCAATTATTATATATTTTTTGTTGATTTATCATCTTACTTTCTTTCAAGGGGCATATACCAAACAGTCCTCAAACAATTCTTAATACACGTTTAGTTCCAGTCTTTTTATTTTATTCCAAAAAGTCCACTCAAAAGAAGGAGCTCCGGCCCCCGAGGGGGGAGGACCTTAAAAAAATAAGAGAATATTGGTTAACTGTGTATTTGTGGGACTTTTTGGAACAAAATAAAAAGGCTTGGACTAAATGTATATTAAAAAATATTTGAGGGACTTTTTGGTAATTGATCATTCTTTGAATTTCATATGGGTTTAGTTGCTTATGGCCAAAATAATGAAAAAAATGATCAAACCCTTCACCCATTCCCCCACCCCACCTCTCCATTTTGGAATTTTAACAAATATTCATGTTTATTAATTATGTACTCAAATAGGTCCTACATTTTTTACTCCAGCTAGTCCTATTAGAAAATATATTTGCTTCAATAGGTACAGGTAGTAAGACTTACTACCCGGGCAACATGTGCAAAATAGATAATAAATATTAACTACATCTGCAAGCAAATAGTAAATGTGGAATATAGTAATATTAACAACATTTGCAAAACACGTAATCGGATCTATTGGGGAAGCTTCTTTTAATTGGACCAATTAGGAAATGTCTTCTGTTTACGGGACTTTTTTATCGAGCTCACCCCAATTTTTATATGGGACCACGGTAGGGCCGGCAAATGGGCGGATTTGCTCAGGTCCCTAATGGGTTAGGATCAGATATGGACGAGTTAATAGCGGGTTGATGGTTGTTGTGTGTCGGATTTGGGTTTGATTAACCGCTGACCCATTTTTTCATTCAATTTTTTTAATTACAAACGCTTAGTTTATATGAATAGGAAGGATAACGGATCATTTATCAACCCGTCTAAATCCGCAAATAACCGATGAGTTTTTAGTAATCCATATACTACCAGCTTGAAACAAACATGACGGTCCCCATTCTCAACCATTGCGGGTAGAAATGGGTAGACAGTACTGTTTGGGTCCATTTTGCCGGTCTTATATCACGGGTATTTAGTCCTATCTATACATAACTAATACGGCACCGATCTTAAGTGCTTTTATTTCAGTTGTGGTCCACATTATGAAGCATGGACTCGTAATAAGCGTTTCGACACGCGACACGTTACTCTTCCAAAATCTACGATACGACATGCTAGGATAACTATAATATATAATATAAATTTAAATATATAAATTAATAAAATGAAACATATTTTTCTATAAAATTCCTTATTAGAGCATTCTTAACATGAAATTAAGAAAATGGACCATACAAAACAAAATTCGAGTACACTTTAACATTAAAAATCATAAATAAAGCGGAATCATCATCACAAAATTCAAATACACGGTGACGTGTCGGAGCATACACATAATATGTGTTTCGACACGACACGCGACTCGTGGCTTCCGGGAGAGTGTTCGTGCTTCATAGGGTCCAGACATGTGTCATTCTCTAAAGAAGTAATATAACTATTGAAATGGGACTGGTGATTGAGGGTGTTTATAGGCGATTGAGGGTGTTTATAGGCGGTTTATGGACTAATTACTATTTTAAATAACATGGGACTGGTGATTAATATAACTATTGAAATGGGACTAAAGCCTAAAAAACTATTCATTTTATATGTTTTTTTTGTTGATTTTTCACTTTACTTTTAATTTGATATGTTTGGTGCATGTCGGCTTCATTTAGTTGCTCAAGGCCAAAATAATGAAGAAATGATCCTCCCTTCACCCTTCTCTCTGTCTCTCTTCATTTTTGAGTAATGCTACCCTACTCAAATTTTGAGTCACAAATTGAACCCAAAATTGTATTACAATGTTATACATTGATTCTGACACACATTGCTGGTCTTCACAATTACAGTGTTATGCATTCTTGATTTCGACACTAACATTGATTGTCATCAAAATCATAAATACTCCCTCTATTTGAAAGTCAAACATTATAAGGAAAAAAATTACTTCCCAATTTTATTCTCCTAAAGATGGATAAATAAGAATGTAAGATATGCACTTAATTGTTATGTTCGGATTGGTAACTTTGCAACTCACTTAGTTTTATATACTATTGTTACAAACATGAGTATTGATTTGGGACAGAGTGAAGAGGACTATTAATTTGAGGCAGATGGCGTACAATATTTTGTGCATTTGAGCCAATTTGCGACTCATCATTTTCTTTCATTTTTATATTTTAGTTCATTCAATTTGATAGGTGAACGTGGAAGCTTACGAAGCAGGTCAAGCAGTTGACTTGGGGAAGTTAGACGGGACATGGCGTTTGCAGTATACTTCTGCACCTGATGTTCTTGTTCTTTTCGAGTCTGCGGCAAGGCTTCCCTTCTTTCAGGTTTGGTAGGATTCCATGTAATTATTTTATAGTTAGGGGCTCAGGTACGGGAGCCCAAATGCGGGACTCCCGTGCGGGATCTTTTTTAAAAATATATATATATATATATATATATATATATATATATATATATATATATATATATATATATTTTTGGTGTATGGTGTATAAACATTTCAGGATACCTCTAATGATGTTTTTTGGTTTAAAATACCAAAAAACATCATTTTGAGCTGATTTTTTTAGGGTACCCTGAAATGTTTATAATCCATACAAAAAAAAATTTAATTTTTAATTTTTATTTTTATTTATAAAAAAGATCCCGCATGGGAGTCCCGCATTTGGACTCCCGTACCTAAGCCCCTCTCATTATTTTTTATTCAATTAAATGATGCTATCTGCAAGCCATTCTTTGGAGTTTGGACACTATCCATTCCTTTGTTAACTCTTTTGTGGTAAACTTTAGAGCATCTCCAATGGCCTACTTAAAGTTAGAAATCTAACTTGAAAACTCCCCTCCAATGGTCAAACCAAAATTGTAAATTGCTTTAACCAATAACCATATTGAGAACTTGTCTATAGTGCATAGGGTGAGGGGGTGTTTGTGCGCAGCTAAACAATTTTCAAGAATATGACATGTATTGTACTCTATATTTCATAACATGACAAAACAATTTCTAATATGACAGTACCATATTGTAATATGACATGATGGCATTGTTATATAACGATGTCATAATATGACAACAGGGACTGCATTGTCATATTAAAATTGAAGACCGCAAACTAAATTTCGTAAGTGGTTAAAATCGTTGAGTGTAAGGGGTTTAACACTAAAGGCCCATAACCAAAACAACCTTTTAATAATCAAAGTTAACAACCTTTAATCAATAATCAAACCAGAAGGCCACACACGTCGTACTGCCCTCAATTACTCCGCAACAACCTCCTCCCATGTTCTGTGTTTTCTCCGTATCTAACTCTTCCTAAACCACCGTAAAAATTTGAGATACCCATGTAGATATTTCGACAGGTTGAAATGGCCTTTCCTTCAGGAACAATTCAGCACCGTGGAAGAGTTCTATGGAGAAGTATGTTTAATAAATTTAGAGTTCTTTTTACGATGGTTAGGCAACCACTGAAGTGGTGTTGCAGGGAGGAAACAATATGAGAAAAGGTGCAGAGTTAAAGTAGATACAAAGATGAAGGTAAATATGGGGAGATCGATGAGGGATAGAAGTAGACAGAAATGTTTTTTGTTGATTATTCAACTTTTACTTATGGAAAGAAAGATGCCATCATGAAGGTGGATGTTGCTAACTTTAGCAGTCCTCTAATTGAATAATTAAAAGATGATGTGGCACCTTTATTGACTAATAATTTTGCTTAGTCCATTGGAGATACTCTAATTGGTGATTGGTTTTAGTTACTCTATGAACTCGGTGTCCGTGAGGGGGCTTGCATATTCTTTGAAAATGCCAACTAAGACATCTCTAAGTGTTGAAAACCATGTTCTTAGTTTTTGCTATATTGTGAGAGCGTTGATATTTCGGTTGGGCGATGTTATAAATTACAAATAACTACTGATCCACTAAAAATTTAATTAACAAAAAAGAAAGTAAATATTAGAGAGGCAATATAACTCCAGCCCGAATAAGAAATTCGCAAATTCTCAGAAAAATGACCCATTGATTTAATTGAGCAATGGTTAAAATCAATGTTGTCTGAAATGTGAGTCGCTCCGATATGTTGTACAAGTACGTGTGGTATGTTGATTTAGTTAATACGTGGTACAGTGGGGTAGGCCTAGTTGGTTTGCCACTCTTTAGCTCTGGCAATTTCGTATTCTACCCTTTTAGTTGGAAGCCATTTTTCCCGTATATTTCACTGTTGAAATATAATATTCCGTTATCATGATTATTGATGGCTAAAATTGGGAACACCAGTTTACAGATCTGGATTACAAATATGTTTTGGGTTGTGCGATCCCGGATTGCCGTACTTATGGGAGTGTACCGTTCCCGGCAACTACAGTTAAAATCTATTAGGATTGTATGTATATAGCAAGCAGTTAGAAGGTAGTTAGGTGCTGAGCTGTGCTTTTAGAAGTATTCCGGCAGTACTCATTGTATTTATATATTGCCTTGTATCAGATTACTGATTAGAGGAGATTTTCCATTTTCACTCTCAAGTTTTCTTCTCATCCAAGACTTAATATGGTATCAGAGCATTGAAGCTACCGTTGCCTCCATTGTCATTCTTGATTTTTCTTCTTCGATTCTATCTTCTTCTTCTTCACGATTCCTTGTGATCGTTGTCTGATCTTTGCTTTTATTTCAATGGCCTCTGAAAATCCAGTCGAATCGACTAGATCGAGTGCTTCTAGCATCGCGATGGGCAAGTCCGCCATTGATGATGCATCTAGTCCCTATTTTCTTCATTATTCTGATAGTCTAGGTCTGGTACTGGTTTCGCAACCTCTGACGGGATTGAAATATGTATCCTGGAGCAGAGCGATGCTAATTGCTTTGTCTGTGAAGAACAAGCTTGGATTCATTGATGGATCCATTCCAAAACCAGAAGGTATCGATCTTAATCACCTTAATTCTTGGATCAGAAACAATAATTGATGTGAATTTGGGTGCGGAAACGTAAAAGAAGAAGTTATCTACACTTAACTACACAACGACTACACAACAACAATAACAACAACAACTAAAGAAATGAAATGGGTTTCTTTCTCTCTCTCTCTCTTCTCTATTCTCAATATTCAAAGTTAAGTACAAATGAGGGCCAAGGGGCCTATTTATAGGAAGAGTTAGCTTGCTAATCAAGCTAATACCCAAAAAGACTAAAAAAGGTAACTAATATCTAAAAAGGACATATTAGTCCCAAACATACTTGAAAACTAATTAAAAGACAAAAATAAAGGGAAAATAACAATAAATCTTAATTCCCATCATTCTCCCCTACTTGAGAGAGCTCGTCCCGAGCGACAAAAAAGCGTGCTAGGGCATCATCCGCGGTCTCCCCTACTTGAAAGGGAAGTCGTCCTTTGAAGCGTCCTGCATAACGACTCGCAAAATAGCCTTGAAGAGAAACCACAAATTTACTCCATGGCCGATGAATAGGAAGTCGGCCGCTAATCCGTCCAAATGAAGAGTCAACACAAGATCGACGCGGAGAAGGCCATTGATGCCAAATTTCATCCAAATTGCTCGTGATGAGCCTCTGTAGCATCAAATCATGTAAATGCGTCATGGAGCGCTCCTCATAAATAACCCAAAAGGGGTCCACAAATCCCGCATCAATCATGATCACCCCACGCAACATATACTCCTCATAGGAAACAACCACCGAACCACCATCACAATACTCATCACCGTGATAAAAAATGGGAGAAAAATCCATCAAATCAAATATTTCCACCTCGCGATAGTGAGTGCGAGTCTCCCAGCCATCTTCAACAAATAAATTAAAAAAATCACATAGAAAGTACCCATCATCTTCTATCCCATATGTAGGAATGAAGTCCACAATCTCAAATGTCTCCAAATCCCTATATCGTGTACGAGTGAGCCATCCATCCTTCTTGAGTATGAGAAAAAAATCTCAAGGAAGGAACACGGAGTCACTATCAAGCATCTTCTGGGTCTCAACAACCTCGGAGACATTCTTGTGAAGCATATCCGAAGAGATAGTATCATTGGTGTGCGCGAGAATGACATCGGATGTAGTAGAAGGGGCACCGGTGGACAAGTACTCCAAATATGGGACCAAATACCTCGCTCGTGCACGTACCCATTGTTCATGTGCCATCTCCATCTCAAAATACTCGGTTCGACACCTATTTAAGGTGTTGACGGTACATCTCATACTCCCTGATGGAATAAGCACAATACGCAAATGTGTGAAGCTTTTGAGATAGATATGAATCCGTCTCGGCCCAAGAATCTTGAAGACTTTGGAGTTTCTTGATGATGGCACAACTAACCTTGTCAAAATCGGATGCATTCAAATCGAGCCCGTATTTGGTACCATCCCACGATAATTTGGAAGAAAGGTATTCTTCGGGTGGGGGAGGGATGAAATCGTAGGGTCTTGCTAGATTTGGGGCGGATTTGTAATTTTTAGAAAATACAGGGGCTGAATTGTAATTTTCAGAAATTGGTAGGGGATTAGTGTGTTGAAGAGGTCTGGGTGGGGGGAAAGTTTGATGTGGTGGGAGGTTGCCGAGGTTGAATATGAATGTTTATTAGGGTTAGGGTTTGTTCTTGAAAAATTAGGGTTCACAACTTGTTGGAATTAAATTTTTTTTGTGGAAATTGGTTAGGGTTTGTGGAGGAATGCTTCTTGGATAGATATGGATGAATCTTGGATTGATCGGGGGTGAAAAACATTGGTTCTTGGTCATGGGCAATACAATCTTGAAAATCTGGATACGACAAAGAGGTTTGGATATTTGGGAGGTGGGATTTTGAGATGGGTAGGGTTTGGGCAGATTCGGAAGGAGTATCAACGAATTGAGGTTGTGGGATATTAGAGTTTCTTAAATCTTGGGTTTCTAGGGTTAGGCTTTCTAGGGTTTCGATAGTGGGACTTGTACGTAGAATGAAGTAGGAGTGGTCCCATCCTGAATTTGGCTCGTATTTGATAATCATCCTCGCGCAAGGAACAAACGCGGCTCTGATATCAATTTGATGTGAATTTGGGTGCGGAAGCGTAAAAGAAGAAGTTATCTACACAATAATTAACTACACAACAATAGCAACAACAACAACAACAACAGCAACTAAACTAAAGAAATGAAATGGGTTTCTTTCTCTCTCTCTTCTCAATTCTCAATATTCAAAGTTAAGTACAAATGAGGGCCAAGGGGGTATTTATAGGAAGAGTTAGCGTGCTAATCAAGCCAATACCCAAAAAGACTAAAAAAGGTAACTAATATCTAAAAATGACATATTAGTCCCAAACATACTTGGAAACTAATTAAAAGACAAAAATAAAGGGAAAATAACAATAAACCCTAATTCCCATCAATAATATTGTAATCTCTTGGATTCTCAATTCTGTGTCGAGAGATATATCTGCTAGCATCATTTTTTCTGATTCTGCAACTGAGATTTGGAATGATCTTAAGGAGAGATTTCAACAAAGGAATGGACCTAGGATTTTTCAGTTAAGGAGAGAATTGATGAATCATGTTCAGGGACAAAGTACTGTTAGTGTCTATTTCACTAAACTCAAAACCATTTGGGAAGAATTAAGTAACTACAGACCAGTTTGTACTTGTGGAAAATGCACCTGTGGTGGAGTTAAAGATCTGAGTATCCATTATCAGATGGAATATGTCATTATTTTCTCATGGTGTTACAAGATTCTTATACTCAAGTTCGTGGTCAATTGCTTCTTATGGATCCTTTACCTCCAATAAACAAAGTTTTTGCTCTTGTTTCTCAAGAAGAACATCAGAGATCAGTTGGGCAACATTCTAGTTTTGGTATTGATTCTGCTAATACCATGGCTTTTGTTGCTAAGAGTGATAATACTCAGACTAATAATGATCAATTTGGAGGTTTTAAAGGACAAAAGGAAGAAAGGTCTTATTGCACTCAATGTACATTCCATGGTCATACTATTGACAGATGCTATAAACTACACGGCAATCCACCTGGATATAACCAAGGCAGAAGAACAATCAAGGAAATCAAGATTTTTCTTCACAAACTCAAGCTGTTGCTAATCAAGTTACTGATCATACTTCTAGTGGACAGCAGGGAAGTGTCAATAATTTTACTCAGATGCTCAATGCCAATCAATATCAACAACTTATGTCAATGTTGTCTAACCACTTGACTACTTCTGCTAAGGCTTCTTCTGATACTGAGAATCCATCTATCTCTTATGCTACAGGTATATGTTTTTCAATTTCTCTAAATCCAATTCTTTCTTCTCCTGAGATTTGGATTGTGGATTCTGGTGCAACAAGCCATATTTGCTCTTATGCTCCTTCATTTACTACCCTTCAGCCTATTCAAAATGCTTTTGTCACTTTGCCTAATCATGCTCGAATTCAAGTGTTCTTTGCTGGGACTGTTAAACTGAATGTTGATCTGGTTCTTAGGGATGTGCTGTTTCTGCCCCAATTCAAGTTGAATCTTCTATCTGTCAGTGCTCTAGCTAAGGACTCATTACTTACAGTTAGTTTCTTTTCTGACTGCTGCCATGTTCAGGATCACAGCAACAAGAGGATGATTGGCAAGGGTAAAAAGAATGGAGGATCTGTATGTTTTAGACAATACTGTTTCTCTGCATAATAAAGATACAATTGTTAATAGTGTTTCTTCTCAATTGTGGCATAATAGATTTGGTGATCTGTCTTCTAAAAGATTGGAGAATTTGAAAACTCAATTACACTTGTCTTCTGCTAGTATTTCAGATGAACCATGTTGTGTATGTCCTTTAGCTAAACAAAAAAGGTTGCCTTTTGTTTCTCATAATCATCTTTCCAAGTTACCCTTTGATTTAGTCCATTGTGATGTTTGGGGGCCATATCATCTTACTTCTCATACAGGACACAAATATTTCCTTACTCTTGTGGATGATTGTACTGGGCTTACATGGATTTTTTTGATGAAGAATAAGTCTGATGTGAAGTCTATTAGTTTCAAGCTTCTATAAAGCAATTTAGATCAGACAATGCTCCTGAGTAGGCTTTTACAAAAAAAATTCAATCTAAGGGGGTTCTTCATCAATATTCCTGTATTGAGAGACCAGAGCAGAACTCTGTTGTGGAGAGAAAACATCAACATTTGCTTAATGTTGCTAGAGCATTTTATTTTCAGTCTCGGGTACCTCTCAAGTGTTGGAGTGAATGTGTTTTGACTGCAGTTTTCTTAATCAATCGAACTCCTTCTCCCTTGTTGCAACATAAAACTCCCTTCGATTTTCTATACAAAGCCACTGTGGATTATTCTTCATTCAGAGTTTTTGGTTGCTTGGCCTTTGCCTCTGCTTTAGCTGCTCACAGGACTAAGTTTGAACCTCGGGCTAGAACTTGTGTCTTCCTTGGTTAGCCTCCTGGTATGAAAGGTTGCAAGCTGCTTGATATTGCAACACAACAGGTTTTTATCTCTAGGAATGTTGTTTTTCATGAGAAATGTTTTTTTTTTCATCATGTTACTCCTGTTGATGATTTGGTAGACTCCTTCCCAAATTTGGTGTTACCTCTCAATACTAGTGATGCTCCAATTTCTTCTCCATCAGATCCTGTTCCTGTTCTACATGATCAGCATGTTTCTCAGGAATTTGAGACTTAGATTTCTTCAATTCCTGATCAATCTACTTTACCTCAGGATCTACACATGTCTGCTGATATTGCTCATGATTCATCTCCTGTCTTGCATAATACCAGGAAGTCCACTCGAGTGCATAAACCTCCTTCTTATCTTAGAGAGTATCATTGTCACTTACTGTCTCACCAATCTTTACCCCCTTGCACTACTCCTTGAAACAGTTTCTTCATGGACAATTTCGAGCTTAAAATACTTTCTTGGTCTTGAGATTTCCAAGTCTTCCAAAGGCATTTACCTCTCCCAGCGTCATTATACTCTTCAATTACTTGAAGATACTGCCTTTTTGGCCTGCAAACCCGTTGCTTTGCCCATGGATCCTAAATTGAGACTAAGTTCTTTTGAAGGAGATTTGTTGGCTGATGCTACTATGTACAGGAGGCTCATTGGCAGGATGTTATATCTCACAATCTCTCGGCCAGACATTACTTTTGCTGTGCATAAACTTAGCCAGTTTCTTTCTCAACTTCGTCAGCCTCATTTGGATGCTGCTCATCATCTCTTACAATATCTCAAGGGCACTCCAGGTCAAGGACTTCTTTTCTCTTCCACATCTTCTCTTCAACTCAAGACGTTTGCCGATGCAGATTGGGGTTCTTGTTTGGACTCTCGAAAATCTGTTACAGGTTTTTGTGTCTTTCTTGGTGACTCACTCGTGTCATGGAAGGCTAAAAAGCAAACTACCTTATCTCGTTCCTCTGCTGAAGCAGAATATCGATCCCTTGCTTCTACCACTTGTGAATTAGTTTGGCTTCACCAACTTCTTCAGAGTTTTAATATCAATATGGATAGTCCTGCTCTTCTTTTTTTGTGATAACCAAGCTGCTATTCATATAGCTTCTAATCCCATCTTCCATGAACGCACTAAACACATTGAGATTGATTGTCATTTTGTGGGAGACAAGGTTCAAGATGGGTTTGTCAAGCTTCTTCCTATTCGATCTCAACATCAACTTCTTGATGGATTTACTAAAGCTTTACCTTCTACTTTGCTGTTTCCACTTCTTTCCAAGATGGCTATTCATAACATTCACAATCCATCTTGAGGGGGAGTATTAGGATTGTACATATATAGTAAGTAGTTAGAAGGTAGTTAGGCGCTGAGCTGTGCTTCTAGAAGTATTCCAGCTGTACTCATTGTATTTATATATTGCCTTGTATCAGATTACTGATTAGAGTAGATTTTCCATTTTCACTCTCAAGTTTTCTTCTCGTCCAAGACTTAATAAAATCCAATTTGCCCAATGGCTTGGAGTTTCAACAAAATGGGTTAAAAGCCATTTTAGCCAATGACTTGAAGGTTGTTTGAGCGAGACAGATGAATTGGATTGACTTAAAACAAATAGAAACATAAACATGAACAGAATATTTGAAGAAGAGGGATGAAAATACGTTCACTGTGGCTATGGGCTTCCACAATAGGAACAAAGTACATAGTATAAGAATGTGATTTCCTTGAAACCCATAATTTGTGTAGGACCTAGATCCTTTCCCTTACACAATTTCTCAATTTCACTTGATACACATCTCAACTGATTATACCATCATGGATCATCAATGACATGTTGCTACAACTGGTAAAACACTACTTTCTGACCGAATAGTTAACTAACTTCTTATAGCTGGCTTAGGTAACTTCTAAACTAATTGGCGTTCTTGATGCTTAAACTTCTTTGGTTTCCTTTTATGTACTTTCTTTACCGAAACAATGTCATTTAGCTGTTACTAACTCGTCTCGTATTTGTCTTCACTTCACTTTCTTCAACCATAGACTCCTTCATTTGCTTTCAGTTATAGTGTTATGTAGACTGATTTTTCTATTTGCTGCATTTCTTTTTCCCCAAATATCTGCTGCAAGAATTAACATGTATGTTGGGTTATTTATTCTTGGGTTCTTTTGACTTTACACCCGACCTCCCCACCCCAAAATAATTTAGTATTTAGAGATAATCCCTTGATGTACATGTTCATTAATTAGAGTTACTCCCAGAATGTGCATCAACCCACTCGTACTTTATGCATTATTTGTTGCATGCGGGAGTAACTCTAGTTAATGAACACTTAGGGGGTATATCTAAGTATTGAATTATTTTAGGGCATAAAGTCGAACATACCCTTTATTCTTTCATTTGCTTTTTTTGTTTCTGCATTGGGAACCTGGAAGTTGTCTACCTTGTCTTGTCTCTTCCCTGTATACTTGCCACAACATTTAATCTCTTTAGTTACCCCTTTTTTTGGGTGCATGAGCAGGTAGGTCAAATCTTTCAAAAATTTGAATGCGACAGTCAAAGTGAAGGAGGCTATGTCCGGAACGTTGTTCGCTGGAGTATTCCAAATTTGTTAGAGGTAATCGTTTCCTTTTTATCATGTTACTGGCATGTTGATTGAAAGTTAATTTTACTGAAAAATATCTATAATTTGCGACACGCACGCCACATGGGACTTATCACAATTAATTATCTCCTATCATCTCATTTCTCTCTTATTATTTTAAGGTGGATCAGGCAAATCAAATGAATACATAAGCACAAGTCAAAAGGTTTCTCTTAACAGGGTAGTGAATATTATTTATTTCAAATTAAGGTTTTCCTAACTGTTGATGCCAAAAATTATTCATCAACATGGACCAATTAGAAATAGACACCTGTCCCCTTACGTGACAACTGTTATAGTCATTGATCGTTTGGTCGGCTCAGAAGAGAGTTGGTCGGCGAACCTGAAGAATACAAACCATCATTGTGAATAAACAGTCATTGTATGGAAGGCAGCCAAGAGTCATTCTACACGTGCTCAATACTATCAACAGTCACATTTATTATGTAGGGGTGTAAATGCTTAAATGTATAAAGGCATTCCCTTGATCTTCGGGTCACTATAAATACAAGTCCTCCCCTCATTTCAAGGGACAAGTATAACTCAATCATTCACCGCATATCATACTATGCTATTGTAAACCCCTGGAATAAAATAACAATGGATGTTGGTTTTCCTAACCATGATAAATAATATATTATGTCATTCTACATCTCTTATAAACACTTACCTTTTCTCTCAATTACAACTTAATATATTAACATTGCAAAAAAAAAATGGTAGAATTGCATCAGACGTATTCGTTGGGGGTAACTGACTATTATGTGTGATATCAATCATATGTTGGTTCTATTATTCAACTTTCGAAACCCCACTCCACCAGCACTATAGGTGTATAAATGAATATTCAATAATTCCAATCCATTCAGTATTTGAATTTAAGTTTTGCAAATACTCATTAGAATAAGTATCCGGGATGGTAAATGCAGCAATAATTTTAAACATATAGGGGAAATGGCAGTAGTTATCTATATACAAATATAGATATGGAAGTAGTTATCGCTAATAATCCTTATTTGAGACGGATATCCGTATAGATTATCAAGCTATAAATTGTGTTCATATCAAAGGTTGGATTCATTTAACTAGTTATATGGTGTAGATTTTGATTAATGTGTAAATTTTTAAAACATAAATAGATTGTACTGTTGAATTATTGTTAACAATGCATTCTTATCAGCATATGCTAATATTATATCGAAAATTTAGGAGAACAATCAGAATTCAGAAATAAAAAATATAAATTCAGAAATCTGTATCTGCCTGTATAATAAGGACAACTCTTCCACTTAACTTACTCCATCACCCAAGCAATACTACATAAAGCAAACAAGAAAACCTTGTTTACACATTTAAACTGAATAACATAAGTATTCTTCATCTTCTACCTTGATCATCACCCGTTAAATTAGTCTTCTTAGGCATAGGCAAAGAAAGGTACTTTCTTTCGAGCATTCGTTCGCTAAATTCTCTTCCACGTAAGGGAAAAAAAATTATCTTTTAACCAAAAAAGTATAGAAGGATTTGCAATAAAGTGGCCATTCTTTCCGGCCTTCCAATGCACCATATTATCCCCTTGATTCCAACATATTTTGCTTCTCAAAAAGTGACTATGAGCCCTAACTTCTTGGCGTAAATGACGTCAAATGGGAGCAAGAAAAGATGTCTCTCGTCTAAACTCTCTGAATTCAATATATTTCAAAATGGAAGAATGTCTCAAATGAAGCTAGAAATGAGTATTTTTAAGAAGGAGGTTGCTTGGGTTCTAAGCTATGAATCTAATTACAATTACGTCCCTAAATGCCAATAACCTTCCTTCCTCTAAATACTAAACAAAAGAAAAATACAGTGCAGTACTAGAAATATAGGAAAAACTTAAAAAGACTAAAAAATGACAATAAGGCCCTTATTCACATCACTCTCCCCTTTTGAAAGAGTTCGTCCTTGAACTCAAAAGAGAAGGCCTTCAGTGTCACCATCGAGGATAGTAATGAAAGCATACTAGGGTGGAACCTCTGTTGTCTCCTCAAGATACTCAGGGTCACCCGAAGCTAGGAGAACGCGACGCCATGGAAGGGAGAAATCCGATGCTCTATGGCCAATCACTCCACAATTGTTATATTTGAATGTTCCTGGGTGAGTGGGTGCAGGAGGTGGAACCGCGGGTGTCGGAACAGCTGAGATAGGCGGGGTCACAGGAGCAGTAGAAGTCACAGGTGCTGGAGTGGGGCGGCTCTATGGGGGTGGAGGGGCAGTCTGATGAAATGACTCGACTTTAGTAGCGTACTCGACCGCCTTCGCAATGGAGGTGACGTCACGTAAAGCGAGATCCCGCTGGATATAACTCTCCAGTTCGTGGTTATAACGACTAATCCGCTGCTCCTCACTCTTGCCGAGGCGGGCACGAGTACAAAGAAGCTGAAAGTGCTCCGTGTAGTCTAAGACTGTAGTGTCCTGCTCGAGGGACTGTACCCACAGGAAGAGATCGTGCTCGTAAGTAGCGGGAACAAAAGCAGCCATCAGTTGTGTCCGGAGCTCTGCCCAAGACTGGATAGGAGGCTGACCCTCAAGAACACGGCGCTGCTCCAAGTCATTCCACTAAACACTAGCGTAGTCCTGAAACTTGGTTGCCGCTAACAGAATACACCAGCGACCCTTCAATCGTTGGAGCGGCAAGCCAATCAACAACGGTATCAGGTTGTAGATGGCTATCGAACATCGGGATATCCACCCGAATATCACCCAGGAGACTCCTTGATAACAACTGAAGGACTAAGTGTGTGATGGCATCACCACTCTGTAGGGCCGAGGAATCCTCATCGAGGTCATCGTCGCCTAACGGAGGCTCATCAAGCGGTGCTCTCTGTAGCTGGCTCCTAGGCAGTGGATGAGGGGGATCAGGAGCTGGTGGGGGTGCCTGTAAAGGGGCTGGTGGAGGGGGAGAAATATAAGGTGGAATGGCCTCCTGCGATGGGGAAGGAGGGGGAGCAGGAACCATAGGTTGTCGGTAAGGGCAGTGGTCCATCTGGTAGCACAAAAAGCAATGTCGCTCTATGAGAGGCACATATGTAGTTACCTTCGGGCTTAATGAATCAAAAGGAGACACATCAGTGCGCCACTCAGTAGATGGGGGAGGCTCCATATCTGGGACAGAGTGGGGTCGGGGTGAGGGTGGGCCGTCATTTGGAGTTAGGCTATCCATGTAACACCCCGTATTTTTGACGATTTAAATAATTATGTGATTAATTATTATTATGGGAATAAGTATGCGATTAATTATTGTTGTTGGATTAATTAAATTAAAATGTGAGAAATTAATTTGTTATTAATCCGGATTAAAATAATTATTAACTAGCGTGCCAAGGGTTAATACTTATTGTTGAGAATTATTGAATATTACTGTGTGATATGTAATATGGAATTATAACATTTGATAAATTTTCGGAAGTGAGAAATACGGAAGTTTGGTAATTTAAGTCTGACACGCGTGTGAGTCGTGTCAGGACTAATTGAATAGAATAAACAGAGAAATTATTTTTTATTAACTCGTATGGTCATTTCGAGTGTGCCGTTGAGTCCGGAAGGGTCGAGATAGTCAAAATAGTATACCCGGGTGTTTAGTTTGGGTCCCGGGACAATTTTAGGCCTAACTGGCGTCCCGAGAGGGCATTATGGTAAATTGTATTTTTGGGTGGAATTAATGGACGAAAATTAAGAATTATTTTTATCAGCCTAAAGAAGTCCATTAGGGTTGAGAGTTGGAAAAGAAAAGAACGGCCATAGAAAGTGGGGGGAGAACCAAAACCCAAGAAGGAACGCCAAATCATCCTCACCTTGCATAACCGTGACCACCAACGCGTAGATCGAGAAGAGAGGAACGCGTATATACCAACATCACTAACGGATCATACCGTCATATTCGAGGCAAGTGTTTATTACTTACTTTCTTTAGCAATAATCATACTCATGTTAGTGTTGGTGAATTCAATCCTTGATTTACATGTTAATTTGGTGAAAATTGGAGGTTAGATGATGATTAGAGGTTGGGGTAATTAGTTGTTAATATTTTGTCATGAATGTAGAGGAAGAACTACGAAATTGAATTATATATTGATGAATGAATCTGGGTTGATTAGGTTCTTTAATTGAAAATTTGGAAACTAGGGTTCATATGAATTGATTTGGGGATTTTATATAATTATAATGATTTATAACGAATTAATGATCCTAGGAGGTTAGGAATGATTTATAACCTGTTAGGGTTGATGGGTATTGATGATGAGGCATTGGGTGTTGAATCTTAGAGGTTTCTAGGTTCATAAATGCTGGAAAAACGCATAATTCTGGGAAAGAAGACGAATAGTGACATCTCGTGCGATCTCGCGTGAAGTCGTTTGAGCGAGATGGCATCTCGCGCGAAGTCGCTCGAACGACACGTGGAGGTCGTTCAAACGACAACCCTTCTGGTTCGAGCGACAGAGGGAATTTTTGGGGATTTTCTCAAAGTCGCCGATTTATTGGAGTGAGAGAAATTGCCAAATAGTAAATTCAAATAGGACAGAATTTCGGGAAAAGTATGGGAGAATTAATACTTTAATTATTTCGGTATAGAGAGAATGTACCTTGGAGATTACGAGAGAGATAGTAATCTAAATATTTATACTATACGTAGTGATGAGGTTAAAATACGTATGAGGAATATGTATATAGGTTGGAGAAATACCTATAAATTATAATAGGATGTGTGTATGCCTATTATGTGATATTATTGTTAAGAGAACTAATGGGTGATAACCCGGGGGTGCAAGAACCTTATAATTAAGAGCACTAATGAGTGATAACTCGGGGGTGCAGAAACTCTATTGTTAAGTGTACTAATGGGTGATAACCGGGGGGTACAAGGATGACTATTGTTAGGCGCACTAATGGGTGATAACCCGGAGGTGCTGAATTATTATTGATAGGCGCATTAATGGGTGCTAACCCGGGGATGCAAGATTCTATTGTTAGGCACACTAATGGGTGATAACTCGGGGGTGCTGAATTGCTAATGATAGGTGCATTAATGGGTGCAAACCCGGGGATGCAGGATATTCTGGATAGGTGCACTAATGGGTCTCAGCACGGGGGTGCAGGATTAGTATATATATATGTATAGGGATGATGTGACTATATATATATATATATATATATATATATATATATATATATATATATATATATATATATGAACTTGTGAATATTGCTACTGTGTGAAATTAGTAGACTTGGTAATAATAATAATCATTACATTGCACCAAGTGGTCTTAACCTCAGGGTGCAAGAATGATGAGACTATATATATGTATGAGTGTACTTGGGTAACTTTCTACTTTGTGAAACTAATAGATAAAATGGAAATGAGAAATAAAATAATCTTAGTGAATAAAAGATTAACCATTCAAACGGTGAATAATGAAACTTAGTATGTGAGATAAACTATCTTATTAGCGTATTGTATGGGCGATACGGGAATACTACTAGTGAGCATAGTTAGTATTAGTATGGTTTCTGACTAGTTAGATTGGGAGGTATAACTAGGGGGAGATTAGATGTACGTTAGGCATGCACAATAGATGAGAGGTGAGAAACTCATGTGAGAGTTCGATAACTAACATGCGTATAAGACTGGTTTTAAGAACCAGTTTTAAATACTTGCTAAATCATTTTTACACATCGGGCTCTGACCCGTTTCTTGTATCTCTTCTCTCTTTTGTTATATATATGCATTATATCAGGTGCTCAGTCACAGGGGTACCAGATTTAGAGATTTGGATTGTTTAACGTGCTGGAGCTGTTGTGGAAGCAGTAGGTCCTTGCAGTAGACTCATCTATCCTTTCCATTCAGTTTCATCTAGACTTCTTATTTAGGGCATATGTCGCCCACTTCTAGTTCTTCATCAGAGATATTGTATTTAGTTTATTTTACGGTTTGGAGTTTTGAACTGGGAGGTTTTACCCAATCTTATTTAATTCAGTAGTTGATTCATGTTCAACATTTATTATATTCCTATGTGTGGTGAATGGTTCATATTTTAAGATGGAAAGAAATGGATTTACTTGGTTTTACTAAAATTGAAAATGTTTTGACACCTAGCTTAATTTTATATTAGGTGATTAATATGTTAAAAAGTTTTTCGACAGTGATGCTAAGAATGAACCAACTGAATATCCTGTTTTGAATTGGTAGAGGACTGATCACCCTATATTTAATTGGGGGGGGGGGTGTCACAGTCCACTTTCGTACCCTCTCATGTGAATCAATGGGAGCTGAATGGACGGATTGTGCATCCTACACAGAATGGGGGTGGGGTACATGTCTTGGGTATCCTGTGGGTGGGGATGTATGTAGCATAGGTGGGGGCATGGGGAAGGCAATATGGGATGGGTGAGGGTCAATAGTAGTAGGTGGAGCCAGTGGCATGGGGGGAATATGATGGGGTTCGAGGTGTTTTTGTGGGTGGTGGCGAGGATAGATGGAGATGTGGTGTAGGGTTTGGTCATATTGAGAGGTGGTGGGGTAAGTGTGGTGGTTTTGTGGTGGTAAATGGGGTGTGACAAGAATGTGAGGTGCGGGAAGGTGTAGGAATGGAAAATGATGGTGTGATGGTAATTTGGGTGGAGGTGGAGGTGGAGGGTAATTAGGTGATTCTTATGAATTTTGGAGGGTGAGGGTATTTGGCATGTGTAGGAGTTGAAATTCTAGGGTTTGTTGGCCAAGATTTGGGTGAATGTTCATCATGGGCTCATCTAACATTGGAATTGTTACCTTTGCATGTGGTTGAGTTGGATTTGACCCCTTTGCTTACCGAATGTCACGAATCGTCCCGGCTATTGTTGGAGAGAGTTCCAATCATGGGTGGAAAGATTTGAACACATCGTGGAGAAGAAAATATCGGAAAAGTACCGGAATTAGTTGTGGGAGCCGGAAGGCCTCCGATAGGGATGATCGGCAGCCGCTGGTTTCGGTCCGGGGCAGGTAGTGCGTCGGGGACTGCCGACGTAAAATTCCGGCTTGTTTGTTGATGTTCCAGGTGCGTTCGGCTTCTAAGGTGATATTCGGTGGTCGGGAGATGATTTTTGGTGGTCTGGAGGGTGGTCGGGATCGAAAGGGAGGTGTTTTGGGTCGGGTGAGGCTCGGAAGTGGTGTTCGGGGCAGGGTTGGGCAATGGCGGTTGTTCTTGGACAGGTTTTGTGTTGTCCGGCCTGTAGCTTGAGGCGGTGGGGAGCCACCCTTCGTGGTGGTGCCTTCTTGGATGTATGTGGGGCTAGGGTTTGTGGAATTAGTTTTTTTTTTGTGGTAAGGGCGTGGAATGAGTTGATTTGGAGGAATTAGGGTTAGGGTTTTGAGATGGTACCGGAGCGGTGCGAGGGCGGCCTATGGTGGTTGTCGGTGGTGGAAGACGTCCGTCGATTTCATCCATCCAGGCCATCAACTGGTTGATAACCTCCTCGAGACGCTCATTAGGAGTTTCCATGGAGGCGTGCACCTTTCTTGGACTCATCTTGACGTTTACGAATTTTTGTTTTTTTACAATAACAACAACGGGTAGAACCAACTACGCTCTGATACCAATTGATGTAAATGACATCAAATGGGAGAAAGAAAAGATGTCTCTCGTCTAAACTCTCTCAATTCAATATATCCCAAAATGGAAGAATGCCTCAAATGAGGCTACAAATGGGTATTTATAAGAAGGATGTTGTTTGGGCTCTAAGCTATCAATCTAATTACAATTACATCCCTAGAGGCCAATAATTTTCCTTCCTTTAAATACTAAACAAAAGAAAAATACAATGCAATACTAAAAATAATGGAAAGACTAAAAAGACTAAAAAGTGACAATAAGACCCTTATTCACATCATTTCCATCCTTGGAACTCCCTCCTAAAAAATAGGGTCTGAATCACAGAATTACTTAGAAATGAAATACATTACGCCACAACTCGCTTATCCACAATGATGTTGTAAATCTCACCTTCAGATTTGTCTCCTCTTCAAACCTATTGTGTCCCTTTAACAATCCCCACAAACCTTTGTAGTGCTTGTTTGGTTCGAAGTTTTTGTGAATTCTGGGAATCTAAACTGATAAATTCACTTTTAAAAATTTGTGTTAGGAAATGAATTTACAATGTGATTCAAACTCTTACATGAATTATGAGACTTCATATGTGAATTTACGAATTCGAGATTTCCAGAAACCACAAAACTCGAACCAAATGAGCACCGAATGCTAATGGCAATTTTTTTATTTCTAACCCTTTTCTTCCCTATATTGCTAATCACAACCTTTCTTAAAAGTCACGCTAGAACCTTTTTCAATCTTTACAAAACCAAATCCAGGATGGGAAATACATCAAATGGTATTTTTTTTGCACTCAGAGTTGGCCTCCTTTGGAAAGCACTTGTCTCCTCACAAACCAATCTTCTCTCAAACCATTGGACTACTCAACCCTAAACTGCCTCGTAACACAACTCATGATGCAAGTGTGGCAATTCTTTCCGCACACCCGAATATTTTGATCACTTTGTTATCCTTGAGAGCATGAAAGAATAAGGGAGCTATGTTGAGGTAATACAGTTGAGTGGTCACCAACATGACAAAAAAAATTGTTTCTTCGATAAAGGACAAATGTGAAACAGCTACCTCTGATTCACTGCCACCTCCTGTTCTAATTTCATGTAGTTTACTCACAGTTATAATGCATGAGCATAAAAATGATCTTGCTGCCAATTAGTCTACCCGTCACCCTCATACCCCTTAATTTTAGCATATTTACTTCCCTATCAACGTGCTTTCAGATAGCATCATTGATGACCACAAGCGACATACTAGTGTGGGATACACTACCTCCTTGGAAGGCTAGAGATTTGTTCCTCATGGAGTAAAGAAGACGCATAAATACTTATGGAGATGTGTCGTTTTGGCTGCTGTTTGCATCTTGTGGAACGAGGAAAATACAAGAATTTTTTAAGACAAGGAGATTGCTAAGGATGTATCTCTGATTAGGTAGTTTTTTGGCCTTTGGCTTAGGATTAGTTTAGAGTGCTGTAAATTTTTTCTTTTGAGAAGTAATCAAGTATATAAATAAAAAAACCGACGCGGTGAAAACCTGTGCACAATAAGTATACGTATACGCAAAAGAGAAAAAAAGGGGGGGGGGGGAATAAACAAAACTAACCCCCACAATTTTTCGATAAAAAAAGGATATGCCACCACCTGAATCTTATGGGAAATAATGGTCACGTAGGGCATAAATGTAGGATCAACTCAAATGATTCATAAACACTTGCATCTATTCACTTTCTTTTATTTGGTCGACAGGAACATGTAGTATGAAATACGTGTTACAGGGGAGATCTCGTTTACAGGAGCATATGCCTTCTCCATCACTGTATATATTTTAGTTTAATTGCAACAAAGTGTTAAACCCAAGTCCTTTATAACCTCTATGCTCGACAATCGAGTCACCCTATTAAGGTCTTGCATCTGGATTTTCACACAGGATATATACATATTGTATGCCTATCAGTATTTGGTCTCATAACCGATTTCATTTTGGTCCTAGTCAGTGACATGAAGGTGACCGCATCTTCGCTCTAACACATTCCATTTAAGTTTTTTATCCTTATTTTGAAAATTTTCTTTACTATGTAAAAAGCAATCTCCAAATAGAATTATATATTATATAGTAAGTTTTTTTCTTTTACTGTTCTTCTGAGATGATTCGGTAATTGGAGATACCCCCTACCCATTCAGTAATTACACATACTCCCCCTACATGTGCAGTAGCCAACTTGTACCACATGCATTATCTCCGCTTCATGGCGGGTATGATTGCAAATGAACCAAACCAAGCCGAGATTGGTTGAACTTGATTCTTAAACAAGCTTCAAATTAACTTCGAGCTCGGTTCATTTACTTGACCAACGAACAACTTGGTTTTGAGGGGTCTAATTGAGCTCCTCTATGCCTTAAAAACCGAGCACGAGCCGAACTCAATGATCTCACTTCTCTACACAAGCTCAAGTTTGTGATCGAGCTTCTGTTCATTTGCTTAAGAAGCGATCCTAGCTCAAGCTTTAAATGATCCGAGCTCTAGTGTTCACGAGTGGTTAGTTCGTTTGCAGATGGGGGTTAAGTCAATGAGCATGTGAGTCGGTGAGTCTGAAGACACAAAAATAAGAGGAGGTAAAATAAAAAAACACATATAATTGATGTTTAAAAATCCTATATGTCATAATAATAAATTACGAAACAAAGAATAGTAGAGATATTTTAATAACATCAGTATTTAATCGCGGGTAGGTTGGGGCTGTATAGAGTAGTCATCCTAATCTCAATCCCCTGATGATAACAACCCTTACTTGTCCTTTTAGGGGCCAAAGGTGATTACTCATGTGAGACCACCACGTCAATATTGTGTGCTTATTAGCATCACATCAATATAGAGACTAAAGGGAATTAAGTTATATTTAAACTATTCATTACGACGCCTAAGGTGCCCATAAACACCTTTGGGTATGCGCTTAGTCAAGGAATTTGTAGTCACACGACTTGTAGCGATTGGTTTTAGGATCACTTATGCCAACATGTCTTGATTGAGATTATATTCTATGTCAATCTGTTTAATGATATTTGGCGTTCTCATATGCAGAAACCGCCTTGTCACAACAAATTGTTAATGGCTCCAAAACATGTGCAACAATACCAAGGTCCTGGAGAAAATGAATCAACTAGCGCCTTATTGAACTGCAGCTGAGCAGGCTATATATGCATCTAAAATGGATAACGCTATACATAGTTGCTTTTTGCTAATCCAGATTATGATGTCATTATTGAGAAAGAAAGCATATCTAGATTATTGATTTGCATTTACATAGGGAAAAGCTCCATGTAGTCCATAATTTGATACAAAATTGGAACCAAATGTTTATGTGGGAATCACGATTGGTCCCACTGTTTATTCACTTTTCTGTGGGGGTAGAAGCTGCCTGGTATCACCGCATACGCATTTGGTTCCAATTTGGTCCCGAATGATGGCTATGTAAAACTACTTTTTAACTAGGTGACTCTTGATTCTCAAAGGTGTTTTGGCGACTCTTGGGAAAGTAAACACTGACTTTTTTTTTTCATTTTTTATAAACTTCTCAAACTATATTACTTAATCCATTTCTTTGTCTTTTGCTTACAGGAGCAGGAAGGTGCCACTCTGCTTGTTTCTGCAAAATTTTCTGTTGTTTCTCTTCGGAATATCTACCTTCAGTTTGAAGAGGTTAGCTTCTCCATCCTTCAAAAACATGAACTTTCAAGGAAGTTGAGGAATAAAATCCATTGCAGCTTCTTAATATTCTGTTGAAATTGCCTATGTAAAGTGATGCTGGTTATTTTTAATTTTGGGCCACAAACAAGAAACTGTTATTGATTAACAAAAATATATAAACAAGAGGATGGATTATAAGTTGATCACCAACATCTCGTCAAAGACCAATATAAAAAGTGTGATTTTGACTTGGCTACCACACTAATGGTCGTATTTAGACTTTAGTACCTCCATAATTGTTTTTAGACTTCGGTACTTTTTTCATCGTTGAATGTAAATGTTTCACCACTAAATGTACCCAAGTCAAAAAATTAGATTCAACGACGAACCATTTACATTTAGAGATGGAAAAAGTACCAAATTAAGAAAAAAGATTACGGAGGTACCAAAGTCTAAACACGACCATTAGCGAGGCACCCAAGCCCCAGCCCCCACAGCATCATCAACACCACCTCTTCTTCCTTATCTATTTTGTTATTAGGGGGTTGGGCGCGTGTAAATATTTCCCTCGGGATAGGATTATATATGTATTGAATCTGTACATCAGGTAGTAGATAAAACAGTATTGACTCTCTTCCTGTTATATGATTAGAGTAAGAAATAAGAAATAAGGTAATTTAATGGATTCACACAAATTTTCTGCATCACTTTTTTTTTATCATAATATTTCATCTTTTGAGGCAGTGAATATACACACCAACATTCTGAATAGTCATCAATAAACATCATTAAATATTTCTTACATCACGTCCATATCTCTTTAAAACCGTTCCTTTCCAAAAGGGTGAAGGAGTTTAGGATATTTTTGTCCAGAAAAATCCAGGGGGTAAAGTTAAATTTCAGTTTATGGGTGTTTTTTAACGTAGAATTGACACCGTCCATTTCTAGGGAGTTATGTCCAATTTTTCAACTTTGAGGGGGTTAAGTCTAAATATGGCATTATCTTTATCTCAGGGATTTAAGTAAAAAAAGCCCTTATTTTTTTAATAACAGGAGGTGATATATATATATATATATATATATATATATATATATATATATATATATATATATATATATATATTGTTCTGAAATCTGTCAGCTTATATCGCAGATAGCTCTACAGAACATAAACATAAGTGAAGAGTTGCAAGCTGTAATATATATATATATATATATATATATATATATATATATATATTGTTCTGAAATCTGTCAGCTTATATCGCAGATAGCTCTACAGAACATAAACATAAGTGAAGAGTTGCAAGCTGTAATATCTCCCGCAATCCTGCCACGGTCATTTTTAAGTCTACAAGTAAGGTTCAGCCACTGCGATTCGCTTCAGTTTTGCATTCTGTGTAACCTTATACTTGATTCCTGATTCTGTAGATAGGATGCTCACTAAATTGCATTAATACAACTCAAATCCTTTAGGGTTATATGGAGTTTGGCCCACATTAATTCTTTGATGTTGACTTGGGCCCCCAAAATCTTCACTTCTCGGGGTTTAACCACCAAAATGACTTTTAGTGAAGTAAAAAGTGTTGCAAAACAGTTGCTAAAACTTTTTGCGACATTTTTGGCGTTGTTAAGAGTCATTTTGGGGTCAAACCCCAAGAAGTAAAAGTTTTGGGTGTCAAACTTAATTACGATAAATAAATGGGGGCTAATTCCCACCTAACCCAATCTTTTGGTTATACCTTTGATGCGGTTGGTTCGAGAAGGTTTAAATTAAAGGGTTTTATGGGGTTTGGTACAGATTAATTATTTGATATTGACATTGACCCTCTATATTTTCATTTCTAGGGGTTTGGTCCCCAAAATAACTTTTAGCAACGTAAAAAGTGTCACAATTTTTTGTACAAGTGTTGCGAAAATCCATTTTAGGGTTCAAATCCCCAAGAGGTGATAATTTTGGTGGACAAAGTCAATATAAAGAATAAACGAGCAAAACCTCAAATGACCCTAAATAAAATTGAGAGCAACCTTTGCTTTGTCACGTTTGCTGCTGGATGAGATGACACTGCAAATAGCGTTCATTAGGTTATTTCATATTAGAGTTAATCAATTTGTATTTAAGAAAAGCGTTGTTATAAAGTTAGTAGGGGTGAACCTGGAGCAACGGTAAGGTTGTCCCATTGTGATCTGGAAATCACAGGTTCGAGTCGTGGAAACAACCTCTTTGCATATGCAGGGGTAAAGCTACGTACATCTAACCCCCCATACCCTGCAGTGGCGGGAGCCTTGTGCACTAGCTTTGCCCTTTTTTTTGTTGTTATTGAGTCCTTTCCCTTGAGAGTTTTATGGCTGTTTGTTTGCAGATTTTTCAGTTCATCCGAACATTCAAAACTCAAGTTCCCGTGAGAAGCTCGGGGAGGTATATCATATGAGTACAAAATCATCGCCATATATCTAGACCTCATTCTGTTTTGATGAAATATATTCACCTGGGTGGCTGGGTGAAAGTGATTCTTTTTTCTACTTGCAAATTTGAAATAAAGTTTTGCGAGTTCACTTTCACACAGTTCAGAAATAGTTTTTTCACCTGTGTGGAAGTGGAATACTTTTCCACTTGCAAATTTGTAAATTATTTTACGAGTTCACTTGCATTGCACCCAGATTAAAAATAGTTTTAGATTTTCCAAACTGATCCTAATTTGCGATATCATTTGGAAAATGTTCAAGATTTTTCAAACTGATCCCAAAATGTGGATCGCTTTGGAAAATCTTTTAGAGGTGGATTTTTTTGGTAAAAACATGCTGTAGAAGGATTGTTTCATTTTGACATTATCCCTTGAAAAATAGTTTGTACCAAATTTAACATGTGAATGATAAAAATATAAATTGAACAACAGGCAATCTGTGGGAGGATTATACTACCTTTCGTATTTGGATAACAATATGCTTTTAGGCCGTGCTGTTGGAGGTGGCGGCGTATTTGTATTTACTAGAGCACAAAGTCTTGGTAATTGTTAACAGAAGAATTCAAGTTTATATAGTTGGTATATTACATGTTCATAGTTGATTTGAATGCAGTGAGATTTGGTTCTTCAATTTTCTAACGGGGTGTTTGGATGCCTATAATTGAAATTCGATTAGTATCCTATTTTTTATGGAATTGGAGTTCAGTTCATTACAATTCCACGGTGTTAGAATTCAATTGATTGGTTCCGCTCTGTAATTTATTGAGTTTTATAAAAATTCTATATTCATTATGTTTGTTTAATATTGTGTGTCAGTGTGTGGAAAAAATGTCTACAGTGGGTGAAACTATGTGTGCAGTATGTGTGTGTGTGTGTGTGTGTGTGAGTGAGAGAGAGAGAGAGAGTTTAACCAAATTGTGTAAATGTGTGTATATATGTGTGGAATGAATTCCATAAAAACGTGATTTTGTAATTATCTACTTTTACTTTTGAAATTCAATTTAGGGTATGTTCGGATTCCTAGAACTGAAATCCAGTTAGGGTGTGTTTGGGAGCCCCAATTACATGCTTTACAATAGGAATTGGAAATTTTTGAGGATTGTAAAAATTTTGAACTAAGGGCTCGTTTGGCAACCCAATTCCAAGGCTTAGAATTGGAAGACCAATTTCAATTCCGTGGAATTAAAATTGACCTTTTAATTCTTTTTTTATGGCTTCGAATTGGGTTGCCAAACGGACTCTACAAATATTTCAATTCCAATTCCAAGGCAATGAATTAAAGGTGTGTTTGGGAATCTCAATTCCATGGTTTGGAATTGAAATTTTTTAAATTGAAATTTTTTTCAATTTTTTCAATTCCATGGCATGGAATTGGGGTTCCCAAACGCACCCTTAAAATTTTGGTTATGTGGAATTGGAATTCAATGAGTTCCAAATATGTGCCGATAGTATTTAATGGTTTGGTTCTGCCATGGGATTTTATTAGAATTTCAAATTCATTGTGTGCAGTGTTTGTGTAAATATTGTGTGTAATGTGGCATTACATTCCTGCGTCGCATGTTTTTTATTTGGGTTCGGTTTAGTTGGTAGGTTTGGTTTGTTTGTTTGGGTCTGGGCCTTGTATCTTGAGTCTGTCTTTTTGGTAGATTGTTGCCTTTTGTTTGTTGGGTTGGCCTTTGGGCTTTTGTATGGTCTTTTTATATCTTCTTTTGGGTTTTTGCCCTGGTTTTAATTAAATCACATTTCACTAAAAAAAGAATATTATGTGTAGTATGTGAAACTGTGTGAACTATGAGAGTGCACTACGTGTTGTGTTGTTTGAGCGTGTACTGTGTGTGCATGTGAAATTGTGTGCAATGTGTGCGCATGCAAACATGGGAGCTACATGGGGCTTAGTAGGAGATATAGCCCTCACAACTTAAAAAACACATATATAAGTATTTAAAAATATATAGGTATAAAAAAATAATTTTTAAAGTATTTGGGGGAATATGTAGAAATAATCAAAATTTTCATTTAACTTGCATTGAACTAATTGTATTGATATTAAAATCTAGGATCTATTTTAGGGTTATAATGTTGATGATTGTTAGAGTTTATTTTAATGTTGGTTTATATTTTAAGGAGTACTTATGGATATTTTTTATTTAAATTTGGGGTTGAAATGTTGGTTTAAATATTTGATTATCTTTCTATTAGATTAAATAAATTACGCTATTTTATGATAAATATTCAAAAATAATTATAAAAAAAATTGGCTTGCTGGCTCCCACTCCCGAACCCTCGAAAATCACTGTAAAATTAGGCTTCATTCTTGAAAAATCCTGACTTCGTCCCTATGTGCATGTGAAATTGTGTGCAATGTGAGTGTGAAACCTTATGTGGAATGCGTGTATATCGATACGTTTGTGCAATCATTTTCATTAAAAGATAGTTGGTAGTTATCTACTTTTACTTCGAATTCAATTTATTGAATTCGAACTCTTAGAACTAGAGTCACACATTATCTAACCAAACAGTGGAAAAATTGAAGTTTATATTTTCAATTCCAAAACTCGGAATTGGGGTTGCCAAACGCATCTTAAGTAGAATTTCATATTATTAGAACATTCCAAAAGGGAAAAAATAATGCTATGTAATATGTAAGTAATGTAACCACTATTTTGTTTTTTTCCATTTTAGCAGCTAGAAAACAATGTGTGTGATGGGTCACAATTTTTGTCACACATTATAATTAATCGGTTTAAATAGTTTCAAAATTAATTAATACTTCTCACATCTCTATTAGTAGTCCTTTTCAGATCTTCCATTGGTAAACCTGAAGGAGGTTGTAAAGGGTATGCACAAGTTTTTTGTATACAACTATTCTACAACATGCAAACTATTAAGTTACCATAAAAACAAATTTCACAGTACAAGAGAAACAATTTTAGGGTGGCCACCAATGTACCCATATTTGATTATATTTTTAGTCTCCCCATTGTGTCGCCCCCTAAGGCATCATTAAAGTCCTCCCGTTGGAACTTAAGTTCCCTCGTCTCTCGTTCTGCCCCTTCAACATAAGCAATCACTAGGTTTGCCCCGTGCGGTGGTAGAGGGTTAACGTTCACGTTGTTCTCTTGAGGGATTTGCAAAGTCCAAGTCTTCATGTGCTTGCTGATAATCTTTCTCAGCGTGAAACAAGCCTCCGTTGGATGACCAACCTTTCGATGGATCTGACAATACTTAGGATCGACTCTCGTTGTCGCATCTGGCTCCACCACGGGGATGCCCTTAGGTTCATGCACCGTTCCTCCTTAAACCATGGTATTGTAACATCTAACAACCTCTTAACCTGTGCAAGGTAGTGGTGGTGGGTCTTTCCTATCTCTCCCAAACTTTCTCTTGTTATCCTTCTTTGATTGTTTGCCTCCTTCACCTCCATCGACATATCCCACCCATGGGGACTGACCGCGTGCTGCAACGGGTGGTTCGGAGTATTTGAACACCAGTGGTACTGCAACAGGGTGTAATACCCCGTATTTTTACGCATATTTATTTTATTACGAAATTATGGAAATTTGGATTAATTAATTAAAGAGAGAAAATTTAATTTATAATTAATCCGATTTTAATGGTAATAATTACTAGCATGACGAGAGTTAGTAGTTATCGAAAATAATTATGTTGAAATCATGTTGAGTAATAACTATGTTGAACATTACGTAGTGAGTAACGTAATAGATGGTTTCGAAAATAAAAATATGGTCGAGGACGAGATACACGACAATTGAGATATAATTATTTGGAACGCACGTATGAGTCGCGTCACTATTATATATTTGGGGTTAAAAAGGTAAATTATTTTTATATAACTCGAATGACTATTTTGAGTGCGCCAATGTGTCCGGAACAGTCGAAATAGTCAGAAAACACTACTCAGGTGTTTTATTGGGAGTTCGGGGTATTTTAGCCCAAAACGACACCCCAGAGGGGTATTTTGGTCTTTTGGGATTTTTGGGGAATTAAATGGACGAAAATTAGGATTTAAATTAAAAGCTACGTGGGCTAGAAGTCCGTCAGTTTCAACCCAGGAGAGAGAGAGAGAGAGAGAGAGAGAGAGAACCAAGGAGGAAGAAGACCCCATAGGAGAACTAAGCCAAGAACTCAAGATTTCTCACCAAGAATTACACCAAAGTGTAGATCGCGATGAGAGGATCAACCACATACCAAACTTAACCCAATAATCAGAAGTCCATTTCAAGACAAGTATTTATCTTGCTCCCATTTTAGCATTATATTGTTCCTATTAATTTAGATTTGATGATATAAACTTGTTGCAAAGAAAACTAGACTAAATTGTGGCGAATCTTAGAACTTGGAGATGGGTATGCATGTAGAGGAATAACCCTTTTGTATTTTGACAAATCTGAAGGTTTTATGTTCAAAAACGAGTTATATTAAGGGTTTAGAATATTAAAAATATGTTGGGTTCTTTTTATGAGAATTTTAGAGATTTAAGAAATTGATTAGTTCCCTTTGAATAAACATAAGGATTTGAATTCTAATTCGCGTTAATAAGGTCCTATGGTGATTAGAAATAGTTTGGAAACATGTATTTTGAGTGGGGGTTGAGTTTTGAATTGATATTGAAGATTGAAAGTTCGAAAAATTGATTTTGGGGAAGAACAGGGCCAGTTCAGATTTCTCGTTCAATGTCTACCCAGATCGTTCGAACGATACTTCCAATGACCCTTCTAACGAGTTTATGAAGTTCGTTCTAAGTGAGAACTTCGTTCGAATGACCTCGTTCGATCGAGATTCCCTTAACTTCTAACGAGATTCTAAAAAGGCTTTTTAGGGTCCGGTCGAGTTAAAAATCATCATAGGTTTATCCAAGTGAGAGTAATAACCTATTGTGACACCCCGCCTAATAAAATACCGGGCGATCACTCCTGTACCAAATTAAAACCCGAGTCGCATATGGTTCATTCTTAGCATCACTGTCGAAAACAAAATTATTTACCAATAACCTATTAGGCTGACGACAAAATTTTAATTAACTAATCTTTTCAAACAAACTATACAATTAAAACATTCACACAGTTTATATAAATGAAACTGAAAGGAAATAAAATAACTGAACACTCGGTTTAACAATAACACAACCCGAACGAATCCCTCAATAAAAGCGGTAAAAGAATAAATAAATGCAGTTGGGCTTTTGACTCGAGTATTTATACAGCAACTCCTATCTAGATTTCAAGGATAGAAGCGTTTACTGAAAACCTGGATGCATCCACAGCTGCTGCAGCAGACACCTGACTCGAAAGGATCATCATCCAGACGCCCTTGTGTCTGGACACCTATATATTTATAATATATAGCTAGAGATGTAAAAATATAGAAACGGGTCAGAGCCCGAGTTGTGAAAATATTTTGCAAGTGCATAAATGCTTTATTTTTAAAATATGTTTTATCTCATATTTAAATTAGTATCGCACTCCCATGAGATACCCCTTACCTATCTTCTAATAGTGCACTCCTAGCGTATCCCTCTAAACATCATAGTGAAGCTACTCTGCCTAACTAATTCGTTTCCCCCAAACTCTAAGGTCCTAAGTAAATCGGGTACTAAGGGCTAAACTTTTCTCCATTCCCAACACTGCGCTAAATTCGTGCGTGGGGTGTCTCGCGAAGCGAAATCCAAACAAGGAACCTCCCCGATACACTAATACTTGGCAATGTTGTTCGTTAAGATCCGTTAGACCCTCGGTACACAACGTATATAGGTATACTCATATAATTATATACATTATCATACTCACCTTTATATGCATATCAATACCCATGTCCGGATGTAATCTCCCGGAATGAGAATTAATCCTTTTTCATTTTATCTCTTTACTCTACTAGAGATATATAATATCTTGTTCTCATATACAAGTAATATACTATACACACAACTATAATAACCATCCCAACGAGCTATAACTCGAGGATGCGGTTTCTCAATGCTATCATCTTACAGGGCATCACTCACATACCATCCTGGGTACCAGCGGTCGGACTCAATATCACCGACATCGCGATCAAAATCACAATGTCTGGGAAGCGGTCATAGTTCCTTCCCGAAAATGAGACGAAACATACCTACCACGTCTCACCCCCCCAAAAAAGATCACACAATATAACAATGGACGCTATGACCTGGGGACTATAAGCTCCCTGCTCCTCAAGCCAGGGGCCTCACCCACATCGTGCAACTTCCCATGATAGCATTAGAGGGGGTATGCTTCACATATATATATATATATATATATATATATATACCACACATAGATATATATATATATACCACACGAATATGTATATATATCTATGTGTGGTATATATATATATATATATATATATATATATATATATATATATATATATATATATATATATATATTACATCATTCCCCAAATATATAAAAATGGCCATAATTGCCAACCACACATAACGATGGCTATAATCCCAAAGATTCTCACTTATAATAATATTCGAGTATTCTCACACTCACAATACTAAACTTAAAAGTATTCCCTCACTTGACCAATACCCTGTACCTTATTCAAAGTTAAGGATTTATATAATTTCTCCAACTATACCAATTCCCACTAAGTAAATATGTATAGTCCCAATTTCATCCTAATAGTCTCACAGGATATACTCAACCATAATCGATATAATTATATTTTCCACGCGCACAATTATATAGGCCTAAATGCCCACTGAAATTAACCCAAGGAATATACATCCCCAAACACCCTTAAATTAAATAGGTCGTGGATTCCATTTCCACGAACCCCAGGACTATATTTTGTCCAAATAATAATTTAGAGGTCCTTACTCTATTTTTGGGAACCCCAACTCTCTAATTCCTCGATTTAATTTATTTTCCTCAAAAATATAATATTTGTGTCGCCAAACATTGCCTCTTCCTAGCCCCCATAGATTTCCTCAAATGGATAGGAATAAGTCCCCCTAGTTGGATATTTAATTCCTTAATTAAACAAGCTAAAATCATATATTTGGGATTTTATCCCATTTAAACATCACCAGCCGAAATTGCCAAAATTTCTGCACGATCGATCGATCAAGCCGGGTAGCTTCTTCTCTGCCCCTGTTTCAGCCATTAACAAACCTCCAAGCGTTGTTTCCTTTTATCCCACCAACATATAACCACACCCAACTATATATACACCAAGGAAATAGGTTCTAATCATCCTAGAACCAATAATTTACAACTAAATTCAATTAATTCCTAAGTTCCTTAAATCGATTATTGTTCGGGGTTTATTCGTTAATCTCCCGAAAACCTGTTTTGATTCACAAAAATCCAACCCAAGATATTTAGGGTTTGTTATTACCAGTTATGATATGAAATTTATGCTCAAAATAAATAAAGCAAGTAAACACTTGCCTGCAGGATAAAATTCGAAGACCCCAAGTCGAATCCCTCGGAGTTTGGCTCGAAAATCCTTTTCCTCTCATCTTTTCTCCTCTTCCTTCATTCTCTTCTTCTTTTCCCTCTTTTTCTTTCTTTCTCCCACTCTCTCGTGTCTTATAGGGCAAGAAAAGAGGGTTTATCCATGTTAAATCCAAAAATGACTCGTTTACTCAATTACAAGTCCCTATTAGCCCAAAAATGATCAAAACTCAATTACGGCCCCTCGGATACTCTATTCTATCTATCTCATCCATTTCGAGACCAATCGCGCAATCGGAATCTCCATCCGAGGTACTTGACTGCAAATCACTAATTTAACCCAACACAACTTAATGCGGGAATTCCTATTAAAATATTATCCTCCGTTGCTTTACCCAGTTGCGACATATAATTGAAATACTCCAACTTGTTTACTGTAATACCCCGTATTTTTGGCTATATTTATTTTTGGGATTAATTAATTAAATGAGAATTAATTGGGAATTAATCCGGGTAAAATACTAGCGAGTTGTGAGTTGGTATTTGACTATATTGAGTATATATGATGTTATATGAATATTGAATTATGAATTTGTCGTGAGATTGATATACGACAATTTGGTCATTTTATTGGGACGCGTGTGACAGTCGCGTCAGGATATAATAATTTTATTTATAAAAGTGAATTTAAATTCTATTAACCATATGGTCGTTTTGAGTGCGCCAACGCGTCCGGAAGGGTCGAAATAGTCAGAAAACACTAGCCGGGGGTGTAGTTTGGGTCCCGGGGTATTTTTAGGCCATACCGGCAATATAAAGGGTATTTTGGTAATTTCGTATTTTTAGGAATTAAAAATGACGAAAATTAGAGAAGTAAATCTGATGTGGGTTTGACCCACTAAGCCACTAACCAACCCATGTTAACCCAATAGGTTACGTAGGTTATTAGAATTAGGTTCTATTACTTTCCATAAACAAACCCTAGCCACCATAGCCATTAGAGAAGAAAGCTTAAAGAGTGAGAGAAGGAGAAGGAATTCTGCAGAAAATGTTTACAAAATCAACACCAAATTCAGAGACAATCGAGGCAAGTGATTTAATTTCTTTTAATTCAGAGAATGTTTCCTCCATGTTAGATAATTTGAAGATTTACAATTGTTCTTGGAAGATAAATGAAAACCCATGTTGTTTGGACTTAGAACTTGAATATTGAGGACAAATTGCATGTAGAATCATATAGAGATGATTATTCTGGTATTAATATATGTTGGATGTAAGAAAAATGGAGTTAGAATGGACTAATTGAGGACTTAAAAGTTTAGGGTTCATGTTCTTGAAAAATTGGGGGAAAAGTGTAGAGATTTGTAAATTGATTGATGTTAGGATGGGATAATCCTTTAAAACGTGTTAGGATGTGACTATAATATGTTTAGGATTTATTGGAGACCTTAAAACATCGTTGGGACTAATTTTAGAGGAGATTTGAGGAGTAGAAATGGTGAAAAAACGTAACTAAGAAATTCTAGGCTTGAAACTGGTCGGTCGTTAGAAGGCCTCCCCAGGTCGTTCGAACGAGCTCGTTCGAACGAGCTCGTTCGAACGAGCTTCTAACGAGTTGACCAGTCGCTTCTAACGAGGGGAGACTTCATTAGATACCTTCATTCGAACGAACTGTATTTCGTTCGATACATTCGTTCGAACGAGATGTCGTTAGAAGGTACAGTTCGTTCGAACGAACTGGAATCTCGTTCGAACAGCCTCGTTCGAACGAGACTTCTAACGAGCTGGCAGTTTAGGCCTTTTTGGCCTGTTTTGATTTTGGGAGTCCCGTAAACTTGTTCGAGGATAGAGATAACATTCCTTTGATGGTGTATTAGTAGACTTGGGACATTTGGGTTATTATGAGGAGTAAATTGTATACGAGTGATTTAAATAATGGTTAATATGGGATTGAGACGTGAGTGTTTACCACGACGTGAGAATAAATTATGGCGCGCGTAATTATGGACCGGGATTATATAAGTTGTATATATATTAAGATTGGTACGAGAATGCGATAAGTACTACAATTAAACTACGGGATTACTAAGATGTGTGCTTACTTAGTATTGGTATATGAATTGTGTGTATGACATACCTACCATACTTGCTATCACGGGAGGTTTGCGTTCGCTTAGGGCCCTCTAATCCTTGTGTTGCTCGGATTTAGACTGGTTACCTCGATGAACATAGGTCAGAGAAAGACTTATTGGGATGTTAATAAGTCCGCTGATCGTGGGAGCGTAGGTATGTACGTGACCCATGTGATGTGACTGTGTTCGCCTCGATTATTTGTGATGTTGTTATCTGTGAACTATTCCTGAGAGATTCGAAATATGTGATCCTTATGTACGTGATGTACCGGGATGGATAGCAAAGTATGTGTGCACCACAGCTTAGTCTCGGGGTGCTTATATTGTATATTTATGTTGTGGAAAATATACGCTTAATAAACTGGGAACTTTCTTATGGTATTGTGTGTAACTATGGAATAACATAGAAGGCTAATCTATAACGAGTTGTATTATTTTTGTATAAGAACCTGAATTTAGGTTAAGCACCTATTTAACTGAGATCGTTATAATGTTAATGGAACCGAGTAATAAGGGTAGGACCTATGACAGTCTAGCTAGATATGATGTCACTTAGCTAGTGGTTTGTGTCGTTGTAGATGGGTACTTACGTTAGGAGTGCACAGTTAGACGAGAGGTGAGAATATCATGTGAGTGCACGTCCTAACATGTACTTTGCATTTAATGTTTTAAATGTTTTTAAAGCACTTGCAGGTTTTTAAAATATCTCCACATTCGAGCTCTGACCCGTTTGCTTTCAAATCTATTTTTCTTGTAAAACCATTTTAGGTGCCCAGCCACAAGGACACCAAGCATAGGATACTCATTCAGGTAACGAGCTGTAGCTGTTTGTGGAAGCTACAGGGAATTTCTTTTAGACGCTTCTACCATTTGGATTCCTGATTCAGTATTTATCAGTTGTAGGGCATGTTGCCCATTTCTTTTAGAGACATCTTTCCATTTCAGTTTTCAGACTTTGTCATGTATTGATTCAGTATTCAATTTAGTTATTTCAGTTGTGAGATTTTTAGTGAGGAGTTTTTCCTCCAGACTTTATTTACATTATGTGATGGTTATTCTATTTACTTCGTTATGGTGAATGGTGTTATTATTCTTCATTACACTTGTTGCATGTTAATCAGACTTAAATTAAAATTTGGCAACTTACTTTTTAAATACTAGGTGGTTAGTAATCATTAAAATGTTTTCGACAGTGATGCTATTAACTGGACCAACTTGGCATTTTGAATTAATTTAATAAAGGAGTAGCTACCCGGTATTTAATTAGTCGGGGTGTCACAGGTGGTATCAGAGCATTAGGTTCTAGTGTCCTTTAGGATCTGTAGGGCTATTATGTTTTCGCTAAGTTTCTTTGATATAGAGCCCTATATTTTAGGACTGTTGTACTCTTTTGTGTATGCTTCGTTCTTCAGCTATTTTAAGTTTATAATTGCGAACTTATAAACTTCATTTTTATTTCAGATGCCTCCACGGCGTACACGACGAGTTCCCAGGGATGCAACTCCCGAACCCCAGCCCGCTCCAGTTCAGGGCATGATGAACGCCGCTGAGGTTGCAGCTATAGTAGCCCAAGCGGTAAATGCCGCAATTGCCGTTGTTCAGCAGGCACCACGTCAGGCGCCGGTTGTCGCGCCAGTACAGGAAAATGCATTCCCGTCTGCTTTGGAGCGTGTACGTGACGCTTTTCAGAAAGCGCATCCGCCAGAGTTTGCAGGTAGCTCAGATGTGGTAGTCTCGAGCCAGTGGAGAAAGGATATGCAGAGGCACTTGAGGATGTATGAGTGCACGGACGTTCAGAAGCAGGTGCTAGCTACTTTCAAGCTAGTTGGATCTGCACTGCAGTGGTGGGAGTCTATTATAACCGTGGAGGAGAGGGATACTCTCACTATTCAGGACTTCTGGGTGCGGTTCGACCGGAAGTACTTTCCGTCAGCTGTTCATACGAAAATGAGGAGGAAATTGATGAGTCTGAGGCAGGAGGGTAAGACTGTGGCCGAGTATGAGGCCGAGTTCACAAATCTGTTGAATATCGTTCCGGATGAGATACCAACAGAGAAGAAGAAGATTGAGAAATTCACCGACGGGTTGACATGGAGGATCTGTCAGCATCTGTTAGGGAACCTTTCGTTGGCCACGTATTCTGATGTGGTTAACGCTGCTTTGTTACACTGCCAGGACCACCGCTTTCATATGGCTGAGGGCAAGAGGTCGGGAGAGTCTAGCCATCAGGGCAGGACTGGAGGACATGGTGCCGGTGGGACACAATCTGTTCAGGGGCAGAGACATGGTGAGCAGGGTACCCAGCAGGGGGATCAGAAGGGGTTCCGATCAGGGAACTACAGATAGGGACAGGGAGGTTTCCGTCAGGGCCATCAGGGTCCAAACGGCCATCAGGGCCAACAGGGGCGGAATGGGCAGCAGTTTCACCAGGGCCAAGGGAGGAACGGTAACGGCCACTAAGGTCGGGGACAGCAGGGGCAGAGACGAGGGAACTTCCCAGGGAAGTGTTTTGTTTGTGGCAAGACTGGCCATAAACGACAGGATTGTCCTGATAGGGGCAGGGCCCCACAGCAGCAGCAGTAGGGTGCTCGCCAGGAGCCACAGAGGCCTATGTTTCCCGCCGCTCTCCCCGCACCGCCACAAATGGCAGCATTGCCACCCAATTCAGCAGGGACAGCTACAGTATGGACGTGTATATAACGTCCACCAGGCAGCAGTTCCACAGGCACCGCCCGCGATTGAGGGTACGTTTCCTATCCATGGCACTATGGGTCGGGTATTGTTTGATACGGGGGCTACACATTGTTTTATAGATACACACTTCGCGAAAGACTTAGGATTGTTAGCTACGGCAGAGAGCACAGTGACGTGTGTCGACTCACCATTGGGGAGTGGGTCACTTATTTTCTTCATATGCCGGGGAGTGGGGGTAGAGATTGGTGGTTTGGTATTACCTGCAGACATGTTGGTATTAGATATGCATGTTCACGATGTGATTATCGGTATGGATTGGTTCGTAGCTTATAGGGCCATGATTGATTACTTCAGCGGGAGCATTGTTTTTCCCATTCCGGGGCAAGAGATGTTTGTAGTGGCGATGCCTCGCCCAGAGGGAGGATCGACCGCTCATCTGTATTACATAGAGGAGGATACCTCTAAGGAGGTTCTGATTCCTTTAGATGTTATTCCAGTTGTCAGGGAGTATTCGGATGTGTTTCAGGAGATACCAGGCCTACCCCCCAGTCGAGAGATAGACTTTGTTATAGACCTGTTACCAGGTACGAGACCTATAGCACGCGCACCGTACCGTATGGCTCCAGCAGAGATGCGAGAGCTACGAGATCAGATAGAGCAGTTGTTAGGTCAGGGCTTTATTCGCAGGAGTACCTCACCTTGGGGCACTCCAGTTTTGTTTGTAAAGAAGAGGGACGGTTCACTGAGATTGTGTGTGGACTACCGAGAGTTGAATAAGGTCACGATACGGAATAAGTATCCGTTGCCTCGAATCGATGACTTATTCGACCAGTTGAGAGGGGCTTCTTTCTTCTCAAATATTGATTTGAGATCGGGATACCATCAGTTGCGTATCAGGGAGGAGGATGTCTCGAAGACTGCGTTCTTGTCGAGATATGGTTCTTACGAGTTTCGGGTTATGCCTTTTGGTTTGACCAACGCTCCAGCAGTGTTTATGGACTTGATGAACAGAGTGTTCTGGGATTTCCTAGATCAGTTTGTCATTGTCTTCATCGATGATATTCTGGTTTACTCCCAGACAGAGGAGGAGCACGCTGAGCATTTGAGGCAAGTTTTGCAGACACTCCATCAGAACGAGTTGTATGCAAAATATGAGAAGTACGGGTTTTGGCTGAAGGAGGTCCATTTTTTGGGACACATTATTTCCGACCGGGGGATATCTGTTGATCCGGGGAAAGTATCCGCGGTAAGGGAGTGGGGACATCCCACGACACCGACTGAAATTCGTAGTTTCTTGGGCCTATCAGGATACTACAGGAGGTTCATTCGGGGATTTTCGAAGATAGCGGGTCCTTTGACACATCTGACTCGTAAGGGTGTGCCATTCATCTGGAGTGATGCCTGTCAGTTGGCATTTGATGAGTTAAAGAACAAATTGACCTCAGCACCTGTGTTAGTATTTCCGAGACCGGGAGTTGAGTATTTGGTTTACACTGACGCGTCTTTGCAAGGACTTGGAGGTGTATTGCAGCAGGAGAGACAGGCCATAGCTTATGCTTCCCGTAAGCTTAAGACTCATGAGAAGAATTACCCCACGCATGATTTGGAGTTGGCAGCAGTGGTATTTTCCCTACGGATTTGGAGGCACTATCTTTTGGGGGAGAAGTTCCAACTGTTCATGGACCACAAGTCCCTACAGTACCTGTTCACGGAGAAGGAGTTGAATATGCGGCAGCGTAGGTGGCTTGAGTTTGTGAAAGACTACCAGTTCGATATCCAGTATCACCCGGGTAAGGCTAACGTGGTGGCAGACGCGTTGAGCCGTAGACCAGCAGATGAGGTGGCAGAGGTGTGGAAGGCAAAGTGGAAGGAATTGGGATACCAGGATGCAGTGGCCCGATCTTTCATGTCCGTGATGATCGTTATACCGTAGATTGTCAAGAAGGTAGTACGGGCACAGGCTAATGACTCGTTCTGTCAGGAGCAGATAGTTCGATTACTAGCAGAGGGAGCCGAGTCCTATACCGTCAGCTCAGACGGGGGATTACGCTTCAATGGGAGATTGGTGGTTCCGGAAGGGGAGAAATTGCGACACGAGGTGATGGAGGAGTCGCACGGCTCACGGTTCGCGGTACATCCCGGAGGGGACAAAATATACCAAGACATGAAACGCTAGTATTGGTGGAGCGGTATGAAGAGAGATATCGCTGAGTTTGTTTCGAAATGCGCCACTTGTCAGCTTGTAAAAGTGGATCATCAGAGACCGGCAGGATTGCTACAGCCGTTGGAGGTCCCGGTGTGGATGTGGGAGAGCATATCCATGGACTTTATCACGGGGTTGCCTACGTCGCAGAGGGGTCACGACTCCGTTTGGGTAATTGTGGACAGGTTGTCCAAAGTCGCTCACTTTTTACCCGTAAGGACTGACTACACTACGGGACAGTATGCCCAGCTCTTCATTTCAAAGGTTGTGAGACTTCACGGTGTGCCCCTGAATATCATGTCTGACAGAGACAAGATATTTGTTTCGCGGTTTTGGGAGAGTTTTCAGGAGGCCATGGGAACGGAATTGCGGTTGAGTACGGCCTATCATCCGCAGACCGATGGGCAGACCGAGCGTACAAATCAGATGTTGGAGGACATGCTACGCATGTGCATTATTGACTTTAGAGGTGGATGGGAGCAATACCTTCCACTGGTAGAGTTTGCTTATAATAACTCCTACCAGTTCACTATTGGCATGGCTCCGTTTGAGGCATTGTACGGTAGGCCTTGTCGTTCCCCAGCATGTTGGTTAGAGGTGGGGGACAACAAACTACTTGGATCGGAAGTGATTCAGGATACTTCGGCAAGGATTGAGTTGATTCGGAGTCGCATTCGGGTAGCTCAAGACCGGCAGAAGAGTTATGCTGATGCGAAGAGATTTTTCAGGGAGTTCCAAGTGGGGGACCAGGTTTTGCTCAAAGTATCTCCTATGAAGGGGATTATGCGTTTCGGGAAGAAGGGGAAGTTGGCACCAAGGTATGTGGGGCCGTTTCCTATTATTGAGCGGATCGGACTGGTTGCGTATAGACTTGGGTTACCGGAGCATTTGCATCGGATTCACGAGGTGTTCCATATTTCCTCGCTAAGGAAATACCTTAGAGATAATTTGGCTCATTCTCACATTGCTGTGGAGGACATCGATCTCCAGCCGGATAGCTCCTACGAGGAGGGACCGATTGCTATTTTGGACCGAAGTGAGAGGAAGTTGCGGTCAAAGATAGTTCCGTTAGTGCGTGTTCAGTGGCGACATCACAATGTCGAGGAGTCCACATGGGAGCTCGAGGATGAGATGCGCGAACGTTATCCAGAGTTGTTTTTAGCAGGTACTTTCTAGTTCCGAATTTCGGGACGAAATTCAGTTATTAGGGGGGAGTATGTAATACCCCGTATTTTTGGGATTAATTAATTAAATGAGAATTAATTGGGAATTAATCCGGGTAAAATACTAGCGAGTTGTGAGTTGGTATTTGACTATATTGAGTATATATGATGTTATATGAATATTGAATTATGAATTTGTCGTGAGATTGATATACGGCAATTTGGTCATTTTATTGGGACGCGTGTGACAGTCGCGTCAGGATATAATTATTTTATTTATAAAAGTGAATTTAAATTCTATTAACCATATGGTCGTTTTGAGTGCGCCAACGCGTCCGGAAGGGTCGAAATAGTCAGAAAACACTAGCCGGGGGTATAGTTTGGGTCCCGGGGTATTTTTAGGCCATACCGGCAATATAAAGGGTATTTTGGTAATTTCATATTTTTAGGAATTAAAAATGACGAAAATTAGAGAAGTAAATCTGATGTGGGTTTGACCCACTAAGCCACTAACCAACCCATGTTAACCCAATAGGTTACGTAGGTTATTAGAATTAGGTTTTATTACTTTCCATAAACAAACCCTAGCCACCATAGCCATTGGAGAAGAAAGCTTAGAGAGGGAGAGAAGGAGAAGGAATTCTGCAGAAAATCTTTACAAAATCAACATCAAATTCAAAGACAATCGAGGAAAGTGATTTAATTTCTTTTAATTCAGAGAATGTTTCCTCCATGTTAGATAATTTGAAGATTTACAATTGTTCTTGGAAGATAAATGAAAACCCATGTTGTTTGGACTTAGAACTTGAATATTGAGGACAAATTTCATGTAGAATCATATAGAGATGATTATTCTGGTATTAATATATGTTGGATGTAAGAAAAACGGATTTAGAATGGACTAATTGAGGACTTAAAAGTTTAGGGTTCATGTTCTTGAAAAATTGAGGGAAAAGTGTAGAGATTTGTAAATTGATTGATGTTAGGATGGGATAATCCTTTAAAACGTGTTAGGATGTGACTATAATATGTTTAGGATTGATTGGAGACCTTAAAACATCGTTGGGACTAATTTTAGAGGAGATTTGAGGAGTAGAAATGGTGAAAAAACGTAACTAAGAAATTCTGGGCTTGAAACTGGTCGGTCATTAGAAGGCCTCCCCAGGTGGTTCGAACGAGCTCGTTCGAACGAGCTTCTAACGAGTTGACCAGTCGCTTCTAACGAGGGGAGACTTCATTCGATACCTTTGTTCGAACGAACTGTATTTCGTTCGATAAATTCGTTCGAACAAGATGTCGTTAGAAGGTACAGTTCGTTCGAACGAACTGGAATCTCGTTCGAACAGCCTCGTTCGAACGAGACTTCTAACGAGCTGGCAGTTTAGGCCTTTTTGGCCTGTTTTGATTTTGGGAGTCCCGTAAACTTGTTCGAGGATAGAGATAACATTCCTTTGATGGTGTATTAGTAGACTTGGGACATTTGGGTTATTATGAGGAGTAAATTATATACGAGTGATTTAAATAATGGTTAATATGGGATTGAGACGTGAGTGTTTACCACGACGTGAGAATAAATTATGGCGCGCGTAATTATGGACCTGGATTATATAAGTTGTATATATATTAAGATTGGTACGAGAATGCGATAAGTACTACAATTAAACTACGGGATTACTAAGATGTGTGCTTACTTAGTATTGGTATATGAATTGTGTGTATGACATACCTACCATACTTGCTATCACGGGAGGTTTGCGTTCGCTTAGGGCCCTCTAATCCTTGTGTTTCCCGGATTTAGACTGGTTACCTCGATGAACATAGGTCAGAGAAAGACTTATTGGGATGTTAATAAGTCCGCTGATCGTGGGAGCGTAGGTATGTACGTGACCCATGTGATGTGACTGTGTTCGCCTCCATTATTTGTGATGTTGTTATCTGTGAACTATTCCTGAGAGATTCGGAATATGTGATCCTTATGTACGTGATGTACCGGGATGGATAGCAGAGTATGTGTGCACCACAACTTAGTCTCGGGGTGCTTATATTGTATATTTATGTTGTGGAAAATATACGCTTAATAAACTGGGAACTTTCTTATGGTATTGTGTGTAACTATGGAATAACATAGAAGGCTAATCTATAACGAGTTGTATTGTTTTTGTATAAGAACCTGAATTTAGGTTAAGCACCTATTTAACTGAGATCATTATAATGTTAATGGAACCGAGTAATAAGGGTAGGACCTATGACAGTCTAGCTAGATATGATGTCACTTAGCTAGTGGTTTGTGTCGTTGTAGATGGGTACTTACGTTAGGAGTGCACAGTTAGACGAGAGGTGAGAATATCATGTGAGTGCACGTCCTAACATGTACTTTGCATTTAATGTTTTAAATGTTTTTAAAGCACTTGCAGGTTTTTAAAATATCTCCACATTCGGGCTCTGACCCGTTTGCTTTCAAATCTATTTTTCTTGTGAAGCCATTTTAGGTGCCCAGCCACAAGGACACCAAGCATAGGATACTCATTCAGGTGACAAGCTGTAGCTGTTTGTGGAAGCTACAGGGAATTGCTTTTAGACGCTTCTACCATTTGGATTCCTGATTCAGTATTTATCAGTTGTAGGGCATGTTGCCCATTTCTTTTAGAGACATCTTTCCATTTCAGTTTTCAGACTTTGTCATGTATTGATTCAGTATTCAGTTTAGTTATTTCAGTTGTGGGATTTGTAGTGAGGAGTTTTTCCTCCAGACTTTATTTACATTATGTGATGGTTATTCTATTTACTTCGTTACGGTGAATGGTGTTATTATTCTTCATTACACTTGTTGCATGTTAATCAGACTTAAATTAAAATTTGGCAACTTACTTTTTAAATACTAGGTGGTTAGTAATCATTAAAATGTTTTCGACAGTGATGCTATTAACTGGACCAACTTGGCATTTTGAATTAATTTAATAAAGGATTAGCTACCTGGTATTTAATTAGTCGGGGTGTCACATTTACTTACTCCCAAAAGTAAATGTAACACCCATCTAAAATCATCTAATCCTTGAAAACTTCAAAAATTACTATACACGATAATTTCTTAAATTCCTAAATTACACTTACTTGTGAATTTTAATTATCCCCAAAAGTGCGGGATATTACATACTCCCCCCTTACAATGGAAATTTGCCCTCGAAATTCAGATACAATCGATACTACCGACACTAACCTAGGATCGCTCCACAACCTAATGCCTCAAGCGGAACGGTACTAACCCAATGGCTCTTAACCATACATTCATTCAGCACTCACCACTCACCAGGTTTATATGATACTATACTGCTACCACGGTTGTAAGGTGACTCTAATAACGTCACATCGCACCCATAGTTTCTAGTGCCACAAGTAGAAAAAAAATGAGCCTACAGCTGCCGCTCTAACTTCCAAACACGATTTTAAACGTTCGCTCATCTACATCGGGATATCTAATTTCCCTAAAAAAGAAATTACTCTAACGCTCGACCACTCTCGTCAGTCTAATCGCTTATCTTGAGCATGCTACTTCTTATTGCCCCCTACAATTAGATTATCGCCTACCTCTCCCGACATTCCTTCCGACCCATTCCAATTCCACTTATACTGCCTCACGACATAATCTTCAACTTATATACTACGCCCTTTCTATATCAAGCGGTATATAAAACAAATTTACCAATGTGCCCATACACCTTTTAACCTAAGCCTATCACCACAACTATTGGAAATGTTCGACACGTACACTCTCTCTAAACAATGGGCCTTATTTCCTTGGTGTAATACTCACACATGGGTCTTCCCAACCCGCGAAATTCAATTCTTCCCAAGGTTAATCAATCAATCTTCTTGTGGTTTACTTCCCACAATCTTCCTATATCGGTGCCACTAACTCTATTGAACTTACTCCCTAAAAATCCTACGATCTATGCGTTACCCTGCCCATACGAAACGAGTATAATCCTAAGTATATCCCTAGTGCCCAAGGCCTCTCTCAACTTCTGACATTTTCTTGGTTTCATGCGTGGGACGTCTCGCAAAGCGAAATCCAAGCAAGGAACCCTCCCATTACACTACTTCCTTGCGTTATCGGTCATCAAGATATAACGACCTGAGACACACCAGCGGGATGTCCTAAATCCTATCTTGCTATCCTACTAACGTACTTCTACCACTCTAACCTTTCACCTTGGCGAAAAAGAAAATCTAACTAATCAAGGTGCCTACTCCCTTCAAACATGTTGTGAACATCACACCCAAAACATACTTCCTCCAAACTTTTCCTTTTCATTAAGGCCTAGCTATAAGCCTTAAATCAATTTCTCTAACTCCAGCTTCACCCACCTACTTGCGGTGAGAGGACCACTTTAGTGCTTCTCCATAACACTTATATTTCCATAATCATACCATCATCATGCGACCCTCAGTCTATAGTGTTTCCTCCGCACTATATGACTTATCGTCAAAACCAACATCTTTGCATCCTATAACATCTTTCCACTCCCGAAGTCTTTAAGGTTCGTGCGTGGAGCATCTCGCAAGCGAAATCCAAACAAGGAACCCTTTCAATACACTATAACTTAACTTTGTCAGTCGTGGAGATCCGTTAGTTTCAAATATGCAACCGGGATAATCCTATCCCCTCTTTCAACAAAATGTGGTCTGAACTCTTATCTCTGTCCAGGAGCCACACCACCAAAACGCTCGCACTAACTCTAAGTCCTTGCGCAAACAATAATGAGCTTAAACTCACAGCTTAACAATAAACCCTGCATACCTCAAACCACCTCTATAAGGTCGCCACGCACTCGTATTACGATAATGAAAGATCTTTTCAACGAAGTTTCACCTACCCATAATAACAAAAGCAAATTCAACCTGTATCTAGGTGAGATATCGCAACAATATCCTGTTCCACCCTAGAACTGCGGACACGATAGTCTTTCAATTATTAGCCTGCTATCGCTCCGAACAACAAAGAACATTTTATAATCAAAATAATACCATACTCGTATATCACACATAAATCGAGTAGTACAAACCAGATATCTATATTCAAAATAGATCCTCGCTACCGCGAAAAAACATATAGACATACACTATATAGTGTTACTAATAGCGCCAAAAAGCTCAAATTACACACATGAATCTATAGCTAATGAAATACCATGACTCTATATAGTCACACCAAATATACCTCCTTCATTCGAGGTGAAACTCATAATAGCAACCTCGCCAATCTCCCTGGCTACTCCAAATGGTTCCCGAACTAGGTACACATGCCGTAACTGAACTGAAAGTACTTAACTTAATGCCCCCATCTATGCACCCTACTCTTGCCCTTCAACTCCTGCTGGGAAAGATCAAAGTGTGTGGTTATACACTCCACATTACAACATTCCCCCATGTCTGGCCACCTTGTCCATATTGAGGTTATTATCATCTCAAGCCCTATGGCCTCGATCCTGATAATCACCTTCATAGTCCCCTTAACTTCTTCGTCAAGAGGAAACTCCATTATCAGCCTCAACAACCCTGTTCCAATGAATTCCCCAGGTGGATGTCCACCAATGGGGTTCCATGAACGCAACTTTTTCCTAAGTGTTAACAACACTTCTTTAGTGAGCCTATCATTCCACTTAAAGACTCTATCTTCATTGGACCTACCTTAATTCGGTACAAAGTTTACTTCTCTATCACAATCGGCCTTTAACCGATCCTTATGTGAATAGTTCAGGAACTATAGTTGATTTATTTTTGATGAATCAAAGGAACTAACGGTTAAATCCATCTGTAATATCCCTTTATGAGGAAAATATCCTGCTCCTCCTAATATGGTGACCACCGTTCCCACCATTTCAAAATTGCTCCTACGAGTGAAAAATTTTCCTCTAATTTTCACATATGGGTATTTCCACACCCTGCTTTAAGCCAAAGCTTCTAAGCCTTTCACTTCCGTTGTTGAATCACCTTGCACTTACACGGTAAAATCTCAACTTCAACATATGGTCCTTATCAAGGACCTTTCGAACCTTTTTCCCAATTCACTTCACTGGGTGATTCAAGTTTAGCACCACTCTCTATTACAGCAGTACTTGGGTACTCATAACTACTATTCTTTAGTAGTCATTGCAACCATCCTTGACTAATGCCACAAGGAGAGTGACCTCTTCTGCGATCCTAGTCTCTGACTTCAACTAACTGCTCCAAATAAGTCCCCGCCTTCTTCTACCCTTGCAATGGCCTTCTAGGGTCATCCTTCATCGATCAACACATAAATCTCGAACCAGCTCGCAAAAGATTACTATAACCTTATAATATGACAGGAGAATGAAATCTCACAAGAGGACTCAACAATCCTAATCATAAGGCTCTATATCAAATCGAGAGCAATGTTGAAAGCGTAGTACATCTACACAGATTCCTAAGGACACTAGAACCTGATGCTCTAATACCATCTGTGACACCCTGCCTAATAAAATACCGGGCGATCACTCCTGTACCAAATTAAAACCCGAGTCGCATATGGTTCATTCTTACACTACACCAAAACTGGCGATTGGTCACGGCCAAAATCCCTGACCAAAGCTGTGGGTCGCGGACTTGGGTCGTGACCATTTCAGGCGTGACCATTTTCGTGGGTCGCGGCCCAAGTCCGTGACCAAAAAATGGTCACGGCCGAGAGGGGTCACGGTAGATGGTCGCGGACTCAGGTCGTGACCCATGTCGTGACGGGTCGCGGCCCTCATCCGTGACCCACAACCGTGACAAATTGGTCGCGGCCAAAGTCCGCGACCCACAACCGTGACAAATTTTTAAAAAAAACAATGGTCGCGGTCCTTATCCGTGACCCACAACCGTGACAAATTGGTCGCGGCCAAAGTCCGCGACTCATTACCGTGACAAAAAAATATAAAAAAAATTGGTCGCGGTCCTAATCCGTGACCCACAACCGTAACAAATTGGTCGCGGCCAAAGTTCGCGACCCACAACTGTGACAAAAAAAATAAAAAAAAATGGACGCGGCCCAAGTCCGTGACCCACAATCGTGACGAAAAAATGGTCGCGGACTTTGGCCGCGACCATTTTTATGCGTGACAAAAAAATAAAAATGGTCATGGACAAAGTCCATGACCATATTTAACTATAATTTAAAAAAAATGTATATTTTTGGTCCAATCCTAAAACTGGGGGTCCTGTGAGTGCACCATCAGTTGCTACGTGTAACGTTTGACGCGTACGAGGTGTTACAAATATTTATTATTAGCAAAACAATAAAAAAAATCACAAATTGCGAATCGAGAACGTTGTTAATAAACAAATATATATACAAACTTATAAATATTACACGTCTTAATAATTCACAAACAAAAAAAAATATTGGGCAGAGTTTCCTCTATTTTCTTGGCATTCCAAAACCTGTAAATGTAAAACCTACTTATTATAAAGCCTGCACGGCCATAAAATTCAACAATCAAATTATAAAAGCCTGCACGGCCATAAAACTAAACAATAAAAGCCCGCATGACTGACAAAATCCTGATTGTCCACAACATATAAACAATCTTCATGTTGTAGACCATTGCCTCCTTCGTTTGATCTGCGTGCAAAAATCCTACAAATGATAGGATACATAAAAAAATATCAGTAACCAAGTAGTTTTACAAAAAATTTAATCAAGCTGAAAAATTGCATATATGAGTTAAAATTATCAGTAACCAAGTAGAAATATACAAATTATCGTCGTATTCTCAAACCGGGAGTCCCGCGGCTGTGGGGTCAGTTCTTACGAGTTACATTGGTCCCGTGGGAGGTGTCGGCGCCACCCACGATGCCGTTCGGGGGCTATTTTGGATTTTCACCCTCTAACGCCATGTTTTTAAGCCTAAGCCTAGAAATATGCAAATTACCGTCGTATTCTCAATCCAGGAGTCCCGCGAGTGCGTGGTCAGTTCCTACTAGTTACATTGGTCTCTTGGGAGGTGATGGTGCCACCCACGGGGCCATTCGGGGGTTGTTTTGGGTTCTCACCCTCTAACACCATGTTTTTAAGCCTAAGTCTAGAAATATGCAAATTATCGTCGTATTCTCAAACCGGGAGACCCACGGCTGCGGGGTCAGTTCTTACGAGTTACATTGGTCCCGTGGGAGGTATTGGTACCACCCACGGGGCCGTTCCAGGTTTTTTTTCGAGTTTTCACCCTCTAACGTCATATTTCGCTTAAATCTAGAAATATGCAAATTATCGTCGTATTCTCAAATCGGGAGTCTCGCGGCTGCGCGGTCAGTTCCTACGAGTAACATTGGTCCCGTGGGAGGTGTTGGCGCCACCCACAGGGCCGTTCGGGAGCTGTTTTAGGTTTTCACCCTCTAACGCCATATTTTGAAGCCTAAGTCTAGAAATATGCAAATTACCATCGTATTCTCAAACCGGGAGTCCCGCGGCTGCGTGGTAAGTTCCTACGAGTTACATTAGTCTCGTGGGAGGTGATGGTGCCACCCACGGGGCCGTTCGGGAGTTGTTTCGAGTTTTCACCCTCTAACGCCATGTTTTTAAGCCTAAGTCTAGAAATATGCAAATTATCGTCGTATTCTCAAACCGGGAGACCCGCGGCTGCGGGGCCAGTTCCTACGAGTTACATTGGTCCCGTGAGAGGTGTTGTTGCCACCCAGGGAGGCGTTCGGGGGCCATTTTGGGTTTTCACCCTCTAACGTCATGTTTTTAAGCCTAAGTCTAGAAATATGCAAATTATCGTCGTATTCTCAAATCGGGAGACCCGCGGCTGCGGGGTCAGTTCCTACGAGTTACATTGGTCCCGTGGGAGGTGTTGGTACCACCCACGGGGCAGTTCGGGGGCTGTTTCGAGTTTTCACCCTCTAACGCCATATTTTGCTTAAATCTAGAAATATGCAAATTATCGTCGTATTCTCAAACCGGGCGTCTCATGGCTGCGCAGTCAGTTCCTACGAGTTACATTGGTCCCGTGGGAGGTGTTGGTGCCACCCACGGGGCCGTTCGGGGACTGTTTTGGGTTTTCACCCTCAAACGCCATGTTTTTAAGCCTAACTCTAGACATATGCAAATTATCGTCGTATTCTCAAACCGAGAGACCCGCGGCTGCGGGGTCAGTTCCTACGAGTTACATAGGTCCCGTGGGAGGCGTTGGTGCCACCCACGGAGCCATTCTGGGGCTGTTTCGAGTTTTCACCCTCTAACGCCATGTTTTGCTTGAGTCTAAAAATATGCAAATTATTGTCGTATTCTCAAACCGGGAGTCTCGCTGTTGCGTGGTAAGTTCTTACGAGTTACATTGGTCCCGTGAGAGGTGTTGGTTCCACCCACGGGGCAGTTCGGGGGTTGTTTCGAGTTTTCACCCTCTAACGCCATGTTTTTAAGCCTAAGTCTAGAAATATGCAAATTATCATCGTATTCTCAAACCGGGAGACCCACGGCTGTGGGGTCAGTTCCTACAAGTTACATTGGTCTCGTGGGAGGTGATGGTGCCACCCACGGGATCGTTCGGTGATTGTTTCGAGTTTTCACCCTCTAACGTCATGTTTTTAAGCCTAAGTCTAGAAATATGCAAATTATCATCGTATTCTCAAACCGGGAGACCCGCGGCTGTGTGGTCAGTTCCTACGAGTTACATTGGTCCCGTGGGAGGTGTTGTTGCCACCCACGGGGCCGTTCGGGGGCTATTTTGGGTTTTCGCCCTCTAACACCATGTTTTTAAGCCTAAGTCTAGAAATATGCAAATTATCGTCGTATTCTCAAACCGGGAGACCCGCGACTACGGGGTCAGTTCCTACGAGTTACATTGGTCCCGTGGGAGGTGTTGGTGCCACCCACGAGGCTGTTCGGGGGTTGTTTCGAGTTTTCACCCTCTAACGCCATGTTTTTCTTAAATCTAAAAATATGCAAATTATCGTCGTATTCTCAAACCGGGAGTCTCACGGCTGTGCGGTCAGTTCCTACGAGTAACATCGGTCCCGTGGGAGGTGTTGGCGCCACCCACGGGGCCGTTCGGGGGTTGTTTTGGGTTTTCACCCTCTAACGCCATATTTTGAAGCCTAAGTCTAGAAATATGCAAATTTTCGTCGTATTCTCAAACCGGGAGTCCCGCGGCTGCTTGGTAAGTTCCTACGAGTTACATTGGTCTCGTGGGAGGTGATGGTGCCACCCACGGGGCCGTTCGGGAGCTGTTTCGAGTTTTCACCCTCGAAACAGTCAACCATGACATTTTGTTTAGACATTTTTTCAAATAAAGTAATGATTTAAGATGATATACTTTAAAAACATAAGAGTAAGTGTGGTTATATTAAACTATTGTATTGATGATTTGTTAGTACTCCATCCAGTCCACTCTTTAACAGGTGATATGATCAAAATTGGTAATTTACCTAACTAACATAAACCATAGCGTTGATCGTATGAGTGAATGGAATTTACCTATACAAACACAAATGAAAGCCCTTATTGAAGTGACATCTTAGCTCACGTCTGGCGCCAATGCACTTATTTCGAGATTCGATGTTCAGTAAATCTGAAAATACAAATAAAAGTTTATGTATAGAATAATCATAACAACCATACAATCTCTATATCGAATAATGCACTGTACTTTTGATTTTTGTAAAATTACACCAAATATCTGCAAATCCAAATGTTTACACCAAAGTACAGTGCATTATTACACCAAATATCTGCAAAACAACCGTATAAAGGTTTTATTGGAAATCTCTAATATAGATTTCAATCGAAAATTATCATATCCAAAAACCTAAAAAGCTAAAACACAAATTAGATACAGAGTTTACCTAAGAGATCCAAGATTCTGAACCTAATAAACCAACCTGCTGCTATCAGAAACAGAGGGATAATACACATCTCAACAAAATTATACCAGTATAGATATCCATGTTGGCCAATCTTACTCATTTTTGGCCAGCATGGATCAAAATGCAAGTACTGATTACTGCATTATAGCAAGTGCTAGGTTTGTGAATAAATCCATTTGTCAAAGAGTTACAGATGTTTCCATCTGGCATTATTCAAATTCCAGAGGAAGGGTTGGAGGCCATTATATATGCATATATATACCATTATATATAGTATATATATGCAGTATACATACTCGTATGCTACTCTGCAGTACACTGCATATATATATATAGCAGTACACTACATATATATATATATATATATATATATATATATATATATATATATATATAGAGAGAGAGAGAGAGAGAGGCAGGCTCCTGTGCACACTAAGTTTGCACATTACTTTTTTAAAGTAGTAAAAAAAATATTTTTGATTGCTGGCGCACACCAATTTTTTTATGTGATATTTTAACATTTCAACGGACTCACATAAAAAAAATTAGCTGAAAAAAACTTTTTTTGCTATTTTTAAAAAATCGGTCAAACTTTCGCAGTTTTTAAAGGGCTTAAAAGCATAGAAAGTTTGACCGATTTTTTAAAACTAGCAAAAAAAGTTTTTTTGAGCTGATTTTTTTTATATGGGTTCCTTGAAATGTTTAAATATCACACAAAAAAAATCAACTCAAAAATATTTTTTTTACTACTTTAAAAAAGTAATGTGCAAACTTAGTGTGCACAGGAGCCTGCCTCTCTCTCTCTCTCTCTCTCTCTCTCTATATATATATATATATATATATTGCAGTATATATATATATACTAACGGAATGCCCGTGCCTGAAGGCACGGCAAAAATTTCGAAAGCACGTAATTACAAAGTGATGAAAATTTTCGAAGTACATAATTGCAAAACGACAAAAAAAGAGTAATTTATAACAATTGGCCATAATCTCCTTTGTTTATAAACTATTCACCCTGCTTAACAAACAACAAATAGTCCAACAACATTCAAATAATCTAAATTCATCAAACAAATTCACAAATACTATTTAGCGAGAACATTTCTTTGTTTAAAAAAATAGAGTGCCAAAGTATTAAAAAAATTGGGCAGAATCTCCTTTGTTTATTGGACTATACACCCTTCTCAAGGGATAACGACAAATCCAACAATATAGAAAAAAAATCGCAAGTTTTGTCATAAACAAATCCATCTTATTCTTTTTACATACCGTAAGCTTTGTCGTAAACTTCTCTGTGACACTTATTCTCCCAAGTATGTCTATACATAACCATCACGGTGATCTCTTTACGCACCTGATAATTACAAAGAACCGATGAGAATGAAGTTGGATTATTTATCTTTACAAAAACAAAAGAAAACACAAATCCCATGTATTAGGGGGCACTAAACACAGTTCAATAATTATCTCACGAAAGAAACACAAATCCATGATATTTTAATAATCCAAAAATAACAATTGATGGTACCAATTCTTCCAACAAAAACAACAATATGAGAGGGGGTGTTTTACTGTCAGAGTATCACTTTATTTCTGCCTAAATTAGATAACTTTCAAACTATTATGCATGTATTGAGTCGTGGTCTATAATATAGAGAATGAAAAATTCACTTCAACAACAAAAAAGAAAGAACTATATTGAATACGATTGTTAACAATATGTAAAGTTATTAATTTTACACCTTACTTGGTGCCTACTTTTCAACAAATCAGTATTGCCTAAAAAAACAACATAAAAAAGAAAAGGTGTATACCTGTTTGGGAGGTTCAACTATAATCAAGTCATCTGCAAAAGAAAAAATAAATAACAACAAATGAAGCTCGCATTTTAAATAAAAAGTGATATGTAGGGCATATATGCATATATGCATGTTCATATATTCCATATGCATATTGTCTAAATTCATCCAAATTGTCTAAATTCATCCAAATTGTCTAAATTCATCAAGTAAATTCACATATAAAATGAAATATACAATATTCATCAATCAAAATCATTGCGTCTCAATAAAACAAAGTGTCAATTTTTTAAAAAAATTGGGCATAGTCTCCTTTGTTTATTGGACTATCCACCCTGTTTAAGGGGAAACAACAAATCCAACAATATAAAAAAAAATCCCAAATTGGATGTAATCCAACAATATAAAAACATCTACAAAGTCTCACATATTGATGTAATTCAAATAATAGGAATAGGGAAAATTGGATACAAAAATGGGATTCAATAAACATCATAAAAAGTAATAGTAATTATCCATTCCAATATGGAGAAGATTTGGTAACAAACAATTAATAACTGCCCCAAACATTATTTATAAAAAAAATGTACCTGAATACGTGTTATTTATGCAAAATAATTGCTTAAATGAGTTCAGCTTCCACCTGAGATGCATCATAAAGAAAAAAAGTAGTAAGCCAATAACTAAAATACACGCCAAATAAATTAAATTAGAACACAAAAAAAATCAAACTTAGATGGCATTACCAGAAACACACCCAATGGTTACCTGCAACATATTCATTATATAATGACATAAATCCACGAATTTCACCAAAACATGACCGAAGAATTTAATTTGGTTTGATTTAACTTGTTCACTCTCTTTGTATCAAATCATATATTTTCTAAAAGGTTTCCCAAAAAAATTAGTTGATTATTTTTTCAAGCATGAGGAATTTAACATATGAAACAAAAAATCTTCAAGAACTACTAAATTCCTAAATTATAAAAGCAAAAATAGAAACTAACAAAAATTATTCAAAATCAAAAAATACTCACAGTATTGGAAGTAATCTCTGAATAACCCAACCCATACACTATTGAAAAAATAAAAAAACACTCCCAAAACTAACAAAAATTATTCAAAATCAAACCACGAATCAATTTAGCAAATTATAGAACCAAACCAAAAAAAATGCCTCTAATGTGATCAAGAAAACCCCCAAATCTAATTTCAAAACCCTAAATTCAAGAATATCAAAATCTTAGTGGGTGCCCCAAATCTAATTTCAAAACCCTAAATTGAAAACAATCTCAGTGGGTAACCCATATTTCTAAAGCAATAGATCTGAATGACAAATAAATCGAACAATCACAAATTTAGAAATCGCACCTTGAATCATTGAAGACGCAAAATCGTAGCATCAATGTGTGTGTGTGCGTGATCTGTGTGTGTGTAGATCTGTGTGTGTGTGTGTGATCTGTGTGTGTGTAGATCTGTGTGTGTGTGTATGTGTTCGTGAGTGATCTGTGTGTGTGTGTGTGTGTGTTCGTGAGTTATCAGTGTGTGTGTGTGTGTGTGTGTGCGTGCCTCGGAGCGTGGAGGCAGGGGCGGCTACGCGCCGGAGCGGGGAACTGGGCGGCGGTTGAGAGAGGGAGGGGGAGAGAGGGAGGCAGCCATGAGGGGGGCAGAGGGGAGGGGAGATGGCAGAGCAGGGGAGAGGGGAAGCGGGGAGGGGAGATGGCGGAGAGGGGAGAGGGTTTGGGGCAGCGGGGAGGGAAGAGGGTGGGGAAGGGGAGAAGGGTTGGAGCAGGGGAGAGGGGTTGGGGAATCGGGGGTAGGGGAAGGAAGAAAACGGGGGAGTGAGTATTCAAGTTTTTTTTTTTTGGATTGTGCCATGTCACAATGGGTATAATCCCACATGGCACAATCCCAAACCATTAGATCGTCCCCAAAAAATTGCTCCCAACCGTTGATTTTTTGGAACAGTAAAACACCCCCCTCTCATATATATATATACTACTGTACATATATATATATACACGGTCGGTTCCTACGACTCACATTGGTCCCGTGCGAGATGTTCGTGACTCTTACGGGACCGTTTTGTGTTCGTTTTGCGTTTTCACCATTCGATGGCATGTTTTTATGTTTCAGTCAAACTTTTTACAAATTTACGTCGTACACTCAAATCGGGAGCGCCGTGACTACGCGATCGGTTCCTACGAGTCGCATTGGCCCCATGCGAGGTGTTCGTGACTCTTACGGGACCATTTTGTGTTTGTTTTACGTTTTCACCCTTCGATGGCATGTTTTTATGCTTAATTCTAACTTTTTGCAAATTTATGTCGTACACTCTAACCGGGAGCCCCGTGACTACACGGTCGGTTCCTACAACTTACATTGGTCCCGTGCGAGATGTTCGTGACTCTTGCGGGACCGTTTTGTGGGTGTTTTACGTTTTCACACTTCGATGGCATCTTTTTTATTCTCAAGTCTAACTTTTTGCAAATTTACGCCGTACACTCAAACCAGGATCCCTGTGACTACCCATTCGGTTCCTACTATTAACATTGGTCATGTGCGCGGTGTTCATGACTCTTACGGGACCGTTTTGTGGCTTTCAACCTTCGATGGCATGCTTTTATGCTTAAGTCAATTTTTTTGCAAATTTAGGTCGTACACTCCAACCGGGAGCCCCGTGACTATGTCGTCGGTTCCTAGAAGTCACATTGGTCCCATGCGAGGTATTCGTGACTCTTACCGGACCGTTAAGTGGCTATTTTAGATTTTCACCCTTCGATGGCATGTTTTTATGCTCAAGTCTAATTTTTTGCAAATTTGCGTCGTACACTCAACCCGGAAGCCCCGTTACTACGCGGTCGGTTCCTACGACTCACATTGGTCCCGTGCGAGGTGTTCGTGACTCTTACGGGACCGTTTTGTGCTTGTTGTATGTTTTCACCCTTCGATGGCATGTTTTTATGCTCAAGTCTATTTTTTTTGCAAATTTAGGTCGTACATTCTAACCGGGAGCCCCGTGACTACGCGGTCGGTTTCTATGAGTTACATTAATCCCGTGCGAGGTGTTCGTGACTCTTACCGGACCGTTTTATGGCTATTTTACGTTTTCACCCTTTGATGGCATGTTTTTATGCTTAAGTCTAACTTTTTACAAATTTACGTCATACACTCAAACCGGGTGCCCCGTGACTACGCGGTCGGTTCCTACGAGTCACATTAGTCCCGTACGAGGGGTTCATGACTCTTACGAGACCGTTTTAAGGTTGTTTTACATTTTCACCCTTCGATGGCATGTTTTTATGCTTAAGTTTATTTTTTAACAAATTTACGTTGTACACTCAAACCAGGAGCCCCGTGACTACGCGGTCGGTTCTTACGAGTCACATTAGTCCCGTGCGAGGGGTTCGTGACTCTTACGGGACCGTTTTAAGACTGTTTTACATTTTCACCCTTCGATTGCATGGTTTTATGCTTAAGTTTATTTTTTTGCAAATTTACGTCGTACACTCAAACCGAGAGCCCCGTGACTACGTGGTCGGTTCCTACGAGTCACATGGGTCCCGTGTGAGGTGTTCGTGACTCTTACGGGACCGTTTTGTGCTTGTTTTACGTTTTCAACCTTCGATGGCATCTTTTTATGCTCAGGTCGAACTTTGTGCAAATTTAGAAAGTATTCTCAAACCGGGAGCCCCGTGACTACGCGGTCGGTTCCTATGAGTCGCATTGGTCCCGTGCGAGGTTTCGTGTCTCTTACGGGACCTTTTTTCTGGCTGTTTTACGTTTTCACCCTTCGATTGCAAGTTTTTATGCTCAAGTCTAAATTTTTTGCAAATTTATATCGTACACTCTAACCGGGAGTCCCGTGACTACACAGTCGATTCCTACGAGTCAGATTGGTCCCGTGCAAGGTGTTCGTGACTCTTACCAGACCGTTTTGTGATTGTTTTACGTTTTCACCCTTCGATGGCATCTTTTTTACTCTCAAGTCTAAGTTTTTGCAAATTTACGCCGTACACTCAAATCGGAATTTTTTATGGATTATACTTGCACTCGATTATTTTGATAGTCCATGCTTAAAGACTATATTTTAAAATTTAAAAGTGAACTTTTTAAGGGAATATGGATTTTAGTCGTCTACATTTAGAAACGTTAAATTTTATTGTGAACTTAACCGTGCTATTTTTCGAATTAAATACGACGAGAGTCAGTTTAATTTGAGTTATAAAATCGGGAATGACGAGTTTAAATTATTACATAATATTATTTAAATGTGATAAATGGATCTAACGTCCTACTTTTCACTCTCACTGATTATATCTTTCGTAGTTGCACTTTTTAATTATGTTAGCTTTGTTTAATATTACATCTCATCTCTAAATCCATTTAGTCTAGTTGGAAAGTTACAATTATTTTGAACGAAAAAATTGACAAATCTTTGTAGATTCGACCCATACTTACACTCGCTATAATATAATAACTCGTGCACTTGCATTATTTTATAAATTGACAACAACAACTAGCTGACCTTTTTACCAAGTTACTTCCGAAAGCAACATTTCAAAAACTTGTGCCGACTTCACCAACAATCAATTTGAGATATGCAAATCAGAGAGAGCTCCTTTCCAGGTGAGAATCAGAAATCATGCTCTTTTGGAACATATGTGCGATGTACTTTTTTTTCATTAATTGAATTTTTTCCCCATTGAATTTTTCGTGTAAAGGTTTGAACGAGGCATCATTAAGCACGTCCAACACATATTCAATGATAACTCAAGTTGTACTTTTTTTCTTCACTTTGATTTTTTCGACTGAATTTTTCCTTAGTAAAATTTTAATAAGACAACAATCATTGAATGATGAATATGATTTACATCCAATGAGGAGGGTTAAATAATGACTTTTGGTGTGAATGTCCACACATCTTCCATTTTTATTGGGATACTTCATCATGTTCTATAAATACGGTAATACCCAGATGAGTTTATGAGTTTATACACATTAGGGGAAACACAATATTAGCTCTCTAATTTATCTGTCATTTATTTTATAATAATAGATGGAGAAATATTATTATATCTGGAGGGAACCACGTGTTCATGATCAACACCAATAAATATTATACCGGTGTGATACATGTCCCAAATACTTCTCACTAAACGACAAATATTTTAAATTTGGTGTTGAGTACGAACAAATGGTGACCTCCACACATGATAGTATATATCTCCTTATGATGCCAAACAAATTGCCAACCGTTTTTTCTTTTTCTTTTTTCAAACCAATAATAAGAAAGAAATATAACAAAATTAATATAACTTTGAACTCTAGGTTCTTCGCTACAAGTGAGTCATAAAAGTCTCTTGACAAAAAAAATTATTTGTTCGAGTTTAACACCCCATTATATATCGTTATGTCCGACTTGATATTGACAGAAGATGTATTAAAGTCGACTAAAAAAACATAGCGAAATGTATCAATGGCGTGAAAAGGAACATATAAAACCCCATGCGTTATTTTTTTTAAATCACATGAATGGCACGTGACCACTAATTCTAACTGCAAATTTAGCGGAAGATGTACTAAGGTCAATAAATATGAGTGATAATAACAAACCCCTATTACAAAGGTATCTAAGTTTCGAAGACCCAAAAAAGGAAAAATAAACAAATGCTTTTGTGATTAATAAGATGACAATAACAAATTTACATATTTCTCTATACATTCCTCTCCCCCCATCTTTTATTGTTATTTGATCCAATAATTTTTCTAAACTATTTGAGGTAACCCTCTCCCTCTCCCTCTCCCTCTCCCTCTCCCACTCCCTCAACCCTCTCTACCTTAAGGTGGGTCTAAGAAGATAAATTCAGGTGCAAGAGCTATAATAATGATTTTTTTTTTACTTTGCCCCCTGAGATAATGTTATAATTAGACATAACCCTCGCTTTTCAAAATGTTAGATTTACACCCCCCTCAGGCACGTGCAACATTCCGCTTGTACTTTGTGTGTCACCCGCTTGTTACGCATATGAGGGGTAGGTCAAATTATATGAAAATTGCAGGTTTATATCTAATTGTGGCATTATCTCAAGGGAAAGGTAAGAAAAAAAACTTAATAATAAATAAAAATATTTATATTTTTTACTTTTACCCCCTAAGATAATTCGGTATTTAAAGATGCACCTTACATGTTCATTAATAAGATTTCTCCTGCATTAACCCGCTTGTACCTTGGGTATTATCTATCGCATGTCGCGTCCCCGTGGGGGGATTAAGTCTAATTACTAAGCATGTAGGGGGCTATCTCAAAATGTCAAATTATCTTAGGGGTGATAAAGTAAAAAACAAAAAATTATGTAACAACAAACTCAATGCAGCAAGTTATTCCAACGTAGTTTAAGAATCTCATATGCCTCAGGACACGGAATAACCCGCAACCCACTTATTCCATCAACGTCTTTTTCTGTTACAAGACCCAGCCTCATCAATGTGTCCATAGCCTTATCGACTGGCATTTCAACCTGCATATATGCATACATCTCAAACCAATTATCAAATGTGCATGGCTATAGGTACTAAATAATTTTGCCTTATTTAACTACCTTTTCTTTAAAAGCTTTATACATAAATTTCTCGCATTCGTCTCCAACACTTCTCGTGCAAGTGACCTGCAGGTTTGAATAAGTTTGTGATATATGCAGCTTAAATGTTGCTAGGAGGATTGGATATATCTCATTGACATTGAAAGGGCAAAAAATACAAATTTAACCTATATATCCCAGGGCGATGATAGCCAGTTCAAGCAATACAAATTTTAAAGAGGCAAGAGTAGGCCTGTATTTCGGCTAGATGGAGAAAAAGGGTAGTTCAGGAAAAAAAATCAGTTCCAATTTCAAAATGTTCAGAAATCCATTTTTATCAAATTGGAAATTTCAGAAATATTGTAAATTGCAATTTGTATCTAAGAAAATGTTTGAAATTATTTTGCATATTTTAGTGGGCCTTAATATATTATGATAAATTTACCATGTATATATTTTCTAACTTTATTAATTGGTTTTTACATCGCACTAGATTTAGAAGTCTGTCCCAGTTCGTTTAAGAGATAAAATGTTCCATTGTTAATAGTCATATAAGTTTGAATACCTCAAAAGTACTATTATTGCATCATAAAAGAGACCCATGTTGATTTGGAATTGAGAAACTAATATACTAAATCATCTTATAAAAAAGAAAGCATGACAATTCTTAACTTTATGGTCTAAGGTCGCTTGCCGATTTGAGCTATGTACCTATAGGAGGTTAATGAGTTGTGCGGTAATTGTAGGTACGAGTGTACTGGGGTTCCCTTATAGGACGAGTAAGGCATAACATACTTTCAAGGAAGTGATTAATAAGCGAAGTGGAAGGATAAAAAGATAAGGGAAAAAATGTAATCACCTTGGCACACGAGAGTAAGCATATTTGAAAATACCTCGGTTTTGTTCAAGCTCTTTTCTTGCTCTCGGTTTGTGGATATATATGTAGGCAAGTGCCCTCCCCAAGCTACGGTTGGTCCCGAGTTCGAGACATGGGAACAACCTCTCCATATGCGCCTCTCCCAGACCATCAGTTACAAGGGAGCCTTGTACACTGGGTACGACCTTTATATGAAGGTGATATGCCTTAGACCTCAAGTTTGTGGAGAACCAATCAGGTTGTTTCAAGAACATCAATGTGAGGGGACAAAGGGGAGAAATTTTTATTTTTTTGTGTGTGCTAGATGGCTGTCAAAAGGTTCAGGGTCATAAGGAGCAAATCTGTAAAGCTGATAAACATTCTGAGGGTGCTGCTAGTTGTCTTGTACAATTTGGCCGACTGTGTCTCATAGTTCTAACCGGCTGTTTGCAAGAGGGCTAGTTCCTACCGATGCGTTCTCTTTCATTAACCTAGGGTGGCCAGTTATGTAAACAAGAGAAGCCTTACATTCTATCCTACCAATCAACATTGCCTTAGTGCTCGTTTGGTATGAGTTTTTGTGGTTTCTGGGAATCCCGAATCGGTAAATTCATATATGCATTCTCATAGTTTCATGTTATAATTTTGAATCACTTAATGTGAATTCTTTTCCTAATGCTTTAACTTTACATGTGAATTACTAATTTAGATTCCTGGAAACTACCAAACAAACACTTAGTGCACATGGGTTGGCCCACTGGCTCTCTTTTATTTATACAAATGTTACCAAATACTCTCTCACCCTTTGAGTACCATGTTCCAGTTCTCACGTACCCTTTGAGTGTACTTTCGCATACCACATCTCCAAATCTTGGTGTCCCGAAGAGCAGAAGAAAGTAACAAAGAAAAGCGAGAAATAAATCATTTATGTTGCACTATTTTCTTGATTTTCTCCATCCGGAGTTTATCTACTAAATAACAATAATAATAAACGAGAGTTTTTGTGTTTCTGTGAAGTATATTTATGTAAATATACTTTATGTAGCACGAACCGAAATAAAGTCCCTACTAAGCCTAGCCCCAATGTCCGCGTACCAAGCACGGTAGCATACCACATACTGGTACCCATACCAAGCACCAAAGCATTCAACATTCCAGGTAAATTTGATTTATAGTACATATTATCTAATAAAAGAAAAGAAATAATGCCTATGAAGCATGCATCAAATAACAAACTCCCAGAAATAAAGGTAAAAAATCCTGAGGAACATTGTATTGACTTAGTGCTAATATAGAGATACATGTAAATGAAATGAGAAGTGCAAACCTGGCTATTCCCTGCTTTGAGTAGGAAGGCATATGCCAAAATAGCCTCCTTGTACTGCAAAATGTCCAGAGAAATGAATCGAATAATTAAAAATAGTAAATTTGTAAAGTTTTTGGAACCCATAACTAGAAAGAGCATATAGGTTGTATGGCTCTCCTAGTCACTATCATACTTAACAGAACAGATAGTGTACCTTTACTCATTGGTGTAAAGTTGCAGAACCACAACAACCCGAAAAGAGTTATAAATTGTCCCATGATAAAAATAGTAAACTAATTCTATCCCCAACATACCAACGAAATTAACATACTGTGTAAATACTATTTTGATTAAGCACTGTAATTCTGTTTGTATAGCAGAAATTATAGATAAAATAGGAGACTCTCACTTGCTGCTGTCCAGAAGCATCCAGAAGAAAGTGAACTGAACCAAAGCCACTAGCTATAGTTTTCTCATAAAGTGTCCTGTTGACCAGAAGCTAGAATAAACATTAAAGACGTGCATATGAGAATTCAAGCTGCTTTGTTCTTTTCTAATAGGGATATATTTTAACAAATAGAACAATTGTGTGGAACTTACTTGATACCTATCCCATGTCTGTTTGTAACCCAATGCTATACGAGTGACGTATATAATTAGAGCACTGATTGCAACCACATCAAGAAATAATGCTGATCTGCAAAATTTGATTGGTGCAATCATCATCTTAATGAATGAAAATGAATTATGAACATAGAATGATTAAAAGTTATATTTCAGTAATAAGAAGCCACAGAAGGAGAGGACAAGTCATCTAGTGAAATTCACACTGAAGCACAGTTTGATATCATAGAATAACAGTAGAGAATGGAATGGGCAAGTTCATTTTGGGAAAAAAATAACAATAAACATCCAAAAACAGTCACTATAGGAGAACTATTTAAGCACGGGAACTAACTATGCAGTCTGAGTGCATAATAAGACAGCCTTTCAAACAATATCACACAGTATTCATTGACATACCTTGCAGTTCGATTAAGCTATTTGGTATGCTAAATGCATTGAGTGAAGGTGTGTGGCTAGTATAATGTGGGTTGAGAGTTCGAACTGTCCGAGTTGGTTCCGCTGTAACATTGCCCGTGCGTGCGAAGTGTGTGACTTGCAATTGTACATGATGTTGGTATTCAATGTATACGTTTTTCTTATCTAGGATGGTTGTGTTTTATGCAAGTATTATCATTAGATAAGACCATGAAAGATTTAGTGAAGAAAAAATATACGGATGATTAATTAACCTGATTAGTATGATAGGTTGATTCTTCTTACTGAGAATACTTCAAAATAGTTAAAGGAAGATCTCATCACCTTTCAGTGTATGATTAATCTGAACTTTAGGACGGCGATTATTAACATTAATTAATATGTGGTAACCAATTGTAATTTCAGAATAAAGACCCATCTCCTCCCTTCGGGGAACTTTCCTCCCAATCTTCCTCATGAACCCAGAGCATATTGAAAGGTCCCAATGCACATGGTTTTGGCCCCCAAGATGACCACGAGGATACTAAAAATTCCCATTAATTTTTCCCAAATTTGGATTGATAGGGGATCGGGTGGGATAATCATTTTTAAGGTGTCCCTTCCAGCCACAAACAAAATAAGTATGATTCCTTTGAGGAACGACAAAGGGATTTACCTTAGGTCTGGAATAGCCGGAGGGGTTGAATCCAAGAACATGCCGGCAATGTCAGGGCACTGAATAGGCATGTTATCGGAACGATGAGCAATTGGATTACCGGTATTGAATTTGGCCCTCATTTCCTCAATTGGCATGATCGAGAAAGCCCCAAAAATCCGGGGTCCCACCGCAGGAGCTGGGAGTTGGACCCAATCACGAATTTGGCGACCCTTGTTGTGAATCCATTGATTCAGATCAAAAGTGGCAGAGAGCGTTGAACGTTAGTCTAATGGCACCCGAGGGTGCTTCACGGGGCTCTTCCTTCCACCAAATACACATCGTCCCTAAAAGATAGATGTTGCTTGTCCCTGTCGAAACTGAAAGGGTGGGTAAGCAGTCCATTGCAGGGGTCCCTTCTGGCGATGGCGAGGAGTGTCGAGAGTCAAAACCGGATGCTTCTACTTGTCGCGGTGGGGTACGGGAGGTCGGTGGTGGGTTTCGATTAAAGGGAATAGGGTTGGATGTTTTCACGTGTGATCCAAAGGCAGCAGAAGGCTGGGATCAAGACCCGAGTTCTGTTTGTACATCGGGGAGAGATTTTCAGGGGTTTGCGAGTTCAGGGGTGGGGTTTTGGCCACCACTTATGAACAGAGAGGGTTGGGGGGCAAAGGGGAGGGCTGTCGACCCTTGCAACACAGTGTAGGAAGTTGTCCAAGGGGCTCATCTGAGGGGCCGGGAGTGTAAAGGGGCGCTGGTTGGATGTTGATGGAAGGGTTTGCGCAGGAAAAGCCGCCGGGTGGGAAGAGGGGAAAATCACTCTAGTTCTGACATTATCATACTTCGTTGGCTCATCATCCCACAAGCCATTGCTTCCTCGAATGCCACCATCCGACTTTCAGAAGCAACAAGATTTGTCTTCTTATCAGCCATTAATGGTGATGCACTAGGAGGACATACACTAACACAGACACGCTACCAGCATCATTTAGCTCTGATACCAATTGATGCAAACACCATTAATGATATTACGAGAAGAAATAGGAGACAAAATAAATATGAAATATTACTAATATCGGTAATTTTAAATGTTCTCACCATTACATCATTACCTATTTTTACTAAATGGGGTACACCAAGTAAAAGTCCTACAGTGTCAAAATGATGCAAAAGGACTAACACTCATCCTAGTATTCTCAAAAGAGAATAAACCTCTTTGTTACATTAACTACTAATACTAGCATGCTCAACATACATATACTGATTCTACTTTTTATTACCCTAATTACATCATCAAATCTATAGCATGATTTATGAGATCATCTCACAGAAGAAAAATATAATAAGAAATAATGTCGGAACTGATAGCATACGTACGGTGAAGATAATATGTCCTCGAATTTGTAGTTTATGAAGTACGCCAATAATCCCAATAGTGAAGCAATATCCAAGCGTACCTACATAGAAATTTTACACCATTTGAAAAAGATGAATAGCTAAAAGTTTTTGCAGTAGCATGTAAAAGATTTAACACAGAATTGGCAATTCAAGGTAGACCCAATTCCAACAATTGGCCATATAAATCGATACCATGTATTATATGTAATGATTCATTCATTAATTGCAACTGAACACACTATTAAATAGTCATGTTTTGTTACCATTAAGTGAATGGGAATGCACAACCAGAAAATGTTGTTCTTCTAATCAACCATACCAAAGGAAGAAATGGTAACACATAACTGGATGTATCCTGTTGTGAAATCCCAAAGGAAAGGAGATTATCCCTGGGGTTAGTTAAGAATCAACCGGGAATTATGAACCAAATTAACTATGACTCCTCGGGGGTATGTTTTTATTTGGAATTCAAATTTTCTACTAGAAATTTTATTCTTTGTCTATTAAAGGTTCGAAATAGAGGATAGCAGTGATTCACTATTGTATACAAACCCAACCATCTTAGCTTTTTGGGATCTGGTGGATGATTTTTTATTGTGCAGTCCTCGCTGTGTGGGTGAGGATTATAATGTAATTACATCATATTTTTAAGTCCGGAAATTCATTAAATTAAAGCTAGCATGAGAAGATGTGATAGGTTTATCCCACGGATCACGATTTGAGAGATATCCCATTGGTTAATGCTCAGTCTCTTTATATTGATTTAGATATATCTCATTCTCATTTTTTCATAAGAAATTATGTATATATTAAATTGAAAAAACAGATACGAAGAGAAGGGAACAAATGTTCACCATGGCACAAATTAAAATAAAAATAAAAAACTGTAACTCCACATCACAACCAAATACAATAGATACCAACTAATAACTTCTTCCCAATTTAGTAAAATTAGAGAAAAAAAAATATATATATATATAGACCGAGCTAACAGAAGACCACAATGATGTCATATACTTTTTTCTCTCCCACAAAATTCCATTGTTCCTTCCTTGCTTTGAAATTCTGAAACTTCTTTATAGCAAGACCGTCATAAACATTGCCATCACTATGCACCTTCAATGGCACTTCTCGTTTTCTTGTGAGTGTAGTATAGCACCACTTTTCGTAACAACATATCATTCCACTCCAAATTCAACAGCAAAAAAATCTCCATAAAAATGTTGAATAGGGTAGGGGTAATGAACAAATGTGAGATCCAGATTTTCCTCCCTCTATTGCACAACACACACCAATTGGATGACAAGTATTGGGTTTTTTTCTCGGGCATTTCAATTAGAACCAACAATGCTAGGAACTTTGCAATCCTATCTTCGTTAAAGGTTCTTCTAAAAGATAGGTCCCAAGAAAGGACACGAGGGTTATTAACCATATCAAATGAAGCTATAGATGTGAAGTGGTTGGAGGACACGCGATTTAAATGTGGGAATATAGACTTGGGGATGAGTTCCCATACATTAAGATAGAATGTAGACCTTTAGAAAGAAAATTCCAAGGATTCCTGTCGGATCCTTTATTAATTACCTCAGAGTCCTTTAATAATTGACTGTTCAAGGGATCTTTCTTCAAGATAGAGCTGCAAAAACCATTTACCCAACAAGGGTTTAATTTCTTAAGAAATGATCATAACTACCCAAACCTTGAATACCTTTTAGGTTTAAACATCACTCCATTTAAATAAGTGTTCCTCTTACTTTCCTTATTTTTACGCAAAAAGAAGTCTCTAATTCATTCTTAAATGTGTCACGTGGATTGAGGGCGCCAAGTGCCGGTATTAAGCGAGTAAAATATTTAAATATATTTATTTTTTTATTTGCGAGGTTATTTCCAACACTAGTTTAGGGTCAATTGCAATATAAACCCTGAAGTTTGGGATGGTTTCCAGCGTCTCACCCCTAATGTTTTGTTCTAATATAAGACTACTTTAGCCCTTTGAGCTTATAGGGTTATTTTAGTCTCTTAGCAAGTCTTTGTAAAGCCCCTATCTTGTAACATACATTTTAACACATTTACAATAAAATATTTCCTTCTTGTAATTTCTAGTTGGTATCAGAGCCTAAGGTTTAAACCTAGGGCTTTCTTATTCCGCCTTCTCCGGAGGGCGGCACACACCGCCCGTTCGGTTCTGTGTTTCTCCTCATTTTTGGAGCCCTTCCCCAAAGCTACTAAGCTGCTGGGACTGATGATGCACTACCGAACAACCGCCAACAACTCCGAACAACTTTCCGAACGGATCTGAGCAAAATCTGGACAGAATCCAAACGAAGCAGCAGTTTGGCCCTAAGTCCGCTTCTTTCGACTAGATCCGGGTCCATCTCACCAGCGTATTACCTCCGAACATCTTTCCGACCAATACTGGTCCTCAGACGACCACCGGAGAGCTTTCCGAGATCAGATCTGACCACCATTCAAACTTCACAGTCTGCTCAGTGGTGCCAACAAGCTGCCGATCTCACCGGAGGTAAGTAACCATCACTGGAATGAAGTTATCTTTCCCGGAGCTCTGGCAGGTCCCAAGTCTGGTCTTGTGCTGTTTTAGCTGAACAGTGTTCCCTCCTGTTGTACCATTCTGCCTTACAGTTACCAATGCTCTGATAGATTTCAAACGTGGCCGGCAAAAGTCGATCAATAGCGTCAACAGCAGTAGGGTGAAGGAGTTACCAGTTCGGAGGTCTGCCTGCTCAGATATGGACTTTTTTTGCTGCTTGCTACTGGGGAAACACTGCCAGCACTCTTAACAACTTCGCTGGAGGTTTGATCACCTCCGATCTACGATGAAGCTCAGCCAAGGAGAAGGAACAACCGCCGGAGTAGCAATGGAGGGTTCCAGTGGGGAGTCCAGCCCTCCAGTGAGGTTCGCTCCTGAGAGGCGACGCCTGGTTGGTGTTGGTTCAACCCCGACCTAGGTCTCTGCGTTGCCTCGAGGCATAATGACAATCCCCTAATAAGAGGGGTTCTAATTGTTGAAGAGAAGATTACAGGTGTTATTGGTGGGCCACACAGCTGCCTAGGGTTCTTTATTGTTTAGCATATTTTGTCTTTGGTCGGTCAGATGCTGTTATCTGGGCAAGCAGATTTTGCTTTAAGCCAACTTCAATTATTTGCTCAACATATGGCCACCTGAAATTTCTATTATCCCAAATCAGCGCCTGTATTTTCTGAAATTTCCACTTCTTCCCATGAAAGATTCGAAAATTATTTGCAACCTCTGATATTTACATTTCAGCCCCCTGAAATTTCAGAAATTCACAAATCAGCCCCCCAAACTGCTGAAAATTATTTTTAAGCTCTCGAACTCTGGAAATCTAATTTCAGCCCCTAGAATTGGAGACTTTTGCTCTTGGCAACTTCTTTCCCATCTTTGGGGAAGAAGATGTTGGATTCTGTATAGGAGATTTCTTCGATATTTTTGTTGAAGATGGTTGGGTGACTCACGCGCATTTTCATGATGTGGAATTGCATGATTTGGTTGATTTATTCCCACTCTTTGGGCATGTTGATGATTTTGATGGGGTTGGTTTGTTGGTTACGTATCCCAAGGAGGACATATTGCTTGGGGAGGCCGAGTTGGTTTGAGGGTATGTGGATCCATTGTGGACGACTTGGACTACATTTGGCACTATTGGCACTCTTCTTATCTAAATGTGATCTTGTAGATTCTTGCTACATTTTTTTTATTCATTGGGGCAGTGGCCTTCTTCTGGATATGTGAAGTTTTGTTTCTTCGGTGCTTATATGCAATTGAAGGTATTCTTCACTCATTTTTATCTCTTGCGATCTAGAGATTATTTGTTGTTACTTTGTTACATTTTTCGGTGGTCAATCAATTAGACTAAATTGAGTTGCTCTTCTGTCCATAATTATCGATTGCTCCGTTACATTTGCTCGGTTTGTGATCGGTTTGGTTTGAGTTGTTCGATGACATTGTGTTTGTCGGATTGGCACATTTTTTGTCTCTAGATCAACTTTAGATCTGTGGTTCAATTTGATTTGTTCGGTAGCATAGTGTTGGCCGAATCGGCCCTTTTTGTCTCACGAACAACTTCATATGGGCAGCTGTCATTTTTGGCACATGTATTATGATGGATGTTATTCTCACCTTTTTTGCGTTGCATTTTAGAGAGCAAACTGTTTCCAATTTCACAGCTATTTCAATTTGAGGAAGAGTGTTGGAATATCAGTTTTCTAGATGTTGGGATCTCCAGAGAAGACTTCATATGTTATGCATCGTTGTGGAGGTTCTTACCATGTTAGCCCTTCTATGTTTCAACTCTTCTATGGCAAGCTTGGTTTGGTTGATATCTACGCGCTAGCTTGAGGGGGAGTGTTGTAATATAAGGCTACTTTAGTCTTTTGAGCTTATAGGGTTTTAGTCTTTTAGCAAGTCTTATAAAGCCTATATATAGGCCAATCTTGTAACATACATTTTTACACATTTACAATACAAGTTATTCCTTCTTATAATATCTCGACAAGCTAATGGATTGTTGAGTCAGCCTAGTCAGTGGCACTAACGTGAATCATTTGAACCCTAAAAGAAGCACGTGCCTTGCACGTAACTTCTTATAAGCCCCAATTGATCAAATTGGGGCTTTGCACATTAGAAATTCACTATTCACCAGCCCTAATCTCTCTCTCTCTCTCTCTCTCTCTCTCTCTATATATATATATATATATATATATATATATATATATATATAATAATGCTCTTGTGCGGACTAGTCCGCATTTTAAGAATGTGGACCGGACATGTGTCACCTAACGGTGCGCCTAGAAATTATCGCCTAAATTATAGGCGCATTCTCTCTCTTTTCTGGGCTCACCGCCAAGTGACACATGTCCAGTTCGTACTCTTAAAATGCGGATCGGTCCGCACAAGAGCAAGAATGTATATATATATATATATATATATATATATATATATCAAGGTTCTAAAAAACGCGGGGCGTGATTGAGGCGTGGAGGCCAAGCCTTAAGCCTTAGAAGCCTAGGCGGGCCTAGGCGTAAAAAGGCGTGAAAAGGCGTTTAGGCCTTCTTAATATATTTTAATATTTTTTAACCATGACAAGGCTATTAGAATACAAAAATTGCACATATCATAAAAATATGTCTGAATATATGCAAATTAAAATACTATTTGATTATTTTGGATGAGATAATAGTCCGGTTTATAAAGAAATTCTTTAAAAGGCGACATCGTTTCATTAAAGCATTGTTGTTTTTAGAAAAAAGTGCGCCTTAAGGGTTTTACCAAGAATAAGGCGTGGAAAGCGTAAGGCGATGCGTTTCTCCCAAGCCTTAAGCCTAGGCGTGCCTAGGCGGGTTTTTTAGAACAGTGATATATATATATATATATATAGGCATAGGCTCAAGTGAGGTCCTTAAATGAGGTCCTTATGTGAGGTCCATAATAAAACAAAAGTAAGACCTTTAGTAATATTCTACTTTAGACCCCAATACATTTAGATAACGATTTTGCATTTTAAGATTTAAGACTTTAGAAATAAGAAACCCGCCGAATTCCGACCAAACCCCAATTCTGGTATCAGAGCCATAAGACGTTCCTTTTAGACATACGGTAAAAAGACTTTAATGCCCTTGGGATTTATCCCTCGCATTTACCAAGATATTTTTGGAACCAACCCAAACTACCAACCTATACCCATAACTGATTTAGACTCAGAAGGTTGTTTAACCACACACATAAACGGTTGTTCACATATTGAACATATCCCAGCCAAACACGCAGATAGTAGACAAGTTACTGCTAGTGCTATTAATAGCATAATAGACCAAAATAAGTGTATACTGCTTATATTAAGACAATTAATAAAAGACACTCATACCTTAGAAACAGAGATCAAAAATATCTCTAAAAGATTATTAGACATAGATAATCAAATCCAATAGACTTAGTCCATGTTTTACAAGAAATAAATATTAAGACTAATCATATAGAAGTCCTTAACAAAGACATTTTAGAAATTAAAACCTTCATTAAAAATCAAGACAGTGAGTTAATTAAACTTACTAAAGAACAAGCTAAGCTTATCCCTAGACTAGATAGTTATCTTCCTAATGGAGATAGTTTGATCAAACTGGAATGAGGTACCTAGAGACCTCTCTATTCAGACTTAATCAGAATTTTATCAAAGAATTTTAGAAAAAATAAATGATGATAGATTTTATTATAAGATAAATGAAAATGAGATTGCCAACGCGGCTAAAACAACTAGACTTATATTAGAAAGATTGAATTTAATTTCTACATCTATAGCAGCTACCCAAGATTATAATAGTAGTTTTGTTAAAGACTTGCATTTAGACTTAAAGGCTAAGACAGAAGGATTAACCACCTTCTACACAGACTTTGTTAAATTCCAACAAAATTTAGCAAATTACCTTAATAATAGGGAGAGCCACAACCTATCCAAAATGGATAGTATTATTAATGAACTTAGACTAGACATGGCCCAAGTAGAAGAAAAATACAAAGAAATTATAAACGGAATTAAGGCCGTATATAATAGACCATCTCAAGCAGAAATAGACTCTCCTTTTATTCTAACTCGTTTAGATAAAATTGAGAAAACTGTAGAAGCCATAGAAGTTAGAACTATGCAACAACTAGAAAAAGATAATGAAGTAAAAGACTATATCACTAACGTTGGTAAAACCATCGTTAATTCTCTAGCTAGACATAGTGAAGAAACTTTTGAAAAGACTAGAAAAGAGAATAGGAATTTTAAAGAAGAAATCCTTAATCAGATAAAAAGACAAAAAGATTATTCAGACTTCTTAGAAAGAATTGAAAAAAGACTTGAACAAAAACAGGTAACCACCTGTAAGTTTAAAAAATCCCCTCCTATAGAAACTAGAGAAAGAAATACCATAGGTAGACGAATCATAAATGACGGATTAGATAAGACTATCAAGATAGTTAGCTCTATCCCAAATATTGGACAGAGTAATCATATGCTCCAAAGACTTAAGGATTCATCCTCCAATGTTAGGACATGGTGGAAGGAGAGAAATTTCACCAATCCTCTCCAATGGAAAGAGTGGGGTGAAGTTGACTGGAAAATTGTTGAAGATTCCATGCATAATGGACAACTTCCAGCCATTAGATACATAGACTTGTTTAAAGAAGGTGCCACTCCTAAGACTCCCAATTATAACATGACTTACCATTGTAGGAATCATGTGTTAGACAAATCCTATACTGAGCTTTAAGTATTTGACTCAGAATGGCTTAAATCTAGAGGAACTGATAGGAAGTTCCAATTCCTAACCTTTGGACTCTTTCAAGCAAGAATCCAAGGATTACATAGACCTCAGAATAATATTAACATATTATGTTGTTTAATAGACAAAACATGGAAATTTTTTGGGAAAAGCCTTATTGGGATAGCCCAATTAGAAATGTCTGACAACATAGGATACTTTAATGTCATTCCGGCATTTACAGTAACTGTAGACACAGCCAAACATTTTAAGTTAATCTTATATGCTAGTGGCTATGAAGACTATATTATCCCAGACGCTAATATAAATATAGAATTCCAAAGCTATGTGAAGTTCTCCCAATTTCCTTATGAAGGAATGCAGTCAGGAATTCCTAGCGGTAGACTTAATGAAGAAATCTTAGTTAGAACCAATGTTTCAGACTATAATCATACTTACAGTATTAAGAATACTGGACCTATGAAAGAAAAAGCTAAGACCCTCTAGCAATTGCCAGAATTTCAAGAAACTAAGACTATACAAAATAAACCGTTGTTTATTAATCAAGACGGCGTCACTGGAAATGTTACCATCCAGTTTGGTCCTCCTAAGATTGTCAATAAGAATATCTAGACCGAAGAAATTAGATTTAGGAATATGGGAGAACCATAATAAATGATCCTTCAGAAGGAGAATGTAGTAGTAAGACTAGTGCTAGTTTACTACGACAAGCCCTGATAATTAGACCTAGAAGATCATTTGAACAAAAAGACTTAGTTAAAGAAAAAGCTAGGATCCAAAACTTTGGACATGAACCCTCAGAGTTGGATATGAAGACATTTAAAGATAACCTTAAGAAAAGTCATTCTGTTAGATTTCAAGAAAGAGAAAGATTTAATATGATAGCCCAAGACCGCATATTAAAATTAAAAGAATCTAAGAATACTAAAGAACTTCTTAGAAACTTAAGACTAATAGAAGAAGGAGAATAAAGATTAATGCCAGCTACACAAGTAGAGCCTAGTAAACAAGAGATAGGAAGTAGCAGTAGGCTAGAAGATGCTCTTAGACTTTTTAGTAAGCCAATAGGAATAAATATTCCTATTTACTCAAGCACCGTAGTAAAGACAAAACCTGATTATATAAAAGACTTTCCAACTAGTGATAAGAGTTTCACTCCTGTTAAGACTATGGCAAGTCAAGCCATAAATCCAGTAGGTATATACCTCAACTTAGACAATGTTCAAGATAGGAAGAAAGCCTTAGATGATTGGCGTAATCAGATGAACATGTGTTTCGCATCTAATGAACAATGGGATGCAAGTTCATGTAAACAATACGCTGAGCAATCCATTTGAGGTATTGCAAAAGATTACTTAGATAGTTTAAGAAAGACTACAGATGAGGACTCCTTAGCTAAGGTCGAGAAGATGAAAGAAAACGTAGAAGAAAGATCAATTGAAGAATATATTCAATTGTTCACATCAGAATTCATTGGAGCTGGACATCTAGCTCAAATCAATGAACAAGACCTAGCAAAAACTAAGTTAGCCCTCCTTAGAATTTGCAAATTAGATAAGATAAATGAATATAGCAATAATTACGAGCAACTATATTACCAAATTAAAGAATTTGGAGAGACCTTAAAAGATGAATACTTTAGAAAGATACCAGCCATAGGACAAATCCTAATTAATGAATATAGGAATTGGCCAGGTATAGCTGGAGTTAAGAATAACACCCTTGGTGAAAGAATCAATTTCGCCAAAGACTATATCATATCTAAAAGACGTGATATAACTCAAGGAAAGTTAATAGAAGAAACTCTCAAGCAGATCCCTCCGATCAAAGACGAAAGAGACATCGCTCCAATCCAATGGGGATGTGGAAGTGAATCTAAGAAATTCAAAAAGAAAGTAGAATGGAAACATAGGAAGTTTAAGACTAGACCTTTAGGATTTCCAAAGAAGTATAAATTTAGACAATCTACTACCTTTAGGGAAAAGAATCCTAAGACTAAGAAAAATAGATTTAACCAAAGAAGATACTTTAAGAAGAATAATAGTAAGTATAAAAAGGTTCCTAATTATAGGAAAGAAAAAGACGTAGCTCAATCTAAGACTGCTACCAAAGAATGTTGGACTTGCGGCAAAGAAGGACACTTTGCTAAAGACTGCCCTAATAAGAAAGATAAAGAAGGTATTAAAATTATTAATACAATATTAGACTATGCAGATCAAGAAGAATTAGATATCCTATACGCTATAGAAATATCAGACATAGAAGATGATGATAATACTAGTATCTATAGTGCATATACAGACAGTGATTCAGAAGACTATAGTGATACTGATGAGTATGAAGACTCTCAGGATACCCTAGACTTATATATGATGCAGACTGATCAAGGCGATCTAGATGATGAATATATAGACTTTGAAGACGCTTGGTATAAGTGTATATTAAGCCCCTTTTTAAAAAAAAGATGGACAGTTAGTAATCCTGAATTACTAACCTATATACCTAGATGTTATTTTGATGAAAGACATTATTGTACATTTGAAATGAAATGTAGCAAAACAGACTTTAGATGCGTAAAATGCTTTGAGGTTATACAGACAGAGTTATTTATGGTTTGTATTGTTTGTCAATTACACTACCATGAAGACTGTTGGAGAACTAGATTTAGAGCAATTTATACTAGCCAATATGACGCTCAAATAGACTTAGATATTAAAACATATTATCAAGACATTGATAAAAATATAGCCAAAAGATTGCAAGAAAATGAAGACTTCAAAGGAAAGAAAATTTCCTATGATTTAGAAGAATACCATTCTGATAGTAGTTCAGAAGACCAAATACCCTTAGATTTTATAGATAAACCTCAAAAAGGAATATCTATTTTAGAAAAGAACAATTTAGGAATTTCTACTAAACCACATGCTTGTTTTGTAGAAATATTTGTTCAACATAAAGATTATCCTAAAAGACTTTCAGCTTTTATAGATACAGGGTGCTCTCAGAGTATTTGCAAGGCTAATGCCTTCCCTGAAGACTATTTTCTAGAAAGTACTCAAGAAATCTATGGTAAAGTGGCTAATGGAGATCCATTTACCTTATATTTCCAGACTATTCCTATTTATTTTAAAGTAGGAAATCAGACCAACAAAACCATTAATCATCGGTTTTGGATCATGGATCCTCGTCCTAGTTTCACAGGAAACATTATTTTAGGACAAGACTTTATTAGTAAATATCATCCTTATACTCAGTATAACGATAAGATATTAATTAGCGATCAAGAGGAATTTAATATTAAAGCCCCTCTAATAGATCATAAGACTTCCTTTGACCTTATGCAGGTCAAGCCTAATTACAGACCTATAAAACATCAGAGTTCTTCAGCTGAGCATGGTGGACCTAGACCTACAACCCAACAAGAAGCCCTAGAAATTACTAAACCCTTAAAAAAAGAGTGTAAGTGTCCAGACCAAAAGTGTTATAAGCAAATAACGCTTATACAACAAGACATTTTAGATCAAGCCCAGCAGACCTTATTACAGATTCAAGCCATATCCAAAGAGAAGAAAATGGATATAGAAGTAGAAAAGGAAAAAATTAGGCAACTAGCTGAGCCTACTTGAGAACGCGTGTAATATCGATTTAAATTAAATTCGCAAGTTTCCAAGAACCCTTATTTAATTAGCGTCTACTTTTAAACCAAATAAAATCAACCCTTAAACATGCATCTAAATCAACCCATCAAATATAAAGCATGCGACACAAAGTTAAGGAAAAATTCCCGAAGGGCAAAACCTTTTATTTCTAGAACTTTAAAGAATTTACAAGACCATTGACTTACATACAACCTGATAATCGCTCACAAGTGTAACGCATGGTGTCTTCGGTAAACCTTCAAAGCAACGGCTAGAAACAGTGTGACACAGAAATACCCGCAGGTGTCGGTTCCTATGTCGGCGGCTGGAAGTTTCCCTTTCCAGGAGGGTAGCAATGAAGAAGAGATCGGCTTCTCCACAAGGGTTGAACAAACTCAAAGTTGTGTTCTTGGGTTACCAAAAAGATTCACAAAGGATTGGCAATTGTGTGAGGTGAAGACTTAGTATTTAGGACTCTGAAAATCGTCTTGAAAAGTCTTAGAAAACTACTCACCGAAGTTGGCTTTAAATAAGAAAACTTTGAGCCTAAAAAATCTCGAGCAGATCTGGCGAAGTTTATCCCAGGCGGACCGGTCCGGCTTGGGGGCGGATCGGTCCGGTTTACCAGATCGGTTCTTTTATTGCAGGCTTCATCGGTTCGCTTGCGGTCCGGGGTATACTGGATCTGCATCAAACGGATCGGTCCAGTTGAGGGCGGACCGGTCCGGTTAGCCGGAGCGGTTCTTTTATTGTAGGCGGACCGGTCCGGTCTGTCAGACTTGATTCCTCTTCTTCTTTTGATATTCGGATTCGTTGATGAATGTATGAATCTTGAATTTCTTCAACGGTGTAACGGCGTGCGACATAATAAATTGTTAATGGACAAAAATGTCCTTACAAATCTCCCCCTATGTCTATGCCGGTACATACATAAAAACAAACATCCGAATTATCAAACAACTAAAAATGCCTATACAAATCTACCCTTCCATGAACCCAAAACTGGAAAGATACAATTGAATAAGACTACAGCGTTTGCTCTTCAACTCTTTCAGGAATCTCAACACTTTTCTCATCAGGGTGTGCAATCCAATGATAATCCATGTAGTACCTACACAATGAGAAAAAGCAAAATACCAAGTGACATATCGAGTTTGAAATGAGATAAACATATATACCAATTTATGAGCAAACTCAAACTTTCAAATCTACCCTTTCAAATCTCCTCCATAATAAGATAATTATTTCTCCCCCTTTTTATGATGTCCCCAAATAGACAAATAAGACGAATGAATCAATCAAGCAAAATCGGGGTGTCACGGTATACAAAAAAAACACAAACTATTTTTTTTTTTTTTTTTTTTAATATTTCATACAAAGATAGGATACCAATATGAACAGTCATGGAAATGGAATGAATGGGTGTGAACACATTCGATAGGTAAATCAACTCAATCAATCATATGTGCACGATGCATACATGTACTCCTAACGAATGAACATCAAAGGTATCCTTAGGTGTAAAAGTTTGTTGAATTTAGATGACATCGTCTTATGCAAATCAACAAATCAAAGTCAAATGATTTCCACACCAATAACGTCCAAAACTATATAGCGCATTTTCAAGAATTTCAAGGACGTGCAAACCCGTTTTAAATTCTCCAACATACTCCCTCATATATATTTTGTTTTAGAGGTGATCTAAATTCTCAAACTTTGGAGAATTGGTGCAAAAACTTAAATGGCCCCTTTTTGGCATGAATATCTTTTTATTGCCTTTAAATTTTTTCGGGCTCTTTTAAACCTCTTTGGACCCGGGATAATAAAATTCCTCCATTTTTTAGGTCCAATTTAACGGTTGCTTAGTATTCGCAAAGGCTAAAGAACCTTTCGCAGCCCTTCCCCATTTTAAAATAAAGCACACAAACTCACAAAACGGTTTTTATATGCACAATTTCTTTATCAAAATTTATCGCGCTTGGTTCGTTTTAAAGACGGGATTGAAGTGAAAACACCCAACCAACATGTGATAAGACAAGCACAATAATCAAACAAATCCGTGCATGTGTGCAATAAAGGAAACATGAGTCAAACATGTAGGAAGTAACGCTTAATTACATCTTAATGACTCCAAACATTATAAAGCACATGGATGAATTGACCTATTGTCTCAAAACACTATCAAATAGTCACATGAAAATAATGGAATAATGTTGTGACTCGGTCATCCAAAGTGTTCATCCATAAATGGTGTAAACAAAATACAAAAATATTTTTGGATTTTCTCAAAATTTTATCAAAATAAAATCTTTTTGTATATTTCAAAATTTTCAAAATAAAACATACAAAATCATACATACTAGCAATAGGCAAACACTGACATCATGAAAATCACCCTATGCTAGTAAACAAGTCAAACCTCAATCATTAGGTGCGGAGGGGTTTTCCAAAGGTGGTGACAACTTATGAAAAACCTCCATCAATTCTTGTGAAGTTTTGACTAAGAACTTAACTTACTCACCTAAATGTGCAAACTCTCTCATGTAGTCTCCGGGAGCATGTAAAGTAGCATGTGTGGGTGCATGTGTGCCAGAAACACGTGTAGAAGCAAAACGTGACACATAACCCAACTTAAAGCAAAATTCCCTAAGGTGTCCTCTCCTCTTGCAATGGGAACCAACATAAATAGGCATAGGAACACCTCTCTCAAAAACTCTAGGACGCACTTTCCTAATAGGAATGGGACGCCTAGGTGGGTTAGGGTGAGACACATGTGAAACTGTCACTAAAGTGGGAACCGGCTCGGGTGCTAATTGGGAAGAAGAAGCACCGTCATGACTTATTCCTAACTTCTCACCTTTACCCTTAAGAACCACATTTTCAACATTCTTAGGTGCGTTCTCAAACTTGACTTTGACCACCCTGGCACGTTCGAGATCACTCTCGAGTTGGGATACACGTGTCGTCAGACTAGACAACGTGCTGGTCAAATCACACTTCTCCTTTCTCAAAACCTCCTTCTCTTTCTCCAAATCTAAAACCCGACGACCTAAATCCCTATTATACTTCTTTGTTTTCAAGGTCTCGGTGTACAAATCTCTAAAAGCTTTTTGGAGCTCACTTTCATCTCCACTTTCACTCTCACTTTCTCCCTCACTTGAAGCGCTCAAACCATCACTATCACTTTCGTGTGCACTATTGTGGGACAAGGTGGGTGTGCTCACACGACTAGAAAAAGCTACAAACTTCTCACCACTAGTCTCATCACCCTCACCTTCACTACTATCACTAAGTGTGACGGCATAGCAGTCTCTTTCCCCTTTCTCATTATCCGAGTAGGACACTCTCTAGCTATGTGCCCTTTCCCTTCACACTTAAAGCACCTGATCTCATCCTCCTTGTCACTATCTTTGGCCTCCTCCTTCTTTTTATTTTTCTCAAAAAAATTCTTTTTATTGGAAGAATTATTTTTGTTCATGTTGAGAATTTTTTTAAAAATGTTCGCAAATAAGGCCATATCATTAAAATCAAAATCTCCCTCAGAATCGGACTCACAAACTTTTTCTTTCTTTTTCTTAAAATGAGTCTTTAAAGCAATGCCATTATCCTTAGCCTTAATGGTTTTGGGAAATATATCAATCTCATAGGTTTGAAGATCTCCTACAAGTTCTTCCAACTTAAGTGATTTCAAATTTCCCAAAGAGTTCAAAACAGTGACTTTAGGAATAAAGCGTTTTGGGAGAGATCTCAAAATCTTTTTAACGACACGCGTGCTATCAATCACCTCACCCAAATTAAAACATGTGTTAACAATGTCCGACAAACGTGCATAAAAATCATCAAAGCATTCGGACTCAGACATAGTGATAGTCTCAAATTGGGTGGCCAAATTTTGTAATTTTTACTCTTTAACCGCGTTCGTACCCTCATGTGTCAATTTCAAAACATCCCAAGCCTCTTTAGACGTGGTGCACGTCATAATTCGGCGAAACTCATCAGGAGAGACAGCTCCAGAAATAGCACTCAGACCACGGGAATTAAAATTGGACAATTTATAATCATCTTCAGTCCAGGCTGACACGGGTTTTAAAGTGGTGATGTTATTAACAGTGACCGTGGGAGGAGTCCAACCATTTTCGCAAAGCAACCAAACACGCTCGTCAATAGATTTTAAAATCGATTTCATACGAGCTTTCCAGTAGGCATAATTAGACCCGTCAAAAATAGGCATCTGATTATATAAGTGCTCCATAGGAAAAAATGCGAATTTTCACAAAACTGATTTTTCAAAAAAAAATCAATATCACACGATTTTGCAGAAAATAGGAATACGCGATAAATTAGCGTCACCCGCTCTGATACCAATTTGACGACGTGAGAAGTCAAATTGTATCAAAAAAAATAAATCCTTGAAAAATCAAGATCACGTGATAAATTAGCGTAACCCGCTCTGATACCAATTTGAGAACGCGTGTAATATCGATTTAAATTAAATTCGCAAGTTTCCAAGAACCCTTATTTAATTAGCGTCTACTTTTAAACCAAATAAAATCGACCCTTAAACATGCATCTAAATCAACCCATCAAATATAAAACATGCAACACAAAGTTAAGGAAAAATCCCCGAAGAGCAAAACCTTTTATTTCTAGAACTTTAAAGAATTTACAAGACCATTGACTTACATACAACCTGACAATCGCCCACAAGTGTAACGCACGGTGTCTTCGGTAAACCTTCAAAGCAACTGCTAGAAACAGTGTGACACAGAAATACCCGCAGGTGTCGGTTCCTATGTCGGCGGCTGGAAGTTTCCCTTTCCAGGAGGACAGCAATGAAGAAGAGATCGGCTTCTCCACAAGGGTTGAACAAACTCAAAGTTGTGTTCTTGGGTTACCAAAAAGATTCACAAAGGATTGGCAATTGTGTGAATCAAAAACCTAGAGTCTTGGGCTCAATAGGTGAAGACTTAGTATTTAGGACTCTGAAAATCGTCTTGAAAAGTCTTAGAAAACAACTCCCCGAAGTTGGCTTTAAATAAGAAAACTTTGAGCCTAAAAAATCTCGAGCAGATCTGATGAAGTTTATCCCAGGCGGACCGGTTCGGCTTGGGGGCGGATCGGTCCGGTTTACCGGATCGGTTCTTTTATTGCAGGCTTCATCGGTTCGCTTGCGGTCCGGGGTATACTGGATCTGCATCAAACGGATCGGTCCGGTTGAGGTCGGACCGGTCCGGTTAGCCGGATTGGTTCTTTTATTGTAGGCGGACCGGTCCGGTCTGTCAGACTTGATTCCTCTTCTTCTTTTGATATTCGGATCCGTTGATGAATGTATGAATCTTGAATTTCTTCAACGGTGTAACGGCGTGCGACATAATAAATTGTTAATGGACAAAAATGTCCTTACACTACTTTAGGAGAAAATCCCATCGCTAAGTGGGATAAAGACCAGAGCTATTGTGAAATCATCCCTATTAACCCAGACGCCACTATTAATGGTAGAACCTATAAGAAAGGATACTCACAAGAAGATAGGGAAGAATTCAAGAAAGACATAGATGAAATGCTTAAGTTAGGCATTATTAGAGAAAGTAAAAGTAGACATAATAGCTTAGCCTTCTATGTTCAAAATGAATCTGAACGTAAAAGAAGGAAAAGACGTATGGTTATAGATTACAGACAATTAAATAAGAATTGTGAATTTGATTCTTATAAGATACCAGACAAGAATAATTTGATCAATTTAATTGAAGATAGAATTATATTCAGTAAGTTTGATTGCAAATCAGGCTTCTAGCAAATAAAGATGCATCCAGATAGTATTACTTGGACAGCCTTTAGTGTGCCCCAAGGAAAATACGAATGGCTAGTAATGCCATTTGGATACTTGAATGCTCCTCAAGTTTTCCAAAGAAGAATAGATAATATATTTAGACCTTATTTAGAATTTTGTCTTGTTTATATAGATGATATTCTTGTAGCCAGTAAGACCGAGATAGAGCATGTAGACCATCTTAAAAAGATTATTTTAGAATTAGACAAACATGGTATTGTTATTTTCGAAAGGAAAATGCAATTATTTCAGACTGAAATAGACTTTGTGGGAATGCATATTAATAAAGGAAAATTATCCTTAGCAGAACACATAACTAAAAAGATTCTTGAGTTTCCAGATCAACTCAAAGATAAAAAACAATTACAATCATTTTTAGGATTGCTTAATTATGCTGCAGACTTTATTAAAGACCTTGCTTCAAAAAGACAAAGCTTAACATTCAAATTAAAAGGAACAGACAAAACCAATCCCTTTTATTGGACTAAAGATGATTTTGAAGTCATAAGACAAATTAAAGATGCAGTCAAGAATATTCCTTTACTTGAACTGCCTAATGCAGAAGACCAATTTATATTATAAACAGATGCCTCTGACAAACAATGGGGAGCAGTATACTTTGCCATTGATCATCAGACAAAAAAGAAGAAACTTTGTAGACATAGTTCCGGAACCTTTACAGAGCCAGAAACTAGATACACTGCCCATGAAAAAGAAGTTTTAGCCATAGTAAGGGCAATAGAAAAATATATGTTGTTTCTTAGACCTAAACATTTTACTGTTTATACTGACTCTTCTTATGCAATAAAATTCAGAGACTTAGATTTGTCCAAATCAAGGACTAATAAACTAATTAGATGGCAACAATTGCTTAATGGTTATGACTTCTCTGTTATACATATTAAGGGAAGTAAAAATACCATTCCAGACATTATATCAAGAGAGCCAATGTTTGCTAACACTAATATGATTTCATGTTTTATGTTGCAAACAGAAGACCTAGAAGACATGAGTTCCTCTGGAACAAATAGACTAAACAAGGAAGACGTTGCAGACTATCTTAGACGCGTAAGACCAAATGCTGGTATAACGCAAAGACCGACTCATATTCAAGACTCTCAAGAAAGACCAATCCTAGAGAACTTTGATGATATCTTAGTTCCTCCTGGAAAATCTAGACAAGAGATTATTTCTCAAAATAGACTCATTGGGAAAATGTATTTTCCTCAATATAGACCTGACCAAAGATATCCAGACTTGATCAAATTCAGGCGAGAATTTTCGGAAGATGAAAATACTCTCATAGACGCTATATGGTGGAACGTCAAGAATAGACTTTGGATCGAGTTCAAACAAAATTTGGTAGCTATTGCCAGATTCATGAGAACTCAAAGACTCGAAGTTACCCAGCTCAGTGGTACTGTTGTGCCTAGACCTCAGATTCAGACTTATGCTCAGACTCTTGGAGAATCCTCCAAAACTAGACCTATTGATTTCTGTTATCAGAAAAAGACGTTTAAGACTAAGATTGTTATACCATTTGGTCATAATAATCTTCCATTAACTGAAGATTTTAAAAAAGAATCTAATAACATTATTGATCATTTTAATATGTTATTATCAGAATTAAATGGAGATGACTTAATGATTAAAGGTTTCTTCAAAGACGTTCCGAAAATATATCTTTTTGAAAAATCAGAAATGGCTCATATAACTCTTGCAGACCACGGGTTCATTGGACTCGTTCAGATAAAAGACATTGAAGACTCTGTTGTTCTTGGAAAAATAGTCCATGAATATATTAAGAAGGTTGAAGACTTCCTTCCTCTATTTGCTAGAATCTATCAGATTGCTCCAAGTTCCTGTAGAGGAATGAGAGTTGAAGGATTTAGACTTGTTAGATTTTCCAGTTACATATTTGAAGACGTTGAGATTTTATCAGAAGACGAGACTAAAGAATTAATCGTTGATAAGTTCAAGCTCCAGATTGCTCAAGCCATGGAGACCATAGAAGTTATGGAGTTATTGACAGGAGAAGACAGGTGGTACACTGCCTACCACAAAGAAGACCTGATAATCCAAGCTGATGAGCCATTCAATGGAAGGCTCAAGAAAGAATCCAAAGAAATGATAGAGATAGCTTTGCCAGCTAGCCTTAGAACTGTAGGTCTCATTGATGAATTTTTCAACAATGCCCTATCAAACCAAGACAAGGAAGAAGAAGACACAGATGAGACAAAGATGGGTCCCTCGTTAGTAGAGGAACTATTAAAGACTGAAGATGTTCTGCACTAGACCCCTGCATTATTGCAAGAAGACAAGAAGACTCCATAATACAGCTCAGACCTACCCCACATGGACCACCAGACTGATAAAGACTTTGTTTGATGCTCTTGCATTATTACAAAACGACGAGACTCATGATGAAGACTTGGCACGCTCCATCAGCTGGCCTTTCTTTTCAAAAAGAAAAAGGTTCCCAAATTATCAAAAGACGTTAAAAGCTTGTAGCCCGGCTGATAAGATTCTGAAGACAATGTTGCTTTAATAATTATATGCGTTCAACCGGATTGCTTTTGGTATCCGGTTACCAGTCATTTTGTAGTGCCCTTGATCTATAAAAGGGAGCGTCCATTTGTGTTTTAGATATCAGGAGTTTGAGAGTGAGAGATTGCTAGACTTCCAGTGTTAGAGAGAGAGTATGCTTGTAGAGAGTAATATGTATATGAGTGAGTAAACCTCTCATAGTTAGGGGAGAGGGGAGAGTTGTAACTACTTATGCTATGCAATAAAAGTGTTTTTTTTTCCAGAAATCTCTTATGTTAAGTTGTTATTTTTTTTCCAAATTGTCTCCAACTTTCTATTCATAGAGGACTATTGTGTGGAACCTCTGGTGTAGCACACAAGGTGTTATACTGGTGAACCGCCGTCAGGTGTCGATTTGCCGTGAGCCGTTAGCCAGGTGGGCGTTAGGCGTGAAGGCGTACAGGCAGGAAACGGGTCAACTGCCAAAATAGTGGATAGAGGTGCGACACATAAAGAGAGAGTTGTAGGAAGCCGAGACCGGAGAAGAATAGTATCAAGGCTGAAGAGACAAAGGGAAGAAGATAAAGATATTGCAGACCAGAAGGAAGGTATAACTCGAACGAAACCCTTAACTATTTTTACATATTATTGTTTTAAAAAAAGAATCTTATATGAGCTTACAAATCACTAAAGACTTTTAAGAATTTGTTAATCAAACAAGTTTAGACTTAACTAGAGAAATTCAAGACTGGACTCTTACAGACACTAAAGATAAAGAACTAATAGAATCTGCTTTAGTATATGCAGGTGGTACTTTTAAATATATAGACCAGATCATTGAGTGGTTAGGAAGAGAAGTACCTAGAATTGAAATAATTAGAACCGGGATCCGAGATCTCTTTAGACAAAAATTAAGAACTGAAGATTTTGCAGAAGAATTATCGAGACCTGAAAAATATCAAGAATACACTAAGATACTTGAAGAAAGCATAGACGTATTAAAATTTGTTAGACGTAAAAGGTTAGCTGAAACAAAGGCTACTTTAATTAGAGCCGGAGGAATCTGTCCTCTCCTTAAAAATGTAAAGACAGCTGCCCCTAGAACATACCGTAGATTTTTGTCATCTTATGGTGATATTAATTTAGACGAATTTATAGATAACGATATATTATTAATCAAATATATAAAGAAACTAGACAGATAACCCCACGATACCGTATAAGGTATTTAAGACTAGAATATTTTCCATCAAAACCTCTTCCAAATTCTAGACTTCCTGAAGAAATTATTTATATAGATAATCCTCGCTATTCAGAACTTCAATACGATAGTGACGGAAGAAGCCTGAGAAGTAGCAGTAGCAGTAGTCCTGAAACTTCTACAATTAGACTTCCAGATTAATTAAGTTTTAAAATAAGCTTAAAAGACTTTAGAAATCATTGGGGTAGAAAATTCTATTTCCTAAAACTTTAGAAAAAGACGAAAACATATAAAGACAAAGGTGGTCCCTAGGTAAGTTTTGGACTGTAGCTAGTCCGCATACTTGGTCCGCAAACTTGGTCCGCACTAGATCCACTCTCTCTCTCTCTCTCTCTCTCTCTCTCTCTCTCTCTCTCTATATATATATATATATATATATATATATATATTGAGCCTATTAATCTTCTTTTTCCAAGTGTGCATTGTAGTAATTGATTGAAAAGGACCCAAACTATGGTGAGTTCCACCATCTCCATTGCTACATGTCTTCCATTAGTTTTTGTTTCCATTTGGGTTTAACATATTTAGCCAAAATAAACACCATTGCTACATGCCTTCCATTAGTTTGTGTTTCCATTTGGGTTGAACATATTGAGCCAAAATAAACACCATTGTGACCCAAGACACCAATAAGAAACATTTAAGACATTTCACCCTCTTTTTATACCTCTAAATTTTGATCTCCAAATCACATGCGGTATTATTTGTCTTCTACTTGATCAACCCAAGCAAAATAACCACAACCCTGTCCACTTTGCTCAGATTAGAAGCCAAAAGATTGAACTAATCAAATTTTTATAAAACATACAAGGTTTAGCATCCCCTAAATCTTCTACCCGGATCGTTAAAAGTCCAAGAAGTTCTTAATATTGCAATTTCTCCACATAAACATAAATTCCTTCCATGACTTCCATGAGGGCATGAACCCTAGCTGCAATTAACCACAGTTGCAACATATTTATATTGACAAAAGACAATTAGGGCTTAAGATATATTTTACATCGCATGTGATTTTGGGTGGAGGAAAAATTGGATCCCAAACCAACTCAGGAAAGCTGTAGACACGTTAGCTCGAGGAGACCGAGTTATGGGGAGGGTCAACGATAACTCACATAAGATTTGATGCATCTTAAACAAAAGGGGATACATTGAAAATCACCCCAAATCGCAGGGTTTATTTTGTAAGTAACCCTTAGTTTTACTTTTTACTTTGACCTTTTTAAGGTAAAGGGTTCAAAAAAAAAATTATTTTTCGTCAATTTTCATATGCTTCCATAACAGCCCTAATTTACGTCAAAGGCGCGCCTAGGCATATGTTTTTCTTGAAAATTGAATTAATTGAGTGAATTTGTACACTCATTTGTCGGTGATGGTTTTTGTTTTAGTTTTGTTTTCAGACTCGTACTTATTGCCGGTGGTTGTCTTTTAGTTATTTTAAGGGTTGCACTTGTTGGATATTCTCAAGTGTATTATCATGTTAATTTATTTGTCATATTTCGAATCTAAACTTTTTTATATAATTTTTTTGACAATAAATGATATAAATAAGTTTTATGTTTAAATATATGAGCGATTAACCTTTGGCACCTCGGCGTGCCTTGTTACGTAATCAATTACAATGATATTTCTTTCATCTTGGATTATTCATTAAATCAAAGATGTATATCTAATACAACTTTTTATTGATGTTATGATATAATAACATTAATATATATTTAAAATATAAAGAAAACATTTTTTTGCATTTTTGTAAAAGTGAGCCTAGCTTCGATTAGACGCACACTTCGCCTTGCGCCTAGGCTCCAGGGACACCTTTGCGCCTTGCGCCTTAACCAACTATGCATCAAAGTAATAAATTTTCAATAAGAAAATTTTGCAAATCTTAAATTCGTAGGAAACTAACTATATTGTATCAGAAAAAAACGTTTGGGGAAGATAAAATGAGTGCTAGTACTTTCATTACACATGTAACAATAAGCAAATATAAGTCTTATGGAGATGGACTTGTTTGGTAAAAACATGTTATAGGATGATGACATTACCCCTATATTTAATAATTTGGCCGAAGCAAGTTTTAACTCAAAATTATACAAGCATTCACGAGAACAGAACCTCTGGAACAAATAATGCATTTGTATATAATTTCATACCGTGTCTATGATACGGAAAGATAGTTTCTTGTGTGGAAAAATAACCTGCATATATAAGTACAAGATATCAAGTTTATTTTCCTTATGCCGGAGAAAAAGTAAAACATGAAAAGTCACGAGCATTGCACTATAAACAAGAAGATGTTTAATGAAAACATTGATGGAAGTATTTTTACCTGTAAATCTGGAATAGGAATCCTCTCATAGATCTCCAACCGTAGTGACGGAATCTCAGCTTCTTCTTGGGTTTCTCTTTCACCCGATTCCTCCGTATAAAGTAAAATTAATTCTTGGAATGCTGGCTCCTATGGAAGTCAGTTTTTCTCACCAGGTTGAATATCATCTCATCATTGATAATTCTATATAAACTAGTATGCATGGAAATATTTATACTTATATATATATATACATGTACATAAATGCACAGACAGACAGATAGACTACCCACAGACATGATTATGAAAAATAATTTATAAGTAAGCAAGCACATTACTTCCCTTTTTGATTAAAATGGGTCAGAATCTTCAGACCAAGAATAACAGGAACTGGGAGAAAGAAACAAGGATAAAAAGGAAATAAGAGAGAAGAAAAAAAATACTAAAAGCGAATGGTGTTTCACATGGGTTTAACTAAGAGAAATACATTTTGAAGTTAATGTTGGAGGATCTTCAGAGAATCGAATGCAGCCATGTGGTTGTGCTAGAGAGAGTAGGCGTGGGGCTCTTTGAAAAGTATTCAACTTTTTTCGCATAAACTATATGACATAAAAATTTCCAAGGCATTCCTTCTTTGAATATGGCATTGTTTTGTGTAAAGACGAACAGATTTTTCACGGGAAAAAGTATGTTGTCACTCAATGGACCTTATGTGATCAATATACAGACGTGGACATCTGAGGTATGTTTTGAAATCAAGAATACGAGTACACCACAGATCGTAATTAAAGAGCTGCCAATCAATTTTTGGAAGAAAGAATTTTTTTAAAAATGAGAATGTATAAGGTTATTTTGGGAGAGGACACACAACAGATATGTGGCATAGATTCAAAGAAGAAATTGGATAAAGACAAAAGGAGGGTTAACTTAAGCAGCTCTAAGAAGAGTTTGTGACTTGATAAGGAAAGGATTAAGAAAATTTAAGAGATAGATAAGCAAGACTGAAAGGGCCATTGATGTGGATAATGCTTTTTTAAATTTGAAAAACAAAATTGGGCGAAGATGTTGAGTTTGTACCTGGTTCCATTATAAAAAAGTCCCAGATGTGAGGATCTCTTCAAGCCCAATTCAGGTCCCTATGAGGGCTCACACAAGCATTGGTTCTTAACTTTTTTATCCAAATCAAAGGTAAATAAATGGTCAACTTAACGGAAAGAACATGGGTTGATAAACAAGATCACCAAAGTCAGAATGGAAGTGGTTCAACTAGTGTACTCTAACGAAGAAAACTATCACTTGTAAAGATGGTGATGACAAAGATCAATCAGAGGCTAAAGAGATTAACAAGGAGAATCCAAATTTGTTGACCCTCACCTTGTGGGGGGTTAACATGACCCTCAGAACTCACTGGGAGAAATATTTAAAGTTACCGCAGTGGGTCCCAGTTTTTAGTACTCAAACCAATGGTGTGTGAGGGTCATGTTCGAGTCTCAACAAATTCGAACTTTAAGGAGGATGGTGGCACTATTATTTTGTCGAAAGGTGATGGTTTTAAAAGTCACATCTCCGAAAGCCCAATGTTAAGCATCTCCAATGCAAATATGGATTGGATCCCTCATGACTATGGACATGTCAGCTTGTCTGGAGACTTGCTTCTTATGCCGCGCAGAAATTAGTACTCAAAAGCAATCTAGTAGGTCAATTATCTACATAACAAAAATAGGATTCTAAAATAAAAGTAAGATGTTAGAGTAAAAAGGTAATTATTCCCGTGAGAATTACCTGAAGAATCGACTCTGAGAGAAGAATGGAAATTGCACTTTTCAACATTTTCCAGAGATCATTTCCACAGAATTTTCGCGTAGCAGGTTCCCATATATCACTAAGTGATATCCTCGGCAAGAAATTTGGCCTAGATAAACAATTATTACATTACTTACCAATTTCTCAGTTTACAATATATTGACAATTTAATCTACGTTAGATCCTATTCAGAGTATTAAGGTTTAGGATTTAGCTTAAAATCTCGAAAATGAGGGTAATAGTTCTCCCTGTTTATTCAGTGTTAGTTGGAGTAGTGAATAAAATACATATAGGGATGCTGATGCAAACAACATCAATGGGATCCAAAAGGAGACAAAAGCACAACTATAAGTCTGAAAATTGTAACAAAAAAACAATGAATCAATCCTTTTCTCATAACATCATGCCTATAATACAGGAAACTGTCAAAATGACTGAAAATGACTAAAAGGGCCTTCACTTACTCTAATATTTCCTAAAGAGAGGACTAAACATCTTGTATTAGATGTACTACTATCACTACTAACATACTCAAAACAAAATATACTAATTATATTTTAACCCCAAACTGCATCACTCTCCCCTTCTGAAAAAGAGTTCGACCACGAACCCCAAGTGTGGAAAGTTCAAGAGCTCAGGTAGTGCGAAATTGGAACAATTTTTTTTTTTTTTTTTGACACAAATCTAAATTTGTGTTTCATACTCTTAAAATTGTAGCCCATATCGTAAGCTCATAGCACCCCAATTGCTTAACCCCAAGCTTGCTTGCCTTTAAGTGGGATATAACCCATTTAGGCAAAGTCGCCCATTTACTGTTCCTCCATTGCAGGTCTTTTTAAAATCATGGCTTCCTGAGTCATCGCAGTGTGTGCGTGTGGTTTTTTTATTTTTATTTTTTTTTTGTGTGGGTGTGGGTGTGGGTGGGGGTGGGGGGGTCTTAGGGTTCAACTTTTCTCGTTTCTTTCTAATGACAATCGTTGGGGCCCTATCTAAGAATTGATCGCCAGTATACGCTGGCTCGTCTCTTCACCTCCATCCCTTTGATTCAAACCGGAGTGAACCTCCATCCACCAGAGTCGAAAACCAACGCAGACAAAGGATCGAACCCTCTAGGGTTAGCACATGAGACCACATCGACTTAAGAAATTTCTGTACTTGCATCGCATGGGTTTACTGGAGTCGAACCGACCGCCGGTAAGGGCTCACCAACGTTTTTCTTGCACAAAGCCTCCCTCTGTCCCATATCTCTCTTGTCTAATGTTCGAAAGCTGCAATGGGGCTGCGAGTTTGGGATTTTTTGACTTCTCAGGTGACTAGAATGAATTTTGGATGGGAGGTGATATTGCACCTGAAGCGCAGAGTACTCCGGAGATGCCGTCCAAAACGGGGCAGAGAGGAGGGTATCGAGACGTAGCGGAAGCGAACGTTTTTTTTTTTTCAGCAGTGGCTTGAAAATGGTGAAGTAGAGACGTAGGTGGGGATAATGGTGCTAGGGTTTGTTTGGGAGGGATTATTAAAGGAGAAGGCGGAGCAACTTTCTCCATTTTTGACAAAATCAAGATCAGAAAATTCATCACTTGAGCAATGGCTTCTTCTAAGGCTGTCGTTCAATTTTCAAAATTTGAGGTCTGATTTCTCTTCTTGGAACCCATTAATGGAGATGCACACCCACAGACACGAGCGAAATGAAAAAATAGGATTCATGTAGCCAACCCCAAATTATTAGAAAAAGGCTTTGTTGAGTTGAGTTGAATTGAGTTATACACCCACAGACACGAGGATTGTCGAGCTTTGATACTAATTGATGAAAACACCACCAATGGAATCCAAGAAGAGACGAAAACACAAGCACAAATCTGAAATTTGTATTAGAAAGCAAAATAATCAACCATTCTCTCCTCTTGAGAAGCTAGGCTTTGCTCTTCCCCTACAAATCGAGCCAACCTCCATTTTATCCCAAGGATCTGTCAAGATGTATACTTCGAAGAAGAAGATCCGTAAGGATAAGGATGTGGAACCCACTGCGTTTGAGGAGACTGTCGCACATGACATGGAAAACACGAACCAGGAACTTAAAAGTGAGATGAAATACCTTTACATCAACTTGACTCTTCAAATTGATGTCTCTCGAAATCGCAAGGCTGTTGTGATCCATGTTCCCTAACGATTGAGAAAAGGTTTTCGCAAGATTCATCTTAGGCTCGTAAGGGAACTTGAGAAAAAGTTCAGTGAAAAGGAAGTCGTCATTATTGCCACTAGAAGAATTGTGAGACCCCCAAAGTAAGGGTTTGCGGCTCAAAGACCTCGCTCGCGTACACTTACAGTTGTTCATGATGCCATGCTTGAGGATGTTGTGTACCCTGCTAAGATTGTTGGAAAACGCATCCGATACAGGATTGATGGGTCAAAAATAATTAAGATTTTCTTGGATCCCAAGGCCTGTAACAACACTTAGTACAAGCCGGAGACTTTTACTCTATGAAGCACGGACTCGACACGTAATACGTGTTTCGACACGACACGCGACACGTTATTTTTCCAAAAATTAGGATACGACACGCTAGGATACGTACAATATATAATATATTTTCAAATATAAAATATATATTTACATATATATATATATATATTAATGAAATAAAACAGATTTTTTTCATAAAATACATTATTAGAGCATTCTTAACATGAAATTAAGAAAATTGACCATATAAAACAAAATTCAAACACACTTTAACATTAAAAATCATAAATAAGGCAGAATCATAATCACATAAAATAAAAAAATAAAAAATAAAAAATAAAAATGTGTCCTTTTTACGTCTCCTAGCGTGTCGGACAACGTGTACCAGCGTGTCGGCAATGTGTCCAGTGTGTCCAAACATGTCCCAGCGTGTCGGCAACGTGTCGAAGCGTGTCAAAGCGTGTCGCGTGTCGGATTCGTGTCAAAGCTGACTCGTGGCTTCCGGGAGAGTGTCGGTGCTTCATAGCTTTCACTAGAGTTTACTGAAATCTTTCAAGGAAAGATGCTGTCTTCTAGTAGCCCATCATTGATGCTTAAAGATTTTCTTGCAATGAGCCTTCTTGTTGATGCTTCTATTTTGTTGAGCTTTTCTCGAAATGCTTCCAAGGTGAAAGAGCGTGCCGTACGTGATATCGATTCAAATAAATTCACAAATTCCCAATTTAAACTTATTTTACTGGAGTCAATTTTAAACCAAATTAAATCAGCCCCTAAACATGCAACTATGTGTGTATGTCAAACAAACACAAATAAAATTACTAACTCGCAGAAAATTACTAACTCACAGATTTCAAGAAAAAATCCCTTTCCGGTAAAACTTTTATTTCACTATAATACTTACAATGATTACAATGAAATCCGCAATGAGTTAACCGCAGAAAACCCACATAGACCGCAACCTAGAGTCAGCAAGAACCGCAGCTTCAATTCAACCCAGGAATACCCACGAGCACTCCCTATCGACACGTAGTCGTCTTCAGCCCAGTACTCCCCTCAAGATCACCTAGATCAGCAGTAGAGATCTTCTCTACAAGAGAAACTTGTCACAAGATGTGTTCTTGAGTTCCAAAACAATTCACACAAACTATTGGGATCTTGTGAATTGAAAAACAAAAGGGATTAAAGCCCTAAAAGAGAAGACAAACGTTTCTGCAATAGCAGTTTTCGTAAAACAGTAATCTCAGGTCTTCTGAACAAAAACGAAACTGGAAAAACCAATTTATAGAAATCTAATGCGGCAGGTCGCTCGAACAGGGACACGCGTCGCTCGAACGAGCTTCGCGCGAGATCCTCATATCGTTTGAACGGCAACCCCTATCGCTCGAACGATCTATTAAAAAATTAATATTTTTCTTTCGCCAGAAAATGCTCCGCCTTAAAAAAATATTTTTGGCAAAAAACTCAAAAAGTTCACTCCAACACTTAAAAAATATCCCAACTTTCTAAGTGAAATGCTAAGGAATTAAAACAAAAACTTTACCAAATTTATCTCGCATAGGCTTGAATGTTGAAGAACTTTGATATTCGGATCCGTCTTGATGCTTGAATGATCTTGAATTATTTTCGACGGTTGTAGCGGTATATGACATACACAATTGATAACGGACAATAAAATAATGTCCTTACAAATCTCCCCCATGTCTATGCCAGTACAAAATAAAAACATCTGAATTATCAAATCAAAACGCCCATACAAATCTAGTACCCTCCCATGAACCCAAAACTGAAAAGGTACTAAACATGTAAGTAACAAACTTTTCTTCAATATCTTCAACTTCAAATCTTTAAGCTTTTCTCATCAGGGTGTGCAAATTAATGATCTTCGATTTTGTACCTACACATATGAGACAAAGCAAATATCTTCGTCACGCATCGAGTTTGAAATGATATAAGACTAAATCAATAAATAATTAAATCTCCCCCATAATGGAAAAACTCCCTCATAATTAGTTCTCCCCCTTTTTATTTGACCGAAATAGACGAGGAAACCAATAAACAAAATAAACATGGAGTTGTCACGACAAAAATGCATAGCAAATATGGATCAAACAACGCTCATGCAAAAGAGTAATTCAAAAGATTCCACAAACTATTTTTTATTTTTCAATTTTTCATACAAAAATGCAAAAATAATTTTTACAAAAATCACACACCATGAATTTACACTAAGGCAACCAAATTATGGAAACGGAGTGAATGGTGTGAACATATTCAATAGGAAAAATCAAAGCAATCAAACATAACATATGTGCACGATGAATATGTGTACTCCTAATGGTTGAATCTCAAAATCGTCCTTAGGTGTTGAAAGTATTGAATTTAAATGACATCGACTCAATCCGTCAACACATCAAAGTCAATAATGATTCCCACACCAATAACGTCTAAAACTGTGTAATGCTTTTTCATGACGCTGTCAGGACGTGGAAACCCGTTTTTCATTTCTTTCCATCCAAACTCCCACATAAATAATAATCATTATATTTTTCTTTTGAGGTGGCCTCCTTTTGGGCATATTTATTGTGGTGACAAAAATCTCAACACAAAGCAATTTTATCAAAAGAGAACAATCACCAGATTTAAAGAAAGAACAGCAATCACACAACACAAGAATATACGTGGTCCGGCAAATTGCCTACGTCCGCGGAGAGGTCAACTGTTTCTTATTTAGTATCTCTCGAACTAGTTTTTTTTTACATGCTCCTTGCCCCACGCCAGGGGTACAATATATAGTCTGTTGTCAAAAGGAAAAGGGAGTGTTGCTACGCAACACGTTAACCTAGTATCCTCTGAATATCTCATCCGAGATCTTGGGGATGGACTTGGTCGTATCTTGCTATTCTATCCCCTACTTTGAACCCAACATTTGGGTTGGGTCCCCATTTCTCTTAGTTGGGCTTAGTCCAATTACTCTTATGGGTTCTAGTAAGCAAAAAGGGTACCCACAATTGCCCCTAAAAGTTTAGGGGCCATAATTTGGGCTCAAAACTTTTAAACAATGCCTCCGGCCTGCTCTTGATAGTGTAGTTGCGATTCTTCAAAAGTGTGAGGAGTGAATCGTCATTTCATAGCGATTCCAGGCAACATATCTTCTTTGATTGTTGTGCACTATCATTGAGAGTTTAAATCGAGGAACTCATACGGTTCGTCTCGCAACTTCTAATCTGCGTTTTCTCTTGTTCTCAAACTATCTCTTACTCTCAAGCTTCCTTTTGCTCTCAAGTTCGTTCTTCATATATTCCAAGTTATCTTTTGCCTCAATCATCTTCATTTGCTCGTGGTTTCCATCGTTACAAGCTCCATTCTTTTTCCTGTAAGTTCTCAGTCTTCCCTCTTTGTGTATTTCGTCTCGTCGTTTTTTATTTTACTGTAGCCAGGGATTTTCTCATGGCAAGGATAGACAATAAATCCTTGGTGGAATTTAGGAAATGTTACATCATCCCTAGTTGGGTAGACATCGAGTGTACCCCTGTTCCTCGCAATGTTATCGATGTTGAGGACGGCTACTGGATTCATGTTTTCTTATTGTCCCAAGAGGGTTTAACTTTTCCCCCAAATCGTCTCTTTTTACATTTTTTTCAATATTTCGATATAGTCCCAGTCCAATGTTCTTCGAATGTTTGGAAGATTGTTAATGGTGTCCATAGGATAAATCAACTTTATGGCACTAATTTAGGCTTGGTTGAAATCTGTTATTGTTATTCCTTTTCTCGTACCAGCTCTGGTATTCTTTACTTGAAGGCGAGGAGTCCAGAGAGGGTGTCGTGTTGGTAGTTAATCTACCTGATTCCCATAAGGACTATTGGTCTGAAGGGTTCATAGCTAGGAACTGGCAGTTCCCTCCTCAGGTAGGGGGTGTGAGGTACACTGGACCTCGGGTTCCTACTTATGGGGAGGAGTACATAGGTTGTTGTTCAATCTTCTCTGTCATTTTATTACTGCTATAATGTGTTTTTCCTTTAATGTTCTCCTTGTCCTTTACAGCGAAGTCCAAGAACCAGGAGTCTACTCTCCACGAGATTCGTGCTGCTGAGTTGCTTAAGGCCTAGAATATTAGAGACTCTATTGCAGAAGGTGAACATCCCAGGTCGGCCACTTTCTTATTGAAGTACAAGAATACTACCTCCAGCTTCATTGTCCGTCCAATTGACTCCATTCCTCATCTTGATATCCTAGATGAAGACGAGGAGGAAGGTGCTCTCCAACCTATCGATTTAGACGAGGAGAGCAGTTCAGAATCAAGTGCTGCTAGAGGTGTGTAACACCTCGTATTTCTGTGCATGTAATATTTAATAAATTCGGGAAATTTTAAATTACTTGTGTGTCGTAATTTAATTGAATTAATTATGGTAATATTTATTCAAATATTAATCGGAGAGTGAATGGTTAATATTTAGAGAAATTTAATTACTAAGTGAATAGTAATAAATTATTTACGTCATAACGTGTATTAGTGACGTGGCATTTATTTATCTCAGTCGGGAGTCGGTATAGACTAATTCGTGTGTGAGATAAGAATTTTTATAAATTAATTTGGATGTCGATTTTGAGTGCACGGTTGAGTCTGGATGGACCGAGATAGTCGAAAAAGTGTACCCGGAGGTAGTAAAAGGGCACGGGGCATTTTTAGGCATAACCGGGGCCACACGGGGCTATTTGGATAACTTGGACTTGGCCCATTAGGCTAAAAACGGGATTAGTGTTTTAAGACCTAAATCTAAGAGTGGGGAACGACAGAGAAACATAAACCTAAATCTAAGAATTTGGGGAGAAAGTGAGAGGGAGCAATTAGAGCCAAATTGGAGTCTTTTGGAGACAAGGCAAGGAACCAATTGGAAGTTCATCATCAACCTTGCAAATCACACACTCGGATCAGACCCTACGAACCCATAAGGCAAGTGGTTATCTTGCTGTGATATTAATTGATGTTATTCAATTCATATTTATGTGATGTGGAAATCAGAAATTCATTTTGGGTACAAATGGGTACAAAGCGGGTTTTTTATAAAAAGAACACTTAAATAAGACTCAATGTGGGAATTAATTATGTGACAAGGTTCTGTGATGGTATTCGATTTACATGAGAAAAACCCAGTAGCAATTATGGATGAATTTGGGGTAATTAGATGAAATTAGAACCTAAAGAGTAAAAAAACCTGGGAATTTCCCCAAATCAGAAAAGTAGAGATTTGTGAGATTAAATTTATGTTTGAGGTTCTATGAGAGGCCCTGATCATGTTTCTATATAGTTATGATGTTGATTGTGCTTGGGTTATACCAAGGGAAAGGTTAGGAATTGGAGAATTTCGTTAATGGAGGAAACAACAAGGCGGAGAAGATGACCACCTGTTCGATCGATCGATCGACGGTTAGGGTCGATCGATCGAGCCTTCAGGTTTTTCGGCTGTTTGGCTTAGGGATTTATATGGGTAAAAATTTTAGTTGCAAATTTCCCTTAACATAATTAAGAGAGAAAAATTAATTATGAGATTAAATTCTTAGCAAGTATAAAGGGATATAATTGGGAGTGGTGGGGGAATTAAGGGCGACACATTTCGAACGAATTTTGAGAAATAAATTCTAAAAGAATAAAATAACGGATTGGGCGAATAAGTTCGGATATGGTAGTAGGGCGACACTACTTACTTAAATTAATTATGGGTGAAAACTAATTAATTCGGAGTCAGGGATTAGACTCGGGTAGTATATTTATTTCGAGCCATGAGAGCGAGCCCGAGTATATTGGTTGGAAGACACCAAAAATAATTTAATTAATTAATGTGTAAGTTAATTAATAATCAGAGTTGGACCATAAACTCAAGATATGATGTATAGGCTTGTGTTACGGACTCGGTACACGGTAAAGCCAGGATATTTTATATTTATATATATACGGTGTGTGATATTATTAATACATATACTCTAGTGCTATCAAGGGAGGTAGTGCGTAGTAGGTGAATCCCCTAGCTCGAGGAGTAGGGTGAGTATATCCTCAGGTCATAGTGTCCGTTATATGGGTGAGGGGCTTATCTCACTTTCAGGGAAGGAATATGACCGCCTCCATTATGTTTATGTTTTTGGCCAAGTTAGTGAGCGATTCTGACTTGGGATAACTAGGTTATGCGAGTACACCTAGTGTGATAGCACTTTAGAGAATACATCCGGTGAGTTATTATTCGGGAGGATGTGTTATATTTATATTCAACATATGTGTGAATGTTGTAATATGGTTCTACGTATATAATGGGATAAATAGTTATATACGGGTCATTAAATACATGAAGTGAATTGTATTAATTATATATGGGTTATATTCACATTCAACATGTGTGATTGTTGTAAGATAACTGTACGTACATAATGGGGTGAATAATTATATTCGGGAATTTAAATATATGGAGAAAAGTGTATTATTTATATAACTAGTTAATGTTATGTCTTCCAAGGAAGATGATTAACTAAGTTAATGTGATAAATAACTTATAAATCATGCTTTTAAAATACTCGGGATTGAGTAGGGCGGTTGACAAGAGTTATATCAAATATCTAGTTTCGGGGTAGAGGACTAGGTGGGATATGAAGAGGACGTTAGGTGTGCACATTAGTTGAGGGGTGAGTCTACCCCATGGTTCAAAGTCTCGGTATCGGTCTCGGTATCGGACACCCGATTTTCAACTCGGTCGCGGTATCGGTCGCGGTATCGGGCGATACGCAAAGATACGCTATTTAGAGAGCGCAAAAAATTCCGAAAAAAATATAGAAAATTTTAAAAAAATAAGATTAACAAAGTGGACCAATGATGTACATTTAAACCCATCATTCAATATGCATTGCATTGTAGAACTGGTTATACTGAACCGCGGCAGAGTTGTCAGATTCAATATTGCATAGTAAACCAATAATAATATTGAAAACAATCTAATGTCACATAAGCTTAGATAAAAAGTTTGTATGGAAGATAAATAGGAATGATTACAATGTTTCATCATTTTCATCTCCCTATCTAGTTGCGGTATCGATCATACGGATTTGGATAGGGGTAATTTCTTTCAGTTGGGTAAGGAAAGAAATATGAACCATATTGCTGCTCAGATGGCTGGGATGACTGGCTAGATGATCCATAATTTGGAAATTGTGGTTGACGATCTCCCGGTTGATTACCGTGATGATAATATCCAAAACCTCTATACCCAGAACTATCAGTTGAAGACCCACCATATTGCGTCCCTTGATTATATCCATAATAATCACCACCGGTTGTGCCGCTACTAGTAGATCCATAATGGTCTCTATAACGATCATAGTAACCACCTGTACTAGTACTAGTAGATCTTGGAAGTTGTGCCGGACCATAATTATTTGTGCCACTCCCACTCCCAGAGATACTATGTCTTCCGCCGTGGTATGCATGATCTGTCATTAAACCCATTGCCCGTAGTTGATCATCAAGACGTTGCTGATCATATCCGCTTGAATACTCGTCACTACTAGGGAATCTCGTTAAATTGTCTAAATGCCTTCGTTGTTCACTGATTCCCGGTCGATAACCATGATCTGTGTCTTGCGTGGCATAGTAGTTTTCATCTCCTTGTGCCCATGTCATACCACCATCATGCTGTGTACCAGTATTGTAAGAACCACCCCTTTGGTGGCTACCACCAACCCCACTCCTTTGTTGGCTACCACTCGCTGTTCCCCTACTAACATCTCCTTTGCCACCACCTTGATCATCATCATCATCATCATCGTCGTCGTCGTCGTCGTCATCGTCATCATCTACATGATTGCCATAAGTACCAGGAATATCTTGCCAACTATCATCACCACCATGATCATCATCAGAACTGGAAAGAACACTGACCGGTGCCGGTTGATTGTGACCCCCCCGTCGTCCTTCCCCTTCGCTTTGTTGAATACCTTCATCCAACCAGTCTAAGTCATCGGTCGGTAAGACCCCTTCATCATTCTCTCGGGTCCACTCATCCATTATGTCATCCTCCTCAAATATTAAATTCAAGTCTATTGGATTGTAGAAATCTTCGGTCTCTCGCATGTACATCAGATTCCTAACTTTAAGTCTCTGATTGTAATGCACATACACCAATTTATGTAATTTTTTTATTGCCAATCGGTTGCGAAGTTTTGTATGGATGAGAGACCATGTGCTCCAATTCCTCTCACAACCCGAAGATGAGCATGTTTGACTCAGTACTTTGATAGCAATGCGCCTAAGATTGGGTGCATCATCACCGTAATTTTTCCACCACTCAGCTGGAAGAGAAGATTTGACTGCTTGCTTGGTAAGATCTGAGCCAAACTCCCCTCTCCTATCCGTAAAGAGTTTAACCTAAAAGGCAAACAAATCAATTTAGAAACAATACATATATGAAATAAATATAACTAGATGGAAACAAATGTGCTACCTCATTTATTGCCAAGGCTTGTTTTTGTACGTCTGGCTCTAGTCTTTTGATGACCTCTTTTAGTCCGGCTCTTATTTCAGGATGGTTTGAAAAATTGGATGAATATTGAAACACCGGATTTAAGAAATATCCCGCGGCATGCAAGTGTCGGTGCAATTGTCTCTCCCATCTTCCATCGATCACCTGCCAATACTTCTTCCAGTTTTTAACACTCGCCTGGATTGCTAGTTTTGCTTTATCCACCCCTTCGTAAATGATAGAGAGCGTAGGCTTTTTATCTTGATCTACTATCTTCAAAAGCAATACTAAGGGCTCCATAATCTTGGCAACTTCGGCAGCCCGTTGCCAGAATCGATCTGCCAGAATTAAATCCGACACTTTAGTGGCCGCACTCCTTCGGGTCCTCTCACGGTTGAATTCACGCCATTCATTCGTGGTACACATTCGCTTCAACTCAGACTGATAGCGAATGAGACTCTCTAGGGCAATAAACTCGGTAGCAAATCTCGTAATGCCTGGTCTTAGCAACTCCCTACCTCTGGTATACTCCTTCATTAAATTCACAACTTTTTGACTGTTATATATGAACGAGGTAATTGATTTGGCATCATTCAATACCGACTTGATTGACTTCATATTTCCAATTTCCTCGAGCATCAAATCAAGACAGTGTGCTGCACAAGGTGACCAAAATAAGTGTCTCCTATTCGCCATCAATAACGCGCCAGCCGCCTTAAAATTTGGCTCGTTATCAGTGACAATATGTACGACGTGAGCCTCACCAATTTCCTCCACAACTTTATCCATAAGGGAAAAAATATAATCCGCTGATTTGATTTTGTTAGTTGTGTCAACAGAAGTGTGAAATATCATATTACGATCACAGTATACCATGAAGTTTATGATAGGCTTCTTCGTCCTTGAACTCCACCCGTCACACATGATTGTACAACCATACTCGGGCCATTTCTCCTTTAGAGTTGCTATGTATTTTTCCACCTCTTCTACCTCCTCATCCAAGTAAACACCTCCAATTTGATAACCACTAGGGCCTTTAATCCCTGGACCCGCGGTAGCAATCGTATCAATCATATATTGATAGGCAGGTCCACTATCAGCAGCATGAAACGGGATGGCATTAAAGTGAAAGAACTTGCTAATGGCCTTCCCAATCTTCTTGACTCCATCTGTAGAGAACATGGATTTGACAGTTTTCTGACCAGACTTCCTCGACCTAAACATGGAAGGGTCAATTCCTTGAGCGGGCAATTCAACCCCCTGTCTCAATGACCACGATCGTGACACGTGTGGTCGCTTAAGCCCAGATGTGGATGGTCTTGCTCCGGAAACTGAATGTCTATGTTGTTCTCCGGCCATTCTCCGACTTTCTTTCATAGCAGCTTTCAACTGTGCTAATTCTAAACGGGTCATATCATCTTCATTACCGTCATCACTATCTTCACTGGCATCATCTTCATGATAGTATTTTGTTTGCTCTCGCAAATTCTCTACTTGTTTCTCCTTCTTCCTCTTCTCAAGGGCCCGTTGCTTCATACCATCTGCTAGAATTTTTTTAATATTAGTTGCTATCTCTTTAGGAACATGGCGACACGGTTCGACGTTGCCTTGCACTCCCGCCAAGTGTTCTTTTAGTCTGGTGACACCACCACTAACGACTTTATTACAGTAATTGCAAGCAATCTTCTTCTTATTTTCACCAATAGCAGTTCCATGCTCCCACCCAATATCTAGTTTAGGAGCCATTCTACAAAATAAAAAAGGTACAAATATATTTTTATTATTATGTTATTTTGTTCAAAGTTATTAAAAAATAACTCTACTTTTGTTAAAAAATAACTCTTCTAAAAAAATAACTCTACTTTTATTACAAAATAACTCTACTAAAAAAATAACTCTACTTTTATTAAAAAATAACTCTACTAAAAAATAACTCTACTTTTGTTAAAAAATAAGTCTACTAAAAAAATAAGTCTACTTGTGTTAAAAAATAAGTCTACTAAAAAAATAAGTCTACTTTTATTAAAAAATAACTCTACTTTTGTTAAAAAATAACTCTTCTAAAAAAATAACTCTACTTTTATTACAAAATAACTCTACTAAAAAAATAACTCTACTTTTATTAAAAAATAACTCTACTAAAAAATAACTCTACTTTTGTTAAAAAATAAGTCTACTAAAAAAATAAGTCTACTTGTGTTAAAAAATAACTCTACTAAAAAATAACTCTACTTTTGTTAAAAAATAAGTCTACTAAAAAAATAAGTCTACTTGTGTTAAAAAATAACTCTACTAAAAAAATAAGTCTACTTTTATTAAAAAATAACTCTACTTTTGTTAAAAAATAACTCTTCTAAAAAAATAACTCTACTTTTATTACAAAATAACTCTACTAAAAAAATAACTCTACTTTTATTAAAAAATAACTCTACTAAAAAATAACTCTACTTTTGTTAAAAAATAAGTCTACTAAAAAAATAAGTCTACTTGTGTTAAAAAATAACTCTACTAAAAAATAACTCTACTTTTGTTAAAAAATAAGTCTACTAAAAAAATAAGTCTACTTGTGTTAAAAAATAAGTCTACTAAAAAAATAAGTCTACTTTTATTAAAAAATAACTCTACTTTTGTTAAAAAATAACTCTTCTAAAAAAATAACTCTACTTTTATTACAAAATAACTCTACTAAAAAAATAACTCTACTTTTATTAAAAAATAACTCTACTAAAAAATAACTCTACTTTTGTTAAAAAATAAGTCTACTAAAAAAATAAGTCTACTTGTGTTAAAAAATAACTCTACTAAAAAATAACTCTACTTTTATTAAAAAATAACTCTACTTTTGTTAAAAAATAACTCTTCTAAAAAAATAACTCTACTTTTATTACAAAATAACTCTACTAAAAAAATAACTCTACTTTTATTAAAAAATAACTCTACTAAAAAATAACTCTACTTTTGTTAAAAAATAAGTCTACTAAAAAAATAAGTCTACTTGTGTTAAAAAATAACTCTACTAAAAAATAACTCTACTTTTGTTAAAAAATAAGTCTACTTTTATTAAAAAATAACTCTACTTTTGTTAAAAAATAACTCTTCTAAAAAAATAACTCTACTTTTATTACAAAATAACTCTACTAAAAAAATAACTCTACTTTTATTAAAAAATAACTCTACTAAAAAATAACTCTACTTTTGTTAAAAAATAAGTCTACTAAAAAAATAAGTCTACTTGTGTTAAAAAATAACTCTACTAAAAAATAACTCTACTTTTGTTAAAAAAATAACTCTACTTGTGTTAAAAAATAACCCTACTAAAAAAATAAGTCTACTTTTATTAAAAAATAACTCTACTAAAAAATAACTCTACTTTTGTTAAAAAATAAGTCTACTAAAAAAACAAGTCTACTTTTATTAAAAAATAACTCTACTAAAAAATAACTCTTTGGCTAAATGTATGTTTGAGAGATTTTTTGTAAAAAGAATGTATTTGTATTTTTTTTGTACTAAATTGTATTTGCATTTGAAATTGTATACTCCTTCATTAAAAAATAACTCCTCTAAAAAAAATAACTTAGATTTGACTAAATGTATTTGAATTTTAAATTGTACTAAAAAAATAAATCTAAGTTGTATTTTTTTTAAAAGAATCCAAATATTATTTAAAAATATAAACTATGGTAAAAACAAAATACAATTAAACTATAATAACAAAACAAACACAGCTATTTTAGTCAAAATACAATTAAACTATAAACTATAAAAACACACGCACACTCAGCTAATAAAAGCAATAGTTAATAAAAACAAACACAGCTAATAAAGACAGCTAATAAACTATAATAACAAAACACACGCACACAGCTAATGAAACACACGCACACACAGCTAATAAAAACAAACACACGCACACACCTAAACCCAAAACACACGCACACACCTCTTGAATAAAAAAAAAAGGAGTGAATCAATAAAGGGAGAGAGAGAGAGAGCCGGCCATACATGGGTTTCTTCTTCTCCGACGATTAATCTAGGGCTTCAGGCAGCTGTTTTTTTTTGAAGAAAAGTGATGTGTATGATTTGGAAAGCATTTTGTTTGATTTATAGCACAAGATGTGGCTTTTCTTTCAACACCCGTGACATTGGTTGTCCTCTACAGCTGTAAAGGTCGGTTCTTTTCAGATTCCCTGTTTTTTTTCAAGATTTTACTCTCTGATTTGAGTTTTTACAAGATTCTTTTTTTTTTCTTCACATCTCGTGCGATATATCGTGTCTCGGCCGAAATATCGGCCCATCAACTCGGAACGGCCGATAAATCGGCGATTCAGTCCGATATGTTGCGTTTTTGTAATTTTTTCGACTCGTGTCTCGGAATCGTCTCGTCACAGGCCGATCCCGAGTCAACTCGGCCGATTCCGAGTTGACTCGGCCGAGACTTTGAACCATGGTCTACCCTCAAGGGAGTGCGACACTAACTAAAATATGAAGCGCATTCATGCATATTTTATTATTGCAAGTTAATCATTTGCTAAATGTTTTCAAAATGTTTTGGGTTCTAACCCTTACTATAAAATATTTTCAAAACCTTTTAGGTGTCCAGCCACAGGACGCCAAGCTTGATTCATTCCAGGGATTCGCTGCTGCAGCATATGTGGATGTTGCAGGATTTGGATAGGCGCCTCTATTCCTTCTATTCCTAGTGTAGAGATTTTCTATCAGATATCCGAGCATGTTGCTCACGGTGTTTATTTAGTATTTATTTCAGATACTTGAGATCCATTATTATCTGTCTTTACATTTGTGTTGGATTTTAGCCGATGGTTTATTCGGCGAGCTTCTTATTTATATGTGATGGTTGGATTCAGTTAACTTGTGATTGTTAATGATTTATTTCCGCATGAGTATTTCTTTGAATTAATGAAAGATAAAACTTGGCACCAGTCTAATTTCACTTAGGTGGTTAGTAATTAAAAAGTTTCGACAGTGATGCTAAGAATGAACCAACTGAGAAACCTGTTCTAATTTAATTTAGGACTCATCACCCGGGGTTTAATTAGGCGGGGTGTCACAAGGTGATGGTTACGAGGCAGGATTTTGTGAGGAGGAATTCAGCGAGGAAGGCTTAAGCTCCGGTAGTTCTGGTTCAGAGAGTTCTAGTGAGGAAGACATAACTCCTCCTAGAAGGAAGAATTTGATCCCTGATGATGATGATGATGATGATGACTAAAGATTCAGAAGACTAGGTTTGGGGATACTACCAGTGGTTCCCAGGCAGCAGCTTGTAAGGACATTTTGTCCAACATACTTGTATATGTCATTAGCCGTAACACCGTTGAAGAAATTCATGTCCATATCGTCATCAACGGAATCCGAGTATCGAATCAAGGAAGGAATCAGAAATCCAGTCAGCCGGACCGGTCCGCCTCAATGAAAAAGGAACCGATCCCCTAACAGCCCGGACTGGTCCGCCAAGAAATTAAAAGAACCGATCCGCTTCCGGACCGATCCGCCTCCCTGCCGGACCGATCCGTCTTGCACATTGAAGCCAGTGAGCACCGAACCGAATGCGAACCGAATCAGCCTCAAATTAAAAGAACCGGTCTGCCATAAGACCGATCCGCCTAAGGCCCGGACCGGTCCGCCCTGGATAACCACGAACAGATCGTGTGGAGATTTTTAGGGCAAATGAATTCTTATTTATACCACGATCGGGAAGTTGGTTTTCTTAAGGCTTATACACGATTTCCAGGGTAGATAAACTCTAAGGCCTTCATGGTATTTGAGTCCATTGATTCATACCCTTGATTCACACAAATTCCATACATTTGTGAGTCACTTTTGGTAACCCTAGAACACCATTGATGTTGTTCAACCCTTTGTGAAGTGGACCGCTTCTTCCTCTTCATTGCAGCCCTACTGGAAAGGGTTTCTTCCAGCCGCGACTACAGAATCCGATACCCGAGGGTAATTCTTAGTCAACCTGTATTTCATTGTAATCCGATTGTAAACCGTCTTTTACAAATTATAGTGATATACAAATGGTTTTGCCCCTGTGGGGGATTTTTCCTTAAACTTTGTGTGTTGGATATTTATTGCATGATTTCATATTGTTTCAATCACACCTAGTTGCATGCTTAGGGTTAATAATGGTATTTATTATATTATTTCTTAATTGAACGCAAGCGCCAACGTTTTTCACAGCTCATGAGAAGGAGCTGGAGAGGAAAAGCAGAGAAAAAGAAAAGAGAGATAGGGAGAGAAGGAAAGAGGAAGAGAGGAAAAGAGAGGGGGAGAAGAAGAAGGAATAAGAGAGAAGAAGAGGGGAAGAAAGTTCAAAGAAGGCACAAGCTTCCCTGGTGCCTGTTGCTGCTTCATCTGAGGGGGCCTTCTGTGGCTCTGTCCCCTCATATCATCCCTATGATGATCGAGAGAGCAATACTGACAGCGGACCAGGAGCGGTCCTCAAAGATGAGTCCAGACCAGTTAGCCCTGAAAGCAGATCAAGGGCTTGCTTTGGTAAGGACATTCCTTTTCTTCTCTGTTATTTATCTAGTTCTTTTCATTGCTTGGCTTATACTTGTTTCTTCTTGCAGTTTCTGTCTGACTACTCCGTTCTCCGCCGTAGTCGAGATGGGCTGGCGAGGAGGAATGCTGAGCTTGAGGGGAGCCTGAAAACTACCCAGAAAGCTCTTAAAACCGTTGAGGCCTCATTTGCCAAGGAGAGGACAGGGGCGGCTAAGGAGCTCCGCGAGGCATACGAGCTGGTAGTGGCTGGCAAGCTTGTTGTCACCACCGAGAACATGAAGCTTGCGGAGAAAGTGGCGAGCTTGGAGGCAGAGGAGACCACGGCTAGGGAGAACAGCCATAATGAGGGATGGGCTGCCTACGAAGACGCCGAGAAGCAAATCGAATACATCTGCCGGGCGAACTTCAAGAAAGGCCGGTATAAAGCCTTGGTTGCTGTTGGAATCTCTACTGATTCTCCCCTGTTTGGCGAGCATAACCCTGGCCCCAAACCCGTTGTTGACGACGCCCCAGCTGTGAGCCAACCTACTGGTCCTTCCTCTGATGCTCCTGTTGCTTCTGCTGCCGATGCCCCAACACTTAAGGCAGAGTCGAGTGAGGTCGCTGCTAGCAAAGGGAAAGAGCCAGCTGCCACAAAGCAGGTCGTGGTCGAACAATAGATTCTTCGGATTGTTCTTGTATTTTCCCCTTTTTCGTTCTTTTTCTCTGCTACTCCATGTATCTGTACTTGGCTGATGCCATTTTTAATGAAAGAATTTGGTTTGCATTTTTGCTGATACATTTTTGTTATTCTCACTTCATGTCTTGTATAGGGGTGCAATCGGGTACGGTATGGTCGGTAACGACCCCTTACCAATACCAATACTAAAATCACATTCTATATGGTAAAACCGTACCGCACCAATTTACTGACTGGTACATCAAAACAAAAACCAAAACCAAACCGATTGGTTTTTCGGTTTTTTCGGTATTTTTGGGTTTTTTTGGTTTCGGTAATTTCGGTTTCAATTCGATTTTTTCCCGGTAAATACCAGAATTTCAAATCGATTTATGCATTCGGTAAATCTGGTATATATTTTGATATACCCATTTTTAGCTGTTACAATTTCTAGCATTTCTATCTATTACAATTTCTAGCTTTTCTAGTTGTTTGGAACAATTAGAAACATACACAAACAGGTACAATTTCTAGCATTTGTAGCATTTGGAACAATAGATTTAAACAGATACGAGACCAAACTAATCGGTTTGCTTTTGTCGGAGCCGGAGGAGATTGAGACGAGACCAAAATGATCGGTTTACCTCCGTCAGAGCCGGATGAGAGTGAGACGAGATCAAACTGACCGATTTGCCTCTACCGAAGCCGGAGTAGAGTCTGATGAGATGAGGGAGCTGGTGCCTGAGGAGAGTGAGCCAAGATGATGAGCGTCAAAAAATGAGGGAGCTGTTACCTCAAAAAATGTTCGCCGAAAAGTCAAAATCATCCACACCTCCAACACCGAAAAAACAAACCTTCGCCGAAAAAGCCAACTCACCGGAAAAGCCAACTCGTCGAAAAAAAAAAATCACCGAAAAACACGGAGGAACTCAGATCCGAATACAGCTAGCGCCGAAAAAATTGTCACCGGAAACCCGATCTCAAAACGAAGTAAGCACACCAAATCGAAAGCCAAATCTCAAAACAAAAAAATGTTGTTCTCAAATAAAAGTCCCCAAAAAATTATTTCTCAAAATCAACCCAAGGTTGAAGAAGAAAAAAAAATGAGAGAGAGAGAGAGCTCAAACAAAAATGACGGCCACACTTTTTGAGAGAGAAAGAGGTAAAAAAAATGAAATGGAAACCTTAAAAAAAAAACTCTACACAAACCACAATATAAAGCCCAAATGAAATAAGGGCAAAACGAAAATATAGCCAACAAAACAAACGGCTCTTTTTATTTTAACAAAATGCTGCCTAATTCATTTTGTGTTAAATGTTTGATTAATTAAACGAAATATATGTTTAATTAACATGATTATTTAACACTTAAACCAAATACTCAAATAAATAAATTAAATTCAAAGAGAATATAAAAATTCACTCATGAGAAATAAAATAAATAGTAGTATGATACCTAAAATAATTTGACACTGCACAAAAAGTTTGGTACGGTATTTCGGTACAGTAATTTTAGTACGATATCAGTACGGTAAATTCGGTAAATCGGTTTTTTGTATCTAAAAACCAAAACCAAAACCAACCAAATTTTTGACGGTATTTTCGGTTTCGGTAAAATCGGTTTTCGGTATTTCATAATATGAAACCAAAACCATTTTTTTCCGGACCAAACGGTACGGTACGGTAAAAACCCGTACCGATTGCACCCCTAGTCTTGTAGTTTGTTGACCTTGATGATTACATTCCTGCCTCCTCTCGTCTATGCCAAATCCTTGGTTCCAATGTAAGCGACCAAGTTCGCCGAGCATTCGTCAAGATCTGTAAATCCCTTAGGACAAGGAACCAAAATTATAAGGACTAATCCGAGGTAGTAGCCAGGTTGAAGGATAGACTTACAGAGATGGAGGAGGTCGACGCCTTTGTTCAAGAAGAAATGGATGCTCTGAAGGCTAAGCTCTTGGATGCCTCTGAGATCAATCGGGTTGGAGAAGTTCTGCAATAGGAGAACGATGCTTTAAGGAGAATGCGCCGAGCATTGCCCCTCAAGTCATACAAGGTTCTTCTTCGTCAAGTCATACAAATTCCTTCATGGGTTTCGTGTAGGACTTGCTCGACGACCTGTGGATGAACGCACTAGAGGTAGGGGCCACTGAAAGATCTTTTATACAGTTTGCCCTCGGGAGATAAGTGAAAGCGAGCAACCTTGACTCTTATCTGATGTGCTATCTGTTGATTTTGGCTCTCCTATTTTTTCAGTTTTGGTTTATTTACAAATTTGCCATTTTGGCTCAAATCTATAAATACAAGTGTCATTTCTAGGTTTTGAGAGAGGACAAGTTTGAGAGTTATTTTGTGAGCTATCAAAGCTAAAGAGTGATAGAGCTCCCATTTGAGGGGTGAGTTCTTGTGAGGTTGTGAGTGACTTTCTAAGAGAGATAAATTGTGTGTGTGTATAACCTTTGGGTTCCTCCATTTATCTATAGAAAGAAGAAATCCTCCTTGGTGGATGTAGCCCAAATTTGGGTGAACCACGGTATATCGTTGTTGTTTTGCTTTGATGATTGCTTGTATGTTCTTATTGTCTCTTCATTGATGCTTGGTTGAATTGATTGGGAGTTTGCACACTAGTTCATTTTGGGAACAAGGTCTTGGGTGTTTTCCGCACACCAAGTGTTTGGTAAAATTCCGAAGTGAGTTTTATAATCTTGGTTGCTTAACATAGGACTGCTTTAGCGCAACAAGTGGTATCAGAGCTTTGGTTGCATTGTTTGCCCGGTATTTTGGTTCGAGGTTGAATCAATTTTGGCATAGCTTTTGTTTTTGTTCCAAATGACAGAAAATGTGGAGAGTGCTCGAGAATCAACCTCTACGAGCGGAGGCTCTAAGAGATGGGATCCGAGTTATGGATCGAGTGGCCCAATGAAGACGGACATGAAGACTTTTGATGAGAAGATCAATTTCGGGTTATGGCAAAGACGAATGCGAGGCGTTCTTATCCAACAGAGGTTGCAATTAGCATTGTTGGGGGTAGAGGGACGACCGGTAGGCATGACCGATGCCGAGTGGATTGACATTGATCAAAGAGCGGCTTCGTGTATTGAGATGCTTATCACGGATGATGTGTTGAATAACGTGATAGCGGAGACCACAGCTAAAGGCATGTGGGATAAGCTTGAAGAGATTTATTTGGGAAAGTCGTTGTCAAATAAATTGTTCCTCAAGAAGAAACTCTTCAAGCTTGAGATGAAGGAGGGTGAGGATATGATGAAGCATATCAACGTTTTTAATGCCTTGATAAATGACTTGAACCGGATAGACGTTCAATTCATTGAGGAGGATCGAGCATTGTTGTTGCTTGCATCATTACCCGATTCATACGAGCATTTTGTGACCACGCTCATGTTTGGGAAGTCTACGCTCCGGTGCAACGAGGTTGTGCAAGATATTCAATCTCATGTCACGATGAGAAAGAAGGAAGGTGGAGGTGACGGGTATTCCCATAATGAAGGCCTTATGGCGAGAGACGGAGGTGGGCAAAATGGCGGGAGGAACTTCAACCGGGGATTTAATGACGGTAGTAGGTCTAGATCGAGAGGTGTTGGTGGTAAAGGGCCGAAATGCTACAAGTGCCGGGAATGGGGTCATATGATCCGAGAATGTCCTTTGTGGAACGACAAGGTTAAGGGCAAGGTTGATTCCGAGAGGGCAACGGTAGCGAGTGCGAATTATGAAGATGAACTTGGAGAACTTCTCACAATCTCCAAGGTTAACTCTCTTTCCCAAGATGATTGGATATTAGATTCGGGATCGTCGAATCACGTTTGCTCCAAGAGGGAATATTTTGAGACTTTCACAGAAAATGGAAAAGGTTCCATGTCTTTGGCTAACGGAGAGAAGGTTTCCGTTGAGGATGTCGGGACGGTGAAACTCAAGATGTTCGATGGGGTGGAACGCACTTTGGGTGGTGTGGCCTATGTCCCAAAGTTGCGAAAGAATTTGATATCCATTAGCCGTTTGGATTCCAAGGGTTGCCGGGTGTCGGTGGCGGGTAGAGTCTTGAAAGTCACACGCGGTTGTATGGTCCTAGCAAGGGGAGAGGAGAGAGAGGGGTTGTATCGTCTAAATCAAACTTCGAGGAAGATTGGGAAGCGGTGTGCACAAGTGATCGAACGTTCGAGGCATGTCTCGTTTGTGAACAAAGTGGAGACATTGGGTGCTAGCTTTCCAAGAGTAGACGGTAGTGATGGGAGAATACCTACTAGTGGAGGGGATGGATCGAAGTCCCCCTCCAGGGCCAACGGGTGATGTTGACCCGGTTTAGTTGCACACATGCATTGGCCGATTCGAATCGAGGAGGTGTAGGACTGTGATGGATTCGAGGTGTGTGTAGCTAGTTCATGGAAGGTCGATGAGTTATTGTTTGAGAGCATTGGCAAACGGGAGTTTTTCGTGACAAAGACTTGGTATATCTTTCGAGGGTGAGATTTGGAGGGTATGAGAGGTGAGGAATTTTCCCTCTCATCCGTGGTTATTTCTCAAGGTGGAAGATGGTGTTGATGTGTTTGAATGTTTCGTGTAAAGAAGGTGTATGCTATATGTATTGTGTGGGGGTGTACTCACCGGGTTACATGAGGAGCGAGCTTCACCGTATGGTTACATGGGAAGCATTCAGGGGAGTTCTTAGTTTAGAACTTGGTTCCTCGGCGGGTGGAGTCGTTTGGAGTCTTGGAGTGAAGACTTGCGGTATCTCACTTCATGGTTGAAGTTTGAGGTGGCTTAGCGTCGGGTGGAGCGTATTGGCTTGTTAGATGTCGGGATGATCTTAGAGCGGATTTGATGTTTGCATTCCGAGTTCGGTTGGATCGTGAGGATCGCCTGGGGGAATCGCATTAGCTTGGTAGTTGGTGGGACAGTCTTCAAGCGGGTTCAATTTCAGCATTCTAGAGATTGGTTGGATCGTCAGGATCGCCAAGGTGGAGTTTGTTGATTTTGGCTCTCCTATTTTTTCAGTTTTGGTTTATTTACAAATTTGCCATTTTGGCTCAAATCTATAAATACAAGTGTCATTTCTAGGTTTTGAGAGAGGACAAGTTTGAGAGTTATTTTGTGAGTTATCAAAGCTAAAGAGTGATAGAGCTCCCATTTGAGGGGTGAGTTCTTGTGAGGTTGTGAGTGACTTTCTAAGAGAGATAAATTGTGTGTGTGTATAACCTTTGGGTTCCTCCATTTATCTATAGAAAGAAGAAATCCTCCTTAGTGGATGTAGCCCAAATTTGGGTGAACCACGGTATATCGTTGTTGTTTTGCTTTGATGATTGCTTGTATGTTCTTATTGTCTCTTCATTGATGCTTGGTTGAATTGATTGGGAGTTTGCACACTAGTTCATTTTGGGAACAAGGTCTTGGGTGTTTTCCGCACACCAAGTGTTTGATAAAATTCCCGAGTGAGTTTTATCGTCTTGTCGCTAGAGATAGTCTTGCTTTAGCGCAACACTATCTTCTTGTCATCAGGTAGCTTATCATCTCGTAAATAATCTAAAATGGAATCCATCCAGCTCGGAGCTTCTACAATGTGGAGGATCTGCTAGGGGTTTTGTAACTCAGCGTCCTTACAAATACTGGGTAGCGTCCTTACGAATACTGGGTTGCGCAAGGAAGTCAATTTGGATTGTTCTTCTCATGTCTGAGTCTATTGCTGAGCTTAGCGCTGCCAGGGCATCTGCATGGTTGTTCTGTCCCCTGGGGAATTGCTGAACATCGACTTGATCGAAGTTGTCCATTATTCCCTTTACAATGGTGATATAAGTTGCCATCCTTTCGTCTTTTGCGTTGAAGTCGTCACTTATCTGGTTGGAAACTAGTTGTGAATCGCCGAAGACTTGAAAATGCCTTGCCCCTAGTAGTTTTGCTTTGCGTAGTCTGGCGATCAGTGCCTCGTACTCCGCTTTGTTGTTGGAGGCTTCAAATCCAAGTCTAATTCCCTGCTCGAGCATCGTGTTCTCAGGAGTCACTATCACAATACCCACTCCCGCACCCCCTGAGTTGGAGGCTCCATCAACGTATAATGTCCAAACACCTGAACTTCCTTTTGGACAATTGGTTTCAGGTTGTCCGCAAAGCTGCTCTCCTATGAATTCGGCAATGAAGTTTGCCAATACTTGCGCTTTGATGGGCATTCTTGGTTGAAAATGGATATCAAACCTCCCGAGCTCAACTGACCATTCGGATAGCCGGCCGGAGAAATCTGTTTTCCTTAGAACGGCCTTAAGAGAGTGTGAAGTAACTACGATGATAGAATGGACTTCAAAATAATGCTTTAGGTTCCTTAAGGCTACCACAAGGGCGTAAGCGAGCTTTTCCAACGGTAGGTATTGCTGTTCGGCCTCCAAGAGAGTCTTGCTCGCGTAGTAGACTGGGCAATGGCTTCCATCCCTCTCACATACCAAGGCGGAGCTGACTGCGTGGTCTGACACTGCTAGGTAGAGGTATAGTGGATCATTCTGTCGAAATTCTTCCAATAAAAGATTTTTTGAGAAAAATAAAAATGAGGCCAAAGAGAGCGGTGAGAAAGTGGAAGAGGACAAGTGTTTTGAGTGTGAGGGAAAAGGGCATAGAGCATTTGAGTGTCCCACTAGGCTAAAGAGAAAGGGTAAAAAGATTGCCATGCCAGCCACTCTTAGCGATAGTGTGGAGGATGTGAAAGATTCCGGGAATGAGTCTTCACATGGGAAGTTTGTCGTCTTTTTAGCTAGTTACGTGAGCACACCCAGTTTGTCCCACGACGATGAGGATACTTGTGCACGTGAGACCCCCGAGGATGTTTTGAGTGTTTCTAGCGAGTCTGAGAGTGAGTGCGCTAGTGAGGGTGATAGTGAGCTCCAGATCGCATTTAGAGATTTGTATGCCGAGACCCTAAAGACCAAAAAGTTGAACAAAGACCTAACTCTTAGGGTGAGAGGTTTGGAGATAGAGTTAGAAAGTTTGAGGGTGTTTGAGGCAAAAGCAAGTCAACTCGAGAAAGTGAAAATTTCTTTGAGTGAGCAATTGATTGCTTTAGATCGAGAAAAGAGTGATCTGATAAATACAGTGTCTAGTCTGATAACACGTGTATCCCAACTCGAGAGTGATCTCTAACGTGCCCGGAAGGTCAAAGTCCCTTTAGAGAACACATCTAAGAAGGTTGGAAAGATGGTTCTCAATCCCATTTTGGTGATGATGAGAGACGAGGAATAGGTCATGACGGTGCGTCCACTTCACATGTTGCACACCGGAGCCGGTTCCCAAGTTTGTGATTGATCCATATGGCTCTCAATCCAACCCACCTAGGCGTCCCATACCTGATAGGAGAGTGCGTAGGAGACGTTTTGAGAGAGGTGTACCTACGCCTGTTTATGTTTGCACACACTGCAAGAGAGGACGCCTTAGAGAGTTTTGTTTTAAGTTGGGTCATGTGTCACGTTTTTCTACTACACGTGTTCACACACACGCACCCACACATGATGCTCCGGATGATTACACAAGAGAGTTTGCACATATTAGGGAGCAGGTAAAGTTTTTGGTCAAGGCTTCACATGATTTAATGGAAGTTTTTCATAGGATGTCACGACCTTTGGAAACTCCACCGCACCTAACGGTTGAGATTTAGACTTGTTTGCTAGCATAAGTTGTTTTGCATGATGATAATTTTTGCCTATTGCTAGTGTGTATCATTTTTTTGTAGTTATATTTTTCCTTTTGATATATTTTTGGAAAAAGTCAAAAAGAGTTTTGTAGTTTGTTTTGCACCATATATGGATTGACATTTAGGATGACCGAGTCACAATTTCATTCCATATCCATGTGATGATTGATATGCGTCATCATTTCATTTTTGTGCTTTACAATGTTTGGAGTCATTGAGATGTGATTAGTTGTTACTACTTACATGATTGACTCATAAGTTCCTTTAATGCACACTTGTACGAATTTGTTTGATTATTATACTTGTTTATCACATATTGTTCGGAGTGTTGTCATCTCAATTCTGTCTTTAAAACGAACCATATGCGATAAAACTTGACAATGGAAATAGTGCATGTAAAAACCGTTTACTGTGAGGAATTTAATTGCAACAAAATATGATGAGTGAATCTCGGGATAGGGCTGCAAGAGTACAAAATTGACTAGTCGTGAAAGCTTCCGTTTGAAAAGAGCCCGAAAAATTTAAAGGCAATAAAAAGATAATTGTGGGTACCCTTTTTGCTTACTAGAACCCATAAGAGTAGCTGGACTAAGCCCAACTAAGAGAAACGGGGACTCGGCCCAAATGTTGGGTTCAAAGTAAGGGATAGAATAGAAAGATGCGACCAAGTCCATCCCCAAGATCTCGGATGAGATATTCAGGGGATACTAGGTTAACGTGTTGCCTAGCAACACTCCTTTTTCCTTTTGACAACAGACTATATATTGTATCCCTGGCCCAGGACAAGGGGCATGTAAAAAAAAAACTAGTTCGAGAGATTCTAAATAAGAAACAATAGACCTCTCAGTGGACGTAGGCAATTTGCCAAACCACGTATATTCTCGTGTTGTGTGATTGCTGTTCTTTCTTTAAATTTGGTGATTGTTCTCTTTTGATAAAATTGCTTTGTGTTGAGATTTTTGTCACCACAATTGACACCGTCTGTGGGAAACGATTGCTTTCTCCTCCGAAAACCTTTACCAGCAAGAACCAGCAATGTCACATCATAGCAGTAACATCCCTCAAGCAGGAGACATTCAACAACAGCTAAACCCCCCAAGGGTAATGTTTGAAATACGCCATTCAAACCCGAGACTTCGCAAGGAGAGACAGGTCTCTGAAGAAATTCATGGGCCACCTAGGTCCACGCAAATCTCTAGGCTAATTGATGCATATGAAGCCAGGTTCCAAGAATAGGAGGCGATCACTCGCCAAAGGGAAAATGAGAATGCCCACCTCAAGAGGCGACTGGAGAGAAAGCTCTATCGGAATACCAGGCGACGCCACAATAGGACTCCTAGCCCTCAGGCGAGTAAATCTCGCAGCCAAGGAAGAAAGCCCAAGACGTGATTCGGAAAGAATGGAAAGACCTAGATCAGGCGACCACCATTCTGAGCACTCACGACCAGCTCGTCAGTACAGAAGTTCCGATCGACAGAATGATGATATCCAAAGTCTGGTCTGTACAGAAATGGACTAGCGCCCAGCTCACCGTGGTGCCAGATCAACAAGGGAGTTAGCGAGGCGAGCTCTCAAAAATCGGATGAAGTCCCCTTTTTCAAGGGCGATAGAAGAAGAAGCCCCAAAGAAGTTCGCGATCCCCAGGTTTAAAATTTACGATGGGAAAACAGATCCCATCAACCATGTTAGGCAATACAGACAAGCAATGACTATGGAATCATAATGATGCACTCATGTGCCGAATCTTCCCCTCGAGCTTGCACGACGTGGCTCGGAAGTGGTTCGAGAGGTTACCTCACCGATCCATCAAGAGTTTCAAATCCCTGGTCGAGCTGTTCACGGCTCGCTTTATTACGAGCAACTCCCATCCGAAAAGGATGGATGCTTTGCTCACTATAAAGAAGAAGCCACAGGAGAGCCTCCGAGAGTACGCAAAGAGGTACTGGGAGATATTTAATGAGGTTGAAGACTGCTAAGAGCAAGTCGTCGTAGCATCCTTCAAAATAGGATTGCCCAGCTCTTGCCTCTTGCACCAGTCCCTAACTAAGGAGGCCACAACCATCGATGACTTAATGGCCCGTATTGAGAAATATGCTAAAGTCGAGGATGTGACCCATCTTAATCTTAACGCGGGGGAAAATGGTCGTGCAAAGACAGGTAAGGGGGGCGAGAAGGTTGAACCACAAAAGAAAGGAAACAAGAATGGAGGCAAGAATGGCTCCAAGAATAGGAATAGGAACGATGCCTCAAAAGCATTTCAAGATGTTAACACGGTCTTCAAAGAGCCGATCTATAAGATCCTGGCAAAGATAAAGGACGAGCCGTTCATCAAGTGGCCAAAGAAGATGGGAGGAGACCCCTCCAAGCGAAACAACGTGCTGAGATACGCGTTTCACAAGGAAGGTGGACATAAAACTGAACATTGTAAGGCCCTGAAGTCTCACCTCGAGGAGTTGGCCCAGGCCGGATACCTCAGCGAGTTCGTGGAAAAGAAGACAGATAAAGCAGCAGCGAACGACGAGCAGCGACCAGATAATGTCCTCGAGGAAGATGCTGGTCATGAATTTGCAATGATACATGGGGTATCAAACCTCAAACAAATTCAAGGGAACGCAACTCGAATGGAAGTAAAGAAGTTTACCACAGTGATGTTGGCCTTCCAGATTGACCCAGCTAAGTCTCAGGCAGAGAAGCGGCGACGGTCAGAGGACGTTGATTATAACAAACATATCATTTTTACAGACGAAGATTTAGTGGGAGTAAGAACCCCTCATCATGACGCACTGGTCATTACACTCAGGATAGCCAATTGGGACATTGACAGGCTGCTCGTCGATCAGTGCAGCTCATCCGAAGTAATGTACCTCGACTTATTCAGGAAGCTGAAATTAAGCGTAGCAGATCTAAAGGAAGCCACTGTCCCATTGGTCGGATTCGCTAGGATGGTCACAATCCCTATGGGAAAGGTTGTCATGCCAGTCAGGGCAGGAAACATCTCCAAAATGATTGAGTTTCTTGTTGTCGATATCGAATCACCATACCAAGCCATCCTTGGACGGGGGTGGCTCCATGCAATGAAGGTTGTTCCATCGACCTATCACCGGAAGTTGAAGTGTGTAACTGATCGAGGAGTGATTGAAATCCATGGGGACCAGGCTATGGCGAGGAAGTGTTTCATCGCGGCCATACGCCCCAAACAGGAAAAGAAAGGAGAAAAAACAAAAGGCAAGGAAGAGAGACAGCAGGCATTGATGCCCTCCAAATAGTAGCTAAGGTATGGTCGACCAGGAGTGGAGGAAACCAGGCTCCTCCCCTCTGAAAGCGTCATTGAAGATATGGAAGAGGTCGCAGCTCGCAGCTGGAAGTGGCTCGACCGAAAAGAAGTTCTTAATTGGCTCCTCTTTGACTGACGGCGAGAAAAAATAACTAATTACCTTACTCCGGAGCAACGTGGATGTTTTCGCATGGGAACCCTACTAGCTACCTGGGATTGATCCCAGCATCGCATGTCATCAACTACACGTGGACCCAGTCTTCAGGCCAGTTACACAGAAGGCTCGCCGGACAACCCCGGAGAAGACTAAAGCAGTAGAGAAAGAGGTTGAGAAGCTACTAGATGTAGGATCCATACGGGAAGTTCAGTTCCCTAAATGGTTATCCAACTCAGTAGTGGTTCCTAAGAGCAACGGGAAGTGGAGGGCTTGTATTGACTTCACCGACCTCAACAGGGCCTGCCCCAAAGACAGTTTCCCTCTTCCGAAGATCGATCAACTAGTTGATGCCACGGCTACGCACGAGAGAATGAGTTTGTTAGACGCATACTCGGGATACCATCAAATCCCCTTCACGTGCCACATCAAGATAAAACCTCCTTTATAACCACTATTGGTTTATATTGCTATAAGGTTATGCCTTTCGGCCTTGAAAATGCAGCGGCGATCTATCAACGACTGGTCACTAAGATGTTCAAGAACCAGATGGGAGATACCATGGAAGTTTATATCGATCACATGCTCATCAAGAGCAAACTTAAGGATGACCACCTCTCCGACCTACCTAAAACCTTTGAAACTCGCAGGAAGTACCGAATGAAACTTAACGCAAGTAAGTCTTCTTTCGGTGTCCAGTCAGGAAAATTCCTTGGATATTTAGTTAGCAAGAGATGGATAGAGTCCAACCCCGACCAGATCAACGCCATCATCAAGGTCCAGCCGCCCTAAATAGTAAGAGACGTACAGAAGCTAACAAGAATGATCGCCGCACTTAATCGGCTCATTTCTAAGTCTTCGGAATGATGTCAACCATTCTTTCAACTATTGAAAAGAAACAAAGAAGTAATATGGGACGAAGATTGCTCAAGGGCCCTAGAGGAGCTCAAGGTCTACCTGAGTAGGCCCCCTTTGCTTGTTTTGAAAACTTGAGAAATTTTTTGAAATTCTTTGCAAGCATGGTCATATCAAAATCAGACTCGGACTCATAAAAACTCACTTTCTTTTTCTACTTAAACTGGGCTTTAAGTGCTATCCCTCTATCCTTAGGCTTGATAGTGTCAGGAAACATGTCAATCTCATATGTCGGGAGGTCTCCTACCAGCTATTCTAATTTCAGACGACTCAAATTACCTAAGGTATTCAAAATAGTCACTTTAGGGATAAAACGTTCTGGGAGCGATCTTAAAATATTTTTAACCACTCGTGCATTAGGTGTAGGCTCACAAAGATTGAAACTAGTGTTGATAATGTCAGACAAGCATGCATAAAAGTCATCAAAGCACTCAGTCTCAAGCATGGTTATCGTTTCAAATTGAGTAGTTAAATTTTGGATTTTAGACTCTTTGACCGCGTTAGTGCCTTCGTGGGTGAGTTGTAAAACATCCCACGCATCTTTAGACGTGGTGCACGTCATAATACGTCGTAACTCATCGGGGGTGACGTGTCCGGAAATTGCACTAAGCCCACGTGAATTAAAAATGTTCCACCTAAACTCATCCTCAGTCCAGTCTGACACAAGTTTTAAATTCGTGACATTATTTGTGGTGACAGTGGGAGGAGTCCAGCCTCTTTCACAAATTACCCAAACTCGCTCATCGATTGCTTTTAAATGTGATTTCATGCTGGCTTTCTAGTAAGCATAATTAGACCCGTCAAAAATTGGCAACCGATTATATAAGTTTTCATTCGGAAACATTGCGACAATTTTTAAAAATCAGATTTTTCAAAAATATCAATATCATACAAAATTTCGCGGAAAAATAGGAATACAAAATAAATTAGTGTAACTTGCTCTGATACCAATTTGAAAGAGTGTGCCGTGCGTGACATCGATTCAAATAAATTCGCAAATTCTCAATTTAAACTCATTTAACTGGAGTCAATTTTAAACTAAATTAAATCAGCCCCTAAACATGCAACTATGTGTGTGTGTCAAACCAACACAAATAAAATTACTAACTCGCAGATTTAAGGAAAAAATCCCTTTCGGGTAAAACCTTTATTTCACTATAATACTTACAATGATTACAATGAAATCCGCAATGAGTTAACCACAGAAAACCCACATAGACCGCAATCTAGAGTCAGCAAGAACCGCAGCTCCAATTTAGCCCAGGAATACCCATGAGCACTCCCTATTGACACGTAGTCGTCTTCAGCCTAGTACTCCCCTCAAGATCACCTAGATCAGCAGTAGAGATCTTCTCTACAAGAGAAACTTGTCACAAGATGTAATCTTGGGTTCCAAAACAATTCACACAAACTATTGGGATCTTGTGAATTGAAAAACAAAAGGGAATAAAGTCGTAAAAGAGAAGACAAACATTTCTGCAATAGCAGTTTTCGTAAAACAGTAATCTTAGGTCTTCTGAACAAAAATGAAATTGGAAAAACCAATTTATAGAAAATCTAAGGCGGCAGCTCGCTCGAACGGGGACACGCGTCGCTCGAACGAGCTTCGCGCGAGATCCTCCTGTCGTTTGAACGATAGCCCCTGTCGCTCGAACGATCTATTAAAAAATTAATATTTTTCTTTCGCCAGAAAATGCTCCGCCTTAAAAAAATATTTTTGGCGAAAACTCAAAAAGTCCGCTCCAACACTTAAAAAATATCCCAACATTCTAAGTGAAATGCTAAGGAATTATAACACAACCTTTACCAAATTTATCTCGCGGAGGCTTGAATGTTGAAGAACTTTGATATATCTTGATGCTTGAATTATTCTTCGACGGTTGTAGCGGTATATGACATACTCAATTGATAACGGACAATAAAAATAATGTCCTTACAAAGGGTCTATTTAAAATTTTGACTTGAGAGGGGTTTATGGTCTTTTGCATAGGAAGTAGGAAACCTTTTTAAGTTTTCTTTCTTTTATCGTCAAATTCTGGAACTTTTGTTAGTAAAACTCCTATACCATCTTCCTTTAAGGAGTGAATACTCTCTTTTGCAGACTAAGATAGCTGAAGTTATTCATTGCAAAAAATAAATAAATAAAAATCAATCGTTCCCTCATTACATCATGCCTATGTATGCTAAAAGTATTATTCGGTCGTCAAGAAAAATGCCTAGAGGAGAGAAAGTGGGTGAGGATTTTTTTTAGTTAGGGTTTGTAGCAGAGACGAGAAAGGGAGCGTAAAGAGAGAGAGTGGGAGAGGTTTTCATTTTCCTTTTTTTTTGTTCTAGTTTTTATTTTTTAATTTGGGATGAGGGTAATTTTGTCCATTTAGACTGAAAAAATGAGGGAACCCGATTTTTGGGGTTATTTGTAACTCGTTGATAGTTTAGGGGGTGGGTTTGTTGGGTATTTTAATTGAGGGGGGCGACCCGTAAACCCGAGATAGTTCAGGAGCGTTTGGTGTAATTTACCCTATTTAATATCATCATCTATTATTAAATGTCTCTTGAGATCCCTTTAATGACACTTACGAAATTTCTCCCAAATTATTCGAGAGCTTTGTGAGAAGGGTAAGGCAACAAAAATCGAAGCAGCATACATCTCACTCGTGCACAAACTATTCTCTAGCAAGACCTTTATCGGCGTCAACACCACGTATCACCTATACTTAATACTTAGTTAATTTTATCATAGAAGTTTCGAATCCCCTTTATTCCTATCAGAAATAACTTATATTAACATAAAAGCATATGTAAAAGAGAGAGAGCACCTACAGTCGTCAAGGTACAAACGAAAACAAAAATACAAAAAGATTGGGCTCCACTTAATCTACCATCCTAATGAGGTTTTCAAAAAACATAGTTATTTTTCAACAATCACATTTTCATTTTCAATTATTCTACCCCCTCCTTCAATTTGTACATATAGATTTGCCCATTTTCTTCCCACTCACAATCTTGTGTAATAACTTGGAGCTGTTATCCCGTCCCCCCACCCATTTACTCTCGCCTTTTGCTTTTGAGGCTTTTCCTCTCAAATAATTATCTCCTCAAACCTCTTCTTGAGTTGTGCTCTATCATTTCTCTTGGATTCCTCTAGTGAATCTTCTTCTAACACGACAGTTTTTCCAACCTGGCATATCCAAAAACCTCCCAATTACATGGTCTTGACTTGTTTTTGACCTTCTTCAATCTCCTCATAATTTTAACACCCCCCACCAACAATGGACCCGACTCTCCTCCCACCATTTCTTCACACTTTTCTCGAACTCTTTATGTTTGGACTACACAGATTTCATCTCAGATTTGGAATAAAATTCCTCATTCCTGGAGATATAGAAATATGTCAATCCTAGAACTTATGTTCCCATTGGTCCATGTAAGCAGACAATTACCCAACTTCATATCCCTACGACCCGTCTCGCGGATTATCGTATCAAAGTCTCTCATGCTTCTCCTGCTCCTCTCCCCCCCCCCCCCCCCCCCCTCTCCCTCGCTCCTTCCAAAGCCAACATGGTAACATTGACACCCCCCCCCCCCCCCCACACAAAAAAAAAAAACCCAAACACCATTTAGGGCCACAAATACTATAAAAAATTAAACTCTTCCCAAAACTCCTCCCTATCCCTAGACCAACAATCCCTAGAAACTACTAACCACCCTCCCCCCACCCCACAATTGTACCAACTCCAAGTGTCTGACAATTTTGGCTAGACAAAATGGCCAAAATTCACACTTCTTTAAAACTAAAGTCCAAGATTTCCAGGTGTTTGGCTAGTCTTTTGGGTTCGGGCGCCATTGGTATTGCCTCCCTACTACTAAAAAAAATTATATAAGGAAAATGTTGGGGCGGAAAAGCAAAATGCCGCCCAGAGACCAATCTTACCAAGACTTAACTAGGGAAAATTTTGAACAAAATAGCTCTACTCTTGGGTTGAGAAATAAGTAAAAACTTATTTTGGCCTGTCGCCTAGAGTTAGACCAACTACCAACACTGGTTGCTTGACGTTATTTTAAGTGACACGGAGACTTCCCCTAACAAAGTGTCTGTAATATTAAGACATCCTGACATTCTAGAAAATCACAATATTCCCGATTTACCGAGGGAGGGAAAACCCACTTGGCCACTCCCAAAACGTCAACCCTTATATAAACACTATTAGATTGACATCCACATTATCTGATTTGTAAAGTACATCAGGTGGAGCTTTGTGATATTGATTATCGACTAGAGTGTTTTATAGAAAAAAACAAAGTAAAACATTTTACATTTCAAGTAATTATAAGTTTGGGTCTTAAGTTTTGCATATTTGCACATTGAGGTTCATATTAAGTTTTTGTGATACTTTTGAGAGAAAAGTCCCAAATATTACTCAAAAGCGTCGCAGAAAGTGGACCCCAAGGTCGCAATATGGAAAATTTAGGACCCCAACATAAAACCCTCCATAACTATTGGACCTAAAACGCAGATGAGCCAACATAAAAAAGAGTAGTCGAAGGGAACTCAAGTCAAGTCAATATTAGTAAGAAACCAAGAGATTTCTGGAGTGAGTGAAGGGTGGGTTGAGAATGGGATGGAGTTCAGTCAACACAAACCTTAAATATGTTTCCGAAGCAGTAGTTTCTGAGTCAAGATCAGCCGATTTTTCTGGCTCGGAGGCTATAAGTCCTGTCCATGTAAGCAACTTCCTTAAGAGCCTTCCACGGGGTCCAACTGATGATAAAATTCCTTCATAGCGACTTACTGCCCTTTGTGCAGCAAGCCAAATAGGAAGGTCTTCATCTGACAGTTCATCAACTCCCGGCATCTTATCAGACAAGTTTTCATCAAAAGAATATGGCCACTGGAGAAGGGGTATTTCCTTGAGCCAAAACTTGATTCTTTTCGTCCAATCCTCCGCTTCTGGTCCCTCAATCGCACTTTGCAAAGCCTGTTATAAAGCAATAGAACATAACATGAAAAAATGTCTAATGTAAAATTTGAGGGGAAAAAAACAACTCATGTTTCAGAGAAGAAATGCAGATCCGGAACAAACGCATTAGTATTTCAGAAGTAAGTTTCAGACGCATTAAATGAGAAGTGACTCTGCTTATCTGATAAGGTAATGAGGGGGGGTTGTTGGGCCTGATATGACAGAAAGTAAGATTTGGCTTGCAGGTTTGTCAGAGGGGATAAAATCAATTAATGATTGTGTTTCATGAGGTTTCAGCTGGGCAATCGGTTATATTTGATAGGCTGGTGAGATGGTTTCGAGTATGGAGTAAGTAGGTTATTTCGAATGGGTATTCGTGAATGATCATCGAGTGGGGATTTGAGAATGCTCTCGAATGGGATGTAACGTTAATCAACGAGAGTTTAAGGTATTTTCGGTGACATGTAGTGCGCTTCTTCTCTTTTCAAGGTTGTTAGCTTTTGTTAGCCTCACGAAGCCCATACTCTTGATCCTCTAGTCCATGTACCCAAAAGGTTCCCGAAAGTGATCGAGACTCGGGTATGCCGCATACCCGCCCGCCCTCCCTCCATAAGCCCTGTCTGGCTTAGGCCAACCTGATGTGTTAAGGTCGATCCCCCTTGAGAGTTTGTTGACATTCATACCTTGTGTTTTGTGGTTGGTTGTGCTTGTATGATGATTTATGCCTTCGAGTGTGTGTTGCTATCAAAGATTCACCTGTTCTTTGAAGGTGGGTGTGATATTCTTCGATGTTAGTTGTGTTTTTGTGGGTTGTTGTTTATCTGTGTAGGTCGGGATCCAGAAGATGGTCAATCTAACCCTACACCTCCATAATATGGACTTTCAAACTTTAGTATCCTCACTAATGTTTATTGACTAGCACCTTTTTCGCTAGTGTCTGGTTGAACTTAACGGTCACATGCCAACCATGTGTCATTTTAAAATAAAAATAATTACAAAAATTAGATATATAATTAAAAATAATATATCAACCTCTGTTCTGACTAACAACAAATAAGGTATCATTTTCCTGATTTTGTGATTATTTTATAAGTGAATAGTTCACATGTTCGGCACCTGACCATCAAGTTTAACTACACATTAACGGTGAACGTATTAAAGTTAGTAAACATTAGTGAGAGGTACTAAAGTCTAAAAGTCCATATTATGAAGGTATTCAAGTAAAAATAAACATATATATAACCAAAAAATAGTGAAATGGATTTCATATTTATAGATGCAAGAATGATAGAGAAAATATGTTGCGTCAAGATTTTTACAATAGCTCCTTCATCAAGATTTTTATAATAGCTCCTATCTTAAGAAAAGATCTGAGACACTAAATACACTAAAATGAATTGTTCAGATATTAAGGCTGTGTTTAGTAGAGGAAAAATAGAACCGTTTTCCCCGGAATAAAAATCCATGATAAACGAACAATTAGAAAACAACTTCAAATAAAAAAAAACAATGTGCTAAAATGTTTTCTAGTTTCCAGAAAACTTGAAAACACAACCAGAATATTTTCTAGAAATTTTCTTTTGAAATAAAATTTTATTTTTAATTTATCACCACGACATTACCACCACCACCACCACTCCCGCACGATTACCCCAAAGCCGCTTCCACCACAACCACCACCCTATTTCCCACCCCTGCACCACCACCACTACAACCAGACGCCACCGCCGACACTTGAGTTTACCACCACGACCTTATCACTACCACCATCACCACTTCCACGACGACAGACACCGCCACCGCCACACAAGTGGTGATGCCGTTCTGTTGCCAGTGGTGGTGGTGTTTCAGCAAAATGAGATACTACAGGCTTTATTTCAATGATAAAGTGCGATTGTTACTTTTCTAAAATTTTCCATAGAAAATGAAAATTAGAAACACAGAATAGAAACTAGTTTCTCAAAACTAAACCGGGCCTAACTCTTGACATCACCAAAATTAGTGAGCGTTATATAGCCAAGCATCAATGAAAATTAATACTACGTACATGGGATTGACTAAAGTTGGAAACTTCAATGCTCTAAAAAAAGTATAATAATTACCTCCATTAACCAGGTACCTATTTTTCTCAATGGTTCAGACATAATGAAGAATACTCCTTGTAGAAGTTTCGACTGCAAGTAATCTAGTTTTTCAACGATTAGTAAGCCCTTCTGCCTCTCAGTCACATAACCCCGCCTGTATGATGAAAGGCCATTACACATGAACAGAATATGATCTGCAAATGTTTTACATAAGCGAAAATCGGTAATGGCATGTATGATGCACAATACGACACAAGTGCACTAATTTAAACAATAAAAAGGTCAAATAATTAATTAGAAAAAAGCAAGAATAATAATGAAAATAAATATTAAACAATAAAAACGTAAAATAATAGGACAAATCCACCGCCTATGTAGCACGGATACTTTCAAAATGGCAGAAATGGAGGATCGGATACGAATACGGATCCGATATTTCAAATCCGTATCCGTTCACTAAATTGGCCATTTTTACTTTTGGATACAGCCCGATAATACTTTTAGAATACAGTGGGGGCATTTTGTAATTAATTTTTTTTAAAAAGGGTTAATTTTTAATTATAAGAAATTAAACTATTAATGATATAAATAACTACACAAAAGGGTAACTAAAAGGGCAAACCCAATGCATGAGGCTCCCGCCATTGTGGGGTACTGGGGGGGTTAGATGTACGCAGCCTTACCCCTGCATATACACAGAGAGTAACCCTCCTATATATACACTCAAACATCACTTTCTGTATTTTTCTAAAATATAGTTACCGAGTTTTTTTAAATTATATAACACTCTCTCTTTATTCCTTTTTCTATAATATATATTGAAAGTTTGCAACTGAGTGTTGGTTTATTTTATATTACTGCAATAATTTTCTAATTGCGCTTTAATTCTTATCATTTCTGAAGAATGAAGGTAAAGTTAAAACTCCTCCATGAATTGTAATTAACAACATAACTATAAATGATAGTTTACAATTACTATTTACTATTTATTGTTGTTGGGAACTATCATTGTGAACAAATTTTTTGTGTATGCTAATGCTAAAATTGTCATATTTCTGAAGGGAATACAGGGGCGGATCCAGCCCGGGTCGAAGCGGGGCGGCCGCCCCAGTTCATTTTTCAAAAAAAAAAAAAAAAAATTTTTTTTTTTTTTTTGTAAAAAATTAAACCTGGAGGTGACTTGTAATTATATTAAAAGTTTAGGGGAAAATCTGTAATAAACAAAAAAAAAAACATAACTTAAAATGGTGCTCTCTCTTCTTTCGTACCAAAGTAAAAGAAAAATCCTATATATTTTTACTACTGAAATTATACTAAAATTATTTATACTAAAATGAAATTAAACTTATAATGTGAATTTATAAATTTATTTTGTGTATTGTTTATATGTGTCTGTTTATTTATTTTTGTGTAAATTTATATAAATTTATATGAAATTAAATTTATATGTGAAATTAAATTAAATTTGTAAATATTGGGAATCAATAGAGAAATTTTTTAAACGAAAAAGAGAAGACAATGCACCAACCGTATCTGAAGTTGAGGTTAAGTCATCTCCCACTTCAATCAGTGTTGAAAATGAACATAATGCCCAAAAAAGTAAAAACAGCCCAAAAAATGCTCGAAAAAACTCGACCCCCCCCCAAAAAAAAATCGCCTTCGGGGGCTCGCCCCCGAGCCCCCGGCAACAATCGAAACTTTCGCCCCAGTTCACACAAAATCCTGGATCCGCCACTGTATACACACACATATATATCGTCATATCCTTGCCGTCTCCGAACTCTATTTTATTTAGATTTCTCGCATCGCCGTATCATACTGTATCCGTACCCGTGCAACATAGACCACCGTCGGCCCACTCAACCGACATACTCACCACCATCATCCCCACCCACACTCACACATCCCCATTGTCATTCCCATATCTACAAACTCAGATCTGAGATTTAAACCAGATCTGCAACAACCACTATTTTCCCCGCCGTCGTCCCCACTCCCCTCTCACACATACACATCCAGCTAACCCCAAAGGCAAAATTTCACCGCCATGATTTTCCCAAAAATTCGGAAACGTATCCCTAAAATTTTGTATCAAGTTTGAAACTCCGTATATCGAACAGCCATGACATTCCCGGAAAATCGAAACTTTGTCGGAATATTGGAACTCCACAAATCGATCTGTGATGTCAACAAACTCCATAAATCAATATACAACACACGCACCAAAATCAATTTGGGGTTTCATTTAAATTTTGGATTTTCGATTTAGCCCAAAAGTGGTGGGAAGGGGGGCATGGCATAGTGGTTGTGGGCTAGGGGTGGTGGGATGGTGGTGGCGTTCGATTTCCAAGTGAGGTGTGTGTGTGTGTGTGTGTATGTGAGAGAGAGAGAGAGAGAGATTTCTGCACTTTTTCCCGTTGTTTCTCTTTTTTCTGTTTTCTAATTAATTTGTTCATAAAAGGTCATGTGCAAGGGATCTAAGAATATATATGGTCACGTGATGGTGAGGTGTGTGTATGTTTGTGTGAGGCAAGCCTGTATAATTTACCACTTCTTATTAAGAAAGTAGAAGATTCAGCATATATATATATATATATATATATATATATATATATAAGGTTATATTCAAATGATTCATGTTCATAAGGGATCTAACTTCTAAGTATATTTAATGATACCCTTATTTCTAAAGGCTTGGAACAGGTATATGATAAAGCAGAGTTTATATTGTTCAGGTTTAAATTACCTAAATTACACCCTAAAAAAATTACGTAATCAATTCGTAAATCCATTTATTGGTCTTGGGATTGTGGGTACGCGTGTACATATAGTGCATCATAATCAAGACTCAGCTTCGTCATTTATTTCTTTCAAATATGCAGTAGAATAATGAAAATGAAAGCTGGTAAAAAATTGTAGGGTGATCGAGTATAAACATCACTGAGAATCACTTGAATATTATTTATTATATCAGAAACATATAATTTTATTAATAAGCATTGCAAGATATACATCAAAAGTGGACCACCAGTCCACCGTGGAAGTAGAAGAGCAAGGAGATAACATACAGAAAAGTAGTAGAAAGGGAAAACAAAAAAGTCAGCACTGAAACATCTCATCTTCACTGCAGTATTGTAGCAAGAGATTACTGCAAAACACTTCAAATATTATTAACAGAACTAAGAATTTACCTGTATATAATTGCTTTAGACTCGGATGCTTTCTTCCAGTCAACATATATTGGCAACGTAAGTAGATAATCATTATTTAACGCAGATGTCAACATCAAATCCGCAGCTGACAATTCTTCAAACTGGGCATTATATAGAAGCTGTACGAAAGAACGCTGGAAACGAGTCGCAACAGCAACTCTACAGAAAACTTACTATATTAAGTTAATCCAGCTAAAGCATATAATAGTTGAACATTAGACAACTTGACTAGAGAGAATCAACACATTGTTCAAACATATTAAAAAAGAAAGTATAATTATTACTCCCGTAAAAAAATGATATTTTAGAGGGAAAAAGTCAAAAGAGAAAAGTAAAATCAAGTTGATTTGATTGCTCTATACGTTTAATTAAAAGGGGGGAGGGGGAAGCACACAAAGCATATATGTGTGACCTATATACGTAAAACAAACAAACAATGAGTAAAATGGAATCAACAAAAGAAAAACATGCTTCCATTTCCCTGTAGCTATCCTCTAAAAGAAACCTTATCTTTTGTTTTTTTCTAAAAAAAAACATTTTCCTAAACACCTTCGAAAGTTCAAATATTTGAATGGTTGAGCAGGAGAAGAGTGAATACTTGTTACTTTAACCAACGCAAAAACGTCCTTCATCTTGTTTATCACGCTCTTGGTTCAATCTATGCAAGAGTGAAAATGAATCCATTGACCATATTTTGCTTCATTTCCCATTCATGAGATTTACATGTGGTAAGGTGCTAAATGAGCTTCGGATCATGGTTTTGTTTCCTAGATGTTGGAAAAGTGTTTGTGGAGAAGGTTGCCAAGTGTTTGTGAAGATGTGTTATAATGGCCTTCATGTGGAACATTTGACTGGACAGAAATAGTCAATGTTTAAAGACAAAATTGTGGAAGAGGAACTCGAAGTGAGAAATGGAGAAAGAAGAAAAGAAAGATAACAGATTGAGATGAAAAGAGAAGAAAAGCAAGAGAGTGAGGGAAATCGATATGAAGCGAGGAGAAAGTTCAACAATAAGTAACCAAAACAATTTTATCAGACATGAAGTTCATAAAGAAGTTAATAAAGAGCACATATATGAGTCCATTGTATAAATAAAAAAATCAACCTACATTGCATATAGCATTGTTTATATGATTATAGTAGAACCCAACACACTTGTGCAATATTATAGAATATTTAAATAAAGTAAAATGAATAATTGAATATAGTCATAAACTCGTAATACTAAAAACAATAAACAAATAAATAAAACCAATTATAATAATTAATAATTTGTAATTATATTAAAACATTTTGAATCATATAATTATTTACGATGCATTCAATTGGTAGTTAGTACACCCTATACATTACTTATTTTTAATTAATCCCTAGTTTTTTATTGATATTATATTGTATCGTGAAAATTGATACAATTAAGTTTTAACTCTTAGAATGTTGAACTTTACCAATTAAAACAATAAACCAAATATGCTACAGTCGAAATGAAATAAAAAATTAAAAAAATGGAAATGGTAACATCAAACATTGTAAAACAGCAAAAATCCCAAATTTAAGCTTGACGAAGATGTAAATGCATATGAAGTATAGCAAATCTCTAGCGTCTAAAGTCCAACACATCGCAGGGGCACTTCAAGAATGATTTCATATGTTGCACAAAAGCTCTTCGTCGCAAGCCTTTCCCAGTCTCATCAGCATTCATCAGTGTTCGCAATCTCGTTAGCCATTCACATTAAATGAAATTTGTTGCAATTCATAATATCTTCAGCCATTCGCATCAAAGGCACACAATCTTGTCTTCCTACCTTCAGACAGATCACTTCTTGGTCTCCAAGACCTCTATTGCTCTCAAGGATAAGCCACCACACTATAGAAGACCTCATTCATCTCTTAATCCTTCTAGAATTGTAAGTCGTTCCAACATACCTCCTTAACAAAGCTCAGAGACCATAGCGCCAGAGTTTCGCCGTGTCTAACGCTCAAAACAGGCCTCAGACCAAAGAGAAATGACCAACACTGAGGAAAATCATCGCGCAGTATCTCAAGAACAACTTGTGGCAACTCCACGACAGTTCCAGACCTCCGACGAGGCTTCTGCAACCAGTTTGCGGGTAGGTGGAAAGCACAACATTGTTTCACCTACCGCCAACATGCGTGCCCACGTGCATTGAAAGCTCTCATCTGCATTTAATGCGCCCAGCAACTCTCTTACACCACCAGCAAATCCTTTGGCCAACACTCCACCACCTTGTTGACATCGTGAGACCTCAGAGGTACCCTAACCATGTTGTGACAGTTCACTCATTCTTTCTCTTAGAGTTTGCATATAAATAGAGGGTTGGTTGAAGGTTGAAGACAGGTTCAAGCAATCATACTAAAAGAGAACAAGGAGCTTTCAGCTTACAAAAGTGTTACTCTCTGATCTACACTCTCTCAACCCACCGTTGAGAGCATATATTGGAAACTTGGATCATTTCCAGTTGTTACATATCTTTGTAGATCTTGTTGAGCCCTAGATCAATACTCAGGAACCCTTCGAGAAGTCAATCAGTTACTTCTTAAGGTCCTTTGGATTGTTGAAAAAGGTCGCAAGACCTCATACTCTCTTGGCCAAAGCGCAAGAGGTCTCTTAGACTGTAATAACTCTTTTGCAACACCTTTGACCATGGTTCAAAGTATCGGTATCGGTCCCGGTATCGGACACCCGATTTTCAACTCAGTCGCGGTATCGGGCGATACGCAAATATACGCTATTTAGAGAGCGCAAAAAATTCCGGAAAAAATATAGAAAATTTAAAAAAAATAAGATTAACAATGTGGATCAATGAGATACATTCAAACCCATCATTCAATATGCATTGCATTGTAGAATTGATTATACTGAAGAGCGGCCGAGTTGTCAGATTCAATATTGCATAGTAAACTAATAATAATATTGAAAAACAAAAATGTACATTTTGTTTTAACAACAATGTATATTTTTTTCCATTTTTACAAAAACGTACAAAAGGACATTTTTACAAAAACGTACAAAAGGACATTTTTACAAAAATGTACATTTTTTTTAACAAAAATATATATATTTTTTACAAATATGTACATTTTTTACAAATATGTACATTTTTTTTAACAAAATAACACTTGTACAGAAATGTAAATTTTTTACAAACATAAGTGTACATTATATATTTTTTGTAAAAGATTTGAATATTTTTTGTAAAAAAATAACATTTCTTTGAAAAAAGAGTTTTAGTAGAGTCATTGTTAAAAAAAAGAGTACTACTTTTTAAAAGATTTATATATTTTTTTTAGTAGAGTCATTTAAAAAAAAAGAGTTTTATGTTTTAAAAAATTAATGTTAATAGTTTTGAAAAAGTAATACCATTCTGTAAATGTTACAATATATTTTCAACATCGAAGAAATATGGTAAAAGATAAAAGTTCTATCAAAAAATAAAACAAAATATGACAATATCGTTTGAATCGGTTGTCTCGGCCGATATCGCGGCTGTCTCGGCCGATATCGCGGCGAGGCGTGTCGGAATCTGTTGTCTCGGGGGATATCGCGGTTGTCTCGGCTGATTCGGTGTTTTTTTTGAAACGTCTCTCGGTATCGGATCGGTACCCTCCGATTCCGAGTTGACTCGACCGATACCGAGTCAACTCGGTCGATACTTTGAACCATGCCTTTGACAGTGGACGTAGGACCCTCTACTGAGGTTCGAACCACTTTAAATCATTGTCTTACACTTTGACACTTCTTTCCTCTTACCAGTCTGGGATCCAGAGGGGAGCACCTGTGGGTGTGAAGTCACATACGATTTTGACACCCATCACTGATTATGAATTGCAAACACTAGTTCAGTTGTTGTTTGAAAGTCGAAAAATTTTAGGACAACATTTCACTTTCCACATTATCCCCCTAAGAATTATGAATACCTTTGAAATGCAACACATTCACTTAAATCATTGCTCTTCTTTGGGTAGTATAGGGATGGGTAACTTTGTAATTTCACTATTTTAGAAACAGGACTATTAATTTGTAATGGACCAAAAGGAAAGAGGGACTTTGGGGGGGGGGGGGGGGGGGGGGGGGGGGGGGGTAGTGAGTAAAATAAACAGGTTAGCTTCGTTTGATCCACGTATCTGATATTTAGTCGACCTAGCCAGTCAACGAGTTAATTCAACAACTCACTGGTATTTCAGCTACTTAAACCAAAAACTGGCCAAGTCAAGCTTGTTTTTCCCTCTAATTGACTTGCGATAAATTCAAATCGCCAACCTGCGAAACCAAATCAATATAGCCGATACTGAATTGACTGGAACGATACTGTAAAACATGCTTCTCCTCAACCCCTCCTCCCTCAAGATATCTTCCCTATATTCCTTCTTTTTCATCAAAAAGAGAGATATTTCATTAATGAAGACCATAAATTACATAACAGATGTAAACCAGCGGTCCACCTCACGATAGAGAATACTAAATTATACAAAAAAGTAAAACACAAAACCAATGTTCTAAAAAGCGTTAGGCGGTCATTGGGCGGCCGAAGGCCTTCTAGAGCCTAGGCAGGATTAATTGACCACCTAGGCATTTTTTTTAACATATTTTTAATATGCCTACCCCCAAAAAACCGAATATACATGCACAAACAAACACATGTATTAAAATTCAACCATGGGAAAGTATCACACGTTACCCACTTCAACGATGGTCTGTTATACAGAGAGTCTACTCTGCAACAGCCTCCATCCAACTCAAGGAAATCGTAAACAAGGGAACATACCCAAAAGGTTTCAACAACGGGGCCCGTAGAGAAGCAATGAATTTAACCCTCTCCCATATCCACTCCAAACAATCTTCATTACATTAAAAAACTCTAGTGTTAGGTACATTTTCTACAATCCAAAAAAAACTAAAACTGCACACATCCCCATGAACAAGAAAGCTTATAATCATCACCAAAACATTTTTAACTCCCAAGGAAGCAAATCCACTGGTTTGAAGAGGAACACTCCCCACTATGTTGAATTTCTTGAAGATAATCATCCGTAAAAAACTTTCATCTGTCTTGTTGATCTCCCCATAAAGCTTTCCTTATCTCTACTCTATGCATAGGCCTTTTTATTTCACTTTCTAACTCCTATCTCTGCTTTGAGATACAACCCTCTGAGCCCAAAAATTTCTTTTCATATTCTATGTACAGAAGTTGTGAGAAATCGGACAAGGTTCACCCTCGCATTATAAGAGAGCACGCTAGTCAATGGGTCTCTTGCCTAGTCTCACGATATAAGGAATGTGCTCTTTTTTACACTGCTTTCTCTGTGTCGAAAACTGACAATGAGTAAGTTGTTTACTATTTTATTTACGATGATTGTTGAGAAATAAGATTGAGGCGTTCTTTGTGAGGGAAGATAGTTTATGGTATCGGAAAGAAAATGTGAAATAGATTAAAGAATGTGCAAATAATTTAAGTTCATTTCAGTGGATACCTAGTGATGGGAAGGTCAATAAAGTAATGGATAAATTGGAAGTTGTCGGGGGCTTTCTTTTCGAGGAGGAAGATAATTTAGAGGGCATAGTGAGCACCGAAGGATGAAGGGATTAACTTTAGGTCAGAAGATCTTGAATGGGGCCTTGTAAATGTGAGGGAGTTTGGACTATTAATGACGTCCCACGCCCATGGCACCAAAAAGAAAGAATAACAACTCTAGTACAAACTCTCACAAAATTTACTGAATTTTTAACCCCAATGAGGAATAAGTACATTTATAGGACTTGAGAGAGGGGTTTAGAAGGTGCTAGTTATCCATGAGTGGTCATCAACTTGTGGTACCTTCTAGAAACTCTTATTCAAACTATAATATCTGAGCATTAAAATTGGAGAAAGTGTGACAAAAGGCAAAGAAAGGTAAAGTAAAAATCCACCCACCATCATTATTTACATCAGTTAAAAAATCCCTTTGAAGAGGAGGAACTTGAAAGGGCGATTTTAAATGTTCAAGTGAGAGGTCATTAAGTCTTAATAGTTTACTATAGATTTCTTGGGATGCGGGCGTGGGGGGAAGGGGGGCGAAAAGAGATTCAAACGCCAAAGACGTTTCACGCTCCCTCGACAACCATCATCACACTCAAGAGCCACCCCAGCACATTATCTTCGGCGGGCAAGGCAGGTATGATACTCACTTGTATGTCTTTCTTATCAAAGATTCGAATCCCACATCCCAGTGAATTGTCAAGGGAATCTTATAGCTTCCTTTAAAACTTCCTTTCATTTATGGACCTTTGAGGGTTATGGCATGGAGGTTGGAGCAAGGACATCACTTTAGTATGAGAGCAAGGAAACACCTTCGACCCCAATTTTCCCAATCAACAAACATCAAGAACTACTCCCAACATCATTTACCATCATTATGAGGAAAGACTGACCTGCAAAAAACACCCGCTACCCGTCACATCAGCCACCAAAACAGTATGAATCCATACCCCCAGTTTGATACACTATTTTACCCATTTAATGCAATCGCATTCCAATAAGCTACAGTAAATCATACACAAACCAACTGCTCAGGTCACCCCTAATAGCCACTATATATACACACCACCAGCCTCATTTACTCCGATCTGATCAATCTGATCACTCACTAATAGCTCAAAACCTTCTCAAACGGCATCCTGATCCCCATTAAAGAACCTTCGAGATATTCTTTGTTGCATCACCAACCACAGAAGAACATTCTTTCATTACTACACCTACTCAGTCACATCCATATTGCTACATCCTTGTCATTACCTTCATTAAGACATGTTAGGCCATCTCACTTATAATTCCATAACCCCGTCACAAATTAGTAGTACCCATTTAAATGTCAAAACATAAGGAAATATTGCACCTTGCGCTTTTATGCTCCTAAAATTCTGAATACCTTTTCGAATGCAACATACATACTAAAACCCGTGCTCTCCTATTGGTAGGATGGGTAACTTTATAATTTCATCTAGTTTTAGAGACGAACCAAAAAGGAAACCAGGACTCTTAATTTAGGACAGAATTAGTACATAGGAAGAAGTGTATATAAACGAAGCAAGAATTAGCTGTGCCTTCCATAACATAAGAGATCATATTTTTAGAAAGAAAAAAAACTCACAAACCTGGACTCCTCGAAAGAATTTCTCTTCAAAATTTTAGTTGCAAGCCCCAAGAGGTATTTCAAGTCATGGGCATAACTGGAACTCGAAGGCATTGGGTTTTCAGGTTCAGCCTTATCCTCAACTGATGTCTCCATGCTCCTAATTCCAACAGGTCTATCTGAAGCAGATTCGGAAGAATTCTCATCAGAACCAAATTTTGTTTCCGAACTATCCGAACCCTCGCGATTGGTTCGGTTGTTTACAGTGGAATGAGTAAGATCATAGTCAATTCTCATTTTATCTAAAATGCTTTTGTGTTCAGCATGTAGAATAGAATCCAAGCACCTGAAATTACATAAGCATTTATCATCTGTTTTGAAGCTGGAATACAAAGAGAATATATGAACTTGAAAACAATGTTAAGGGGAAAGTTTCACTCATAACAAAATAAAAATATATATCATTTTCCATCTCCATTTTTCATTTCCATTTTCAGTTTTCAATTTCAATGCAAAACTATACATAAGAGAACACGTTCAATTGTAAGGGAATTTCTAAGGGCACCACAACTTTTGCTTCAAAATATCACAACTTTTTTTTTACTACAAAATACCACATAAATCTAATAGTTACTTCCAAATACCACTAAAAGGACCACCCCATATTTAAAGTTTTAAAATTCATTTTACACACTTTCCCTCCTCTCTGCACATTCAAACCTCAAAACCTTCCAAAACTTTCATCATCTTCAAATTCATTCAACTTCAACTACAGATTCAGGTTGGTACATTGAACAAAATAACTATTGGAATCTCAATAGTTATTTTACATTAATCTCTACCCTCAAAATAACTATATATAATAAATGAAAGTCGCAAAACAAAAGGTACTGTAAATCGACCTGAGTTTTGAACTCAAGTCCATGACTTGTTGTATTTGATCTAATTGAACTCAAGTACTGCAAATCGACCACGACTGGTTGCAAATCAACTGGCAAAAAAAAAACATATTTGAACTCAAGTGAAGCAAATCGACCCCATATTTGAACTAAAGTCCACCCCATATTTGAACTCAGGTTGCTAATTTTTTTTCTTTCGCAATCACATAAATTGATGATAAAACGAAGATGTGTCAAATTAGGGTTTCCTTCAGCATAAATCGCACGAATTGATTAAGTTATCTCGGTGTGTTTATGATGAATCAATCCTTGTTTAAACCTAGGGTTGATTCGTTGTATCTACCCCGAAACACAACCTGTTTCTCAGTATGTTTATGACGAATCAACCCTTGTTTAAACCAATGCTTGATTCGTTGTATTTGCCCCTAAACAAAACCTATTTCTCGGTATGTTTATGCCGAATGAACCCTTAGTTTAACATATAATTCATTCATTTGATTTACCCTAAGATAGATTGTTTATCTCGGTATGTTTATGCCTAATGAACTCTTAGTTTAACATATATGCAAATTGTTTGTCATTTGTTTCTTTAATACAAATTGCAAGACATCATAATTGTACCTTATTGAACAACATGACATGTTAAGATTCCATCCTTAACATGACATGTTGTTCCTTATAATGTTGTTATGCAAACTACTATTATCATATGATTGTACCTTATAATGTTGTTATGCAAGCTACTATTAGACATGGTGGTATTTTTTTTTTTTTTTTGCTTTTCAAGGGCTGCCATTACCCCCACACACATTGTAAAGGGTTTGTGACCATGGATTCTACCTACCATGAAATCTTTGTTGCAACCGTATTATGATATAGAGTTGTCCACTTTTTAGGAGATTCGCATTATCATATACAATAGTAGTTCGCATATTTGATGGCATTCTATTCATTATCAATTACTCTTATTTAATCCTCTTTGATTTAATGCAGGTATCTATGGATAAACTATTATACTACTCTCATGCCAATAGGAAGCCGATTATTGCCCAGAGAGGAAGCGTGCTGCTGCTACTCCCTTAGAGGGGATGTCCCTGTTGTGGTGGAGGGGGATGTCCTGCTGTGGTGGAGGGGGATGTCCCTACTGTGGAGACGACTAAGGAGGTTCATGGTCCAGAGTGTCGTGATGAGGAGGGTCATGGTGTGGAGGAGGGTCATGGTGAGGAGGAAGGAGGATGTTGCTCAGGATGATGCTCCCACTGAGGGGGGTAAAGATTCCCCTAGGTCGTCTAACCCGTTTAGCATTCTACACAAGACCGTTGATGAGTATAGTAAAAAGAAGAAGGTTGCTGAAGTTGGCTCCTCGTCTGCAGCTTATGGGGGTCCTAATGATTTGAGTCTATTGAAACATTTCAAGGATCACGTTGCTTACGGCATTTGGACTGGTTCAGTGGTAATCAAATTTCCGATCTAACTTATGATTAGTGTTTGATATAAGTCCTTATTATGATTAGTGGTTTATATAATTCCTTATTATGATAAGTTTTGATATAAATTCTACTTCTATTATAGGTTGAGCGGGTGTCGTTACTTTGCATCAACCATTGAACGAAGATCCGCGAGTGGGAATTCAATGATCTAAGTCAGAGTGTGCAGAGGAGGGTAAAAAGGGCTAAGATTGACGGGCTGATAAAATATAGCCACATCCTAATTTCAGTTTTTGTCAAGAGGTGGCATCCGGAGACCAACACCTTCCACATGCCATTCAGGGAGATAACTATCACCCTCGACGACGTAGCACAAGTTCTGGGTGTACCTATAGTTGGTTTACCTTTGTTTAGCCCGCACACCACAACTGAGGAGGAGGAGGAGGAGGATGTTGAGGCCCCGTCTGCTATTGACTTAGTAGTGAAGACGTTGGGCGTTACCAGGGACATTGCCCAGCAAGAATGTAGTGAGCGTTATGCTGTGCGCTTGAACTGGCTGACATGGAATTTTTGTTTGTATTAATAATTGCAGAATAAACGAAATAACCCAAATTTGAAATAGATAAAATTAGAAGGACTTATCGATCGAGGTTTGTGTTCGACACAAAGTCCTAAAGGTGAAATTGCTCGCTGATATTTGTAGCTGTCAGCCTCGTGAACATACACCTCCCAGGATTCAACGATCAGATTTACACACCAGCTTTGTGTTAAATCTTTGAACTCTCAGGATACTCCAGTACTCCCAGAAAATTGGCGAAAATTAGAAAGTAGCAAAATTATTTTTGCAGAGAAAATAGCAAAGGTATTTTTGCAGATAACGTGAGAGAGAGATTTTTTGATCCTTTTTTGACTCTGTAGCCTTTTCTTAAATAAGGGAAATGGTAAAAAACGTGGGTAGAGGTTTTAGCCAACTAACCCACTAATATCTCCACTAACAGCTATAGTGGAAGAAATAGTCAAAGACTTAAAACGGTTTAAAAAATTAAAACGATTTTGAAAAGATTTAATGCATATTAGAAATCCCCAAGAGCCCAAGGCCCAAGGCCCAATCTTTGACCCTAAATAATTAGTGTGCTCCCTAGGACTTGAACCCAAGACCTCATGCACACACCCCCACTAACTTACCACTTGGCCACTCCCACTAACTTATTTACTTTATTCAAAATAAATATATATACTAACATACATACCCAACAATTTTAAGGACCTATCGAAGAATAGGAATGCCACTACTGAAGTCAAAGACTACTGTGCTAGTGTCAAAACACTACGGGCAGCAAAACGGGTCAATGGGTTTTGTTTTGACACGACCTTACCTAACACGATAAGATTCCAATCGACACAATAGCGTGCTTTTTTTCTTAACCCGAATACGACAAGTTTAAAACACACTATAAGTAAATATGGTTCGATTGGATACGATTAGACCCGACACGACACGACAATCCACTTAAATGTAATCAGATTTTCCCAATTAGTGAGGAATTAAAAAATTAGTGGGTCCAAATAATGGATTTATAATGGGTCTAAATGTAGTCGATATCCTTAATTGGGTTATAATGGGTCGCTATCATATCCAATTCGCGTTAATTCCGTAGCAAAAATTCGACGCGAACACCATACAACCCTTTCGGTTTCAAAATTGTTACCCCTACAAAACACCCACCAAAATGGACATAGAAAAATAAAAATTTACTCAACAAAACTTACTTGGACAGCAGAACAAACTGATCAACCTCATCTTGTGAGTCAAACATCAAAACAATAGCATCTAAAAGCTCAGCCTTTGAAACAGAAATATATTTCTGCCTAGGCACCTCAACTCCACCATGTCCTCTCAACCTTGGCTCAGTCGATATTGATGAAATTTTCTTACTCTTGGCCTTCAATTTAGGCTGCTCCAAATTCACTGATAAATATATTTTGTGTAATGTCCTACAACGAGTATGAACTTTGGGACTTGGCGAATGGGTAACATTTGATAATAACATTATCATATGAGTTGTAACTAAAAACGGATAAACAGATTATATTTGAGTTTATGAATTTATTGCCAAGGATTTTTGAGGCAATATTGTCCATGAACCAAAATATCTTTGTTTTGGTTGGCATGGGATTGTTGAACACAAAGGGGTTTTCTTGGGGTGTGACACGTCAAATAATTGGATTGATTGGCTTCTTATAAAGTGACCCGAAAATGTTTATCTAAGGAAAATATCTAGGCCCCTATTACATGATACGTCAAATTGGGACTCACGCGGTGATTGGTTTGTTTTTATTAATGGAGATTCGTGTCAGGGTCAATAATCAATTGTGATACGTTAGGTTTTGATATTTACACTAAAAAAATATCTTTAAAACACCACATAAAAATTAAACCTATACTTAATTAATCACACCCAAAAGTATTGTACCTTTTATTTTCTTTAAAATGTCTAATATACTCTAAACTAAATAAAAAAATTACACACAAACTAACACCACATTATCTAAAAACTACAATCAACCAAAATCAAACACGTTGCTCTTCCCACCGAAAACCTCAAACTCACGGTTAAACCATTTCTTTCCAAATCTCTATTTTCATGTGTTTGTTGTGTTGTTGTGGTCTTTGTTGCGTTGTTTATATACAGAAACCAATGAGCAAGGGGCTACATTGCAATGGGTGATGAAAAGAAAGTTGATGATCAAGCTTCCCAAGCTCAGAATATCCAATGCTCGTTTGATGATTTTGAGGTATTAAAACACCTCTACACGCTATATAATCTGTAAAACAACATTTAAAATGATGAAAAGATGAAAAAAAAACTAAACTGGGTGCACTTACGTGTAACAACCCGCATAATTTTTGGGCTATTTTCAAAATAAAGAGGAAAAATAAAGTTTTTGCTAAATTATTTTTATTGCTCAAATATGTTGGTTATTATTTTTAAACGCCAGAATTTCAAACGGTTTTGAAAACGGAGTTAAAACGGGTTTTAAAATGATTTTTAAATGTTTTTAACTCTTGGAGTTGTTTTGACTTCCAACTCTTCATTTACTTGCCTTATTTAAAGGAGTCTTTTGGATTCCAATTCTTCATTTCTTTGCATTATAAAAGGAAGTCGTGGGCAACCCTTTTTAACATACTTTTGGCACAAATTTTGGCAGTAAATATATTTTATATTCCTCTTCTTTTTATATACACATTGGCCCTTGAGATTTGTGAATTCCAACCTTAGATTAGAGGTGTTCTTGGGGCTATTTTGTTGGAGGTTCCTGGAGAAGCTTTTGTAGATCTTTTGTGTTGATCTTGAGGATGTGATCATTGGTTTCTCATCATGGTTTGAGGTATAGGGTTTTACACAATATGCTCCTTAAATCTTGCGAGTGTCATTCTCTTTGAAATCTTGTTAATTGAACTCATATTTGAATTGATAAATTCATTGAAATCTGGAAAATAATTGTTGAAATTATTTTGATTCATTCGGTATCATTATATTGTTGATGAGCACGTTGTCATGAGATTTTAATATGGCACGGATGTTGAGTACCCGCTAAAATACCTATTCCCGGGCTATGGCTTGATAAAACATATGCGAATGGGGTGAGGCCTGGTGACCCATTGATGTGTTGTTGAGAAATTATATTGATAAAATGCTATTGAGATTTGCATTTGATTTGAATATTCGTACTCGTGTTGTTACGTTTTATTCGTTGCTAATCTGTATTTGTTGAGCATAATTCCTGTGGTATTGTGTACTTCCCCATATTTTCTTTTAGTGACAGGTTAGCGCATATTTTGTGGCGCTATGGAGATTGATTTTAGCGAGGATTCTTTGGGAAAGATTTGTATTATTTTTATGTATAGAGCTTTGGAGATTTGTATTTATTATTCGAGTTAGATGTTGTATTTATTCGAGAGGCTTGTTGTAATTGAAGAGATTGAGATTAGTGGATTTATATTATTGTGGGTTTATTTAGATGCTCTATACCTTATCACTTTTGGATTTGGATTTATTTTATCGCATTAGCGCTCCGTTCGCTCTCCCCGGGGGGGCGGGGTGTTACAAATGGTATCAGAGCTTAGGTATACGGCAACCCTCGAGGCTTGGGTTTTGGGTTCATTGTGTGGTTAACAATTTTTGGAGATAGCAAATTTTACGTGATATTCGTGATAGGCATCTAGATTAGATGTGAGGAAATTATTTTTGGACGAAATTATTTTTGGAGATTGTTAGCCTGATTTTGAGAGTTAGGCATTCGGCGAATTTCGAGGGCGAAATTCCATTGTTAGTGGGGAAGTGTAACAACCCGCATAATTTTTGGGCTATTTTCAAAATAAAGAGGAAAAATAGAGTTTTTGATAAAATTATTTTTATTGCTCAAATATGTTGGTTATTATTTTTAAAGGCCAGAATTTCAAACGGTTTCGAAAACGGAGTTAAAACGGGTTTTTAAATGATTTTTAAATGTTTTTAACTCTTGGAGTTGTTTTGACTTCCAACTCTTCATTTACTTGCCTTATTTAAAGGAGTCTTTTGGATTCCAACTCTTCATTTCTTTGCATTATAAAAGGAAGTCGTGGGCAACCCTTTTTAACATACTTTTGGCACAAATTTTGGCAGTAAATATATTTTATATTCCTCTTCTTTTTATATACATTGGCCCTTGAGATTTGTGAGTTCCAACCTTAGATTAGAGGTGTTCTTGGGGCTATTTTGTTGGAGGTTCCTGGAGAAGCTTTTGTAGATCTTTTGTGTTGATCTTGAGGATGTGATCATTGGTTTCTCATCATTGTTTGAGGTATAGGGTTTTACACAATATGCTCCTTAAATCTTGCGAGTGTCATTCTCTTTGAAATCTTGTTAATTGAACTCATATTTGAATTGATAAATTCATTGAAATCTGAAAAATAATTGTTGAAATTATTTTGATTCATTCGGTATCATTATATTGTTGATGAGCACGTTGTCATGAGATTTTAATATGGCACGGATGTTGAGTACCCGCTAAAATACCTATTTCCGGGCTATGGCTTGATAAAGCATATGCGAATGGGGTGAGGCCTGGTGACCCATTGATGTGTTGTTGAGAAATTATATTGATAAAATGCTATTGAGATTTGCATTTGATTTGAATATTCGTACTCGTATTGTTACGTTTTATTCGTTGCTAATCCGTATTTGTTGAGCATAATTCCCGTCGTATTGTGTACTTCCCCATATTTTCTTTTAGTGGCAGGTTAGCGCATATTTTGTGGCGCTATGGAGATTGATTTTAGCGAGGATTATTTGGGAAAGATATGTATTATTTTGATGTATAGAGCTTTAGAGATTTGTATTTATTATTCGAGTTAGATGTTGTATTTATTCGAGAGGCTTGTTGTAATTGAAGAGATTGAGATTAGTGGATTTATATTATTGTGGGTTTATTTAGATGCTCTATACCTTATCACTTATGGATTTGGATTTATTTTATCGCATTAGCGCTCCGTTCGCTCTCCCGGGAGGGCGGGGTGTTACATTACGGTTGCCCATCACCGTAAGTGACAATGAGTTTCGATCACAAGATGCCGTGTAATGATACTTGATCGGGGTTTTATTTTCACGGTTTCACTTGGCCGTGGTTGTATATTCACGATTTCAGTTGGCCGTGATAAGTTCTCCACGATCTTATGTGGCTGTGGTATTATACCCACGGTTGTGATTTAGCCGTGACAAGTATCCCACGGTCTCTATTGGTCGTGCTATTATATCCATGGTTATAACTGACCATGGTATTGTTTTTATATATAAAATTTCAATATAGATATAAAATTTGCATATAGATATAAATATTCAATATGGATATAAATATTCAATATAGATATAATTCATGTAACGGTTATTATATTGTCATTTATTCATGTATTGATTATTGTATTGTCATTTAAGTTAGATGACTCTGTTCTAGATGATACATTTTGACAAGATATAGACAATCTCATTGTACCGAGTGTATCTACTGAATGTGCTTCCACCGAGAAAGCGAATATGCGTGAACCGAGTATGAGCAAACAAGAAACGGCATCAACCTCGTCCAAATGTTTGCGTGATTTGTTTCCAGATTTCACATTGTCTATGGTAAAAATCATATCACGTAGTTAATTTACCATTAATATAGTTTGTATTACCTTTATTTCTTCCTTTAATTCAATTCGATACCTAGTTAAATCTTTATTTCTTATTATTTATTTCTTTAATTAGCTTAGTTAGGGTTAAATTAGTTATTTCATGTCTTTCCCTTAGTTATATAGGGTCGGGATTTGTGACCGCCATTTACGGGTTTGGACTTCAAAAGTTAAGATTTCGTGTAAAATTGCGTTTAATTGAAACCTTGCGTGTTAAAGTTGGATTATTATGCGTTTATCTTCCTTTGTCACGCAACGTTAGAGTTTATAGCGATAATCCAAATTTAATCATGTGTGACCATTTTTTATTAAATGTTTTATCAAGTATATTTCGGTTAGAATCCCTTCGTGCGTGTTGTTTATGCTTAATCAAAATGCTCGGTTAAATAGCTTTCGATCCGGAATCATGACTAGTAATCGTTCCAATCCTATGGTGCGATGCGATCCCGATCCTCGCTTTACTTTTATTTAGACTTAACTTTTCTTTTCCTTTGTTACAATTTCCTGCTTTTATCTTTTACAATTTTATTCTTTAAGTTCTAAAATAATTAAAATCTAAAATTTAATTACTCCCTGTGGATTTCTTATGATACCCGACTTACCGCTATACTTGCCTCGCAAGTGCAATCGTAATTTAGGTTTTTGTATTGAGTAGGCGAAACGAAAATAATGATTAGCGTTTTGACGCGACGCTACTTTTCGCGCTCGATAAAAAATGGTGTTATTTCTGGGGAGTGTGTTTTAGATAGTAGTTGTTTTATTATTTCGTAATATTTATTTCATTCATATTTGTATTCTTTATTTTCTCCTTTCCTTCTGACTTGTGCTAGATTGTTTCGAGTAATAAAAATCTTGGTGCTTGTCGTTTTATTGAATTAGCTTATTGTGAAATGTCTCGCTATAACTCTTTACATAACCTTAATTGTTTTGAGAATAATGTTCCAAAGTTTACTCCCAAGACTATATGAGAATGCCTACAAATTCTTAAGGATGAGCACATTGTGCGTGAAAATCAAGAATTTGTAAGTAATCCCTCATCGCCTTGTTTTCTAATTTTGCATTGTGGGAATAATGAATTGAATGACGAGGTCGAGATTTATGAGGCTTGGACAAAGAAAAATGTCCAACTCAATGAGATTGTCTCTTTCTCACAAAGGTCAGTTGAGGTTGAAACTTGCGTTTCACCTCCACCCCTTTTTGAGGAAGAAATTATTGAGAGTGATCCAAGCTCTTCTTTCACATTTCAACCTCTTATTAATTCTTTCAATTGTATTGAGGTTAATTGTCCTTCGTTTCCTCTATTCCCCACTATTCTCGAACCGTTAAATTTATCGCAAGAATCGGTTGAAAGTCTTGAGGACTTCAAGTCGATTCTTGAACGGGAATGTTATTTTGAGATTCTTCATCTCATGGGCTATTCACTTGCACTAGCCCCACCTCCCCTTCCCATTGAAGAACCTTGGGGATGTGATTTCAATTTTTCCGAGATCAATGTGGTCTTGTCCCCCTTAGCATCCAAATCCCCCATCGTCCCCCAAAAATTTCAAATTGGCGATGGTTCACCTTTTCCACCACCCACATGCCTTCCGTTGTTTAAACGGAATTCATGTATTTCGGGAGGCATGTTCTCTTTTGGAGGGTCCGTCGTTGATCTTTCAAAGTCAAATCCCTTTTTGGGTGGATCCTCAACTATTTAGACTTCTAATGTATAATTAGTGTATTGTCTAAATAGTAGGTTGTAAATAGTTAGCTTTTCATTTTTCTTTCCTTTTAATTATAGTCTGGTGTAATTAGTTAAACTTTTTATTATTGATTTTTGTTATGCTCGGTATTAACTTGTTTTGTAGATTCGCTTGGGCTTGTTCTTATGGAGATCGCTCTAACTTTGGGTAATATCATTCTTTTCCTCTCTTGTGTTGTTTTCTTAATGTGCATTGAGGACAGTGCAACATTTAGGTTAGGGGGTGTGGGATATTCTATCCATTTCATATGTAGTGCATTGATTTGCACACTTGTTAGTTACTAAGTATGTTTTTTTGTGAAAATTTGAAAATTTTCAAAAATATTTTCTTTCTTTTTTCTCTTTTGTTGGGCATTTTGCCTTATTTCCAAGGATAAATTTCAATAATTGCCCGATCCAGTAGACACTCAACGATGCATGTTCTCTATTTTGGAATTTATTAGACTTTAGTCCTCAAATCATTGATATTATGAATATCTTCATGAATTAAACTTTATCCCATGAGCACATACATTTTCTTGTTCTGTTGATTTGGTTTAAGATTTTTATAACTCGGTACTCTTTTGTTGCATTGTATATACTTACACCATGTGAGCTTTGTAACTTTCGTCGTTTGTGAGTGTATACACTTTTTTTCCTCATTTGAAAACGTTGAATTCATTGGTAATCTCTCTATTCTTTCATTTGATCGCACATTATTTGAGTTTATATCTTGAAATGTGTTACTTGAGCATGATTTTCAAAGCTTGTTTTGACTCGAAAATTGTGTAAACTTTAAGAAATGATCATAAGCAATCTTTTTTATATCACCCATATTAGCCATAAGCAATCTTTGTTATATCACCCATATTAGCCATACCCTCACCTTATATTTTCCCTAGTCAACCCCTTTGAGCCTAAATATTAGCCTTTCGTTTCATTACCCAAAATTCATTACCTACTCCACATTGGAATTTTAAACCATATATATCACCTTACATACCTTTGTTTGGAATGTTACTTGGGATTGAATGATATTGTGTAGTGTGGTTGCAATTAGCATGTGAAAAGAGTGAGAAAAGAAAAGAAAAGAGAAGTGAAAAACAAAAGAAAAAGTTACAAAAAGAAAGAGAAAGTTTGTATATGTTGTATATAGTTCAATAATCCCTGTCGCTCTCCAATTGATGTATCTAATGCTTGCTTGGAACTTGCTTTCCATTTTTGATATTGCCAGCATTCTTCCCATTATCCCGAGTTATTATCCCGAACACTTTGAATCCATACATATACCTTTTGTTTTGTATCTTAACCTCAAACCTACATTACAACCTTATCAAGTCCTATGTGATCTTAGGGTGCATTTAATTTAAAAGTTTAAATAGTTTTGATAATCTGTGAAAATATATTTCGATTCTTTTAATAAGCGGTATCTTTAATTGTGATTACAGTTTTTAATTTCCTATATAGCGTTCTTCATTTGTGACATGTGTGTGGCCTAGTTTCTATTTCCATTTACTCTTTATGCCCGCATGTTCCGTGTGTTACCTCCCTGTTTCGAGTGAAATTCATTCGTTGAGTGTAATGCCCATGAGGATTGAATATACGCTTGTGATGCAACTTAAAAAGTGTCTCTAAAGTGCGTGCTTCTATCATCTCAAGTGCAAGCCAGTGGCGTAAGTAATACCCGATAAGTCAGGGTCGAATCCTCAGGGAAATATGACGATCTCTCGTGATGACGAAAGGTAGGATAGTTAACCTGACTCTAAAAAGAAACAAAAAGATGATTAATTTGGGAATAAATCTTCTAACTAAATGCAAACTAGATTAAACTACTAAATTAACTATGTGAGCAAAACTAACTAACCAAGAATGAATTAATATGACTGAGGAAAACAAGTTAGGAACACAATCCCCCAACCCTAGTGTGTTGCCCGGTACAAAACTAGTCGTGAATTAGATAATTAATCAAACCCGGTCTTTAGTACTCCCAAGCATTACATATATGAGGGTACAAGTCTGCATCATACATAATCAAGAGACGAGTAAAGCAGTGTCGCTATAGCTATATGCACATTGCACCCTTAAGCACCCCGATTAGCTAGGACAAACGAGGTTAAAAGGTCTACAATGGTTGTGATAACTACACAATACGATCTAATCAATTATTAAATTTAGAGAACTAATTTTATACCCACGCAAACCACATCGGGTTGGGTTCATGCATCCCAACCCTTAAGAAATCTACCCTAACATGGTGCAATTAATAAAAAGTAGGATTTCTACGGTGCATGAAACTAAAATCATTGTGAAATTATAGCTAAATGAGAAAAAGAATCTAATATCTACTGAGAATTAACTAATCATGCGCAGATTATCAGAATCAAATGATAGAGAAGAGAAAGAAATCAACTTTACTATTAAAATCTGAACTTGAGAATCAATAAATATAAATTTGAAGCTTATTGATAAGCACCCAAAACTGTACAATTTATACCCCAAATATATGTATTTTAGTTACTAATTCTCGACAATATGGGTCTTATGTACTTAATTGTTTAATATGTAGGCTTAATTGCAGTTAAAGTGTCAAAAGCTATATTTTCAGGCAATTTGCAGTTAAAATGGTGCTAAATACATTGTCCCTAAACCTACCTAAACCCTTATCCGTGCCTAAACCTAGTCTAAACCCCGTGTGTATCTAATTTGTCACTTTTTATTATTTTTTAGATTTTTAGTTTGAATCATTTTTATTTTAGATTTATTTAGAATTTTTAGGTTTTATTTTATATTTTTCTATTTTTTTTAATTTTATTTAATTTTAATTTTATTAAGTTTTTAGTCTTAGTTTTTATTTTATTTTATTTTTATTAGGATTTTAATTTTTAGGATTTTAATTTTCATATTTTATTTCTTTTGTTTTAGTATTTTAGTTTTTTTATAGCTTAAGATTTTATTTTTTTTTAGTTTTAATATTTTTTTTAGTTTGTGTTATTTTTAGTTAGATTTTGTTTTATTTTTTAATTTAATTTTAATTGAGTCTTTATTAAATTTTTTTAGGGGTTCAAATTAAACACACACACACACACACACAACCCCACCGATTACCCTACACCCTCATACGCCCTAACTAACCCACCATCTTCTTCAACCTCTCACCTTCTCTCTCCTCTCTCCACTTCCACCATAACCAACTCCCACCTTTCTCTCTACTCCATATACCCACAACCACCATCTCTCATCCAACCAACCACCAACCAACACCGACGATACCCCCCTCAACCCATACCCTCTACCTTAGTTCCGGCCGGCGACCTTAACCCCTTACCCGCCGGAAAGTCCCCAACCCTTCCCCGGCGCCATCACCCACGATTCCAACCCGGACCACTTCCCTGGCAACTCCCGATTCCATCCGGCGACCTCGCGCCAGCCACCAGCCCCAATCCGACTTACCCACTGCCGGCGACCCTTGCCGGCGTTCCCTCAAATCGCCGGACTGCAACCGTAGCCCCGACCGCGACCCAAATTTCGGCGCCACCGGCGACGTGCCTATCAATTGCGACCCGCAACCTCCGATCGCGACCACGGCCCCGCGACCCAACCGACTTGCTCCGGCGAGATCAAACCCGAAACCAACTCACCCTGAACCCAAACCCGATTCCAAAACAAAGACAAAAACTCATCATTCATCAAGCCAAGACCCACTTCTCCAAACCCACGACTCCACCTGCCAAATGCAAACCAAACCAAAGCCAAAAATGAAACTAAATCCACATGTGCCTAAAACCATTTAATACCTTTTACCCCTTTTTCCCTATTATACCCCCCAACTACTCTTTTACCCCAAAACCCCAAAATACCTATAAATCATATCATATTTTTATCCCCCAATTCTTTCACCCATAGGGTTGTAAATCGGGCTGGGTGAGCCGGGCTTGGGGTTGCTCAGGCTCGGCCGGAACTGCCTTACCCAAGCTCAAGCCCGAGCTCGGCCCGAATTAACTTTTTCTACCTAAGCCCGAACTCAGGTCATAAGTATTACCGGCTTCGGGCCCGATTTCGGGCAGGCCTGATTTCGGGCAGGCCCGATTTCAGTTTTTTTGTAAAAAACATGTTTGAATTAGTGTTTTTTTCTTATATTTCCATCATGGAGAAAATGTACATATTAAAATCTAATTGTTATTTTATAAAATAGAATATATAATTACGAAATGTATTAAAGGAAATTAGAATGAAAACCAACAAAATTAAAATAGGTATGTTATTTTAAACAATGTTAACATAAATATGTCATATTATATAAAAATATTTATTTATTTATTTATATATTTAAAGTTCGGGCTTCGGGCCCAATTCGGGCTTGGTAAGGTTTGGGTCAAGCTCGACCCGAAATTCATTCGGGCGTGAAATTTTGGCTCAAGCTCGGCTCGACTCAAACTCAAATAAAGGTCGGCCCGAAAATAGCGGGGCGAACGGGCGGGCTTTGGCCCTGCTCGGCTCAATTTACAGGCCTACTCACCCATATACCTTCCTTACCTCACACATTTGCCATGCACATGTGCACTTCCATTACCCAATTTACCCCCATGTGCACACTCCCCGTGCTCTTGAATCTTAATTCTTCCAACTATATCCCCATACTCCATGTGCCTACTATAAATGAAGATGAAGACCCCATTTAGAAAAAAGGGTACTCATCATCAAATAGAGAGAGAAAGTTCTAGAGAAAAGTAGAGAGTTAGGTTAGAATAAATTAGGTAGATATATTTGTAAATAGTTTTATTTTCATTTTTTTTAGATATTTATGAGTGATAATTGTGTGAGATTCAAGTTGAGTAAATTTTGTATTTATATCTTTGTTGATCACTCACTTGGAGGGTTGTATGCTTAAATTTCAAGGATAGAGTTCAAATTGCAATTTCAAGGAGACTTGTTGAAGATTTGTTCTCTTTCTCTACTCTTTGATTATATTAAATGCCTATTGAATATTTGTTTATTATGTTTGATACCATGTTAGGCTAAATTCCCTTTCAAGAGGTGGGGTAAAACCCTTATTTGATGTTATTTTATTTTTATTAGCTTAATTATTTGAAAAATCTCTTTGAATGTTAATTTTGATCCATCACCCTTAAATTTACACCTTGAGAGAGGGTAAATGATTTTCGAGAGAAAATCGAAATTCTAGTTATAATACCCATTTTAGATTCGAACTAGAGATAGGGGTTTCTTAAGTGAGGTATTATAACTTGAATTTCAACTCTAAATTTATTTTCTTAGATTTACATAAATTTTAATTGATCGATCCTAGTGGGTGATTAATTAAAAGGAGTGTAGATCTATTTTTCTAGAGTTGTGGGGTGTTAAACTTAATTTTCTAAAAGACTATTATTATAACTACACTTGCAACGAGAGTTGATTTGTAATTTTAATATTAATTTGGGAGAATTCAAATAATTAAATTAATTAATTAGAACAACTAAAATTTGTTGTGTAATCCCATTCCTTGATTGTTCTCATAATTATTTACCTCATTTATCTCTTATTTTTAGTTTAGACTTTATTTTTCATTTTAGTCACTTTCTAGTTAGTTGTTTTTATCTCACATTTAATTTAGTTTAGTTTAAACCTCACCTCACCCTATTGTTTTAATATTTGAAAAACTAAAAAAAAGTAAAAAAGTGAAAAAACATAAAAAGAAAATAGAAAGTGAATTACAATTGAATTTGTCTCTAGCTTACTCCCTAGGAAGTGGATTGATACCCTTACTTACCTCTACACTTGAGATTGTTATATTTTGTAGGTATTTAAGGTTTTGACTAACTTGGCTTTCAACAACGACATACGCAAAAGTCTAGTTATCAAATGGCGCCGTTGTCGGAGAATTTGAAGGACTTTTCTATCACTTATAGGGTTCTTCTACTCTTTCTCTCTCTAAAAACTATGTTAAAAGAAGCTCCCCTATGTTTGAAAACAAAAATTAATATATTTCCTATGAATCTTTACAAGAGTTTGAGCTATTTGGAACTTTGAGAAAGAAAAAGAAAATTTGGGAAAATCGCAACCGAACCGGTCCGGTCTGGCCCGTCGGATTGGTCCGGTGCTTTAAATCATCCAGCAAGTTCATAAAGGTCGGGCCGATTCGTTTTTTGTTATAGGCGGATCGGTTCGGTGCTTAAATTTGTCCAGACTTTTCTAGGGCTTCGGATCGATTCTTTTTTTGGAATATTCAGATCGGTACGGATTGCATTTTTACCCAGCACACAAAACCGGTCCGGTTCGATCACTTGGATTAATTTCTATTGAATTTCTCTTCAATTTCTCATGATTATCTCTCATCTTTCAAGGGTCATAACTTGTGCTTCGATGCTCGGATGTCGTTTCTTCCTACGCGTTTGTAGACTCGAGGTCTTTAACTTTCATTTTGGTTCCTAGTCCGAATTCCAACTGCAAATTACTCTTTTGCCCTTCTAACTTTCCTTCCTTTGTTGATCTCTCGGTTTTGAGTTCCTCATATCTTCACTAGCATTAAAATACGTGTAAAAATCATGAAAAACACAACTTCGAGGTACTAGGTGGAAATGGTCAATAGCATATGAATGAGATAAATCAATACGAGTTACGTTGTTTGAGATGCTAAAAGCTACTAAATTAAGGGAATAAATTCGGAAGAATTTATGCATAATCAAATCCTCCTAACTTAGAACTTTGCGCCTCCCGATCAATATAAAAGAAATCAGCTAAGGCTCAACTCTTGAAAATTCATTTATTAAGATAGAATACCCCTTTCGCGGGAAAGCGATTGCATTTAGCGTATGCAACAAGCCATTAAACCCCTGGGTTACCCTAGTAGGACTAGTTGTGTCTCGTGAGGTTCTGCAGTGAATATACCCACAAAATTCGACTTAGACTCAAAGAAAATTCAAAATACCTATAAATTGTAGAATTTAAACTTTTCGGAAAATAATCACCATAAATTCATATTCAAAAGAGCCTCAATTTGCTGTGTGTGTGTGAAGCCATAAATTTAATCACAAACTTCCACCGATTGATCATTACGTTACTTTTCGAAAAATCGCTTTGATTTGATTTCTTACGGATTCACTCTCAAATGAATCTCTCGGAATGTGACTATTCTCTCGGTATGTGTGATATAAAGAGTAAATGTATTGGAACACAAATTCACGCACACAATTTGAAAGACGAAATATTTAGGTGAAAAGATCTCTTCATCGGGTTACGATCATTGAAAAATGGGAACATTGCCTCTTATTCACACTATTTAATCTCTATTATTATATTTTCGTGTTTTAGATCTCCACGCGGTAATTAATTTTGCAATTCGGAGTCGGTTAGGACTTTTCGGGTTAATAGGTATATCGGGTAAAAGTTGGAAATGGCTCTGAAATTCGGAGTTAGAAAACTTTGTTTATGATGTTCATTAGTGCTTTTCCGGGTTATTTCTCATTTTTTCTCTCTTTTTTTTTCATTTTTTTCTATTTTCACATTTTTCTTTCTCTTGCTATTTTTGTCGAGCATTTTTCTTTTTTTATTTCTTGCCCCTTTTTATTGCACCATTTGGACTTAGTTAGTGAAATTACCAATTTTCACAATTCCGGGCTTCACGGGTTTTTGGGTTACCAAACGAAAAGGAAAATTTTTATTAGGCTCAATTGGTTTAGCAAAAGGGATAATTTTTTTTTAGTTTTTATGGCTAATATTTTTTGGCAACAAACAAAGGTCTACTTCATTGTCCGAACTACTAATTATTTTACCATATGCGTCTCGAGATTAATTAGTTTAGAGATATTTATAGCGCATTTTTCAAGACAACATCTCACTCGTTTCCCATAACCGATCAAAACAAAGGATTGAGATCGTCAACGACTTATTTAAAATGCTGAATTGAACTTTGAGTTAGTCATTAATTCGGATTGATTTAATTACTTACAAAAATGATAGGCTCGAAATCTCACCGGGTTTGATTAATCTCCACACTTATTCGTTAAGTTGCCAATTTTCTTTCAATTTCCATCATTGGTCAATTTCGGCTTTGTGCAATTGATTTTTTTACAATTTGAGACTTAGAATAAAGGTGATATTTTTGAAAAATTTAAATTCCAATTTTTGTTTATTTTGAAGAAAAATATTTTTGACTTTTTCTAATTTTTTTCAAATTTTTTTTGGAAATTTTCTATTTTTTTGGCTTTTGGGCATTTTTGACTTTGTGAAATGTAAAACCACATGCGTACGCCCCCTAACTTAGAATTTTGCAAAGTCCTGAAGCAAAAAGGGCTAAAAACTAAAGTAAGGAGAGAACAATCAACAATTGAACAAAGTGCCAAAAATGCAAGATATAAGCATAAACATATAACACACAACCACAGTAATCGACTTTCCATTAGATATAACACATACAAAATATGTGGAAAGAAGATAAAGCAAAACAACACATGAGTAGACTAAAACAACCAGTCTATTTTGGGGGTGGGTGAGAAGTGTCGGGGCCATTGTGGTCATATGGGTCATAGAATTATGATGGTGGTGGTACACCTATATGTAGGCGATAAAGTTCGACCTGGAGGCGATGCATCGTGCTAATATCTCTTTGGTACGCTTGACAGTCCGCTAAGCGATTGACGCGATACTCGTTGATGAAACCGTCAAAGTGTGCCTATAGTGCAAAAATTCGACGATCATACTCCAATCCCCCGGGCTCGTAATTAGATTCGACCTCCTCATCATACTCCTCGTCCTCGCCTTCCTCTATCTCAATGTCCGTCGCCACTTCTACCTCCTCTTTGTCATTCGACTCGGTATCCTCCTCATCTGCCTCCTCCTGCATTTAGGCATGACGGGCCCGTATAATCACCCCTTGACTTGTGTTCTTAGTTCGAGTTCCCTCCCTAAGAGGATTTGGAAGGCGGGGGAACCCTTCTGGTCATTCAATACCGGTGTCGTCAAGTATGGAGGAAATTAGTCGGGCGTAGGGGAGTGGGGAGGTGCCATTTGAATCCAATGCCGCGAAGAAGATGTCCTTGTAAATGATGCGGGATAAATGGATTACGATATTTGTATCAAATAGGTGATACACGAGGGTCGCTTGGCGTGGGTGCATGGAGGAGTCATTGGAGGTTTTGGAGGATATTGGCGCACACAATTTGGAAAGTAATTCGCACCTTATCATTGAGTTGTCCCACCAGATACGTTTCGGTAGCCCAAACCTCCTCGGGCGCCATCCGGGACATGCAAGTGGCCTTAGAGAGGGGGCAAGAGAATTTGGATAAGTGAAATCGGCCGGGCTAGGCACTTCTCTTTTCGCCAACTTACGGATGAGGTGATCCAAAGAGAATGGCACATGTGTGCCGTTGATGTAGGCCTCGACAGTGTAATCCTCGACGTGGACTAGGGACCCATAAAAAGCGCGAACTTTGGTAGCCCATACCTAGTGAAAGGGCTCAGTAAGGAAACGGCACCAGCCCCGGGCATTGAAAAGGGCGATGTCAGAAGCGGGGAGTTCAGCCTAACACACTACGTGCTCTATGTGCATCTTGCGAGAGGGCCCGAAAAATCGTTGGCACTAATCTCGTTCTTCTATGGAACGGTAAGGGAGGTAAAAATCGCCAAAATCAACCACGGTGGTGGAATTATATTTTTGGGTGAGTGCCATGGTGGTGAGAGGAGGGGGAAGATGATATACCTTGGAGAGAGAGAGAGAGATAGAGAGAGAGAGAGAGAGAGAGAGGATGAGTGTTTAGAATAGGTGTGGGGGAAATAGGGGGTGGGAGAGAGGTATTTATAGGTGGGTAGAGGAGGTGGAGGGTTGGTTTTGGAAGGAAAAGATGGGAGGGAGAAAGGGGAGTGAATTGGGAGGGGAAATAGAGGGTTAGAGGTGTGGGGGACGAATTGAAGGGAAATGGAGGGGTTGGGGGAATAAGGGGGCTGAACCTTGGGAATCTAAGAAGTTCAGTCGCCGAACCGATTCGGTGCCTCTTTTATTTCAATTTTTCCCAAAAACGAACCGATCCGGTTGCCCAGGGGTGGATCGATCTGGTTCCAAATTCCTTCCAGATTTCCCTTCTGCATTAATTTGTTCCTCTCTCTCAACTTGGAATATACTTACCACTCGACCATTACGTACTCAACCCATTTCACTCAATTTGTGCTCTGAAACCCTGGGCTTACTCTCCACGCATGTTCGCTCGAACTTATCCGGTGTGTCCTAAACTAACGACTCAATCTACCTAACCGAATCTAACAGACATGTCCTATGCACACCTACTATACACAAGAATTCAACCCATACGCATCCGGGGTGCGACGACCTCTCCGTTTCAGCTCATTCATCCCCGTAAATGGGGTTCGATAACTAAATGGTGTCGACTTCATCCACGCACGCCTCTAAGTATGGCATTAGGCGCTGCCCGTTAACCTTGAATGTATCTCCCCCCTTAAGATCTTGCAGTTCCACCGCTCCGTGGGGGAATACCTTCTTCACAACGAATGGTCCAGTCCATCTAGACCGCAATTTACTTGGAAACAGATGAAGCCTATAGTTGTAGAGAAGCACTTTTTGCCCTGAATGAAACTCTTTTTCTTGGATAATCTTATCATGTGCAAGTTTCATCCGTTCTTTGGATATTTTAGCGTTCTCGTACGCATCATTTTGTATCTATTCCAACTCATTCAATTGAAGCTTGGGAGCTTCACCTGCTTTATCCAAATTGTAATTCAACCTTTTAATGGCCCAATACGCCTTGTGCTCTAGCTCCACGGGGAGATGGGAAGGCTTTCCATACACAAGGTGAAAAGGGGACATCCCGAGGGGGTTCTTATATGTAGTTTGATAAGCCCATAACGAATGGTTCAATCGAAGGGACCAATATTTTCGATTAGGATCGACGATTTTCTCGAGTATGTTCTTAATTTCATGATTCATCAACTCCGCTTGCCCATTCGTTTATGAGTAATAAGTCATCCCAACCTTGTGAACTACCCCATACTTTCTCATAAGCTTCTCAAATGGCTTGTTGCAAAAGTGCGTGTCGTTATCACAAATTATCGCTTTCGGACTACCGAAGAGAGAAAGTATGTGTTCTTACAGGAAATTAATCACCACTTTATTATCATTTGCTTTGGTAGCTATAGCTTCCACCTATTTAGAAACGTAGTCTACCGCAGCAAGGATGTATAGGAAACCAAAGGACGTGGGAAAAAGGGCCCATGAAGTCAATACCCCAACAATCGAAAATCTCTATAATGAGTATGGGGTTAAGTGGCATCATGTCTCGTCGGGTAATAACTCCCATCCATTGACACCTATCGCAAGATTTGCACAAATTTCTCATATCCTGGAACATTGTAGGCCAATAGAGGCCGCTTTGAAGGATTCTAGCGGCCGCTTTTCATCAAAAAATGACCTCCATAAGCTCCCGAATGACAAAATTGGATGACTTTTGGTATCTCATCATCCAATACACATCGTCAGATGATTTGGTCCGCACAATATTTGAAGATAAATTGATCATCATAAAAAAACATACGCGACCAAGTAATAAACCTCTTTTTCTCTTGCGGTGTCCAATCGGGAGGGATGGCTCCCGTGATAAGGTAGTTCACTATGTCCGCAAACCAGGAGAGAGAAGAGGTAGCAAAGAGTTTCTCATTCGAAAAATACTCGTCTATGGGTATGGGATCACTAGGCACGTCGAACGAGATCCAGGATAAATGATCGGCAATGACGTTTTCTACTCCTTTCTTGTATTTAATGGAGAGATTAAACTCTTGTAGGAGTAGTGTAATACCCCGTACTTTTGGCTATATTTATTTTTGGGATTAATTAATTAAATGCGTATTAATTGGAAATTAATCCGGGTTATAAATACTAACGAGATGCGAGTTGGTATTTGATTATGTGCATATATGATTATATATGAATATTGAATTATGAAATTTATCGTAAGATTAATATACGGCAATTTGGAAATTCTGTTGAGACGCGTGTGACCGCCGCGTCATGGTATATTATTTCAATTATAAAGTGAATTTAAAATCTATAATCCTTATGGTCGTTTTGAGTGCGTCAACGCGTCCGGAAGGGTCGAGATAGTCAGAAAACACTAGCCGGGGGTGTAGTTTGGGTCCCGGGGTATTTTTAGGCCATACCGGTAGCTTAAAGGGTATTTTGGTAATTTTACATTTTGAGGAATTAAAAGTGACGAAAATTGGTTAATTACATCTGATGTGGATTTGACCCACTAAGCCCATAACCAACCCATATTAACCTAGAAGGCTACGTAGGTTATTAGAAGAGTTTTCTAAGTTCCCCAAATCAAACCCTAGCCACCTTAAGCCACCATTGGAGGAGAAGCTTGGAGAGAGGAAATTCTGCATAAAAACTTCATCAAACCTACACCAAACTCAGAAACAACCACGGCAAGTGACTTTATTCCATTTAATTTCAGAGAATGTTCTCTCCATGTTAGATAACTCGAATTTTATGGTTTGTTCTTGATGAAATATGAAAACCCATGTAGTTTAGAACATAGAACTTGAACATCTTGAGGAAAATTGCATGTAGAATGATAGGTAGATAATTATTCTCATGATATTTGTGATTTGAAGAAATTAAAACGGATTAAATTCTGGGATTTGATGATGATAAAAACCTAGGGTTCATGTTCTTGAGAAATTGGGGAAAAGGGTAGAGATTTGTAAATTTGATTGATGTTAGGATGGATTAATTCTTTAAAACATGTTAGGAGTTGACTTGAATATGTTTAGGATGAATTAGAGACCCTAAAACGTTGTTGGGATGAACTTTGGAAGAGATTAGAAGTGATAAAAATGGATAAAAACGAGATGGGGAAAAATCTGGGTCGAAACTGGTCAGTCGTTAGAAGCAATCCCCAGGTCGTTCGAACGAGCTCGTTCGAACGAGCTTCTAACGAGTTGACCAGTCTCTTCTAACGAGGGGTAGTTTCGTTCGATATCTCGTTCGAACGAGATATCGTTAGAAGGTACAATTCGTTCGAACGAACTGGAATCTCGTTCGAACAGTCTCGTTCGAACGAGACTTCTAACGAGCTGACAGTCCAACCTCGTTCGAACAGCCTCGTTCGAACGAGACTTCTAACGAGCTAGCAGTCTGGGCCTTTTTGGACTGTTTTGATTTTTGGAGTCCCGTAAACTTATTGGAGGATATAGATATCATACCGTAGATGTAGTAATGATAGAATTGGGACATTTGGGTATTTATGAGAAGGAATTTATATACGAGAGTTGTATTACATGGATGGTTTGGGTTGAGACGTGAGTGTCTACTACGACGTGAGAAAATTATGGCGCGTATGATTACAAACCGGAATAGTACAAATTGTGATAATTATAGTTAGTACGAGAATGCAATATGTACTACGATTAAAATACGGTATTACTAAGATGTGTGTTTACTTAGTATTGGTATATGGATTGTGTGTATGACATACCTACCATACTTGCTATCACGGGAGGTTACGTTCGCTTAGGGCCCTCTAATCCTTGTGTTGCCCGGATTTAGACTGGTTACCTCGATGAACATAGGTCAGAGAAAGACTTATTGGGATGTTAATAAGTCCGCTGATCGTGGGAGCGTAGGTATGTGCGTGACCCATGTGATGTGACTGTGTTCGCCTCCACTATTTGTGATTTGTGTTATCTGAACTATTACTGAGAGATTCGGAATATGTGATCCTTATGTACGTGATGTACCAGGATGGATAACAGAGTATGTGTGCACCGCAGCTTAGTTCTCGGGGTGCTTGTATTGTATATTTATGATGTGAATAATATACACTTAATTAATGGGAACCTTCATGTTAATGTTATGAATATAACTACAGTATTGTTTCGAGAATAATATAACGAGTTAACTGATAGTGATATATATATATATTGCATATTGAGCATCTGAGTTACGTTAAACCCCTACTTAATTACGAGCGTTATTATGTTAATAGAACCGAGTAATAAGAGTAGGACCTATTATAGTCTAGCTAGTTATGATGTCACTTAGCTAGTAGTTTATATCGTTGTAGATGGGTACTTACGTTAGGAGTGCACAGTTAGACGAGAGGTGAGAATATCATGTGAGTGCACGTCCTAACATGTACTTTGCATTTAATGTTTTAAATGTTTTTAAAGCACTTGCAGGTTTTAAAATATAACTCCACATTCGGGCTCTGACCCGTTTGCTTTTCAAATCTGCTTTTCTTGTAAAACCATTTTAGGTGCCCAGCCACAGGGACACCAAGCATATGATTCTCATTCAGGTGACGAGCTGTAGCTGGTTGTGGATGCTACAAGGATTTGCTTGTAGACGCCTCTATCTTTTGGATTCCAGAGTCACTATCTATCAGTTGTAGGGCATGTTGCCCATTTCTATTTAGAGACATCTTTTACATTTCAGTTTTTCAGACTTTGGCATGTATTATTTTAGTATTCAGTTTAGTTGTTTCAGTTATGGGATTGTAGTGAGGAGTTTTCCTCCAGACTTTATTTACACTATGTGATGGTTATTCGTTTTACTTCATTATGGTGAATAGTGTTATTTATTTCTTCATTACACTTGTTGCATGTTAATCGGACTTTAATTAAAATCTGGCAACTTACTTTTTAAATACTAGGTGGTTAGTAATAATAATGTTTTCGACAGTGATGCTATTAACTGAGCCAACTTGGCATTTTGAATTAATTTAATAAAGGAGTAGCTACCCGGTATTTAATTAGTCGGGGTGTCACAGGTGGTATCAGAGCATCAGGTTCTAGTGTCCTTTAGGATCTGTACGGCTATTATGTTTCCGCTACGTTTCTTTGATATAGAGCCCTATATTTTAGGACTGTTTTATTCTTTTTGTGTATGCTTCTTTCTTCAGTTATATTAAGTTTATAACAACGAACTTATAAACTTTGTTCTTATTTCAGATGCCTCCACGACGTGCACGACGAGTTCCCATGGATGCAACGCCCGAACCCCAGCCCGCTCCAGTTCAGGGCATGATGAACGCCGCTGAGGTTGCAGCTATAGTAGCCCAAGCGGTAAATGCCGCGATTGCCGTGATTCAGCAGGCACCACCTCAGGCGCCGATTGCCGCGCCAGCACAGGCTAATGCATTCCCGTTTGCTTGGGAGCTTGTACATGACGCTTTTCAGAAAGCGCATCCGCCAGAGTTTGCAGGTAACTCAGATGTGGTAGTCTCGAGCCAATGGAGGAAGGATATACAGAGGCATTTGAGGATGCATGAGTGCACTGATGTTCAGAAGCAGGTGCTAGCTACTTTCAAGCTAGTTGGATCTGCACTGCAGTGGTGGGAGTCTATTACCACCGCGGAGGAGAGGGATACTCTCACGATTCAGGAGTTCTGGGTGCGGTTCGACCGCAAGTACTTTTCGTCAGCTGTTCATACGGAAATGAGGAGGAAGCTGATGAGTCTGAGGCAAGAAGGTAAGACAGTGGCCGAGTATGAGGCCGAGTTCACGAACCTGTTGAATATCGTTCCAGATGAGATACCAACAGAGAAGAAGAAGATTGAGAAGTTCACGGACGGGTTGACATGGAGGATCCGTCAGCATCTGCTAGGGAACCTTTCGTTGGCCACGTATTCTGATATTGTTAACGCTGCGTTGTTACACTGCCAGGACCATCGCTTTCATATGGCCGAGGGCAAGCGGTCGGGGGAGTCTAGCCATCAGGGCAGGACTGGAGGACATGGTGCCAGCGGGGCACAATCTGATCAGGGGCATAGACAGAATGAGCAGGGCTCCCAGCAGGGGGATAATAAGAGGTTCCGGTCAGGGAACTACAGGCAGGGACAGGGAGGTTTCCGTTAGGGCCATCAGGGTCCAAACGGCCATCAGGGCCAACAGGGGCAGAATGGGCAGCAGTTTCATCAGGGCCAGCAGGGCCAAGGGAGGAACGGTAACGGCCACCAGGGCCGGGGACAGCAGGGGCAGAGGGGAGGGAACTTCCCAGGGAAGTGCTCTGTTTGTGGCAAGACTGGCCATAAGAAGCAGGATTGTCCTGATAGGGGCAGGGCCCCACAGCAGCAGCAGCAGGGTGCTCGCCAGGAGCCACAAAGGCCTATGTTTCCCGCCGCTCTTCCCGCACTGCCACAGATGGCAGCATTGCCACCCATTCCAGCCGTCCCAGTTCAGCAGGGGCAGCTACAGTATGGACGTGTCTACAACGTCCACCAGGCTGCAGTTCCACAGGCACCGCCCGCGATTGAGGGTACGTTTCCTATCCATGGCACTATGGGTCGGGTATTGTTTGATACGGGTGCTACACACTATTTTATAGCTACACACTTCGCGAAAGCTTTAGGATTGTTAGCTACTGCAGAGAGCACAGTGACGTGTGTCGACTCACCATTGGGGAGTGGGTCACTTATTTTCTTTATATGCCGGGGAGTGGGGGTAGAGATTGGTGGTTTGGTATTACCTGCAGACATGTTGGTATTAGATATGCATGTTCACGATGTGATCATCGGTATGGATTGGCTCGTAGCTTATAGGGCCATGATTGATTGCTTCAGCGGAAGCATTGTTTTTGCCATTCCAGGGCAAGAGATGTTTGTAGTGGCGATGCCTCGCCCAGAGGGAGGATCGACCGCTCATCTGTATTACATTGAGGAGGATACCTCTAAGGAGGTTGTGATTCCTTTAGATTCTATCCCGGTTGTCAGGGAGTATTCGGATGTATTTCAGGAGATACCAGGCTTACCACCCAGTCGAGAGATAGACTTTGTTATAGATTTGCTACTGGGTATGAGACCTATAGCACGCGCACCGTACCGTATGGCTCCAGCTGAGATGAGGGAGTTACGGGATCAGATAGAGCAACTGTTAGGACAGGGCTTTATTCGCAGGAGTACCTCACCTTGGGGCGCTCCAGTTTTGTTTGTGAAGAAGAGGGACGGTTCACTGAGATTGTGTGTGGACTATCGAGAGTTGAATAAGGTCACGATACGGAATAAGTATCCGTTGCCTCGAATCGATGACTTATTCGACCAGTTGAGAGGAGCTTCTTTCTTCTCGAAGATTGATTTGAGATCGGGATACCATCAGTTGCGTATCAGGGAGGAGGATGTCTCGAAGACTGCGTTCTTATCGAGATATGGTTCTTACGAGTTTCGGGTTATGCCTTTCGGCTTGACCAACGCTCCAACAGTGTTTATGGACTTGATGAACAGAGTGTTCAGGGATTTCCTAGACCAGTTTGTCATTGTCTTCATTGATGATATTCTGGTTTACTCCCAGACAGAGGAGGAGCACGCCGAGCATTTGAGGTAAGTTTTACAGACACTTCGTCAGAACGAGTTGTATGCAAAATATGAGAAGTGCGGGTTTTGGCTGAAGGAAGTCCAGTTTTTGGGACATATTATTTCCGACCGGGGAATATCGGTTGATCCGGGGAAAGTATCCGCGGTGAGGGAGTGGGGACAGCCCCTGACACCGATTGAGATTCGTAGTTTCTTAGGTCTAGCAGGATACTACAGGAGGTTTATTCGGGGTTTCTCGGAGATAGCAGGTCCTTTGACACATCTGACTCGTAAGGGTGTGCCCTACATCTGGAGTGATGCCTGTCAGTTGGCATTCGATGAATTGAAGGACAAATTAACCTCAGCACCTGTGTTAGCATTGCCGAGACCGGGAGTTGAGTATTTGGTTTACACCGACGCGTCTTTGCAAGGCTTGGAGGTGTGTTACAGCAGGAGAGATAGGCCATAACTTATGCTTCCCGTAAGCTTAAGCCTCATGAGAAGAATTACCCCACGCATGATTTGGAGTTGGCAGCAGTGGTATTTGCCCTACGGATTTGGAGGCACTATCTTTTGGGGGAGAAGTTCCAACTGTTCACGGACCACAAGTTCCTACAGTACCTGTTCACGCAGAAAGAGTTGAATATGCGGCAACGTAGGTGGCTTGAGTTTGTGAAAGACTACCAGTTCGACATCCAGTACCACCCGGGTAAGGCTAACGTGGTAGCAGACGCGTTGAGCCGTAGACCAGTAGATGAGGTGGCAGAGGTGTAGAAGGCAAAGTGGAAGGAATTGGGACACCAGGATGCAGTGGCTCGATCTTTCATGTCTGTGATGACCATTACACCGCAGATTGTCACGAAGGTAGTACGGGCACAGGCTAATGACTCATTCTGTCAGGAGCAGATAGTTCGATTACTTGCAGAGGGAGCCGAGTCCTATACCCTCAGCTCAGACGGGGGATTACGCTTCAATGGGAGATTGGTAGTTCCGGAAGGAGAGGAATTACGACACGAGGTGATGACAGAGTCGCACGGCTCACGGTTCGCGGTACATCCCGGAGGGGACAAAATGTACCAAGACATGAGACGGCAGTATTGGTGGAGCGGTATGAAGAGAGATATCGCTGAGTTCGTTTCGAAATGCGTCACTTGTCAGCTTGTAAAAGTGGATCATCAGAGACCAGCAGGATTGCTACAGCCGTTGGAGGTCCCGGTGTGGATGTGGGAGAGCATATCCATGGACTTTATCACGGGGTTGCCTACATCGCAGAGGGGTCACGACTCCGTTTGGGTAATTATGGACAGGTTGTCCAAGGTCGCTCACTTTTTACCCGTAAGGACTGACTACACTACGGGACAGTATGCCCAGCTCTTCATTTCAGAGGTTGTGAGACTTCACGGTGTGCCCCTGAATATCGTGTCTGACAGAGACAAGATATTTGTTTCGAGGTTTTGGGAGAGTTTCCAGGAGGCAATGGGCACGGAATTGCGTTTGAGTACAGCTTATCACCCGCAGAGCAACGGGCAGACAGAGCGCACCAATCAGATGTTGGAGGACATGCTGCGCATGTGCATTATTGACTTTGGGGGTGGATGGGAGCAGTACCTTCCACTGGTGGAGTTTGCTTACAACAACTCCTATCAGTTCACGATTGGCATGGCTCCGTTCGAGGCGTTGTACGGTAGGCCTTGTCGTTCCCCAGCATGTTGGTTGGAGGTGGGGGACAACAAACTACTTGGGCTGGAAGTGATTCAGGATACTTCGGCAAGGATTGAGTTGATTCGGAGTCGCATTCGGGTAGCTCAAGACAGGCAGAAGAGTTATGCTGATGCGAAGAGATTTTTCAGGGAGTTCCAAGTAGGGGACCAGGTTTTGCTCAAAGTATCTCCTATGAAGGGGATTATGCGTTTCGGGAAGAAGGGGAAGTTGGCACCGAGGTATGTGGGGCCGTTTCCTATTATTGAGCGGATCGGACCGGTTGCGTATAGACTTGGGTTACCGGAACATTTGCATCGGATTCACGATGTGTTCCATATTTCCTCACTGAGGAAATACCTTAGAGATAATTTGGCTCATTCTCACATTGCTGTGGAGGACATCGATCTCCAGCCGGATAGCTCCTACGAGGAGGGGCCGATTGCTATTTTGGACCGAAGCGAGAGGAAACTGCGGTCAAAGATAGTCCCGTTAGTGCGTGTTCAGTGGCGACATCACAATGTCGAGGAGTCCACATGGGAGCGCGAGGATGAGATGCGCGAACGTTATCCAGAGTTATTTTTAGCAGGTACTTTCTAGTTTCGAATTTCGGGACGAAATTCAGTTATTAGGGGGGAAGTATGTAATACCCCGTACTTTTGGCTATATTTATTTTTGGGATTAATTAATTAAATGCGTATTAATTGGAAATTAATCCGGGTTATAAATACTAACGAGATGCGAGTTGGTATTTGATTATGTGCATATATGATTATATATGAATATTGAATTATGAAATTTGTCGTAAGATTAATATACGGCAATTTGGAAATTCTGTTGAGACGCGTGTGACCGCCGCGTCATGGTATATTATTTCAATTATAAAGTAATTTAAAATCTATAATCCTTATGGTCGTTTTGAGTGCGCCAACGTGTCCGGAAGGGTCGAGATAGTCAGAAAATCCTAGCCGGGGGTGTAGTTTGGGTCCCGGGGTATTTTTAGGCCATACCGGTAGCTTAAAGGGTATTTTGGTAATTTTACATTTTGAGGAATTAAAAGTGACGAAAATTGGTTAATTACATCTGATGTGGATTTGACCCACTAAGCCCATAACCAACCCATATTAACCTAGAAGGCTACGTAGGTTATTAGAAGAGTTTTCTAAGTTCCCCAAATCAAACCCTAGCCACCTTAAGCCACCATTGGAGGAGAAGCTTGGAGAGAGGAAATTCTGCAGAAAAACTTCATCAAACCTACACCAAACTCAGAAACAACCAAGGCAAGTGACTTTATTCCATTTAATTTCAGAGAATGTTCTCTCCATGTTAGATAACTCGAATTTTATGGTTTGTTCTTGATGAAATATGAAAACCCATGTAGTTTAGAACATAGAACTTGAACATCTTGAGGAAAATTGCATGTAGAATGATAGGTAGATAATTATTCTCATGATATTTGTGATTTGAAGAAATTAAAACGGATTAAATTCTGGGATTTGATGATGATAAAAACCTAGGGTTCATGTTCTTGAGAAATTGGGGAAAAAGGTAGAGATTTGTAAATTTGATTGATGTTAGGATGGATTAATTCTTTAAAACATGTTAGGAGTTGACTTGAATATGTTTAGGATGAATTAGAGACCCTAAAACGTTGTTGGGATGAACTTTGGAAGAGATTAGAAGTGATAAAAATGGATAAAAACGAGATGGGGAAAAATCTGGGCCGAAACTGGTCAGTCGTTAGAAGCAATCCCCAGGTCGTTCGAACGAGCTCGTTCGAACGAGCTTCTAACGAGTTGACCAGTCTCTTCTAACGAGGGGTAGTTTCGTTCGATATCTCGTTCGAACGAGATATCGTTAGAAGGTACAGTTCGTTCGAACGAACTGGAATCTTGTTCGAACAGCCTCGTTCGAACGAGACTTCTAACGAGCTGGCAGTCTGGGCCTTTTTGGACTGTTTTGATTTTTGGAGTCCCGTAAACTTATTCGAGGATATAGATATCATACCGTAGATGTAGTAATGATAGAATTGGGACATTTGGGTATTTATGAGAAGGAATTTATATACGAGAGTTGTATTACATGGACGGTTTGGGTTGAGACGTGAGTGTCTACTACGACGTGAGAAAATTATGGCGCGTATGATTACAAACCGGAATAGTACAAATTGTGATAATTATAGTTAGTACGAGAATGCAATATGTACTACGATTAAAATACGGTATTACTAAGATGTGTGTTTACTTAGTATTGGTATATGGATTGTGTGTATGACATACCTACCATACTTGCTATCACGGGAGGTTACGTTCGCTTAGGGCCCTCTAATCCTTGTGTTGCCCGGATTTAGACTGGTTACCTCGATGAACATAGGTCAGAGAAAGACTTATTGGGATGTTAATAAGTCCGCTGATCGTGGGAGCGTAGGTATGTGCGTGACCCATGTGATGTGACTGTGTTCGCCTCCACTATTTGTGATTTGTGTTATCTGAACTATTCCTGAGAGATTCGGAATATGTGATCCTTATGTACGTGATGTACCGGGATGGATAGCAGAGTATGTGTGCACCGCAGCTTAGTTCTCGGGGTGCTTGTATTGTATATTTATGATGTGAATAATATACACTTAATTAATGGGAACCTTTATGTTAATGTTATGAATATAACTACAGTATTGTTTCGAGAATAATATAACGAGTTAACTGATAGTGATATATATATATTGCATATTGAGCATCTGAGTTACGTTAAACCCCTACTTAATTACGAGCGTTATTATGTTAATAGAACCGAGTAATAAGAGTAGGACCTATTATAGTCTAGCTAGTTATGATGTCACTTAGCTATTAGTTTATATCGTTGTAGATGGGTACTTACGTTAGGAGTGCACAGTTAGACGAGAGGTGAGAATATCATGTGAGTGCACGTCCTAACATGTACTTTGCATTTAATGTTTTAAATGTTTTTAAAGCACTTGCAGGTTTTAAAATATAACTCCACATTCGGGCTCTGACCGGTTTGCTTTTCAAATCTGCTTTTCTTGTAAAACCATTTTAGGTGCCCAGCCACAGGGACACCAAGCATAGGATTCTCATTCAGGTGACGAGCTGTAGCTGGTTGTGGAAGCTACAAGGATTTGCTTGTAGACGCCTCTATCTTTTGGATTCCAGAGTCACTATCTATCAGTTGTAGGGCATGTTGCCCATTTCTATTTAGAGACATCTTTTACATTTCAGTTTTTCAGACTTTGGCATGTATTATTTTAGTATTCAGTTTAGTTGTTTCAGTTATGGGATTGTAGTGAGGAGTTTTCCTCCAGACTTTATTTACACTATGTGATGGTTATTCGTTTTACTTCATTATGGTGAATAGTGTTATTTATTCCTTCATTACACTTGTTGCATGTTAATCGGACTTTAATTAAAATCTGGCAACTTACTTTTTAAATACTAGGTGGTTAGTAATAATAATGTTTTCGACAGTGATGCTATTAACTGAGCCAACTTGGCATTTTGAATTAATTTAATAAAGGAGTAGCTACCCGGTATTTAATTAGTCGGGGTGTCACAAGTAGGATCCACCTTATGAGGCATGGCTTTTCATATTTCTTAGCTAGGAGATATTTCATTGTCGCGTGGTCGGTGAAGCAGGTGATGGGTGAATCGATGAGGTAGGAGCGAAATGTAATACCCCGTATTTTCTATGATATTTATTTTTGGGGATTAATTGAATTAAATGTTTATTAATTGGAAATTAATCCGGATAATAATATTAACGAGATGTGAGTTAGTATTTTATTATAATGTGTATACTTGGCATTATATGAATATTGGAAAATATTGAAATTGTCACGAGATTGAAATACGACAATTTGGGAAACTTTGTTGGGACGCGCGTGACAGTCGCGTCAGGAATATAATTATTTGAATTAAAAAGTGAATTTTATTTTTATCACCCGTATGTTCATTTTGAGTGCGCCAACGCGTCCGGAAGGGTCGAGATAGTCAGAAAACACTAGCCGGGAGTTTAGTTTGGGTCCCGGGGTATTTTTAGGCCATACCGGCATCATAAAGGGTATTTTGGTAATTTTGTATTTTTGGGAATTAAAATTGACGAAAATTAGAAATAGAAATATGACTTCTTCTTTAACCCACTAAACCCACTAACTACACTAAGAGACTTAATGGGCTACGGGAGAAGTTGAAATATAGTCCCAACTTACCAAAAACCAAACACACCTCCATTGTCATCATCCTTGGGAAGAACTTGTAGAGAGAGAGAGAAAGGAAAGAATTCTGCAGAAAGAGAGATAGAGGACAAATTCAACCTTCAAATTCAACATCAAATTCAGAGAAAGATTAAGGCAAGTGGTTTAAATTCATTTGATTTAAGCTATGTTTTTCCATGTTTAGGAATTTTCGAAATTGATCTTGGAAGATGATTTAGACCCATATATTGGAAGTTAAAAGTTATGAATTATGTTAGGGATTGCATGTAGTAATATTCTGGACGAATTATATGTTCTAAACAGAACCGTTGATGATCTAAAAATGGAGTTTAGAAGTAGTTTATTGATGTTCTTGAATGGGGAAGAAATCTCGAAATTTTTGATGTAGTTTTGATCTAAACAAAGCCTTTGAATGATGAATTATGAGTTTTAGAATGTTAATACTGTTGTAGAATGATAGTATGATGATATTGTAACCCTGTCTTAGAGTTTCATGCTTGTAAATGGTGTTTTGGGACGAATTGGTAACTGCAAAACGAAGCAGTCCGTAACCATACCTGGTGCGTTCGATCGATCGATGTTCTTCAGTCGATCGATCAACCACCATCGATCGATCGAAGGTAAAGGTCGATCGATCGCCCTTCCCAGAATGAGTAAAGTTTTTCCTTAATTAAATTTTAATGGTTTTAACCCTTGGATGATATTATTGGAGACCTTATGAATACCCTTAACCTTAAGGAAGACCAGTAGGCATGATTATGAGATTGGACCTTAATTGGAATTCAATTTGAGGAATTATTCTAAATTAATGAAATTCGATAATTGAGATAATATTTGGGTTAATAGGGTAAATTTGAATAATTTGATGAAATAAGGTTTGGGGCAGAAGTAAAGACCTTAGGTGTAAAGATGTTATATGGGGGAATAAGAGGAACTTAATAGTCTATTCGCGATAGGTTTTAAGTTTAAGAAACTACGACGTGAGACGTGTCGACAATTTAATTTCTATATCATCGGGATACTTGAAATATATGAATTTGGAATAATGGTATAAAGTTGTAGAGTATACCTTTATTAATATCGAGATATCTAAGATGTGTGAATGCTTAGTATATAATTTTATGTGTATGACATACCTACCATACTTGCTATCACAGGAGGTTTGCGTTCGCTTAGGGCCTTGTTATCCTTGTGTTGCCCGGATTTAGATTGGTTACCTCGATGAACATAGGTCATAGAAGGACTTATTGGGATATTAATAAGTTTGCTGATCGTGGGAGCGTAGGTATGTGCGTGACCCATGTGATGTGACTGTGTTCGCCTCCACTATTTGTGATGTTGTTATCTAAACGATTCCTGAGAGATTCGGAATGCGTGATCCTTATGTACGTGATGTACCGGGATGGATAGCAGAGTATGTGTGCACCGCAGCTTAGCCTTTGGGTGCTTGTATTGTATATTTATGATGTGAAAATATACGGTTAAACGGGAAGGAATTTACTATGTTAAATTGTGAGTATAGTTATGGTAATGTTATGTAGATAAAAAGGGAACTTATATCTATAAATGGTTTTGTTAATATTTGGGAATCCGAGAATTAAATTAGAACTCTCTATTTAATTGTTAAGGTTGGAAATTAAACGTGAACCGAGTAGTAGTGTTAGAAACTCTTCAGAATTAGATAGTTATGAGATAACACATGAATGGGTACAGGAACGTTAGGAGTGCACAGTTAGACGAGAGGTGAGTATCTCATGTGAGAGCACGTACTAACATGTATTTTGCATATACTGTTTTAAATGTTTTTAAAGCACTTGCAGGTTTTTAAAATATCTCCACATTCGGGCTCTGACCCGTTTGCTTTCAAATCTATTTTTTTGTAAAACCATTTTTAGGTGCCCAGCCACAAGGACACCATGCATAGGATTCTCACTCAGATGACGAGCTGTAGCTGCTTGTGGAAGCTACAAGGATTTGCTTTTAGACGCTTATATCATTTGGATTCCATACTCAGTATTCCTCAGTTGTAGGGCATGTTGCCCAATTTCTATTAGAGACATCTCCATTTCAGTTTTTCAGACTTTGGCATGTATTGATTCAGTATTCAGTATTTCGTTACTTACTTCAGTTGCGGGATTTTGTTGTGAGGAGTTTTTCCTCCATATTTATTTATATCATGTGTTGGTTATTCTATTATTTCGTTATGGTGAATGGTGATATTATTCTCGCTTTAAATCTTTTACTGCATGTTAATCAGGCTTTAATTAAAATTTGGCAACTTACTTTTTAAATACTAGGTGGTTAGTAATAATAAAAATGTTTTCGACAGTGATGCTATTAACTGAGCCAACTTGGCATTTTGATTTAATTTAATAAATGAGTAGCTACCCGGTATTTAATTAGTCGGGGTGTCACACGAAATTTGTCTAGAGCAAATATTACCACTAACAATTCTTTCTCCGTAGTGGAGTAATTGAGTTATGGTCCGATTAAAGTCCGGCTAGCGTAGTAGATGACATGAGCTTTCACGTCTTTACTTTAGCCCAAAACAACCCCAATCTCATTATCACTTGCATCACACATAAGCTCTAATGGTAAGGACCAATCCGTAGCTTTCATGATGAGAGCGAAAACAAGCACGATTTTTAATTTATCAAAAGCACATTCGCATGCTTCGTTCCACCAAAATGGGGTGTCCTTCATAAGAAGGTTACTTAAGGGTCTAGCGATGGCGCTAAAGTCCTTGATAAACCTCCTATAAAACACCGCGTTGCTCAAGAAAGAACGCACGTCTTTTAGTGATTTCGATGGGAGTAACTTAGCTATGACATCTATTTTGGCTCTATCAACCTCAATTCCTTTGGACGATATAATGTAGCCAAGAAATATTCCTTCGGTGATCATAAAATGGCAATTCTCCCAATTTAGCACCAAGTTCTTCTCCACACATTGGGCAAGAACTTTCTCAAGATTCATTAGGAAAAGGTCAAAAGAGGTGCCGAAAACGCTGAAATCATCCATGAAAACTTCAAGTCCTCTTTCAACCATGTCGCGAAAGAGACTTAACATGCACCTTTGAAAGGTCGCAGGTGCATTGCACAATCCAAATTGTAAAGAAAAATTTCAAATTGAGTCAATTTATAGTATTGACTTAATTCCGAAAAATAATTTGTGTCATAGGATAGTGTCCATGTTGTACCTTCTAAGCCTATGATGCATTTAAAGAGTTGAAGACGTGCGGCCAAGAATATAAGGCTTCATTTTTGTCGGGTTTAATGTGCCTTATTTCACGTCATCAACATTGTTCCAAGATCTCCTAAGGTATATTTAAGAGCTTGGATTTTAATTGGTTGTATTTTTATTTAAAAATTATTGTTTAAAATGGCTTTTATTATTTTTTAAGGAAAAATAATTTATCTGGAATTTCGTTCGAATATCGTTAAAAAATCGTTCGAACGACCTCGTTAGAAGTTGTTCGAACCAGATTTCAGACGAGGTTTATTTTAAAAAGGTTCTGAATTCTCGTTAGAAGTTCGTTCAAACGAACTCGTTCGAATGAGCTTCGAACGAGATTTCAGCAGGTGCAGTTTTTTGCCAGTTTTCCAACTTACCCAATCTTTTTCCCCACTACTTTTTCCAGCCTTTAACTATTTTGGGGATACACTTTTTAAGACAACTTTTGTCACTTTTCTATAATGTTTTGAGAGAAAAATTCTAAGAACAAAAGTTCCTTTTTATGTGTTTACATTTTTTAGAGAGAATCCTTTCAAACACATGTTTATACACCTATAGTTTGTTTAATCCAAGTTCATAGATATGCATACTTGTTTGGAGAGTTTTTGGCACCTGTTTTCATCTCCAATTCAAGAAGGAGAAAGCTTGGGTTTTCTTCTCTACCCATGAAAGGAAGAAGCTTGTTTATGTTGCGGCGTTCTCACATGGTGAAAGGCACTATGTGTGGTTGACGGTTGTTCCAAAAGATTCATTGGTGGATTCCAAGATTTCGGTGGAGTCTGGGGTTGTCGACTAGGTAGAGGTATTTACAAGAAGATGCATCAGGGCTTGGACGGAGTCAAGTCGAGTGTAATAAGTCATATGTCTTGTAATTGTAAAATCATACTTAGTGAACTTAAGGCTAGGGGCCGTCCGAGGTTTTTCCCATTTATGTTTTCCTCACACATCGCGACGTAGTGAGTTTGTTTATTTTTATCTTTCATAAAACACTTAGAACACATGCTTGGGATAGCAAGATAAAAATGATTTAATTTGGTGCTAAATTAGTTTGGGTAATGTTTAATTAATTTTATTCAAGTCATTAATCATAATTTGATAAAATTTGGTTTGGCCTAAATATAAAATTGATCATTTATCATTAGGCAAATTTTTAGGACTTTAGTTGAGTTAATTTTGTTAAAGTGAAAAGTGAATGTGCATGTTATTTTATTTTCACTTCTAGTTTAGTTTAATTTTAATTTGGAAGAAATTAAAATTTCAAGTTTGTTTAAGTTTAAATTTAGTAATTGAAATTTTATGGTGAGAATTTGTTTGAACCGTCATAATCAATTTGTAAGAATTTTGTAAAATTGGGGTCTTTCAAGTGGTATCAGAGCCTGGTTGCACTAAGTTATTACGTTTTGGTCCTTTTTGTGTTTTGTTTAAAAATGGAATTTTCCTCGTTTTTTAAATTTCCAATTTTTTATGGTTCCAATTACGCGTATTGAAAAGCGCGTATGAAATCGTCACTTAAGTCCATAGACGAGAGGGTTTGGCAGTCTGTTGTTACCGGGTGGTCCCCACATACGTGCTTAGTTGAGATGGAGTGAGAATTAACTAAAATTATCTAACTTTAATTCCCGCAGTTTACTTGCACTTTTTAACGCCGTCACAGAGGATGAATTTTGGCAGATTATGACATGTGAGACGTCTAAAGAGGTGTGGGATATATTACAACTCACCCACGAAGGAACGAGTATCGTGAAAGCTTCAAAACCTCACCACTCAATTTGAAACAATTAGAATGTTAGAAAGTGAGACCTTCGATGACTTTTATGCTAGACTTTTCGACATTGTTAATTCATCTTTTAATTTGGGAGAAAAGGTACCCGATGACCGTGTAGTGAAGAAAATATTAAGATCCCTAATAAGAAGCTTTTTTTGCATATATGTCGTTGTAGTGCAAAAACCAATATCAAAATTCCTTGAGTACCTACAAAACTTGTCTAAATTTTTACGGTAAGTACGGGTATCAATCCAACTTTCAAGGTGAATCAATTAATGTGAATACTTGCAATTTCAATTTTTTTATTATTTTTTTTTATTATGAATTTTTTAAAACAATTTCAAGGGAGAATTAATTAATAAATGCTAAAACTATGATATGACTAAATAACGAAAAACAATGTACAACCGAGTGTGAAAAAATGTGAGAATGTCAAGAGATGGGATTACACCGCATTATCAATTATTTTAATTTCTCAATTTATTAATTTGAAATATTTCGTGATAATATTAAATCGATAATCTAACTCTCGTTACAATTATAAATTTAATAATATCTTTTTCAGAAAATTAATTTAAAAATATCACGCGATGAAAAATTAAGAATTATACTATTTTCAAGAAAATTACCCGCTAGGATCAATTTAATAAAAATAGTATGAATTCCCAAATTTCAACACAGAATTAATATTCAAATTTTGGAAAAACCTATCTCTAGTTCGATTCCTAAATTCAAACATTAATTTGTTCAATTAATTTACTAACTCTCGTTACACAAATTAATTGGTGACAGTAAAAAAATAATTTTCCTAGAAATATCGCATTAATGAAATCAATTAATTAAATGAATATCCTACGCAGGGCATCCCACCCCTTGAACAAGGTGACTAGCCAAGCATAATTAAACAGTTAATCACAGTCACAAACATGGACAACAAATAATTTTGAAGGGAAATTTATACTACTAATTATGAACTAAAAATTAAAACTACACTAATAAATAAAGAAAATAATTAAGTGAGCTAAATATGAGGAGAAAATAATTATGAGATAATTAAGGGATTTAACTTCACCACTTAACTTATTTATTTTCATTAATTAGTTTGTCTATTTGAAATACCCCAAAACATATATAAATTCACAAATAAACTCTCGTTGCAAATGTAAATTTACATATAGCCTTTTTAGAAGATTAATATTTAAATTTCACATACTCACAAAAATTATATTTAAACATTGTTTTAATAAATCACCCGCTAGGAAAAATCTACTAAAAAAATTACATTTTTTTAGTAGAGAAATTCGAACTATAATATTATTTAAAAATTGACTATCTCTAGTTTAATTAATAAATAAATATTATAATCTGAATTTTCTATTTTCTCTCAAAAATAATTCACCCTCTCTCTAGGCGTAAATATAAATTGTAAAATTTTAATATTAATATTCAAAGGTGCATAATAAATAAACAAACCTAAAATAAAAATAATTAAGTTAAGGGTTTCATCTTACCCATTGAATGGGGTATTTAGCCTCTCATTATGGTATTATTACATATAAAATATAATAATGACACAATATGAGGCATACAAAAATAAAATAGAGTGAGAAGAAAAATAAATAAACCAAGTCTCCTTTAGTTTGATATTAACTTCCCAAACATGAACAATTATAGCATCCACAAATCTGAATTTTACAACACTCAAAGTGTCACTCAACTCACAATTTGTATCTCACAAATATAATCTGCCTCACTCAAGTCACTATATATATATATATATATATATATATATATAAAAGAAAGAAATAAAAATTTATATGCAATCTACAACTAAAAAGAGCTCCAAAAAATGGAGAACGAAAAAACTAAAATGTTATCTTCTCTATGTGTAGTGTTCGTTGAAAAATAAAAAAATTGCTTCTCTTAATGTAGATTTGTCGTTGTTGCAATTTCTCTATCCATCAAAAATTCCCTTGAACCTACAAAATTTTAACAAAACTAGTGTAGAGGGTAAGTAAGGGAGTCAATCCAAATCTAAGGGTGAAACACAAAATTGGAGAGGACATATATATAGATTCATTTGCATTTTATTATATTTTTCTATTTTTACTTTTTCTATTTTTTATGAATTTTTCAAGGGAATATTAATTAACTAACTATATACTAATTTTTAAAGTACTACTAAAATGTAAAAGCTAATAAAAAATGAGGTAAATAAAATTGTGCTAAAAAGTAAACTAACTAAATTGGATTCATGAGGGCTTCAAAATTTCATCCCATGAATGGGATATTAGCCCTCAATAATCATCATCCACAAATATAAGATAAACAAATAAAAGCATGAGAAGATTAAACTAAAAGTAAAAGAGAGGAATAGATCAAACCCATTTAAGCCTTTAATTGACATGAAATCTTCAATTACATCATCAATCTCTCAATTACAATTCCTCACTCATGTATTTATTGAATCTAAACTAAAAAAAAATAAAAAAATAAAAAAAAATAAAATAAAAAGGATAGTGGATGAATTCATAATGGACAATTAAATAATAAAAGAGATTTGCTAAAAATGCAAATCCTAACATTATAAATTTGTACATTAGAACTCATCCAAATAAATACATTCTAGATCATTACTTTATAGTGAGATAATTGCTAAAAATGCAAAATCTCAATATAAAGGAATGGATTAGAATTTACCTCCCATAAGGGATAAATTTCACTACATCAATCTATTTTGAGTTAATTGCTTAAAATGCAAAAATTCATAATAGAGGGGTGGGGTGAAATTTATCCTAGAGATAATTTTCACTAGACACCTCTATATTGAGGTATTTGCTAAAAATGAAAATACTCAACATAGAAGGATGGAGAGAATTTTATCACACTAAGCTTAAAACTAAATTTGAGATCTTTTAAAAATGGGTCTTCATCCTCTTTTAATAGTAGGTGCCAAGGAGCTCGGGGTAATTGGGTAATTGGTATAAGTGTGCATGTGGTTTAGCTGTGTCATGTGAATGAGAATAAAAATCTGATATGGTGAGGAGTAATTTTGGAAATTGGTTTTGAGTGATTAGTTGAGGTATAATGGGTAAATGGGGTAAAAGGTGGTTTAAGTGGCGCATGGGTTTAATTGAGTTTGACTTGGTCATGTGTTTGTTTGGTTTATGCAGGTGGAAAAGTCGTGGGTGGCTTTTGGGAGAATTGGGAAATGGGTATTGGGTCTTGGAATGGAATTGATTATGGAAGATGGGGGTTAGGACGTAAGTAATGGAGTGTGGGTTCGAGTAGGGTAGGAGGTTAGCGCCGGAGCTCACCGCGACTGAGGGCGCTGGCGGCGGGACATTGGTCGCGGGTGGCGGCGTCGGGGTCATGTGATGGAGATGGTGCCGGCAGTGGTCGCCGGAGGTGAAGAGAGAGAGAGGGGCCGGAGTTGGCTGGGAAGAGCGGCATCGTCGCCGGAGTAAGGGGGTCGGAGTGGTCGGCGTCGGGGCAGCGCCGGCGGGTTAAGCTGGGGTAGGGAGTGGTTTAGAGGGAGAGAGGGAGAGTGATGGGTATGTGTTGTGTGTGTGTTAATGGAGATGGTGGAAGAAGATGGGTTGTTGGGAAGAAGAGAGAGAGAGAGAGTGTGTGTGGGTTAGATGTTGAAGATGATGTGGGGGGTTTGGGTGTTTGAGGGTGTATGGTAAGTTGGGTAAGGGTGAGATGAGTGTTTGGGATGTAGGATAAGTTTGTGGGTATAGGGTGTGTGTTTGTTTTAGGGTGTTTGTGTTTAGTTTCAACCCCTAAAAAAATTTAATAAAGACTCAATTAAAATTAATAAAACTAAAAATAAAAAAATAAATCTAACTAAAAATAATAAAAAATAAAAATATCAAAACTAAAAAATAAAATACTAAGCTTATAAAAACTAAAATAAAACAAAAGAAATAAAAACATAAAATTAAATGAAAACTAAAGTCCTAAAAAATATAAAATATAATAAACTAAAAATGAACTCCTAAAACTAATCCTAATAAGACTAAACTAAAAGCTAATAAAAATCAAAATAAAATAAAATTATACTAATAAAAATAAAATAGGAAAATAGGAAGTAAAACCTAGAAAATACTAAATAAATCAAAAATAAAATCTAAAAATAAAAATGACTCAAACTAAAAATCTAAAAAATGATAAAAAGGTACAGACAAAACACACACGGGGTTTGGGGTAGGTTTGGGCTAGGTTTAGGCTCGGGTAAGGTTACGGGATAAGGGAATTAACTCCATTTTAACTGCAAATTGCCCGAAAATATAGCTTTTGATACCGCAACTGCAATTAAGCCTGCATAATGAACAATTAAGCGCATAAGACCCAAATTGTCGAGAATTAGCAACTAAAATACATCTATTCGGGGTATAAATTGTACAGTTTTGGGTGCTTATCATCCGTCCTCTAAATGAGCTTCCCTTCTCTTGTTTTATAACCCACTTGAATGGGTTGGATTATTGGATGAGGGATTTGAGGGATTTGTTTGTGTTAGATTGAGATTTAAAATATGTGGGTTTTGGAAGATAATGTTAGTGTGTGTGGGTGTTGGGGGGGGGGGGGGGGGGAGGGGGGATTGTTGAGGTTTTTAATGGATTTGGTGTATTTCTTTCATTATTTTTGCAAGTGGGTTTTATTTTATTTGGCTTTTGGTTTATGCAGGGGTTAAAGACATGTTTTTTTTAGGTTGTTTGTTTGGCAGGTATGGGAAAAATGATTTTGGCTAGTGGTTAGAAGTGGGTTTTGGTTTGAACGAGGGTTCGGGTCTGTCCGGTTTGAAGGTGGAAGAGGTAGACAGATACGGTGCTGGCGATGGGTTCCAGGGCCGGGTTGGATGGGATATGGGTTAGAATAGGTCCGGAGTTTCCAGGTTTGAGCTGGAATCGGGTTTGGTGAGGGTTAGAAGAGGCAGTGGATCCGGGTTCAGGTTGTTCCGATTTGGGTTTGGTCGAATCTAGCTTGAGTCGGGCCGTAGTTAGTGCTTGATTTTGTAGCCGGAAATGACTGCCATTGTGGGAGTTGGCTCCGATTTTGGGTTCGGGTAAGTATTAAAGGGGTATGGAGGTTTGCTTCCATGTGTTTGGGTGTTGTGAGGGTGTATGGTGAATTGGTAAGGGTGAGGCTTGTGTTGTGTGTGTATTAGGTGTAGGTTAGTATGGTGTCTGTGTGTGTGTGTGTGTTTAAATTTGTGACCCTAAAATAAAATAAGAAAATAAAAATAAACCTAATAAAATAAAAACAAGTAAATAAAAAATAAAATAAAAATCAACTAAAAATAAAACTCACTAAAAATAAATAAAAATAACACGACACACAATACAAACTCTAAAAACTAAACACGACTCACATAAAAACTAATAAAACAAAACACAAAAATAATAATAAACTAACTAAAAACTAAAAACAAATAAAAATAAAGGAGAACAAATACTCGACGCATTGAAAAAAAATAAATCCTCTAAAAATAAATAAAATTTATTAAAAATAAAACTCAAATAAAAATAAAAACTACAAAAGAAGTCAAAATAAAACCTAAAGTTCTAAAAATATAAAATCTAGCAAAACTAAAAATAAAAACTACAATTAACAACTAATAAAAATCAAAAATCAAAATAAAATTACACTAAGTAAAAAGAAATAGAAAAATATGCAAATAAATTCTAAAGATCCTAAATAAATTCTAAAAATACAAACGACTCAAACTAAAAATCTAAATAAATGAAAAAGGCATAAACTAAACACACACGGACTTCGGTATAGGTTTAGGGACTGGTTTAGGCTAGGGTAAGGTTACGAGACAGGATATTAGCTCCATTCTTGATGCAATTTTCCTTGAAATAATACTTTTGACACTGCAACTGTAATCAAGCCTGTACATTAAATATTTACGCACATAAGACCCAATGTCGAGAATTAGCAACTAAAATACGTCTATTCGGGGTATAAAATGTACACTTTTGGGTGCTTATCAGTCCCTACCCGATAGATTTATTCCAAAAGTGACCATGTTAAATTCTTTACCCACCCTGAACTCTACCAAACTTGAGGAGTTAGTCGGTGATTTACAAACCTATGAACTCGATATGTTTTCCTCCAAAAATGAGAAAAAGAAAGAGAAGGGCATCACTTTGAAAGCCCGAAAGGAGGAAAAATAAGTGTTAGTTAGTGAGAGTGATAGTGACTCGGAAGAGATGGTTATTTTTGCTAGAAAATTTTGAAAATTTCTCAAGTTTAACAAATATAAAAATAATTTTAAGAAATTCGAAAAGTCTAAGCATGACAAAGTCGAAAAGATTCCTAAAATTTAAACGGGTCATCTTAATGGGGACGAGTTTAATAGGTGTTATGGTTGTGAGGGTTATGGCCATAGGGAAAAAGAGTGCCCCACTAAATTAAGAAAATAAGGCAAACGACAAATTTCATACAATGCCAACCTTAGCGACAGTGAACCAGAAGAGGGACCCGATTACCCCACTAAGCCCAATTTTGTGGCTTTTATGGCAAGTTATGTGAATGAAAGTGAACACTCCTCCATTGATGAAATTTTAACACACGACACTTTCGAGGTCAGAGTTTATGACTCTCAAGTTTTTTTATGCTTTTGAGAGTGGAGAAGAGAAATTGAAAGTGAAAATGAGGTTGATGTGAGTGAGATTCAAGTTGCTTTTAGGTAATTATATGATGAATCTATAGAAATTAAAAGAGAAAAATTAAAGTTAGAAGCTAGATTGATAGAGCATGCCAAGGTCAATGATGAGAGTGCGTTAGTTGAATACCTTAGGACACATGAAAAGATTATTCGTGAGAAGCTTAAGTGTGTGGAAGAAGAGAGAGATAGCCTAAGAGGGTTGATGGAGGCTATGAAGAAGGAGCTTCTCATGTTTGAAGAAAGTAAAGGTTTACTTGAGTCATGTATTTTAGAATTGGAAGAAAAAGTGAGAGACTCGAGTTTAGTCAAATTTGATTTGGAGTGTAGGTCCGCTAAATTAGATAAAATTTTAGGAACCATCCAAGTAAATAATGGCACTTGTGGTTTAGGCTTCGATTCTTGTAATGATGATGCTAATAAGGCTAAAACCACCGTTTTTGGATAATCTTATAGGAACAAGTTTAAGGGTCATTCCTTAGGTAAGTCTTTTCTCCGAGTCTTTACTTGCTCACATTGTGGTCGAAAAGGTCATCTTAGGAAATTTTGTTTTGATCTTAAACGAGGTTCTAGAAAATCCAAAAGTAAGGTAACTGAGGTAGCCAAGATTCTTAAATCCCTAGATTGTCCTTAATCATTAGTTTGGGTTCAGAGATTCGACTTGGTAGCTTTACAAAACATGATTTTTTATTCTCATTTTCTTTCACATGATTCCCTCTTGCAAAATCTAACGGTTGAATATGTTAGCTTTGTTTTTGCATACTCTAGCTTTTGATCTTCATGCTATATATTTATGCTAGTTGTATGCTTATTTGTCATTCTCTAATCTATGCTTAATTATATATGCTTTGTTAGAATTATGACTTGTTTATCTTTTGTATTATATTCTTTTCAGTTTTGTTTGCATTAAATGAAAAAATACAAAAAGATTTTTTTTATCACTTGTAATTACTTTTATGAGTCATTTAGGCTTAGTGAAAAATACAAAAGGATTTTGTTTGTCTTTTGAGTTTATTTTTTTATGTTTTGTGAAAAACTTCAAAAACTCAAAAAGATTTTGTTGTGTGTATTTTGGTTTTACACACCTTTTGTGGCATATGTTTGTGTTGAATCCTACATTTTTCGTTTCCATGTGGCTAGAACTTTTGGTTAAAATTTTCAATCCTTAAAATGTTCTTTGTCATGGTTACATGGAGTAGTTTAAGTTTGAACTGCTTAATGGATTCGCTTTTATATGCCTTCTCACACAAATGCACGGGATCTTTTGATTTTTAACTTCATATTTATATTTGAGCTTCATGAGGTGTTCTCCTACCAATCTAGTCATCTAAATATTTTGTGACATAGGGGGACTTGTGCATGTTAAATCCGTTGCACGCGAGGTTTGTGTGAAAAAAATGATATATGTATGTTCACGGGTAAGAGCTCCGAAAGGAAAATTATCCTTTGTGAGTAAGCCACCGTTTGCGATGGACCTAAAAGAAATACGTAGTCCACAGGTCTAAAAGAATATGGCATTAAAAGAAAAATATTTTCCAAGGCCTGTTTTATTTTGTTGATATATTCACTCGATAAAAGATTTATATGCATAATTGAGGGAGTTTGGATAGTATATCAAACGTTTGCACAATGTCTTTTATCCTAGTCGCGCTTTCATTGTCATGACTCTATTGGTTTGTAGAATCATCAATATGCCAGGCTTGTATGCATTGTGTTAGTTTGTTCATATAGTTCACTTTATCTGTCACATAAGGCTAAATTTAAATGTGATAAAGTTTTTCAATCAAATGAGTACTCCGTGAACACATTTACGTGACTGGGTCTTATTTCATTGGTATCTAGTTCACGCCCCCTCACTTCCATTTTCACATGACACATTTATGCCATAAGAGTGTGAAAAACTTATGTTAATTTATTTTGTGTCATTTGTGTGTTTATATATATATGTGTGTGCTTGTGCATATTTAGTCTCTATTGTGTATACATATATATGATATTTTGTTTGTTTTTGAGTCTATGCCATGCTTGCTAGTCCATATTTGCTTTTAATTAATTATTGATATCTATCCTATTGCGAATTTTAGTTTGATATCACATGCTTAGCATAATACATCAATTGGTATCTTTTTTATTGCATCATAGTTGATATCCATCTCTTTATGTGGATTAGTTGGACTTTTTAGTTGCCCATATGCTTTAACGTTCTTATCACTTTATGCACCATTGCATGTTTAACTTGTTTTCCCATTCCATTTATCCCTTGTTTAGTTTAGGGGGAGTATATGATTTAATTGAGTGGAAATAAGTTAATTTTGATTCTTTGGCCTTTGTCTATTCCTGAGCAAAAAGGGGGAGAAGTGGTTGCTAAACCTTTGAAATTTGGGGAGATTTAACTTAGGGGAGATGTCTTTCTAGGTAGATCATTGTTTGATAAAGGGGGAGAATCAATGTAGGAGTAGTATCTATTTTAACTCCATTTAATATTTTGATATTCCCTATGCATTTAATTATGTACAGGAAATATTATCTTAGCGACATTATTTAAAGCGACAAAACATCCTTGGGTCGTGTCATAATAGCGCCGTTTGTATTGTTTTTTTATTTTTTTGGGTGGGAGTTTGAGTCTAGACGAGCTTGACGGCTCTTTAGGATTTTTGGTTTGGTTTGGTCCCGAAATAGCCAAAGGGGGAGATTTGTAAGGACAAATTTCAAATTGAGTCAATTTGTAGTATTGGCTTAATTCTGGATAAAAAAATTTGTGTCATAGGATAGTGTCCATATTGTAACTTCCAAGCCTATGATGCATTTAAAAAGTTGAAGACGTGGGGCCAAGAATATAAAGCTTCATTTTTACCCTATTTAATGTGCCTCGTTTCACGTCATCAACATTGTTCCAAGATCTCGTAAGGTATGAATGCACTTATATATATTTAAGAGCTTGGACATTTTAATTGGGTGTATTTTTATGTAAAAATTATTATTGAAAATGGCTTTTATTATTTTTAAAGAAAAATAAATTTTCTGGAATATCGTTCGAATGTCGTTAGAAAGTCATTCAAACGACCTCGTTAGAAGTTCGTTCGAACCAGATTTCAAACGAGGTTTATTTAAAAAAGTTTCTGAATTCTCGTTAGATTTTCGTTCGAACGAACTCGTTCGAACGAACTTCTAACGAAAGTGCCTTAAAGTTTATTGTTGATACCAAAATTAGTATGCTGATATAGACGAATCACAAGAAGACACGTGTCGATCTACGTGGCACAATAGCAACGAGGAAGTCTATTTCCCTGACCAAGTCAGACTCACTCCGAGCAACAAATATAATCCGAGGAACTCCAGCTCTCCGAGGAACACTAGCTCTCCGAGGAACTCCAGCTCTCCGAGGAACTCTTGAACGACGAGCAACTAAGGCGGTTCGAGCTGCATCTCAACCACAGCATTGATTGCCAGATAATCAACAGTTCAACTATTCATTGAATGCTTATCATCTTGACGCACACGCTTGAAGAGCATTAAATGAGTTACCCTTTCATATGTATATCATTTAATGTATCACCCTTTCATGTACAGCCTAAGGGCTATAAATACTTTGTATGACCCTCATTCAAAGGGACCGGAATTTCTTGATAGTATTTGTAATCGAGAATTCCCAAACATTCAGTAATAACATAACAGTGGACGTAGGCCATTCATATAAGGCTGAACCACTTTAAAATTCTTTGTCTCATTTATATTTATCTGTGATTGAATTATTAGAGTAATCTAGTTTTTTACATCAACAGATTGGCGCCGTCTGTGGGAACGACTGTTGTTATCGTTTCTCACCAAAAATCATTCATCATCAATGGAAGATAATCTGGAATCCAGCAATCGAAATGCTGGAAATGCTGGAAATCCTCCAAATCCTTCTGCACCTTCAGATCTGGCTGGAATTATGACGAATCTGGCTCAAGGACAAACCGCCATGCAAGAAACAATGCGGCAACTCATACAGACCCTTCATGGCGGTGCACCTGCACGTTCGGGACAGCGAAGTGGTCAGAGGCAAACCTATTTACTTTCTTCACGATCCAGGCGTACTGAGTCATATCGTAATGAGGAATCTGATGATTTCTCTTATCAACCTAGGCGAACTTCGTCAATAAGGGCTACAGATACTGATCAACGTATCACTCTCTCTCCAGAAAGACCCAGTGCCTTGGAAAGACTGAGTAGGGCGTTCCCTTTCAGTCGATTGGGCCCTAGGAAGAATAGGAGTCCACCTAAGACCATGTCGAGGAGTTTTCGACAACCATCAGATCTAAGAGAAGGATCAGCACAATCACGACCAGTTGCTCGTCAAGATAGATCTCAGGAGGCCACTTCAGAGCAATCAATTGCTCGAACTAACAAGCCCGAGGAAGGAAATGATGCGTGGAAGGGTTCCATTCAGCGGTTGGAGGATAGATTGGGAGAAACGGCTAAGGCGAAGAATCCCTTATAACGAACTTTTGTTCAAGGAACACCTTTTGTCCAGGCCATTGTGGGTTTTCCTACCCCGTCAAAGTTTAAAGCACCTATGGTTACCCTCAAATATGATGGAAAGACAGATCCTGTTCTACACATAGAGCAATATCAAGCTGCCGCCAACATCTATGCTGTCCACGATGAGATGAGATGCAGGGCATTCTCGGGAACTCTTACTGGATCTGCCCAGATATGGTACAACAATCTTCCTCGGGGTAAGATTTCAACTTTCTTTCAATTGGCCGAGTTGTTCATCGACAATTTCTATTTTGGAGCAAAGCCAGTAAAAAGAGTAGCACACTTGTTAAGTGTTAGACAAAAATCTGGTGAGAGTACTAGAGATTACATAACTCGTTTCAATAACGAGAAGCTGGAAGTCATAGATTATGAAGAAAAGACAGCAATCACCGCCTTGATGAGTGGGTTGTTGCCTAACAAGTTGTATTACACTTTGGCCAAAGATCCACCTATAACTATGTCAGAGTTGATGGCAAAAGCGGCCAAAATCATGAATGCCGAGGAGGCTATGGCTGCAAAGAAGAATATGGATAAAGAAACCAAGGTGGAAGACGATAAATCCAAGAAGAAAGAGCATAAGGGCAATGGCGATGAAAAGCATTCCAAGAATAATAAATCGTCATGGGAAGTCCTGAAGAAATTCGATAATTATACTCCTTTGAAAATGGGTATTAATCATGTCTTGGAAGAAATCAAGAATAACGAGGAAGTAAAGTGGCCAAAGAAACTGAGGTCAGACCCTGACATGAGGAATAGGGAGAAATATTGTGAGTTCCATAAGGATCACGGCCATATGACCAAAAATTGCATAGCTCTTCAGAATGAGATTGAAACACTCATCCGAAGAGGGAAGCTAGAGAAGTATATTGATCGGGGAGGCGAAAGAAGAAATAATGACCGAACTAGAGAAAGGTCTAGATCTCCTCGTCGAGCAGAGGAGAAAAAGAAAAGGGATCATGAAGATGATACAGAGGATGACCCCGATCTTCCCAAGAAACCAAGGCAGCCAGAACGAGAGTTATTTTCAATACGCTTTGGGTCATTTGATTGTAATGTCATTACAGGAGGAGATGCAGGAGGAGGAGACCTTACTGCAGAAAGAAAAGCTTACCTCGGTGAGGCTCAGGCTTGCTTATACATTCAACGGATAAATTTGGCTGAAGAGGATCGCCCGAGGAAGGTAAACAAAGAGAAGCTGGTCATCGGTTTTTCAAAAAAAGATCTTGCAGGTGTTCTTTACCCTCACGACGACCCTTTGGTGATCAAAATGAGGATGAAAGAAGTAGTGATTTCAAGGGTGCTGGTAGATAATGGTAGTTCGGCAGACATCATGTACTATTCATGCTTTGACAGTTTAAATTTGAAATTATCTCAATTGGAACCTTATCACAGACCTCTATTGGGTTTTGCTGGCGAGAAAGTCTTTCCACTTGGGACGATCAAGTTGGATATATTCATTGGAACTTGGCCTGCTTATCGAACAGAAAGAATACGCTTCTTTGTGATGGATAAGAATGTGCAGTCAGCTTACAACATCATCATGGGAAGAGTTGGTTTGAAGAAGTTCGAAGCAGTTCCATCTACAGTACATCAGTGTTTGAAATTCCCTATAAATTTTGGAGTAGGAGTTGTGAAAGGTGATCAGAAAGTAGCTCGAGAATGCTATTATTCGTCTGCCGAGCAAGAGGAGCTTGAATAATCAAGGAAAAAGACTACTACCTACCAGGTGGATGAAGGTACAGAAATTAAAACACTGGATCCCGGAGATGAATCCCAACTTGTAAAAGGACAGGTGGTGGAATCTACAGAAAATGTTATTCTGGACGACGAGCACCCTGAACGAATAACCCAGATAGGTTCGACGTTGGATGCTTCAATAAAACAGGAGTTGATAACTTTCTTGAGAGACAGAAAGAAAACTTTTGCATGGAGTCATGAAGACATGCCAGGAATAGATCCAAACTTCTTATGCCATGAACTCAATGCGAATAAGGAGATCAAGCCTGTAAAGCAGAGAAGAAGAGTGTTTAGTCCTGAGAAGAATCAAGCCATACAAGAGGAGGTCGAGAAGCTCCAGAAAGCCCAATTCATTGAAGATGTGAAATATCCAGACTGGTTAGCAAATGTGGTGATGGTGAAGAAGAAAAATAATAAATGGAGAATGTGTGTTGATTTCACTGATCTCAACAAGGCCTGCCCAAAGGATCACTTTCCATTGCCCAGAATTGACCAACTAGTAGATGCTACCTCGGGACACGAGCTGCTCAGCTTCATGGACGCTTACTCTGGATACAACCAGATCAAAATGAAACCTGAAGACAGGGAAATCACTTCTTTTATTACCCCTAGGGGAACTTATTGTTATAATGTTATGCCTTTTGGTTTGAAAAATGCAGGAGCGACATACCAGCGGCTGATGAACAAGGTTTTCGCCGACCAAATCAGTTGCAATATGGAAGTCTATGTCGATGATATGCTGACAAAGAGCAAGAAAGCTGCTGATCATCTAGTTGACTTAGGTCAGACTTTTGATCAACTGGATAAATACCAGATGAAGCTCAACCCGACGAAGTGCACCTTTGGAGTACGAAAAGGAATGTTCCTCGGGTACATCATCAACCAGCGAGGCATTGAGGCAAATCCAGCAAAGATCAAAGCTCTTTTAGGGTTGCGATCTCCAACGATGAAGAAAGAGGTGCAGAGTCTTACAGGACGAGTTGCAGCGCTCAACAGATTTGTATCCCGAGCAACTGATAGATGCCTCCCATTCTTCAAAATGCTTCGAAAAACTTTCGAGTGGAATTATGAATGTGAGAAAGCCTTTCAAGACTTGAAGAAATATTTGGGAGCAACTCCACTGTTGTCCAGGCCAGTAATGGGAGAAAAGTTGTACTTGTACCTGGCAGTATTAGAGAATGCAGTCTGCTCGGCATTGATCATAATGGATAATGGAGTCCAGAAGCCAATTTATTACACAAGTAAGGCTTTCCGAGGTGCAGAGATCAGGTACCCAAAGTTGGAAAATTTGGCATTGGCATTAATTGAGGCAAGTAGAAGAATGAGGCCATATTTCCAGGCCCATACCATTGTCGTGTATATCGACATGCCATTGAGACAAGATTTTCATAAGCCAGAAAAATCAGGGAGACTGATGTATTGGGCAATAGAGCTCGACGAATATGATATTGTGTATGAACCCAGATCATCACTAAAAGGGCAGGCTGTAGCAGACTTTATAGCCGAATTTACATATCTTGATACCCCCGAGGAACAAAAGTTGCTCGCTGACCAACCTGTGGATGTTACAGGATCAACAGACATAAGTCCAGATCAACTCCGGTTGATAAAAGGGCTTGTGGATGTAGAAAGATCATCAAATTCAAACCCAGACCAACTCCGGTTGGTAAAAGGGTGAGAAGAGATGGTCGACGAAGAGCGAAAAATACCAGGGGAGGATGAAAGGAAACAACAGATATTTCACCGAGGAACTCTGTCAGATAAGAAATTTGAAGACGAGTTACCTACATGGAGATTATATGTAGATGGATCATCTTGCACAACGGGTTGTGGAGCAGGGATTATTTTGAACACCCCAGACGAGATTGACATGGAATATGCCTTGCGATTATAATTCAAAGCTTCCAATAATGAGGCTGAGTATGAAGCCTTGATAGCAGGTCTTAATTTAACAAAGATTATGGAAGCGCAACAAGTGATGGTATTCAGTGATTCTCAATTAATTGTGAATCAGATGATGGGAACATATGCAGTTAAAGGAGAATTAATGGTCAAGTATCATGCAAAGGCGATGGAGTTGTTGGTAGAATTTGATGCCATTCAGTTGATCAGAATACCAAGAATGGAGAATGCACAAGCAGACGCACTGGCCCGACTAGCATCAGCTACTCGTACCGAGCTGCGAAGAACGATACCAATTGAGGTGTTAGAAAGTCTAAGCATAGATGAAGACCTGATGATGAATATTATTACTTTTGATTTAGGACCATCTTAGATGGATCCCATCAGGGCATATATTGAGGAAGGAGAATTATCGGAGGATAAGATCGCTGCCAAGAAATTGAAGTTTAAAGCTGCTCGGTATGTACTAACTAATGGTGTTTTGTATAGACGAGGAATTATGGCAGGTTTGCAAAGATGTGTACATCCCTCCGAGGTGAAGGAATTGATTGAAGAGATCCATGAAGGGTCCTGTGGAGCCCATGTAGCAGGTCGGACACTTTTGCAAAGGGTGATGACGCAAGGATACTACTGGCCAATGATGAGGGCTGATTGTATATCTTATGCTAAGAAATGTGATAAATGGCAACGTTTTTCCTCCATCCGATGAACTCCACAAGCATTGTTGACACCCATAACTTCCCCTTGGCCTTTCGCCATGTGGGGAATGGATTTGGTTTGACCACTGCCAACGACCCGAGGAAGATTCAAGTACCTCGTCGTCGCAGTGGATTATTTTACTAAGTGGGTAGAAGCTGAGCCTCTGATTGATATGACATACGAGAAGGTGTACCAATTCGTTTGGAAGAACATCATCTGCCGATATGGTCTCCCTCATGCCTTCATCACAGACCATGGAAAACAATTTGATAATGAGGAGTTTGCCGCCTATTGTCACCAGTCAAATATTTTGAAAGTTCATTCAGCACCAGGCCATCCTCAAAGCAATGGCCAGACTGAAGTGACGAACAGAACATTACTAAATGGTTTGAAGAAGAGGCTAAGTGAGGCTAAAGCTAATTGGATTAATGAGCTACAGTCAGTATTGTGGGCTTACCGAACAACTCCCCCAGCAGCAACTGGAGAATCACCATATATGCTGGCATTTGGAAGTGAGGCTGTAATACCTGCCGAGTTGGGTCTTCCAACACACAGAGTGCTGAATTTCATTTCCCCAGTCAGCGACTTGATGAGGAGATTAGATTTAGACATGCTCGAGGAGGTTAGAGAAGAGGCAGCCATTAGGAATGCTGCTTATCAACAGCGAACAACCCTGTTCTACAACAAGAGGGTAAAAAAATGCGACTTAAAAGAAGGAGATTACGTGCTAAAGAAGGTCATTCAGAAGCACAATAAGTTGGAAGCAAACTGGCATGGACCCTACCGAGTTACTGCAGTTGTCCGACCAGGAACTTACCGAATAGCGACTTTAGAAGGAGAGGAATTTAAGAATGCATGGAATGCTGAACACCTACGCAAGTATTATCAGTGATGTAAAATGTAAAGCAGTTCCATCAATATGAATAAAACGATGATATTTCACAATCTTCTCTCCCTTTATTGAAAGTTTTTTGGGGAATACTAGTGTGTCTAACACTACGCTGCTCGGCACACAAACGCTGCTCAGCACACAACGCTGCTCGGCAGTAAAAAGAAGACGATAGTTCGAACCCAGACCAACTCCGGCTGGTAAAAGGGCGAGAACACCCCATACTCCTTTGGTTAGGAGGCGTACATTAGCTCAGACCAACTCCGGTTGGTAAAAGAGTTAGTGGACATGATAGTTCGAACTCAGACCAACTCCGATTGGTAAAAGAGCGAGAACACGATAGTTCGAACCCAGACCAACTCCGGTTGGTAAAAGGGCGAGAACACCCCATACTCCTTTGGTTAGGAGGCGTACATTAGCTCAGACCAACTCCGGTTGGTAAAAGAGTTAGTGGACATGATAGTTCAAACTCAGACCAACTCCGGTTGGTAAAAGAGCAAGAACACGATAGTTCGAACTCAGACCAACTCCGGTTGGTAAAAGAGCGAGAACACAAGATGATCGACGAAAGGCCAATCTCGGTTGGTTAGGAAACAAGATATGCTCTCAAATGCCAACTTATGTTGGTCGGGAAGTAAGTTTATTACATAAAAGTTCCTCTAAGAACAAATATTCCAAACTAAACCATGTATAGTTGGTCGGGGATAAAAACCCACTAACTGTAGTTGGTCGACGAGGAAAATTCATCGACCTTGGTTGGTCGGACACATTTTATGAAAAAGTCAAAAATTTACCAAGTATGGTTAGTCGGGGATAAAAACTCTCACTAACTATAATTGGTCGACGAGCACAATTTAACAACCTTGGTTGGTTGGAATAATTTTCAACATTTTATACTCATTACTTTATTATTAAGTGATCGAGCAACATTTCTGATACTTGTAACTTTTTATTACTAAGTTGGTCGATGAACCACACAATATTGTTATGCAAGCACAAATATAAAGTGTTTGACAAATACAAGAGCAATACAAATTTGCAAACAAAAATGAAATTCTTTCATTAAAGTCGAAATGAATTACACAAGTTTATTACATTGATATTAAATTGTGTACTAATTATTACATCAAAATTTCCTATTCTATTGGCTTTTTTCCTTCAACTTTCGATATAGGCTCCTCGCCAGCAGGAGGATCTTCCAAGCAAAGGGGAGAATTAATGAAGTTAATATCTCGGAGCATTCTGATGTTCATTATTGAAGGGGTGTCCAGTAGATGCTCGGGACGAGATACCTCGATCTGAGAATGAAGATTGTAGTCACCGAGGTATTTTGCAATTAAGTTCCGAGGAATGGCACGAGCTGGGATCCATTCCATGTCCAATTTATAAGGTGACACAGGCAAGTCTAATACCCCAGGATCATAATAGTCCCACAGGTAGTGCCCTTGTTCGAGCTTCAGCACGCCCAAGGCATTCAGCCAACCTTGCTTGTAGCCCTCATTATTGGCATTCTGGATACGATCATCTAAATGGAATAAAGCTTCGTTGTATCCAACCATCCAAAACTCCCTGGGATGTTTATTAAATTGAAATGTCAACCTTGCAATCTTCTCGTTAAGACTCTGGATGAAAAGTTCATTAGTCTTCAAAACTGAGTCCGTTGAAGAGAGTTGTTGTTCCAATTCTCTAACTTTTTTGGACAGCTCAGACAAGGCTTGGTTCTTAGCCATTAATTGGAATGCTTGATTTTCCAACGTTGATCGAGTACGAGCTTGTTCAACATTACGACTAAGAGCTCTTGATCCTCCCCGAGCAGGTCGAGAACTTGGTTCCTCGACAACATTCTGAGAAGCTCTTCCTCGACCACGAGAACCTCTTCCTCGTCCCCGAGTAGCAGTAGAGGCACCCGAACTTCTCCAGGTATCCAACTCTTTCCTTAATTTGGCATTCTCAACTTCTAAAAATGAAAATCCCTCGTCAGTCACTGGGATTACAGCTGTTGAAGAAGAAGCTGCAGACTTATACTGTGCTAGCTCTTTCTGCAAATTGTTATTCTCTTGCTTCAGCAGCTCGGCAATCTGTCTACATGCTTCAACTTCACCCCTTAGGGGTTTCTCCTTGACATCGTACCCAGCAAGGATCTTTTTGTGTCCTGTCTCGGCAGAAAGCTGTTGATACCTCTTTTCATACCCCTCGTGCAAAAGGGCAATTGATTCCTTGTACTGAGTCTGAAGATCTTCTAAAGTATATTGAAGCTCCTCGATCATGTCATAGTAAGCCACGTTATTGGCCACATCTCGATCAAGTAAGTCCTTCAGGTATTGATAAGCTTCTACTGCCTGCTCTGAAGCATCATGACCGAGGATGTCAGCAACTTCTGATACACTCAATTCTGTGTGACCAGCCTTATAATATTCATGACATTACTGCATCAGCTTTGTATCATTGGCATATAACATATTCATCCTGGCCAGAAACTAGCAGAGAAAGAAAAAGTAATCATAAAAAAAAATATCCAGACAGAATGTAGATAGAAAAGAGACAGTCATATGGAAGAAAAGAACTCAAATTTTATTAGATCATAAGGCAAAGTTACAAAGATTTGGGTTACACTTGAAAAAGAAGAAAAATAAAAAGAGAATACCGAACAACTTCACACCTTTTCCTTGTCTCCCAAGACTTTCTCGGGAGGCTGGGATGAGGAGCTCGGTTGCTCGGTGGGAACAACGAGTTGGTCGGCAGGAACTGGAACTTGTTCAGGAAGAGCAGGCCGAGATGAAAACTCCTCATCAGCAGGCTGGGTAAGGATGAGATCACCCACTACCATTGAAGATTCTTCGGAGGCAGCTTCATCCTCTTCTTCATCCTCAATAGCTGGGGGAGGACCAGACAGATTTTGTTGAAACAGTTCTGAGTCCTCGCTCACCTTCAATTCTTGCAGGGCAGCAACCCAACCATCTCGGAAGTATTTCAAACTCCCATACTTGACCTGGGTCATCATTGCCGCTACCCCCCTATCCCATCCTTTATCCCAACCGGTGCGGAAAGATTTTTTCACTGCCACTTTTCTCTTCATTTTCTCTGAGGAGAGCTTCTCGGATAGAAGATCCTCGGAGGCTTTTAACTTGGCCTCCACCTCTTCCTTCTGGCGATTTACTTCTCGTAGAAGGGTTAGCTCTTTCTCAGCAGACTTCAACTTATTTTCAAGCTCCCCAAAGTTTGTGAGCTTCTCGGCATATTTCTTATTCTCTCCCTCCAAGTCTTTTATTTTGTTTCCCAACTGCACCTTCTCTGCCTCAGATGCATCCAACTTCTTCTCCCATTCACCCCTATCCTCATCATATTTTTTACGGGAATCCTTCAAAGACTGGGCCAAACCCAGAAAAGCATCCTCCACTCCAGACAAGGAGCTAGAAGCCTTGAGTGCTTCATCTTTCTTCACTATGGTGTTAAAGCAACTCACCAGCTGTAAAAAGAAGAAAATAATGATAAGTCATTGCAGAGACATATGTATTGATGGGAAGAAAGAAAAATTCAGAAAAATAAGAGAAACTTACTGAAGCAATGTGACGAGTAGCTAGGGATGTCAGCATATCCCTAGACATGTTCTCCTCAATTCCTTGGACTTCAGGAATAGTCCAAGTCTTTACCGAGCTCATTGCAGAACTCGGGGGAATAATGGTTGGAACACCAGCTCCACTAACTTGGAGTTGGGGAATGGTTTCAGTCAAAGTGATCGAGGAAGATTTCTTCAGTCTCCTCGGCGGCAGTTCAACGGTCTCAACCAAAGAAGAGCTTTTGGTTGGGACCACTTCCACAGGAGCATTTTTCTTGCTCGGAGCCACTGGGGGGCTTCTCGGCAGCCTTCTGAGGAGCAACAGAAGGGGCAGCATCTATTTTCTTTGTCCCCTTTGGGACGTCATTCTTGTTTCTTTTTCCATCTCCAGCAGAGGAAGTTTCTTCGAAGATAGCAGGAACTCTTCTTTTGCCCATCTTCTGACTTAAAGGAATGTGAGATTCTGGAGAAGAGTCCTCAGGAGTTGATGCTGGTTCACTGGTACTGACCACAGGGCGAGCAGTAAAGGATGTAGTATAACTCCTATACTGTAACAAATATGAAGCAGACCTGATGTGCTCGTCTGTAACTCTTCGATGCAAATTCCAGATATGTTTCAAATGTTTAATATTCACTTCTGATTCTTTTGGAGTTTTTCTCTTACTGTCAACTGCAAACAAATACATAGTGAAATATCAGTCATACATTTTGTCAAACACAATGAAATCGTAATTTCAAAAATAAAATAAGATGAAAATAACCTATCCCATTGCCATATGGGGGGCATCTGGGACCTTGATATACTTCATCTCCAACTAAAGGGGTATGTTGCCAATTTTTGATAACTACCCCGTGTTCAAAATAATCCCTATTTGCATCAGGGAGGTTGACTACTAAGGCCCTATTCAAAAATCTAGTTTTTAAATAAAAAACATTGTCTAAAATAGCCCATCTATAACAATACATAATCTCAGGAATTCCTATACGAGTTCCATGAGTTTGATTTAACCTATACACCCCATTAACTATTCTCCATGTGTTGGGGGCTATTTTTACAGGGACAACATCGAAATACTGACAGAACTCTAAACACAAAGGGTTTGGTGGAAAAGAAAATCCACATTCAGCAATAAAGAGGCTAGGGAACCAATGTCCCTCAGCCAAATTAAAATAATTTGAAGGCTCAGAAAGATTCTCCAAAGTTACCCAAGAAGGAATAGAAAAGTCAGAACGGAATTTCTCAAGAGATTCGATAATATAAACCATGGTGAATAAAAAGAAATGAAGAAGAAGGAAGAAAATCTTACAGGAAAAAGGAGATCTGTTGACAAACAAACGAAGAAAGGGATGAACGCACAAGAGAGAGAAAAGCTATAGAAAACTCGAAAGCAGAAATTGAAAAAGGTAGAAGACGATGGGATTGCCTCTGAAGCTTAAATATTTTGCCTTGGGAAACGGCGAAAGAAATGATTACAAAAAGGAAACTATTACGCTATCGGCGGCTAAAAGGACAAAAAGTGCACGAAGATCGAAGCGCTTATAAAAATGCAAAAAGGCGGATTCTGCGAATTTGGAAGGAAATTGAAATACGAAGAAAATGCTCCTAAAATCCAGGAAGGTCATTTAATATTTCCATATACCGAGAAAGAATGTTCCATACTCCTCGAAGTTCGAAATATGAAACATTGGGGGCTTCTGTTGATACCAAAATTAGTATGCTGATATAGACGAATCACAAGAAGACACGTGTCGATCTACGTGGCACAATAGCAACGAGGAAGTCTATTTCCCCGACCAAGTCAGACTCACTCCGAGCAACAAGTATACTCCGAGGAACTCCAGCTCTCCGAGGAACACTAGCTCTCCGAGGAACTCCAGCTCTCCGAGAAACTCTTGAACGACGAGCAACTAAGGCGGTTCGAGCTGCATCTCGACCACAGCATTGATTGCCAGATAATAAACAGTTCAACTATTCATTGAATGCTTATCATCTTGACGTACACGCTTGAAGAGCATTAAATGAGTTACCCTTTCATATATATATCATTTAATGTATCACCCTTTCATGTACAGCCTAAGGGCTATAAATACTTTGTATGACCCTCATTCAAAGGGACCGGAATTTCTTGATAGTATTTGTAATCGAGAATTCCCAAACACTCAGTAATAACATAACAGTGGATGTAGGCCATTCATATAAGGCTGAACCACTTTAAAATTCTTTGTCTCATTTATATTTATCTGTGATTGAATTATTAGAGTAATCTAGTTTTTTACATCAACATTTATGTTTTCTCGTTAGATATTAATTCGATCAAACTCGTTCGAACGACCTCATTCGAACGAGCTTCGAACGTGATTTTAGTGGGAACAATTTTTTTTCCAATTTTTCCCACTTTCCCACTTTTTTCCCCACTACTTTTTCCAGCCTTTAACTATTTCGGGGATACATTTTTGAAGATAACTTTTGTCACTTTTCTATAATGTTTTGAGAGAAAAATTCTAAGAATAAAAGTGCCTTTTTATGTGTTTACATTTTTTAAAGAGAATCCTTTCAAACACATGTTTATACACCCATAGTTTGTTTTATCCAAGTTCATAGATATACATACGTGCTTGGAGAGTTTTTGGCACCTGTTTTCATCTCCAATTCAAAAAGAAAAAAAATTGGATTTTCTTCTCTACCCATCAAAGGAAGAAGCTTGTTTATGCTGCGGCGATCTCACATGATGAAAGGCACTATGTGTGGTTGACGGTTGTTCTAAAAGCTTCATTGGTGGATTCCAAGATTCTGGTGGAGTCCGAGGTTATCGACTAGTCGAAGGTATTTGCAAGAAGTTGCATCGGGTCTTAGACGGAGTTAAGTCGAGTGTAGTAAGTCATTTGTCTTGTAATTGTAAAACCGTACTTAGTGGACTTAACGCTAGGGGTCATCCGAGGTTTTTTCCATTTTAGTTTTCCTCGTACATCGTGTCGTAGAGAGTTTGTTTATTTTTATCTTGCATTAAACACTTAGAACTCATGATTAGGATAACAAGATAAAAATGGTTTAATTTGGTGCTAAATTAGTTTGGGTAATGTTTAAATAATTTATTTCAAGTCATTAATCTTAATTTTATAAAATTTGGTTTGGCCTAAATATAAAATTGATCATTTATCATTAGGCAAATTTTTAGGACTTGGGTTGAGTTAATTTTGTTTAAGTGAAAAATGAATGTGCTTGTAATTTTATTTTCACTTCTAGTTTAGTTTAATGTTAATTTAGAAGAAATTAAAATTTTAAGTTTATTTAAGTTTAAATTTAGTAATTGAACTTTTATGTTGAGAATTTATTTGAATCATCATAATCAATTTGTAAGAATTTTGTAAAATTGGGGTCTTTCACAATTGGCACATGTTTATAGGCAAACGTGCCAAAAGGACATGTGAAAGTCATCTTCTCTTGGTCAAGCACATCTACCTCTATTTGGTTATTTCTGTAATAACCATCTAGGAAGCAATAGTATGGGTGTCCCGCCACTCTCTCTAGCATTTGATCGATGAATGGTAAGGGAAAATGGTCTTTCCTAGTGCCCGCTTTGAGTTTTCGGTAATCAATGCAAATGCGCCACCCGGTGGTAATACGTTGGGGAATTACCTCACCCTTGGTATTCTCAATCATAGTCATACCCAACTTCTTCAGGACAACGTGTATAGGACTCACCCATTTACTATCCGAGATTGGGTAGAGGATCTCGACGTCCAATAACGTAATAATTTCCACTCGCACTACCTCTTTCATGGTAGGGATCAATCTTATTTGCATTTCCCTCGAGGGCTTCACATCCTCCTTGAGGTGGATTTTATGGTTACAAATCAGGGGACTTATACCTTTCAAATCCGCTATGCACCAACTAAAATCACTTCGGTGCTTCCTCCAAATTTCCAGCAATTTACCCTCTTGCTCTTTATCTAAGCTAGAGGAGACAACAATAGGAAATGTCTCATCCTATCCTAAATAAGCATATTTGACATTGGAGGGTAGTTTCTTTAATTCGAGGGTAGGAAAATATTCATCGGAGTGAACCGGGCGCGACTCCCTCGGTGGTTGTTCCTCAAATATCGAAACACATCTTACATCTCTCATGTTCTCATTCGACGCACTCTCATCCAGAATTGCTCTCAACTCCTCTATCTCCCTCTCGAAGTCAGTGTACATCCCCTCACACTCATTGCTTAATATAAGGCATGCTCATAAGGCATCTTCTCTAAAATTTTCCTCTACGTGCTCCTCTACGATCTCCTCTATAAGATCCACGACATGAAGATCGTCCTCATCGCCCACATGTTTGGTGATATTGAAGATGTTTGTATCTAAGGTCATGTTCCTGAAAGTGAGTTACATTTGACCATTTCGAGTGTTAATCAAGGGCGCCCAAGGATAATGGGAACATGGTTACTTAAGGTGAAGGAGGGCTCCGTGGCCCAAATGACAAAATCCATCGGAAAGTAGAAGGTGTCAACTTGTACTATCACGTCCTCGACAATACCTCTTGGTATCTTCACCGTACGATCCGCAAGTTAGAGAGTGATCTTTGTGGGCCTGAGATCCCCTAAATCAAGTTTCTTATAAATGGAATAAGGGGGAATGTTGACACTCGCCCCTAAATTGAGTAAGGCCTTTTCAATTCGGGTTTCTCCAATGATGCAAGAAATGGTAGGTGCACCAGGATCTTTGAACTTTGGTGGGAGATCATTGAGTAGAATGAAGCTCACGTTTTATGCTAGAAACACGTTCTTCTTTACCTTAAGCCTTCTTTTCACCGTCAATAAGTCTTTAATAACTTTTTCCTAAGTAAGAATTTGTCTTATGGCATTGAGGAAAGGTAGATTATGCTTCACTTGCTTAAGGACTTCTAGCACATCATCACGGGGGTTTCCTTTTTGGTGAAGAACCAACCGTTGAGGAAATGGCGTAGCGGTGGGTGGTTTCACTACTACTTCGGGCTCACTAGTGTCCTTATTTTTACTCTTCTTCAAGGGGAAATCTTCGGCCTCTTTCGTGCTGGGAGAAATCTCCTTGTCCTTAGGTGTGTCGTGTGGGGGAGGTGACAAATCAATAACTCTCACACTACGTAGAGTGGTTATGGTTTGGCATTGCTCTTGATGTTCCGTGGATGTATAGCTAACACTATTTGGATCTTGAGGGGGTCTTTGGCCTTGAGCTGGAAACTTACCCCTCTCTTGGATACTCAACGATGATTGTAACCCCGAAATGTTTGCATGTATGTCGGTGAACATGCGCTCATATCTAGCATTGGTTGCACTCTGGGTATTGATGAATTGGTTTGTAGTATCCTCGATATTTCTCCGCGGTGTAGCAACATAAGGTGCTGTAGGAGGTGGTGCTTGGACGGGTCCTTGCATGTGTGGAGCTTGTTGAAAGTGTGGTGGTGGAGGAGGGGTAACGTGTGAATTAGGATTCATCGCAACATGTTATTGCCCATAGCTAAAACCAGGATTGTTTTTCCATGAAGGGTTTTAAGAATTTTCGTGCGGAGCATCAAAATTATCCCTAAATCCTCCTACACCACTCATTTGCTCTTGAAGCATGACTTTGTAGGCAGGTATCGTCAGGCATTCCTCTGTTGAATGTTCCGCCTCACAAATGGCACATACCTTCTCAACGGGGGTGTGAATGGGGCCAGTTGGTTCTCTTACACGTACCTCAAGTAATTCTCTCATTCCCCTCTCAAGTTGTTCGATTTGACATTTTGTCATTTTATCTTTGTCTACATTATATAGACCGGACACCAATGGAGTGGTAGGCGCTTGGCGGGTTCAATTCTGAGCACTAGGGTCATATGTGTCCCATGCTTGGGAAGTCTCCGCGACATACCTCAGGCGGAGCTCAACATCATTAGCGTCTATATCGATAAAGGATCCATCACACATTGTTTCAATAAGTTGTTTGGAATTTATGTTCAGCCCATTATGGAAGAAAGAAATGATTTGCTGTTTATCAAGACCATGATGAGGGCATGAAGTGATTAACTCGTTAAAACACTCGTAACATCGATTAAACGACTTATTTTCTAGTTATCGAAAAGTTTGAATTTGAGCCTTAATGGAGTTCGTTAGATGTGGAGGGAATAACTTTTTGAGAAATTTAGATTGTAACTCATTCCACAAGGTAATCGAGTTTGGAGGTAAAGACCACATCCAGGTCTTAGCTTTATCCTTTAGAGAGAACGAAAAAAGCTTGAGGCGGATCACATCTTTAGTGCAAGTTTGATCGCTGAAAGTTTCGCACGCCTCCTCAAATTCCTGGATGTGGAGATATGGATTCTCCGACTCCATTCCATGATAGTTGGGAAGTATTGGGATCATCCTATTCCAAAAATGAAATTGCCCTGCATTATACGAAAGTAAAATGCATCCCGGAGTGACGGTTAGCTCGGGATATAAGAAGTCTCTTATAGGGCGATACGATGCCTGTTCCTCACCGCGCCTACGCTACCGTGTCGTCACATGGAGTTCTCACTTAATGACTCGGTATCCTCACTCTCAATGCTCGGAGCGTAACCTGAAGTGTGTCCTGATGTGTGACTTGAAGGGTTACTTGCGGTTGAGTTTGGTGGTGTAAGAGGGGGGATCCAAAATTCAGGAAGGTCAGGAGTGTGTGGGCAATCAAGATTGTAATCGACTATCAGATTTTAATGAATGCACGTGGGAGTGCCTTGAGGGGTTTGTTGCGATTTTTTGTGAACAGACTTGTGAGAGATATTGAGTTTTTTTTTGTATTTTTAAATTTTGGATATTTTTTTTGGTCGAAGTTTTTGAATCCTTAGGGAAATAGGACAATCTCTCGTAACGACGAATAATAAGATAGTTAACCCTAACCTGACTCTAAAAAGAAATAAAAAGATGATTAATTTAGGAATAAATCTTCTAACTAGATTAAACTACTAAATTAACTACGTTAGCAAAATTAACTAACTAAGAATGAATTAATATGACTGAGGAAAACAGGATGGGAACATAATCCCCCCAATCCTAGTGTGTTTCCTAGTACAAAACTAGTTGTGATTTAGATAATTGATCAAACCCGATCTTTAGTACTCCCAACCATTACATATATGAGGGTACAAGCCCGCATCATACATAATCATGAGATGAGTAAAGCAGTGTCGTTATAGCTGCACGCGCATTTCACCCTTAAGCACCCTGGTTACCTAGGGCAAATGAGGTCAAAAGGTCTATAATGGTTGTGACAACTACACAACACGATCTAATCAATTATTTAATTTAGAGAAATAATTTTATACCCATGCAAACCACATCGGGTTGGGTTCATGCATCCCAACCCTTAAGAAATCTAGCCTAGCATCGTGCAATTAATGAAAACTAGGTTTCTACGGTGCATGCAACTGAAATCATTGTGAAATTATACCCAAATGAGAAAAAGAATCTAATATCTACTAAGAATTAACTAATCATGCACAAATTATCATAATCAAACAATAGAGAAGAGAAAGAAATCAACTTTACTATTAAAATCTGAACTTGAGGATCAATAAATGTAAATTTGAAGCTTCTAGGGTTCTTCTACTCTTTCTATTTCTAAAAACTAAGTAAAAAGAATCTCCCATACGTTTGAAAATAAAAATTAATATATATCCTACGAATCTTTACAAGAGTTTGAGCTATTTGGAACTCTGAGAAAGAAAAAGAAAATTTTGGAAAATCGCAACCGAATCGGTCCGATTTGGCCCATCGGATTGATCCGGTGCTTTAAATCATCCAGCAAGTTCATAAAGGTCGGATTGGTTCATTTTTGGTTATAGGCAGATCGGTCCGGTGCTTAAATTTGTCCAGACTTTTCTAGGGCTCTGGATCGGTTCATTTTCTGGAATATTTGAATCCGTCCGGACTGTATTTTTACCCAGCACACAAAATACCTCCGGATCGGTTCATTTCCACTCTTAGCCGGTCTGGTCCGGTCACTTGGATTAATTTCTCTTCAATTTCTCTTCAATTTCTCATGATTATCTCTTATCTTTCAAGGCTCATAACTTGTGCTTCGATGCTCGGATTCGGACGCCGTTTCTTCCTACGCGCTTGTAGACTCGAGGTCTTCAACTTTCACTTTGGTCCCTAGTCCGAATTCCAGCTGCAAATTACTCGTTTTCCCTTCTGACTTTCCTTTCTTTATTGATCTCTCAGTTTTGAGTTCCTCGTCTCTTCATCTCTTCACTAGCATTAAATACCTATAAAAATCATGAAAAACACACAACTTCGAGGTACTAGGTGGAAATGGTCAGTAGCATATGAATGAGATAAATCAATACGAGTTACGTTATTCGAGGTGCTAAAAGTTACTAAATTAAGAGAATAAATTCGGAAGAATTTATGCCTAATCACCTTGTTTAAACTTTTATCCGGTTTATTTAAGTTTTTTCCAAATCATATTTAGCATGTGCTCTCCCCCATTCCACTTTTAAAGTTTTAATTCTATGAGGTGCATTCAACCTTTAATAACAACGGACTTTAGTTTGAATTCGTTCAATATGCTAATAACATGTTTGAAATCTTTTTCGTTGTTGTTGAGTTTGTCGCATGTTGGGTTGGGCACATTTTGAGGAAACTATTTGATGTTTGTGGGTTTCATCCCTGAAAACCCTCACGATACGACATTCGCCCACTAGGTTAACCTAGGGGTTTAACGGTTTATTGCATACGCTTAATGCAATCATTCGCCCGCGAAAGTGGCCTTATGTTATTATCTCGTTTTTATTCTTGTATCATGCTTTGATTTTCTTGTAGTTCTTGTTGTTTCCTATTTCATTGCTAGGGACTAGCATTGTGTAAGTTAGGGGGTGTGATACAACGCAAATATTGCGTATTTCACTCGTTAACCTATGCGTTATTAGCCCCCTCGGGTATCTTAATCTCTATATTTATTCTCGTTAACTAGACAACCTCGGAATTCTATGTTAACATGTTTTGCAGGGGTTAATTGAGCTTTTATTGGTGTTTGGATGCTTAGTATAAAGTTCAGACTCATTCTGGTGAAGTTTCGTACAAATCCGCATGCGCAAGGGCATTTTAGTCATTTCAAAATTTGGGCACCTGGACCTAGGCCTGTCAATGGATCGGATTTTATCCGAATCAGAATCCGATCCATTTAAGTGGATATGGATCATGCCTAAAATCCGATTATCCGATTACCCGATTACCCGTTTATTAAATGGAGCGGATTTGGATTCATGTACTCCGATCCGTTAATAATCTGATCCGATTAATATTTTTAATATACATACATATATATATATATATATATATATATATATATATATATATATATATATATATATATATATATATATATATATATATATATATATATATATATATATATCTAATATTTTTAATTAATATATATTGTATTTAATAATATCTTAAATATATATTTTAAATATTTATTATAATAGTTTTTTATTTCATTATCTGTTTTTTGGAACATTTGCAAAATAAAATTATGAAGTAAGAGTTGAAAATAAAAATGTTACAAATCAAGTTTAACATAAACGAATAATCGTATCGGATTCGAATCCGCTTAACATAAACGGATATGGATTTGGATTTGCTTGATCCGATCCGATTAATAAACGGATCGGATCCGAATCCGTTTAACATAAATGGATATGGATTTGTATTTGCCTAATTCGATCCGAACCTGATCTGTTTACAGGCCTACCTGGCCCAATGTCTTCACGGAAGTTGTATCCCTCTGAGCGAGCTTCGCGTGGCCGTAAATGGTGCGTGATTCGGAGCCATAACGAAGAAGTTACGAGACTTTGAGCGGAACAGGAAAATCGTGAAACCAAAGTAGGGGAAAATGCATCTTGGCTTGGACCTAACGGATCGATCAATCGACCAAAGGGGTCGATCGATCGACTCCTCAAATTTTACCTTGGTTCGAAGACAGTGGGCTTAACTCTGTTTGATCGATCGATCGACCAAAGGGGTCGATCGATCGATCCCCTATTTTCAGCTTCTCTTTTATTACAAGTTTTCCATCCTAGGGTTTGTATATAAATAACTTTTCTCTCTTTGAAGAAAAATACTTAGATAATTCATTAGCTTAGTTTAGGTTTTGGGTTTTTGGGAGCTCTTTTTCTTCTCCCTTTGGGATGACAACCATTTGGGTTTTGTAAGTTGTACTTTTGATTACCCTTACCATTAATATAATTTGTATTCCCTTTATTTATTGCTTTAGTTCAATTCCATGCCTGGTTAAATCTTTATTTATTGTTATTTATTGCTTTAATTAGTTTAGTTAGGGTTAAATTGGTTATTTCATGTCTTTCCCTTAGTTAAATAGGGTCGGGATTGTGTGACCACCATTTACGGGTTTGGACTTCGAAAGTTAGGGTTTCTCATAAAATTGCGTTTAATTGAAACCTCGCGTATTAAAGTCGGATTATTATGCTTTTATCTTCCTTTGTCACGCAACGTTAGAGTTTATAACGACAATCCAAATTTAATCGTGTATGACCATTTTCGATTAAATGTTTTATCATGTATATTTGGGTTAGAATCCCTTCATGCTTGATGTTTATGCTTAATTAAAATGCTCGGTTAAATATCTTTTGATCCGAAATTATGATTAGTAGTCGTTTTGATCCGTGTGGTGCGATGTGATCCCGATCCTCGCTTTACTTTTATTTAGACTTAATTTTTTTTTCCTTTGTTACCATTTCCCCCTTTTATCTTTTACACTTTTATTCTTGAAGTTCTAAAATAATTAAAATCTAAAATTTAATCACTCCCTATGGATTTCTTACGATACCCGACTTACCGCTATACTTGCCTTGTAAGTGCAGTCGTAATTTATGTTTTTGTATTTAGTAGGCAAAACGAAATTATTGATTAGCGTTCTGGCGCGACACTACTTTTTGCGCTCTTTCATACCCCACGGCGAAGTACTCCTCCTGATAAATCCCTGCCCTAATAACTATTCAATCTTTTCCCGTAGATCCCTCATCTCCAAAGGAGTATGGTGTACGGGCAATGGATCTCGTGCTCGGAACCAAATCTATCACGAAGTCTATCTCCCGACTAAGTGGTAATCCTTGGATCTCCCCAAACACGTATGAGAACTCACTAAAAACTAGGATGGAGTCTAGCTTCACCATAACCTCCGAGGAAGTATCCTACTCTATATAATATAATTGCATGCTTGACCCACCCCCCGGTGCATCATCGCAACTAGTTACATCTCATGTCCCAGAATGGTGAAGACAATGGACTTCCCATAACAATCCACGTATTCCCTATACGTAGCTAGACAGTCCGTCCCTAGAATAACGCCGTACTCGTGCATATCAAGTACTAATAAGTCATCTATAAAAGTGATTCATCTTATCTCGATCTTGATACCTCGACATACTGATCGTATGAATGCCCCTCTACCCACTAGTGAGCCTATGTGTAAAACAATATCAGATGCAAAATATACTATCCCTGTCTCCCGTGCAAACCCCGTGCTAACAAAAGAATGAGATACCCTCGTATAGAATAAAATTCAGCCAATGTGGCCAAAGATGGGAAACATACCCTCAATTGCCTGTGCCTGTGCTGGCCAATCTACGACCACAACATGATAGACCCACCCATACTGTAATGGTTGTTGCCCCTGAGGTGGAGCAATGGGTGCTGGAGCGGTTGGTGCAGTGACTCCCTGAGCTGGAAATGACGGGCATTGTCCCTGTGGTGCCTGCTGTCCCCTATAACCTCCTTGCCCTTGGGCTCCCTGGTCACCTCGAGGAGAACTCTTCGAAGTATGCCCCTTCTCTTTGCACGTATAATAATTTCCCTAAAATGGGTGTCGTTCAAATCTTCGGCCCAGCTGGCGTCTACCCTGATGTCCCTGGCCTTGATGGCCTCTGCACTGCTGGCTCTGATGACCTTACCCCGACTGTCCCTGCCTGTGCCGATTATCTCCTCCTCTAAACTTCTTATTCTAATAAGCTAATGGGGTGCCCCCGAGCTGCTGGGTCCCGAATTCGCTTCCCCCACTCGCCTTGCCCAGCTAGCTCAATGACTCCGCTCCGTGACGTTTCTCTCCCTAATTTTTCATAAATGCCATGGAGAAGTGCAGCATTAACCAAGTGATTGTATGTCGTGAAGGCTGGATTCCCCATAAGAGCCTTCTTGATGTGCCAGGTCGATCCCGCAATGAACCTATCCATCCGTCTATGCTCAGTGTTAAAATCATCTCCTGAGAAGTAAGAAAAAGCGGCGAACTCCTCTTCGTACTCGGCTACAGTACCACCTTTTTGCTTAAGCTCTGTAAACTTCTTCCTCATTTCTAACTGCATGGTTAAGGGAAAGTATTTCCCCTCAAACCTATCCCAATACTCATCAATAGTGAGGTTGTATTTCTCAGCAATTGTCGTAGCCTCCTCCCACTACTGAAGTGAGGCCCCCACTAATCTGAACGAAGCTAGCATTTACTCTTGTACTGGTGTGCACTCGAATATTCGTAAGGGCCTCTCAATATCCTTATTCCACATACTCGCCACCAATATATCTAAACCGCTTGTGAACTTTGAATGCTGGCCCTTAACAAAGTCCTCCCTCGCTCTATCCCATATATAAACCGGTGCTTGAGCTGACATAGCCACCTGTTGTGATGGTGGTGGCTGCTGATGTGCCTGTTGTGGTGGAAAATGCTAGAGCATAGCTGCCATAGCCATAGAGACCGTTGGATACACGATGGTGGTTATCTTAGCATGTGTAATCATCTGTGGGGCCGGTGGGGCTGGTGGTTGTTGCCGTGGCTCCGAGTGAGCCTCCTCCTCGGTAACAGGTTGAACTACTCGCCTCGGCCTATCCCTCTGTCTGTTTGCCATCTGAAAGCAAACAAAGTTCAAATTAGTACTGACATAAGAACATAATGAGCCCTAAGTGTAGACTCTACATATCAAAGAACGCAATGCAAAATGTAACGAACGCAACACTGATCCTAAGGACACTAGAATCGTGCTCTGATACCAACTGCAACCACCCCTATTTTCTCACGTAAAGGTTAGCCATGCATGATACGCCGAAGATAGGGCTTGCTTGTCAATTAATACCATTCTCAGCATAAACGTAATGTAAGTAACATTATATTAAAGGCCCATAAACGAGTTTCATGAATATTCCCATAACAATAATTGAATTCAAACCAACTCCAAGTAAATAATAAATCAAACTGGAAAGTAAATAACTCAACCCCAACATATTGTAAAGAAGTCTCGGGCTTATGCCCTTACAAATGCTCCCATATAAAATAATTACCTCTGGTATAAGAGCACCTACACTAGAATCCATAAATCTGAACACTGATGAGTCAAAGAGATCGCAAGACTGATACAACGACAATCCAGTTATCCCTATCTAGGGGCACCTGGGGGGAAAATATTTAAATTTGGGTCAGAGTCCTAGGTGTGCAAGAATTAACTTAATCAATTTAAGATTCAATAATATAGTTGATGAAAAATAAATATTCCCTCTCGTCACTCACATGCGATTAACATCTCACCTCTCAGCTGAGTATGATATTTCCCGCAGCCCAATAGTCCCAATTAATGGGTGTGATAACGTGTTAATTTAATAATAATGGATTTGGCGATAATTAGATACTTAAGTTAACCGACTATATTAAATTGCCAAACCCCATAATATCCTAGTCTGATAAATCTGACATGAATGGCATAAACATCTATTATGCTTCACAGAATAAGGGTTTATAGTTTATGTCCACATTCTTAGACATTTCAATTTATCTCATTTAAAATCCGGGTAATTATATATATATATAAGGAGTAGAAGTTTGGTTACTATTCAATAAGATGATAAGCTAATCAGGGGCTAGGATTGAGCCACCAAGGCAAGAATCCAAAGGTTGAGATTATTTTGTTGCATTTTCCTCTTTTAACCTTTCATTTTTTGATTTCCCCCTCTTTTGCCTCACTATGAAAATGTTCCCCCTCTTTTACTTTAATTAAAAAAAGGGTAAATACGTAATACACACAAAACCAAATGGTAAAACTCGCGCATCTTCATTTTCCTCTCTCTCTCGCTCTCTCTCCAGTCAGCGATGTCACAACCTCGCCTCTTTTGATTTTCTCTCTCACGCTTTCGCAACATCAAGGTAAATCTCTAAGCTATGTCTTATTTCTCCTGCATTCATCTTAATCTTTTTTAGTTTCAGGGTTTGTTTGGTAGGTTTAGTGGCATCCCCGCACTCAGTTTCGTTTTTATTTTGTTCTCTCCATCATGGCGACACCCTAAATACACCTTATTCGGACACATTATTTGGAGAGAACTGTGATTAGAGATAGTTAGGTAAGAAAGAGGTAGGAAAACATGTTTCCCCCACCTTTAAGATCATATTTTTCATCCCCACTTAAACTTCTAGCATGAGGGCAACTTTAGTCAGGGGTTTCTCATAATTAGTGATTCGATTTTTAAAAAAAACTTCGGCATGGCTTTTATGTACAGCCCCAGACAACGCTTGTTTTAATGTGAAAGGGTCATTTGTACTTTTGGACACCCCATCATCTATGTTATATGTTCTTTGCTATACTATTGTATAAATTTCAACATCTTACTCTGTTATAGCTCACCGACATTGTTGGAATGAAATTATAGTTTGAATTTTTTTGTTGCTTGCCAGGTGCTTGATAAAATTTCCAAGTGAGTTTTTATTCCATTGGTCGTCAAATAAAACCTTGCACATATTTGTTACCGTTGCTACTGATTTTTGGTTTCTTTCATATTTGAATAGTTGAAATATTATTATTTGTCTTTTGATATCATATGCCTATGTTTTTTACAGGGGATGATTGGGATGGAATGTGAGTGAGATGAAGAAAAATGATGTCTTCATAATTTATTATCTATAACAGTTGAGTATTTAGCTTTTTAGCAGCCATATCTATTAATATTTTTCTTCATTATGTTTACTTTTCTTTCCTCCCACTTTATATTGTTTGCATTGTAAAATATCTAGGCACTTTGATCCCTTTGGAACTCACCTTTATGTATTTGTGATTAATATTTTATGACTTATTTTGTTTCCACACTTATTTGGTCACTCAATTTTTTTTTGCTATTGCATTTGTGTGGTGATCTAAGACATCCCAGGTATTCGGGTTCAAATAAGATTTAAGGCCTTTGCATTTTTTGTGTTCTAAGTATTGCAGTAGAATGTTTTAAGACATCACAGGTATTGCAACAGAATCTTCACTTCAATATCATGTTTTGTGATTGATGGATCCACAGGTGCAAGTAGGGGTGTAAAACGGATGGATACGGAGCGAATACCATTGTATCCACATTCGTATCCGTCAAGACTCCACACTATCCGTATCCATATCCGCCCGGATAATAATTTCAGCTATCCATATCCGTATCCTCTCGGATTTTCCGGATTCGGATAATATCCTTATCCGTTTTTATTGTTTAAGATACATTAAGATACACATAGCATATTGAACACTAATTTAATCAATTAATTAAATATATAATTTTTCATTCCATGTAAGATATAGAGAATGTGTGAAGCATAAAATTAAACTATAAAAGAAGGTTTGAGCAAAAGTACTAACCTTTAATGTGCATTTTATTATTCAATTTTGAGCCATTGAAATTTGTATCCTCTTCAGTTTCTCTAATGTTTGAACAAAAATGAAATGAAGCATCATCTTACCTGAAAAGAATAACTCAATTAAAATATTAATGGAGAAAACAAAGAATATATTACAATAAAGAAGGGATGTTATTTTTTACCCCTTAAGTTCCTGAAGTGTGTCTTTCTCATCTCCTTTCCTTTGTATCCTTATTGAATTAAGCATTAAGGTAATCACAACTCGCAAGTTAGTAGTAATGCATAAAGATAAGACATTAATTGTTTGAACATACAAATTCACCCAAATAAAACTTCACCAATATATTGTACTAAAAAGATAAATCCATGAGTTTAATAATACATGTAACATAAGTTTTTCTTATACATAAAAGTTTCTTCCACCAAAATCCGCCACCGTAACACAAAAATTATCATCTTCAACTTCCAAGATCCCACAAAGATGTATTGGATAAGAAGAAAGAAAAAGTTATAAAAGGATTATTAGCATTAGCTATTCATTATCACAAGAAGAACAATACTAACAAAAATATTCAATTAATAATAATACCTGAAAATGTATTTTCGAGAGCCTCGCTATTCATTATCATCAGCAACCTTCAAATTTTCTAAAATTTTGCAAACAAATAATAGGTTAGTGTTTATTTATGTTTAATAGTAATGACAAATATAAATTTTATTTTGACTTACCCAGTTTCTCTCCAACAGAAGGCAACCAATCTTTCAAACAAAGAAGAGTCTCGACAGTCTCAGAAGCTAAAGATGAACGTGTATCATCCACAATGCAAAATATCAAATGCAAACTCATTATCATCGTCGAGAGGGAATAAAACTTCCTCCAAGTAGTGTTCTAATTCAGACTTCTGAACTATAGATGAAGCATTAGAGCGCTCCATAATAAACCTTTTAAATCCTCCTGTAAAGCCAGATCTTGCTTGGGGAATAGTACCAACTTCACGTGTAGACTGCTCACATCTATCCCCAAGTATGATGGGAGAACATGAAGATTCACTATTTAAACTTTTATATTCAGCATATAACTCAAACAAAGCGGTGCGAACTCTGCGAATGTAACTTTCTGCCAAAGAACCATAAATCTCACGACAAGCATAGTGAATAAACTCCATTTTGTATCGAGGGTCCAACACCAGTCCAAATGTTAACACCAAACTACAATCCTCCCAATACTAGTCAAACTTTTCTCGCATTTTCAACGCCATCAAATGAATATAATCCACATTACTTTTCATCCATTTATTCAACTGATAATTAATATTACAAACATCATTGAAATAGTAGTTTGCAGTTGGGTATTTTGTCCCTGAAAGGCGATTTGTCATTTCATAAAATTTTTTCAAACATTCACATATTTTTTTCCCTCGTTCCCAATCATGCTCATTTGGAAGAAACTCATAATCACGATCCAACTCTGCCAAGCGCTCAAAAGATCCTCTCAATTCTATGGCACTCTCTAGCATAAGATACGTAGAATTCCATCTAGTTTGACAATCTAATTCCACTTTCTTTTTAGAATTCAAACGAGTCTGTCGTAACGCAACATTCCAAATTTGATTTCTTTGAAGTGATGACCCAACATGCTTAACACTATTACGAATTCTCTCAATAAAAGTATCAATCACTTTCAACCCATTCCTAACAATCAAATTAATAATATGAGCAGTGCAACGAGTATGAAACATATCACCATTTTGGAGAAGAACTTTTTTACCTTTCAACCATGACTTAATACGCTCTACCATTGGCTTATTATATCCAACATTATCAACTGCAATAGTCATGAGCTTTTTATCAATATTCCACTCTAAGATTCTAGTCTTCACCCATTCAGCTACATTTTCAGCATCATGTGGACATTCGATCCAACAAAAAGAAATTATTTTCTTATGCAATTTCCATTCATTATTTATGTAATGGCAACTCAAACAACAATACCCAGTTCCTTGATGTTTAGGAGTCCAGATGTCTGTAGTGAGGCTAACCCTAGATGAAAGACTTTCAATGCTCTTGTAAAGTTTTTCTTTTTCACATTTAAAACCTCTTTTTAAATCATTTCTCACAGAAACTCTTTACCGAAATTTATAAATAGGACAACAATAAGAAATCCAATACCTGAAGTACTCGTGCTCGTCCATAAGAAAGGAATAATCATGTTTAGCAACCATTTGAGTAAATAAAAGTCTCTCCACATCTGGGTTAAATTTGTAAGTGCCAAACTTTGGAATCGGATCACTAGATGACTTAACTGCGCCAATAAGTTTCTGTCGAATGTCTCCTCCACTCGCAACCTTACGTTTACACGATTTGAGATGGTTGCTCAAGTGTGAGGTTCCTTTTGAACTCCCCGCATCAAACTTTCTTTTGCAATGGGTGCAAGTCGCCGTAACAGAACTATCTGGATGAACCTCTCTATTAAAATCAAACCACATGTTAGATGTAAGTTTTTTGTTGTGCGCTTTGTTCTCACTAGCAACACTTGCGCGATCCGACGAAATACTTTCCACTGGAACAGGAGAAGATTCATGCGTGGAAGGATTGTTTTGATTAGCTTCTGTAGACATATTAAACTGCATCGTGTTGAGGGATAATAAGTGATATGCGACGTTCCCAAATATAATCTATTTTTTAAAAGAAAAAAAATTACAACGTAGAAAAGGCATAAAACTGATCTTTAAAAAAAATATGAAACTAATTTTAACAAAAAAATTTGTTACCTAAAATTTTCATCCTAATATTACTAAAAAATTTGAACCAAAACAGAATTTATGAAACTCCATAATTCAGTTAGTCTACTTTATGAAGGATAATAAGTGATATGCGAACAACGTAGAAAAGGCATAAAACTGATCTTTAAAAAAAATATGAAACTAATTTTAACAAAAAAATTTGTTACCTAAAAATTTTCATCCTAATATTACTAAAAAATTTGAACCAAAACAGAATTGATGAAACTCCATAATTCAGTCTACTTTATTAAACTCCATAAACAACCATAAACATATCAGTGTATCTACAAAAATGTATCTAGAAGGATCCATATCAAATTCAGTAAACCCATAAACAATGGGTGACCATCAATTCAGTAAATTCAGCCTAAAAGCATAAAGCCATTTAATTATCCATTTAATTGTCCAAATCAGTGATATTCATACTCGTTGCAATAAAAGAAAACTATGAAAAAAAGAAAACTATGAAAACTGTGAAAAAAAAGAAACTGATGCAGTAAAAAAAAACTGATGCAGAAAACTCGTTGATACTCATTGCAAAAAAATGATGCAGAAAACTCGTTGATACTTGTTGTTTCATACTCGTTGCAAAAAACTGATGCAGAAAACTGAAAAAAAAAATTCATACTCGTTGTTTCATACTCCGTGTTAATAACAAACTATGAAAATTGTGATATTCAAAAAGAAAAATGATGCAAGAAAAGAAAACCATGAAAACTGATGCAGTAGTCAAACAATTGTTAATAAACTTTGATATTCAAAAAACAGGTGACTGACCTTGTGACTCAGGGGAGCTGTGAGACCGGAGTGGAGGGAGATCGCAGGGGAGATGGGAGATCGGAGGGGGATCACAAGGGAGATGGGACGACGCCGGATGGAGATCGGAGGAGATCGGAGGACAGTTGTGGCTGTGGGAGATCAGAGGACAGGAGGGAGCAGCGGGAGATTGAGGGAAGAGGGAGTGGGTTTGGGGAAATAAGGTAAGGAGATACCGTGGTGGGTTTTTAGTTATTAGGGTTAGGTAGATTTTTAAAGTTTATATAATTATACTTATGCCTAATTTTTTTTTTTAAGTTTTAGTTTATATATAAAATATTATATGGCTAATATTTTACACTTTGTTAGACATATACGGATATCCGGTAAAATGGATATCTGATAAAACGGATACTCCGTGTCGGATACTACTGCTATCCGTATCCGTATCCGTTTTTTCGGATATTTTTATTGAGTATCCATATTCGTATCCATTTCCGTTTTTTCGAATAAATATCCGCAAATTCGGATTCGAATATCGGACGGATGCGGATTTTTGAATATCCATTTACAGCCCTAGAATGGAAGTTCAAGTTCTTATACATTAAATAATTTTCTTAGTCCTGTGATAAAATATTTTACAAGGCTAAAATTAATCATTTGCATTGATTGTTTATCTCCACTATTGATTGAGTTGTTTATATTCTTCATTTTTTGTGTTCATTTTAATAGGAAAAATTGTTAATGGCTTTGTTTTCATTTAAGGCATTCTATTATTAGTTTTAACTACAAAAATATGATTTTAAGTTTCATCTTTGATAGATGTGGATTTTTTGAATGCTTAAACATTTGTTCTTTTTTTTTTATTAACGGGTTGTGTGATTCAAACAATGTTAAGTATCTTTAAACTTATTTTTCAGTTTCATGTACTTTGGTTAAAGAGCACATGCATTTTTTATTTACTTATCATGTGTGAACTAGGATGCTTATATTTTTTAAAGACAATATTAAGCGTTGATTCCACCACATGTGTTTTGTTTGGATTAGTGCTTTGTTAAGCCGTATCCCATGATGAAATCGGTGATAAAGAATGTTTATTTACATGATTTTCTCATTTGGCCATATTTTTTGTATTTTTCATGTATTTTATATTTGTGGGTTTGTAGCTTGGTTTACATACCTTTTTCTGGGTTTGATGCTGCTTGAGGTTTTGGGTGGAGGCAGTGGAGTATTGTCTCAATGTATAGGTATGGTGGGTTTTGCTATCTACATACCTTTCTATGTTTTACTATATTCAAGATGAATCTTTATATAAAAGTCTGAGAAAACCAAAAGATACATAGGCACGTGATCTCATTTGTCTCTTCAAGCTGTCGCAATCACGGCCTCAGCACTGTTACTGTGGACGTACAATATCTTTGAACACATCACACGTGCTTAACTGCCATCAACGTTGGAACACGATCTTTATCATTTTCTCATTTCATTTCATTTCATTTCATTTCATTTCATTTCATTTCATTTCAAAGGAGTGATGTTTGGGTTCTACATATTCGAACCCAAAGCAGCACGTTTCTAGTTGAAATCTATACTGTATTTGGGTGGCAAATTTATTTCTCTCCAATAGTTTTTTTTATAATTTCTTAATATTAGAATGTGAGTAATGTGAAGCTGAAATGAAGGGAAAACTGAATATTGAGTTCAACAAAGGAATAAGCATTATATATTTCAAACACTTTTACTTTTCTATTTTTGGCACTATTAGGAGAAAGGCCATAACTTTTTTATCGTAAAACGGAATGAGGCGATTCCAGCGCCATTGGATTCATATCGTCTCTTCCTAGCTAACTATGTTTTGGGCTATTTTCGATGCTGTTTGAAGGGTTAAAATTGACTTCAAAGTTAGTAGTCCCTTTTTTCATTGCTGAAGAGTGGTGGATATGCATCTTCGGATATGGTTATTGCTTTCTATTTGAATCTGAGTGTTGTATATTTGGTTTTCTTTCTTCTATTTTTCTTCTTTTTCGTAATGTTAATTAGCTTCTTCAACGGTTTTGGGTTAAGTGGTGCAGATGCCTGTTAGGGAGATTTTTTCAGCATTGGTAACGTCTGACACTGATTGGGGTAAACATTAATTATTTGTTCTTTATTTGGTGTTGTTTATCTCTTATAAACTAATTTGTATGTGCTCCTTACTGTTTACTCTATTTGTAAATGTAATTTGTAAACAAAAATAGGTATTGTAGTGATCCTTACTATTTACTTTGTCTTGGTCATAAACTGTGTTGAAGTTAAGATAATAGCATAGTGGTAAGATGTTTAATGTTGTCATGTTTATCTTTTCGTATAAGAATAAGTATCTCATCTTCAACATTTGTTGTAACTATTGCATTCTTTGAAAAGTGAGACAAAAATTGAACTATATGAAAACCTCAGTGCTTTTTATTTGAAATCCTATGTGTAAAAATATCTTAACAATGATCAATGTATGTCATATTGAGAATTGATTTTTAATGTTGTCACTTCTCATTGAAAGACTTAAGCTTAGACCACTGTGAACTGTCAACTCTTTTTCGGTTGTATATTAGTTAAAATGCTCTCTTCTTTCTTTCACTTATTAAACTTGTAAATATTTACGTCCCTTTTTTGAAGACATTGTATAGTTGTATCAATTTTGGTCTCAATGCTTATTTGAACTACAATTTTCATATAATGTATGTCTATAAAGTCACTTTTGTTAAAAATCTGTTAGAAGTTTAAGTGCTCAAAATTCTGTTTCAAGGAAAGTGCTCAAAATTCTATCTAGATGACTTTCGAGGAAAGTGTAATAGTGTGTTATTATATTTTTGCAGGAATCTGAGGATTGAGTTGAGTGTTACGATTCTCAGTACTAGATTATGGATGAGTTACAATCGACCAGGTAAAACATAATACATTCCACATGGTATTAGTTAGGTAGAATTTATTGGCAAGCATAAATACTGTACGCAACTCTCGGAGACCAAAGAAATATTAAAAAGACGAAAATGCTTTCTCAAAATTCCATACCTCTTCCTCAAGTTGTTCTCTACCATTATCATTGAGATCATCCTTGTTGTTCTTATTAACGGCTTTTGGACAAGTAGGATATGCCATTACTCATAGTAAGAGGTTTATCTAGCACATGTTAATACACTGACATTTACTTTATAAAACAGTAAACTAGGAGATTGGTTTTACAAAGCAGTTGAAATGATTTGTAGTTGAGAACAAACATTATTTTTTTAATCTAGCAGGACATCTGCTCATATTTTCTTTGTTGTGAATTACATTTCATTTTGATAAGTATTTTTATGTGTAATAATTGGCATACAGTCTTTGTAAACCAAGATTTTTATGGTTTACGTTGTAAAAGAACAGAAAGTAAACACTTTCAAAAACCTTGGAATTGAACTTACTTTATGTGCTTTATTGCGGATGTGTCGATTCTTGAGAAAATTTTGGGCAGAAGCTGTTGTGTGAGTAGTACATCTTTATGGCTTCGGTTTAAAAAGATTCTCCTTGACCCTTGGGATGTTCTTTTAGGTCTAGGCTTTAAGATTATAATCATGTACCAAATAAAAAACTAGGTTGCATTTGATCCAAGATAAAAATCTCTCACCTAAGTGAACTTAAAACACTTCTCAACTCTCCCAATGTATAAAGATTTCACTTTTCACTCGAATAAAAATAAAAACAAAACATTCACCCCAAACCAAACTGGGCCTGGAGTGAATTGTTGAATAACAGAGAAATCTTTAGATTGACTACATTATGTCTATTCTTTTTGTTCTTTGGTATAAAAAAATTATTTTTGACTAACTACTTATATTGCTACAAAATCATATGCATGCATTTTTTGTATGGTTTAGTTTGGTTTAGTTCGATGTATATTGATGATCAAATCTCTAAATCATATGCATACAAATTCATATGCATGCATTCTTTCTGTTGTTTGGGATGGAGACTGTGTTTTTGAAGTTAGCATAGTAAGTTTTTTATTTTATTATTATGAGATTTTGGTGATGGTGGCAGTGTATGAAGTTTTGTGTGTCGTTGCATGTACTAAAGTACCGACATGGTATGGTATCTGAATTTTTATGTATGAATTTTATGTTACATGAATTTTATGTATTCGTCTTTCCTTTTTTCAGGTATGCATCTGTGGAGCTGGACATGCAGATTTTTATGAAGACCCTTACCGGGAAGACGATCACGTTGGAAGTCGAAAGCTCTATCACTATTGATAAAGGCAAAGATTCAAGATAAGGAGGTAATCCCACCTAACCAGCAGTCTTTTCCTGCACATCAAGTATAATATTTTGTATCTATAATTTTGTTTTTGGATCTATATAAATTTTTATTCTCCATTTCACTCTCTTCGGAACATAATTTTTTTCTCCGTTGAGATAACTTTCATTTCTAATTTTTTATTTATGCTATTATTAACTTCAGAACCTTTGGTGGTTAGAGATTGTTTATGATTAACAAACTTAAATATTTATGGATTATATCATCTTTAACAAAGTTGATGATATCTGTTGCTTCTTTGAATATGGCTCTGGTCCATGTTAGTACAGGTTCATGAAAATGATTGGCAGCAGTGCTTCATGTTAGTACATGATCATGAATATGGCTATGCTTCAAGTTGATCACAATACTCATGCAGTAGTGCGCAAGGCTTTGTTCCATTGAATCTGTGAACTTAGATTGAACTTTTTTTTGTCATTTTCCCTATTTTTTGATGAGATATTAGCTGGATTTTGACATTCAAATACGAGCTCCTAAGTGCAAACACAGTCCGTTTTACGTTGCTCACATGGAATTTATGTCGGTTAACTCTCTATTAATTCAAATTTGGAGTTGCAGGCTATCCACAATGCATGCTATATTACAGATTTGGATCCTTAGTTGGTGTATCCGTTTCTTAAACTATAGTACTGTCGCAACCATTTATAGGTATCTGAGTAGTTTTTCACATTATTTGTTGAGTAATATGCTATGTTAGTTTCCTTTCAAGACTTCCAAGACATTTGCATACCTTCACAGTTACTCTCATTCGTGACATTAATTACTGGCAACAATAATACTCTGATTGAACTGAAACTTCAGATAATTTACTAGATTTGTGCTAATCCCATAGTATGCGAATCTTTTCCAACATTTATTACCTGTATGGAAGATAGATGGGAATTTTTAGCATTTGGTTCCAACATTTAGAGATACGGTGTATTTGCTATATAATTAATAATTAGATTTGTTTATTTAATATTTGACTAGCGATTTTAATTGACTAACTATATTTTCTGTTTTGTATCAGGTCGTATTTTCAAAAGAATGGAACATGTGAGACGAATTTAAGAAATTTGTTAGACAATCATTATAGTGAAACTCATTTAAGAAATTTGTTTCATTGAAGTTTATGTTAGACGAATTTGGGATTTTTTTATATTGTTGGATTTGTTGTTATCCCTTAAGCAGGGTGGATAGTCCAATAAACAAAGGAGACTATGCCCAATTTTTTTTAAAATTCTATTTTTTTGAGACACGATGTGAATTCGATTGATGAATATTGTATATTTCATATTATATGTGAATTTGTTGGATGAATTTAGACTATTTGAATATTGTTGGACTATTTGTTATTTGTTAAGCAGGGTGAATAGTTCTATAAACAAAGGAGATTATAGCCAATTGTTTTGAAATTAAACTTTGCTTTATTGGGAACGGTATTTTTGCCGTTTTGCATTTACGAACTTTGAAAATATTCACCATTTTGTAATTATGCACTTTCAAAATTTTCGCCGTGCCTTCAGCTACGGGCATTCCGCTAGTATATATATATATATATATATATGTGTGTGTGTGTGCGTGTGTGTGTGTCCTTTAATACATTTGACACACAAAGGCATCTACCTTTGGTGTCGAGTTCGTACTCTATCAGCAATCCCGGAGGAATCTCTTATCCTAAGAAGATATCACAAAGCACACATAAATTAGGGGAGTTCCTACTCAGGATTCCACTTCACGGCCCATACCCAGCGGTGATAAAGGCTGATCAGCGTCAACACCTACCTCTCGTAGATGGCGCCTCTACGTAGTACTTATAAGACCTACACAATCGTCAAGCCCACTTGTGCCGACGTGTGGTACCCGGTCTGAACGCATGGACCCCCAGGCCGATAGGACATTCCACAAACATTGGTATGACCACACAAATACATATAAGTACACATTATTAACCCATATAATTTGTATAGGTAACTACTCAATATTTACCATAGGGAATTCCCACATAATGTTCATAATTTTCCATTTATTAATAATTTACCATCTAATGAATTATTAATTCTATTCCATCCAATAATTTCTTAACCAACTAGTTAAACATAATTTTCCTGATTAAATGTGGGCACGTTTGCATTTTTAATAAATTACCTATTGGCCCATACATGGTCCCACCAGCTCACTTGGACTCCTAAAAATACCCATAACCAAACCCCAGGCCCTGCCCACTCAGCCCCCAGGGCCTAATCGATTCGGTCCTTAGCCGAATCGATTTGCTGACAGGCCGAATCGATTCGCACCAAGGCCGAATCGATTCAGACTTGGGCAGAAGCCCATATCTGCTTATTTGTTTTAATACGGGATTCCTAGTTTTCATTACCAATTCATTTCTAAATGCCTATTCCACTTCAAAGTTATGTATTTAAGTCCCTATAACTTAAGTAGTCCACTTAGGATTATTAATTTCATGAATCGATCCCAATTTCATGTCCAATTTCCCAGAATTTATGAACATTAAATACTGATTTCAACTCAGATTTCATTACAAATTCCAACACCATTTAATTCATAATGTGGGCCATCTATCAGGGGGTTTACATTAGAATTTCAGTTCATAAACCAACATTAATATCCTCTACATTAAACAATCAAGATGTACGCAATTATCTATGAAGAAACCTAAGGCTTCTAACCTCAATATCAAGAATACGATACCTAGATTTCTGGATTTAATTCTATATCAAATTCATTCCTCTACATGTATAGAATAACTCTCCATCATCAAACCATTCACATTAAACCTAAATCCCATAAATCTCAAGGGTCATCATAATGCATCAAGAAAATACATTGGAAATTAAATTGCACAAGAGAATTCTTGCCTTAGTAGTTTGTGGAATAAATCCCTTTGATTTCTTCTTGATTTCTTGCCCTTTTTCTCCCTCTCCTCCTTTCCTCTTTTGATAGCAGTTACGTTTAGGTTTTTCTTATGAGTAATGGGGAGTGGTAAGTCTTCCCTTAAGGACTAATTAATCTTAATTACCGAGTTAGGTTAAGAACTCAAATTTTGGATCCCCAAATGGGCCCGAATCCATATTCAAACTAGCCAAAAAGTTCCCCAACTTATATACCCATGATCCGGGATCGTTTCTAAAGATTTAAAATATCTAAACGAGCCCGTATACTCCCTAAAATATGTCCTGAATTATTTTATGTCAATATTGGATAGTTAAACATTGTATCACACATAAATTTATATTTTTTTAACAATACATACGATGCTATCACCATACACATAAAAATCAATCATACACAAATATGGTTTGATAACAATAATTAAATTTTCCAATTAAGTTCAATTTCCACAGTTTTTTTTGTTTATCCCTGAAATATTATTTATTATTTATTTTAGAAAATTACTGGGTATTACAGTTTCCCTTCATCTCTCTACACATTCAAACCTTCAAACCTTTCATCTTCAAGTAAATATTAAACTAATCATTTTAGTATTTTGAATAAAATAACCTTTCATCTTTAAGTGAACTAAATTAGCTGAACTTTATAATTAACTTATAATATATGAGTAAAACTACTTGTACCCACAAAAACCCAAAATGTGTACCGCCTAACAAGATAAAAATTGGTACAAACTTTTAATGAAGTGGCTGGGACCCATTTCTATGCCCTGGCGGGACCCACAATAATAAGGTATAAGCATTTAATGCGATGGGTATGGGTTTTGGGTTTTTTTGTGGGTTAACATAGTTTTATTCATAATATATCTTTTTTACTGCCTTACGTTTTATTTACCACCAAACTGTTGGATCGAACTTAAGATTACAAGCTTCCAAACAAACTGTTGGATCAAACTTAAGATTATAAGAAACGTCACAAGGTTATCTCAAATCGAATTAACCCATTGATTATTGAAATCAAAACGAACCATTGGCATATCCGTTTGTATGATTTTTTTATTTTGAAATCAAAACGAATGAATACTGAAATGTTGGAATATCAAAATGAACGATCTGATTAAACTAGGGTTTCATTCATTTGCCATGTTTATAACGAATCAATGCATTCTGAAATTACGGTTTCATTCGTTACTATTATCACAAAATCTATGACTTATTTTGCTATGTTTATACCGAATGGATTAACAAATTTTTCCATGTTTCATTCGTCATTTACATCCCGAAAGGATTCAATTATTTCGTTATGTTTATGAAAAATGTAGCAAAACCATTCGCTGCCTCTACCTTGAATAGATTCAAGTATTTTGATGTGAACATAGAGAATGACTATCAGTTCGTTGATGATAAATGATTACCTATGTAATGAATTATGCTAATAATGAATACATGATTACCTATGAAATGACTTATATTTATAATGAATACATGATTACCTATGAAATGACTTTTTTTTATAATGAATACATGATTACCTATGAAATGATTTATGTTTATAATGAATACATGATTAACTATGAAATGACTTATGACTTATGAATTACGTTTATGACTGAAGTTTACAACAATACATGACTTATGTTTATGATATATGTTTACAACAATATATGACTTATGTTTATAAATTATATGTGAAATGTTATATTTCATTGTACTCAACATTATTTTAATTATTTTAATGTAGGTCTTCTGTGGATAACCTCTTATCCTACTCTCGCAAGAACAGGAAGCCATTAATTCCCTCAGAGAGGAAGCTTTGTGAAAAGATCCATGCTCTGACTGCTGCTACTGTTAATCCCCTAGGGGGATGTACCTGATGTGATGGAGGTGGATGTCCCTATTTTGGAGATGCCTAAGGATGGGCATAGGGTAGAGGAGGTTCATGATGAGTAGGAGGTCGAGGTTGAGGTTCAGGAAGAGGAGGGGCATGGCGCGGAGGGGGTCATACCAAGAAGGAGGATGTTGCTCCCACTAACGGTGGTGTATTACCCTATCGTCCGAATAACTCATTGAGCATGTTACACAAGACCGATGTTGGGTACATTAAGAAGAAGAAGGTTACTGAAGAAGTTCCCTCAACTGCGGCTTATGGGGGCCCCAATGATTCGAGTCTATTAAAACATTTCAAGGATCATGTGGCTTATGACATTTGGATGGGTTCAGTGGTAATTACATTTTCAAACTAAATTATGTCATTAATGTTTATATAATTCCTTATTATGATAAGTTTTGATGTAAAATCTACTTATAATGTAGGTTGAGCATGTGCCTTTACTTTTCATCAATCATTGGACGAAGATCCACGAGTGGGAATTTGATGATCTACACGAGAGAGTTTAGATGAGGGTAAAAAGGTCTAAGATTAATGGGATGATAAAATATAGCCACATGTATATAGACTATGTCCGTGTTTCTGATTTTATCGAGAGGTGGCATTCGGAGACCAACACATTTCACATGTCATTCGAGGAGATGACTATCACCCTCGATGACGTAGCACATATCTTGGGTTTTATGCTAGTTGGTATACCTCTTTTTAGCCTAAAGCCTGAGGTTGAGAAAGAGGATGTTGAGGTCTCGTCTGCTATGGACCTAGTAGTGGAGATATTGGGCGTGAGTAGGGACATTACCCATTAAGAATTTGGTGAGCACTGTGTTGTCCGATTGAACTGGCTATGACGAATTTCAAGGAACGGTTGAAGGACACTAATGCCTCCACTAAAGTGAAATACTATTGTGCACATGCTTACTTACTATACATTATCAGGTGCACAGTTTTCCCAATAAGACAAAGAATAAGATTTTAGTGTTTTACCTTCATGTTCTGAAAGACGTAAAGAAGGTGGGGAAATTAGCTTGGGGAACGGGTATCCTTGCGCATGTCTATAGGCAGTTGTGCCTAGCCTCTCACTTAGGTGTGAAGCAAATAAGTGGTTGCCTCTCTCTTATTCAGGTAACTAATATTCTAAATTCATATTATAATATCATTTATAAATTTTCTAAATTCTTTTTGTAAAATCATATTATGTATGTTTTTTAGTCATGGATCTGTGAGCACTTCTCCGGGGTGGGCGAATGCATCGACATGGATTTTAATGACACAAAGTACAAGATTGTACGTTGGTCATTGCAATTCGCCTCACAGAAGAATCACGAGTAGTTGGATGAAATGACTGTTGGGAATATAAGTGATTTCTTGCGTAACTTTATTGAGTTTTCTTTTAACTTTGATATTTTCTTAACTCAGATTTTGTTTTGTTGGTCTGTAGGTACTTTGGGATCCCTACAGAGATGCTAGGGCAGCTTATCCACCCCTCAAAGTATATTTCTATAGCGGAATTACGATATATTTTGATGTTAGAGAGCTCTATTATCCGAAATGTTGTTTGAGATAATTCGGTCGACTCCAAATCATACCCCGCGAGCCCATGACACCTTTGAAGGATGAGATGGGAGATAAGGCCGTTCTATACAAGGTTAAATTTGATATGCAGAAATGGTACCAGTAAAACTGGCAAGACCACCTTCTATCGAAAAAGTCTAGGTTGGTGCCCGTCTCGAGCACCTGGGACTGTAGTAGTGATTATATTTAGTGGTTCCTATCCAAATCCCATCCCAAAGTACAAAGCCCCGCCTTCCGTATGTCCAAACAAAAGCAAACATCTTTGGTAAGTTTTATCTTTTTACTAATTTCAAATGTATTGACTAATTTGTTTTTACTAATTTAATTACTAATTACATGGTATGATCTTTTCGATAGGCAGACGAGGTACGCAAGGCGATGGAATTATTGAAGAATAACATGGACGATGAAATTGTTGCAGATCCTGGTACACTGATTTTCCGCAATGTCCATGTTTATGATATCCTTATTGCGGCTATTGGGGTATGCTGATCGATTGCCAGTGAAGAGCGGGTTACAAAGAAAAGAGCGACGAAGGGCAAAGGCAAAGAGAAAGTTGTCGAGGGATTCCAAAAAAGGAAGAGAAAATGATAGGATGTAAATTTTATTTTTGCAAGTTGTAGTTGAAAATGGTTGGTTGTAGTTGGTTTGAATATAAAACTTTATTGGATTTTGTTTGAATATAAAACATGATTGTACTTGATGGTAGTTGGTTTCTATATGAATTTGAATCTTGGTTTGAATATATATTATGGTATTTGTTTGTATTGAAATATATATTGTGGCATGTGTTGTTGAAATTGAACTCTGACACATATATTGTTGACATTGCTTGAATGGAACCGTGTAAAAATTTTGAACGTTTGGAACTGTGAAATTTTGAATTATGTAAAATTGTTTTGTTATCATAATTTTGAACTGTGTAAATTTTGTAACTGTGTAGAACTATCCAAAAATATTAAGGGGGAATGTCAAAAAATGTTAAGGGAGAACTGCCCAAAAATTTAGATAGCAATAAGTTAACTGTGTAAAACCCGACTTTCATTCGCTACAAACATTTTTAGACAGTTATCATAATTTTGAAGTGTGTAAAATTAGTTTGTTATCATAATTTTTAACTGTGTAAATTTTGTAACTGTGTAGAACTATCCAAAATGTTAAGGGAAAACTGTCAAAAAATGTTAAGGGAGAACTGTCCAAAAAGTTAGACAGTTAAGAATCCAAGTTTGAACTCAATCTAAGTTTAATACAACAATCAGTTAACTGTGTAAAAATTGACTTTCATTCACTACAAACATACCGAATCAAGCTTATTGGTCGCTGTGGTGACAATTATTGTGCAACACAAATGAATAAGAGAAAGGCAAGCACAAAATAAGAACAAGGAATGTAAAATGACAATCACACAACAAAGGATGTACGTGGTTCAGCAAAGATGTGCCTACGTCCACGGTGGTGCAGTCGGTATTATTTCTATATACTCCGGAGAGTGGTTACAGAGAATACAACTTGTCCTTTTGCCCCGGACCTAGGGTTTTATATATATACATGTACATTTAGGTAAGTGGGGGTGATGGATTCCCCCACGTCTTCCATCTCTCCCTATAATCTCCCTTAATGGGAACGTGGGAAGAGACCGGATCATATTCAGAATAAGAGGTGGGGGACCTGGACTTTGGGCCGCCAGAATTGGGCTACTCGTCCAGGCCCATGGTCTTAATTTTGGGTACCCACAATTGCCCATAAGTCTGTTGGGCCATGTTTATGGGCTCAATAAATTTAAATGATTAGCCATAATGGCTCTTTTGTAATTCTTCAAAAGCTGTGAAGTTGATTTTGGCGGCACTCGCTTCGTACCTTGTGCACTATGATTAGCAAAATTTGAAGGTTTCTTGGGATAGTTACTTTTTTACCGTCGCTTCAATATTTCCAGCACTTTTCCATTTTCTGTGAGTTCTAGCACTTCGTACCTTCTTCTCTCAATCTCCATTCTCGTTGCTTCCTTATCGTTTAGGCCTGTGCTTCTTTATCGTTCGAGTCGATCTTCTATCTTGTAAGTTTCCTGTACCTTTTCTCTATACTTTCTCTTTGAGTTTGTAGTTTTCTAGGGTTTTCCAATGGCGAAGATTGGGAATAGGTCGGTCTCTGAGTTTAGGAAGTTTTACAACATCCCTGAGTGGGTAGATATTGAGTGCTGTGCCTCCCCTCTTAGAAATGTTAGAGATATAGATGATGCCCACTGGATCCACGTCTTGTTACTTTCCCAGGGGGGACTCACTTTTCTCCCAATGACTTATTTTTGCATTTCTTTGGCTATTTTAATATTGTTACTGCGCAATGCTCACCCAATGTGTGGAAAATAGTAAATGGCGTACATAGGATAAATCAGTTGTATGGTACTAGGTTAGGGCTCACCGAGGTCTATTTTTGCTACTCCTTTTCTCGAACTAGCTCTGGTGTCCTCAACCTCAAAGCTAGGAGCCCTGACAGGGTATTGGTAGTAAATCTACCCGATTCCCATAAGGACTACTGGAAAGAAGGTTTCCTTGTTAGAAATTGGTAGTTTTCTCCTCAGTTTGAAGGGTTGAGGTCTGAGAGGTTCTCTGTTCCCTTTTATGGGGGAAGAATACATAGGTAGACATTGCACTGTTGTTTTGACTTTTGTTGATTTGTGATCTTTCTAACTCTTTTTTGCTTTTTCTTCCACAGCGAGGTCAAAGAACTTGGAGCCTGCTCTCAGCGAGGTTCGTCTTTCGGAATTGATTAAGGCTTGGAATATCAGGGAGCCTTTGGGTAACGGCGAGCATCCCAGGTCTGCTGCTTTTCTGCTCGAGTACAAGAACGTTGGATCTAGCTTCATAGCAAGGCCTGTGGACGGTATCCCAGAGTTTGATTTTCCCGAAGAGACTGCTGCGGATCCTATTCAGTTGGACGAGGAGGAGAGCAGCTCTGAAAGTGACCTCGCAGGAGCAGTAAGTAATTTGGGTGGAGGTAGCTCTGATAGTAGCAACTCTTCTGATCGTGGGGAGGTCTCTGAAGCTCGAGAGTCGTCGAGCACGTCCAGTAGTTTGAGCGAGGAGATGGCTCCTCCCCGGAAGAACCTGATTCGGGATGATGATGATGAAGACCATATGCTTCTCGCTCAGAGGTTAAAGAAATAAAAATCTGGCTCTGGGGCTGTGGCTACTGGTTCCTGATCCTCTGCTCAGGAGCAGGAGAGAAATAGGAGGGAAGAGGAGCAGGTAAGGGAGAGAGAGAAAAAAGGAAGAAGAGAAGACGAAGATGGAATAGAAGAGGAGGGTAGAGGAGAGAAAAAAGAAGGAGAATGAGAGGGAGGAGGAGAAGAGGAGGGCATAAGCGAGGACGAAGGCCGGGCAGGCCTTGGTCCCAGTGTTCGTACTGCCGGAGAGGGATTCCGTTGAAATTTCCCCCCCAGTTGGCCCCTGCTCTGCTTAAGAAAGCTGTCCTCCCGGCTGATCGCCAAAGGGCGGTAGGGTCCGAGCAATTAGCCCTTCAGGCTAGTCAAAGGCTTGCTTTGGTAAGTTTTTTCCCTCCTCTCTCATGTTTTTATGAATTTCCTCATTTACCTCTTCTAATGTCTTCTTTTTTTTGCAGTTTGTTACTGACTTCGCCGTGATGTATCGTTCATGCGATGAGCTGGTGAAGAAAAACATCGAGCTGGAGAAGGAAAACGCTGGCTTGAAGCTGAGGGGCACTAAGCTCGAGGATTGTTTTAAAGCTGTTGATGCTGCTCAGATTTTATCCGACCTGGCTCTTGCTACAGCTAATCGGGAGAGGGATGCAGCAGTTAAAGATCTGAAGGAGCTGCAACAAGCTTACGACTTGGTTTGCTCAAGAAAGCTGACCGTTGTAGAGGAGAACAAGGTGCTCTCTAAAGAGCTGAAGAAGAAGGAGTCTGAGGCTGTCACTGCCAAGGAGGACTCATACAATTCTGGTTGGGCTGCAGCATACGAAGATGCTAAAGTTCAGATAGGCTATATTAGTCGTCTGAAGTTCAAGAAGGGCTGGAACAAGGCCTTTTTGGCTGCTGGCGTCGATATCGACTCTCACCTATTTGACGAGCATGACCCGGGTCCGAAGCCAACCATGGATGAAGTCCCTGCCCAGCTGTTGGAGGTGCTGACCCTGTCCCCCAGATGACCCCTGCTGATGCTTCCCTTGTTGTGGCGACAGAGATTACTCCAGATGCCGACAAAGGGAAAGAGCCATCGACCTCTGGGCAACCTGAGGTTGCTAACTAGTTACCTGCTAGGATTGCTTTGTATTTTCAATTTTTTCTGTCTGTGAACTTTTCTTTTTACTGCTCGATGTAATTTCAATCTTCATTAATGAAAAGGCTTCTATTTCTCAGTGCGCTGATTTATTTCTTTCTTTCCCTCGTCTTTCAATTGCTTGTAGTTAATTGATGTGGATGATTACATTCCTGCTACTTCTCAACTGGGCAGGACCCTTGGTCCTAATGCGAGTCCTGAGGTTCGTCAGGCCTTCGTTAAGCTTTGCAAATCCCTTAGGTCTAGGAATCAGAAGTATAAGGAGCAATCTGAACTTGTGGCCAAGTTTAAGGACATGCTCCAGGAGATAGAAGAGGTTGGTGCTTCAGTGCAAGAAGAAGTGAATACGTTGAGGGCAAAACTGCTCGATGCTTCCGAGATCAACCAGTTTGGTGAGATTCTTCAGCAAGAAAATGAAGTTTTAAGGTAGGAGGTCTCTCGACTTAGGGAACACGCGCCAAGCACCACCTTTTTAGTGTTGCGAGGGTCTTCATCAACGTGAGCTAGGGCTGGCTCGAGCTTTGTTCATACTGGGCTGCGAGGTTCTTCATTGGTGCGAGCTGGTCGGAGCACCAGGAGCCGAGATTGGGAAATGGAAGAGCTTCACGAGAGGGAGATGGATGAGTTTCGTGGTGACGTCCGTCGAGCATATGTGATCGTTGCTGGGCTTCAGAGGGATGTCACTCGGTTGCGGCACTTGTTCAAAAAAGGTCCTCGACAAGTGTGGTCTGATGGCTATGACCAGGGCTGGTCAGATGCTCCAACAAGGTTGACAGAGTTCAAAGAGCTTTCCTTTGTCAGGGGATGGCTGAGTGCTTTGAAGGAGGGAACTCGATGCTTTGGTATCGCCATGAGATTTCTCCCTCGATCCTGATGCCTAACCCCTTCAGGAGGGATGATTGATGGATCCCCATCGATGCCATCCCTCGACAATTATTGGAGTCGGATGCGAATGAGGTTGAGGAAGAGTTGAAAATGTAATTTCCTTTTTATGTATAAAAACAAATACGATGCGGAAGCGTTGAGTGATGGTTCACAAAATTAATCCCATTAATGTAATCACTTAAACCGGTTAATTAATCCAAGTCCTAGAATTTGCCTAAGTCATAATTATCAATTATCCAAAGTTAGGCGAAACCAATTTTTGCAAATGACTTGAATAAACCAAATTTACCCAATATTTAATTTAGTCCCAATTTGAATGAGTGTGATAATTTAAACCGAATTTTATCTTGAATTATTCTAAGCATGCGTTCTACATTATTAAGCAAGATAAAATAAACAATATCACACTACGCCGCGATGTACGAGGAAAAACCCAAGACGGGAAAAAACCTCGGACGGCCCTAGCCACAAGTCCACTAGATACGGAATTACAATTACAAGACAGATAGACTTACAACGACTGACTCGATCCCTCTCAAGCCTCGATGCTTCTTCTTGTAGACACCTCTTCCTAGCTGACAACCTCGGAACTCCACCGCGGTCTCGGAATCCACTGATGGGGCTTTCTATGGTCACCGTCACCCGAGCAAGGAGCCTTTATCCAAGTGGATATAATCGCAACACAAAGTCTTCTTCTTTGATGGATGTAGAAGCAAACCAAAACTTCTCTTCTTGAATTCGGTAGAGATAAACCGATGCCAAAACTCCAAGCAATTTGATATGTATATAAGAACTTGGATAAACAATATGGGTGTACAACACTAGAGTGATAAAATATTTTCTCTAAAAAGCTCACTCAAAACATGAACATTTTTCTAAAACAAATTTTCTCTCAAACTCTCTCTAAGAGATGGAAATAGATTGGAAAAGTTAAGTTGGAAAATGTGATTCCCGCACAAGATAAAGTCTGAAAAAGTTGGTTAAAAACCAAGTGGGGAAGTGGGTGAAAAACTGCCAAAAACTGTTCCCGCCTGACAGCTCGTTCGAACGACATTTCGTTCGAACGAAGTCTCGTTCGAACGAGACTTCTAACGACACTCCAGTCTGGACTCGTTAGAAGCTCGTTGGAAATCTTGTTAGAACGACAATATCGTTCGAACGACATTTCTAACGACAGTGGGAACTCGTTGGCAGGTTCGTTCGAACGACATCTGGTTCGAATGAAAAAACTCGTTCGAACGACATATCTAACGAACGACCAGAAAGATTGTAAAATTCGATTTTGGCCCAGAAAACTTTATGAACTTAATTTAAAGTTTTATATAATATCTTTCTTAAAACAAAACGCAGTTTATTTTAATCCTAACACCCAACAAACTTTGTTCCAAGCTCCTATATAAACATAATTGCATTCATACCTTGGGAGCATGAAACCAATAGTTGATGACGTAGAAACGAGGCACGCAAACCGACACATTTGATGAAGCTTTATATACTTTGCCGCTACGTCTTCAACAAACACTTCATAGGCTAGAGAATATTACAATTAAATACTATCCTATGAATAGATATTTTTGTCCGGAATTGAGCCAAAACTACATATGTACTCAATTGGAAATTTGTGTCCTTACAAGAGTTAGCTCCTTCCCCTGATGATGAACGAAGAGCTCGAGTGGCTGATTATCTCACTCAGAGGCCTCACCCCCATTGAGATTTTGCCAGTTGTTGTTTTTTGTATTTTTGGTAATGTAAATGCTTTGGGCGAGCTCGACGACTAAACATGTATCACCATTATTGTAAATATGATAGATTAATGAAAAGTTTATGTTTTGGGCAATTTTGCGGACTAAACAAGTGCACCATACTCTTCATATTCTTTCTGCTTTATGATCTTCTAAGTTTGTGTTATCATGCGAGTGTCCTCCCAGTCCAGTATAATACCGAGATACCATTGTGCACCGCTTTACCTTTTAGGTTGTGTCGTCACACTCCCTTAGGCCTAAGTGGGGCAATTGGCGAGGACACACCTGGTGTTGGATGCTTTATCCGATCAGGATTTTATTCAACCAAATAAGGTTTGATGACCGGAATAAAATTTGGTCATATTGCCTAAGGATCCCATATAGGGATTCATATATTGCCAAGGGTAATGCTAAGAGGTCTTTCGTGTTTCATAACGATGACCTGAGGAAGGATATTCCCCTGCTATAGTGTGGTGATCAATGTGCCTGTTATTTGGAAAAGGTGTGCAATAAATGCGGCTATTACTTATCAGAATGTAACGAATTAAATAACTTTCATTAATGATAAGGGAAATGATCTTCTAGTCTCATAACAAAAGAATAAAAGAAAAATCTAAAAATAAAATCTCTTGAGATTGGCTGTGTTCCATGCTCGTGGTATTTCCCTGCCTTCCATCGTTTCCAAGTGATAGGCGCCCTGCAGATCGTCTCTGGTTATCTTAAAGGGTCCTTCCTAGTTTGGGCCTAGCTTGCCGTCTGATGGTTTCACTGTGCTGCCCAGGACTTTCCTTAGAACGTAGTCTCCAACGCGGAATGTCCTCGGGTTAACCCTCTTGTTATAATGCCTCGCGAGCTGTTGCTGATAGCTCGCTAGTTTCACTAGGGCTAGCTCTCAGCGCTCGTCGGCTAGGTCGAGCTTAGCGAGCAATGCTGCATCATTATGGCCCTGGTCGACAAGGTTGGACCTCATTGTTGGCAAACCTGCTTCTAGGGGGATGACTGCTTCCATGCCATATGTCAGCGAAAATGGGGTTTCTCCTGTTGCTCGCCGAGGAGTGGTTCGGTATGCCCATAGGATATGGGGTTGTTCATTTACCCATGCGCCTTTGGCTCACTCCAACCACTTCTTCAATCCATCGATCACAATTTTGTTGGAAGCCTCAGCCTGGCCATTGCTCTGAGGGTAGGCCACAGAACTGAAGTGGTGTCTGATGCCGTGTTCGTTACAGAAATTCTAAAAGGAGCCGATTTCGAACTGTGTTCCATTGTCGGGGATGATGGTCCTGTGGATGCCAAAACGAGTGATTATATTCCTCCATATGAACCTTATCATATCAGTGTCTCGGATGTTCATCAGGGGTTCTGCCTCGATTCATTTGGTGAAGTAGTCAGTTGCAACCAACAGATATTTGCGATTGCCGGTGGCGGTAGGTAGTGGTCCCACGATGTCCATTCCCCATTGGGCGAATGGCCATGGGATGGACAGGGATTTTAGATCACTAACGGGTTTGTGGACCATAGGAGCGTGAAGTTGGCATTTCAGGCATTTGCGAACATACACCGCGGAGTCCCTTTGCATATATGGCCACCAATAGCCTTCCTTCATTGCTCGAAAGGCTAGAGACCTTCCCCCGATGTGGCTCCCACAGACTTCTTCGTGAAGCTCGTGTAGCACTTGCTCGACATCTCCTGGGTGGATGCATTGGAGGTAGGGACCGGAGAAGGATTTCTTATACAAGTTGCCTTCTGGGGATAAGTGAAAGCGAGCTGCTTTGACTCTTACCTGGTGGGAAGTCTTCTTGTCATCCGGGAGCGTGCCATCCTTTAAATAGTCCGTTAAAGGGTCCATCCAACTGGGGGATGATCTCACCTGGAGTACCTGTTCCATGTTTGGTGGATTGTTGTTGCGGTTAATGCTCGGACGAGTGAGGAAATCGATGGGGATGGTTCTTTTTAGGTTGGAGTCAACTACCGAATTCAGGGCTGCCAGGGCGCCAGCATGACTGTTTTGCCCCCTGGGAAACTGCTGGACGTTGATCTCTTCAAATCTCGACATTAGTTTTCTCACTAAGGCGAGGTAAGCTGCCATCCTTTCATCCTTTGCATTGTAATCTCCACTTATCTGATTGGAAACTAGTTGGGAATCGCCGAACACCTGTAAATGTTTTGCTCCCAAAGTGTGCGCCTTTTGGAGGCCGGCTATTAAGGCTTCGTACTCCTCTTCGTTATTGGAGGCTGCAAATCTAAGCCTAATTCCTTGTTCAAGGATTGTATTTTCTGGAGTAATGAGGACAATGCCTACCCCTACCCCTACCCCCTTTGAGTTGGAGGCTCCATCAATAAACAGTTTCCAGGTTTCCTCTGTGGTTTGTTTCTCCTTTTGCCTTGCTGGTTGAGGCTGGTTGGAGGGTTCTCCGCCCGTGAATTCGACTATGAAATCAGCAAGGATTTGACCCTTGATAGCTGTCCTTGGTTGAGATTGGATGTCAAATCGACCGAGCTCGACTGACCACTTAGACAGTCTGCCCGACAAATCTACTTTCCTTAGGATTGCCTTAAGGGGATGTGATGTAATGACGAAGATAGTGTGAGCTTCGAAATAATGCTTCAGTTTTCTCGAGGCTACTACTAGTGCAAAGACGAGCTTCTCCAATGGTAGGTACCTTTACTTGGCATCCAGTAAGGTTGAAAAGCCCCGGGTTTTAATAAACACCAATTTAAAAACTTTAATTTCCTTTTTATGTAAACACAAGAGAGATGATGCGGAAGCGTTGTAAAACAGGTGATGGTTCAACTTTCAAAAATAGCAACAAGTTTTAATTTCTCAAAACAAATTAAAACATAATTCAAGTCCTAGAATTTGCCTAAGTCATGATTATTCATTTAAACAAAGTTAGGCGAAACCAATTTTAGCAAATGACTTGAATAAACCAATTTTACCCAATATTTAATTTAAGTCCCAAATTAAATGAGTGTGATAATTAAACCAAATTTCATCATGAAATTATCCTAAGCATGGATTCTAAATTATTGAGCAAGATAAAATAAACAATGTCACACTACGCCGAGATGTACGAGGAAAAACCCAAGACGGGAAACAACCTCGGACGGACCTAGCCACAAGTCCACTAGATATGGAATTACAATTACAATACAGATAGACTTACAACGACTGACTCGATCCCTCTCAAGCCTCGACGCTCCTTCTCGTAGAAACCTCTTCCTAGCGAACAACCTCGGAACACCACCGCGGTCTCGGAATCCACCGATGGGACTTTATATGGTCACCGTCACCCAAGCATGGAGCCTTTCTCCGTGTGGGTAGAATCTTAACAAAAGTCTTCTTTGTGATGGGGTGTAGAAGCAAACCCGAAACATCTCTTGAATTCGGTAGAGAAAACCGGTGCCAAAAACTCCAAGCAATTGATATAAATATAGAAACTTGGATAAACAATTATTGGGTGTAAACTAGAGTGTGTATGAATTTTTCATTAAAAATGAACACTCAAAACTTGAACATTTTCCTAAACTAATTTTACTCTCAAACTCTCTCTAAGAGATAAACAATGTTGGAAAAGTTGTCTTGGAAAATGTGTTTCCCGCACATAATAATGTATGAAAAAGTTGGTTAAAAACCAAGTGGGGAAAGTGGGTGAAAACTGCCAAAAACTGCTCAAAACTGTTCCCGCCCTGGCGTCTCGTTCGAACGAACATGACTCTCGTTCGAACGAGACTTCTAACGAGCGACCAGCCTGGGCTCGTTAGAATCTCGTTAGATACCTCGTTAGAACGAAAAACTCGTTCGAACGACATATCGAACGACTGACCAGTTTAGGGTCGTTGGCAAACTTGTTCGAACGAAACTGGTTCGAACGACAAAACTCGTTCGAACGAAATCTGGTTCAAACGAAAAAACTCGTTCGAACGACCAGAAAGTTTGTAAAATTCGATTTTGGCCCAGAAACTTTTATATACTTATTTTTAAAGTTCTAATTGATTCTTTCTGAAAATAAAATGCAGTTTTTATTACACCTAGCACCCAATACAAATTGTTCCAAGCTCCTATATAAATATAATTACATTCATACCTTGGGAGCATGGAACCTTAGTTGATGACGTAGAAATGAGGCACACAAACCGGCATTTTGATGAAGCTTTAAATTCTTTGCCGCTACGTCTTCAACATACACTTCATAGGCTTGAGAATATTACAATCAAATATATTCCTATGAATAAATGTTTTTGTCCGGAATTGGGCCAAAACTATATATGGACTCAATTGGAAATTTGTGTCCTTACAAATCTCCCCCTTTGGCTATTCCGGGACAAAAACCAAACAAAAATCCTAAAGGGCCGTCAAGCTCTACTAGACTCAAAACATAACCCGCCCAATCTTGACTCAACCCAAGGATTTAAACGCTTTGCCTTTTAAAGATACCGCTTTAGTAGAATACCTGCACACTTAAGCAAACTCATCAAATGCATAGGGAATATCACAATATAAATGCAATTAAATAATTACTCCCCCTAAAATAATTCTCCCCTTTATCAAACACATGACCTACTTAGAAAGACGTCTCCCCCTAAGATAAATCTCCCCCAAACTAAGATACGATAATAATAGGATTAGATACCATTTCTCCCCCTATCATCATTCTCCCCCTTTTTGTTCAAGAATAGACAAAGGATAAAGAACTAATAAACATGTTGATGCTTAAAGTGTTAAGACATGAAAGCATATGGGCAATAAACGCAAGGCAAAGACAAACAAATATCATATATATATATACTATAAATATACCAATACGTACGTTGCATATATAGATAGATATAAACACACACATGACACAAAATACAATAAGTTTGCACACTCGTATGGCAAAAATGTGTCATATGGAAACGGAAGTGTAGGGGTGTGAACTAGCAACAATTAAATTTAGACCCAAACACTTAAGAAACGTTCACGGAGTTCTCATTTGATTGCAAACTTCATCACAGTTAAATATAACCTCATGTGACAATATAAAGATTGAACTCAATGAACAAACATACACAATGCATACAAGCCTAGCATGATGATGATTCTACAAACCAAATAGAGTCATGATATTAAAGACAACTAGGATAAACGGACATTGTGCAAACCGTTGATATACCATCCAATTCTCCCTCATTAAGCATATATATTCTTTTACTTTTGAATGAATATATCAAACAAACATAGGCCTTGGCAATTGTTTTCTTTTTAATGCCAAATATTCTGTTTTTAGGCCTTTGGATCACGTATTTCTTTTAGATCCAATAAACGGTGGCTTACAATCGCAAAGGATTTAATTCATCCTTTCGGAGCCCTTCCCCGTGCATATATTAATTTATCATGTTTTCATTTTTCGCACAAATCTCACATGCAATGGATTTTGACATGCACTAATCCTCCTAGGTCATAGATATGTAGATGACTAGATTGATAGGAGAACACCTCAAAAAGCTCAAATATAACATGTGACATTAAGATTTCAAAAGAGCTCGTGCATGTGTGAAAAGAGGCATATAGAAATAGAATCCATTTGAACAATACAAAATCCAACTACTCCATAAAATATGGTAAAGAACATAATAAGGATTGAAAATCTAAACCAAAAGTTCTAGCCACGTGGGAGCGTAAAAGGAAGGATTCAAGCACAAATATATGCCACATAAAGTGTGTCAAACCAAAATACACACAAAATAAAAATCTTTTTGAGTTTTTAACATTTTTATTCAAAAATAAATATTGACTCAAAAGGATAAACAAAAAATCATTTGTATTTTTCATTAAGCTTAAATGAAATAAATAAAACACAAATGATAAACAAAACATCTTTTTATATTTTTCAGTTAATTCAAACACAAAATATAATACAAAAAGATAAACAGGTCATAATTTCTAGCATGGGATATGAAATAAGGCTATGACTAGAAAATGACTAAACAAGCATACATTTAGCATATGAATATGGCATGAAGTACAAGCGCTAAAGCATGCAAACACTAACACATTTATCCTTTAAATTTAGCAAGTGAGGAAGGATGTGAAAGTAAATGAGAATCAAAATCCCTATTTTGTAAGGCAACCAAGTCGGATTTCCTAACCCAAATTCATGAAGAATTACTATCTTGGGGTGTAGGAACGTTAGCTATCGTGGTTACTTTACTATGGGATTTTCTAGGAATTCGTTTAAGATCTAAACAAAATTGCCTAAGATGACCTTTTCGACCACAATGTGTACAAGTAAGAACATGTCGAAAAGATTTATCTAAGGAGTGATCATTAAATGCATTCCTAGAAGATTCTCCTAAAACATTGGTTTTGACTTTAGGGTTAAATTCATTACAAGAATTGAAGCCTAAACCAAAAGTGTCATTTTTAATATGGACCGTTCCTAACATTTTATCTAGTTTTTCTGAACGACATTCCAAATCAAATTTGACATTACTAGAATCTTTTAATTTATTTTCCAATTCTACAATGTTAGATTCTAGTAAAAAATTACGCTCTTCAAAAGCAAGAAGCTCCTTTATCAAGGATTCCATTAAACCCCTAAGGCTATCTCTCTCGCCTTCTATGTATTCTAGCTTCTCTCGAAGAGTCCTCTCTCGTGTCCTAAGGTCTTCTATTAAGGCACTATCATCAACGACCTTGACACTCTTTCTTAAACAAGCTTCTAACTTCAAATTAACTCTTTTCAATTTGATAGATTCTTTATATAATTCATGAAAAGCATTTTGAAGTTCACTCACATCAACCTCTTCTTCATTTTCACTCTCGCTTTCTTCTCCACTCTCACTATCATTAAAAACAAGGGAATCATGAACAATGATCTTGGAAGTGGCATGTGCTATCGTGTCATCAATAGATGAGTTCTCATTATCACTCACATGACTAGCCATAAAAGCCACAAAATTTTTCTTAGTGGGTGAATCGGGCTTTTCTTCCTTATCACTATCACTAAGGGTTGCATTATATGCAGTGGGTCGTTTACCCTCTTTCCTTAGTTTAGTGGGGCACTCATAAGCTCTATGGCCATAACCTTCACAACCAAAACATTTATTAGACTCGTCCCTATCTAAATTGTCATTACTTGGTTTAGGGATCTTATCGGCTTTAGAAATCTTCTCGTTTTTATCATGTTTAGAAGATTCAAATTTCTTAAAATCATTTTTAAATTTATCTTTGTTGAATTTAAGAAATTTTCTAAATTTTCGAGCAAATAAAGCCATGTCTTCCGAGTCACTATCACTCTCGCTCTCTACTACTTGTTTAACCTCTTTTCGGGCTTTTAAAGCAACGCCCTTTTCAATTTTCTTTTCATTTTTAGAGGGAAACATATCTAGTTCATAGGTTTGTAAATCACCTACAAGCTCTTCTAATTTCGTAGAGGCTAAAGTGGGTAAAGAATTTAAAACGGTCACTTTAGGAATAAATCGATCGGGTAGGGACCTTAAAATTTTCTTTACAACACGGTCGTCAGGTATTTTCTCTCCCAAGTTAAAGGATGAATTAACAATATCAGAAAGTCTAGCATAAAATTTATCAAAAGTTTCTTTTTCATCCATTTTGATAGTTTCAAATTGAGTGGTGAGGTTTTGGAGTTTAGAAGCTTTAACGACACTAGTTCCTTCATGGGTTAATTGTAAAATATCCCAAGCTTCTTTAGCGGTTTCACACGTCATAATACGTCGGAATTCATCCGGTGCGACAGCGCTAAATAAGGCATTTAAACCACGGGAATTAAAATTTGCAAGCTTAAACTCATTTTCGGTCCATCTATCGATGGGTTTGGGAACACGTTCATTTTCAATTAGATGAGTTGGTGGGGAGTACCCGGTAACAACAGACATCCAAACTCGTTCATCGATAGATTTAAGCGCCGATTTCATTCGCGCTTTCCAATACGCGTAGTTAGAACCATCAAAAATAGGAAATTTTAAAAATGGGGAAAAATCCATTTTAGCCAAAGATTATTTAAAGGATCGTTTAACGAAATAATTTATCGCTTTGGCTCTGATACCAATTTGAAAAGCCCCGGGTTTTAATAAACACCAATTTAAAAACTTTAATTTCCTTTTTATGTAAACACAAGAGAGATGATGCGGAAGCGTTGTAAAACAGGTGATGGTTCAACTTTCAAAAATAGCAACAAGTTTTAATTTCTCAAAACAAATTAAAACATAATTCAAGTCCTAGAATTTGCCTAAGTCATGATTATTCATTTAAACAAAGTTAGGCGAAACCAATTTTAGCAAATGACTTGAATAAACCAATTTTACCCAATATTTAATTTAAGTCCCAAATTAAATGAGTGTGATAATTAAACCAAATTTTATCTTGAAATTATCCTAAGCATGGATTCTAAATTATTGAGCAAGATAAAATAAACAATGTCACACTACGCCGAGATGTACGAGGAAAAAGCCAAGACGGGAAACAACCTCGGACGGCCCTAGCCACAAGTCCACTAGATATGGAATTACAATTACAAGACAGATAGACTTACAACGACTGACTCGATCCCTCTCAAGCCTCGACGCTCCTTCTCGTAGAAACCTCTTCCTAGCGAACAACCTCGGAACACCACCGCGGTCTCGGAATCCACCGATGGGACTTTATATGGTCACCGTCACCCAAGCATGGAGCCTTTCTCCGTGTGGGTAGAATCTTAACAAAAGTCTTCTTTGTGATGGGGTGTAGAAGCAAACCCGAAACGTCTCTTGAATTCGGTAGAGAGAACCGGTGCCAAAACTCCAAGCAATTGATATAAATATATAAACTTGGATAAACAATTATTGGGTGTAAACTAGAGTGTGTATGAATTTTTCATTAAAAATGAACACTCAAAACTCGAACATTTTCCTAAACTAATTTTACTCTCAAACTCTCTCTAGGAGATAAACAATGTTGGAAAAGTTGTCTTGGAAAATGTGTTTCCCGCACATAATAATGTATGAAAAAGTTGGTTAAAAACCAAGTGGGGAAAGTGGGTGAAAACTGCCAAAAACTGCTCAAAACTGTTCCCGCCCTGGCGTCTCGTTCGAACGAACATGACTCTCGTTCGAACGAGACTTCTAACGAGCGACCAGCCTGGGCTCGTTAGAATCTCGTTAGATACCTTGTTAGAACGAAAAACTCGTTCGAACGACATATCGAACGACTGACCAGTTTAGGGTCGTTGGCAAACTCGTTCGAACGAAACTGGTTCGAACGACAAAACTCGTTCGAACGAAATCTGGTTCAAACGAAAAAACTCGTTCGAACGACCAGAAAGTTTGTAAAATTCGATTTTGGCCCAGAAACTTTTATATACTTATTTTTAAAGTTCTAATTGATTCTTTCTGAAAATAAAATGCAGTTTTTATTACACCTAGCACCCAATACAAATTGTTGCAAGCTCCTATATAAATATAATTACATTCATACCTTGGGAGCATGGAACCTTAGTTGATGACGTAGAAACGAGGCACACAAACCGGCATTTTGATGAAGCTTTAAATTCTTTGCCGCTACGTCTTCAACATACACTTCATAGGCTTGAGAATATTACAATCAAATACATTCCTATGAATAAATGTTTTTGTCCGAAATTGAGCCAAAACTATATATGGACTCAATTGGAAATTTGTGTCCTTACAAAGGTCTTGCTTGCGTAATAAATGGGGTGCTGGATTCCTGCAACTTCGCATATTAACGCAGAGCTGACAGTGTGGTTGGAAACGGAGAGGTACAGGTACAGGTACAGGTACAAAGAACTTGTTAGCTGTGGTATGACGAGCAGTGGTGGAGAGCTCAAGTAAGACTTGAGTTCGACCAATGCTTGCGAGCAATCTGGGATCCATTCTATCATTTTTCTTCCCTTTAGAAGCTGGAAAAAAGGCTGGCACTTCTCGAAGGATTTAGAGATGAAGCGATTTAGGGCAGCGAGCATACCAGTGAGCTTCTGTACGTCCCGGATTATGCGAGGGGGTTGCACCCTGTTGATTGCATCGATCTGTTCTGGGTTAGCCTCTATGCCTCTCTTACTGACCAAGTACCCAAGAAATTTTCCTGACTGGACACCGAAGGAACACTTGCTCGCGTTAATTTTCATTCGGTATTTCCTGAGGATTTCGAAGGTGTTTGAAAGGTCGGAGAGGTGATTTTCCTTCTTCTTACTTTTAACGAGCATGTCATCGATGTAGACCTCCATGGTGTCTCCCATCTGACCCTTGAACATTTTGGTAACCAGCCGCTGATAGGTTGCCCATGCATTCTTGAGCCCAAAGGGCATGACCTTGTAGCAGAATAACCCAACTGTCATGATGAATGCCATTTTGTTCTGGTCTGGGGCATATAAGGGGATCTGGTGATACCCTGAGTATATGTCCAGGAAACTCATTCGCTCGTGAGCTGCGGTGGCGTCTACTAGTTGGTCTATTCTTGGGAGGGGGAAACTATCTTTAGGGCATGCTTTGTTGAGGTCAGTGAAGTCGATGCAAACTCTCCACTTCCCATTGCTCTTCGGAACTACTACTGGGTTGGATAACCACTTGGGGAATTGTACCTCCCATATGGATCCTGCATCCAGCAATTTTTCCACTTCTTTTTCAACCGCTTTAGCCTTCTCGGTTGCAGTTCGCCGTGCCTTCTGCGTGATTGGCTTGAAGGTGGGGTCGACGTGAAGCTGATGACAGACCATACTAGGATCAATTCCAGGCAGCTCGTATGGTTCCCATGCGAAAACATCTATGTTGCGCCTCAGCAAGGTTGTCAATTCCTTCTGTTCTTGGTCGGTGAGAGATGCTCCAATCAAGAAGACTCTGTTATTGTCACCTTCTCCGGCCGTAACTTCTACCAGGTATTCGACGACCCGTTCGGAGGGGAGGAGCCTGGTCTCCTCTACTCCAGGTATTCCGTACTTTAATTGCTATTTAGAAGGTGTCAGACCTTCTTCAACCTTCTCGCTGGGCTGCTCGGCCCTCTTCTCTGGCTTTGGTCGGATGATTGCTATGAAGCACCTTCTCGCCATTGCCTGATCACCGTAGATCTCCATTACTCCTCGCTCGGTTACATATTTGAGTTTCTGATGGTAGGTCGAGGAGACTGCCTTCATCGCATGAAGCCATCCCCTGCCGAGGATGTCCTGGTATGGAGAGTCGAGGTCAACTACCAAAAAATCGATCATCTTGGAGACGTTTCCAGCCCGCACCGGTAGTACGATTTTTCCCAAAGGCATAGTTATTTTTCCAGCGAAGCCAACTAAAGGTACAGTAGCCTCCTTTAGGTCAGCGACGCTTAACTTTAATTTTTTGAATAGGTTAAGATACATTACTTCGGACGAGCTCCCTTGGTCGACGAGCAACTTGTCAATGTCAGAGTTAGCTATCCTGAGGGTAATGATCAGAGCATCGTGATGCGGGGTCCTTACTCCCACCAGATCTTCATCTGTGAAAACAATGTGCTTGTTATAGTTGACGTCATCTGCTCGTCGGCATTTTCCTGACTGTGATTTTGCTGGATCGATCTGAAAAGCCTGCATTACAGCTGTAAGTTTCTTCATCTCCATTCGAGCTGAATTTCCCTGTATCTGCTTGGCATCAGATGCCTCGTGAATTACCGTGAACTCATGTCCAGCGTCATCTTCGAGCACGTTGTCAGGCCTCACTTCTCTATTGGCAGCCACTTTTTCTGCCCTTTTCTCCATAAACTCGTTTAAATGCCCAAACTGGGCTAGTTCCTCGAGGTGAGACTTAAGAGCTTTGCAGTGCTCAGTCTTATGTCCTCCTTCTTTGTGAAAAGCGCATCTTAGCGCATTATTCCTCTTCGAGGGATCTCCTCCCATCTTCCTGGGCCACTTGATGAATGCCTCATCTTTGATCTTTGCGAGAATTTTGTAAATTGGTTCTTTGAAGACGGTGTTGACCACCTGAAATGCTTTCGACGCGTCATTATTTCCTCCGTTCTTGGAGCCATTTTGCCCCCATTCTTTCCTCCTTTATTCTGGTTCTCAGCTTTGTCACTTCCCTTGGTAGTGAGTTTAGCTCGATCATTTTCTCCTGAACTGAGGCGGGTGACATCTTCTACCTTAGCGTACTTCTCGATGCGAGCCATCAGGTCGTCAATAGTTATAGCCTCCTTCTTCGTCAGGGATTGGTATAGAAGGGAAGAACTAGGGAGTCCAATTTTGAAAGAGGCCACTGCCACTTCCTCTGCGCAATCCTCGATCTCATTGAATAACTCCCAGTACCTCTTTGCGTAGTCTCGGAGGGTCTCTTGAGGCGTTTTCTTCATTGTCAGCAAAGCATCCATCCTTTTGGGATGGGAGCTAATGGTAATGAATCGGGCCGTAAAAAGTTCAGCCAAGGATTTAAAACTCCTGATTGACCGGTGGGGGAGCCTTTTGAACCACTTTTGCGCTACGTCATGCTGGCTCGAAGGAAAAATTCGGCATATTAGCCCGTTTCGGTGGTTCCAGAGGGTCATGGCCTGTCGGTATTGCCTGACATGATCAATGGGATCAGTCTTACCGTCATAAATCTTGAATCTTGGAATGGAAAATTTCTTAGGGGCTTCTTCTTCCTCAATTTCAATCGTGAAAGGTGATTTCATCTGGGTTTTGAGAGCTCGCCTAGTGAGTTCTTGGGTCGATCTGGTGCCGTGGTGGGCAGGATGTTAGTCTATCTCCTTGCGGACCAGATTTCGTATGTTCTCGTCGCTGCGAGCAGGGCTCTGGTAACGGCGAGCTCTTCGCATCTCCTCGCGGAGGTCGTCGTCTGATTTGCCTACTTCGACCTTTTGAGATCCTCGCCTAGGGCTCCTTCCTCGGCTGCGAGACTTGCTCGCTTGAGGGCTAGGAGTGCGGTATGGACGTCTCCTGTTATCAGGACGAAGCTCCCTCTCCAGTCTTTCCAGTCTTCTTTTTAGGCGAGCATTCTCAGCCTCGTACCTGCGAGAAGACTCCCTCTGCTCGTGGAGACTTACCTCGTATGCATCAATCAATCTGGATATCTGTGTGGACCTCGCTGGTCCTTGGCTTTCTTCTGAGGATTGGCTTTTCCAAGTGAGCCCTCTGATCTGAACGTCGAACTTCAGACCTAATCCTGCGAGGAGCAGGTGGTTCTTGAATATCCCCTGCCTGAGGGGCATTGCTGCTGTGACCGGACATTTTAAACTCCTCTTTTGGTGTGGGCTTTTCTCAGGGAAGATAAACGCTTCCCACAGACGGCGCCAATTGTGGTGACAATTATTGTGCAACACAAATGAATAAGAGAAAGGCAAGCACCAAATAAGAACAAGGAATGTAAAATGACAATCACACAACAAAGTATGTACGTGGTTCAGCAAAGATGTGCCTACATCCACGGTGGTGCAGTCGGTATTATTTCTATATACTCCGGAGAGTGGTTACAGAGAATACAACTTGTCCTTTTGCCCCGGACCTAGGGTTTTATATATATACATGTACATTTTGGTAAGTGGGGGTGATGGATTCCCCCACGTCTTCCATCTCTCCCTATAACCTCCCTTAATAGGAACGTGGGAAGAGACCGGATCATATTCAGAATAAAAGGTGGGGGACCTGGACTTTGGGCCGCCAGAATTGGGCTACTCGTCCAGGCCCATGGTCTTAATTTTGGGTACCCACAGTCGCTATGTTTGTAGCAAATGAAAGTACTTTTTTTAGACAGTGGGTTTAATGGACTTTCATTCGCTACAAAATTAAGCTTATTTGGTCGCTATGTTTGTAGCGAATGAAAGTCATTTTCTTAGACATTGAGTTTAATGTACTTTCGTTCGCTACAAATATTTAGAATTAAGATTATTTAGTCGCTATGTTTGTAGCGAAGGAAAGTCCTTTTTTTATACTGTGAGTTTAATGGACTTTCATTCACTACAAACATACCTGATTAAGCTTATTTGGTTGCTATGTTTGTAGCAAATGAAAGTCCTTTTTTTTAGACAGTGAGTTTAACGGACTTTCATTCGCTACAAACATATCTAATTTAGCTTATTTGGTTGCTATGTTTATAGCAAATGAAAGTCCTTTTTTTGACAGTGAGTTTAGACAATGAGTTTACTGTATTTTCATTTCTTTACAAACAAGTATGATAACAAAATCCATGTTTAGATAGTGAGTTTAATCAAAGTCCATTACAAGTATGATAACAAAATCAAGAATAAGTCTAACAAGTTCTATGATTGCCAAAAACCATCAATTCAATTAAAATAAGACACAAGTTTAATAATGCAACTTCATTTCATATAAATGCAACAAGTTTTAATTCAACTACATTTCATTATCAACTAGTTTAATACAAATACATCACCCAACTTGACATGTTTTCATAAAATAAATAACATATACAACTAGTTGATCTCGATAGGTTGATCGTTGGTCGCTACATCCTTTGGGTAGATTTTCTGGAATTCTAAAACTTGATTCGCATATTTATAAATCTAAGGTTTTGCTTCAGGTAATGAACAACTATGCCAGTGACTTGCTACCGGTGGAATCGGAAAATCGTACTTTAACTTTAAAACTATAAAGTGATTACTGCAAACATGAGCAATCTCTACGAACATTGGATGCACGATTCGTTCATATCGCATCGTTAGAAATGTGAGACACTATCTCTTCGAGATGAGGATGCACACACTTTTGTAAGTTTTAGCCAATAGGTTGTCACACTCTAGCATGATCATCCAAGACTTCACTGTACAAGGGCTTGTAAAATTATCTAACATATGTAGCATAGTGTCAGGAAACAATTCCTTAAAATAGTGTGCGTAGTACTCACTAGTTGCAATAACTTCTTCCATTAAGTCTGATCTCACCTCTTTCCATCCATCGGGTCCAAATCTTAGGCATTTAGCAACATATCTAATCCCAAAATTGTCGTCAGCATCAACATTAATAATATCTTATATGAAACTTTTATAAAAGTACGGTATCTCATCGATGTACTTTTTATATGCGGGGGAGTAGCTAGGGCACTATGGGGTGGGGCTAGTGAAATTCGTGAAATCTATTTTCCTCTTACACCTTTGGACCGCAGGGTGTTCCTTCTCCATTGATTGTCTAGCAAGTTCTAAGCCCGAGGGATCCCTTTTAGTTGACTTCTCATAATTTTTCTCTCGAACAATTAGTTTTTGACCTCTCGACCAACCCTTGCCTTGCTTAAGCACGGATGTCTCAAATAGCCTAGAAGTGGTAGGACACTCGATGTCCTTGAGTTTTCGTAACATGGCCCTTTTCACATTGATAGTTGACCGTTCCCACCTCTATTTAAAAAGTATCATTTTCGACTCATAATCAACCGTGTAGTACTTCGCTAATTTGGGCACCATTGTTAATTTGCGCCAATGTGCATCAATATCCCCTATAGTAATACCCTACCCTCCATCTGGTAGATGACCAATTCATAAGGGCACGGTATATCATAGATATTGCATGCTAGGTGTAGGCACGATTGAACATCCATGTCAACATTATTAATATTATTTAGCTCCTCAATAATTAGGTCAATGGCATAATAAGAATCCCGACTCACGCAAAATAGGAATATTATAGGAGTGCTTTAATTTTTGCAAATAATCCTTAAACTCCTTCTTAATCTTAGTTACTTGCAACTCAATGCAGTTGTGCATGTTGAAAAAAACCTTGTCAAAATGATGTTGAGAACTCTCCATGTGTCTCTTCAACTTACCGTGGGCTCCTTCATAATAATTGGTAATTCGGTTACCTCGGTGTTTAATCATATTTGTCCAAGCATGAATGAAGCTCTCCTTTATATTGTACCATATGCAATCTATGTAGTGAAGGGTGTTGGGGTATACAACCCAATCTAAGTCAAATAGCATCCACATTTCGTTAAAATCATTCTCGGCGGGGGATTCAGCCAAATGCATCCAATCCCTAATGAACTTCTTCAATTAATCCTCATCGTGGATCTATTTCTTAGCATGAAGTTCCACATTGCGATGAATGTGGAAAGTGCAAAAAATATATCTCACTTAGGTAACACATCCCACAATGCGTTCATGCATGCGTACTCACGATCTGTGATGAAAATCATGGGACACACAAATGGATCAAATTGGGATTTTAAATGTCCCAATACCCACCTATAGTTCTCTTCCTTCTTCGTTGTTAAAAATGTAGAGGCAATATTAAATGTCCTTCCACACGATGTTATACCAACCATCTTAAACAAAGGCATCTTGTATCGATTGGTCTTGTACGTTCAGTCAACAATGGCAATGAACGAAAAACACTTATCCAGTTGGATTGAGTTTAAATGAGCCCAAAAAATGTCTTCCACCTCCATAGTAGACTCATTTGTTTTATACCAATATACGTAGTGTTTACTCCCAAGCAACTTCATTAACTTGTTGCATCACCGTTATACCCTATCGTTTGGAAATCCTCAACTTCCCCTTGGCATTATAAATGGTTTTCATGTCGAAACATTAGTAACATTACGACTTTTTATCGTTGTTAGAATGACAGTTGACTTTACCCCACTTAAGGACATCTCTTCAACAATGTTTCTTTCATTCGAAGTGATTCGATCGGCGTATGCATGCCCAACTAATGTTTTCGATAATTGGTGATTGTGAACACTGTAAACAACAGACATCATCCACTATTTGTTTCCAAGTGAAATGCCCTTCCACATAAATGGACAATTGCACTTCTGAGTGACTGTATTCCTCTTCCTAATTTTTTCCTCTTGACTACTACCTTCATTCCCAACATTCTCTGCGTGATGATCATAGTACTAACCTCCCCTTTCATAACCCATGTGTAGACATCTCTTACACATTGCAGAAGGTGCATCGAACTTGGTGATCACGATTATTATTTTAATGGGCCGGGCTTACTCTTGAGCCAAAACAACCAACACTTGTCGAGTGGGAAATACCTTGGCCGTAAATAATGTCATACTTACATCGACTCCTAAGGAAGCATCATCTTCGTTATGGGGTATCTCGACATTGGCAAATGCCTCGTCAAATAATACGGAGTTGAAATCCAAGAAGGTATCCTGCATAAGTAAAATATTATTAGTACTCAATGAATGAATTTGAATAACAATATTTGAATTTTAGATCATGAAAACTGGTTGAGATGATTATATGATTGTATGTTTGTATTATTAGTACTCTTGGTCCCCTTGAAAAACACAATCATAACTATGTTTCAATTCCATTCAACACGAATCTGTCGAAAATATTATTACATGTTCGGGGTAACTATCACGAGTAGAGCAAAGTTCATTCGGGCTGATAATAACGAATTCAGTGCAACATTTTGGCATGTTTATGCCGAATAATGTAAGGTAAATCGGTGTGATTATACTGAATGGACCAAGTTCGTAAAAAATATAAGTTTTTTTGGGAGGGTTACCCCTAAGTTTTAACTTAAACTCGGGGCCCCGATCCCGAATCAGTGGCATATATTTTGATGATCTCTAAAAATTTTAATTTCTTGAATCACTTTGATTAAACATATATTTATATAATGGGACACAAAGTTTACCTCATAAATGTGATTTGGAAGTTTTCATTTGCTTTGGAGGTGTTGTCATTGTCTTTAGGGTAATATCCATTGGTATTTGTGTATTTACAAATAAAAACCCTAGTTTAATAATGTGGTTGAAAATGGTTGGTGGGTTAGGGGGACAAGAAATTTAATAATGTGGTTGAGTGTGGGGACCAATGGAAGAAAACTTTAATAATGTTGATGAAGATTTGTTGGATTAATGGAGACAATGTAGTCTTGAGTTTTGTGAAGAAGACAAAGTGTGTAGTGTTTTGTGTTGAAATAATTGTGTTAAAAATATATATAGCATGTGGTGGAACTTAGCAAAAAAAATACTTTTTTCAACTTGTGGTATTTTGAAGTAAAAAGTATGGTGCCCTTAGAAACTCCCTTGTTTAGGTATTTTTACAAGCACTTAATTTTTAGGCATCTTTCTAAGGGCACCGTAATAATTGCTTTAAAAATAAAAATGAATTTTGCTAAGGGTCACCACTCCATATATATATATATATATATATATATATATATATATATATATATATATATATTACTCAATAACTACAATACAAAATACCACTCATTTTCTCTCTATCAACTACACTCCAACCTCTCCATTTCTCGTCTTTACTTCACCTAACAAATTTGTCTCCATTACTCTAACATCCACCAACAATCATAAATTTTTCACCCAATACTTTTGATTTACTTTGGTCTCCACACCAACATTCTTAAAGTTTTATCCCCACAGACCAACCATTTTCGCCAATATTCTTAATGTTTGTTCTAATAATAACTAGGGTTTGTTATTTAAATATTCAAATGACAATGGATGGTGCTAGTAATGAGTTTGGAACAACAAAATACAATAACAACACCCCAAATAACATTTTTGAGGTCAATTTTGGGTCTCAGTCTGTAAGGGGATTAAAAATCAAGCTAAATCTCTGATACCAATTTGTAAAGGTATAAAACTCGAGCTAAAGCTCTGATACCAATTTGAGAATGCAAAATATTAATTGCCTCGGTGGTTTTCACAAATTCCCTAATTTTAAACCAATTTTAGTTCATCCCTAAAATATGCAACTATGTGTCAAAACAAATCAAGTAAGTAAGCGACACAAAATTCAGGAAAAATTCCCGAAGGGCAAAACGTTTTATTTTTAGAACTTTGACAAGTTTATAAGACCATTGACTTACAAACAACTTGATAATCCCCCACAAGTGTAACGTACGGTGTCTTCGTCAAACCTTCAAAGCATCGACTAGAAATTAGCTTCACACACAGATATATCACATGGACACGCAGTCTTAAAACTCCGCAGAGACTCCCTCCACAATAGCACGCAACTCTCGGTTGTAGAGATCTCCCCACGAAGGATGAACAATAGCAAAGTTTTGTTCTAGGGTTCCAAAAAGATTCACAAAAGTACGAAATTCCCTTTATATAGGAAAATAAAAAAATTGAGTCGGTGGAAATTTCGCAGGCTGGATTGGTCCGGAAAAACAATAGGATCGGTCCGGTGAAAATCGGACTGGTTCATTTTTATTAGAATCGGATCGGTCTGATTCATTCCAGTAGGCTTGTTGATACCAAATTTAGTCTGTTGACATGGCCCAATTGAATGAAGACACGTGACAATCTACGTGGCAACAACAAACACTTCCTAGGAACTCACACGCTCTGAGGAACCATACTACAACGAGGAACACTGCTTCCCCGAGGAACTCATACGCTCCGAGGAACAAGAACTCTCCGAGGAACTCTTGAGTACCGAGCAACTTAGGCGGTCCGAGCTGCACCTCGAACAAAGCATTAATAGCTGGATAACCAACAGTTTGACTATTCATTAAATGCTTATCATTCAGATGTATACGCTTAAAGGGCATTGAATGTATTACCCCCTCACATGTACAACATTTAATGTGTTACCCTTTCACATTACAGCCTCAGGGCTATAAATACATTGTACAATCCTCATTTTAAGGGACCGGAATTTCTTGATAGAACTTGTAATCGAGAATTCCCATACAGTCAGAAATAACATAACGGTGGACGTAGGCCATTCTTATAAGGCTGAACCACTTTAAAAACTCTTTGTTTCATTTATTTTATCTGTGATTGAATAATTAGATATGATATAATTTTTTACATCAACAGATTGGTTCCGTCTGTGGGAAACGACTGGTAATATCGTTTTTCATAAAAAAAAATTCATCACAAATGCCTGATATTCCAGAATCCAGCAATCGAAACGCTGGAAGCCCTCCAAATTCATCTGCTCCGCTAAATATTCCAGATCTAGCTGGAATAATGACAAATCTGGCTCAGGGCCAGACCGTCATGCAAGAAACTATGCGACAACTCATACAAACCCTCTATGGCGGTGCACCAACCCATTCAGGACCATGAAGTATTCAAAGAAATACCCGTGAACCTTCTTCACGTACTAGGCATACCGATTCATATCGTAATGAGGAGTCTGAAGATTTTTCTTATCGACCTGGACGAACTTCGTCAGTGCGAGCCACAGATACTGAACAACGTATCACTCTCTCTCCAGAAAGGACTAGTGCGCTAGAGAAGTTCAGCAGGGTATCACCTTTTGATCGATTAGGACCTAGAAGGAGTAGAAGTCCTCCTAAAGTCGCATCGAGGAGTTTTCGACGACCATCAGATTTAAGGGAAGGATCTCCCCAGTCGCGACCAGCTGCTCGTCAAGATAGATCCCAGGAAGCCACATCAACGCGATCAGTTGCTCTAACCAATAGGCCCGAGGAAGGGAATGATGCATGGAAAGGCTCTATTCAGAGGCTAGAGGATAGATTAGGGGAAATGGCTAAAGCCAAGAACCCTCTACAATGAACTTTTATTCGAGGAACACCTTTTGTCAAAGCCATTGTATATTTTTGAACACCATCAAAGTTCAAAGCACCTGTTGTGACCCCCAAATATGATGGAAAGACTGACCCTGTCCTTCATATAGAATAATACCAAGCTGCAGCCGACATCTATGCTGTTCCAGATGAGATGAAATGCAGGGCATTCTCGAGAACTCTTACCGGATCTGCTCAAATATGGTATAATAATCTTCCTCGGGGTAAGATCTCAACTTTTCTTCAACTGGTCGAGTTATTCATTGGGAATTTCTATTTTGGAGCAAAGCCAGTTAAATGAGTAGCACATTTGTTAAGTGTTAGACAAAAAGCTGGTGAGAGTATTAGAGATTATATAACTCGTTTTAATAACGAGAAACTCGAAGTCATTGATTATGAGGAGAAGACATCGATTACCGCATTGATGAGTGGACTACTGCCGAACAAGTTGTACTACACTTTGGCCAAAGATCCAGCTAGAACCATGTCAGATATGATGGGAAAAGAGTCCAAGATTATGAATGCCGAGGAGGCTATGGCTGCAAAGAAGAACATGGATGCCAAAGAAACCAAGGTGGAAGGTGATAAAGCTAAGAAGAAAGAGCATAAGAACAATGGTAATGACAAACATTCAAAAACTAGGTCGGTATGGGACGTAATGAAGAAATATGATAATTATACTCCTTTGAAGAAAGACATCAACCATGTTCTAGAGGAAATCAAGAACAACGAGGAGTTAAACTGGCGAGGGAAAATGAAGGCAGATCCTGACAGGAGGAATAAGGCAAAATATTACGAGTTTCATAAAGATCATGGCCATATGACCAAAAACTGCATAGCTCTTCATAATGAGATTGAAACACTCATCAGACGAGGAAAACTGGCAAAGTATGTTGATCGTGGAAGTGAAAGAAGAAACAACGACCGAGCAAGAGAGAGGTCTAGATCTCCCCGTCGAGCAGAGGAGAACAAGAAAAGAAACCATGAAGTTGACCCAGAAGATGACCCCGATCTTCCCATGATACCAAGGCAGTCAGAACGTGAGGTATTTTCAATACGCTTTGGGTCATTTGACTGTAATGTTATAACAGGTGGAGATGCAGGAGGAGGAGACCTTACTGCAGAGAGAAAAGCTTACCTTTGTGAGGCTCAAGCTTGCTCGTACATTCAATGAATAAACCTAGCTGAGGAGGATCGCCCAAGAAAGGTGAACAAAGAGAAATTGGTCATTGGTTTCTCAAAGAATGACCTTGCAGGTGTTCTATATCCTCATGATGACCCATTGGTGATCAAGATGAGAATGAAGGAGGTAATGATTTCAAGATTACTGGTAGATAATGGTAGCTCGGCAGACATCATGTTCTACTCGTGCTTCGACAGTTTAAATCTAAAGCTATCTCAACTGGAGCCTTATCATAGACCCCTCCTCGATTTTGCTGGAGAGAAAGTATTTCCACTTGGGACGATCAAATTGGATATATTCATTGGTACGTGGCCTGCTTGTCGAACAGAAAGAATACGCTTCTTCGTGATGGATAAGAATGTTCAATCATCATATAATATCATCATGGGAAGAGTAGGATTGAAGAAATTGGAGGCTGTACCATCTACAGTGCATCAATGCCTAAAATTTCCAATAAATTTTGGAGTATGAGTTGTGAAAGGTGATCAGAAATTAGCTCGGGAATGCTATTATTCATCCGCTGAGCAAGAGGAACTGGAGGAATCAAGGAAAAATACTACTACCTATCAAGTGGATGAAGGTGCAGAAATTGAAACATTGGATCCTAGAGATGAGTCACAACTCGTGAAGGTTCAAGTGGTGGAAGCTACTGAAAACATCATTCTGGACGACGAGCACCCTGAACGAACTACTCAAGTAGGTTCGTCGTTGGAAGCCTCACTAAAAAAGGAATTGATAACTTTCCTAAGAAGTAGAAAGCAAACTTTTGCGTGGAGTCATGAGGATATGCCCGGGATAGACCCAAATTTCTTATATCACGAGCTCAATGTGAGTAAGGAGATCAAGCCTGTGAAGCAGAGAAGAAGAGTATTCAGTCCCGAAAAGAATCAAGCCATACAGGAGGAAGTCGAGAAGCTCCAGAAAGCTTGCTTCATTGAAGATGTTAAATATCCAGACTGGTTAGCAAATGTGGTGATGGTGACAAAGAAGAACAATAAATGGAGGATGTGTGTAGACTTCACCGACCTTAACAAAGCATACCCAAAGGATCACTTTCTGTTGCCCCGTATTGATCAACTAGTCGATGCTACCTCGGGACACGAGCTGCTGAGCTTCATGGATGCTTATTCTGGTTACAATCAGATTAAAATGAAACCCGAAGACATGAAAAGTACTTATTTCATTACCCCTAGGGAAACTTATTGTTATAATGTTATGGCTTTTGGTTTGAAAAATGTAGGTGTGACATATCAGCGGCTGATGAACAAGGTCTTTGCTGAACAAATTAGTTGCAATATGGAAGTCTATGTTGATGATATGCTAACAAAGAGCAAGAAAGCTGCCGATCATCTAGTTGACTTAAGTCAGACTTTTGATCAACTGGATAAATATCAAATGAAGCTGAACCCGACAAAGTGCATATTTGGAGTACGAGAAGGAATGTTTCTCCGGTACATTGTCAATCAAAGAGGTATTGAGGCAAATCCTAAAAAGATCAAAGCTCTATTAGGGCTGGGATCTCCAACGATGAAGAAAGAGGTGCAGAGTCTTACAGGACGAGTAGCAGCACTCAACAGATTTGTGTCCCGAGCAACTGATAGATGTCTCCTATTCTTCAAGACACTCCGAAAGACTTTTGAGTGGAATGATGAATGTGTGAAGGCTTTTCAAGACTTGAAGAAATACTTGGAAACACCTCCACTGTTATCCAGGGCAGTGATGGGAGAAAAATTATACTTATATCTTGCAGTGTCCGAGAATGCAGTTAGCTCGACGTTGATCAGAGTGGAGAATGGAGTGCAAAAACTAATTTATTATACGAGTAAAGCCTTCCGAGGAGCAGAGATCAGATATCCAAGGCTGGAAAAGTTAGCACTGGCACTGATTGAGGCGAGTATAAGAATGAGGCCATACTTCCAGGCTCATACTATAGTCGTATATACTGATATGTCGTTGAGGCAAGCCCTTCATAAACCAGAAAAATTAGGGAGATTGATGTACTAGGCAATAGAGCTTGGTGAATATGATGTAATATATGAACCCAGATCATCGCTTAAAGGGCAAGCTGTAGCAGATTTTATAGCAGAGTTCACCTATCCTGATACCCCCGAGGAGCAAAAGTTGCTCGCTGATCAACCTGTGGATGTTACAGGATCATCAAACACAATCTCAGACCAACTTAGGTTGGTAAAAGGGCAAGTGGATGTTACAGGATCATCAAATTCGAGCCCAGACCAACTCAGGTTGGTAAAAGGGCAAGAAAAGATGATCGACGAAGAGCAAGAAATATTAGGGGAGGATGAAAGGAAGCAACAAATATTTCACCGAGGAACTCTATCAGATCAGAAATTTGAAGACGAGTTACTTATGTGGAGGCTATATGTAGATGGCTCATCTTGCACAATAGGCTGTGGGGCAGGGATCATTTTGAGCACTCCGGACGAGGTCGACATGGAATACGCCCTACGTTTCCAATTCAAAGCTTCCAATAATGAGGCTGAGTATGAGGCCATGATTGCAGGTCTTAGTTTGGCAAAAATTATGGAGGCGCAGCAAGTTATTATTTTCAGTGATTCTCAATTGATCGTAAACCAAATGATGGGAGTATATGCAGTCAAAGGAGAATTAATGATCAAGTACCATACTAAGGTGATGAAGTTGGTATCAGAATTTTCTGCTATTCAGCTGGTCAGAATACCAAGAATGGAGAATGCAAGAGCAGACGCCCTAGCTCGATTAGCATCAGCTACTCGTACCGAGCTACGAAGAACAATCCCAATTGAAGTTTTAGCTGGTCGGAGTATAGATGAAGATTTGACGATGAACTATCACCTTTTATTTTGGACCATCTTAGATGGATCCCATCAGGGCATATATTGAGAAAGGGGAATTACCAATTGACAAGCTCGCAGCCAAGAAATTGAAGTTTAAAGCTGCTCGGTATGTATTAACTAACGGTATTCTGTATAGATGAGGAATTATGGAAGGTTTGTAAAGATGTGTACATCCCTCCGAAGTGAAAGAATTGATTGAAGAGGTCCATGAAGGGTCTTGTGGAGCCCATGTAGCAGGTCAGACGCTTTTGCAAAGGGTGATGACACAGGGATACTACTGGCCGACGATGAGGGCTGATTGTATAGCCTATGCCAAGAAATGTGACAAGTGCCAGCGCTTTTCCTCCATCCGAAGAACTCCACAAGCATTGTTGACAACCATAACTTCCCCTTGGCCATTTGCCATGTGGGGGATAGATTTGGTCGGGCCACTGCCAACGACCAGAGGAATATTCAAATACCTCGTCGTCGCAGTGGATTATTTTACTAAGTGGGTTGAAGCTGAGCCTCTCATTGATATGACGTACGACAAGGTGTACCAATTTTTTTGGAAAAACATCATTTGTCGATATGGTCTTCCTCATGCTTTCATCACAGACCATGGAACACAATTTGACAACGAGGAGTTCGCTGCCTATTGTCATCAGTCAAACATTTTAAAGATCCACTCAGCACCAGGCCATCCTCAAAGCAATGGACAAACTGAAGTGACAAACAGAACGCTGTTGAATGGATTGAAGAAAAGACTGAATGATGCGAAAGGAAATTGGATCAACGAGTTACAATCATTACTATGGGCTTACCGAACTACTCCCCGAGTAGCAACAGGGGAATCTCCATATATTCTAGCATTTGGAAGTGAAGCTGTTATACCTACCGAGTTGGGCCTCCCAACACACAGGGTATTGAATTTCAATTCCCCTGCCAGCGACTTAATGAGAAGATTGGATTTAAATATGCTCGAGAAAGTTAGAGAAGAAGCAGCCATCAGGAATGCTGCATACCAACAACGAACAATTTTGTTCTACAATAAGAGAATGAAGAAGTGCGACCTGAAAGAAGGAGACTATGTGTTGAAGAAAGTAATTCAAAAGCACAATAAACTGGAGGAAAACTGGCATGGACCATACCGAGTTAGAGAAGCTGTTCGACCAGGATCTTACCGAATAACAACTTTAGAAGGGGAGGAGTTTAAGAATGCATGGAACGCAGAGCACCTGCGCAAGTATTATCAGTGATGGATATTCTCTCCTTTTATTAAAAGTTTTTCGGGGAATACTAGTGCTACACACTACTCGGCAAAACTCGGCAAAACTCGGACTACTCAAATTTATTCTCGAAAATGCCAACTAAGATTGGTCGAGAAACAAATGTATTTCTACGGGAAGTAAAACTTGTATTCCTCCGGGAAGTAAAACTTTTATTCCTCCGGGAAGTAAAGCTACTTATATTCCTTCGGGAAGTAAATCTACTTGTATTCCTCCGGGAAGTAAAGCTACTTGTATTCCTCCGGGAAGTAAAAATTATATTCCTCCGGGAAGTAAAGCTACTTGTATTCCTCCGGGAAGTAAAACTTGTATTCCTCCGGGAAGTAAAGCTTCTTGTATTCCTCCGGGAAGTAAAGCTACTTGTATTCCTCCGGGAAGTAAAGCTACTTGTATTCCTCCGGGAAGTAAAGCGTAAAACTTGTATTCCTCCGGGAAGTAAAGCTACTTGTATTCCTCCGGGAAGTAAAGCTATTTGTATTCCTCCGGGAAGTAAAATTATGTGTTCCTCGGGAAGTAAAAGTATTCCTAAAATGCTAACTTATGTTGGTTAGGAAGTAAATATATTCTCGAAAATGCCAACTAAGGTTGGTCGGGAGATACAACTATTCCAAAAAGTGCCAAAATTGCTTGTAGAGGAAAAATCCACTAACTATGGCTGGTCGGGGATAAAAACCCACTAACTGTAGTTGGTCGACAAGGAAAATTTACCGACCTTGGTTGGTCGAAAACATTTTATGAATACGAGAAATTGATCGAGCAAAATTTTTTGATACTCGTAACTTTTTAAAATTATAACTAACTTGGTCGAGAAACAAAACATCATTTTTGCCAAATGACTACCACAAATTCAAGCTATTCGACAATAAGTTGATCGACAAACTACACAATATTGTTATCTTTTTAACAGATACGCATGCACAAATGTAAAGTGTTTTATAATTACAAGACAATGGAAATTAAGATTGCGAACAAAAATGAAAGTCTTTCATTAAAATCAAAAACAAATTACATTGAGAATGAAATGTATACTAACTATTACATCAAAATTCCTATTCTATTGGTTTCTTCCCCTCCGCTTTTGAAACAGGTTCCTCGCCAGCAGGAGGATCAGTTAAAGCAAGAGGATAATTTATAAAGTTAAGATCTTTTAACATCCTGATATTCATCACGGATGGTCGATCTAGGAGGTGCTCGAGACGAGATATCTCGACACTCGAATGGAGATTGTAGTCGCCGAGATATTTGGAAATTAAGAATCGAGGAATGGCCCGAGTAGGGATCCAACTCATATCAAGTTTGAATGGTGGCACGGGTAGGTCGAGTAGCCCAGGATCATGGTAGTCCCACAGGTAATGACCCTGTTTGAGTTGCAGCACACCTAAGGCATTCAACCAGCTCTGCTTGTAGCCCTCATTATTGGCATTCTGGATACGATCGTCCAAGTGGTAGAGAGCCTCATTATACCCAACCATCCAGAACTCCCTGGCCTGTTTGTGGAATTGATATGTCAATCTTTCCAGCTGCTCATGGAGATTTTTGATAAAAAGTTCTTTATTCTCCAAGACTGACTTATGCGCAGAAAGCTGTTCTTCCAGGTCCCTGATTTTCTTAGACATTTCAGCCAATGCCTGGTTCTTCGCCATCAGTTGGAAGGCCTGGTTTTTTAAGGCAGATTGAGTCCGCCGTTCCTCGATAGGAATCCGAGCAGCTCTTGCTCATCCCCGAGGAGCTCTTGCTCGTCCACGAGCAGAAGAAGAAGAAGGGACAGACCTTTTCAAGGTTTCCAACTCATCCCTCAAGTTGGCGTTCTCGACCTCCAAGAACGAGAATCCCTCATCAGTCACTGGGATCAAGGCGTTTGAAGTGGAAGTTGCAGACTTCAACTGAAACAACTCTTTTTGAAGGTTATTATTTTCTTGCTCTAATAGTTCAGCTATCTGTCTGCACTCCTCGACCTCAGCCCTCAGAGTTCTCTCCCTCACATCGTAGCCAGCAAAACACTTCTCGTATCCCTTGTCGGCAATGATTTGTTGATATTTCTTCTCATACCCCTCGTGCAAGAGGGCAGTGGATTCCTTATATTGTTGATGAAGGTCTTCAAGAGTGCCTTGAAGATCCTAGATCATGTCATAATAAGCTACATTATTGGACACCGCACGATCAAGCAGACACTTCAAATATTGGTAAGCTTCAACTGCCTGTTCCGAAGCATCTTGGCCGAGGATGTCAACGATTTGTGCTACACTCAGATCTGTGTGACCAGCCTTAAAATAATCATTGCATTACCTCAACAACTTGGTATCATGAGTAGATAATAATTCCATCCTGGCCATAAACTAGCAGAGGAAGAAAAAGCAATAATCAATAAGAGTACCAACAGAGCATGAAGAAGAGAGACTATGCATAAGAAAAAATTCAAGTTTTATTATATCACAAAGGTCAGAAGTACAAGGTTCAGAGTTACATGTTCAGGATTACATTTGTCAAAGAAAAATAAAATAGATAGAAGTCCGAACAACTCTACACCTTTTCCTTATCTCCCAAAACTTTCTCGGGAGGCTGGGACGAGGAGGTAAGTTGCTCGGATGAAGCAGATAATAGCTGGGGAAGTGCTGGAGGTTGCTCAGAGGAAGTAGTGAGTTGCTGAAGTTCCTCGTTTGTAGGCTGAATGGCTGGGGGATGAGAAACTTGATCTCCCATCACCACAGAAGACTCTTCGGAGGCAGCTTCGTCCTCTTCTTCGTCTTCAGGAGTTGGAGGGGGACCAGGGATGTGTCGCTGGAAGAGTTCAGAAGTTTCATCAACCTTCATCTCCTGAAGAGCTGCGGCCCACCCATCTCTAAAGTATTTTAGGCTGCCATATTCGACTTGCGACATCATGGCAGCCAAGCCTTTGTTCCACCCTTTGTTCCAACCAGCGCTGAAGGATTTCTTCACAGCCAATTTCCTTTTTAATTTCTCCGAGGAAAGCTTCTCGGACAGATGATTTTCAGGAGCTTTCAATTTATTCTCAATCTCCTCCTTCTGTCGATTTACCTCCCGAAGCTGACCCAACTCTTCCTCAGCAACTTTGAGCTTATTCTCAAGCTCTCCAGCATTTTTGAGCTTCCGTTCGAGATCTTTATTCTTCTTCTCCAAAGCACTCATTTTTTTTCTCCAACCCCTTGGAGAATTCAACAACTGAGCCTTCTCCTGCTCAGTGGAGGTAAGTTTCTTCTCCCAGATCGCCTTATCATCATCATATTTCTGGCGAGAATCTTTCAGAGACTGCGCCAGGTCCATCAGAGCTTCCTCCACACCAGATGAGGAGCTTGAAGCTTTAATAGCTTCGTCTTTTTTCAAAATTGTATCAAAGCAGCTCACCAACTGTGAAAAGAAAATGAAATCAAGTCAGAGACAGATATAACAAAGGAAATATGAAAAGTTCAAAATAATAAGACTTACAGAAGCAATATGGCGAGCAGCCAATGAGGTGACCATATCCCGAGAAAGGTTCTCTTCAAGACCTCGGATCTCGAGAATGATCCAAGTCTTCACCGAGCTCATGGCAGAGCTCGAGGGAACGAAATTAGGAACGCCAGTTCTAGTAGTTGGGGGCTGGGAGATGGTTTCAGCCAAATTGATCGAGGAGCTCTTCTTTAGCTTCCTCGGGGGAACAGGAATAGATTCAACCAAGGAAGAAATCTTGGTCGATGATATGACAATCACCTCTCCTGGATCAGCAGCCTTGCTCGAGGCCATTGGGGGCTTCTCGACAACCTTTACAGTGACAGTCGAGGGAGATGCATCGATTTTCTTTGTCCCTTCTGGGACGTCAATCTAACTTCTTTTTGCCTCTCCAACACCAGAGGCAGGTTTCCCAAAAAGGGTGGGAGGTCTTCTTTTCTTCATCTTTTCACTTAAAGGAACGTGTGACTCAGGCGAAGAACTGGTAGAAGCTGGTACTGGCTCTGCGTCGCTTATCACCGGACGAGCAGTGAAAGAAGTGGTATAGCTCTTGTACTGCAGCAGATATGAAGCTGACCTAATGTGCTCGTCAGCAACAGTTTGATGCAAACTCCAGATAAGTTTCAAATGTCTTATATTAACGTCTGCCTCTTTTGGACACTTTCTTTTACTGTCAACTGCAAATAAATAAACATTAAAATATCAGTGGCACATTTTATCAAACATAGAGGAAGCATAATTTCAAAATAAATAAAATGAAATAAAAATAACCTATCCCATTGCCATAGGGAGGGCATCTGGGACCCTGATACACTTCATCTCCAGATAAAGGAGCATGTTGCCAATTTTTTATAACAATCCCGTGCTCAAAATAGTCCCTATTGGCATCCGGGAGATTGACCACTAAGGCCCTATTTAAAAATCTAGTTTTTAAATAAAAGGTGTTATCACCAACTGCCCATCTATAACAAAATATGATTTCTAGAATTCCTATGCGAGTTCCATGGATTTGATTTAATCTATGAACCCCATTAACTATTCTCCATGTATTGGGGGCTATTCTTGCAGGAACAACGTCAAAGTATTGACAGAATTCCAGACATAAGGGATTGGGTGGAAAAGAGAATCCACACTCAACAACAAACAGACTGGGGAACCAATGTCCCTCAGCCAAACGAAAATAGTCTGAAGGCTCAGAAAGCTCTTCCAAAACAACCCAGGAGGGAATAGAGAAATCAGAGCGAAATTTATCAATCGATTCTACAGGATAAACCATGATGAAAGAAGGAAATGTAGAAGAAGGAAGAAGATCTTACAGAAAAAAAGTGGATCTGTTGACAATGAACGATGAAAAGGATGAACGCACAAAAGAGTAAGACAATAGAAAACTTGAAGATACAAATTTGAAAAAGTAGAAGACGATGGGATTGTCTGTGACGCTTAAATACCTTACCTTGGGAAACGATAAAGTTAATAATTACAAAAAGAAACGATTACGCTAGCGGTGACTAGAAGGACAAAAAGTACGCGGAGATCGAGGCGGTTATAAAAATTCAAAAAAGGCTGATTCTACGAATTTGGAAAGAGAAATAAATACAAAAGACTCCTAAATTTCAGGATGTCCATTTAAAACTGCCATATTCCGAGAAAGAATGTTCCACACTCCTCAAATTTCGAACTATGAAACATTGGGGGCTTCTGTTGATACCAAATTTAGTCTGCTGACACGGCCCAATTGAATGAAGACACGTGACAATCTACCTGACAACAACAAACACTTTCGAGGAACTCACACGCTCCGAGGAACCATACTACAATGAGGAACACTGCTTCCCCGAGGAACTCATACGCTCCGAGGAACAAGAACTCTCCGAGGAACTCTTGAGTACCGAGCAGCTTAGGCGGTCCGAGCAACTTAGGCGGTCCGAGCTGCACCTCGAACAAAGCATTAATAGCTGGATAACCAACAGTTTGACTGTTCATTAAATTCTTATCATTCAGATGTATACGCTTAAAGGGCATTGAATGTATTACCCCTTCACATGTACAAAATTTAATGTATTACCCTTTCACGTTACAGCCTCAGGGCTATAAATACATTGTACAATCCTCATTGTAAGGGACCGGAATTTCTTGATAGAACTTGTAATCAAGAATTCCCATACAGTCAGAAATAACATAACAGTGGGCGTAGGCCATTCTTATAAGGCTGAACCACTTTAAAAACTCTTTGTTTCATTTATTTTATTTGTGATTGAATAATTAGATATGATCTAATTTTTTACATCAACAAGGATTTTAACACTTCGGATCGGTTCGTTTTTCAAAGAACTGGATCGGTCCGAATCTGCTAAAAAAATTCTTTTTATAAAAACCAATTCACCTCGGTTTGTATAAAACATTTTAGTAAAAAGTTTCCCAATACTAAAATGAAACTTTTAAAGAACTTAAAACCCAACCTTACCAAAGTTTATCTCATTGAGGCTTTCATGTTGAAGAACCTTGATTATTTGGATCCGTCTTGACGTGAATGTGAACTTGGACTTCAATGACGGTGTAGCGGTATACGACATACTAAATGGTAATGGACATTTATAAAATCATGTCCTTACACATTCATATGAATATTTGTTTCTTCTTAAAGATTAAAGAATTGAAAATAGTCAGAAATTCGTATGGTGGTTAGAGATCGGGGCCCCGAGTTAGAGGCCAAAACTCGAGGTTAACATCCCGAACCAATCTTATATTTTTTTAAATAAAGTCCATTTGGTATAAATACGGTGACAAGTGTATCATATCTCAACATCATTATGCCGACACAAGTGTTTTCCCTTGTCATCAATAACCTGAATCGCCTATATACTAAAATGGGTTATTTTGTTATGAACATGTTGTATTTACAAGTAAAGGAGTTGTCTTGTTTACATGATGTGTTTCATGTATCTATGCATTGTAAGCATTTGATGGATCCATCTCATCAAATAAAAACTCAACCTATTGATGTGAAAGAAGACTTGTCGTACATCGAATAACTAGTGGAAATTCTTGATCGTAAGGAGAAAGCATTAAGGAACAAGGTTATTCCCTTAGTTAAAGTGATGTGTATGAGCCATGGAATTAAATAATAAACTTGGTAAAGGGAAGATAGCATGAAGAAATAGTATCCCCATTTTTTTTTGTAAGTGATATTCATACTAAATTTCAGGGACGAAATTTTCTAAGGTGGGAAAGTTGTGACAACCCGGATATAATTACAATAAATTATGTTTGAATCATGATTACCTTATGTGATACGGATAATCTATTATTAATATATATAATGTTAGGTTATTATATTTATTCTAATCCTATCTTCAAAAATCATGAAATATCTACTTGGTTACAAACACAAAATTTTGAAGTTTTCGGTAGTAATATTCATTTTAGAGACTAGTTTTGAACCTTATAATATAATAATTGTCTCAAGGTAAAAGATATATAGCTGTAAATATATGAGTTAAGTTTGTAACATAATAAACTGTGTATCAAATGGAGGTCCGAGTAAGAAGTTATATCGAAATTTCAAACCAAGGGCAAATCTGTCCATCCTTTTAAATGGTATTTCGTCCTTTAGTACATCAAATGTTCTAATTTGATTAGTTGGAGAGGGAGGATGGTTTGGCCTACTTAAGCCTCTTGATATCAACTCCTTCTTCATGAAATTCAGTCCTTGGTTCATTTTGAAGAATATTTGTCATGATGAGAGAGAAAGGAGGAGCTTAAGGAAGGAAAGGTTATAAGAAAAGCTAAAAAAAATTCCAAGAAAATCCTTAAGGTGTTCCCAAGGTATTATTATGTGTTAATTTTGTTTTAATCTAGGATTATACTTATTTAAAATTATAGAAATAATCAATTATTTATTAAAATTATATCATCCTTTGTAATTGTATGTACATGTTCATATGTAAGATAAATGGTATATGTAAGTCGTATTGCTTTGTATAGAACTCCCTTGTATTCAAACTTGTATATATTTTTGTATACTTACTGGAATTGAGAAATTTCAGTTGTATATGAAACTAGACTCACATATTCATAGCATATCCGAAAATTAGAATTGAACTTCTTCTGGTTTGGCCTTAGTGATGGTTCTAAGTTGGTACGTAGTTTCTGTTTGAATAAATGCATTTAGATATACCATGAGTTTGATAAAGATTTTGACATAGAAAATGAACTCTATAAATTATGAAACTTTAATTTTTTATTATTCAGTATGTTTAGGGAAAATTTGTTGAAATCCATAGAAAGTTATGATGTAAAAAAATAATGAAAATTCTTGGAAGTTAACTGAACAATAGAGCAGCTTGTGGGACATATTTAATATGTTGGAAAGAAATGGTCATATTTTACTCTAGGAATTTTGGAAAATTACATCGTTAATTTTAATGGAAACTATATAGATATTTTCATATTGATAAGGTTGGACACTTGTATTTGCACAATTTATGAATTTACAATGGTTACGAATAGAGGACAATAATTTGATGCCATACTGGATACCCCATAAAAGAATGTTCTTATCTCCTCCTCCCAAAGGATAGTTTGAGTACATGTTCCATGTGTACATATATTGAGAAGTATACTTTTATGTTTACTTGGATTTAGTAATAAATTCCTTACGAGGTATTTTCTAGGGTTAAATGTTCATAACTTTATCAATATAGATACCACTACATTATTTTTACTCATGTTTCATGGAATTCTACTTAAGTGGAATTATATTGTGTTTGTATAGTCATTGAAAGTTACATAAATATATTAAGATGATACTTATGATTGGAATTCAATACTGATTTAGTTGGAATGATAGGTGTAAGGTCTAATCCACCAAGTTCAGCTCCAACCGAATGAAACATAAATATATAGTTGAGCACCCAAGGTGAGTGTACTCAATAGAAAGATGTATTTGTATATTAATGTGGATATGATCAGAACATTATGAATATGAAATTATTCAGTTTGGTTTACCAAAATGGAAGATTGCTCCCCGACCCGGAATAAGGGAGGATTATATATTACAGATAAGGGGTTACTCCTCGACCAGGAATGGGGGTGAATTGTCTATTGTAAGCAGGATATGTAAATCATGATTCAGAAAGTTAGGTAATTCTTTATGGATGGACTGGTTAAGTTTATATATTATTATATGGATTTGATTTATTGCATTTAATTTTATGAAATAGTATAGGAGTGATGCCTCCACTGAGCTATTTTGCTTATGGTTCTTATATTTATGTTTTTTAGGTAACGTGATGTCACTGCCAAATATAAGAGGTCGGTTTAGGTTAATAAGGAACGGCTAAACAATGATTTGCTTCAAATGTAAATGATGTAATTAAATCAACTTATCCTTCAAGCAAGTTTGTATAAGCATAAGTACTTCAATATTATGAAAAGTTTTTCGTTTTTATAGATCTTCGTTGATGACTTCAAAATTAAGACTCGTGTTTATGGTTTGGTTAATTTAATGGTTTGACTCACTTTGCCCTTAAAACTTCATTATAAGTAACTGGGTTTGGGTGTGTCAGTTTTTGGTATCAGAGCCTAGGTTTTAGCGGTTCTGGAGTTAGAAAAGTCTAGATTTGGCAATGAATATAAGAAAGATGTTTTGTTATATACTAACAATTATGTTAGAGAAGATATGTATGTATGCATGTTATTATATCTTTGATTTATTTCAGATATAAAAGAACAAAACGAGGGAATATTAATGTGAGAATACAAGATGGCGATTCTAATATTCCTACAGAAGCGGAGGTTGAACAACCAGTTCATATAAATGTAGAACTCGAGCCAGAAAAATTAACGGATATGCAAGAAATGGCATGTGCTATGACTTTAATGACATAGCAACAAGCTAGATTCATGGGTCAGATGGAAGAACAACATGCTAGGCAATTGGAGGCACAAACATTTGCTAGGTCTGAAGAGGTAATACACCAGGAAGATAAGAATAGTTCACACGAGAAATTTATTAAGATGAATCCACCATCTTTTGAAGGAGCAATCAATCCTGCTGAGACATAATATGGATTAAAGAGATGGAACTTATTTTTAGGGTAACACGAATGTCTAAAAATCATCAAGTGACCTTGACAACGTGTTTGTTGAAGGGAGAAGTTAAATATTGGTAGGATGACACCAAATATTTGTTGATTACTCCAGGAGGTGGGAATGTGATCTCATGTGAAGATTTTTTAAAGCTTTGTATGATAAGTATTTTCCTCCAATGTATCGAAAACAGAAGGAGAAAGAATATTTTATGTTGAGTCAGGGAAGTATGATAGTTAGAGAATATGAAGTTAAACTTACAGCCTTGGCTAGGTTTGAGTGTACTCAATTCCATGATGGACTAGAGTTGGTCATTAAATCACGATTTTCCGCTTTAGAGACTGATAATTATACAACCTTGGTGAATAAAACCATGTTAGTAGAAAGGGATGTTAATGAAGTAAGAAGGAAAAAAGAACAAGGTGGAAAGAGAAGTAGATTTGATCCGAATTATCAAAAAGTTAGTAATACAGAATATTCAAGGCTCGGAGTAAGGGCATGGGAAATAGTTTGTGAAGGGGTTAAGCTAGTAGTGGAAGATGTTTAGGAGTTTCATCACAAGGGAATCCAAATGCTTGTTTCTTTTGTGGGAAAACTGGTCATATAAAAAGGAATTTCCCAAAGTTCCTGAATGTAAAATGTTTTAACAGTCATCAAAAGGGTCACTTGAAAAAGAAATGTCTTATGTTAGTAGGAATAATTTTAGTTAATAATGTGGGGCCTAGTAAGGGATCATCTCCAGGTAGTACAACCAGGGGAAGAGGTACATGACAAGAAAGTGGATCGAAAGTAGGAGGAAGAGTGTTTGCGATCACATTGGAAGATGGCCATGCTACACCGAAAGTTATTACAGGTAAAATTTCTATTGCAAATAAATATTTATATGTGCTCATTGATCTTGGATCTACGGATTCATTCATAGTATTACCTATTATATCATACTTGGGTAAACCATGTTCATTTCTCGATTGTGCTTGATATATTTCTACCCCAATGGAAAGTGTAGTTCTGGTTGAGTATGTTGACAAAGATTGTGTCTTATGAATGGGTGAGCGAGATTCATATGTCGATTTGATACCGTTGGCCATTCAAGATTTTCCTGTTATATTGGGGATGGATTGGTTATCATCACATCATGCTTCTATTTATTTTTTTCCGAAAAGAAGTTATATTTCATCTACTAGGTGAATCCGAGTTCCGATTTATAGGAGAAAGGAATGTTATTCCTAATTGTCTTATATCAACAATTAAGAGCAGAAAGTTTTTGACTAAAGGTTGTATAGCGTATTTAGGTTATTTTTTGATACTAGTAAAGAGATACTCAAAATTGAAGATATACCAGTGGTTAGAGAATTTTCTAATGTCTTCTTAGAGGAGTTTTCAGGACTACCGCCCGATATGGAAGTAGAGTTTTCTATTGAATTAGTTCCAAGTATTATCCCAATTCACCTTGTTCCATACAGAATGGGACGACCAGAGTTGAAAGAATTGAAAGTGAAATTACAAGATCTGATAAGCAGAGGTTTTATTCGGCCAAGTGTTTCACCATGGGGAGGCCCAGTGTTATTTGTGAAAAAGAAAGATGGAATAATGCGATTATGTATTTATTATCGACAGTTGAATAAGGTGACCATTAGAAACAAATACCCTCCACCTCTTATCAATGATTTGGTTGATCAATTACAAGGGGCCACCGTGTTTTCGAAGATTGATTTGAGATCGAGCCACCACTAATTGAAAGTAAATGATAGTGATATTTCCAAAATAACTTTTTGGACTCGATATGGGCACTATAAGTTTTTGGTTATGCCATTTGGATTAACTAATGCTCCAACAATTTTTATGGATCTTAAGAATAGGGTATTTCACCCTTTCATTGATTCTTTTGTGATTGTGTTCATAGATGATGTGTTGATTTACTCACGTAGTATGGAGGAACACGAGAAACATTTGAACCTTGTATTACAGATTTTAAGAGAGAAGAAATTATTTGCTAAATTCAGCAAGTGTGAGTTTTGGTTAAATGAAATTATGTTTTTGGTCATGTTGTCTCGGAAAATGGGATATATGTTGATCCAAACAAGGTAAAATCCATCGTTGAATGGGAGAGTCCTAAAAACGTGACAAAAATTAGGAGTTTTCTAGGATTGGTAGGTTAGTATCGATGATTTATTAAGAGATTTTCATCAATAGCGTTACCATTAACAAAGTTGACTCGTAAAGAAGTGAAATTTATGTGGGATGCGAGAGGAGTTTTAAAGAATTAAAGAATCAGTTAGTTTCATCTCCTATACTTACTATTCCGTCTGGGAATGAGTCTTTTATAATCTACACAGATGCTTCATTTCAAGGGTTAGGATGTGTTCTTATGCAAAATGGGAAAGTAATCACATATGCTTCTAGACAATTAAAGATACATGAACGAAATTACCCTACACATGATTTGGAGCTAGCTGCCATTATTTTTGCTTTGAAGTTGTGGAGACATTACTTGTGTAGAGAAACTTATTAGATATTTACGAATCACTAAAGTGTGAAATATTTGTTTACATAAAAAGAGATGAATTTGAGACAAAGGTGTTAGATAAAGCTGATTAAAGACTATTAATTTACTATCTATTATCATCCTGGGAAGACCAATGTAGTAGTAGATGATTTAAGTTGAAAATCATCAGGGATTCTCGGTTGCGTAGAGTGTGCTTGTGTTGGAAATATTCTTGACTTGGCATCGATGGGGATTGAATTAAAGTTGTCAAAAGAAGGATGATTATTGAAACATGTTACCGTGAGACCTTTATTGGAAGAACGCATTCGAAATTTGTAGATTAATGATGCATTCCTTGAGAAGAAAAAACATGAGGTTCAGGATGGTAAAGTTATTGACTTTGAGATTAAAAATGATGAATCGTTGTGTTATAAAAACATAATTTGTGTACCAAATGATCCATACTTAAAGAAAGATATATTAGAAGAGGCACATAGTTCTAGTTATTCTATGCATCATAGGGGTAGAAAAATGTATAGAGATTTGAAAGAGTATTACTGGTGAAATATTATAAAATGTGAGATTGCAGAATTTGTAGCTAAATGCATAGTATGCCAGCAGGTGAAGGCGAAACATCAGAAGCTAGCAGGATCATTGCATCCATTGCCTATTCCGGAATGGAAGTGGGAGCATATAACGATGGATTTTGTAATAGGATTATCATGGTCACAAAAGGGGCATGATTCTATTTGGGTGATTGTAGACCGATTGACAAAGTCAACTCATTTTCTTCCAGCTAAGACTACTTATACTGTTGATAAGTATGCACATATGTACGTTGATGAGATTATCCGTTTACATGGGGCACTAGTGTCAACAGTATCAGATAGAGATCACATGTTCACTTCTAAATTTTGGCCTCGCTTACAGAATGTTATGGGCACCAGTTTGAAGTTCAATACTGCATTTCATCCACAAACAGATGGACAATCAGAAAGGACGATTCAAATGTTAAAAGACATGTTACGAGCTTGTGTATTTGATTTTAAGGGTAGTTAGGAGGATGGTGATTTTCTATTTATGGAATTCGTTTATAACAATAACTATCAGTCCACTATTTATACGGATCCTTATGAAGATTTATATGGTAAGAGATGTAGAATGCCTCTGTATTAGGATGAAGTAGGTGAAAGAAAAATTTTGGGTCTTGAATTGATAGATATGACAAATGAAAATATTAAAATGATTCAGGAACGAATAAATATAGCGCAAAGATAGAATTTTTTGTATACAGATAAGAGAAGGTATCCATTGGAATTTCAAAACGGAGATTTTGTCTTCCTACATATTTCACCGTGGAAAGGGGTCATGATATTTGGGAAAAGGGGAAGCTAAGTCCAAGATACATTAGACCATATGAAGTGCTAGAAAGAATTGGGACATTGTCATATAAATTATCATTACCTCTAGAGTTGTCTCATTTACATGATGTTTTTCATATAATGATGCTTTGTAAGTATTTGGCGTATCCATCTCATCAAATAAAAACTCAACCTATTGAAGTGAAAGAAGACTTGTCGTACATGGAGGAACCGGTGGAAATTTTTGATCGTAAGGAGCACGTATTAAGGAAAAAATTTATTCCCTTAGATAAAGTGATGTGTATGAGCCATGGAATTAAAGAATAAACTTGTTAAAGGGTGGAAAGCATGAAGAAACAATATCCCCATTTGTTTGGTAAGTGACATTCATACTAAATTTGAAGGACGAAATTTTCTAAGGTGGAAAAGTGATGACAACCCGGATATAATTATGATAAATCATATTTGAATCACGCATACCTTATGTGATAAGGATAATGTGTTATAATATATATAATATTAGGTTATTATATATAGTTTAATCCCACCTTCAAAAATCATTAAATATCGAGTTGGTTATAAACACAAAATTATGAAGTTTTCGATAGGAATGTTCATGTTAGAGACTAGTTTGTACCCTTGTAATATAACAATTGACTCAAGGTAAAAACTATACAGTCGTAAATATATGAGTTAGGTTTTTAACACAATAAATGGCGTATCAAACGGAGGTCCGAGTAAGAAGTTATATCGAAATTACGAACCAAGGGAAAATTTGTTCATCCCTTTAAGTGGTATTTTGTCTTTAGTACACCAAATGTTCTAATTTGATTGGTTGGAGAGGGAGGTTGGTTTGTCATATTTAAACCTCTTATTATCACTTACTTATTCATCAAATTAATTACTTGGTTCGGTTTGAAGAATATTTGGCTTGATGATAGAGAAATGAGGAGCTTAAGGAAGGAAAGGTTATAACAAAAGCTAGGAAAAATTCCAAGAAAATCGTTAAGGTATTCCCAAGGTATAATTATGTGTTAATTTTGTTTTAATCTAGTATTATACTTATTTAAAAGTATATAAGTCATCAATTATTAATTAAAGTTCAATCCTACTTTGTAATTGTATGTATCTGTTCATACGTAAGATAAGTGGTATATGTAAGATGTATTGCTTTATATAGAACTCCCTTGTATTAAAACTTGTATATATTTTTGTATACTTGCTGAAATTTAGAAATTTTAGTTGGATATGAAACTAGACTCACATATTTATAGCATATAAACTCCTTGTGGTTAGGCCTTAGTGATGGTTGTAAGTTGCTACGTAGTTGATGTTTGCATAAATGCATTTAGATATACCCTGAGTTTGATAAAGCTTTTGACATAACAAATGAACTATACAAATTATGAAACTTTAATTTTTTATTATTCAGTATGTTTATTGAAAATGGGTGGAAAATCATAGAAAGTTATGATGCAAAAAAAAAATGAAAATTCTTGGAAGTTGACTGAACAATAGAGCAGCTTGTAGGACATATTTAATATGTTGTAAAGAAATGGTCATATCTTACTTTAGGAAGCTTGAAAAATTACACCGTAATTTGTAATGGAAATTATATTCAGATATATTTTCATATTCACATGTATTTGTACAATTTATGAATTTATAATGGTTAAGAATAGAGGACAATAATTTGATGCCATACTAGATACCCCATAAAAGAATGCTTTTATATCCTCCTTCCAAAGGGTTGTTTGAGTACATTTTCCATGTGTATATGTATGGATAAGTATAATTTTATGTTTACTTATTTTTAGTTATAAATTCCTTACGAGGTATTTTCTAGGGTTGAATATTTATAACTTTATCAACATAAATACCATTGCATCATCTTTACTCATGTTTCATGGAATTATACTTAAATGGAATTATATTGTGGTTTTATAGTCATTGAAAGTTAAATAAATATGTTTAGATGATACTTATGATTGGAATTCAATACTGATTTAGTTGGATTGCCAGGTGTAAGGTCTAATCCACCAAGTTTAGCTCCACTCAAATGAAACGTAAATATATAGTTGAGCACCTAAGGTGAGTGTACTCACTGAAAAGATGTATTTGTATTTTTTTGATATGGATATGATTAGAACATTATGAATATTAAAATTTTCATGTTGATTTATCGAAATGGGAGGTTACTCCTTGACCCGGAATGGGGGAGGATTGTCTATTTCAGATAAGGGGTTAATCCCCGACCAACAATGGGGGAGAATTATATATTGCAAACTGGATATGTGAATCATGATTCGGAAAGTAGGGTCATTCTTTATGAATGGAATGGTTAAGTTTATATATTATTATATGGATATTATTTTTTTCATTTAATTTTATGTAATAGTGTAGGAGTGATGCATTCACTGGGAGATTTTGCTCATGGTTCTTATGTTTAAGATTTTCAGGTAATGTGATGTCACTACCAAATCTAGGAGGCCGGGTTGGGTTAGCAAGGAATTGGTAAACAACGATTTGGTTCAAATGTAAATGCTGTAATTAAATCAACTTATCCTTCAAGCAAGTCTGTATAAGCATAAGTACTTTAATATTGTAAAAGTTTTTAGTTTTTATGGATTTTTATTGATGACTTTAAAATTAAGACTCGTGTTTATGGCTTGGTTAATTTAGTTGTGGTTTGATTCACTTTGACTTTTAAACTTAATTATAAGTAAATGGGTTAGGGTGTGTCACCTTTGTTCGATATGGTTGGTATAACATCTTACTGAAGAACGTTCAATATTTCTTTCGTGTTTTTAGTTATGGAGAAGGAAGAGAACTATCGGTGGGCATTGGGCAGTTTAAAATCCCTACCTGATCCATTTGCATGCTCTATTATCTTAATCACCGATTGAGAGTACATGTGCATTAGTGCATTGTGGGTGGTGTTCCCCGAGGCAAGATATATGTTGTGCACCTTCCATGTTCATCGCAATGTGGAACTCCATGTTCGTAAAGAGATCCACAATGATGATTCATTAAAGAAGTTCATGAGAGATTGGATTCATTAGGTTGAATTCCCCACGGAGAGATATTTTAATGAATCGTGGATGTTATTTCATATGGATTGGGTAGCATATCCCAGCACTCTGAACAACATTGATTTCACATGATGTAATGTAATATCCACCCCTAATATTTTATTATTTTCCCGTATAAATTGTGAATAGACGAGAATTTTGGATTCGGTTCACTAGCATATGGAGTTAGATTTCTATAATTGACTATTTTGGAGGCTTGATGAAAATTATTGGAAGTTTGTGGCTAAAAATTAGAAAATTTGGTGAAATTAGAGAAAAGCTTCGTTCGAACGAGTTTGGGTCATTCGAGCGAGAAGCCCAGGTCGTTCGAAGTGGGGATTGAATGAGGATCGAACGAGATCCTTCTGCATTACAGGTCAGACACATTTAAAGGTCGTTCGAAGCACAATCCGAACGAGAGGCCATTCTCGTTCGAGCGAGGTTGCCCAATTTTTTAAATGGGTTACTCTTGTGTATTTTAGTGTTTTGGGCCCTTGATTTGATGAGGTGTCGAGCTCTGGTGAGACCAGATTAGGAAAAAAATGACATTTTGGCATTTGGGGTGATTTTATAAGGCTTTTTGGGGTTCATTTCGGTTATTTTGAGTTAAGAGAAAAAAGAGAGTGGAGGTGGGTCTCTCCCCACCTTTTTCTCCATTATCCACCACAAACCACCATACCATCACCATGTAACCACCTCGTGCCCACATATTTTGGAGATATTCCACCATATCTGTAACACTCCGTATCATTTACTAATTATATTAATTCGTAATTTTGGAGAAATAACAAATTTGGATTTAATAATTTTTGGGTAATTTAAATTATTGGATTTTATTTAAGAAAAGTAGGATTTTAATCCGAATTAAAATTGGATTTAATTTGGGCTTTATATAGTTTTTTTTGGGGGGAGTGGGCCGCTCAGCTCGATCGAATCGATTCGGCCAGGTGTCGAATCGATTCGGCGTGTCAGATATGGGTAGTTTTGCAGTTTAATTAGAATTCTAATCATAATCAAACTCTAATCTTTTCTCATATTAAACTAAATCGGGTCTAGACTTTTCTAATCACTTCTACACTAACTTTTACACCAGAATACTTCTATAAAATTATTCCCTCTCATCTACAAACCCTAGCCCCAAATTTAGTCAAGTGTTTACCCAAGTTTTGAAGGCTTAATTAGTGTTTTCTCAAGTTTGCTCAAGAAAAACTCTTTGTTAATTTTTCGAGAGGAACACAACCGTCCAACTTGAGTTTTCATATGACTTTTCTATCAGGCATGGATACTCTATTCTCTCTCTTTAGTATTTTGCATTTTAAATGTCGCCTAATCGTTAATCTACATGCTTTTTCTTAAAATAAATTAGCAACATTAATTAGGGAAAATGAAAAGTAATTTGGGACTATTTTTTTATAAAAAAATTCTTAATATGAATTAAAAATTGAAACCCTTGGGTGCATAGGATAGAGGTTGGGATTTGGATATTATGGGCATAGATTTGCATGTAAAAATTGTATAGATTTTATTTAAATGAAAACGGGGAACATACAAACACATAGAATTAGTTAGATACGATTAAAATGGTTTAATATTGTATTTTTCATAAACTCACATGTTGCTGAATTAAAAATTGTTAAATGGAATTAATTTTGTTAAATGCGATGATAAATTGACGAATTAAATTAAATTGTGATCTTTTGGGTAAATTGCTTAATTGATGATCAATTGGATTGTGTGATTGATAGTTATTCACAATTTCCATCGCGGGGATGATGGGATTTTTGGGTAGTATGTTCTCACCTATAGTTTTAGGATACTTGATAGGTATGGGACTAGTCGGTATACCTTAGTTGTGATTAAGACTTTCTAGGTATGGGACTAGCTAGTGTAGATTTGACGGATGGGATATTTCGGGGTGGGGCTTATTTTTATATCGTTCCGTCGATTCCGTAGCCTAGGAGGAGATTAATAATGGAGATTCATCCTATAAAATAGCGTAGGACGTACTTGGGTTTGAAGACCTCGAGGTATGGGACTGGGGGTAGGTTTTAGAATTTATGTTCTACGAAAGGGTAGGACTAATAAAATAAAAATCATGAGAAATTAAGAAATCGGAAATTCATGCCTAGATAATAAACTGGTATTAAAATTGGTTGGCGTCGTTAATAAGTGCAGGACTGACAGTTAAATGGGCTGGCTGGCTATTGAGACGCGTGGGTGTGTTGGCATTTTAATAAGTGCAGGGATGGCAGTTAAACGGGCTGACTGGTTATTATGACGTGTCGTGTGTGGAACCTCGTTAATAAGTTCAGGGCTCACAATTAAATGGTATGACTGACTATAGCAAGGGGAATGGGTGTGGTGTAAAACTCTTAACGGGCCCGAATAAGTGTAGGACATACTGTAGGGTCGATTGACTATGACGACACCACTAAAATTAATAATTGGATTAATTGATTTAAATAAAGAGGCTACTTTAATATAATTTCTAAATTGTGACATCATAAATCGGATATAAAATTATGGGGTGGCGTAATTACATTATTAGATGATAGTCGTTTATTTTACTCGTATGTTATTAATTATCTCGTTTAATCTAAAATATTTTATTGTGGTATTTATCATGTATAATGCCAATGTCTGGGTTCAAGGACCCTATTTCGGGGGAGTAGCTAGTATTCATGCTCGGAGCTCTGAACATGTGTATTGAATAACATTTTTCAGGTATAATGCTAGAGTAGCTGCGTAGGAGTTATTGGAGATATATTTTGGAGGTGCGGTTGGAGATTTATTTTATGTTTAGTAGTTTAGTTTTATTTCCCATTCTGTCGCATTTATTATGAGACTTCATTTATAGATTTGGTGGGCCATTCGCTTCCACAGTTGTTTACAGTTTTATTTACATATTCACAATTGGATTATTTATCTGAGTTTATTCTTATTTGGAGATTGGAATTATTTTGGAGTTTAGCATGGCGATGGATTTTATTATTTCATGAATGGTTATTATTATGGGATTAATCTAATTATTATCTTGTGGAATAAATTTTAATATGTCTCATATCTATCACATGCTAAGAATGATTACTTATTTAGTGACTTCCGATGTAGTTTGGCGGCGGTGGTTGGCCACCCCATTATCCAAATTGCACGGGGTGTTACAGATAGTTTTAGAGCATGGTCTTTGGTCTCGTAGGCTATGAGTCCATTTTAGGTTCCGCTTTGCTCATCTTTGATTCCCTTGGAAGAGTTGTACTCTTACCTATTCCCAGTCTGATGTTGTTTTGTTCCTATCTTTTCAGATGGTGAACTTTAGGAGAGATGGTGAAAGGAGAGAGGGTTTAGTTTCTAGATCCGCAGTTCACGAGAGCACGGGAAGTTTGTTTTGGATGCCGAGGAGTTAGCGGCTATTGTGCGAGAGGCCACGACGGACGGTATGATGATGGGGAGACAGAGATGGATGACTCTAGAGCCGCAGTAACAGGATACACCCGCTTCGACTTGGGATAGGGTGAAGGCCAGTTTCCATAAGGGCAATCCTCCCACCTTCGCAGGGGGATCTGACCCAATGGTTGCTCACCAGTGGAAGAGATACATGGAGAGGAACTTGAGGATGGTGGACTGCATGGATGTGAAAAAGAATATGTTAGATACGTTCAAATTGGATATGCAATACAGTAGCGGGATAGTGTCACCACATTGGAGGACAGGGATCCCTTGAATTTGTGACACCCCGCCTAATTAAATACCGGGTGATCTGTCCTTTATTAATTATAATCAAGGTGAACCGTTGGTTCATTCTTAGCATCACTGTCACAAAAATAAACTTTCCAATGGAAACACCCTACATAATTAAGCTAAGTGTCAAAACCATTTAAAACATTATATCCACTTATTAAATCCAATTATGAAATCCTTTATTACGTAACAGTTTGAGATTTACACAATTATTAAGACTGGAAATAAACACCCATGAATTTAATCATTCAAATAATCCAATACCAACTTTAAAACTACAAAGGAAAACCATCCCGACTGTAATTAAATCCCAAAGAGAAAAAATGCTAAAGATAAATGAACATAATCCCTGACAAATCCAACTGAATAAGGAAATGGGCGACACATGCCCTAACTAATCATAACTAGAATGAGAGTAGATTAAACATCAAGGTCGTCTAAGTAATGTCCTGCATCTCCCACATAAGCTGCAGTGCGTACGGTCCAAAGAATCTACGCAAGATGCCCCTGTGGCTGGGCACCTGAAATATATACATATATATATACAAGAGAAAAGAGATAACAGGAAACGGGTCAGAGCCCGAGTGTAAAACAATTTAAAATTAGTTTAGCAAGTATTTAAAATGCTTACCTGCTAATGCAACAACCATGTTAGTATGCGACACTCTCTTGAGATTTCTCACCTATCATCTAGTGTGCACACGTACCGTACTAATAAATCTCATTAATTTTCCTATCTTATTCTCCATAATGATTTATCATGTGAAAAGCGAAGTTATGGTATTTACTTTAGGAAATCATTCTCTTCAAGATTCCTTACGTTATTTAAAATAACTCATTACCGTTATAAAGTTCCCGAACACTTATAATAAAGTTGAAGCATTTATTCATTTCTTATCTACTTATACGCACAGTAGAAAGTCCCCATATACATATACGTATATATATTAGTCACACATATAATATATATACTAACGGCACCTCACATAAGATCTAAGGTGCTGGCATAATCTGCTATCAAGTCCCCGTATCATACAAACTAAGGGAAATACTAGTTCGGTATCACTCTCGAACTGTATTAACACAAAACACAAACAAATAGAGACGAAGCATAGTTCCCAGTCCTAAGAGGTCAGCACATACCCACATGTCTCTTAGGACCATCTGACTATAACTCAGATAGCCTGTAATCAAGGATACTATCTTCTAGGGTACAAGTTGTTATCCCCCATAAACATCCAACCGAGATAAGACTGTTCCGGCAAGAAAACCCCCGTGATATCAAGTAGCTAGGGTACGATTTTTACACAGATATATAATATATGCATAATCACATAGTCGTATATATATAAATATCCACATTTCTAAAATAGGTGTGCTCACGACCCATAATCATAATTATCCGTTATTAACACATTTTACTCGATTATTACGCATAACAACTCGTCATTTTTTATTCTCATTTATAATGCATTTCATACTCACTTCTCCTTTCTCGAAGTATTCTAAGTATAATTTCAGTTGGCACACACTCACTTACGTTTGGGTCTAACTCCCTTACGAGTATCGATCTTTTTATTAAATATACGCATGATTTCTTATACATATGAATCATTCCTCGTTAACCCAAAATCTCATCCTACACTAAAATGTTACTCAACGGGGTCTACCTAGGCCCTACTGGTCTTATCTATATCCCATTATACTCCAACAACAACAATCAAGGGTTCCCATGCATCTTAATCGAATTAAACCAACGGATGAGAAATCTGCAGTTTTCCAGGGGTGGTCGATCGATCGATGGCAGGGGTCGATCGATCGATCAGTCGTTCGATCGATGATATTTGGTCGATCGATCGATCAAGCAGTTCTTGCCGAGAAACTACAAATTAAACCTACGGGTTTCATCTTCCAATTTCTCCAAAAAAGGTCATTAACAAGTCTAAAATTCTCAAATAACGATACTACAAGTTCTATATACATATATACGAGATTTCGTACGTGAAACATGTATAAATACATCAACGATATCGAATTAATGGGGTAAAATCGACATAATCTTCAAGAACCCTAATTTTGGAAGAATTATCCATTCCTCTAATTATTTCCCAGATTTCTTGTTTCTAAACTCATAGTAATTCGTGGGTAATCCTCTACATGTGATGGGTATATCCAGAATGTTTTGAATCTCTCTAAACATGTGATTTAAAGTTTCTAAATTAACAATTTCTTTCATAAAACATGATCTTGGCAATACTAAACTAACATGGGTGAGGCATTAACCAAAAACAAAGAAAGATAGATACTTGCCTGAAATTCAAGGTTCTGATTTCGTGGATGAAATGGAATGGTTGCATTTCCCATCGCGCGATCTACGATTTGGTGGTGGTGGCGGTGCAACCGACTAAGTTCTTGGCCTTGGATTGCTTGGAAAGCTTCCTACCTTCTTCTCTAATGGACGTTCTAAGGTTCTGAGTTTGCTAACCCTAAGAGACAACTCCAAATGGATGATTTAACCTAATTAAATTCGTGGGTTTAATTACCCAAAAATGCAAGATGTCTATAATACCCTCCCGGGATGTCAAATAGGCCTAAAAACGCCCTGAGACCCAAACTAAACCCCCGGGTATACTTTACTGACTATCTCGACCCTTTCGGACTCATTGGCGCACTCAAAATGACCATACGAGAAACTTATAATTTATTCACTTTATATAATAATAATTTAGTCCTGACACGACACACGTGCGTCCCGATTTAAAATTCCATAATTGCCATTTTATTCACTCGTGAAAATTTTTATAACATAAATCTTATATATTACTTTACTCATCTAGTAATATTCGATAATTTCAATAATTACTAACTCTTGTCACGCTAGTAAACATTTAAAATAAATTTTCGGATAAATATTAAATTAATATCTCAATTTCAACTAATAATTCCCCAAATTTAAAGTCCATAAAAATACGGGGTATTACATACTTCCCCCCTAATAACGGAATTTCGTCCCAAAATTCAGAAAATTAAGGCCTACCTGGTAAAACAATTTTGGATACCTTATCAGTACGCAAACTATCTACATAGTAAGGTGCTCAATCACTATTGCCCCCGCCTCACGGAAAGCTTGTTTAACACTCTCATTAACGAAACTTCGTATTGTTCTCCTAACCGACAATATTCGCATAAGACACGCATATACACTATTAATTCCCATTATTTCAATATCATTGGGAGACCGCACCTCACTACATGACAACTACTCGGATTTATCTAAACACAAAACCCCCATTCTGAGAGAAGCCATACGAACATCTGACCACTCTTGTTCGCCTAAAATAGTCATGGAATTCCACCATAAACATCGTATTATTCTCTACCGATCTAAAATTTTGATTATCCGCTCACCTCTAAACATACCAAAGGAGGATAGTTAAGGTTCTTCCACACAGAAAACTCAATAAGCACCTCGGTCACGATAAACAGGTACGAGTGCTTCCCCGAAACTCTACCATACTATACTTCACTTGCTAGTTATATCCGATGTGGAAATGAAATGATCACCAAGATTCCAAAATTACCTTCACGCGACCCCACTAATCGTTAATCACCGTGCGCCTGCTCCTCGGCTATGGGTGATACCTCCCACTCATAACGAAACGTTATCTCTGTTGTTTCCCGAAATCCCATATTGAAGGTGGGATTCACAAATCTCATCCTGATTCAGAAAATAATACCGTGTAGGACCACGTACCGGCGCGATCCCTTCCTTTCAAAGTAAGACTGGGGCACACTAGTAAATATTGTAAATCACCCCAAAGGAATGTCAATCACTTCCTTCCTGGGTGATTTGTTCCACACGTTCGGATGAACCCTTGATCTTGCCTTGAGGATGGAAACCCATCTAAGAAGCTTTATCGACTTTATCGGCCTCTTCCATTACATGAATAGTCGATAGCCACCAAATTCTCTGGTTGATCCTCTTATTCCAATCGATTTCTATCTATGAGTGGTGCCTGCGGAGACTAATCACTATGCCCCGCTCAACATCGAATTTTCTTGAAATGTCTCACATTAAGTGACACTTAATACTCCCCTTCCTTCCTTGGTGTATACCGAAAGTTCCGACCCGTGCACTTTTCTCCACGATGCACACTTCTGGATCTTGTATACCATACTAACATCATCACTCTTTGTATGCGCAAGTCACTATCACATTTGACTAATTATAACTCCGCTCCGAGTGTTCTCCATATAGTTAAATTCTACTCTTCTCAAGGAATACCCCTTTTTAAATGGTTTCCCACATCTTTTCAACCAGATTCGGCGTGCTACTCTGATCGTACACGTATATATGGATTTATCGTTCTTCTTGCGACACTTAATCCACTCTACCACTTCCACCTCGTAATTCTAGTCCCACAAACATATATTCCACACGTCCATTCTCACGTCCCCTCAACTCGGACGATTCTATCATCATATATCCAGGATGCTCACACACCCTATAAACGGTGCATACTAGCGTAAGCATCACATACTCTACACACCTAATACCCAATTCTTTATTTTCCCTAGTGCTTGCAACGTGATTACAACACTTGGGTACTCTCAATCACCCTAGAAATTAAAATTTTAGATCCTCCTTATCATCATTCCACCCCTTAACTCGTGGTGATAAAACAAAACTTTCAATGCTTTCCCACACAACCGGCTCCACTGGCCTTAAATCAAAATTAAACTTCCAACTTATAGATATAATTACTTGATCCCATTTCGATCGGGGTATCGAACTCATGGACTAATGACCAAACGTCTCCTTATTTCCAACCTTATGCTAAGTTTCATGCGTGGGATGTCTCACAAAGCAAAATCCAAACAAGGAACCCCCCGATACACTACTACCTAGCATTATCACTTATCGAAATCCGTTAGGCCCTCCGTCCATAGCACGTACCCCTTTATTCTGTCTTTTAACAGAAAAGTTGCATCTCTTCCCGTAATTTTACTTAACAACGAACATTTTGCCAATTGTACAATCATTCAATATTTATGGTAATCACACTCCATAAACCTCGAATACATACGCTCGGGATCTCGAAATCCTGTCCCCAAACATATGGGTCCAACTCTTAACTCTCACATCTCTAAAGGATAGATATATCAATGTGCTCTTCCTATCACCAAGTATTGAGCACTAAACATCATAATGAGTTAAATTTGTTCGTTCGACAGTAAACCTAATACATACTAAATCATAACAACAAGGTATCTATACACACCGGGATCGAATATTTTGAGCACACTATCCCCTCTGAGTCCCTAAAGTAGATAATGTAAGTGTGAGTCCGGCCCTTTCACAGGTGAGGCCTCGCCAGAACAAAACATGTTGCACTAATGCAACCATTTCGATAGCCTCGCAATAACTACCTACTATCGTACTAACCATTACTATAAAGTTGTAACCAAGACAATATCATACTCGTATACCACATCACTAAAACGAGTAATGTCAATAAAGTATAAAACACTATCAATACACCCATTCATCCTCCGCGGATAGCACTAAAGATAATCCCGCTACACTAGGAAAATATTCACATAATAATATCATTTGTAGTTATACGCATTAAACTCGTCTCACATGCTAATCTAGCAACGAACAAAGAAGTAGTGACTCACTCGGGTCACATAAAATACGGCTCATCCGTCGAGGATAAAACTCATACTTCTACCTTGACAATCATGTTGGCTGCACAGATGGTCCCCGGACGTGACACACCTGTCTAAACCAAAACAAAACTACTTTAATCGTTGTCCCTTACTAGACACCATACTCTTTTCCCATATACTAGCTTCTGGAAAAATATTTCAGCTCGTGTGATTTCACTCTCCACAAAATACCTCGATACTTACTCCACTTATCACCTGAAATACATTCTAAAACTCACGAATGACTGGAATCGAATCCAAGAGAATCACAATCTCCTTAGAGGTATCCTTCTTTATATAATAAAAATAGGTGTAAGATCCCCCTTCTGGGCGAGGAATCGCCACTCAAACATCTCCTGTCTCGCAATGACAAAGGTAATACTCCTACCGAATCAATTTATCATGGCTATGTGCATAGCGAGCCAATCCATGCCAAATATTGACGTCGTGCTCACATATGACTAAAACTAGTATGACTGCAGGTAAAACCAAACTACCAACCTATATACCTACACCTCGGCATATACAGAAAATAAATGACCCTTTCCCCAATGATGAGTCTACGCATGACACCGTACTTTAGTAATGTCTAAAAATCCTAAGGTCCGTGCCAAGAGAGTATCTATAAAACAGTATGACCCCCCAATATTAAATAAAATATGCCCCATAGTACTAGAAGGAAAGAATGTACCATCAATGGCCGATGATGGCTGCTGGGTTTGAGTATACTGGGCGTCGTACACACATTCGTGCTGTGTATGCCCCTGCTGCTGGGGTATCTTACTCTTATCTGGGCAATTCTGCCGCAATTAAAGCATCTACCTCTAAACTGTTTCATTTTATGGCTCTGTTGGTTTTGGTCCGATGGTATATTTCCACTTTCTCCTTGGCCTTGTTGAGTATCTTGATGAAAAATGGCATTTGGTTGAGGACAGTCCCTCCACTTGTGACCCATTTGTATACACTTATAGCAGAGTCCTGAAAGTTCTCGCTGGTTGGGTTGGAGTTCCTCTCCAGACTGATCTGAATAATTTTGACGTTCATGACCATCCATTCCAGATTTGAAACACCTCTTCGTGACTTCACTCGGACCCCGGCTTTGTTGGCCCTGACGCTTTTGGGTTTCCCTACACAATTTGTTACCTTCGTGTCTTCCCACACTTGTTATTTCCAGTCATGACAGACTGACTATACTCTCTAGATCTTTTGCCTCCCATAAGCTGTGTGCTGCGTTCTTGATACTGTAAGACCACAGTGGTAACTGCCTATGCCTCAATACCTGCTAACTCGGCAGTTGATACTCTCTCTGAAGACACCTGAGGTGTGAGTCGGCCTTGCTCGTTGACTCCCCTAACGTCATTAGCTAGTTCTTCTTGACGATCCATTTAAAAATTTAAATAATCTGGATGAGTTCATCATTCGCATAAACAAATCGCAGAAGCACGAATTCCCAATGCATAGAGATGAATACAACATTCCTAATATTAGGGCTCTATATCAAACACGCTAAGATGGAAACGAAATAAGCCATACAGATCCTAAAGGAAACTAGAACCTGATGCTCTGATACCACCTGTGACACCCCGCCTAATTAAATACCGGGTGATCAGTCCTTTATTAATTATAATCAAGGTGAACGGTTGGTTCAGTCTTAGCATCACTGTCGCAAAAATAAACTTTTCAATTGAAACACCCTAAATAATTAAGCTAAGTGTCAAAACCATTTAAAACATTATCTCCACTTATTAAATCCAATTATGAAATCCTTTATTACATAACAGTTTGAGATTTACACAATTATTAAGACTGGAAATAAACACCCATGAATTTAATCATTCATATAATCCAATACCAACTTTAAAACTACAAAGGAAAACCATCCTGACAGTAATTAAATCCCAAAGAGTAAAAATGCTAAAGATAAATGAACATAATCCCTAACAAATCCAACTAAATAAGGAAATGGGCGACACATGCCCTAACTAATCATAAATAGAATGAGAGTAGATTCAACATCGAGGTCGTCTAAGTAATGTCCTGCATCTCCCACATAAGCTGCAGCGCGTCCGGTCCAAAGAATCTACACAAGACGCCCCTGTGGCTGGGCACCTGAAATATATACATACATATATATATATATACATACATATATATATATATATATATATACATACATATATATATATATATATATATACAAGAGAAAAGAGATAACAGGAAACGGGTCAGAGCCCGAGTGTAAAATAGTTTAAAATTAGTGTAGCAAGTATTTAAAATGCTTACTTGCTAACGCAACAACCATGTTAGTATGCGACACTCTCTTGAGATTTCTCACCTCTCATCTAGTGTGCACACGTACCGTACTAATAAATCTCATCAATTTCCCTATCTTATTCTCTATAATGATTTATCATGTGAAAAGCGAAGTTATGATATTTACTTTAGGAAATCATTCTCTTCAAGATTCCTTACGTTATTTAAAACAACTCATTACCGTTATAAAGTTCCCGAACACTTATAATAAAGTTGAAGCATTTATTCATTTCTTATCTACTTATACGCATAGTAAAAAGTTCCCATATACATATACGTATATATATTAGTCACATACATAATATATATACTAACGGCACCTCACATAAGATCTAAGGTGCTGGCATACTCTGCTATCAAGTCCCCGTATCATACAAACTAAGGGAAATACTAGTTCGGAATCACTCTCGAACTGTATTAACACAAAACACAAACAAATAGAGGCGAAGCATAGTTCCCAGTCCTAAGAGGTCAGCACATACCCACACGTCTCTTAGGACCATCTGACTATAACTCAGATAGCCTGTAATCAAGGATACTATCTTCTAGGGTACAAGTTGTTATCTCCCATAAAGATCCAATCGAGATAAGAGTGTTCCGGCACGAAAACCCCCGTGATAGCAAGTAGCTCGGGTACGATTTTTACACAGATATATAATATATGCATAATCACATAGTCGTATATATATAAATATCCACATTTCTAAATTAGGTGTGCTCACGACCCATAATCATAATTATCCGTTATTAACACATTTACTCGATTATTACGCATAACAACTCGTCATTTTTTATTCTCATTTATAATGCATTTCATACCCACTTCTCCTTTCTCGAAGTATTCAAAGTATAATTTCAGTTGGCATACACTCACTTACGTTTGGGTCTAACTCCCTTACGAGTATCGATCTTTTTATTAAATATACACATGATTTCTTATACATATGAATCATTCCTCGTTAACCCAAAATCTCATCCTACACTAAAATGTTACTCAACGGGGTCTACCTAGGCCCTACTGGTCTTATCTATATCCCATTATACTCCAACAACAACAAATCAAGGGTTCCCATGCATCTTAATCGAATTAAACCAAAGGATGAGAAATATGCAGTTTTCCAGGGGTGGCCGATCGATCGATGGCAGGGGTCGATCGATCGATCAGTCGTTCGATCGATGATATTTGGTCGATCGATCGATCAAGCAGTTCTTGCCCAGAAACTGCAAATTAAACCTACGGGTTTCATCTTCCAATTTCTCCAAAAAAGGTCATTAACAAGTCTAAAATTCTCAAATAACGATACAACAAGTTCTATATACATATATATGAGATTTTCTACGTGAAACATGTATAAATATATCAACGATATCGAATTAATGGGGGTAAAATCGACATAATCTTCAAGAACCCTAATTTTGGAAGAATTATCCTTTCCTCTAATTTTTTCCTAGATTTCTAGTTTCTAAACTCATAGTAATTCGTGGGTAATCCTCTACATGTGATGGGTATATCCAGAATATTTTGAATCTCTCTAAACAATGGATTTAAAGTTTCTAAATTAACAATTTCTTTCATAAAACATGATCTTGGCAATCCTAAACTAACATGGGTGAGGCATTAACCAAAAACAAAGCAAGATAGATACTTGCCTGAAATTCAAGGTTCTGATTTAGTGGATGAAATGGTATGATTGCGTTCCCCATCGCACGATCTACGTTTTGGTGGTGATGGCGGTGCAACCAAATGAGTTCTTGGCCTTGGATTGCTTGGAAAGCTTCCTACCTTCTTCTCTAATGGCCGTTCTAAGGTTTTGAGTTTGCTAACCCTAAGAGACAACTCCAAATGGTTGATTTAACCTAATTAAATTCGTGGGTTTTGTAAGGACATTTTTGTCCATTATCAATGTATTATGTCGCACGCCGTTACACCGTTGAAGAAATTCAAGATTCAACGGATCCGAATATCAAAAGAAGAAGAGGAATCATAGTCTGACAGCCGGACCGATCCGCTGAAATAAAAGAACCGATCCGGCTAATCGGACCGGTCCGCCTAAAGACCCGGACCGATCCGCTTGTTTATCAGAAGGCCAGTATACCCCAGACCGCAAGCGAACCGATGAAGCTCAAAATAAAAGAACCGATTCGGTCAACCGGACCGATCCGCCTCAATGAAAAAGAACCGATCCGGTCAAATCGGACCAATCCGCCTAAGACCCGGACCGGTCCGCCTGGGATAATCTGAAACAGATCGTGGTCAGATTTTTATGGTTCCAGACTTGTTACTTAAACCCACTACGGGAAGTGGTTTTCTAAGACTTATTCACACGATTTTCAGAGTACAGAAAGCCCCAAGTCTTCACCTATTGGGCATCTAGACTCTAGGTTTTTGATTCACACAAATTGCCAATCATTTGTAAATCTCTTTGCAACCCAGGAACGAAGCTTTGCTCTTGTTCAACCCTTGTGGAGAAGCCGTTTCTCTTCTCCATTGCAGCCCTCCTGGAAAGGGATATTTCCAGCCGCCGACTACAGAATCCGATACCTGAGGGTAATTCTTAGTCACTTGTATTTTCATTGTAATCCGAAATTGTATAGCTACAATATTATAATGAAAATAAATGGTTTTGCCCCTTTGGGGGATTTTTCCTCAATTGCATGTGTTTGAATGTTCTTGCTTTGCTCATTATCGTATTCAATCACATATTGTTGCATGCTTAGGGTTTGTTTGGGTTAAAAGGTGTTTAATATATAAGTTGCTCATTTGAACGCAAGCACACACATTCTCAAATTGGTATCAGAGCACGTTTTGCTAATCTATCGCGTATTCCTATTTTTCGCAAATTTTTTTCTAAGATATCAATTTTCTGAAAAAATTGATTTTTGAAAAGGTGCGTGTTCAAATGGAGAAGTTATATAATAAAATGACTGTTTTTGACGGGACAAATTATGCCTATTGGAAAGCCCGAATGAGGTCGGCTTTAAAAGCCATAGATGAAAGGGTTTGGATTTTAGTTGAAAGAGGGTGGACACCTCCCTCCGTGACTGTTGATAATATAGTTAACTTGAAACCTGTAACTTCTTGGACTGATGAAGAATTTAAATGGTCATCTTTTAATTCTAAGGGTCTAAGTGCTATTTCTGGGTCTGTCACACCTGATGAGTTCAAACGCATAATGACGTGCACCACGTCAAAAGAGGCATGGGATGTTTTACAACTCACCCATGAAGGAACTAATGCTGTGAAAGAATCTAAGTTGCAAAATTTGACAGCTCAATTTGAAACCATCACCATGCATGAATCTGAATGCTTTGATGAATTTTATGCTAGACTTTCTGACATTGTGAATACTAGCTTTAATCTTGGTGAACACAATCCTAATGCTAGAGTTGTTAAAAAGATACTTCGTTCTTTACCTAAGCGTTTTATCCCTAAAGTCACTGTGCTAAATTCCATAGGTAATTTAAATACGCTAAAATTGGAAGAACTTGTAGGAGATTTGCAAACTTATGAAATTGATATGTTCCCTAAAACTGCTAAATCTAAAGATAAGGGAATTGCACTTAAAGCCCAAGAGAGAAGGAGTGAGGGGTCGGCTAGAAAAAGGGTAGAGTCGTCTAGAAAGAAAGAGACTGACACGTCAGATTCTGAGTGTGATTTTAACCTAGATGATTTGGCTCTTTTTGCAAAAAAATTCAAGAGGATTCTCAAATTTAAGAAAAATGGCAATTTTAAAGATAAAAAGAAATTTGAGAAAAATAAGTTTGAAAAGAAAAATGAAAAAGACTCCAAAAATCCTCCTAAGAAAGAAAGTGAGAGATGTTTTGAGTGCGATGGTAGGGGTCATAGAGCATTTGAGTGTGCCAATCGTCTGAATAGAGAGAAAGGGAAAGCTGTCCTTAATGCTACCCTTAGTGACGACAGTGAGGTCGAGACGGTGGATTCAGGAGATGAGTCACCGCATGAGTGTAACTTCACCGCATTCATGGACAGTCAAGTGAGCACTCCTAGTTCTCTTCACGACGATGAAGATGATGCTTCACAGGGACACCTCGACAGTGAGATCGATGTGAGTGAGGGGGAGGATGACTCAAGTGAGAGAGAGAGTGATATTCAACGCGCCTACGCTGAGTTATATTCTGAGTCATTTAAAACTAAAAAACGTAACAAAGCGCTAGTTCTTAAGATCACCAGCTTAGAGGAAGATTTAAGAAAGGCGAGAGAAAGAGAGTCCTCCACCGTCACTGCCCAGAGAGAGAGAGAATCTGCATGTGTCGAGAAAGAGATTCTGTTTAGAGAGAGAGTGTTTTAGAGAAAGAGAGAGGGGAATTGACTAAACAAGTGGCTAGTCTTACGAGTCAGCTCCATTTCTCCGTGGAGACTCGGAAGAAACTTGAAGCCCTTATTGCCCAGCTGACTCATGATCTTGAGAAAGCACGGGAAGTGAAGGTACAAATCGAGGACAGATCTGGAAAGATGGGAAAGATGCTCCTCGGCCTCGCTTTAGGTTTTGGTGATTGGCAAGGAATTGGATATGATGGTGCCTCCACGTCCCAAATTGCACCTGGACCAGTTCCTGAGTTTACTACGAATCCTTATGGCCGTCGTCAAAACCTCGAAGGTGAGTTCGACCAAGAAAGGCAAACCAAGGTCCGCCTTTGACTGTACTCTTTTGTACTTATTGCAAAAGAAAAGGCCACCTTAGGGAGTCTTGCTATAGCATGGGTCGGACACGACGTACTATTGCTCCACCACGTCATACTGATGAGTTTTCTAGTCTGGGAGAGCGAGTTGAGTTCTTAGCTACCACGTCCCAGAGTTTAATGGAAGAATTCCGACGGATGTCTTTGCCGTTAGTGAATGCTCCTCACATTCCAGCTAAAACCAACAACAACAAAGGCAGACAAAAGGCCATCTCTGCATGGGTGCCTAAGAAAGATAAAAAGGCCTTTGTTGTTCATGTTGATCTCAAAGCACATAATACCTCACAGTGGTATTTTGATAGTGGGTGCTCCAGACACATGACAGGTGATGCCTCATTTTTTACGACTCTTGAGGACTATTAGGATGGCAGAGTCACCTTTGGAGATGGGAGCAAGTCTAGCATTGTAGGACGAGGTACTGTTGAGTTACCTGGATTTCCTAAGCTAGAAGAGGTTTTGTACGTCAAAGGTTTGAAAGCAAACCTTCTCAGCATTAGCCAACTGTGCGACGCTGACTTTGAAGTAAAGTTTGACCGGGATACTTGTAAAGTCTATAATCAAGTCGGTAAACTATTAGTGCAAGGGGTGAGGACCGAGGATAATTGCTATGGGACTGAGCCCACATCCTCACTTGTCTGTAACAGCACCACGATCACTCCTATGGATCTGTGGCACCAACGTCTAGGTCACGTGAACGTTAGTGTGACAACCCTGCTTTTTATATCTAATTCGGTTAGCTACGCCCAATTAAATTAAAGCGGAGCGTCAATATGTTGGCATTAGAAACATAATTTAAATAAACGCAGTAAAGTAAATATGTACACTCCCATACGTGTAACCAAATCACATCATAGTAAGTATAGGATCCACAAGTAATAGCAGTACTGAATATAAAATGCCCAAACATACGGGCCCAAAGATAAATTAGGTAAAGAGTGTAATATAAACCTCTCAACACTATCAAATCCCTAACAATGGGAAATCTCTGATACCACACTCTAAGGAAGAGTGACAAAATAGGATATGGACCAGCGTCCACCACTACAAGATCCTAAGAATAGATGCGAGGTCATCCAACTCCACGATCTACTGTCCAACGGGGCGAGGACCTGTATAATACATACATAGGAGAGGAGCAAGAAGCAAGATAGACGAACGTCAAAGCAAGAAAACAAGCTATAAGATTATAAGATGTACTTATAATGAAAGCACACTAGTCATTACTCGTCTCCAGTAATTAAATTGTTCAATTACCCAACCAATGTTCCTATGTCGGGACTGCCCAACCCAAACTAGAGTAACGTGTAGTCTCATATCGTATCTTAATTAATCATTATTAGTCTCATTTCAGTATTTAACATATAAAAATATTTCATTCAAGTATAATATCAAATGCATTGATTCGAGATATTATTTTAAGACACAAACATAATATCTCATACAAGTCATATCGGGTCACTATCGTTACCCGGGGAAACAAGTCGTAACACTAGGCCTACACACGAATATTTCCCAATATTACGTGGCAAGGGCAATCATACTAAGTCCTAAATCACATGGCGTTTCAAGGTCTTTCTATCTGACCCGCATTACAACCATGTGTCCGGTTCCGGTGGTTTATCTCCGACACGGCACTCGAGCGGAACCTAACCGGATCAATCACAAATAATCGCTTTCAACATGTGCCTACATCGACCGGAGGACTAGTCTAGTGTATACTCGACAATATACATGTAAAGCAATTTCACACTTATGTATATATACAATCGTGTCAAGTCTCTTACTTGAGTTATACAATAGTCATTATTTATAATATAACATAATTTACATCATTAATTTACTAATTCAACACCAAATCATTTCAAGGTTATATATCCCTAATAACCTTAAGTGTGTGATCAAGTTAGGATATTAGGCACAACACCATAATTATCTTACTAACAACATGAAAAATATTATCACTCTTATTTCAACAACATGCTGCCCAGAATTTAAAATGCAGATTCAAGGCTCTTCCAATCCGTTTTTGGGAAAACTTAAAACTACAAAGTTGTTCGGAACGTGATTTTCTATAAGGACACGCGAGCACGCTACCATATCCGGCCTAAAACAGACCCGAAACTAACATATAATATTCGCCCCTGTTTTCGACAACATTCTGCCCAGAATTTTAAAACGCCGATTTGAGGCTTTTTCGATCCGTTTTTGGGAAAACTTAAAACTACAAAGTTGTTCGGAACGTGATTTTCTATAAGGACTCGCGAGCACGCTACCGTAGGCTTCTTAAAACAGACCCGAAATTAACATATACAGTTCGGACCTGTTCGCGATAACTTTCTGCGCAGAATTTTAAAACGCATATTCGAGGATTTTTCGATCCGTTTTTGAAAAAACTTAAAACTACAAAGTTGTCCAGAATATGATTTTCTACCGGGCAACGCGGACGAAATATAAATTCTCGAAATTAAAATAGCTCAAAACAATTTTTAATAAGACGATTTACTCAATTTCATAGACTTCTCAAATTCAAGAGTTTGTTCAACAATTCAATCCCTATAATGCTGTTATCACATTTTAATCTATATGGAGGATGATCCTAATACATTGCATATCATTTTTAACATTAATTTCATATTAATTTAGGGATCCAAATACATGTTCATGTGAAATTTCATCATAGATACAAAATATACACATATAGGTTATTAACTTGCCTTGGATTGTATGAAGAAATTGAAATCCTCTTGAAATCTTCTTGAAATCCTCTTAGCTTCTTCTCTTCTTACTCTCTCTCTCTACCAAACCCTAGCCTCCATTTCAAATGAAAGAATGAAGACTTCTTCTCTTCCTTTCTATTTATACCTAGGGTTTGTTTATTTACAAAAATGCCATTGCGCCAAATTTAACCCTCTAGATCCTTTTACGCGTTAATTCGCTTCTAATATTTAAGTCGCACATTCGTATCTCAATTAATTCATTTTAAATTTTCATTTCCAAACATTTCGAATATATATACTGCCATAATTATTTTTCTTCAATTCGTTCAATTTTAATTCAATAAAAAAAATGCGGGGTATTACAGTTAGAGATCTTAATCGTTTAGCTAAAAAGGACCTAGTACGTGGCTTACCATCTCTTGGAAAGTCAACTTCGGCCGTTTGTGGACCCTGTCAGTTGGGAAAACAAATTCATAGTCCTCATAGGAAGTTACATTCCATTACCACCTCTCGTGTTCTTGAGTTGATTCACATGGATCTTATGGGTCCCACTCGTACTGAGAGTCTAGGTGGTAAGAGGTACATCCTCGTGATGGTAGATGATTTCTCCAGGTACTCCATTGTAGGTTTTCTGAGAGAGAAATCCGATGTTGTAGAATTTTTAACGACCAAGTACCGTGTCCTGCAAAATCAACACGGTGTCACTATTAATAGGATGCGTAGTGACAATGGCACTGAATTCACAGAAGCAAAGGTAGACCTTTACTCTGATAGCCTCGGGATTAAACATGAGTTTTCTGCTATGAGAACTCCTCAGCAAAATGGGATTATTGAGAGAAAGAATAGAACGATCCAAGAGATGGCTAGATCTATGCTTCTAGGTCGTAAAATTTCTAGGAGATTTTGGGCAGAGGCAGTGTCTACTGCATGCCACGCGATGAATAAGGTGTATTTGCATCCACACACACTTCAGACTCCTTATGAGTTGCGGACTGGCAAGAAGCCCAACCTGGCATATTTCCGTGTTTTTGGGAGTAAATAATACATCCTACCGGATAGAGAGCAATTAGGAAAGTTCGACTCCCGGAGCGACGAGGGAATATTTCTAGGATATTCATCGACTAGCAGAGCGTACCGGGTTTTTAACCTGAAGAGCTCTAAGGTTATGGAATCAATAAACGTCACCGTGCAAGATGACGAACCTTCGACAGTTATTGATCCTAACCTTCAGTGTGAGGATGAGGACTGTTCTAACAGTGATTTACCTGTTCCTCTCTCACACTCTGTGGACCCTACTCCTGTGTTAGGGGACACACCTGCTTGGGTTCGCAAGAGTCATGAACCGTCTGCCATTGTTGACGATCCCACTCTAGGGGTCAAGACTCGTGCTCAGCTAGAAAATGTTGTTAGCCATCTTTGCTACACGTCCAAAGTCGAGCCCAAGAACCATAAAGAAGCACTCAAGGATGAACATTGGATATCTGCTATGTAGGATGAGTTGCTTCAGTTTAAAAAGAATAATGTCTGGGAACTTGTCCCCCGGCCTAGTGAGACTAATGTGATAGGTACCCGGTGGATTTTCAAGAACAAAATGGATGAAAATGGTACCATAATCAGAAATAAGGCTAGGTTGGTCGCTCAAGGCTACACACAGATAGAGGGTGTAGACTTTGGGGAGACATTTGCTCCTGTTGCGAGGCTTGAGTCCGTCCGTCTTCTGCTCGCCATCTCATGTCATCTGCGCTTCAATTTATACCAGATGGATGTCAAGAGTGCCTTTCTGAATGGCATTCTACAGGAGGAGGTTTATGTGGAACAACCAAAAGGGTTTGAAGACCCTCAGCACCCATAGCACGTCTACTATCTTAGAAAATCCTTGTATGGTTTGAAGCAAGCACCCCGTGCTTGGTACGAGAGGCTTACTTCCTATCTCTTAGCTCGTGGCTTCAAGAGAGGGGGAGTAGATATGACGTTGTTCGTCAGGAGAGATGACGGTGCTATTTTGGTTGCCCAGGTCTATGTGGACGACATAGTCTTTGGATCCACATGCTCCCAGCATGCTCATCACTTTGAGGAGGAAATGAAAAGTGAGTTTGAGATGAGCATGGTTGGTGAGCTTACATTCTTCCTTGGACTCCAGGTTCGTCAGCTAGAGGATGGGATGTTCATCTCCCAATCCAAGTATGCTAGAGACCTAGTGAAGAAATTTGGTTTAGACTCCGCTAAGCATGCACGTACACCTATGAGTACCACTACCAAGCTTAGTAAGGACACTTCAGGCAAGGACGTAGAGCAAACCTTATATCGGAGTATGATAGGTAGTCTTCTCTACTTGACTGTCAGTTGTACCGACATCGCCTTTAGTGTTGGAGTCTGTGCGCGATATCAGGCATCCCCGAAAGAGTCACATTTACTTGCTCTAAAACGTATTATTAAATACGTGAGTGGGACTCTATCATATGGTATTTGGTATTCCTTTGATACCGATGACCGTTTGTCCGCCTATTCGGATGCCGATTGGGCTGGGGATGTAGATGGTTGTAGGAGCACTTCTGGTGGGTGTTTCTATTTTGGTTCTGCTCTTGTCTCCTGGCTGAGCAAGAAGAAAAATTCCATCTCTTTGTCCACTGCGGAGGCTGAGTACATAGCCGCCGGGAGTTGTTGCACACAACTCTTGTGGATGAAGCAAATGTTGGAGGATTATGGGATTTCACAAGACACCATGATAATTTCTTGTGATAACACGAGCGCGATACACATATCCCGTAATCCCGTCCAGCATTTGCGCACAAAACACATCAGGATACGTGAGCACTTTGTTCGTCAGTTAGTTGAGGAGAACACTGTATCCCTGAGTTTTGTTACTACCGACCGTCAGTTAGTAGACATTTTCACGAAACCTTTAGATGCCCTTAGATTTGAGAATCTTAGGAAGTCTTTGGGGATTTGCACAGTTGACTGAGAGGTTGGTCTATGTCTAGAATAGGATGCTTTCTCATGTTCATATCATATGCTTCCTATTGCTAGTCTGTTTTATATGTACCATTGCTTAGTTGTACAGCTTTTATTTATTCTTTTTGCTGTTTATATTTCTTTTGAAAAATACAAAAAGATTTTCCTTTAAGAAAAATTTTTAGAAAAGCACAAAAAGATTTTATTTTGATAAAAATTTTGAAAAAGACCAAAAAGATTTTTATTTTTATGCTTCTTTTATGGATGAGCATTTGAGGTAGCCAAGTCACAACTTCATTTCATTTATCCATGTGACTGTTTGATAGAGATTTGAGAGGCTACATCATTTCATTTATGTGCTTTACATTGGTTGGAGTCTTTGAGATGCAATTAGTGATATCTTCCTACATGTTTGACTCCTATATCCTTTATCGCACACATGCACGGCTATATTTGATTATTGCACTTGTCTATCTCATATTGGCTTGAGTGTTTCCATCTCAATCCTGTCTATACAATGTACAATATGCGATGAAACTTGACAAGATTGGAATGCATGTAAAAACCGTTTTGGTGAGATTGTGTGTTTTTGTATAACGGGGAGGGGCTGCGAAAGGTAATCATCTATCCTTTGCGCAAAAGCCACCGTTAAAAAGGACCTAAAAATGGAGGAATTTTAATATCCGAGGTCCAAAGAGGTTAAAAGAGCCCGAAAAAATTTAAAGGCAATAAAAAGCACTTCATGCCAAATATGGGCCACTTAGGTTTCACCATCAATTCTCCAAAGTTTGAGAATTTAGAATGCCTCTATTCAAAATTATATCTGAGGAAGTTTGGTTGGAGAATATAAACGGGTTTTCACTTCCTTGAAAGTCCTGAAAAAGCATAAAATCATTTTGGACGTTATTGGTGTGAAAATCACTTTGAGCTTTGATTTGTTGATTTGATTGAGTCAATATCTTATATTGTCATTATTTTACACCAAAGGAAGCATTTGAGTTCATTCGCTAGGAATATCCAATATTCATCGTGCACATATGTCATGTTTGTATGCATTGATTTTCCTATCGAATTTGATCACACCACTTCATTCACGCTATCATCGACTTGGTTGCTTTGTGTTCATTCATGGTGTGATTTTATCCTAGTGACACCCCGCACTTGCTTATTTGATTTATTTCTCTCATTTGTCTATTTTGGGACATCATTAAAAAGGGGGAGAATGAATATCTTATTATGGAGATTTGAAGAGTTTTGAAAGTTTGAGTTTGCTCATAAATTGGTATATATGTTTATCTCATTTCGAACTCGATATGTCACTTGGTATTTTGCTTTGTCTCATGTGTGTAGGTACTACATGGATTATCATTGGATTGCACACCCTGATGAGAAAAGTGTTGAGATTCCTGAAGAATTGAAGAGTAAACGCTGTAGTCTTATTCAATTGTATCTTTCCAGTTTTGGGTTCATGGAAGGGTAGATTTGTATAGGCATCATTTTTAGTTATTTGATAATTCGAATGTTTGTTTTTATGTATGTACCGGCATAGACATAGGGGGAAATTTGTAAGGACATTTTTGTCCATTATCAATGTATTATGTCGCACGCCGTTACACCGTTGAAGAAATTCAAGATTCAAGATTCAACGGATCCGAATATCAAAAGAAGAAGAGGAATCATAGTCTGACAGCCGGACCAATCCGCTGAAATAAAAGAACCGTTCCGGATAACCGGACCGGTCCGCCTAAAGACCCGGACCAATCCGCTTGTTTGTCAGAAGGCCAGTATACCCCGGACCGCAAGCGAACCGATGAAGCTCAAAATAAAAGAACCAATTCGGTCAACCGGACCGATCCGCCTTAAGGAAAAAGAACCGATCCGGTCAAATCGGACCGATCCGCCTAAGACCCGGACCGGTTCGCCTGGGATAATCTGAAGCAGATCATGTTCAGATCGTGGTTAGATTTTTATGGTTCCAGACTTGTTACTTAAACCCACTACGGGAAGTGGTTTTCTAAGAGTTATTCACACGATTTTCAGAGTACAGAAAGCCCTAAGTCTTCACCTATTGAGCATCTAGACTCTTGGTTTTTGATTCACACAAATTGCCAATCATTTGTGAATCTCTTTGCAACCCAGGAACGAAGCTTTGCTCTTGTTCAACCCTTGTGGAGAAGCCGTTTCTCTTCTCCATTGCAGCCCTCCTGGAAAGGGATATTTCCAGCCGCCGACTACAGAATCCGATACCTGAGGGTAATTCATAGTCACTTGTATTTTCATTGTAATCCGAAATTGTATAGCTACAATATTATAATGAAAATAAATGGTTTTGCCCCTTTGGGGGATTTTTCCTCAATTGCATGTGTTTGAATGTTCTTGCTTTGCTCATTATCGTATTCAATCACATATTGTTGCATGCTTAGGGTCTATTTGGGTTAAAAGGTGTTTAATATATAAGTTGCTCATTTGAACGCAAGCACACACGTTCTCAGGTTTAACTACCCAAAAATGCAAGATGTCTATAATACCCTCCCGGGATGCCAAATAGGCCTAAAAACGCTCCGAGACCCAAACTAAACCCCCGGGTACACTTTTCTGACTATCTCGACCCTTTCTAACACATTGGCGCACTCAAAACAACCATACGAGCAACTTATAATTTATTCACTTTAAATAATAATAATTTAGTCCTGACACGACACACGCGTGTCCCGACTTAAATTTCCATAATTGCCATTTTATTCACTCGTGACAATTTTTATAACATCAATCTTATATATTACTTTTATCATCTAGTAATATTCAACAATTTCAATAATTACTAACTCTTGTCACGCTAGTAAACATTTAAAATAAATTTTTGGATAAATATTAAATTAATATCTCAATTTCAATTAATAATTCCCCAAATTTAAAGTCCATAAAAATACGGGTTATTACAGAATTATGGAGATTTTTTTTTATAAATTTTAATAATAAGTATTTCCCATATGCAATTAGGAGCATGAAGAAGAGCAAATTTCTGGACTTAGAGCAGGGTTCGAAGTCAATTGATGAATATGGGCAGGAATTTACGAATTTATTAATGTTTGTACAGGAGGAGGTCAATACTGAGGCGAAAAAGATGGAATGTTTCATTAAAGGGATTATCTTGGTATATTTGGCAGATTGTGTTAGGAAATTCGACATACACTACTTACACTCAAGTGTTGGACGTCGCAATATTGTTATGGCAAGAGAAAGTTAATTACCAAAAGAAGTTGGGGAAGAGGCAAGAGTCAAATGGTCAAGGAAGAGAGAATAGGGGTCGCAATGACCAGGCATGGAAGAGACAATGAGTAAATCAGGAGCATCAGGGTAATAATGTTTAGCAGGGTCCTCAGGGGTAGGTACTGAAGGTTGAGCAAAATTCGGGTAGGCAATCCAGACCTTTTAGGGGTGCATGCTTTATTTGTGGAGAGGTAGGGCACCGAGCTTCTCGATGTTTGAAAAGGGTGGGCTAGCAAGGCCAAGGGTCTCAGGGATAGCAAGTCCAAGGCCTCTATCACCGACAACGCTAGGTGTACAGGGAGCGCCAGTAGCACCAGCACCGACCGCAGTGGGTAGGTGTTATTTGCTTCACCCTCGGACAGAGCAGATGCAACAAGAGCCAAAACGTGGATAGGAGGGTAGTGCGGTACGTATTATTTTCTTAGATACTTATATATATATATATATATATATATATTGTATTTTGATCGTGGTCGGATTGGGTGTATGGGCGCCTAATCATGGTACTTTATGGGTAAGCATATGTGAGCCTTATTTTATTTTGCGCGTTTACACTTCGTCGAATTTTGAGGAATAAATTCAAGTGCTAGTGGGGAACTATGTAACACCTCATAAATTTTAAATAATTTATTAATTAAAATAATTCAAAATTATGGAGAAATAGAAATTTTGGATTTAATAATTTTTAGGTAATTTAAAATGTTGGATTTTATTTAAGGAAAGTAGGATTTTAATCGGAATTAAACTCATAACTAAAATTGGATTTAATTTGGGCTTTATATAGTTTTTTGAGGGAACTGGGTCGCTCAGCTAGACCGAATCAATTCGGTCAGGGGGCGAATCGATTCGGCATTCAGATATGAGTAGTTTTGTGGTTTAATTAAAATTCTAATCCTAATCAAACTCTAATCATTTCTCAAATTAAACTAACTCGGGGCGAGACTTTTCTAATCACTTTTACACCAGAAGACTTCTCCAAAATTATTTCCTCTCATCTACAAACCCTAGCCCCAAATTTAATCAAGTATTTACCCAAGTTTTGAAGGCTTAATTAGTGTTTTCTCAAGTTTGCTCAAGAACAACTCTTCGTTGATTTTTCGAGAGGAACACAACCATCCAACCTGACTTTTCATCTGACTTTTCTATCAACCGTGGATAATGTATTATCTCTCTTTAGTATTATGCATTTTAAATGTTGCCTAAACGTTAATCTACATGCTTTTTCTTAAAATAAATTACCAACCATAATTAGGAAAAGTGAAAACTAATTTGGGACTGTTTTTTTATAAAAAATTCTTAATATGAATTAAAAATTGAAACCCTTGGGTGCGTAGGATAGAGGTTGGGATTTGGATATTATGGGTGTAGGTTCGCATTCAGAAATTTTATAGGTTTTATTTAAATGAAAACGGGGCGCGTACCAACACATAGAATTATGTAGATATGATTAAAATATTTTAGTATTGTGTGTTTCATAAACTCGCATATTGTTGAATGAAAAATTGGTAAATGGAATTAATTATGTTAAATACGACGATAAATTGATGAATTAAATTAAATTGTGATCTTATGGATAAATTGCATAATTGATGATCAATTGGATTGTGTGATTGAATTTTAATCACAATTGCCATTGCGGGGACAATGGGATTTTTGGGTAATATGATCTCACCTATATTTTTAGAATACTTTCTAGATATAGGACTAGTGGGTATACCTTAGTTGCGGTTAATACTTTCTAGGTATGTGACTAGTGAGTGTAGATTTGACAAATGGGATATTCCGGGGTGGGGCTGATTTTTATGTCATTCCATCGATTCGTTAGCCTAGGCGTGAGACTAGGAGGAGATTAATAATGAAAATTCTTCCTATAAAATAGGGTAGTACGTACTAGTATTTGGAGACCTTTAGGTATGAGACTAGGTTTAGGTTTTAGGATTTACGTTCTACGAAAGGGTGGGGCTAATAAAATAAAAATCATGAGAAATTGAGAATTAATGCCTACAATAATAAACGAGTATCAATCTGATTTTTATCTTGTGGAATAAATTTTAATATGTCTCATATCAGTCATGTACTAAGAATGATTACTTATTTAGTTACTCTCGGCGTAGTTTGGCGGCAGTGGTTGGCCACCCCATCGTCCATATTATGTGGGGTGTTACAATATCCAAGCCATACATACCCATTTCCACCATTATTGGGCAAAGCTATGAATTTTGGAGGTGTTGTTGGGGGATTTTTGGAGAAGAGGAAGATGGAAGATTCATGGACCTGGAAGAGGGTTTTTGATGGAGATTTCATGGAGGAAAGTTTGGTGGAGCTAGGAAACCTCTCTAAGGCCATCTTAGGAGGTGGGAGGTTGCCATCTTCTTAGATATTTCATCCTACCATTGTTGGAGCATCATTTGAGGCTAAAAACTCTACTCTTAGTATTAAGACTCTACTGCATATTAGTAGTCTCTTTGTTTAATTATAAGAGGATACATATGAATAAAATGATAGGTTACTAGTAAAATTTGGCATTTAACATTTTTATGGAATAAAAATGTTGCAAAATGTTATTTTGTTAAGAGTAAATTGTGAATGAATATTTCAAATTTTTCCTGAAATAAAGATTGGGATTTTATGAAATAAAATGTCCTTTAGGTCTTGAAAAGTATATTTTGCAAGTATTATATATTTCTAGAATGAAATGTATGTTTGACCCATTTAATAGAATTTTGGAGTTAAAATCCATGTTATCATGCATGTAATCTTCTAGGATTTTGATAATGAACATATAAGAAAGTTTAATGAAGGATTTTGTGGGTTTAAATATGAAATAAGGATATATATAAATTCTAGTCTTTAAAGTGTGTGAAAAAGATGTTGAAAGTGTAATAAGTGTGAGATTGTAAGACTATATGCGATAACAAAAGGAAATGATATTTATTATAAAATTAGTCTTTTAATGTAATCGAGTTTCTTTAATAAAGAAAGTGAAGAAATGTCCAACTTAGAAAAATGGTCAGAAAAGGTGTTGAATAAGTGTTAATTGTTTAAAACATTGAGAAATTGGTGTGTGTAGCATAATAGTATTTTTGGCAGATTAGCACTTATGAAATTGAAAGAAAATGACAAATTGGGAAACAAAATGAAAAAAATGGTAATTTTATGTAAAGTGAAACATTTTTATGAAATAAAAATATTGAAAAAGGTGTTACACAAATTGGTCCTAAATGAACATGATTTTGGAATAAAAGCAATGCTAAAATGTGAAGGACATGAAATGATGATTTTCAAAGTTTAACAAAAGTTGGGGTGAATCCTCGAGTTTTGGCTTCGGTCAGGTAAAGGGAAAGTGAAATAATGTCACCATTTCAAAATATTAAAACACATTAATAATAACTCAAATGATATCGCGATAATTAATGAGGAACTGAAACCCCGGGATGAAAGACCCAAAATCACCGGTCAGAGTATATGGTGGCGTCACCGGCGTGTGGAGCCCGTTAAAGTACGCGGATATTGGAATATTTTGAGAAAAACATAAAGGAGTATGGAACTTGTTAAGAAATGGGTTGTGTGGTAGAAATGTGTAAAGACAACCTAACTTGAATGGAATAGTTAATATTCCGGTAAAGGTTAAAGTGTACAAGAAACGTGTAAATCAATTAATGTACATAAAGTAAAGGAAATGTAAAGCATAATGGTTAAATGGGTCATTAAGCAACCTAAAAAGTTTAACTCATAATTAAGACAAGGTTGTGTTTGTGAAAGGTTTTCAAAGGTTAAATAACAATTTTCTATCACGGTGTTCTCGTGTGTTTAAAGGTTAATTTTTAATGAAAATACTAATGTGAACTCATTTAAATGAGAGGGGTAATTTCGATAAAGAAATGGTTTTTGGTTAGACAAAGTGTAGTTATTTCATGTATTTAACCGTGTGTGTTAAGTAAAGGAATAAATGTCGATCTAAGGAAGGAAAAATTCTTTTATGAGGTTAAGGTTAATTAATCGGGATAAATCACGCTTTTAGAAATAAAAACGGTTTCATGCATATATATATATATATATATATATATATATATATATATAATAAAGGAGGAGGGACTTTTTGTCCTCTCCAACTAATGGTTCAGATTACATCTTGAAGATTTGGTCTTTATCAACTGGTGGCTCAGATTAACTCTTACGATTTTGAATCCAACGGCTGTGAATGATTTCCATATTCAGAAGATTCTTTTGTCAAAAAGCTCATTTACACCATAGAGGACAAGGCTCGGGGTATTTACAGAGCACAAGGCTCGAGACTCTTTTATGTTGTTTGTACCCAGTCAGCTTCAGAATCTCTAACCAAACGTGTCTCTCTTTCTTTGAGATCCTCACTATTCATCCCATACTCACTCTCTCTCTTCCCCTATGCCTCTCTCACCTTCCACATCTTCAGATACTCACTATTCATCACAGGATTCTTCGTTCTACAAACAGAGGCTCGAGGTATTCATCCCATACTCACTCTCTCTCTCTTCCCCTCGGGTGCACTATTAAAACCGGCGCATTTGTTATTACTTCACAATCCAGTCAGTGTTTCACAAATCGGAGTATTAGTGAATTAGTTGGTGCTTCACAAGATTTGGTTGGCTGGGTTGTTACGGGTTAGAGAGAAAATCGGGTTATGTATGGGTTTGAGTGATGAGAGAGAGAAAGGTGTTGGGTGGTTTTGAGTATCAGACTAACAATCATATCTCCTAATCGGTTCAACTCAATATAGGCTTTGGCCGATTCCGATTACTCCGCTACCTAATCTTTTTCAAAGAAGAAGATTTGTCTATGGAAATCTTCAGGTCGGTGGAATTATTGGGTATTCACCTTTATGGTTACTGATGTGGGTGTAGTACCCGTATTGGGTCTAATTGTAGTTGTGGGTCATAGCAAAGGTGGACTTGATTGGGGCCGATATCCAAGAGTCCATTGGGAGTTCCATCGCTATCAAGATTCTTAGCTGTGGGGTTCTCCCTCTTTGGGCTGGTGTTATTGTCACAGCTTCTGATTAAATCAGGTATGCTACGGACTCCTCTTTTTTGCACCAACTAGCAGCAAAGCCAAGGCAATATCTCAACCATCGAATTTATATCAACAAAAAATCCAGTGTTTAATCAGGTATGCTATTATTTTAGGTGAAAGGAAAAAGGCTATGTTTGATTGATTGTATATATATTACTCTATAAGATTTTAGTTTATGGTTTTGGAATATATGAGTTGATTTATGTTTGGATGATACAAACCCACTATTGTTGAATAACTATTTAAATCTTTATTTTTTCTTTATTTTACAGTTTCCACGCGTTCAAGTTGCGCCGAGGATTGAACCTCCATACCATATCTAATGTTACTGTGAGCTTTAACTTTATTAGTTTCTATATCTCCTCAAAACTCATTTTTATTTTAGGGTTTATACTTTCTATTCTTTGGAATTTTTTAGAATTTTTGTTCAATGCTAACTGTCAAATGGTCGTGGAATTTTTATTTTTTACGTTTTGTTTTTCTTTGTTACAATTTTGTTCATTTCAGAGGTGCTTTGTTGGATGTGAATGTATTCCACTCTGCTTTGGTATAAAAAAAGAGGTGTGTGAGGCAATCATGGGTGAGAAAAATATGGGGCTCTGCTTTGGTGCAAAGAAACAAGACAACACAATGGAAGTACAATACATTTGGTAGCTCGGTAAAGAGGTTTTAGTTGTTAGTTGGGAGGTAAAAAACATGTAGGGTAGCCTAACCTCCTCACATGTTTTAGCTGTTAGTTGGAAGGTAAAAAACAGGTTCACTAATGTTTTAGTTGTTAGTATGTAGGATACTTATTAATTTTCTATTTATGAATTTCTTTTTTTATTTCTAATTTGTTTTTTTTATTAATGATCCCAACTTTTTTTAGTTCTTCATGCATATTGTTATGTATTATAGAGGAAGGAAAGAAAATAGACAAATAATGTTTGTTATGTGTAGATCCCAACTTTCAATTTGTGTCTGGCTTGACAATCTTGAGCCAAAACAGAGCATATTTGTGGTATATGGTTGGTGAGGATGGTACTTTTTTACCCGATATTAATATTTGTTATCTTAACTGTTATGCAACCACTAACTCAGTTAATTAACATGAAGATACAAAATTAATAATCAGTGTTTATTTTCCTTTAGATTGGGATTGAAATTCTTTTAAAGTAGATTCATATGTAGAACTAGACCGATTGCATTGTTTGCTTCTCATTTTTTTGAATTTTTATTGCTTAATCATGTATTCATTTGCTTTTTGTTAATGTAAATCTAATAATTCTGGATACTCGAGTTAGATACTCAATCAAATCATATCTAAGATGAGTTTTCTACGACGACATGGGTTTCGGACTTAATTTCGCGACCCGTACACGTGTCCGTGTGTCATTAGTACATTTTGACTAGAGACACCTTGATTTGGTGTGGTTTATTCAAAATGCACCAATGACACCTTGAAGCGGGTGTTCTTTGAATTTGCACAATATTTTTTATGTTTGAAGTGTAAACCCTCATAATATTTTTTGTTCCAACTATAAATTATTAGTTTGTAATTTGTACTAAACCTCTAATTGGTATCTCTTTATTATACTTGGCTTGCAATATAAATTATTAAGAGTTCAGAAATATAAACCTGTTCGTATAATGTTATCGTGCGAGTCTTATTTTATCAGACCCAATGCACCGTATTAAAATCATAATCATTGGATCAATATGTTAACCATGCCATCGACACGGTTACAGTATTTATATTTTCACTATTGGCGACACGTTTAAAATACAAAATATCACGGGAGCAAATTTATCACCGTGCCATCGGCACGGGTACACCCTAGTATATATATATATATATATATATAAAGGTAGTTACATCTGCACATTGACATAAGGTGTTCATTTCTTCTTTCTGCCGTTCGATTCTATATTACATTGTTGTATATATCCCACTGAACATTTGGCTCACACCTTCATCTTTATTACAGAAGGATGGATGCAGTTTTGTATTTTAAGAGCATTGCACAAGTAAGTATTCTTTTTATATTATGTTAGTAGTTTTGTATGCTTGGATTCTGAGGACGCATCCCACGGATCCCTCACGTAGTCTGATTTGAAATTGGAATCGCATGCTAAGCAAGTGAACCGTTAATTAAATAAAACTGGATTGGTAACATTATATAGGTTATTTCATTGCACTAAACACCTAACGATTGGGTCGGACGTGGTTGACCACAAGTAGTCCATAAATTTGGGTCGGGACGTTACAAATGGTATCAGAGCTCTAGGTTCAGGGTTCCTTTTGGGAGTGACATGGTGAGGTCGGTAGTGGATATTTTGTAGTCGATGTTGGTTTGGGCCAGTCAAGATTGTTTTGGTGATAATGTTGGTTCTTGTCCACGACGGTAAAATCAAGGAGATTAAGCACGACGAGTGAGTTAGTGCCAAGTGGCATACAATCAAGTTAATTATTATTAATCACTTTCGTGCTTCTGATTAGATATGTTGGTAATTTATGGGTGTCATTGGAAGTTGAAATAGTAACACTGTGGTTTTTAGTATGAGGCGCTTGTGTTTTAACCATTGAAGATCTAAAATCATTTGAGGTGTTATTAGAGTGTGATGACGCCATTGGGCGTTTGGCATGAATTGTTAAAGTTGACCGTGTAGATTAGTAATCAGGGTATCATGACTAAGAAATGGTGAATTGGGATTAGAATGCATATATCCCCTAGGTGCGGTACAGACGGGTGTTTGACACCTATAATGTAATTAGGAAAATCTGATCCTTGGGGTAATATCGTGATTCATGGATAGTTAATGAGCATGTGAAATTATGTGGGTCAATACTTGAGGATATGTACACCCAGTGTTAGTTGATAGGATGCCATCCTTATGGGTGAGTACCTCAGTGATTGTTGGTCGATAAATGTATCTCATAAGCTGTGATTAGAATTGTGGGCCATTTATGGCAAATGTGTCACATGTGTAATAGTGAAGAGTTGAAGTAACAGGGGAGTGAATCTTAGGTAGCCCTTTTGGGGGTAGCGTTGGAACGAATAATGCAAGATTTGATGAATAATATCTTTAGTGACATTAATAGTGTAGACCTAGAGATGTACTAGTTATACATAATTTCCTATGTAGACACCCCATTCTAGGACCCTCCCAAGTCACTCCTTAGGTCTCTAGCACCTCTCTAGTCAATGCAGAACCTAGGTCCTACTCCAAGTATCGACCTAGAGGCGGTCGGGCACTCCCAGGACCCGTTTGACTCTGGTCAACTCTATCCTCAAAGAGAAATATCAATGAATCCTCAAATGGATTTGAAATCCCTTGCCAACGATTTTCCCTATGCGTGAAACAACATAACGGTTTGGACGAACAAACCATTTTTCTACCGAAAACCCACCTGGAGGCCACCAGGCGCTCCCAGGCCCCGTTTTGACCCCATTTGACTTCATCATTAGAGAGAAAGATCAATGAATCCTTGAAGTTCTCTGAATCCCCTTTCCAACGGTTCTCCCCGCGCATGATTTGACATGATGGTTCAGACGAACAATCCATCGCCGTCTAAAAATTGGTTTGGAGACACCCGGGCGCTCCCGGACTCCATTTGACCAAAGTCAACTATTCAGCTCAATCGAGACTAAATTAATCATCTAAGGGCACTGAATACCCTTTCCAATAGTCTATCCTATGCGCGATTCCGACTTATGATACGGACAACGACCCGTTTTAGCCCGACAGGTCACCGAGCGCTTTCGGGCCCCGTTTGACTAAGGTCAACTCACCGAACCGAGCGAAGATCTTTGGAAGTCTAAGTACATATCCTAAACTTTCCAATGATCCGTCCCATACATGATTCTGACTTACGGTACGGACGAACGGTCCGTCGTTGTCTGATTATCTCCCGTCTAAAGGACCGATCGACACTTCCAAGCGATATTTGACCTAAAGTCAACTCTCAAACCTGGGAGCGGTCCAAGGAATTCTAAAGGTCTCTGAATTACCTTTACAACGGTACGTCCCATGCACGATTCAAATCAACAGACTGCGTTGACAACCTTTTTTCCAGAAGAATCAGCATAGGACTGCCAATCGGCAGGTCCTTTGACCTGCCTATCGGTAGCATGCCTAGGGCTGCCTGCCGATAGGCAGTGCAAGGACACAGCTGATCAGTACCCCCTTACCCTATAAATAGGGGGCCTCACCTCACTTAAAGGCACTCCAGAGATCCATCAGCATCAGTGATCTCAACATAATTCTCTTACAATCAACGAAGCTTCTCCATGTGAAAGTTCATTCAATCTCACATTCCCATTCTTTTCATACTCAATTTGGCCAAAAACCTCATCCTCTCTCATCCAACATTCAACTTACATTCAAGGGAGTTCATCCAAGATCAAAGATTAAGCTTCAAAGGATGTCTAATTCTCTTCCCTCTCAAACTTCTTTAATTTTCGCCTTAGTTACATAAATTTTCAATTTAGTTAGTTTTTACTTTAGATCATCATACGCATTAAATTACATTTTTATTAGTATATTGCACATAACTTATTTTCTATCATAAAAGCCAAACAATCAATAAAAGAGGGTCACGCCCATAAATTCCGACGAGAATCATCTTCACATTTTCTCAAAACTAAACATATATTTTACACACACACATAATAAAATCCCATTTGAATCTATGGGGTAAACCCCACCCTCGTGTTGCATACGAACTACGTGGACTTTGATGCTACGCAGGGATTTTGGGATAAAACTCGAGATTCGAGTCCTAATTTCCCTTTTTTTTTTCATATTTTCATTCCCTTTTCTTATATTATATTTGTTGTTCATATGTCGTGCCTCATATAACACATGTTATCGTTTTATCATAACGATCAACATTTCAATGAGCACACACATCATGTTTTCTAAATTTATATTTTGAGAACATTCCTACGGGTGACCTCACTCTATCCTTTCTATGATTGAGTTAAGTAAATCTAATCTCCATTTATATATACGTGCGCACACACTTCACAGAGAAATCAAGGAACATAACAAAATAAGCCCATGATAGACCGAAAGGGATGGAAGGGTGCCTAACACCTTCCCATTCTATAATTTAGCCCCCAAACCTTTGAATTATTTGTTTCGCACGCATTAGTCATCTTTGATGCCCCTCTCTCAAAGCGGCAACATATTATTTTTCTTATTTTGGGCAAAATAGGATGACGACTCTATCTTTACTTTATATTATCCCCCACACTAACGACAACCAAAGCGTACTTTTCTTGAGAAAGAAGGAAGCGCGGGTCCTGTGGGGGGAAATTTCCTTTTCGCCCCCGTCAGGGATGGCCACAGTGGCGACTCCGCTGGAGAATAGGACGACTTGTTTAGAGGGCTAGACTCTGTTTTCATGGGTATTTTCTGCTTGTGTGCCTATGCACCTACACGTATGTTCCCTTTTCCTCCCCTCCATTATTTCTTGTGTATGCACATCTCATGCTTATATCACACTCTTCACATACTTGTAGAAATTTCTCTGTGTACACCTCACACTACTCACACGTAGTATCACTTATATCCATATATGGAAGACACCACGTAGAATATTCATGTTTAAGTGTCACTATCACACACCTCCACCTATCACACTTGTAATATATCCATGTTCACTCACACGTATCACACACCACTTTTAGTTAACCCATGTGTAGATTCACATGCACACACTCACTTGTAAATATTCACGCACTCTCACATATCCATGCCTAGCATAATCTCCCTGTTTCATGCAAGATTTACTTGTACATTCTCCCTTAATAGTATAATGCTCATCATGCTGAATAAAATACTCCTTCCATAATAAATTAATCAAGAATAATGAATTTTGCACACTACATCACCAAGAGCATGTATACTGACCAAATTTTGTCCCGTAACAAGGGATGGCACTTCGTGATGGGCACTGGTCCGACAGGGCGCAGTTAGCCTAAGCGATTTGACTCCCACCTTCCATTGGCCAAGTACCTTTGACGTATATCTAACGGTTCCCCCGCATTGTACTATTTGACCGAAGTCATGACAGGAGGTATATAACAGGGAAATCGTTCACAAACATTGAGTATATTGAATTCGCTCTCACACGTACTATCCCCATGAGGTATATAGTAAGGCAATTCACGTACACTTAGGTATATAAAATGGCTTGTCCACACATACCGATTGCCCTCAAAAGCAAGACGTATATCATGGAATTCATGCCAAGAGGGGAATCCTACCGCTTAACCTAACAATTGCATACCTTCATATAGGCATCAAACCTAGAGCACTCATACTTAGTTTGCCAGTTACTACCCGAAACTCTTACGAAATGCTGGGTCGATATGCCGCTCAAATTTTTGCGCGATTTCATCTTTTTTCAAAATGAAATCCTGTCCGCGAGCCTGAAAACAACTCAAACCCTATTTTACATTTTTAAACCTAATTTTCCAGGCTCGGGTCCCATCCGACATTTCTTTTTTACATTTAGGAAAACCTAATACAAGTGAAAACAACAAAATATAATAATAATCATGCTGAGACCTTTCTCTTGTCTTTTTCCTCAAGTGTCAAAAACTTTGTTTCCTCTTTTACCAAAAACACTTCCTATACTTTTATCATAAGTGTCGAAAGACATCTTCCTTCATTTTGAAAAATACCCAAAAAAAATTTTCTTTTTCAAAAGCATTTTCCTCCTTTTTCAATAAAATGAGGGTTTTTCCCTTCATCTCTCTTCCAAAAAAATAAATTCAAATCTTTTTTCTCTCAGGTCGATCGCGTACCGATTCTTAGCCTTGCTCCCTATTGGCTACAGTCATCTATTCGATCATCCCGAAGCTCTGCCGCTTCTCTCGCTACTTCTTCCGAGTCTGAAATCCATCTTCCTCAGACCTACATGGAGAAAGATGATCCAGTGCCTGTTATGCAACCTGATTTGATGTCAGTTCTTGCCCGTCTCTGCCAAGATTTACAACCTTCAAATCGAGGTTCGTGAAATATAGAAAAACCGTGTCCCTATTCCCGAAGAGCCCAAGGTTCTCCTTTCCCATGCTATGGGTCTTCCCACACCAAAGCCAGTATGGGTCCCTAGAGAGTATCAATATGGTCCACGTATCTCTCCTGCTAATGGGCCACTGCCAACCCAACTCCATGTGCCGAATCTTGTCCAGCCAAGGGTTGTCCTACCAATACCCATCATTCCAAAAGAGGAAGATTTAAACAAGGTCAAAGAGGATCTTAAACTCTTAACCAAGAAGTTTGATCAAGTCCGAATCTTAGGGAACTACGTGGATTACACCCATATGTCTCCATACCCTAAGGCCAGGTTGCCAAAAAAGTTCAAGATGCCCAACATTGAGAAATTTGGAGGTAGCGGACCCCCGATTGTTCATCTTTGAAGATATCACCGAGACATGACTCTCCCAGGTTCCTTAGAGTAAATAATGGCCCAAATGTTTCAATAGACCCTCAAGGACAGCGCACTCCGTTGGTTCCTATCTTTCGAAGAATTCAAAATTCGCAGTGAGGAAGATGTCGCCCATGAGTTTATGTCACAGTACAAGTACAATGAAAATTTAGAGGTTACCCGCTGAGATTTGGAACTTATCAAGCAAAATCTAGGGGAAACTATCAGTAAATTCATACCCAGGTGGAGGGAAAAAATAGCCACCATGACTAACAGACCTACTGAAGAAGAACAAGTCAGTATCGTGAAGTAGAACTTCTTACCCCATGTCTGAGCGACGATGGAAGGACAGTACTACCCATATTTTCGAAACCTTCGAGAAGCAGGGGTCGAGATTGAATAAAGTCATGCTAAGCCAAAAGTTGATCTAAAAAGATGTCCAGAAAATTCACTCGAAGAAGGAATGACAAGCCTGCCAATACCGCAATTTCAACCATTAACAACATCTCACGACCTTCCACTTCCTGGGCGCCAGAAAACCTCCCCAACCCTGTCCAAAAATAATACACAGAGCTCCGTGCTCCCCTCTCCAAAGTTTACCAACCCTTGTTAATCTAAAACCTTATCAAACCATTTTATCCTCGTCCACTACCAAATCCACTTTCCAAAAACTTCAAACCAGATGCCCATGGTGATTTTCACCAAAGTACTGGCCATACCACTGACCAATGTTTCCATCTCCGTAATATAATTCAAGGTCTGATTAATCGAGGTATTATCGCCCGACCAACCAATCCTAAGCCAAACACTACCCATAATCCACTCCCAATCACACTAATGCCATCTTCCTAGAAGAAGACCCAGAATTTGACCTATCCACCCAGATTATACCTAGTAAATCACCCATTATACCCATATACTCTCCTAAACCTTTCAAAGTCTACCTATATTTTCTCCTACAACTTACCTATTTTGCCAACCAAGCTTTGTCACTACTCACTAGGGCATGCACTACCGTCCGTACTCATTCTGGAGGGATAAATATGGAGTTTCCAGCATTACTGAATCAACTTCTAGAGTTCGGGCTGAAATTGCCCTTCGAGATGGTTATTGACTATCATAAGTTTAGCATCCTGTGCATGGAAGCCCGAAAATGGGAATGGAATTAGACGATTTGGTGGTCCCCCTGATGAGGTCAGTTTAGATGATATCATCCAGATTATGGCAGATATATTTTGACAGACCGGAGAGGATTGCTATATCTCTGAGATACTCAAAGCCTTGAAGCTACAAGGTCGTCTAGTCCTTTCACTATTACATATCCCCGCTGAGTGTGAAGAATTGTATAAGGAGTTAGTTGAAGTGGTAGAATGTATCGACTTCTTAGGGAAAAAAAACATCATTGCCAACGGATGGGGGAACTAGTTTGAAAATTCAGATGAAGAGAAAAGCCCATAAAGTATTAACCTTGTAGTTAGTATATGTGGAATGATATTATTTGAAGAACTGCTAGGAGAGATCAATAAGGTGGCCGAGAAACCAGAAGTTGATAGAGAAACAGGGTTTATATTCTTCCATTCTTCTATAAACTATATGACAATATCTAGAAGGCACTACCAGATTCTAAATCCTCAATCAACAATCAATAAAGGGAAGGGTGTTGAGAAGCTCCCAATGCTAGAAATGACCATCGAAGGGAGTAAGATCCTTAACCTACTGAAGAAAACTCAAGCTAACATCACTTTGTGGGGATACTTCATGTCTTTCCAACTCCATCGAAATGCTTTGATCAAGTTACTCACTGGGTCCACAGTCCCTCCTTCCACCACGCCAGAAGAAGTAACAAACCTGGTTGGATACCTAACCTCTATAAGATTGCTCTCATTCTCTAAAGAAGAAATATCAAAGATTGGCCTAAACCACAATTATGCTCTCTATATCTTTATCGAGGTAATGGGGAAGACAGTTCCGTTCTTACTAGTCAATAATGGATCAACACTCAACGTCTGCCCGTTGAGAACCTTTAAGTACTTAGGATTGAAGAAAGCGAGCTCGCTCCTACTTCCGTCATAGTGTGTGCCTACGATAACACCCGTCGAGAAGTAATGGGTTCCATAAAACTTACAGTAATGGTTGAACCTATAAATCCAATCACCGAGTTCTAAGTTATTAATATACAATCTTTCTTCAACCTTCTACTTGGTCGACCATGGCTTCACAGTATCAAAGGGGACTCTTCCTCTCTCCATCAAAAATTGAAATTCTTCACCGAAGTGCGAATCACCAGCAATTTGGCGACGTTGATATCACAGGAAATACGAGCAGTAGCAATCTAATCTTGGAGATACAAAATGGGGCAAATGACATGCTTCTGTTTAATTTTTGAGCTGAACCTCTTCCACTCCCAATAGGGGACTATTTCAAAGACAGGGTCTTTCTGGAGCACAACCCTCACGGCAATGTCAACGTAATTCAAATGTTTAAGAACATGCACTTTATGCCTGGACTAGGGCTAGGGCAACAACAACAAGGAATATTGGAACCTATAGTCTTGAAGAATGCCTTTCCTCCACATCGCCTGGTTTATCAGCCATTATCAGAATAAGTTAAAATGCTTAGCCACCTCCTTTCCAAGCACTGGTCATCCAATGCCAGCACTATTTCAGCAGATTCCTTGAATGGAAGATTCCTTAGAGAAGGTGAAGACTTCCCCTTTTATGATTTTACTGAACCATGGTATGATCATAGAGACAAGAAGATGAAACTAGGGATGGATATTTTCTTCCAAGACGAGTACTCATGGGTCGAAAGCTCCCAAAATCATGTGCAACCATCAACTAAAAAGATTGCAATTATTGCCAAAAACTCCGAAGAAGGTGATCACGAGGATTCCTTTGATCTGCAAACACTAGGGCTGGCACTCTGCATGGTCCATCCAGATACCACATCATCAAACCCGTTCGTCCTAATTAGAGCTACTAACACACCTTTCCTTAACTAGAACTCTATACCAGTCCCGCGTGTAGATACACAACCCAATCCAGTTGTCCATACCATTTTCTCTTTTGTTATTTCTCCTTGTTCTGATATGATGTAATCGAGACCTCTTTTGATGAGGTTCTTAATGCTATTTTTCCCAATAATGAAATCAACGAGGGGTTTGAGTATCTTGTTGTGCCTTACATTAATTGTCTTGATTCTAATAAAACTTTTGATGATAATGATTTTTATAAATTAACAACTCTTAACTGATCTCAATAATGTTAAAAACAGATAACACAATCGCTTTCAAATTAATGAAGATGAAACTGTTGTTATTCATCTCGGTTCTAGTAGCCAACTGCGCAAGATTAGGATAGGGGCCACCCTTGATGAGAATGAGCGTGTGCAACTCAAATAAAAATTGAAAGAATTTATGGACATCTTCGCGTGGTACTATGACGACATGACCGATGTCAATCCCGAGATCGCTCAACATGAGATTCCTATGCTTCCAGAATGCAAGCTGGTCAAATAAAAACTGCGAAAGCCCCGCACCGAATGGTCACTCAAGGTTAAGGAAGAAGTAGTCAAGCACTTAAATGTACGCTTCATTAGGGTGATTGAATATCCCACGTTGCTAAACAACATCGTAGCTGTACCAAAATCCGAGGGGAAGTCCGCATGTGTGTAGACTACAGAGACTTAAATAAGGCTTCTCCAATAGTCAAGCCCTCAAATCATTCGTTGATGGTTTTGCCGAATATAATCAGATCAAGATACATGCCGATCATTAAGAAAAAACCGCATTCATCACCCCTTGGGGAACCTATTATTACACGGTCATGCCATTCGGGCTCAAGAATGCAGGGACTACCTACCAAAGGACTGGTACAATCATCTTACATGATCAGATATACAAATAGGTTCCTTAGGCGTTATTGTTATGACCTTAGACAAGCTCCTAGGAAGTTAAGAAATAAAGTTGCCTCGGTTCCCCAAACCCCCATGCGTCGTTTTACACCTACTTGGGTTAGGAAATCGGATTTAGTGGCTTTAGGAATTAAACTTCATGATTCTCGTTTGGGTGCACTTGATTCTTCCCATGCTAAATCTAAAGGATGATAGTGTTGCCTTGTTTATCATATGCTAGTTTGCTTCATGATATATTCATTGCTAGTATAATGACATGTGTATCATTTTGTATTATAGTTTTCATTTGTTTGAGTCCTATTGAAAAAATACAAAAAGATTTTATTTTTAAGAAATTTTTTGAAAAATCCAAAAAGATTTTTTTTTTGAGAAAACTTTTGAAAACACAAAAAGATTTTGCTTTTATTTGAGTCAAAATATGAAAAGGCAAAAAGATTTTTTGTTTTTGTTTTTGAGTTTACATGTTTGATGTGGCATATTGGTGTGCTTGGACCCCCCCCCCCCCATCGTTTCATTATCCATGTGGATAGGACATTTGGTCATTATTATCGATGCTTAGAATGATCTTAATCATTGTTTATATGGGGTTGTTTCGAAGTTGATATGCATTTTGATTCGACTTTGTATATATGCCAACATTGCACACATGCACGAGTTTATGTGGATGGTTGACGTCTCTTGCATATTTGAATTTGGTGAGGCATTGTTATCTCAATCTTGTCATCTATGCATAAGTAAACTTAAGGAGAAGTGTGCATGTAAGAATCGTTTACCGTGAGGATTTTAATTGATTACTAATTTAAAACCTGATGAGTGATTCACAAGAAAGGGTTGCGGGAGTTCAAAATTAACTCGTCGTGAAAGCCACCATTTAAAAGAGCCGAAAAGAAAAAGAAATATGCTATGAAAAGGGCCAATAAGATTTTCTCTAAGTTGAGAATGCTAGAAACCTCAAAAGAACTTGAAAAAGTGTGTTTATGAGGGAGTTTGGTTGGAAAAAATTTAAATGGGTTTGCACAACAAATCCTAATGTTGAAACATTGCAATTTGATGCTATTGTTTGTAGAATCGTCAAAATTCTGGATTTGTGTGCATGTAGTATGTTTAGTTCATTAAGCTCACACTTTAATTGTCATATGGCTATGATAAAGTTTGATAATTTATAACTATCAATTAGAGCTTCTTGATCGTTTCGATGTGTTGGAATTGTGACTCATTTGTTGTAGTTTCACGCCCATACATTCCATATCCATGTTTGAGCACATCGATACTATGTTTGCATGTAACTCGCATTGTTAGTTTTATGCATTTTTGCATTTTGTGTTAAAAGCCTACTGTTTTAGCAATGTTTTGTTGCTGTTAGGTCCTTCTACTGATTTTTTCTGGAAATTTTTTCATTGGGAAACAATATAATATATTTTTGGGAATCTGTGAAAGTTTGGCATGTCGCGCGATCTTGTTCGAACGACATTACTATGTCGCACGAAGTCTCGTTTGAGGGACTCCCTCATCTTGTTTGAGCGACGTCCCTGGCTCGTTCGAACGACAGCCTGAATCTTGCTTCTGATTAGTTTGCAGTAAACTGGTTTACTTTGGTATATTTTTTGGTACTGCTAGAAGTTTTCTGGACTGACTAGTTTATATGCAGGTTTTATTGTTTCATATTGATATTTTGCATATAGTCCATTTATCACACCTGATTTGATTGCTATATTCTTTGTGTGATTCATTTGGTTTACTATCTACTGATTTGTCATTTATTGATCATATATAGCTAGTTATTTCATGATTATTTAGCGATTTCAAATTGATTCAAATTGATATATTCTTATGCTAGATACTTATTGATTGGTTTATCTTTTCATCGGATTGTCTATTCGAGACAAAAAGAGGGAGAGATGTTTGTGATGTAGGGATATTTGGGCATGTTTTGGATTACATATTTTAAAAATTGGTATTATAAATCGGTAGTTTAAATTTGGTATCATTTTGTTGCTCAATTGTTTAACAAATGATTTTTCAGAATTTATTCATATTGGTTTCTATTGTCGTTTGGTATCATTTGGATACATATATTGGTTTCATTTGTTCCTCCATACTTAATTGGATATTTGTTTGTCTATTTCATGTGTGTAGGTATGCTTCAGCGGTTATAGATTTCAAGTCTACATCACATTCAGATAGTTCATACTTTTCGGTGCTACATATACAAGTCCGTGTCCTGTATTTTTTATTTTAGGTTTATAGGATAGGATTTAGGCGTCATACGGCTTGACGACCCGACTTAGGCATTTCACTGGTTTAGTTTTGTCCCAGAATAGTCAAAGGGGGAGATTTGTAAGGATATAAATTTCCAATTGAGTCCATGTATTGTTTTGACTTAATTCCGTGAACAAAACTGTGTTTGTAATATGTCAAAGGGAGATTTTATTTTCTCATGATCCCACTTGGTCTATGACGTATTGGAATAAATTGAAGACGTTGTGTCAAAGAATTAATCATGCCGAAGTTTAATTGGTGCAAGTATATTCGTCTTCAAAGTTAATTTCATTCCGAGATCACACAGGTATGAATGCGTATAATTAATGCTGCTCGAAATTATTTTTATAAAAGATAAGCATGTAATTTTTATAAAGAAAATATTTTAAAATGTTTTTAAAGTGTTTGAAGTGGTTTACACTACGTTTTATTCTGAAAAACTCGAAATAGAGTTTGACTTATTTGGATCTCTTTTAGAAGGGACATTTTAAACAAAAAGTCAAAAAGTCAAACTGACCGGACTATCGTTCGAACGACATCTGTCCTTCGTTCGATCGAGATGCTCATGTCGCGCGAATGACGTGGCTTTCTCGTTCGAGTGACACTGTGTTCGAGGAGGTTTAATTTCTATTTAAAGTGTGTTTTCGTCAGAATTTAAAGTGTGTGCATTTTGGAAAAAACAGTTTACGATCCAATACGACTTTTGCACATGTTTTCTAAGGTTTAAAAAGCATAAATACATCCTTAGAGTTTGCAAAGATCCGAGTTATCATTCTTATATGTTTACGTGATCTTGCTGCACCAAGAAGGGTTGTTCTACAATTAAACATCAGGGTTTTGCGGTGAAGAAAAAAGAAGGACTTCTTGTTCGACATCGTAGACGTATCAAAGCCATTCGGTGGACACTGAGACATACGTGGACGCGTGTGTTATGGACAGGTATCGTGGAAGACGGAATTTCTGTGTGGGCGCTATTTAAGAATGATAGAATATCATAAGGAGCGTCAAGACCCCTGGGGATCGAGTCATTGAGTAAGGCTAATTCGTCTTTGTAAAACCTTTGTTCATAGTGATTGTCTAGCTTGGTCCGTCCGAGGTTGTTTTCCCATTTTAGATTTTTTCCTCGTACATCCGGTGTTGTGAGTATTCTTTACTTTACTTTATTTTCTTTAATCACTAGATGCATGTTTATGATTAATCAAGATAAAATTGGTTTAAAGTAAGAATTGGGTTTTCACAACTTGGTTTGGTGCACATTAAAAGTTGGGTAATTTTTGGTAATAAATTGGTTTGATTTGAAACACACACATAAGGGACACCCACCCCACGTTTCCACAAGTGGCATAAAGAAAAACGTGTCAAAGATAATGTATTGAGACATCCTGCAGATTATAGTGCATGGAAGGATTTTGATGAGGAACACAAGTGGTTTTCTCAATACCGTCATAATTTAAGGCTTGTCCTAGCAAGTGATGGTTTCAACCCCTTTGGTAACATGCACAACTCAGTTTCATGTGGCTAGTAATATTCATGCGATATAATTTATCGCTTTGGTAATGTATGAAAAAGTCATTTTTTATGATGCCGTTACTTATTCTAGGACCTCTGGAACCAGGTAAGGATATGGATGTGTATTTACAACCATTAATTGATGAGTTGAATGAGTTATGGGAAGATAGTGTAGAAACATATGATGCATCCACCAAAATGAATTTTCAGATGCATGCGACAATTTTTTGGATTATAAATTACTTTCCAGCATATATTAATTTTTCTGGTTAGAGCACTAAGGGTTATATGGCTTGTCCTACATGTAACAAAGACACTTCTTCAAAAAGAATATGAAGTAAGATATATGATATAGACCATCGTCGATATCTAGATCCCAACCATATATGGAGGAATAGTAGAAAATTTGATGGTAAACAAGAGCTCCGGTTAAGCCCATGGACTTAAATGGGGAAAATTTGTTGCGATAATTGAATAATGTCAATGATTATAGATCGGGGAAACATTCGGGTAATAAAAAGAGGAAAGGTACACCTAAAGACCTAAACTGGACAAAAAAAAGCATTTTTTTGAATTACTATATTGGAAAACATTAAATCTTTGACATAACCTTGATGTCTTGCATATTGAAAAAATATTTGTGAGAGTTTGTTGGGAACTTTATTAAATACTAAGGGGAAAACAAAAGACACATATAAGGCAAGGTAAAATTTGGAGGATATGAAGATAACGAAGAAATTACGTTTGAAGCGAAATGAGGATACATATATAATGCCACCTGAATGTTGTACTTAGTAAATTAGAGAAATAACGTTTTTGTGAGTTCTTAAAATCAGTGAAGTTTCCAGATGCATATGCTTTGAATATCTCACGGTGTGTGAATGTTGGTGATGGGGGTTAAAAAGCCACGATTGTCATGTTTTATTACAACGATTATTTCCCATTGGGACTCCTTGATATTTGCGCAAGGAAGTATACAGTGGAATAGTTGAGTTGGGGAATTTTTTCAAAGATTTGTGTTGTAAAACACTGGATGTAGAAGAATTGATAAGGTTGAAGAAAGACATTTCCGTGATTTTTTGCAAACTAGAAATGATTTATCCACCGACTTTTTTTGATATAATGTTCCACTTAGCTATTTATTTTCCATGAAAGGCTATGCTTGGAGGACCGGTGCAATATAGGTGGATGTATCCTATTGAAAGGTATGTTAATATACTCATTGTCATATTTTTAGGGTTATTTCGACATAGCCCCCACTTTTTAAGTCAAACATGATATAAAAAAGTGGAGGTTAAGTCAAAATACTTATTTTTATGTATAGTTTATATATTTAACATGAGGTAATTTTTATCATTGTAAATGCTAATAGGCACCTGGGCACATTAAAGGGTTACATGCGTAATAAAGCTCGATCGAAAGGTTCTTTAGCGGAAGCCTACATCATTAATGGATGTTTGACATTTTTCTCAATGTACTTTGACGGGATTGAAACTAAACTCAACTGCCTAAAAAGAAATTATTACGGGGGAGGAGCAGGAGGATGGATTGGATGTATTATCTCAAAAGGTACACCCTTTTGGGCATGTACTTATGACTTTCTCACAGCGAATGAGACGGAAATGATGAGGTGGTATACGTTGAATAATTGTGAGAAAATGGCTCCATATATAGAGTAAGTTAATAACTAGGAAGTAATCTTGATAAATGTTAATTTTGCAACTACTGCAAAGCTTATTGTTATAATTATTACCATTGTTAGTGAGCATATGGAGGAGTTGAAGAAAGAAATCCCTTTGAATTTAGAAGGGAGAAGTCAAAATAATTTCCCTAGCTAGTTTGAAGAACATGTAAGTTTAAGCAAAGTTATCATAACATAATATTAATGTATAAATTTAATTATTTTTTAAGTAATATAATTTCTCTAACTTATATCATTAAAATTTTGTCTTTCACAGATGAAAAAGTTGTAAGGTCAGAAGTCTTTAGAATGTACTGGCCTTAATTGATCTAACTTATATCCATGTTGTTGAATCTATCTTTAATCTTTTAGATTGTAATTATCATTGAATTCCATGTTATTAATTTTCTCGTATCATTGATTTCATTGAATAGATCATAGGCCCATTACCAATAACCGAATTTGGAATACATGTCTACTAGTGTAGTTCCAACAATGGTATCAAAATTCACCTCAATTTTAACAATGAAACCATGAACTTGCCTACCAAATCCAAAATACTTAAGATCCGAACACACAAAAAGAACAGAAATCAACATTACCGAATTTGATTCTTCAAATGATGATCTCCTAAACTCATTGAACACATCCACCGCCACACGAGGAGTCTCATTATAGACTAGAAGCATAATGATGCCTCATCATAGACTAGCAGCATAATAATGCATCATTTGTTCTAATTCATTTTGATTTGAAAGTTTATAATAAATTATGTTTGACCTCAAATGTGTTGTCTATATACATAAAACATACATAAAAAAGTCTTGAAAAATGTCTTGAACAGTTAGTTGGTTAATAGCAACATAATAATGGTTAATAGCCTGATAATAATGCCTTTTTATAGACCAGGGGCAATTATACCTGAGTGTGGTCAATAGTAGCATAAAAAAGGTGATATGAGTAAATTTTTTAGATTTGAATAGAATTGGATTGCTCAAGTGACATTTCCTTCAAAACTACTTGGCCTTTTGCATCTTTGAGTTTAGGAGATAAATTCCCCAAAACTGACTCATTACATACAAGTTTAGGAGATATTTGACATTGATTGGATGATCATGCGAAGGAGTGTTTAGAAGAGTTAATGAAAGGGAAAGTATGAGTCAAGAGAGGAAGATTCGTCAAGTGTATAAAACACATGGATCAGTAGAGGAGGCTTGAGAAAATGTCCCTATTGGTATGACCAAGGATAATTAGCTTAGTCTATGCGATCTTTATGGAAGTCCAAGATATCAGGTTTGAACTACTGTTAATCTTGTTGATATGCCCAAGTGTAGCCTCATCTTTAACAAGCCTAATTTCATCCTAGTCGACCTTACTCATTTGTTAAGGTGAATAGACATGGCCCCCTTGGGGGTCCAGCCTTAATAGTATCGTCCTTGTACCAAAATTTTGGGCTAAAACTAGTCAATTGGCCCATGTGCATTGATTATGCATAAATTCTTCCAATTTATCCCCTTAATTTAGAGGCCTTTAGAACCTTGTACGATGTAAAATGCGTTAATTTATCTCATATCTTTGCTACTGACCTTTCCTATATAGTGCATCGAGTTTTGTGTATTCTTCATGCTTTTTACAGGTATTTTATACAAGTGAAAAGAAGAGGAAACTCAAAATCGAGAAACCAACGAAGAAAGAAAGGAAGAAAAGTCAAATGACAAAATAGTAACTTTACATCTGGAGTTCGAACGAGGAATAAAATGAAAGTTGAAGACATTGACTCTACAAGTACGTAGGAAGAAATGGAATCCAAATCCGAGTCCCGGATCAGAAGTTGTGAAGCTTCAAAGTTGAGAGAAAATCAAGATCAAAGAAGAAAATAACAAATTTCAGAACCAGACCGGACTGGTCATTGCCAAAACCGAACCAATCCGGAGTATATCTAGACTCTAAATAAAATTCACCATCGAACCGAACTGGATAAAGAAAAAATTGAACAGGTCCGATGCTCGAGAATCTCTGCATAAAATTGAAGACCGGACTGATCCGCATAAAAGGGAAAACGAACCGATCCGACTTATACCAAACTGAACCGAAAGACCATGCCGGACCAGTTCGAATGCAATTTTTCTAATTTTTCTTTTGGAGATTGAGAGTTTATCTTGCTCAAACTCTTGTAATTTTCATAGGGTATTTATTTTAGCTTGATACCAGAATTTTGAGAGTTCTCTTTTTGCAAGTTTTAGAGAGCTTTTGCACCCAAGAACCCTAGGTTTTATGATTTTGCAACATTTATTCAAGATTCAAGCTTTAATTCTAGAATATATTCATTGCAAGTATTATTTATTTCCCGCTTTTAATTGATTTCATAGTTTAGCTTGATTAGTCATTAAATTTTAGGTTGCAAATCTTATTGCCAAATTTCATCTCAAATTCTCACGTAGTTAGGAATTCCTCCAATATTGCTTTTGTGTTCATGCATAGTTTAATTATGTCCAGCTAAGTTTTTAAGGGTTGGGATGCATGAACCTAACCCGATGTATTTTACATGTAGAGAACATAAATTTTGAATTAAATTTTGATGGAATTGTATAGTGTAGTAACCACAATCATTGTAGGTCTTTTAACCTCGTTTGTCCAATGTAATCGGGTTGTTTAAGGATGCGATATGCGTGTTAGCTATTCAACACCGATTTATTCTTACCTTTGATTACGTATGATGCGGCTAGTACCCTCATATATGTAATACTTAGGATTAATAAATATGGGTTCAATCAACTTTCTAATTCAAAAGCTAGTATACTATCCGGTAAATGTACTAGGGTGTGGGGGATTGTATCCTAACCTGTCTTTCCCTTATTCATATTTACTTCACTGGAATGGTTTATTTCTGTGCATGTAACTTAGTTCGTAGTTTAAATTTCATTTGCGTTTAGTTAGTAGTCATTCAGTTCACAGTTAATCATCTTTTTATTTTCTTTTCGAGAATCAATTTAGGGTTAGTCTTCTATTCCTACATCGTCACGAATTTTTGTCCTAGTTCCCTGTGGAGACGATCCCAACTTATTGGATTATTACTTACGAGATAGGCTTACACTTGAGCCTTTATTAGAATGCACTTTACACACATTTGTGGTTGCGTAAAGTTTTTGGCACCATTGCTGGGGAACCTTAGGTAGACTATAGGTTAGTCGAATTAATCCCAAACTCGATTCCTAAATTTAAAAATAAAAAAAATTCAGATAATAAAAAGGCCAAAAAAAAATTCTCATCTCTCAAAATCACTTACATGCAAAATCCTGCACAGATACCTCAAAATACTCCAACTAGAATTCACGAAAATCCCATTGCTGAGTACGATCCTGATAGCCCCCTTACCCCTCCTCGCGTTCTGCAGTTTTGGGTTCCACCTCCCACACCGTCGAATTCTGTCACTAGTCACACTTTGAGTCACATGTCTAGGGCACTGAGTGAGGACTTTGAGTCTATGGGAGAGAGTGTGATGTCAGACCATGCAAGTTTCGATACGGGAGAGGGAGATTTACCTTATCGTCCCATGAAAGAACTTTTATTTCCCGAGCGAACTGTCACCCCTGGATGCATTCTACTCCCGTACAATGCAGGAAAATTCCACTTTCATAATGGGATGATACAGATTCTTCCAACGTTCCACGACTTGGATTCGGAGAAACCATAAGTCTATATTCGCGAGTTTGAAGAGGCGTGCGAATTCTGCAGTGCTTAATCCTGCACGCTGGATGTCGCTTGCCTATAGCTTTTCCATTTTTCCTTAAAGGATATATCTAAGACTTGGCTGTGGTATTTACCCTGAACTCCATTATATCTTGGAAGGGTATGCAATCCAAGTTTCTCTCTAAGTTCTTTCCATAACATAAGACCAACTCTGTCAAGGCTCAAATTCAAGCTTTTCACCAACAGGATAATGAGTCATTTGATAAATGTTGGGAATGCTTCCAAGAGTTGGTTAATGCCTACCCACATCATGGATTTGAAAAACATAACTTTATCTCTTTCTTCCATCAAGGGATTACCACAGTGTCTAAAAAACTTGTTCAAACAATGTGTGAAAGATCATTTTGGGAATTAGATGCGAGTGATGCTGAGGCCCCTCATAAGTACGTCACCGAGACTACTCAAGCATGGGATATATCCGATCCTAATGGCCAAAACTAACCTCAACAAGTGTTCACCACTCATGCTGCGTACGGTCTATACTAATTGGACAATGATACCTTAATAGACCTTCGACTTGATCAGTTTGAGAAGAGTATGCAAGACATACTTGAGGTCCGACTAAGAGAAACTATCGGATCCACATGTGCTGTGAAAGAAATGGTGTGCGACATTTGTGAGGCGGACCATTCAACAAAGGAATGTCCTACGATACCCACCTCAAGGCCATGTTTACCGAGCAAGTGGAAGCAATAGGGGAGTTTAAGGGAAATTTTAACGCCCATCATGGGAATGCATACTACCCTTCGTGGAGGAACTATCTTGGTTTCAGCAAGGGCAATAAGAAGTTGTGTTGAATCCTACTTCACATGCTGCCCTACCTCCACCCCCTCCTTAATTTCAACAAACGCCACCTATTCATCCCCATATGCCAGCACCACTTCCCGCACCATACATCACCCTACCGAGGAGGACTCTTGAGGATAATTTAAATCAATTAATCCAATATCAAAATGCAACTAATGCTAAGTTCGAGCGTATGTTCACTGAAATGCATACTAGCATATCTAGGTTGCAATCCTCATTAAATGTCCAAGAGAAGGGAAAGTTTCCAGCTCAAGGACAAATACCTCCCTGAGGTCAAGACAATATTAGCTCGACATCTTTCGATCAACAAGAGCAATGTCAAGCCGTTACGACTCTACGTAGTGGGAGAGTCGTTGATTTATCACCTCCCCCACATAAGGAACCAAAAGACAAGGAGGTTTCGCTCGGCACTAAAGAGGCCAAAGATGCCCCCTTGAATGAGAGTGAAAATAACGACGCCTGCGAACCCGAAGTTGAAGTGAAACCTCCCACCGCCGCCCCATTCCCTCAATGATTGGTCCCACCACAAAAGGGAGCCTCCTGTGCTGAAGTGCTAGATGTTCTTAAGCAAGTGAAGCTAAATTTTCCATTCTTGGATGCCATCCAGCAAATTCCCACCTATGCTAATGTCATTAAAGATCTTCTAACTCTGAAAAGACGGATAAAGGTGAAGAAGAATGTCTTCCTAGCACATAATGTGAGCTCCGTTCTACTTAACGACCTTCCACCCAAGTTTAAAGATTCGGGCGCATCAATAATTTCATGTGTTATAGGAGAGAGTCGAATTGAGAAAGCCTGGATGGATTTAGGTGAAAGTGTGAATATCCTTCCACACTCCATTTATAGGCAACTTGATTTGGGTGACCTTAAACCCACACGAATCACTCTTCAATTAATAGATTGCATAGTGATGGTGCCTCGAGGAATTATTGAGGACATGATACTCCAAATGGACACATTATACTCCCCGATAGACTTTGTCATTTGGGACACGGAGCCCTCCATCCATTCTAGCAACCATGTTCCCATCATTCTAGGCTACCCATTCTTAGCCACGACCAATGCTTTAATCAATACATGCAATGGTCAAATGCATCTCACTTTTGGAAACATGACCCTCGAGACAAACATCTTCAATGTTGCTAAACAAGTGGGTGAGAAAGATGAAATCCATATGGTCGACCTCATAGATGAGGTAGTAGATAAGCACATCGAGAGAACCATGGGAGGGGAGGTGTTAGAAGCATGTCTAGTGAGAGGTGTCGAGAATGAGATTCCATACATTGAATTTGAGCGAGAGGTTAAGGAGTCAAAAGCCATATTAGACGAGGGAGTGTTGATAGAGGAGTTAAAGAGATGTCTAATGGCTTTATAGATTTGAGGATCTACCCCTAAGGGAGTCATGCTTGATTCCCTCTGAAGATAAATTTCCTACCCTCGAGTTGAAAAAACTACCCTCAAATGTGAAATATGCTTTTCTAAGAGAGGATGAGACATTTCCTGTTGTTGTCTCCTCTAGCCTAGATAAAGAGCAAGAGGGTAAGCTACTGGAAATTTTGAGGAAGCACAGGGGTGATTTTGGTTGGTCTATAGCAGATTTGAAGGATATAAGTCCCTTGACTTGTACCCACAAAATCCACCTCGAGGAGGACGTGAAGCCCTCGAGGGAAATGCAAAGACGAATAAACCTAACCATGAAAGTAGTTGTTAGAGAGGAGATTATAAAGTTGTTAGATTTCGGGACTATCTACCCTATCTCGAATAGAAAATGGGTGAGTCCAATCCAAGTCGTCCTGAAGAAGTCGAGAATGACGATGGTAAAAAATGCTAAGGGAGAATTAATTCCTCAACGCACTACCACCGGGTGGCGTGTTTGCATTAATTATCGAAAACTCAATGCCGGAATGAAAAAAGATCACTTTACCTTACCATTCATCAACCAAATGCTCGAACGCGTAGCGGCCACCCGTATTATTGATTCCTTGATGGTTATTCCAGATATAACCAAATTTAGGTAGATATACGTGGTCAAGAAAATATGACTTTTACATGTCCATTTGGCACGTTTGCCTACAAACGGATGCCTTTTGGATTGTGTAATTCACCCCCGAACTTTCAACTATGCATGCTAAGTCTCTTTAGCGACATGGTCGAGAGAGGACATAAGGTTTTCATGGACTATTTTAGCGTTTTTGGTCCCTCTTTTGACCAATGTTTAGCGAATCTTGAGAAAGTTTTTTCCCAGTGTGTGGAGAAGAACTTAATCCTAAATTGGGAAAAATGCCACTTCATGGTTATCGAGGGCATAGTTCTAGGCCACATAGTTTCATCTAAAGGAATAGAAGTTGACCGAATGAAAATAGATGTCATATCCGAGCTACCCCACCTAAATCACTAAGGGATGTGCGCTCCTTCTTGGGCCATTCAGGATTTTATAAATGGTTTATTAAGGATTTTAGCGCCATCGCTAGACCCTTGAGTAACCTCCTTATGAAGGATTCCCCCTTTGAGTGGAATGACGCATGCCAAGAGGCTTTCGATAAATTGAAAAGCATGCTGATTTCTTCTCCCATCATGCAAGCTCCTAATTGGACCCTACCATTCGAGCTCATGTGTGATGCGAGTGATTATGAAATTGGGACTGTTTCGGGGCAAAGAAAGGACAAGAAAACTCATGTCATCTATTACGCTAGCAGGACATTAACCAGGCCAGAACTTAACTACTCCACCACGAAGAAAGAGTTTCTACTTGTTGTTTTTGATATGGACAAATTCTGCTCATACCTTGTTGGGTTGCCCATTACATGCTTTACTGACCATGCAACACTTAAATATCTCCTTACTAAGAAAGATGCGAAGTCGCGCCTCATAAGGTGGATCCTAAACCTACAAGAGTTCAATCTCTCCATAAAATATAAGAAAGGGGTAGAAAACGTCATCGCTGACCATTTGTCATGGCTCTCGTTCGACGTGCCTAGTGATCCAATACCCATAGATGAGTACTTTCCAGCTGAGAAACTTTTTGTTACTTCTTCCCTACCTTGGTTTATGGACATTGTTAACTCTCTTGTCATGGGAGTCGTTCCTCCCAGATGGACACCGCAAGAGACGAAGAAATTCATGACTTAGTCACGTATGTTTTTCTATGACGATCCATTCTTATTCACATATTGTGCGGACCAGCCATTCGATGATGTGTTTTGGATGAAGAAATTTAAAGTGTAATTCGGTTTTATCATATAGAAGCTTGTGGAGGACACTTCTCCAATAATAAGATGGCCACTAAAATCCTTCACAGTGATCTCTGTTGCCCCACAATGTTTCGTGATGTGAACGCTTATTACAAATCCTGCGATAGATATCAAATGATGGGAGCTATTACCCATCGTGACATGATGCCACTATCCCCTATACTCGTCATTGAGTTATTTTATTGGTGGGGTATTGACTTTATGGGACCATTCCCTCCCTACTTTGGCTTCTTATACATCCTTGTCGCGGTAGGCTACGTCTCCAAATAGGTATAGGAAATTTCTACCAAGATGAATGACAACAAAGTGGTTATAAATTTCTTACAAGAACACATACTCTCTCACTTCGGTGCTCCGAAGGCGATCATAAGTTATAACGACACGCATTTTTGCAATAGGCCATTTGAAAAATTAGTGAGAAAGTATGGGGTCGTCCACAAGGTTGGAACGACTTATCACCCTCAAACAAGTGGGCAAGCCAAGTTAGTAAATCGTGAGATCAAATCCATCCTTTAAAAGACCGTCGATCCTACCCGGATAGATTGGTCCCTTCGATTAAACGATGCACTATGGGATTACCGTACCGCCTACAAGAACCACCTCAGGATGTCCCCATTTCATTTTGTCTATGGAAATCCTTCCCATATCCCCGTGGAGCTAGAGCACAAATCTTATTGGGCCATTAAGAGGTTGAACTACAACCTAGATAGAGCCGGTGAAGCCCGCAAGATTCAATTGAAAGAGTTGGAAAAGATGCGCAATGACGCATACGAGAATGCTAAAATTTCAAAGGAATGCATAAAACTCGCACATGACAAGATAATTCGACGCAAAAAGTTTCATCCGGGATAAAAAATGCTTCTTTACAACTCTCGACTACACTTGTTTCCTGGCAAGTTGCGTTCAAGGTGGACAGGTTCATTTGTGGTTAGAGAAGTGTTCCCCCGTGGAGCTATAGAGTTAGATGATTCAAACGGGGGAAATACTTTCAAGGTGAATGGTTAATGCCTTAAACCTTACTTTGAGGCGTGCATCGAAGAAGCTGACACCATTTGGTTATCGGACCCCATCTATGGGGATTGATTGAGAAGTAAGAGAAGGTCGTCGCACCCCCGACGCGCATGGGGTGATTCTTGTGTACAGTAGAGGATAGTTTGTTAGGGTAGTTAAAGCCAGTTATGGTAGTTAGATTCGGTATGTATAAGGCACGTAGGGTAGGAGCAGGAGAACACACGTCGATATAGAGTCTAGGTTTTCGAAGCAAGCGTTGGGAGGTTCTAGGTCGATCACGCGAAAGAATAATTATGGGAACATCCAGAAGGTGAGAGAGAAGAGTTCATACTAAGTTAGGGGGAATGATAATGCTTTATGGATCCGAACCGGTTCGCCCCTAGGGGTCCGGATCGATTCTTTTATGGAAAAATAAAAAAATATAGGATCGGACCGGTCGGACCATGGGCACCCGGATCGGTTCGGCGTCTATATTTTTGCCCCTTCCCAAGATACATCCCCCATTCAACCAATCTCCCATTTTCCCTCCATATCCGATTTTCCCCTCTTCCCCATCCATCTTTCCCTCCTAAATACACCCCCTTCCCTCCAAAAGACCTTCACCCAACACCTATAACTACATCTCCTTCCCCCCATTTCACCACCACTCCACCAACCCAACTCTCTCATTCTCTCTTCCATATTTTCCCTTAAACCCACTTCATTCCCACATGGCCAACCGATTCCTACTAGAAAATATAACTCCGTTGAGGTTATTGACCACGATAATGACGCGTTCCGATCGAACCAAGAACAAATTTGGTGTGAACATTTTTCCACCATTCGCGAAAACTACATATGGTGCGCCAAGTGCACTGGAATGACCTACCCTAATCCATCACCAGCCTCTTCCTTCCGAGGGGGTGGTGTCGTTTTCTCAACGAGCCCCACGGAGAGGTGTGGTGTCATTTTATGGATCCCTTCTCCGCACAACTGATTTTTTTTCCGAAGTTTTTGTTGATGGCACACGCATTCCATTCTCCTTAGAAATTCCTACCCAGAAATTAGCAGCCAAAGGAGTACTGAGACCAGTCCAATTTACGTACCCCAATAATCTCGTCCCTTGAGAAATCCACATGCATTCCCCGCATCGCTCTCGACGAGAACTGGGGTACCGAGACATTCTCGATGGGCCTGATGAATGACAAAGCACGCCTCACCTTCCAAATTATTTGAGCAAACATCCTCCAGACTTCAAATGACTCCGCTATGCGCCCCTGTCAGGCGACCCTTGTTTATCATCTTTTCGACCCCAACAACACGATCCACTTGGCCCGTATCATCTACAAGGACATATTCATTATGGCCTTGGACAAAAAGGGTGCCGCCCCTATCCCTTATGCCCGGATCATCACTTTCATTCTAGATGATGCCGGGATTGCTCCTCCCATTGGGTTTCCTCGCCTTCCCAATCCTCTTTGGTGGGGCACCCGCACCAAAAGTGAGAGGCAAAGGGAGATAATACGAGCACGAAGGGCGGATGATGATGACGAAGATGATGATGATGATGACGAGATGGATACAGAAGATGAGGATAAGGATGACTCCGAAGAGGAAGAGGATATGGACGCCGACATGGTTATAGGCGAGGGTGAAGAGGCCGAGTAAGATAAAGATGCGAATTCTTATTTTGAGCCATCGGGAGGGGAGTTTGATCGACGCATCACCGCGCTGGAATCTCATTTCGATGGTTTCATCAATCAATACAATGTCGATCGCCAAGAGGATCTTTGGGCCTACCAGCATGATATTAGAATGATGCATAGGCTTCAAGCTGAGCTATATCGCATGACTATGGGTGCACCTCCTCCGAGTTGCTTTTACGACCCATATAACCCTAATGCTCCCGACATCGCTCATCCGCCACCTCAGTAGCATGTTTTGACTTTGAGTAATTTTCCATTTTCTGTTTCCAACTGCCTGTAATCTGAAAATATAATGGAAAACTTGTTTGCCAATATTTTCTGGTCTTATACCTGCTTGTTTATTATTGCATTTTATACTTTGTTCCATTTCTATGCTTTCTCTCTTTAATTTAGATTTTTATCCTTCTCCATCAGGACTTTGCCAAAGTCTAAGTTAGGGGAGTACGCAATCGCTTCAAAATTTTCACAAAGTTAAAAATGCCCCCCCCCCCAAAAAAAAATTAGAAAATTTCAAAAATTTCCAAAAAAATTGAAATATTTTGAAAAAACCAAAAATATTTTTCTTCAAAATTAATAAAAATTGGAATTTAAAATTTTCAAAAATATCACAGAAATTTTGTTGAAAGTCTAAAATTTGTAAAATCTCAAATGCACAAAGGCAAAATTGACCAAATATGGAAATTGAAAGAAAATTGATGACTTAACGAATAAGTGTAGAGATTAATAAACCCGGTGAGGTTTCTAGACTTTCACTTTTTCTGAGTAATTAAATTAATCCGACTATATGATTAACTAAAAGTTCTTTTTAGCGTTAAAATAATTCGTTGAGGATCTCAAGTCATTTGCTTTGATCGGTTACGGGAAACGGGCGAGATGTTGTCTTGAAAATGCGCTAAAAAATCTCTAAACTAAATTCATCTCGAGATGCATAGGGTAAAATAATTAGTAATTCGAACAATGAAGTAGGACCTCGTTTATTACCCAAAAAAATTAGCCATAAAAAGTTGTGAAAAAATATCCCTTTGAAACCCTATTTGAGCATAACAAAATTTTCCCTTTTCGTTTGATTAACCCAAAAAACCCAAATAGCTCGCAATTGTGAAAATTGAAAATTCATCAATTATGTCCAAATAGGTGCAATAAAAAGGGGCAAGATAAAAATAAAAGAAAAATCCTCAACAAAAATAGCAAGAAAAGAAAAATGAGAAAAATAGAAAAAAATAGAGAAAGAAGAGAAAAATGAGCAAAAGCCCGAAAAAGCACTAACGAACAACGCAAAGGGCATTTTATAATTTTGAATTTTCAAACCATTCCAATTTTTACCCAATACACCTTAAAACCCGAAAAAGTCGAAACCGATTCCAAAATTGCAAAATTAATTATAGCGTGGAGAGCTAAAATACAAAAAGATAATAAAAGAGATTAAATGGTGTGAATAAGAGGCGATGTCACCATTTCCTGATGATCATAACCCGATGAAGAGATCTTTTCACCCAAAAAATCTCCGTCTTTAAATTTTGTGTGCGTGAATTTGTGTCCATTAAATATAATCTTTATGTCATGCACCCCGAGCGAAATATCCACAATCAGATCAAGTCGTTTATAAGAGCATTCCGTGAGTATTTGAATTAATACGAATTTTTGAAAAGTAACGTTATGATCAATCGGTGGAAATTTGAGGTTAATTTTCCGCTTCGCACACACACACGGCAAATTGAGGCTTGAGAATATAACTCTATGGTGACTATTTTTAGGAAAGTTTGAATTATACAATTTTTAGGTATTTTGAAATTTTTCTTTGAGTCAAAAATGAATTTTGTAGGTATATTCACTGCAAACCCTCACGAGACACCACTCGTCCTACTAGGGTAACCTAAGGGTTTAAAGGCTTGCTACATACACTAAATGCAATCACTTGCCCGCGAAAGAGGTATTCTATCCTAATAAAATATTTTTCAAGAGTTAATCCTAGTTACAATTCTTTTACATTGCTCGGGACAATCAAAGTTCTAAGTTAGGGGGGTTTGATTAGGCATAGATTCTTCTAATTTATCCCCTTAATTTAGAGGCTTTTAGCACCTTGTACGATGTAAAATGCGTTGATTTATCTCATATATTTACTACTAACCTTTCCTATATAGTGCATCCAGTTTCGTGTGTTCTTCGTGCTTTTTACATGTATTTTATAAAAGTGAAGAGAAGAGGAAACTCAAAACCGAGAAACCAAGGAAGAAAGAAAGGGAAAAAAGTTAAAGGGAAACATCCGGAGTTCGGACCAGGAATAAAAATGAAAGTTGAAGACTTTGAGTCTACAAGTATGTAGGAAGAAACGAAATCTAAATCTGATCTTGGATCAGAAGTTATGAAGCCTAAAATCTAAGAGAAAATATAGATGAAAGAAGAAAAGAAAGAATTCTAGAACTGGACCGGACTGGTCATTGCCAAAATCGAACCGATCCGGAGTAGATCCAGACTCTGAAAAAAATTCACCATCGAACCGATTAGAATAAAGAAAAAATAGAACCGATCCGATGCCTGAGAATCTCGACATAAAATTGAAGATCGGACTGATCCGAATAAAAGGGAAAATGAACCAATTCGGCTTATACCAAACCAAACCGAAAGACCACCCCGGACCGGTTCAAATGAGATTTTTTGGATTTTTATTTTCTAGATTAAGAGTTTTATCTTGCTCAAACTCTAGTAATTTCGTAGGGTATTTACTTTAGCTTGATACCAGACTTTTGAGAGTTCTTTTTTTGCAACTTTTAGACAGCTTTTGCACCCAAGAACCCTATGTTTTAAGATTTTGCAACATTTATTCAAGATTCAAGCTTTAATTCTAGAATTTATTCACTACAAGTATTATTTATTTCCCGCTTTTAATTACTTTCATAGTTTATCTTGGTTAGTGATTTAATTTTAGGTTGCATGTCTTATTTCCAAATTTCATCCCAAATTCTCACATAGTTATAAATTCCTGCAATATTGCTTTTGTGTTCATGCATAGTTTAATTATGTACAACTAAGTTTCTAAGGGTTGGGATGCATGAACCCAACCCGATGTGTTTTACATGCATAGAAAATATATTTTGAATTAAATTTTGATGGAATCGTGTAGTGTAGTAACCATAATCATCGTAGGTCTTTGAACCTCGTTTGCCCTAGGTAACCAGGGTGTTTAACGATACAATGTGTGTGTTAGCTATTCAACACCGATTTATTCTTACCTTTGATTACGTATGATATGAGTTAGTACCCTCATATATGTAATGCTTAGGATTAATAAAAACTGGGTTCAATCAATTTTCTAATTCAAAAGCTAGTATTCTATCCGATAAATGTACTAGTCTTTGGGGGATTGTATCCTAACATGTCTTTTCGTTATTCATATTTACTTCATTGAAATAGTTTATTTCTATGCATGTAGCTTAGTTCGTAATTTAGCTTTCATTTGCATTTAGTTAGTAGTCATTCAGTTCACAGTTAATCATATTTTTATTTCCTTTTCGAGAATCTATTTAGGATTAGTCTCCTATTCCTATGTCGTCATAAATTTTCGTCCTAGTTCCCTGTGGAGACGATTTCGACTTATCGTATTATTACTTACGCGATAGGCTTACACATGAGCCTATATAACCATGCACTATAGACATATTTGTGGTCGCATTATGCATCCCCATCAATCTCATCTCGGCTAGCATACCACTCAGACAACCAAGATCATACATCAATCGAGCTTTACAATTGCTCACTTGGACATAAAATTTTTAGCCTCAACCAGACCGAGACCATTCAGGATGACATATGTCCCACGAGTGATACAAGGTTCCATCATGACTAGCATACGTGGGCATACCGTTACAATAATACCCTTCCCTCACGTGAGAGAATATTATATCATCATTAATAGAACATGAGCAGGCCAAGTGTTAGGCTCCCATTGGAGAACCTACCTCACGCACATATACTGCATGCTTGGGGGTACAATGTGCACCCCAAGGACTATAAATACTTTTCATCTTCTTCGTTTCAAGGGATAGAGTATTAGAAACCCTAGCCCGAGCTATGTTAAAGTCATCCTAGAGATATAAAGTGCTTGAGAGTTGTATATTGAGCCATTAGAGCTCCACTGTTTACTATAAAGACGCACAAACATCGTCACAGTGGAGTAGGCCAACAGTAGAACCACTTACATGACTAAGTTCATCCTCTTTTCCTCATTTTTTTGTATTTACTTTCATTCTCTTATATCAATTTCTATAGATTGCTAGCTTGATCTCCATATAAATTTGAGTGGTGATTCCTAGAATCATCATTTTGGCGTCGTCTGTGGAAACTAAGTTTCATCTTCTTCCTCTCATTTTGCGTAGCTCCTAGTTAAATCTCCGGTGGTGATCCAGCTCGACCTTTGATGGACCTGAATCACCATTAAAAGAGTTCTGGTTGGTACCTTCAAGCTTCTCTTAGATCATCTAGTTCATTTACACTTTCACCGGAGTTATGGCTTCAGATCAGCCTCTAGTAACTGGTCCTAGCTCCAGCCAAGAACCGCCTCAGTTAGAAATGGCTGACATGGAGGCGACACTGCTTTCACTGGTGGTCAGCCAACAAAAAATTTAGGTACAATTTATGGCATTAAGCCAAACCGTGATGGAAAGAAATCCAGGTGCACCGACGGAGGTTATAACAATGTCCTCCATGGAGGGTGTGAATGCGGTGATAGAAGGACCACTCCCGGCCCCACACAAGGAGGTTGACCGACAACAACGGAGAGACGTGGTCGACCCTAGGCGTCTTTGCCTAGGGAAACACATGAAGGAATGTCTAGAGAGTTAGGAATTGTGAGATATTGAGGATCTCAAGTCATTTGTTTTAATTGGTTACGGGAAACGTGTGGGATGTTGTCTTGAAAATGCGCTAAAAATCTCTAAACTAAATTCATCTCGAGACGCATATGGTAATATAATTAGTAATTCGGACAATGAAGTAGGACCTCGTTTGTTACCCAAAAAAATTATCCATAAAAAGTTGTGAAAAATTATCCCTTTACAACCCTATTTGAGCCTAATAAAATTTTCCCTTTTCGTTTGATTAACTAAAAAAACCCAATTAACCCAAAATTATGAAAATTGAAAATTCATCAATTACGTCCAAATAGGTGCAATAAAAAGGGGCAAGATAAAAATAAAAGAAAACTGCTCAACAAAAATAGCAAGAAAAGAAAAATGAGAAAAATAGAAAAAAATAGAGAAAAAAAAGAAAGATGAACAAAAGCCCGAAAAAGCACTAACGGACAACGTAAAGAGCATTTTCTAATTTCGAATTTTCTAACTATTCCCATTTTTACCCAATACATCTTAAAACCCGAAAAAGTCATAACTGAGTCCGAAATTGCGAAATTAATTACCGCGTGGAGAGATAAAATACAAAAAGATAATAAGAGAGATTAAATGGTGTGAATAAGAGGCGACGTCACCGTTTTCCGATGATCATAACCCGATGAAGAGATCTTTTCACCCAAAAAATCTCCGTCTTTAAATTTTGTGTGCATGAATTTGTGTCCATTAAATAAACTCTTTATATCACGCACCTCGAGCGAAATAACCACAATCCGCGAAAGTCATTTGTGATACCATTTTGTGAGTATTTAAATCAAAATGAATTTTGAAAAGTAACGTTATGATTAATCGGTGGAAATTTGAGGTTAATTTTTCGCTTCGCGCACACACACACACACACACACATCAAATTGAGATTTGAGAATATAACTCTATGGTGACTATTTTTAGGAAAATTTGAATTATACAATTTTTAGGTATTTTGAAAATTTTCTTTGAGTCGAAAATAAATTTTGTGGGTATATTCACTGCAAACCCTCACTATACACCACTCGTCCTACTAGGGCAACCTAGGGGTTTAAAGGCTTGTTGCATACGCTAAATTCAATCACTTGCCCGCGAAAGAGGTATTCTATCCTAATAAAATGTTTTTCAAGAGTTAATCCTAGTTACGATTCTTTTACATTGCTCAGGACGATCAAGGTTCTAAGTTAGGGGGGTTTGATTAGGCATAAATTCTTCCAATTTATCCCCTTAATTTAGAGGTTTTTAGCACCTTGTACGATGTAAAATGCGTTGATTTCTCTCATATCTTTTCTACTAACCTTTCCTATATAGTGCATTGAGTTTCGTGTATTCTTCGTGATTTTTATAGGTATTTTATACATGTGAAGAGAAGAGGAAATTCAAATCTGAGAAACCAAGGAAGAAAGAAAGGAAGAAAAGTCAAAGGGCAAAAGAGTAACTTTACATCTGGAGTTCAGATCATGAATCAAAATGAAAGTTGAAGACACGGAGTCTACAAGTACGTAGGAAGAAACGAATTCCAAATCCGAGTCTTGGATCAGAGGTTATGAAGCCTCAAAGTTGAGAGAAAATCTATATCAAAGAAGATCTACCTCGCGCACATATAGTGCATGCTTGGGGGTACAATGTTCACCCCAAGGACTATAAATACTTGTCATCTTTTTCGTTTCACGGGATAAAGTATTCGAAACCCTAGGCTAAGATCTGTTAAAGTCATCCTAGAGATATAAAGTGATTGAGAGTTGTATATTGAGCTATTAGAGCTCCACTATTTACTATAAAGACACACAAACATCGTCACAATGTAGTAGGCCAATGGCAGAACCACTTACATGGCTGAGTTCATCCTCTTTTCCTCATTTTTTTGTATTTACTTTCATGCTCTTATTTCCATTTCTATAGATTTCTAGCTTGATCTTCATATAAATTTGAGTGGTGATTCCTAGAATCATCATTTTGGCATCGTATGTGGAAACTAAGTTTCATCTACTTCCTCTCATTTTGCGTATCTCCTAGTTAAATCTCTGGTGGTGATCTAGCTCCACCTTTGCTGGACCTGAATCACCATTGAAAGAGTTTTGGTTGGTACCTTCAAGCTTATCTTAGATCATCTAGTTCATTTACACTCTCACCGGAGTTATAGCTTTAGATTAGCCTCTAGTCACTAGTCCTAGCTCCAGCCAAGCACCGCCTCAGTCAGAAATGGCTGACATGGCGGTAGCACTACTTTTTCTGGTGGCCAGTCAGCAAAAAATATAGGTACAATTTATGGCATTAAGCCAAATCATGATGGAAATAACTCCAGGTGCGCTAACGGAGGTTATAACTATGGCCTCCATGGAGGGTGTGAATGCAGTGACAGAGGGACCACTCTCGGCCCCACATAAGGAGGTCGATCGACAACATCGGAGAGACGTGGATGACCCTAGGCGTCTTCGCCTAGGGAAACACATGCAGGAATGTCAAGATAGTCAGGAATGCAATGATAAAGATTACTGGGAGCCTTATGAAATTTTTGGCAACACAATTCGCCCAGGGGCTACTTACAAGGGAAGCAGTACTCGATCGACACCTGACGGATGACCAAGGGCTTCAGCTCTTGACAGACTTAGTAGAGGGACAACTTTTGATCGATTCAAATTGATGGGGATCCTACGTGATCGACTCTCTCGCTCTAGTAGTAACGTTGCCTCTAAGGGAATTGATAGTGTAACACCTCGTAGATTTTAATTATATTTTAAATTAAATTAATTATGAAATTTGAGAAAAATAAAGTTTTGGATTTAATTATTTTTAGCAATTTAAATTGTTGGATTGTATTTATGAAAAATTGGATTTTAATCGGAATTGAAATCGAGGGAGAAAATGGGATTTTAAAATATATACATTTTTTTGGGTGTCCTTGGCAGCTTTTAGGACCGAATCGATTATCCCTGGAAGCCGAATCGATTCGACTTGGGCAGAGGCGACAATTTGTTATGTTTTCTTAGAGTTCTAGTTTTAATCAAACTCTTAATCCTTTTGGTTATAAAACCAACTCGGCTTTAGGACTTTTAAAACAGTTTCTCCTCAATACTTCCTCCATAACACTTCTCCAAAATTATTTCCTTTCATCTACAAACCCTAGCCCCAAATTATATCAAGTGCTTAACCCAAGTTTTGAAGGCTTAATTGGTGTTTTATCAAGATTATTCAAGAGAGAGTCTTTGTTAATTTTTTTCTAGAGGTTGACAACTATCTAATCATAATTTTCAACCGGTTGTTCTTCAGTCATGGATATCCCATTTTCTTACTTTAGCTTTATGAATTTTAGATTTCGCCTAAACTGTAATTCACATGTTTTCTTAAAATAAATTAGCAAATTAATTAGAGAAAGTGGGCACAAATTTTAGGATTGTTTTTATGAATTTTTTTAATATAAGTTGTGGGAATCCGAAATTAGAATGATGGGCCTGGACGAGTAGCCCAATTATAGCGGCCCAAAGTCCAGACCCCCCCAGATCTTAACCGATTATGATTTAGTCACCTCCCATGTTCCCATTAAGAGGGGTTCTAGGAGAAGATGGAAAACGTGGGGGAGTCCAACACCCCCACTCCCTGAAATGAACATGTATATAATAAACCCTAGGTCCGGGGCAAAGGACACACTGTATTCCCTGTAATCACTCCCCGAAGTATATAAAAATAATACTGACTGCACCACTGTGGACGTAGGCACCTTTGCTGAACCACGTATATCTTTTTTTGTGTGATTGGCATTTTGTATTTCTTATTTTGCTTGGTGATTGTGCTTCTCTTATCTCTTTGTGTTGAATAATAATTGTCACCACAATTGGCGCCATCTGTGGGAAGCGTTTATCTTCCCTGAGAAAGCCCACACCAAGAAGAGAGTTCGAAATGTCTGGTCACAGTAGTAATGCTCCCCAGGCAGGAGATATCCAAGAACCACCTGCTCCTGACAGGATTAGATTTGAAGTTTGGCATTCAGATCAGAGGGCTCGCTTAGAAAGGCCAGCCTCAGATGAAAGCCAAGGACCAGCGAGGTCCACACAGATATCCAGGCTGATTGATGCATATGAGGCGAGGCTCCACGAGCAGAGGGAGTCTTCTCGCAAGCACAAAGCTAAGAATGCTCGCCTCAAACGAAGATTATAAATAATGGAGAGAGAACTCTATCGAGGTACAAAAAGACGTCCATACCGCACTCCTAGCCCTCAGGCGAGCAAGTCTCGCAGCCAAGGAAGGAGCCCCAGGCGCGAATCCCAGAAAGCTGAGGGAAACGATTCAGAGGACGACCTGCTCGAGAAACTACGACTAGATCGCAGTCACAGGAGCCCAGGTCGCAACAACGAAAACATACGAAGTCTGGTCCGAAGGGAGATGGACCAACACCCTGCACATCACGGTACCAGATCAACCTGAGAACTTGCTAGACGAGCTCTCAAAACTCAGATGAAATCACCTTTCTCGAGGGAAATAGAAGAAGAGAAAGCTCCCAAGAAGTTTGCTATTCCAAGGTTCAAAATTTATGATGGTAAGACTGATCCCATTGATCACGTCAGGCAGAACCGGCAGGCCATGACCCTCTGGAACCATCGTGACGCACTAATGTGTCGAATTTTTCCCTCGAGACTGCATGACGTGGCTCAGAAATGGTTCGAGAAGATCCCCCATCAATCCATCAGGAATTTCAAATCCCTGGCCGATCTCTTCACGGACCGATTCATTACTAGTAGCTCCCATCCCAAAAGGATGGATGCTCTACTGACAATGAAACAAATGCCTCAAGATACCCTTTGAGACTACTCGAAGAGGTACTGGGAGTTATTCAACGAGGTCGAGGATTGCTCAGAGCAAGTGGCAGTGGCCTCTTTCAAAATAGGGCTACCCAACTCTTCCCTTCTCTACCAGTACCTGATAAAGAATGAAGCCATGACCATCGATGACCTAATGGCCCGCATCGAGAATATGCCAAGGTGGAGGATGTAACCCGCCTCAGCACAGGGGAAAATGGTCGAGCTAAGCTCGCTGCCAAGGGCAGTGACAAAATTGAGAACCAAAAAAAGGAGGAAAGAATGGGGGAAAGAACGGATCCAAGAACGGAGGCAGTAACGATGTGGTGAAAGCATTTTAGGCGTTCAACACCGTCTTCAGAGAACCAATTTATAAAATTCTCGCGAAAATCAAAGACGAGCCATTCATCAAGTGGCCCAGGAAAATGGGAGGAGATACCTCGAAGAGGAACAACGCGCTGAGATGTGCTTTTCACAAAGAGGGAGGACATAAGACTGAGCATTGCAAAGCTCTTAAGTCCCACCTCGAAGAGCTCGCCTAGTCCGGACATCTGAACGAATTCGTGGAAAAAAAGGCAGAGAAAGTGGCTGCCCATAGAGAAGCAAGGCCTGACATCGTACTCGAAGACGATGCCGGCCATGAATTTGGAGTGATTCATGGGGCATCTGACGTGAAACAGATCTAAGGGAATTCAGCTCGAATGGAGGTGAAAAAGCTTACAGCGGTGATGCAAGCTTTTCAGATCGATCCAACGAAGACGCTATCAGGAAAATACCGGCGAGCAGATGACGTCGACTATAGTAAGCATATCGTGTTTACATAGGAAGATCTGGTGGGAGTAAGAACCCCACATCATGATGATCTGATCATTACTCTCAGAATAGCTAACTATGACATCGACAAGTTGCTCGTCGACCAAGGAAGCTCGTCCGAAGTAATGTACCTCGACCTATTCTGAAAATTAAAGTTAAGCATCGCCGACCTAAAGGAAGCTACTGTTCCTCTAGTTGGCTTCGCTGGGAAAGTGACTATGCCCTTGGGGAAGATCGTGCTTCCAGTAATAGCAGGAAATGTCTCCAAAATGATCGAGTTTTTGGTGGTTGACATTGATTCGCCATTCCAGGCTATCCTCGGCAGAGGGTGGCTGCACGCAATGAAGGCAGTCTCCTCGACTTACCACCAGAAGCTCAAGTATGTGACCGAGCGAGGGGTAATGGATATCCGTGGTGATCAAGCGATGGTAAGAAGATGTTTCATAGTCGCCATCCGCCCAAGACTAGAAAAGAAGGCTGACAAACCCAATGAAAAAGTTGAAGAATAAGAAGGTCTGATACATTCGAAATAGCAATTAAAGTACGAAACGCCCGGAGTAGAAGAGACCAGGCTCCTCCCCTCCGAACGGGTCATCGAGGACCTGAAGGAAGTCACAGCCGGATATAGCGGCGATATCAGGATCTTCTTGATTGGAGCTTCTCTAATAGATCAGGAGAAGAAGGAATTAACGACCCTGCTAAGGAACAACACAGACATCTTTGCGTGGGAGCCATACGAGCTACCTGGAATTGATCCTAACATGCTTTGTCATTAGTTACACATTTATCCCACCTTCAAACCAATCGGGCAGAAGGCACGATGAACTGCACCTGAGAAAGTAAAAGACGTGGAAAAAGAGGTTGAAAAACTACTGGATGCAGGATCCATACGGGAGGTCCAGTTCCCCAAATGGTTATCCAACCTAGTAGTAGTCCCCAAGAGCAACGGAAAGTGGAGAGTCTGCATTGACTTCACTGACCTTAACAAGGCGTTCCCTAAAGACAGCTTCCCTCTTCCAAAAATCGATCAGCTAGTGGACGCCACAGCAGCTCACGAGAGAATGAGTTTTTTGGACGCATACTCGGGATATCATCAGATCCCCTTGTACGCTCCAGACGAGGACAAGACAGCTTTCATCACCACCATTGGACTGTACTGTTACAAGGTCATGCCCTTCGGACTAAAAAATGCAGGGGCAACCTATCATCGGCTGGCCACCAAGATGTTCAAAGACCAAATGGGAGACACCATAGAAGTCTACATCGACGATATGCTTATCAAAAGAAGGAGGAAAGAAAACCACCTCTCCGACCTATCAAGAACCTTCGAAATCCTCAGGAAGTACCGAATGAAACTTAACGCGAGTAAGTGTTCTTTCGGTGTCCAGTCAGGAAAATTTCTTGGGTACTTGGTCAGTAAGAGAGGCATCAAGGCTAACCTAGACCAGATCGACGCAATAAACAGGGTACAACCTCCTCGAATAATCCGGGACATATAGAAGCTCACCGGTATGCTCGCTGCATCAAACCGCTTTATCTCTAACTCCTTCGAGAAGTGCAAGCCTTTATTCCAGGTTCTAAAAGGAAACAAAACGGTTGATTGGAACCCAGATTGCTCGTGGGCATTAGATGAGCTCAAGGCTTACCTCATCTCCCCACCACTACTCGTCATACCACAGGAGACAAATTCCTTATACTTGTAACTCTCCGTTTCCAACCACACTATCAGTTCTGCATTGATGTGCAAAATTGCAGGGATCCAGCACCCCGTTTATTATGCGAGCAAGACCTTACTAGACGCCGAGCAGCGATACCTACCACTGTAAAAAATCGCCTTTGCACTAGTAGTGGCTTCGAGAAAGCTGAAGTACTACTTCAAAGCCCACACTATTATCATCCTTACATCGCACCCCCTTAAAGTAATCCTAAAGAAGGCGGATTTGTCAGACAGACTGTCTAAATGGTCAGTCGAGCTCGGACGATTCGATATCCAATTTCAACCAAGGAACGCAATCAAGGGGTAGGTCCTCGCCGATTTCATAGCCGAATTTACAGGCGAGCATCCCTACAACCAACCTCGACCAACAAAGCAAAGAGGGAACCACGCGACGGAGGGAATCTGGAAATTATTCATTGATGGAGCCTCTAATTCGAAGGGGGTAGGGATAGGCATTGTCCTCATTACTCCAGAGGATACAATCCTTGAACAAGGAATCAGGCTTGGATTTACAGCCTCCAACAACAAAGAAGAATACGAAGCTTTAATAGTCGGCCTCCAAAAGGCACATACTTTGGGAGCAAAGCATTTACAGGTATTCGGCGATTCTCAATTAGTCTCCAATCAGATAAGTGGAGACTACAATGTAAAAGATGAAAGAATGGCAGCTTACCCCGCCTTAGCAAAAAAAACTAATGGCGAGCTTCGAAGAAGTCAATGTTCAGCAGTTTCCCAGAGGACAGAACAACCATGTCGATGCCCTAGCAACCCTGAGTTCAACAGTCAATTCCGAATTAAAAAGAACAATCACCATTAAATTCCTCACTCATCCGAGCATTAACCGTAACAGCGAGACAGGTGTGAAGCAAGTGCTCCAAGTGAAGTCAGCACCCAATTGGATGGACCCTCTAAGGGACTATTTAAAGGATGGCACGCTCCCAGATGATAAGAAGACCATTCACCAGATAAGAGTCAAAGCTGCTCGCTTTCACTTATCTCAGGAGGGCAAGCTATATAAGAGATCCTTTTCCGGTCCCTACCTTTAATGCGTTCACCCAAGGTATGTCGAGCAAATCCTACATGAGCTTCACGAGGGAATCTGTAGAAGCCATATTGGAGGAAGGTCTATGGCTTTTCAAGCAATGAAGGAAGGCTACTGGTGGCCATATATGCAAAGGGACTCTGCGATGTATGTTCGCAAGTGCCTGAAATGCCAACTTCACGCTCCTATGGTTCACCAACCTGTTAGCGACCTGAAATCACTGTCCATCCCCTGGCCATTCGCCTAGTGGGGAATGGACATCGTAGGACCACTTCCTACCGCCACCGGTAATCGCAAGTATTTGTTGGTCGCGACTGACTACTTCACCAAATGGATCGAGGCAGAACCCCTAGCGAACATCCGAGATGAGAATATGATAAGGTTCATATGGAGAAATATAATTACCCATTTGGGCATCGCCAGAACCGTCACCACTGATAATGGAACGCAGTTTGAGAGCGGATCTTTTCAAAATTTCTGTGACGAGCACGGAATCAGACACTATTTCAGCTCGGTGGCCTATCCTCAGAGCAATGGCCAAGCCGAGACTTCCATTAAAACAGTGATTGACGAATTAAAGAAACGATTAGAGCGAGCCAATGGCGCATGGGTAAATGAGATACCACGTATTCTACGGGCTTACCGTACTACTCCACGACGAGCGACATGGGAAACCCCATTCTCATTGACGTATGGAATGGAAGCAGTCATCCCCCTGGAAGCAAGCTTGCCAACGATGAGGACCAACCATGTCGATCAGGGCAATAATGATGCAACATTGCTCACCGAGCTCGACCTTGTCGATGAACGCTTCGAGCTGGCCCTAGTAAAACTAGCAAGCTATCAACAACAGCTCGTAAGGCACTATAACAATAAGGTCAATCCAAGAGTATTCCAAGATGGAGACTATGTCCTAAGAAAAGTCCTGGGCAGCGCAGTAAGACCATCAGACGGCAAGTTGGGGCCAAATTGGGAAGGACCATTTAAGATAACCAGAGACGATCTGCAAGGAGCTTATCACTTGGAAATGCTGGAGGGCTGAGAGATACCCCGAGCATGGAATGCAGCCAATCTCAAGAAATTCTATTTCTAGATTCTTCTTTTGCATTGTACTTATGAGACTGAAAGGCATTAATAAAAGTTATTTAGCAGTTGTAGTGTCAGTTAACTAGTATATGGACTTTATAACTCATACACCCTTTCCAAGTGACAAGTCACATTAACCATTACGCCATACAAGGGAAATCACCCTCCTCAAGTTTTCGTTATGAGACATGAAAAACCTCCTAGCATTGCCCCTGGCAATATACGAAGCCCTAAAGGGGATCCTTAGGCAATATGGCCAGTTCAAAATTAGATTTCAAACGATGTTTGATTAATAAAATCCTGGTCGGATGAAAAATCCAACACCCGGTGTGTCCTTGCCAATTGCCACACTTAGGCCTAAAGTGAGGCAGAATGGTATCTCGTTGTCATACTGGACTGGAGGGACACTTACTTGATAATACAAAACTTACAAATCTAGTCAGCCAAGAGAGGCTCAATATTATTCGAGCAAAGATGAGAAAGAAATAAGGCACTTGTTTAGTCGGCAAAGTTGCCCAAAATATAAATCTTGTATTAATTCATCACATTTACAATAAATACAGTACATGTTTAGTCGACAAGCTCGCCCAAAACATCAACATTACGCTGCTTCATTACATATATATGTACAAAGTTACTACTGACAAAATCTCAATGAGGATGAGGCCTCTGAACGAGATAATCATCCACTTGAGCTCTTCGACCATCATCGGGAAGGGGAACTGACTCTTCCTCGACTTCATTCGCATCCGAATCCAACAGCTGCCGAGGGATGGCATCAATGGGTATCCACTGATCATCTCTCCGGAAGGGGTTAGGCATTCGAGTAGAGGGAGATATTTCATGTCGATACCAAAGCATGGAGTTCCTTGGTACTTGAAGCTCCCTCAAGGCACTCAACCACCCCCTGATGAACGCAAGCTCTTCAAACTCTATCAGCCTCATTGGAGCATCTAGCTAACCCTGATTGTAACCATCGGCCCACACTCGTCGAGGTCCTTTCTTAAACAAATGCCTCAACCAGGTGATGTCCCTCTGAAGCCCAGCAACAATCACATACGCTCGCTGGACATCACCACGAAGATCTTCCATTTCCCTAGCTGAACCCATGGTGTTCCTGCCAACTCACGGAACGGTTGGAGGGGTAGAACCTCGCAGCACAGGAGGAACATTACTCTGGTAAGTCCGAGATCACGACAAGGAGGAACCTCGTAATACTGCAGGAGCAATGCTCGGAGCATGCTCCCTAAGTCGCAAGACCTCTCCCCTCAAAGCCTTATTCCCTTGCTGAAGAACTTCCCCAACCTGGTTGATCTCAGAAGCATCTAGAAGTTTTGCTCGCAGTGTATTCACCTCTTTTTGCACTATAGCACCAACTTCTTCCATCTCCCAGAGCTTGTCCTTCAGTCTTACGACCAGCTCAGTTTGCTCTATAAAGCGCTTGTTCCTCAATCGAAGAGATTTGTAAATCCTAACGAAAGTATTACGAACTTTAAAGCTTACATCAGGTCCAAGCATTCTTCCCAATCGAGAAGTGGTTGGTATATAATCATCAACATCAATCGACTACAATCAATAAAAGGGCAACGAAAAGAAAAATAAATCAGTACACTGGGAAGAAAAAACCTTTTCATTTAATTAATAAGTGTCAAATTACATCGAGCATCAAAAAGGAAAATTATAAGCAAAGATATAAAAGTAACCCTAGAAATAAATTAACTAGCAACCTCAGGCTGCCCAGAGGTAGCTAGCTGCTTCCCCTTGTCAGCAACAATAGAAGCACCCTCAGCAGGGATAACCTCTGTCGCCTGAGCAAAAATTATCTAGGAGGTAGGATCAACGCCTTCAACGGCTGAGGCAGGGGCATCTTCCTCCACAGTTGGATTCGAGCCCGAGTCGTGCTCATAAAATAAGGGAGATCCCACATCGACACCAGCAGCTAAGAGGGTCTTGTTCCAGCCTTTCTTGAAGTTCAGATGGCTGATGTAGCCTATCTGAACCTCGACGTCTTCATATGCAGCAGCCCACTCGAAGTTATATGAATCCTCCTTTATGGTGGCTGCCTGGGACTCTTTCTCTTTCAGCTGCTCGGCCAGCACCTTGCTTTCCTCCATAATGGCCAACTTACTTGAGCAGACCAGGTCATAGGCCTGCCTCAGCTCGTTCAGCTCTTTAACCGCCCATCCCTCTCTCGATTGGAATTGACGAGGTCCAGGTCGAAAGAAGCTCAGGCGACGTCAGCACTCTTCATATCAGCCTCCAGCTGAGTACCCCTCACTTTTAAGGCAGCATTCTGCTACTCCAGCTCGCTGTTCCTGCTCACCATCTCATCGTAAGAGCAATAGAGCACGGTAAAGTCAGTCACAAACTGCAAAAACAAAGAAGACATCAGGAAAGGAAAATAGCTAAAACTCATTAAAACATTAGAGAAAGGAAAAGATCTTACCAAGGCTAGCCTCTGGCTAGCTTGTAGGGTCAATTGATCAGACCCCAGCACCCTTTGGCGATTTGCAAGAAGAACTGCCCTCTCGAGCAGCGCGGGGGCCAATTGAGGAGAAATAGCAACTGAGCCCCCCTCGGGCAATGCGAACACCGGGACTAAGGCCTGCCCAGCCTTCGTCCTCGATTCCATCCTTTTCCTCTCCTCCTTCTCTATCCTCCTCTTCTCCTCCATCCTTTTATTCTCCTCCATCTTCCTTCTCTCCTCTTCCTTCTTTCTCTCTCTCTCAACTGTTCTTCCTCTTTCCTCTTCATCTCCTTCTCCTGAGTAGAAGACCAAGAGCCAGTAGCTACAGCCCCAGTACTGGACTTCTGCTTCTTTGACCTCTTAGAAAGGAGAACGTGATCATCGTCATCATCGTCCCGGATCAAGTTTTTCCTTGGAGGAACCATCTCCTCGCTTGAACTGCTGGATGTGCTTAAGGATTCTCGGGCTTTAGAAACTTCCTCCGAATCAGAAGAGCTACCACCACTGGAGCTCCCCTCACCAAAATTGCCTTCAACACCACCTGTGATATCACTCTCAGAACTACTCTCCTCCTCATCCATCTGAATAGGATCAGCAGCAGTCTCTTCAGAGGTATCAAATTCAGGGATACTATCTACCGGCCTCGCTATAAAGCTAGAACCAACGTTTTTGTATTCGAGCAAGAAAGCAGCAGACCGAGGATGCTCGTCGTCGGCTAGGGGCTCCCTGATATTCCAGGCCTTGACCAATTCAGAAAGACGAACCTCGCTGAGAGCAGGTTCCAAGTTCTTCGACCTCGCTGAAGAAAAAATAGGAAATTGGACGACTCATATATGGTACACATCTCTGCCTAAGAGCTCAATTAAAAACTTCAAGAAATTGGTCGAGAAGTTTATCCATAACTTTTTCTTCGACATGAAAGTTCAGAAGAAGGTGACCCACCTCCTACATATAAAGTAGGGTAAGAATGAGATTCTGTGGGATTACATCTCTATATTTAACAAGGAAAAATTGGGGGTGGAACACTATAAGGAGGACATAACAATTGCTGATCTCATTAGTGGCCTATAATCGAAAAAACTCCTGTAGAAACTCTAAGAGGATCCTACCAAATCCATGACAAAACTTCTGGATACGGACGAGAGAGTCATGAATGCGAAAGAGGCTATGACGGCCAATAGAGGAGACATAAATGAGGTCGGTGGTAGCAAGAAGAAGGAGAAGGATAATGAAGGAAAAAAGAGATCGACCGATGATAAGTTTCCCAAGTACATTACCCTCACTCCAAGCCCAGATTTGATCCTAAATGAAATTAAGGATGATAGGGCACTTCATTGACATGAAAAGCTTAAGTACCCTCCTCATAAGAGGGAAAAGAGCAAGTGGTGTGAGTTCAACCAAGACCATGTCCACACGACAGATAACTTCTTTTCTCTTAAGGACGAGATTAACAAGATTCTAAAATAGGGGAAACTCTTAACGTATGTAGACCTAAATAGAGCTAAGGGTGGTAAAGATGACACCGAGAAAAGATGTGATGATGCGCCCATATGATAGGTCCAGACCAACATGAACGATGATGAGTTTGGTAAAGATGATGAGGCCGACCCTAACCTTCCACCCAAGATACGTGCACCAAAGGGTCGGTTAGGAATGATCTCCCCTGGGGTAAAAATAATAAGCAGAGGACTAGAAGGTGGAGACAAGGAGCCCACTGATAGGAAATCCCATGTTATGGAGGCTAATGCATTTCCAAAAAGTAATGAGGTAAACTCGGCCAAAGTTGAACCCAAGACGAGAAAAAGGAAGAAAGTAGACATGAACACATTGGTGGTAGGGTTTTCAAGACTTGACTTCAAGGGGATTTGGGCCCCTCATGACGACCCTATGGTCATCACTACCGAGATTCATGGATATGACATTCCCAAAATACTTATTGATGATGGAAGTTTGTTCGACGTCATGCTCTAGGAATGCTTCGATGGGCTAGAGTTGAGCAAGAAGAGACTCATCTTTTATCATTAATCATTAAAGAATTTAGAAGGGAGAAAGTACACCTTTGGGAGTATTCCAGATGGATGTGTGTATGGGGACCTGGACGAGCTGCCTCACAAGAAAAGTAAACTTTTTTTTATCATGGACTAAAATGTGTAGTCGGCCTATATTATCATAATGGGACGGGTAGCACTAAAAGAATTTGAGGCCTTGCCCTCTAACGTACACTATATAATAAAACTCGTGACTCCCTATGGAGTAGGGGAAATTCAAGGTGAATAGGTAGAGGCACGAGAATGCTACTTTAACTCATCTGAAGACAAATAAGCCCATAAAAGTCCACCACCACCTACAACATTGACACTCTCGACCCAAGGGATAAGAAGAAATTAAAGAAAGGAGAAGCCGCTGAAGAAGTAGAATCCATCATCCTCAATGAGGATGAGCTATAAAAAACCATCTAAATCAGAAAAACCTTGAATAAAGAACTCAAAGACTAAGTGATCAAGTTGCTGAGGATGAGGAAGAGCATCTTTGTAATGCATCAAGAGGACATGTCGGGGATAGATCCAAAGATCCTTTGCCATCGATTAAACATTGATGAAAGAATGAAAACCATTAAACAGAGGATATAAATCTATGTTAGAGAGAAGTATGAGGTTATCCAAGACGAGATGAAGAATTTGCAGAAGGCCTAGTTCATAAGGGAGGTGATCTACCCAGAGTGGCTATCTAATGCAGTCATCGTCCCTGAAATAAATGGAAAATGGAGGATGTGTGTGGATTTTACAAACTACAATAAATCTTTTCTGAAAGATACCTTCCCTCTCCCTAGGATTAATCAGATGATGGATGTTATGGTCGAGCATGAGATGATGAGATTTATGGATGCCTATTCATGCTATAACCAAATCTCCATGGACCCAGTCGATGCTAAGAAGACCTCATTCAACACGAATAAGGGAACCTATTGTTATAAGGTTATGCCATTCGACCTCAAGAATTCAAGGGCAACTTATTAAAAACTGGTGAATAAGATGTTTGAGGAGAAGAATGGTGTATGTTGACGATAAATTAACAAATAACCACAAGGACGAGACCCACGTGGCCGACCTTAATCTCACATTTAACACCATGGATAAATACCAAATGAAGCTGAATCTAGCCAAGTGTGTGTTCAGTGTTAGAGCAGGGAAGTTCCTCATCTTCGTAGTAAATCAAAGAGGTATAGAATCCAATCCGACGAAGATACAAGATTGGGTCAATATGCAGACCCCAAAGACAATCAAAGACGTTAAGAGGTTGACAGGCTGAGTGGAAACACTCAATCTCTTCGTCTCGTAGTCTACAGATAAGTGTCTTCCATACTTTAAGATATTGAGAAAATCATTCATCTGGGCTGAAGAATGTGAGAAGGCTTTTCAAGATTTGAAAAGTTATCTAGGGTCACCCATGCTACTGTCTTGGCCGATCCGGGGGAAAGAAAATTTTTATATTTGGAAATATCTGATTCGGACATCAGCACTGCAATCATACGAGATGAGGAAGGTGTGTAAAAATTGGTTTACTTCAATAGCAAGTCCCTAGAAAGAGCCGAGATGAAGTACCCCAGAATAGAGAAGTTGGCATATGCGCTTATTCATGACTCATTGAAGATGAAGCCATACTTCGAGGCCCATATGATGGTGATACGCACCAACACTCCTTTATGGGAGGTCATCCTTAAACCTGAGAAACCGGGTAGGTTGATGGCCTGGTCAATTAAGCTAGGTGAGTTAGGTATCATCTATCAGCCTAGAACTGCAATTAAGGGGTAAGCCTTAGCAGGTTTTATGACAGAGTTCACTAGGGACAAATTTCAATAGTGAAATCGTTGAGGATGTGGTGGAACTAAAAATTATGCTAGATGAAGTCCTAGAAAGGTCAGTGGTAGCTAACACTACATAGGAGGATTTTTTTATTTCAAAATGGAATCTTAGGTGAGGGGACTTTTTCAAAAAAGGTTCCAGTGCGGAGCCTCTTTGTGGATGGCTCGTCTTGTGAAAGTGTAAGTGGTGCCAGGTTAATACTCTCGGCTCCAAATGACACTGGCATTGAATATGCCTTAAGATCCAGCTTTAAGGCATCCAACAATGAGTCGGAGTATGAAGCACTAATTGCAGGTGTTGATGCCTAAAATAGGTAGCAAGATTATCTTAGCCACGTAATACCAATTCTATAATCACATATAAATAAATGAATATTTAGAGCATAAAATAAATAAGACACAAAATATTTTTAACGTGGTTAAGCTATAAGAAAGCCTACGTCAACGATTATAGTATTGATGTTGGTGGTTATACAAAATTTTGTGTGGTCTTTCTAGAATAAGAATGACTTATGTCCTTTGAGCTAAGGTAAGTAATGTATTTATAGTAGTCTGAAAACCAATGGTCGGAATGCCTTTATATATTCATGCATTTACAACCGTACATAATGATAGTGAGAGTCGATCTTCAAAAGCACGTGTAAATTGTCTCCTGGGTGATCTCAATGTGGGTGACCTTTCTACTTCTTGATGGTTCATCTTCTTACGTTATTCGATCGGTATGTTGACCAAGTAAGTTTGGAGATAAATAACAGTGGAAAAGAAGACAGGCATCTCAGTGTCATTGGTCCACATGGTATTAGAATAAATGTCATCAATTCTTCTTTCCATAATGTGCCACATGGAACCCCTTGTGACTCATGATCTAACTGACAGGTGTTCCAATATTACTGGTCCACATGGAATGGATAATTTAACATATAATAAAGCCCCCAATGCTCCATTCTTGATATTTTGTGGAAAGTATGGGGTATGAGTTCTAAAAAGTTGCTCAACGTTCCTCCATGGTGTTGGTCGGTAGCCCGGACTTGTAAATTTTTCACTGAAATTTCGATTAGTGGCATTTTTGTGAATAATTCAAAAATTAGTGAACCACTAGAGGGTACGTTGGTATTTTTTTGCCTTTGGAATCGTGTGGCCATCAGAATTTCAATTGTTCATTTAGTTAATCATTGTTTCTCCTTTTTTGAGGTAAACTATAAAAGGACGGGAGTTCTCTTTGATCCATTAGCATAAAATTTCAAACTTTAAACTTTATTTTTCTTCCAAGCCTTACTTATGCTACTTGATCTCTTCTTTTGCTACTTATTCGTTGTCGTAGTTTTTCAAACTCTGTAAGCCCTCTTTCTTCCTTTATTTAATTTCCTTTTATCTTTCAAGCACGGTTTACATTGTAGACGAAGGTTCTTTAGAGGACTTTAGGGAAAGAAGGAAAATACCTAACTGGGTAGGTTTAGAGATGGAAATCCCCCCTATTGATGTTTTTTCCTTAACTGAAGTTCATTAGATCCCAACCTTCTTTATTGCTGAATATGGCATTTTATTTCCTCCCAACCACTTGTTTCTTGAGTTCTACTAGTATTTTGATGTAGTCCCTGATAGGGTAGCCCCCAACACTTGGAAGGTGGTAAATGGGGCCCAAAAACTTAATGAACTCCATGGGACCCATATTGGCATCCCAGAGTTAATGTTTTGCTATAAATGGGGTACTACTACTAACAACACATACTATCTGAAGACTAGATTTGCCAACAAGGCTTTGGTGATCAATTTTCCAGACTATAATAAGGACTATTGGGATTATGACGTAGTAATTAAGAACTGGAAACATGTCCCCCTTTCTGAGGGGATTAGGTATACTGGACCCAGGTGCCCCTAGGAAGGGCGTGACTTAGGTTGTATTTTTTTATGTTCCTTTCTTGCATACTAACTATTTGATGTTCTGCCGACTAACTATTTTTCCTTTTTCCTGTTCAGATGAAAGTAAGAAAAAAATTCTTTAGTAAGGAGATATCAAACTTGAAGAGATCAAGTATTTGTGGGCTATTCATCATAGCATTAGAGTGGAGCACCCCAGATCAACCTTTTATTTGCTGGAATACTGAAGTTCCATCACTTCATTTATTTCCTGGATGTAATACCCCGAATTTTTATGGATATTTAAATTACATAAGTGAGTGTAATTTGATAATTATATGAATTATTATTAATAGAAATTCTAGATTCATGAAGTGTAAGATTATTAACGATGTGTGCTATATTTACTTTTGGGGTTAGGTAAATGAGTCAAAATACTTTTATGTCACGTCGTAGTTGGGTAAAGCGACGAGTAATATTTCACTTTGAAGAAAACGCATGTTGAGAAGTGTTGGGTCTGATTAGTGAATTTTAGTTGAGTGACTCAGATGGAGATTTAGAGTGCACGACTAGTTTCAGAATGGCTGAGATAGTCAAAATAGAGTACCCCGGGGGTAGCATTTGGGTTTGAGGGACTTTTGGACTGATAGGGGCTTGCAATTGAGTATACGAGTCAAAATTGGGTCTAGTAAGGGGATAAGCCTTATAAGACCTTACAACACTTATCTCTCCTCATTTTTCAGTCGAGAGAAAGAGAGAAAAGAAGAAGGAAGAAGAAAAAGGAGAAGATAAAGGAGATTCCGGCCCAAACTTCGCGGGATTCGACTCGAGGTTATCGGATTTTATCCACGAGGCAAGTGTTTACTTGCTTTAATCATTTGAGTGTGTTCTCATATTATAGTTGGTATAAGCTATATGATTTTGGGTTGTATTTGTTTAATTAAAATTGGGTATTTAGGTTTTGATTCCATAAATTATTGTGTTAACAACCTCTCATGTAGTCCAGTGTAAAACCCATGTTAATGGTGTGTATAAATGGTGAGAATGGGAAGAAATGGATAAAATTGGGGTTTAATGAATTTAGGTTAAATCTTGAGTAATTGGTTGTGTCCCATAAAATAATTCACGTGTTAGTTATAAATCAGTGAATAGATGATTATAGTGTTGTTGGTTGGAATTAGAAACCACAAAGATGGAGGTTGGGATAAATTTTAGGATTTTGGATAAGAAGCAAATCGCCTAACTGTAAGTTCTGGTTCAAGCGAATCGATTAACGTAAGGAGACTTGTAATCCTGTATTTTTGCCAAATCGATTCGCCTGGGGCGAATCGATTCGCACCTGAAGACCTGAGAACTAATCCTGACCGAATAGATTTGCTTGACCTGGTGAATCGATTCGCCTCACTTTAGCAAGAAATGGAATTTTCTTCCTTCAGTTTTTTCCATTTTAAAGGAAAATTAAATATTAAATTGGAGATTATTACACGAGATTCTAAATGTGATATTAGGACTCCTAGATAATATAATTTGGTGGAATAAACCTTGGGTTTAAAAAAAAGGAAAAAATCTTAGGATAGTTTAGTGTATATCTGAGATTATTATTTTTTAAGGAATTTTTGGGGTGAGTAACATTCGAGAGAATTATACGGCTAGTGTGTATGTGTATTTATGCGTTTAGAATAAATACGAGCCGATTATATTCGAGAAAATCCTAAGGTTCGAGTAGGATGAATTTTACGATGTAAGCTAGATGTGATAAGCTACTATTCATAAGTCGTTTTTAGGACGATTATATCATAGGTGAAGTAATACCTATATAATTAAAATAAGTTAGCTATACACTTATGAAATATTACGAATGTGAACATTCGGGATTTCGTCTATTTCTTGAGAGTTTGGCATTTATTGATAATCGAAATTGAAACTTTGACTTTTAGATATGTATACAGATATAGGGAGAATATACATATGATTTTTTTTAACATTGTATCGGATCATGAATGATATGTTTTATGTGTACATTGTGTTCTATACAATACCCCTCTAGTACTATCATGGGAAGTTTCGCGAGGTGGGTAAATCCCCTGGCTTGAGGAGAAGGAGAGTATAATCCCCAGGCTATAGCGCCCGATATTTTTACAGTGAGGTAACTGGGTATGGTTATTTCCCACTGGCTAGGGAATATGTTCGCTTCCCTTACATTTTCTTTAGGATTATCCTCAAGAGTACGAGTAAGTATGCCTTGAGCCCAGGTCGTCATGTGAGTAGACACTGGAAGATGATAGCACATAAAGAATGCCTTTAGTGAAGTATTATTGTATGATTGGTTCTTACATGTGTAGTGTGTGTTATACGCGTATGGTTACTCGATGTGGATAACACTATTAGTACATATTTTGATGTGATTATATATGTATCTACGAACTTAAAAGATTTTAATGAAAGAAGATTATCCAGATTTAAAACTGTAGTTCATACTATGAAATGATAATTAAAAATACGAGATTTCCAATACTAAAATGAAATGGCATTTCAACTAGCAAAAGTCTATGAAATTGAATGATTTATATAAATTTAAGAATCATGTAAATTAAAACTTAAGTGATAACTTAGGGCATAATTACTTTTTAACCACGCTGGGTAATGTGGTAGAGCATTGGAATTTACAGGATGGGTATCATAGATTAGGCAGGGTAGCTTAACTAGGTTAATTAAAATGTATACAGTAGGTGTGCACTGTTAGAAGAGAGGTGAGGTGTATCCCATAGGATTGATCACCCGATATTTTACTGGGCGGGGTGTCACACCAGACAACTGTTATTTTGCCTCCATAACCCATTCATTTAGAGGAATCGATTCCTACTTCTTCAACTAAAGAATCAAAGGAGTTAGCTCAAGGAATAACCTCTTATTCATTTGAATCTCTTTATATATCTAATAAACCCACTTCCCCTTTAGCTGATATGGATAAGAGAAAGATCCCCAATTTGCTGAGCGGGCCATTATCTCCCCCTTCCAAGAAGAATGCTTACACTCGCAAAAGGCCTCAAGTTGTTGAAAAGTGGCCTCAGTTCTTAATGTTGAAGAAATTCAATCAACTTAATCTCAGTACAAGAGGTTGAAGAAAGTCTTGCATGACCCTCAAAAGCAGGAGAAAAAAGTTCAACCCGACCAACAAGAGTTGGTTGAAAAGATTCAAGCCGACCTAGGTTACGTTGGGTAAACTTGTGTGGCCATTAACCCTAGGTTGGCCAGAGGTTTAATCAAGGTTGGAACTCTTCCAGTAGATAGGGGGATAAAAATCACTCTATCTCGTTCCCGATTGGTTGAAAGGGCTAATCAAAAAATTTCTTTTGTAAGTACTCAATTTCTTCTTTTTACCTTATAACTTCTGTTGGCTTCTTATAAACTGATGTTGTGCATATTCTAGTTTTGAAATTTATGGTTGATTATAATAAAATTTTGGAGAAGGACAATAAGACGAGGTCTTCCTCGACTGACATTGAAGAAGTTTTTGAAGGTTTAAGGGAGTCCTTGTAGAACTCAAAGGATGCCTATGAAAAAGAGAAGTAGACCCTGGTGGACCAATTAAAGGTGTCTGAGAATACATAAGTGATAGGTGAGAACAAAATAAAGACAATTGAAGACAAGACTAAAACTGTTGAGGACTATTTGAAAGAGGTTGAGAATAAAGCTAAGGCTACTGAGGAGAAAATCATTGTCCTGACCCCTGAGGTTGTTACCCAAAAGGCCAAGGGTAAGAAGGATAAGAATGCTGCCTTTGATAAGGTATGGGAGAAGACATTTTCTGTAGCTTCTATACAAATTAAATATGGAAAGATGTTATCCTTTAAGGAAGGTTGGTCAGAGGTGCTGGAGGTGTTCATCACATAGGCTAACGCTAAGTTATTTCAAAGGTATGACCTAGGAACTCCTCCTAACTTGGATGAGGAATTTGATGAAGAGGAGGGGTCTGGGTAGTTATCAATGGTTCTTATTGAGTCTTTAGTGGTGCTAGCTGTTGCTGCCGACTTACCACCTCCAGATGTTACTGCCCAAGACAAGGAGAATGTCTAACTCCTTTAGTCAGTTTTACTTTCATTTATTTCTAAAAGTTTTTGTCTCTTTATTTTGTCTTGTAATGGAACATCATTTTGTAACACCTTTTTTTATGATGAATAGAAAATCTTCTTTTGATGTATTCTGTTTCAGCATATTCTTTGCTACACTTTCCTTTATGCTTTATTGTCTTCATTTTCTTGATATTATGGCATTTGTCTATTTTCTTTGGTTGCTTTCCTTATACCTATGATTTACAGTTTAATTACAGGAAAAATATAATCTTTTTTAATACATTTGAGCTACTAAGACGTTGCACCAGTTTACTTTAAGCTAGCTATGTGGCTCTGACCGACGAAGAGTTGGAAAATATACTTGATACTGATGTATCCGATCAAGTGAAGAACACCTATGTTTATCAACACTAACTTTTGGATAGGGCCATATCGAATAGTGATGCCTATTACGAAATGATCAAACAATTACGGGAAGATCATAAATTTTCTTTAGCTTCACTCCATGCTAATTATGAGGCCAAGTATAAGTTATTGAGTGAAGCAGTTGGTTTTGACACAAAGCTGGAAGAATATGCCTCAACCTATAGGAGGAAAGAATATTATTGAACTATGAAGTTAAAAGCACTAGAGAGATCGTAAGACTACTAGAATAATATAACAACCGTATTAAAGATGAGTTAGAGAGCCTGAAGAAATCTAGAAAAGAGGTGCCGAGTGAAGGTGCTTCTTTTTTGGAATTGGAAAATGAAAAATTGATAGAGGATTTGGAAAACTTAAAGAATAATAAGACCAAGTCATGTATATCTTTAAGGAAAGTAGTGGTTGGTCGGCTAACTCTTAAAAATAGAGGACTAATGACATTGGCCGACCAAGCTTCCTTGTTGAAATCCAAAGACCTAGTCCTCAAGAAACTCTAGGATCAATTCGATAGGGAGACTTTTTAATTTCACAATCCTCCCAGGGAGGTTTGGATGGATGGTTAAATGAAGCCCTTACTCACATGGGGGACCACTTGACACAAAATGCTAACGAAGGTTACAAATTAGAGTGGACTAATGTGCTGACATTGCTGAAACATGATGATAAGAGTGATTTGTGGTAATGGAATGACTGAGGCTTACTAGATTGTTCTAAGTCTCCATTTAAAATTGACTCACAATGGATTCCACTAGATGACATTCCCCAATGCTTGATAAGTAATTATTTGGGTGATTATAACTTTAATGATGAGGGTGAGTATGTTTATCCTCCTTATCTATTTGATAGGTCGATGAATAACAATAGACAAATTTCGAGGGACTTTAGAACCATAAATTCACCATATACCCTTGATGACCCTCATGATGGAATGGACAAGGCTTAGGGAAAGCATCCATCAAAATAATTTTACTCCTTTTGTAACTGCTCATTTATGATTGTATCTGCTTATTTGAATGAAATAAAAAGACTTTTATTTTGAATACATGTTTGTGTATGTAACTTAGTCTTTACTGATTTAAGCTTATGAATAGTTAATCGACTGGCCGACTAGGAAATATGCTTAAATGATAAGTGTTTGGTTTAAATTGAATCTTGACTGCAATGCCTAAGATTCTACTAACGCCCTTAGGTAAAATTGTAAGTAGTTTTGTTGAGCTACGTGTTTGTATTAGTTATCATTGGTGACCAAGTGTAATAGGAATTTATATATGTATTCTTGTGTTATAACTTTATTGGGTAAAACTCCTTGTGTTTAACTTTGTGTTGTACATGAAGTTTTACTTAGTCAGTTAAAACTTCTTGTTCATAACTTTAAGTTATACACAAAGTTTTACTTAGTCGGGTAAAACATCTTATGTCTAACTTTGAGTTGTACATGAAGTTTTATTGACTTTTTGTACTTGATTTGTCAAAGATGAAATCATACAAGGCTGATGAAGATTTACTTTTAGGTAAAACATCTTATCTCTAACTTTGAGTTGTACATGAAGTTTTACTGATTTTTTGTACTTGACTTGTCAAAGACGAAATCATACAAAGCTGTTGGTACATCTTGAATTTAATAAGCTCAATTAGATTAAGTATCTGTTTCAAAACAGATTGAAGATAGTGTGGTGTACCTGTATGGCCAAGTCTTGAAGACCAAGAGAAGAAAAATGTTGAAGGATGATATTCATCACTACTCTGAAAATAAATTAAAAAATAGAAGCATAATTGATCGCAAATCATGACTTATATTAACTTGTATGAAAATAGTATATAATAAGAACTGTCATAAAGTTATTGATAGTGTTTCCTCAGGTGATTGGAATTCTAAGGATTCTTAAACTCTTCCCCCTCAAGTGTTTCCAAGCGAAATGTTCCTGGTCGGATGATTCTGAGATGCAATAAGGACCGTGCCAATTTGCCTCCAACTTATTTCCTTTCTGGATAACTTTCTTAAGGACATAATCTCCCTCTTTTAAGTTGGTCATATTAACCCTTCTGTTATAAAAATGAGAAGTTCTTTGTTGATAGGCAACTACCCTAAATGAAACATCTTCTATAACTTCTTCAATTAAGTCCAAATATAACCTTCTCACGAGGTCACTTTTTGGAGAGTCAAAGTTCAAAACTCTATGAGTTGGTAGACCTATCTTAGTTGGGACCATTGCTTTTGTCACAAAAGCAAGCATGCAAGGAGTTTCTTCAGTTGCTATTCTCAGCGTGGTTCTATACGCCCAGAGAACAATGTGCAACCCATTGATCCAATTGCCTTTTGCATTTTTTTCCAGTCCATCAAGTAAGGTTTTATTGGTTACCTCCGTTTGGCCGTTACAATGTGGATGTCCAGGGGTAGAATGAAGTTTTTAAATTATGGACTGGATGCAGTACGCCTCAAAATCATCATTGTTAAATTGAGTGTCGTGATCAATGATAAAAGTATATGGCATGCCATAACTGCATATAATATGCTTCCTTATGAATTAGAACACCTTTTTGTAAGGCATTTCTACCAATGGCTCAGCTTCCATCCATTTAGTGAAGTAGTCTACTGCCATTACTAAGTACTTAAACCTGACTTTGGTCATCGACAATGGGTCGATTAAGTCAATTCCCCAAATGGCGAAAGGCCAGGGGGAAGTAATTAGGTTTAGATTATCCCCCAGTCTTATATAGATCACAATAAACTTCTGGCAATTGTCATACTTCCTTGCAAAAGTAACGCAATTCACCTTCATCGTCGACTAACATTATTACTGCATGGATATTCTTCGCACCAGTGACCGACCAACTGAATGAGCCCCATAAGAACCTTTAAGCACTTCTTTGACCAATTTTGCTACCTTAATGGGATGTACACACCATAATAAGGAAATAATATAACCCCTCCTATAAATTATTCCTCCTTCGAATACATAATTAGTTGCTTTGTACATTAGCTTTCTTACATCTTTTGGATCAGTTAGTAGGATACCTTTGTCAATGTAATCTTTCATTGGATCCATCCATGATGTTCCAAAATCTACCGTAATGAAACTGTCCATAACATTCTCGTCTATACTCCTAGATGCCAGATTCTCCACTAGGATAGTTCTACTGAGTTCCATCTTGGTCGCTGAAGTTAGTCGAGCAAGTTCATCTTCTTGGCCATTCTCTACCCTTAGTATTCTAACCATTCAGACTGTTGAAAATTGGAGATGACTTCCATAGCCCTGGACAAGTACTTGATCACGAGGTCTCCCTTAACTCCATATGTCTGGAGTACTTGGTTACAGATCAGTTGAGAGTCACCATGTGCCATAACATGCTTGGCACCTAGTGACACAGATAATTCTAGTCCCGTGATAAATGATTCGTACTTGGCTTCATTATTGGAGGCCTGGAAATAAAATCTAAGGGTATATTCCACATCAATGTCATTTGGAGTGTTGACAATAAGACTAGCTCCACTGCCAGTGGCATATGAGGATCCATCCACGAATAATTTTCATATTGGAATATCTTTGTTAAAGTTCTCTTTAGGTAGAATTCCTTGCTGGGATATTTTCTTGCTGTGTTCAACATATTATTGGGAAATTTTTGGGATAATGGATGAATAAGGAGGATAGTAGATAACTTCAATTTACTTTGTAGCTGAGCTCTCTTTCAAATGAGTATACTCGGCAGGCAAACTTAGGTTATGGATCACCTCTGGATATGTGAATCCAGTAATAAAATTTTCCATAACTTGTCCCTTCAACTCTATCCTTATCTTATAGACTATTTCTTTTTCTCCTAGCTCTACTGTCCAAGTAATTAATTATCTTGACTTCTCGGGTTTGTGGAGTGCTTGTCGAAGAGGTAAATTCATGTATACTATAATGGTGTATGCCTGGAAGTAAGGCTTCATCTTCCTTGATGCTTCAATGAGATCCAGGACCAGTTTCTCAAAGCGTGGATACCTGATTTATGCTCCTCGAAATTCTTTACTGGTGTAATATAATGGCTTTTGAATCTTATTCTCCAATTTGATCAGCACCGAGCTAACAGCAGATTCGTACACAACCAAATACAAGTATAATTTCTCACCCACGGTTGGTCCAAAAAGAAGTGGTGGAGATCCCAAGTACTTTTTTAACTCCTAAAATGAATTTTCATACTCCTCATTCCATTCAAAGCTTTTTCTGAGCACCTTGAAAAATGATAGGCATTTATCCGTAGCTCGGGAGATAAATCAGTTGAGAGCATCCACTCTTCCAGTAAGTTTTTTAGAGTATTTCTTGCACGCAGGGGATTGCATTTCAATCAGAGCTTTGATTTTAGATGGGTTGGCTTCAATCCCCATATGATTAACAATAAACTTTAGGAACATACCTTTTTTCACGCTGAACACACACTTGGTCAGGTTAAGTTTTATTTAGTGCTTTTCTAGCTGGTCAAACGCCTGACTAAGAACTTGGATGTGATCGACTGTCTTTTTGCTCTTAGTAAGCATGTCATTAACACATACCTCCTTAGTTTCCCCAATTTTCTCCTCAAACACTTTGTTTACTAGCCTTTGGTACATTTCTCTAGTGTTTTTAAGCCCAAAAGGCATAACGTTGTAACAGTAGGTACCTCGGCTGGTGATGAAAGATATGATTTCTCTGTCTTCTGGTTTCATTCTGATCTGGTTGTAACCAGAGTATGCATCCATGAAACTTAGTCACTTATGACTTTCACTTTCATCTACCAATTGATTAATCATTGGAAAATGAAAGTGATCTTTTGGGCATGCTTTGTTAAGGGTGGTAAAATCTACACACATACGCCATTTATCATTTTTCTTCTTAACTATTACAACATTAGTCAACCAACCTGGATATTTGTCATCTTCAATGAAGTGGGATTTCTATGGTATGTCCACCTCATCTTGGACATCCATATTATCATTGGGGCTGAACACCCTGTGTTTTTGTTTGATCGACTTGGCATCCTGGTTGATGTTGAGCTCATTACATATAAAATTTGGGTCTATCCCGGGCATATCTTCATGACTCAATGCAAACACACTTTTTTTCTTTATATGAAATGTGATTAATTCCTATTTGAGAGATGGTATTAATGTGGAACCAATATGAGTAGTCCTCTATGGATTTTCATCATGTAGGATTATGCTTTCTGTGACTTCTACTACTTGCCATTTGACTAGTTTAGCTTCCTCCCGGGGGTCCAGGGTATTGATCTGGTAAGTGGTGGTATTTTATTTCATCTCTTTCAACTCTTCCTGCTTGGATGAGGTATAGTATCATTCTCTAGCCTCCACTTGGTTACCCTTTACTACGCTGACTCCATAGTGAGTAGGGAACTTTATGCACTGGTGAACAATGGATGATACATCTTTAAACTTCTTCAACACCACTATGTTGAGGATTATGTTGTAGCTTGATTGGACATTTTTATCTAGAATGAAGAAATTGATTTTCTCTTCCCTACTTATTAGCCAAGTGTCGATCAACTCTTATAACTTGCAGTTCCTAAAGGACAAACTTTTTCCCCTAAGAAACTAATTAGGGGCCTATGATATGGTTCTAACTGATTTACTTTCAATCCTAGGCTTTATAAATAATTATAAAACATAACATATGCAGAGCTACCATTGTCCACTAGAATTCTTGCAATCCCATCTTCTTTATTCTGGATATGACAACTGATGGGTCATCATGGGGATAAAGTACTCTAGATAGGTCATTTTCGAAAAGCCTATGACCAGCTTATCTTTATTCACCTTCATGGGCCAACCATCTTCGTCATCATTCAAGTTAATGCATCGTATGTAAGAGCAAGCTTTGGCCTCATTTAGATAAGCTTTTTTTAGAAACATCATCTTCTCCTGCAACGTCTCCTCCTGTAATGAAATGAAAACCAAAGTATATCATGCCTACCTCAATCTCTTGCTCTTTAGGCTTCTTTGGTAGGTCTGGATCATCTTCGAAATCATCCTTCTGACTCATTTTCTTATCGTCTTTGCCTTTGTAAGGAGATTCTTACCTTCTTCTGGACTCCCGACCATATGCCCGATCTACTAACTTGGTTAGTTTTTCTCGAAGAATTTGAGATTCAATATCATTTTTCAAGGCAATACAACTATCCATAATGTGCCCCTGGTCTTTATGGAAATATCAATACTTGGACTTATCCCTCTAGTTGGGCGGTGACTTCAACTTTCCAGGCCATTTTAAGTCTCTATTACCTCTGATCTCTTCCAAGATGTGATGCACGCCAATTTTTAGGGGGTATAATCTTCGTATTTTTTGGGGTTTTCCACCTTCTTTTCCTTCTGTTGCTTCTTTCTTACGCTCTTCTGGCCATGAGGTTCGATCGTCAGGGTTTGCTTAGCGGCCATAGCTTCTTTAGAGTTCATGATCTTTCCAGCCTTGGCCATGAGCTCTGTCATGGTTTTTAACGGATCCTTGGCCAATACATAATAGAATTTCTCAACAAGTAGTCCACTCATTAAAGCAGTGATGGATGTTTTCTCCTCATAGTCCACCATTTCTAATTTCTCATTATTGAAGCGAGTGGGATATTTTCGAGTAGTTTATCTTACTCTTTGGCAAAAACTCAGTAGATGGGCTACCCTTTTGACTGTCGTAGCTATAAAGAAGAAATTGTTAATAAATAGCTCGACGAGATGCTGGAAAATGGAAATTTTTCCTCGTGGTAAATAATTATACCTTATTTAACCTGAACCAGTGATAGTACTTGAGAAAGCTCAACATCACATTTTTTCTCGAACATAGTAAATATCAGCTGCAACTTGATATTGTTTAATATGTAAAACTGGATCAGTTTTACCATCATACATGGGGGTAACCATTGGTGTCTTGAATTTGGACGAAGTAGGGAAATCAACGATAGTTGAGATGAAAGGAGATCCCTTTACAAAATTTCATTGCAAATGGTTCTTGGTTTTGGCCATCTACCCTAAACAGTTCTCTTGTCATTGAATTGTCCCTTTCCATGAATGTTTTTTTTCTGCGTTGGATTTATTTGAGGCAACTCGGGCATTCCTACCATGCGTTTGTGTTGAGCTATCTTCCTGAGAAGTTTGTTTGACATTCATGGATACTAAGATGCTTATTCTAGACCAAATGGATCCTTTATGATGATCGGTATGATGTTAATGTGATTAGGATGGCTCCTTAAGATGACCTCTATTTGCTTAGGGGCCCAAACGATCAAAGGCTGAAGCCTTACTCAACCTTTTCAAAGTGCTCAACCGTTCAGGAGAGAGAGAGAATGGCCATCATAATATTATGTCGATCTAGCAAATGACTTGGATCCTGGATGATAAGATCTATCACGTGAAGACCTAGAATAGCTGTTTTGATTATTTCTAAGAGGAGATGGAGGCATCTCTCTTCTATGAAATGGACTAGTAGTAGGCCTAGAAGGAGCAACAGTAGACTTGGCTTGTAATTATTGAGCCAATTACCTCATGGTTTCTTGCATCGCTTCTTGCCCCATGGCAAGGTTAATTAGGATTTCATTTAAGTCTGTCGCATTAGAAGGAACATTGCCTCCAGCTGTAAGACTTATTTTTGGAATTTCATTCATCTTTTGAGAATGTTCAAGATGAATGAAAGAATAAATTTGGTAGAGAACGATGACGAATAAGCATTCCCACATATGATACCAATTTGTTGATGTCTAAAATTGGCAGCAAGATTATGTTACCGACGTAATAGCAATTCTGTAATCATAGATATAGAATAAAATAAATAAGACACCAAATATTTTTAACGTGGTTCAGCTATGAGAAAGTTTACGTCCACGGTTATAGTATTGATGTTGGTGGTTGTACAAAATTTTATGCACTCTTTCTGGATTAAGAATGACTTGTGTCCCTTAATCTAAGGGAAATAATGTATTTATAGTGGTCCAAAAACCAAAGGTTGATATGCCTTTATATATTCAGGAATTTTGCAACTGTACATAATGATTGTGACAATCGATTTTCAAAAGCACGTCACGTGCTTCTGAAAAACGTGGGGCGTGATTGAGGCGTGGAGACCAAGCCTTAAGCCTTAGAAGCCTAGGCGGGTCTAGGCGTAAAAAGGCATGAAAAGGCGTTTAGGCCTTCTTAATATATTTTAATATTTTTTAACCATAACAAGGATATTAAAATACAAAAATTGCACATATCATAAAAATATGTCTGAATATATGCAAATTAAAATACTATTTGATTATTTTGGATGAGATAATGGTCCGGTTTGTAAAGATATTCTTTAAAAGGCGACATCGTTTCACTAAAGCATTGTTGTTTTTTGAAAAAAGTGCGCCTTAAGGGTTTTACCAAGAATAAGGCGTGAAAAGCGTAAGGCGAGGCGTTTCTCCCAAGCCTTAAGCCTAGGCGGGTTTTTTTAGAACAGTGAGCACGTGTAACGTGTCTCTTGCGTAATCTCCACATGTATGACATTTCTACTTCTTGATGGTTCAACTTCTTATGTTGTTCGACTGGTATGCCGAACAAGTAAGTCTGGATCTGACTAACATGGTAAATGAAGACAGGTGTATCAATGTCATTGGTTCACGTGGTGTTAGAATAAATGTCATAAATTCTTCTTTCCATAATGCGCCACATAGAACCCCTGGTGACTCATGATCTAACTGACGGGTGTTCTTATATTACCGGTCCACGTGGCATGAATAATTTAACATACAACAATAGGTCTCTCCCTCGCTAAAGCATTAAACATCGACCAAATGTTAGCCCATAGTGACTCACGATTAGTCGTAAACTAGATTTTGGGTGTCTACAAGGCCAAATATGAGAGGATGTCCAAATACTTGGCACGGGTAAAGAAAGTGTTGAAAAACTTTTGCGAGGTGAAGATCAAGAGGATTCCTAGACTGGACAATGTCTGAGCCGATGATTTGGCAAGGCTAATATCAATAACAAGAAAGGAGATCAGACGTTTAGTGCCAATGGAGATCCTATGTAGGCCGACCATCGATGAGGATGACAACGGGGTTAAACTTTTCTTAAACTTAAATTTGAGGGACTTATGGATAGATCCACTGATCATGTACATACGATATGGTGAGCTACCAGACTCCAAGGCCGAAAGAAGGAAGCTCAGATATAAAGCGTCCAAGTTTATTATCCTTGGAATCGTACTTTATAAAAGGGATTACTACTTCCCCTACTGAGATATGTCCACCTCTCTGAGGTCGGATATCTCCTGTAGGATATCCATGACAGTTCATTTGCAAGTCATATCACTAGATTATCCTTAGCCAAAAGGATTGTTACTGAGGGCTACTGGTGGCCGACGCTTGGGAAAGATGCAACCGATTATGTGAAAAAATGTGACAAGTGTCAGTGGTTCTCAAGTATCCCTTATTAGCCTCATCAACTAATCTCATATATTACAGCGTCATGTCCGTTCGCAGTATAGGGATTTGACCTCGTCGGTCCACTCCCCAAGGAAACTTTCAATTATCCGTAATTGATTTTGGCCATCGACTATTTTTCCAAAAGGATAGGGGCCGATGCCATGATCTTCATCACAGTGGTGGAGACATTCAAGTTCATCTAGAGAAACATCATTTATAGATACGTCCTACCCAATACTCCAATCTTAAATAGTGGGAAGTAATTCAAAGATAAGTCGTTGGAAGCCTATAATAAAAAGGTCAGCATCCAGTAATTCTTCTCAGCTCCAGGCCGATCTCAAGCCAACGGCTTGATGGAGGTCACCAATTGAACGATACTGGATGGAATAAAAAAGAAGTTGGAGGACGCTAAGGGTTTGTGGATCGATGAGCTGCTTGGGGTCCTATGGGCTTATAGGACGATAGAGAGGACGTCGACGGGAAAAATGCCATTTATGCTGGCCTACGGGTTTGAGGCAATTATTACCACTGAAATCGGACTCACCAACCACGCATTCCAAAAACTATTATGCTGAGGAAAATAAAGATGAGAGAAGGTTAGACCTAGATCTGGTTGAAGAGAGATGAGAGGATGCCGAGGTCAGACAGTCGACCTACCAACTAAGGGCCATCAAGTTTTATAATAAGAGGGTTAGGGCAAGGCTGTTATTCATGGGAGACTTGGTTCTAGAAAAGGTTTAGCAGAAGTTGAACAAACTGCATCCAGACTGACATGGACTGTAGAGGTCACTGAAGAGGTCATCCCGGGCACATATATATTGGGGAACTTAGAGGGAGAACCCTTCTCCAACCCTTAGAATGTCGATCATCTGAAGAGATATTATCAGTGACCATATTTCCTTTGTGAATTTATGCGATGGATCAAATGTGTGCATGATAGTTGTACTTTGTAAGAGAGATCAAGCTGATTATTGAATAGAATGTCCAAGTGTTTCTCATATATTTATTTTAGATGATCTCTTACGTGGTTTGAATTACTTTAAAACTAAAAAAACGTCATTATAATTGTGAAATAGTTTGTGAACTCATTTTTTCGGTAATACGAGAGGCCATGGGAGACTCGTCTTGTTCATGAACTCTCAATAACACCAGGGGGATAGTGTGATAACATTACTTAGGTGGTGAAGAATAAAAAAAAATGATAAAATCATTTTAAATTATGGTTAACTTAAACATCACGTTGTGGTGAACTAAAGATCATAACTCTCTTGGAGGTACGAGGTTATGTGAAAAGACTTAGTCTTGTACTCACAATCTCAATAACTATGAGGGGGACTTGCATTAACATCATTTATCTGGTGTCAATTCGAAAATCTTTAATTATGGTTATGTAAACATCACTATATGGTGACCTCATAGTCATAACTCTCTCGGTGAAGACGAGAGTGTATAAAGAGATGAGACTCATCCACACACTCCCAAAAATGACGAGAGGGAACTTTAATTAACTCATTAATTTAGTGGCCTAACATTTAAAAATCATTCAGCTATGGTCATCTAAACATCACAATGTGATCAATTTACGAAGAGACTAGACATGAGGAGTGACAAATTTTAAATATGAAGACACTACACTTGGTCAAGAAAAGTGGAATTATTACATTAAACCAACAGACATCAAAACATTGTTAAATATACAAACATATCGAAGTGTTTGAAGATGAGGAACACAATTACAAAAAATTAATCTTCTAAGGGCATCAGGGTATAGATGACGACCCTTACAGATTGGGGTTTAAGCTCTATCATTCTCCTAGATCTCTTTATGAATATTCTCAGCTTTGTCATCCTCTGTCTCATCATTGATTGCTTCATTGGTCATCTGAACTTTTATCTCAGGTTGTGCTACATCCTCTACCTCAGCTAAGGTAGTCATGGCAATGGGGTATGAGAGATCAAAAGCTTTGAGATCTTTTGTCCTCATGAAAAACTTAGGGAACTTGAGGAGGGACAATGGCAGGCTTTCTTGGCCCCTCTTTCAAGGTACTGAAGGTTGTGCCCCAAAAATTCCTTCGAGGCCTTGAAGTCCTCAATGGCCTTCTTTTTTGCCTCCTCAAGAGCCTTCTCTATAACATCTTCCACCTTGGCCTCTTCCTCGACCACTTACTTGTCTGCCAGGGCTTTCAAGGTAACATCATGGTCCATCTCAAGCTTGCCTAAGGCATCACTATATTGCTCGTCCAGGTTTTCAACAACCTTCTTGTGGTCGGCCTCTTATGATAGGATTTTTTTCTTCAAAGTCTTCTCGGCCTTGATAGCCTCCTGAGCCTGTTGAACCTCAGGGATCTTTTCATGGACCCAGTAAGTGACCTTTATCAAGGACAAGATAGACTGCAAAAGTATAAGAGATATTAGTATGTGACAAAAAAACACTTTGGAAAATTCAAAGTCAATAAATATAGTAAAGATAGAGATAAATGTCTGAGGTTCAGAGGATGACGTGGGTAGCCCTATGAAGGGTTAAATCCTAGAGATGAGAAGAGACCATAACCTCAATGAAGCTCCTATATGATTCTGATAAGATGGAAGTCAATTTAGCTTTTTCCCTCTTTTAATACCCAATAATGGAGTCTGGGCTGATTTAGAAATTAGCAAGACGATCAGAAAGATCATCGTCAGATGAGATAGGGACCGCTTGGTCCGGAGCAACCTTTAATGAGCCGTCCTTGCGCTTTTTATTTTACTGAGTAGGAAGGGTGGTTTCGTTAGGGACATTCTTCCTCTTTTTCAACCCCTGGGCTAGGCCAAAGTTACTGGCAGTTAATTTTTTGGTGGGAGCAGGGGGTGCTGGTTTCTTTCCCATCTGCTTCATCAAGGATGTAAGGTTAAGAGCGACCATATTCCAGATGGAGTCAGGTGTATCTAGTGGAAAATCTATAAAATAAATTGTTGGAACACGAGGCCCCCTATTTTAAAAATCTTACACAAAGTAATTTCCTTTTAAAGATATGCGGAAGCGAGATGGTTCAAATAAACACACACAAACACCAAATTTTAATTTCTTTCAAATTAAAATTATACAAGTTCAAAATGAAATTAAATTAGACAACAAATACATTTTTTAATTAAACCAATTTAACCCAAGTCCTAGAAATTTTGCGTAAGTGGTATTTTCCATATTACCCAATTAGGCCAAACCAATTTTAACAAATTAAATGATGACTTGAATTAAATTAACATATACCCAAATTTAAATTAGCACCAAATTAAATAAGTAGCGATTTAAACCAGATTTTATCTTTTTACCTAAGCATGTATCTAAGGTGAATTTTGCATAAGATAAAATAAACAAATAAATCACTACGCCACGATGTATGAGAAAAAATCCACAACGGGAAAAAACCTCGGACGGCCCTAGACTTAAGTCCACTAAGTACAGAATTTACAATTACAAGAAAGATGACTTACAACACTCGACTCGACTCCTTCAAGCCCCGACGTATCTTATTATAAATACCTCTGCCTAGCCGACAATCCCGGACACCACCCGAACCTTGGAATCCACCAATGAAGCTATAGGAACACCGTCAACCACACATGGTACCTTTCACCATGTGAGAATGCTGCAGTAAAACAACGAGACTTCTTCTTTGAGGGATGTATAAGTAAACCCAAACAAACTCTTCAACTCGGTAGAGTAAATCGGTGCCAAACACTCCAAGCAAGGTATTTATATGGAAACTTGGAATAAACAATATGGGTGTAAACAAAAGGTGTTCTAGGATGATTTTCTTGGAAAGCAAAACACGTAAACCATGAACCTTTTCATAGAAAAGTTAAACTCTCAAAACTCTCTCTAGGAGATGAAAAATATGAAAAAGTTAGTTTGAAAAGGTTGGTTCCCTCACATATTAAGTCTGTCAAAAGTTAGTGGGAAAAAAGTAGTGGGATAGAGGTGAAAAACTGCTAAAAACTGCCAATTAATTTTTTCGTTGGAAATCTCGTTTGAACGATACTTCTAACAAAGTTCCAGTGGCCTGTTGGGAAAACTCGTTGGCAAACTCGTTTGAACGACATTCTCGTTTGAACGAAAACCTCGTTCTAACGAAAATTTCGAACGAACTTCCAGAAAATATAAGATTTAATTTTTAGCCCAGAAACTTTATTTTAAAGTTTTAAAGAAACCTTCTGAAAATAAACATTAGTTTAAAATAATATTACACCCAATTAAAATTGTTCCAAGCTCCTATATAAATATTTAATGCATTCATACCTTAAGAGTAAGCGGAACAACTATTGTTGACGTAGAAACGAGGAACAATAAACTCAGCATTTGATGAAGCTTTATAATCTTGGCCTCTACGTCTTCATCTAACACGTCATAGGATTGAATGGATAAACTTGAACACTATCCTATGACTCAAATGATTTTGTTCGGAATTGAGCCAACACAACATTGAGACTCAATCGGAGACTTGTGTCCTTACATAAATACGACCTCAGTAACATAGCCAGTAAAAAGTATGACACTACAATTTGTAATAAAGAAAGTTACATAATTTATCTAGGGGATTCATCCCCAAACCTATCTTTTCCAGAAAAAAGGGGGTAATTAAGTGCTCAAACTTCGTTAAACCCTCATTCTACCCATTATTTCTAATCTCATCCACCTTATCACGGGCATCCATACTCAGACCAGGGTCAAGTCTGGTTGACATAGAGGCTTTGGATCATCTTTAGGGGGCCCTGGGCTCTAAGGCACTGCAGGCTACATTAGGGTCGAACTTCGAAGCTCCTGACATGAAGTATCGAGGCATCTAGTTATGGTTTGATGTTTGGTTGACAATCAAGACTTTTTTTTATCGATTTCTTGGCTACGAGATGATAGTAACCAGGTTGAGTTTTAGGAGACGACACATTGTAACAGGCCCAAAAAATGCTAATTGGAAGGTCGGCTGAATGAAATAGCATCTAGAGTGATATAAAGCCAAAGATGATCCTCCAGGTATTAGGCGATAGTTGAGCAGGGCTGAGTCCCAAGCTAGATAGTATAGCTCCAAAAGTGGGGTGAATAGTTAGCCTAAAGACCACATTGAACATCTTCTCATATACAAAAATCTAACCGTTTTGACCATCAAAGGTCCTCTCGTCCTTGGTTGGGACTCTCATGTGGATGGATGATCCTATTCCATAAAGGTGTCTCCTTGTCAAGAGATCAACCTCCTTGACGTTGCTAGGATAATTCTGGGCATAGGATGTGTCAAGTGTTTCCTTGTTCGAATCATCATCGTCGTTAACACCAGCTATTGGGACCCCACCGAGAAATATTTATTCAAATTTGTACCAAGGGATGGCCGATAACGGAACATCCATCAGAGGAGTTGGAAATGAAACCTCCACTCTCGGCTCATCGGTGCCTGAGATGTTATATTCATAAGGCTTTGCACGATTAGAGGACTCAACATGCTAAGAACATGAGGCCCGTGAGGAGGCCTCGACTTCCTCATACTCCTCGGAGTGGGAAGAGGAAATCCCCATTGCCTCCAAAAAATATTCCTCGCTCTCGGCTTGGGCAGAGACGAAAGGATTACGATCTAAAGAGGATGATAATGAAGACATTGAATCACTGATCTTAGTGACATGGGGATGTACAATAACTAATGACACTAGATTGATTGGAAGTGTAGGGTCGGCTCCGGCCATGCACTTAACTGCGACCTCGACTTCTATCCTTTGTATCTTCTTAAAGAATCTTTCCTAAGGTTTGGGTATTAATAGAATAACTTTTATAGAGTTTTTAACATCCAAATAGGTTAAAGGTTTGACCTAATTTGACTAAAAGACCAAATAAGGAAGGTAAAACATTTTTGGGATAAACCAACCAAGAATTGGTTGGGGTTCATTGGAGGAGACGACCAAAATGCCACCAAAAAATCTAACTAGAGAGATTAAGAGGACCTAGTCCTACAAATCACCTCAAAGGTGTCCTAACCACCTAAAACACCCAATAAAACCACTAAATCGACCGTAAAATAACCCAGTACATCACCGAAAAAAACAAAACTTCACCGAAAAGATAGGAAGGGAAAACTAGGCAGAAATAAAGCATGAACCAAAGAGAAATTAGGGTATGGAATTTATACGAGCGAGGTTAAGAACTTAAGGGTACATGATAGCCTACAAGACTTATGGAATTACAAGATTTGAAGAAAATGATGGAGGGCGTTAATGGCGGACTAGAACAAGGTTTTAAATGCAAAAGAGAGAGAGAAGAAAAAAGTGTAAAGGAAAGTTTGAACCTATTTAAATGGTTTAATGATTGCGCACAGTGTCCCACATAATCATCATTAGGGCATAACTTCCCACGACAAACTTGCAGCCATCACTCTTAGGCAACACGCCAACCCATAGGATGGTTGCCAAGTGTCCAATACAGACCTCATGCCTAATATCCCAAATATGACATTGGAAGGACATCTTCATCCTCATCCACACATGGGTCAGACGATTATACCCCACAGCCTTCCACTCCCAATAAAGACTAATGGCTAGGGGTGATTGATATGCCAAAGTGTAGCCTCATCTTTGATAAGCCCCTCTCGTCCTCATCGACCTTACTCATTCATCAAGGTCGACAAACATGGCCCCCCTTGGGGGTCTAACCTCAACAGTATCAACCTCGTACCAAAATTCTGGGCCAAAACCAATCTGTTGTCTCATCCCCATCCCCATCAGTCTCGTCTCGATTATCATACCACTCAGACAACCGAGATCATACATCAATTCAGCTCGATAGCTGCTGCTCACTAGGACATTGAACATTTCGGCCTCGTCCAGGCCGAGACATTTTAGGACGACATATATCCTACGTGTGACATATGGTTCCAGCATGACTAGCACACGTGGGCATACTGTTAAGACAATAACTTTCCCTCACGTGAAGGAAGATTATGTCATCATTGATAGAACATGTGCAGGAAAGGTGTTAAGCTCCCATTAGAGAACCTACCTCACACACATATACTGCATGCTTGGGGGTACAATGTGCACACCAAGGATTATAAATACTTGTCGCCTTCTTCCTTGCAAGTGATCGAGTATTCAAAACCCTAGCCCATGCTATGTTAAACTCATCTTGGAGAGATAAAGTGCTTAAGAGTTCTATATTGAGCCATTAAAGCTCCATTGTTTACTATAAAGACACACAAACACCTGCACAGTGGCCTAGGGAAATGGATGAACCACTTACATAACTGAGTTCATCCTATTTTCCTCTTCTCTTTCTGTATTTACTTTCCCACTCTTATCTACATTGCTATAGATTGCTATCTTGAGCTCTATATAAATTTGAGTGGTGATTCCTAGCATCATCACTTGTCACTTTTAAATATTTATTTTATTAAAACATGCATACTTATGATGTGTGAACAATTATTAGAGAGCAATGTATTATAAACCAAAATAACAAGTTTAAAAAAATTGTAATGCATAATCAAGGGTCAAAAGCATTTGTGATGGTTCGTCATGAACTGGTAACATATCTACTTGTTTTGGTGGTTAGTTGAGAATTTTATTTTGCAAGTATAGTTATTAATTATTTGTTCTTTAGTAGAGGAGTAAAAATATGGATGGTCAAGAGACGGATAAGATTAAGTTTTATAAAAAAACGCATTGCAAATATGAAAAGTTAACATCTCTTGAAGCTGAAACGCTCTATGTAAGTCTTATAAATTTTATTTTTCAACTATATCTCATCAGAACTACTTAATCATAAATTAACTTCAATACTATAATAAGAACTGATTATGTAATTACTTCTTTTGATTGAATTGAATTTATAAAGGGGTAAATTATATTTAGAAATAAGAGATACTGCATTGTGATTTACTATTTTTAAAAATTATGCATACTGCATTATGCTTTACTATTTAAAATTATTTTGACAGTTTGTCCAAACCTATAATCTTTTTTCTTCTATTTTCTTTGCAGAATGAGATGAAATGCCTTAACTATGAATCAATATCTGAGGATGGTATAATGATGAGCTCAGACGAGATAGAAGATAAAGTTCTTGGTACAAAAATGGGATATATTAATAGTCTTGGGTACGGTCCCAAAAGAAAGGATTCTAGAATTAATATAATGCGATTAAGGAACGCCAAATTGGAAGAGTCACTTAAGCAGTCTATCAAAGTTTAAGAAGATTTGATGGATCGTCTATAAGTTCGTGAGGTAGAGGCAACAATTTAACAAGAAGATTCAATGGCACAAAAGGTCGTTATGGAGACTCAAGATGCATTGATAGAGGCTATTCTAACTCTGCAAGAGAAGTCCGATAAGTTTATACGGTCGTTGATCGCATCACGTTCCTCATTTTTTGAACAATGGTAATCTAGACATCCTTTAATTTTGCTACTCGTATGCTTTAAAATATTCACATTCGTAATTGATCATAATTTTTTTAATTATCAACTTTCGCTCATCGTTATAATTTTTCCATGATAAAGACAAATCAAATCCTACTTTATCTTAGCTAATGATATTGTATTTTTTTCATTGCATATTTGACGTGATGAGAAGTTATTTTTGGGGTGCCATGAACTTTTGACATTTGATGTTTGTAGATGGAATCTGAGACTTCTAAGTCCTTTAACTAGTTTAAGTTATTTTTTTGCACCATGGATATTTATCATTTGTAAAGGGATGAAATGTGGGACTTCTACATCCTTTAACTATTGTTTAGGAGGCTTGAAAAAGTATGCGTGCGTGACTCAATGTGGATTATGTTTATGACAATTTAGTTACTTTGTGGATATTAACAAATTTGTTTTTAGATGTTAATTTTTTTAAATTTGGTGGTGTGCAATAATTTATCAAATTCATTTTCAAAATGAAAAATATATATTTTGAAACACTCCATTACCAAAATAAATATTTTAGTAGTAAAATATGCAAATGATAAATAAATGTGCAGTACTAATGAAATTATTTTAAAACTAGAAAAAAGTAAAAGAGCTCATGTTGAAATGGATTTTTGTCCCGATTTTTATGCATATACTTTAGAAGAGGACCCTAAAAATATTAAAGTAGATTTATCTTCTTTAGATGCCGATTTATGGAAAAAGGTTATTAATGATGAAATGGAATCTTTGTAAATAAATAAAACTTGGCATTTAGTAGGTCTTCCTCCTGGGTGTAAAACAATTGGGTGTAAATAGATTTTTAAAAGGAAATTAAAACCTGATGGCACTGTTGAAAAATATAAGGCACGTCTTATTGCAAAAGGTTTTAGACAACGAGAAAATATAGACTTTTTTGATACATATTCATTCTTGACTAGAATAACGTTCATACGTGTACTATTTTTCATAGCTGCCTTAAATGATTTAATTGTACACCAAATGGATGTTAAAATTGTATTTTTAAATGGAGAATTAAAATACGAGATTTATATGGATCAAACTGAAGGTTTTATCGTACACGGTCAAGAAAATAAAGTGTGTAAACTAGTCAAATCTCTTTATGGTCTTAAACAGTCACCTAAACAATTGCATGATAAATTTGGTAGCTTGGCCATCTCTAATGGGTTTAAAATTAATGAAAGTGACAAATGCATTTATTATAAATATGAAAAGAACATTTGCACTATCATTTGTCTTTATGTTAATGCTTTACCTATATTTGGTTCTAATATTCATGCCGTCGAAAATGTTAAATCATTGTTATGTGCCAATTTTGATATGACGAATTTGGGTGAAGATAGTGTAATATTGGGAATTAAAATACTTGGTCAGAAAAGGGACTTTCTTTGGACCAATCTCATTATATGGAGAAAGTTCTAAAGAAATAAAATTACTTTGACTGTAAACATGCTATTACTCCATTTGACCCTAGTGTAAAGTTGTTTAAGAACACTCACGATAGTGTAAACCAAAATGCTTATGAACGCATAATCTGTAGCTTACGTTATGCTACAAATTACACTAGATCTGACACAGTTTATACTGTGGGAGTACAATGTAGATTTACCAGTAAACCTAGTATGGAGCATTGGCATGCTATTGACAGGCTCATGCGGTACCTTAAAAGGGCTATGAACCCCATATTACTCTATAATAAGCATCCCGCTATCCTTAAAGGATTTAATGATGCTGATTGGAACACTCTATCTGATGATTTTAAGGCTACTAGTGGATATATATTTAGAATCGCCGGTGGTGTAGTTCTTTGTAAATCTAAGAAACAAACTATTTTGGCTCAATCCACTATGGAGTCTAAGATGATAGCACTAGCTGCTGCTAGTGAAGAGTTAAGTTGGTTAAGAAACCTCATGTCAGATATCCCGTTATGGGAAAGATCGATACTAGTCGTTTTAATTCATTGTGATAGTACCGTAGCTATTACAAAAGTTAATAACCGTTATTATAACGGTAAGAGAAGATAAATATGTCGTAAACATAGTAATGTTAGAGAATTTATCTCAACGAGTGCTGTGAGGGTGGATTATATACTGTCTGAACAGAACCTAGCTGATCCTTTGACGAAAAGACTAGCTAGGGAGAAGGTGTGGAACACCTCGAAAGGGATGGAGCTAAAGCCCTTGGATACATGAGTCATTTGTGATAGTAACCCAACATATAGACTGAATATCCCAAAAAATATGTTCAAAGCTTAATAATAAGTCACAAGTGATATGGGTTAAATCATGTTATTTTAATTAATATTAAATAGGATTTCACTCCGAGTCCATCCCTATGGAGTATGATATCCTGAAGCGAGTAAATGATGAGTTATTATAACTCTTTATGAGATCTATAGCTCTATTTTGAGTGGGGTACCTAGATACTAGTCTATCCTTTTTAAGTGTGGACACTTCCTATGGATATTTTTGGAAAATTCCTAGAGGGTTCACTATACTGGGATATAAGAACATGGTTGTAATGTGTTGGCTATTAGAACTGCATCCAAGTAGGGTGGTGTGTGGGATGTTATCAGAGATAGAGTTCTAAACTACGGTTAGTCTAGTACATTATGAATCATCTTTACTACATAAAGGTTCAAGTCGAAAGACACCTTTGCTTATGAAAAATTATATGAATTATTTCTCGATAAAATTTTTTCAAATTTTACAAGTGAGGGATTGTTACAATAGCTGTCGCAGATGTTAGAAGTTAAGTGCAAAAGTTTTGAAAAATGGTTGTGCTCCTTGTTCCACAACAATGGGATGGGGAGTTTTGATTGAGTTAATATACTCTTTTTGTGAGACTAATGGGCAAGCCCTCTGGGAATTAGACTTTTTATGTGTATGTGCGGGAGACTTATTGGGCCAAGTCACACACGTGCATGCGTGCCGTCGTTGCCGTCTGTCCGTCCCCGCTCATGCCCGTTCGGGTCCGAGTCGTAGGTCTTGAGCTTGGGATCATTAAGAATTAATTTTTTTGGACAAATAAATTACAGTTTTTTACCTTAGAAATTAATTAATAAAGGGTAATTAATTTTCAGATTATAAATGTGGGTTTGATTTAATAAACCAGTTTTCCACGATTTTCTCCACCACCCTGATTATGCTACCCACTAACGTCCATAATCTTTTTTTAATAAATTGAGAGCCTCCGTTTTTAAAAGAGAGACCTGAATAGAAAATTTTCAATCATAGAAAAGAAAAATTCTCTCACTGCTTTCCTCTCTAAATTCTTTCCCTCTGCACTAAAGTAATAAATCGTCCCCAGATTTATTATTAGATTCGAGAAATTATGAGAATGGATGTAGATAGACCACATTAATTCTTGTGCTCTATCAATTTGTATTTTTTAATTATTGGAGGTTGTTTTATCCTGGGGTGGGGAAGCTGTTGAGACTGTTAGAAGACATTGGACCAAGCCGCGAAACACCTTAAGGAGAGCGACAATATTTGTGACTCAGCCATATTCAAATCTTATCTTCCATCTCGGATATCTTATTATTATTTCTCCATTTATCTGCTCCTCATTGGGTAATTTCGTTCCTTTAATAGTAGGCCTTGTAGATGATGATGATTATGATGGAGAGTTGAAAGATACCTTCTTCATGGAGTTAGATACATGTTTTGTCCCTATAAACTATGATATTATCGATTCCTGAGTTTATTATGACGAAACATATGAGATAGATTTTTCCAGATCTAATATATATAAGAGTAACATAAATAAAATAAAAGCTTTGAGAATTCAACAAAAGTACGGTATCAAAACATCCATGATCGTGAGATCACTTAAGGCCGAAGAGAAGGCCTATGACTTGAGGAATGCTGGTAAGATATGTCTGCGCAAGGCAGTCTTCGAGCTAAATTTCAAAATTTTATTTCATCCTTGTATCAGAGATATTTTCTGTAAGTTATGTTTTGACCTCCTTAATTGGCCCCCAATTCTTGGAAGATCATCCTCATCTGTGTTGTCATGTAGTGATGGAGCCAGGTTTTGAGTCAGTGGGTGCAAAAAGGTTTGGCAAAGCTCGAGGGTTATCGGCTGGAGGCCCCCAGGAGATTTTTTTTGGGTTGATTTACTTTTTTTTAGCAATTTTTATCCTAAAAGTATCGAGGTATTAATTAATTAAATTTGTACTCCTACTTTGTTCGTGAAATTTTCTATATATAATATTTCAACATAATATTACCCTAAAAAAACAACCATGAGCAAACTAATACTTAGGGACTGAAAAATTAAAATAATTTAAATATGCATAAACTTAGAGGCTGAAAAATCAAACTAATCTAAACTAACATATATTTGAGAAATTTGAGCATAAATCTAACATTAATAAGTAATTTAGGCATAAATCTAAGTTCTAACATATATTAATTAAGTTAATTATATTAGATAAAATAGTATTTGGGCATAAATCTAACATAAATTAATTAAGCTAATTAATCTAAGATAAATTAGTAATTTGGGCATAAATCTAGCATATGCTAAATTAAAAAAAAGTCAAAATAAATTAATTAACCTAACAAATCTAACATATGTTAAATAAATGTATATTAAAAAAAAGTTGTTGAATGAAAGTTGTTAAACAAGTGTTAAATCTAACATATGATATTAATGGAGAGAGTTTGAATGAAAAAATTACCTTTTCAATTTTTTTCTTCTTGAATGGAGAGAAGACAAGAGTTTGATGGGGAATAAAAGTTGGGCGGGCTACTTGAAGAAATGTGAAAAGAAGATAATTTTTATTTTGATTCAAATATATATATATATATATATATATATATATATATATTCAAGTTTCAGAAATTAACATTTCACACGTGAAGAATCATTCATCCCGAGAATATTACGTTCGACATCTTTTGGGTGGTTTCCACTGTCGTTTCAATCAAAACTTTTCCTATGTATTATTACCCAAGCCCTCATAACCCAAATCATAAGCCTTTGACCATTAGAATATGGGTCACTTTTTTTAGCGATGCATGGGAGTTTTGGGAGGACGAGGAAGAAGAACGGTTCATTAAGGTCCCTCACGAATAGGGGATGCCTCCACTCAGTAATATTTGAGCATCCACCATGGTGGAGCAAATGAACAAAGAAAGAGGTAAAGTTGCAAATTGAATCTCTCACAGTGGTGGATGAAACCTTGAAAAATTTATAGAGAAAAGGGTAGGGGATTACTAAATTTACCAAACGTATGCAAATTCAGTAAAATCTTCCCATGAAGTTCTATTATTCATAAGAAGTTCCTACGAACTTCTTTTGTTCGTAAGAGTTCCTACGAATTTAAGAAGTTTGGTAGAACTCCTACGAACAAAAGAAGTTCGTAGGAAAGTTTTTATCGACCAGTAAAACTAATGACAGTTTCCTTATAAATCTCACCCAAATTCTCTTCGTTATATCAATCACACCCCATTTTCTTCCACTATAATTCTTCCCTCATATTTCATTATATCCATCAATTTTTTTATTTCCCTCAATAATGACTTCCTCTCAACCGACTAATACTAATACTAATACTTCTTGACAACCTAATATGACACCGTTTGAGGATGATATTTTATGTACCGGTTATGAAAAATATACTTGTAGAGGTATTAAAGGGAACTCGATAACATCCAACATTTTAGGATACCGTGATGAATTAATATAACATCACGCCTAGAATCACAATTACCCGTACGAGATCCATGCTCTCAACACATTACAATCATATATCACATAAAGTAATGATATATATTGGAAAGGTTTCTCACTAACTCAATAATATAGGAAGCGACATGAACGAGTTCCAAACGGTTACAAATGCCCGCAAGGCGTATCGCGTGTAAACCAACAAAAAATTCACGTTTGATAATTGCTATCAAATTTTGTAAGAATTTCCAAAATTTAACTTGTGAAACACAATGGAGAAAGATGATAACCATACACCCATAGATGAAGAGGACAATCCGGGTGTACGGGATGTACCGTCCAGACGCCCAGGTAGGAAGGGTGAAAAATAACGTGCATGTCAACGAGCGCGTTCTGCCAGCTTGGATTGTAACACTGTAGTACTCAAACATGGCTAAGACTTTAATGAAATGTTTAAAAGCAAGCAGGAGTGGAAGAATAATCGTTCCATAAAATATGAGTCTCAAATGGATGCATGCATTGAGATGAAGCGAGTTGATCAACTCATGAAAAAATAAGATCAGCTCATGAGCCTAGGTCGTGAGAAGTCATACATCATGGATTTGAATATTATCAATATGAATTTGGTACAATAGAAGTTCAATTTCACAAGTTTTAATGACATCTCAACGATGGTTGTTGCGACCGAAGCTACGCTTTCCACATTACAGTCGAACTCTATCGGGTCGTCAAACCCCGAGTCTGGTCCATCTGGTTCAGTTAATGATAAGTAGGATGTTTTATACTTGTATTGTTCAATTTTTTAATTTATCCGTCATTTTCCTTCAATATATGTATTGTGACCGTCATTTCGTTTTAATAAATCTAATGTCACCATTTAAATAAATGTAATGTCACCACTGTTTACTAATATTTGTTATAATAAAATTGTCGGTTCACACTTTATAATAATTATAATAAAAAATATATGATCACAACGAAAATCATACAAGAAAAAAATGAAAGTGGAACTAAGAAATCGATTAGACACGGTTACAAGGACATAAACTCTAAATTCATTAACCCTCCATTTTATCACCATGGGTTTTCCAAATGTGATCCACAAAATCATTCTGTAACTGTTGATGTTTAGTTACATCTCTTATCTTAGCTTCCCATGTGAAGCAGTCGTAGAAATTAGTTTGGCCCCTAATTATTTCAAGTGTTTTATTGTTATGTTCTTATTCATTCTTCCATGGACAGTCTCTACGTTCATCGTCCATAATCATAGTGTGCATTATAATTCAAGATTTCATAATGGTTGATAGCGATGCCTAATTTCATAATTTAAAAGGTTCACGAACGAAAGCGAATTGTGCTTGTAGTACAACAAAAGCATGTTCAACATCTTTTATGCATGCTTCTTGGTACCTGCAATGTAATTTTTATTTTTGTGTAATCCCATTTTAGTTCCTAAATGTTTTTATGATTGAAGCATAGGGAGGGTAAATGCCATCACCAAGGTAGTACCCCATATCGTATGAATTCCCCTCAATAGTGTAATTAATGGGAGCTTCCATCCCATTGCGTAATTCTTGGAAGACGCTAGGTCGGTGCAAGACACTTTAAACGTTGCAAGATCCAGGCACCCCAAAGAAAGATTTCCAAATCCAGAGGTCATATGAGGCAACCGCTTTGAGGATTATAGTAGGTGATTCTGAACGTCCATTGTATTGAGCGTGCCTTGCCATGGGGAAAGTTTTCCAAAGCTAATGCATGTAATCTATGCTTCCTAGCATTCCTGGAAAACTTATGTTTGCATTTTGTTCAAGTAACCTTGTGGCATCCCCTTATGTCGGATTTCTGCCATACTTTGGACCGAAAATCCTCACAATTGCCTCTGTAAATATAATAATAGTTTATAATAATGTGGTTTCACTCATTGCATACTGTTGAAACCACACATCATGGCAACCTCCATTAGCTAACAGTAGAATTGCCCCCAACACTTTCTGATGAGAGTTTAAACATTGATGACCACACGCATCCATCTTTTGAACAAAGTAGTTATCATAAATAAAAACAGAATAAAGGATGCGATTAAAAACACTATACCGCATCCTAAATCTCCGTTGGATATAATAATCTATATATACCTTATCTTCACCAAAGTAATCTTCCCATAGCATTGCATGTTCCCTTTCTCTCCTTCAATTCACTCGACATTTGGTTTTGTGTTATTTCCTATCGCGAATTATATTTTTTTTGGCAAACCATCGTGTAATCTCCATGTAAATTATCATCTCATCGTCTGAATCATCTGATGATGAAACTTCATTAAATTGAGCATATTTGAGCATAAGATTTCGAGCCTCATCACTAGAACGAAAGGAGTCCGTGATTTTTTTTTTTTAGAATAATTTATAAATTTAAAAAGTTATAAATTATAAATTTGATACTCTGTCGGACTGTTTATAAATTTTTCTTGAAGGTTAATGTCCCTAGAAGGTTAATGTGCCATGAAGGTTCTGCACAATTATAAAGTAATGTGTTGTGAAAGAGTGAATCACCACATTTCTTAAGAAATGTGCAGAGAAAGAGTCAATGAAAATGTTTTAACTTTTAACTAAAAATTATACTAGATGGTTGAATATGTTTTCCTTGAAAGAGTGAATATGCCATTTTTTTACCTCTCTAAACATTTCGTAAGAAATGTGTCGTGAAAGAGTGAATTTGCACATTTCTTAAGAAATGTTCCATTAAACAGTCAGTGATAATGTTTTAACTTTTACTAATAAAATATAGTGATCCTACACATATATTTTTACTACTGTTAAATTTTCTTAAGAAATGTGTCGTTTGCAACAAGAGTAAATATGATAAAGTGTGATATTTTGATAGTCTGCAATTTATTAGTTAGAGTGTCTATAAATTGGACAAACTATCAATATATTTTAGAGTGCCTCGTCTCCTTCTTACTGTAGTGCTCACGCAATGAATTACACAATGTGGTCAACTGCTGAGGATTATTACTTCCTCACAGAAATAATAAATACATGCCATAACAAGGTGATGGGATTAGTTACCCATGGCGGAATATGTCATATTGTTGGGTATTGGACGAATAGCCTAGGGTTTTCTCCCCATTTTCGTCATGTTCATGAATTTGAGTGGAGATGGATCGTGTTAAAAGATATATTAGACATGTACCAGTTAGCGGTTACGACGGGGGGGGGGGGGGGGGTGATTGGGATGCGTCAGCCTTCACACTAATTGTAAATAATGACAAGGCGTGGTAAAGGTTGTGTCAGCAAGTCCCACGGTCTAGAGATATCCTTGGACAGCCTTCGTATCTATTTAATTCATTTAGGGGTGCTCTTTACCAGACTGTTTAAATTGTATGAGTTCATAAATTATGAGTTCTGATCACCATGTGTAATATTTTTTATGTTCTCATCCCATGTTTAATAATATGGTAATAAATTGAAAATATTAAGTAATTAAATTGTGTGCCATAAAATTGAGTGTCGCTCTGTATTTTACCCACTATGAAGCCCTGCAGACCAATTTACTACAGGAGCCCTGCAGACTAATTTACTACAATATTCCTGCAGACTAATTTACTACATGAGGCACTTTATATTTTACCCACTATGGAGCCCTGTAGTAACCTTAAAATAATGTGCTAACTTTTTAATTTACAACAACAAAGTGTAGACTTTGTTACTACAAGAGCCTATAGTCTAATTACTAAATTCTAATTTACTATGGTACGTGTGCCAATTTTTATTTTACCCACATTCTTTTAAAGTTAAAGTTATTTTACTATGTTATGGCCTGTAGACTGTATTACTACTCGTGAGCAACCTTGAATTATGTGCATCAAAGAGTTCACTATATTACAATAAAGTGTAGAATAGCTACAGCGAAAATATTGAGACTTCTCAAATACAATCCAATTTTAATTAAACCCAAATTTTAGTTAAACCCTAAAACATGCATCTAGATGATTTATCCAATAGAATAAAGCATGCAGGATAAAACAAACAATTTCAGGAAAAATCCCCGAAGGGAAAAACCTTTTTATTTCACTATAATTTGTAAAAAAATGGCTTACACGGATTACAATGAAATAGGGTGACATACGAAATACCCGCAGGTCTCGGTTCCGATGTCTCGGCTGGAACTTTCCCTTTCTAGGAGGGCAGTAGTGAAGAAGAAGACGACTCCTCCACAAGTTACGACTGGAATCTCCCGCAGGAACTCCAGGTGGTCAGCAATGAAGAAGAAAATGGCTTCTCCACAAGAGTGAACTTTATAAGGGCTCCCTCCACAATATCATGCAACTGTCGGTTGTAGAGATCTCCCCACAAAGTATAAACAAGAGCAAAGTATGTTCTTGAAAACCAAAACAATTCACTAAAGTATATGGGAGTTTTGTGAATTGAAAACAAAAAGGGATTAAAACTCTATAGGAAGAAGTAAAAAAGAATTCTTCTTGTGCAGTATTTCTGTTCGTCAAAACGCTGCGACTTCTTAATGAAAACGGAACCAAATAATGAGATTTTATAGAAAATCACGTCGCCTCGAAATTCGAGCTCGTTCGAACGAGAAGCATATGTCGCTCGAACGAAGTACGCATGTCGTTCAAACGACATCGCGCGACTTCCAATCTCGTTCGAACGAGATACTGATCTCGCGCGAACGACCTGGGCGTCAAATTCGAGGTCCGCTTCAAAACTTAGAAAAAAATACTCATTCTCAATATTTGACGAAAAAGTCTGCTCCAACAATTAGAAAATATTTTGTAAAAATATCCCAAAAGCTCTAAGTGAAAAGTAAAGGTATTTAAAACATAACCTTACCAAAGAAAACTTCGCGGAGCCTTGAATGATGAATAACTTGAGTAATTCGGATCCGTCTTTGATGTAGATATCTCTTGAATGCTCTTCGACGGTGTAGCGGTATATGACATAATAAATTGATAACGGACCTATGAAAATATGTCCTTACAATCTCCCATATGTCTATGCCGGTACATACATAAAAAACCTGAATTATCAAATACCAAATTGCCTATACAAATCTACCCTCCCATGAATAAATTTGCAAGACTTCAAAACTATTCTTCAATCATCTTTGTCAAATCTCAAAGCTTTTCTCATCAGGGTGTGCAACATCATGATCTTCAATATTTGTACCTACACACATGAGATAAAGCAAAACCTTCGTGATGCATCGAGTTTGAAATGATATACGAATAAAGCATTAATAAATCAAATCTCTCCCATAACATGATAATTCTTTCTCCCCCTTTTTATGATGTCCCCAAATAGACAGATAAGAAGAAACAATCAAAACATGGAGTGTCACGATAAAATTGCATAGCAAATATGAATCAATCAACGCGCATACAAAGGAGTATCCCAGAAACATTCACAGACTATTTTTGATTTTTCAAATTTTTCATACAAAAATAGGATACAAAAAAAAAATCACACCATGGATTTAAACTCAAACAACCAAGTCACGAAAACGTAATGAATGGGTGTGAACACATTCGATAGGTAAATAAACTCAATCAATCATATGTGCACGATGCATACGTGTACCCCTAACGAATGAACATCAAAAGTATCCTTAGGTGTAAAAATTGTTGAATTTAAATGACCTCGTCTTAATCAAATCAACAAATCAAAGTCTAAATGATTTCCACACCAATAACGTCCAAAACTATTTAGTGCCGTTTCGAGAACTTTTCAAAGGACGTGAAAACCCATTGATATATACATCCAAAACTCCCTCATATATAATAATGCAATTTTTTATATCTAAAGAGATACTAAATTCTCAACTTAAAGAAAACCTATTGGCCCAAATTTTTTTCATATTTCATCTTTTTATTGCCTTAATTTTTTATGTGGGCTCTTTTCAAACGGTGGCTTTCACGACGTGATTATTATTCACTCCCAGCCCTTTTTCGTATACACTCCTCAATTTTATCTTAAACAAATTTCTCACGGGCAATGGTTTTTGCATGCACTACTTTTATTACTCTCGTATTATTTCACTTGGTTCAATTTAAGGACAGGATTGAGATGAAAACACCCAACCAACATGTGATGAGACAAGAACAATAATCAAACAAATCCGTGCATGTGTGCAATAAAGGAAATTATGAGTCAAACATGTAGGAAGTAACACTTAATTACATCTTAATGGCTCCAAATATTATAAAGCACATGGATGAATTGACCTATTGTCTCAAAACACTATCAAATAGTCACATGGATAAATGGAATGAAATTGTGACTCGGTCATCTAAGGTGTCTATCCATAAACGGTGTAAACAAAATACAAATTTTTTTTTGGATTTTCAAAAATTTTATCAAAATAAAATCTTTTTGTATTTTTTCAAAATTTTCAAACATAAAAAAATATAACTACAAAATGATACAACTAACAATAGGCATATAATATCGATATGCGCAACATCCTATGCTAGCAAACAGTAATCACACAAGAGAATCCACAATGAAAGCAGTTGTGATACACGAGCAATGCAGTGTTATCAATTAAGCATGGATACCAAGAATAACTGTATATAAATTGACCAGAAGCAAACCTATCAGTACTAAAAATCTAAGCATATGAACACCGGGTACTGAAATCATAAGGAAAGAAAAAACAGAATTTTTAGACAGGTCGCTCAAACGATATTGCTCTATCGCTCGAACGACAAGGGCATGTCGCGAGATGCGACTTTGCGCGAGATAGAGATGTCGCTTAAACGACAACACATCTCGCTCGAACGAGAAAATAAAAAATTTCCAGTATTCCCAAAAAATCATACAATTTTGCCCAGTGCAAAATTTTCGTGAAAACAGTACCTGTAAGGGGCAAACAGATCCAAAACAGTGCTAAATTAGTAGCGAAACACATAAATGCAACAAATATACCAATGTGCGCTACATCAAAATGAGTCATAACACTAGAAAGAGTATAACATGATGCGTCGCTAGTGTATGACAAACATCCAACACAATCAACCAAAAGATTTCACATGGGGTGAATCACGTGCAAGCAAACGGGAATCGTGGAAAAGTAAACCATAAGCCTCTAAATCCGATTTCCTGACCCAAATCGATGTGTAACGAGGTGCGGGGGTGTGGGGAATCGAATTTATTCTTCTATTAACCTTCCTACGTCCATGTAAAAGCTTGTAACAAAAGCGCCTAAGATGACCTTGCCTACCGCAATGTGTGCAAGTGTAAATCGGGTGGTGTGTGTTACCTAAAGGTGGCCCTCTCCTCAAATTTCTCGATTGCTCTCTCCGAATTTGCCTAGGTGGGTCTCTCCTAATGATCCTAGGAGGTTCTCTCACGATGTTCCTAGGGGGCTCTTTCCTAACAAGCTTCGGTGCCTCTTTTTTAACAATCCTAGGAGGCTCTCTCACACGTGTGGGAATGGGTGCAACATATTTTTCAAGACCAATCCCACCCCTATCCTTTTTTATCTCGACGGTGCCTAAAATCATATCAAGTTTTTCAGGCCTAGACTCCAAATCAAATTTCACTTTACTTGAATATTTCAATTTCACCTCAAGTTCACCTATCCTAGATTCAAGTACACGTCTAGAATCCTCAAACTCTAAAAGCTCCTTTTTCATAGTCTCCATCAACCCTCTAAGACTATCTCTCTCACCCTCGACGTATCCTAATTTCTCTTTAAGCATCTCCTCACGTGCCCTAAGATCCTTAATCAACGCATCAGTATTATCATTATCTATAGCACGTTTCTTCAATTCATCTTTAAGTTTCAAGTTTGCCTTTTTTGTCTTTAAAGATTCAAAATACAAATTATTGTAGGCAACTTGCAACTCACTCAATTCTTCTTCTTCCTCCTCAATCTTTTCACCCTCACTCTCATCACTAATCACACGGATGGGAAACTCTCGCCTAGAAGCATAAAAATTTCTTCTTTCAAATCACTATCACTAAGGGTAGCAACATGAGAAACCGGTTTATTCAATTTTTTCTTCAAATTTGTTGTACACTCATCTAACGTGTGACCAACACCCTCACAACAAGGACACCTCTCAGATTCGTTTTCAACAGAAGATTTAAAACAAGAGTTCATGTGAATTTTCCAATTAACGTTTTCAAAAATTTGACACCGAAGATCATCAAAACCATCAAAAGCCATTTTTGTGCAAAATCAGGATTAAAAGACAATAACTTAGTGCAACAGGCTCTGATACCAATTTGTAGAATCGCTACAGCGGAAATATTGCGACTTCTCAAATACAATCAAATTTTAATTAAACCCAAATTTTAGTTAAACCCTAAAACATGCATCTAGATGATTTATCCAATAGAATAAAGCATGCAGGATAAAACAAATAATTTGAGGAAAAATCCCCGTAGGGAAAAACCTTTTTATTTCTCTATAATTTGTAAGAAAACGGCTTACACGAATTATAATGAAATAGGGTGACATACGAAATACCCGCAGGTGTCGGTTTTGATGTCTCGGCTGGAACTTTCCCTTTCCAGGAGGGCAGCAATGAAAAAGAAGACGGCTCCTCCACAAGTTACGACTGGAATCTCCCGCAGGAACTCCAGGTGGTCAGCAATGAAGAAGAAAAAGGCTTCTCCACAAGAGTGAACTTTATAAGGGCTCCCTCCACAATAGCATGCAAATGTCGGTTGTAGAGATCTCCCCACAAAGTATAAACAAGAGCAAAGTATGTTCTTGAAAACCAAAAGAATTCACTAAAGCATATGGGAGTTTTGTGAATTGAAAACAAAAAGGGATTAAAACCCTAAAGGAAGAAGTCAAAAAGGATTCTGCTTTTGCAGTATTTCTGTTCGTCAAAACGCTGTGACTTCTTAATGAAAACGGAACCAAATAATGAGATTTTATAGAAAATCACGTCGCCTCGAAATTCAAGCTCGTTCGAACGAGAAGCATATGTCGCTCGAACGAAGTACGCATGTCGTTCAAACGACATCGCGCGACTTCCAATCTCGTTCGAACAAGATGATGATCTTGCGCGAACGACTTGGGCGTCAAATTTGAGGTCCGCTTCAAAACTTAGAAAAAATACTCATTCTCAATATTTGATGAAAAAGTACGCTCCAACAATTAGAAAATATTTTGTAAAAATATCCCAAAAGCTCTAAGTGAAAAGTAAAGGTATTTAAAACATAACCTTACCAAAGTAAACTTTGCGGAGCCTTAAATGATGAAGAACTTGAGTAATTCGGATCTGTCTTTGATGTAGATGTCTCTTGAATGCTCTTCGACGGTGTAACGGTATATGACATAATAAATTGATAACGGACCTATGAAAATATGTCCTTACATAAAGAGTTCACTATTTAACACTCAATTACATTCTCATTTCATCTATGATATTTTCAATTTAACATACAATAATAATGGATTACTCATTGCGATTTTGGTATACCGTCATGCAAAATAGGTATTTAGATATGGGGTCGTATTCACAATTGAATGGATCAACACTTGTAGGCCAACCACACCTATAACATTGGTTAAGTTTATGTATTTATTTTTAATAGCCATGGTTAAAATAAATATGTAGATGCATTTCATTCAGTAACTTTTATTTAATTATGTACAGGTGGTTGGTGTAGTGAAGGAATTTAAAATAATTCCTCTCAATAATGTGTCTTTGTTATTGGAGGAGCCGACGGGCATAATAAGGGCAGGCCTTAACTATAGATAATTTACAAAGGGTTACCTTTGCACAAAAAAAAAAATAGGATGTGTTGTTGTGCTAAGTGATACCAGATTGTACAATTGTAATAAAAATCAATGTATTTTAGGCATAACAAATGATAATCTCATTAATGTGATTGAAGGATAAGTGGAACTATCAAATTTGGCCCGTGTAATACGTGGGATATTTTAGAAATGTGTACTATATTTTATATGTTAATAAATTGTGACAATGAAACATCTCAATTACTGGGTATTTAAACATATGAATAAGTTAATAAATTATGAAAATGAAGTCGAATTGAAAAAAAATTCTTGTATTGATTTCAATATACAATGAATACAACCATTGATAACATAAATTAAAGTTAGAATTATAGTCACTGTAGCCCTTGACCAAATTCAAAATCCTGAAACAAATCCACGTGTGGCCCCATCATCGGGTCGTCACCAAACGGGGTGCCCCAACTCTGTTGCGATTGATATGTTGCGCATGGGTGAGATGGTGGGACTGGTTATGGTACGTAAAAAATGTCACGGGTGTAACTCGGCCCACTAACCTCAGGTCCAACACAACACACATTTAAGGCGACAATTTGTCACTCGATCTCCTCAATTCGTTCATCATGTGCTCTGATGATATCTTGGTGCTCTCGAGTCTTAGTAAGAAGTAAATGATGGAGACCACATATGTTATCTGCTTCGTCGATCTATGTCCCATGCCATTCTAACTGTGACAATGACTGAGCTGGAGGAGTGTTGGTTGAGAATTTCGATTGTGGCACACTCTGTTTGTATAAAGCACCATGCGGTAGGCCGACATCTACCCTCTAATTCTGCCTAGGAATATTTATCTGTGTAGGACCAATCGACGCAAACTATATATGATAAACAGATGGCTGGTTAATCAGTGTTGGGGCCCATGGGATGCGCGATGTAGATGGTTCCACTTACCCAAATCAAATTAAATCTACGTTCACGTATCGTGGCATCACCGGTAGTAACGGCCCTTGCACAACTGCCTTTCAATAGGCATCATACTCTTCTTGGGACCTAACTGATATATGGTTATTTACGACCGACCAATTCTGGACAAAGGCGACATGGAAATTCTGTTCTGCGACTGGGCCCAAAATAAGGGGGGTTGTTTGGTATATATATCTGACCCGTCACTTGGCGGACGCCTCGGTCGCCCAAGTACCAAAATCCCTTAAATATGGGATCCCAAAAAATCATATGCCACCTAGATATATAATGAGCATATGTGATGATGTCATTGTGTCGGTACATCGACATCTCATACGGCTGCCAAATAATGGATTCAGGTGACCTCATCTCAAGTTGATGTTGGTTGCCTGAGATATTAAACCATTGAGCGACCTTTACCCGACTCCTGTTTGACTTTAACCAATGAAATATTGGGGGCCATAAATCTAAGGGCGGATCAACAAGAATTGGACATGCCGTTGCCATGTGCTTGTGATGTATGTAATGCAGAATATGTAAATACATTAATTTGATTAGAATACATTTACTATTATTAAAAGTAAACACAAAATTTGTAAGCGTTTAAATAAGAATTTAAAAGAATGTACCTCTATTAATTTCCACATGCACTTAACACTGGTTAATGATCGTCGACTTACTTTGTCCATTAACCAGATAATACGAGTATAAATATTCGAACCCAATTCGTAGGCCCCAATCATCGTAACATCCTCCAAGTAATGTAAATACCCAATGTTGGAGGTGGAATTGGCATTTGGAAAGAATAAACTGCCAATTATGTAAAGCCAAAATGCCCGAGAGATGACTAATCATAGGTCATTGAGTATATTTGGTTGCTTCAAATTTTTTTTGATCTATTTCTTAAGGTCGGAAATCGAAATTCTCGCACCTGTAAATCGTTGTATATGAATTTCTGGGAAAAATTCGTTAACAGTATTTACAAAATTTGTGTATTTTTTATTTGGAAAGTTTTGAATGAGTAACTCTTGCCTAATCGGGATGCCTGTACATAAATTATAACTACATATCATACATACAAATAATATGATCATTATCGTGACACATTCAATTAATTTAAATGTAATATAAATAATATTAAATAAGGGATTTAATTAGAAGTAATAATTACCGGAAAGCATTGTGAAGTCGAAAGGAGTGAACGCGATTTTAGCATACGGTAGTTGGAAGGTAAGCGTCGTGTCCCACCAACACTCGATCATCGCCATCATAATGCATTGGTTGGAATTCGGCATCACCTTCAAAAATAAGTTGGACATAAAACTGACACCATCGATAATTTCATTTATCAACGGTTTATTTTCAGTAATTATTTTGTATAATTTCATTGGTCCCGCACAATTACCCCAAAATTCAATTTTTTTTGTTAATAATCGGCGTCTCCCCGTCGGACGCGTGTGTTTCTCGATCGAAAATATGGATGTAAATCTTGTATATGGGATCATAAGGTTCACTCGGCGCAACTTGTGTCAGAATTGTTATTGATGTGGAGCCGTGTTTTTTGCTTTTTTTTATATTTAAGTTTTTTTTCCATCTTTTTCCATCCATGATGTAAATAATATAATTTTGAGAAATAAAGGACTGTTTTGATGAATTTAAGGAAAATTTTTGGTAAATATGGGATTTTTTAAGGCAATTATGAGAGGTATTTTGACAATTAAGTGGACTGATTTTTGGGATTAAAGCAACTGGTTTTTGTAGAAAGTGGGAGGCTTAAATGAAGGAGGTTGAATATGAAGGAATGAATGAGGAGCTACCATTTATTTATCACAAACCAAAGTTACCATTTATAGCCTTCATACGAACTTCATTTATTCGTTGGAAGTCCTACGAACTTCAGAAGTTTTTAGGAAGGCTCCACCACTGCATCGCTTCCATCCGGGCGAAAGGTAAATGGGAAAAATGGGTTAGCAAACTACCTTTCGTGGCATCCCACCATTATGGATGCTCTTATTATTTTACTTCCTTTGTTATTATATTACTTTCTAATCTTTATTGTCGGCTCTGACTTGTTGATTCTTTCTTGTATCTAGGGTCTTGACTGGTATTAATGCAGAGGCCTAACAACAGGTTAATGACGTGACCAACTAAGGATTGAATACTTTTGAGCAATTAACCCTACTAAACTTTGAAGAGCAAGGAATCGTCTTAGAACCTTATACCTTATAATAGCTTCATAAGTTATGGCCTTGTATGTCAATTTATCCTTTGTTCCACATCTCTTCATTCCTGATATAACTTTTAAATGATTGTTTATTTTTTCACATCGTCCAAAGGATATCTCATATGAGGATTAGGATATGTTGATTCCCAAGATAATCGGGGATTGAGTATAGGGAACCATTGAAGACAAACAACTTGAGCTAGCCGAGAAAGGCAAGAGAAAAGGGAAGGAAATGGACTAGGGAAAGTCTTCAAATAAGTCTTCCCGGTCCCTTGACGGAGGTCGATGATCTGTTAAGCCCTATTGTAATACCCCATACATTTGTTATATTTTACGTTGTTTTTAGGGACGTAGTCAGGAATTTGAGTTAGTGGGGCTAATTTAACGGGAATTTTCGAGGATTGGGGGCGGGAGGCCCCGAGTCAAATTTTTTGAGATTATTTTTTTTATTTGACAAAAATAACATAATTTATTTAATCTAATGGAAAGAGAAATAAATTTTTAAATTAACATTTCGGTCCCAAATTTAAACCAATAATATCCCTAATTATCCCTTAAAATTAGCTCTAAAATTAAAATCAAGAATAACATTAAAGCAATCTCTAATAACCATTAACATTATAACCCTAAAAAAAACCAACAACATTTAAAATCATAACATGTTGAAATTATTAACATAAATTAACCCCAATTTTAACTCTAAACATTAACTCGAATAATCCTAAAATTAGAAATCCTAACCAACTACCATTTAGGAGTATTTCTAAGGCATTTAAAGCATAAGAAATAGAAAGTGAAACAATACCCCAAATTTATATCTACAAATTGACTAATACAAACCTGAAATTTAGACCCCAAATTTATTTCAATTCAAACCCCAAATCGACACTCACTAAAAACTAATACAAATTGAAACTCACTACAAATTAATACTAATAAAGAATACATAATACAAATATCCAACCACTTAAATAATGCCCCAAAAAGAAATGATAAAAAAATCCCATTACCATCACGAAGAATACATAATACAAATAGCCAACCAAACTTTTAAGTCTTTCTCATAAGAATCCCATTAGCATCACAAAGGAACAACTCAACTTAACAAGGATGTTATAAATTAAAGTTTGTAGATTCTTACTTTGGGAGGAGGCTGGAGCAGGTGTGCTGTGCCCAACAGGGGGAGCCTTGAGGGTGGTGGAGTAGCAGTTGGCCGGTGTACCAGGGAGGGAGAGGAGCCGCGTAGGCCGTTGTAGCAGGGAGGTTATTTAGGTTGAGAGTTATAAATCGTGTATTGTGTTGTTGACCAACAGTGAGTGGGGTGTGTGGTTATTTAGACTGAGACTTAGTTTTTCAAATATCATTTATGCCCAATATTTTTAAAATTTGCAGATTGCACCTAAATATTTATATAAGTATAAAAATCTATTTTGATTTTAATCTGTGGGGGTATAGCCCCCACTCGGCCCTCTATAGCTCCGTCCTTTCTTGTGTTTGATATTTTGCATGTAAAAAATTATGGTATATTTATTTGTGTGGACTTTCATGTGAACTATGAGTGTTACACATGCTCTGCATGATGTCTGCATGGTGTTGCATGGGATTTAATTAACTTATAATTTAATTAACTTCCAAATATTCATTTAATTGAAAAGTTTATTTTTATCATACTAATTAATTGAAATAAATATTAGTCCGGAATAGTAATTTCTACTTCCACAAAGTCTACTCCAAAATATTAAACTTAATTAAATGAATAACCGCTAGGAAAATTCATTTTATTAATTTTAACTCGAAAATGAAATGCAGGTAGAAAAAAGTTCACTTATAATTTAAATTGGAAGAGAAACCTGTCGCTAGTTTTAATCTCATGATCAAATTATAATATAACTTAAAATCTTGTCTCAAAGAATGTTTACCACCTCTCGATGCATAAACAAGAGTAGAATAGAAATTACTAATCACGGGAAGTTAAGAAAAAATGAAGAATTCAAACTACGTTAAATGCAATTCATGGGGGATTCGTTTCATCCCTTGAATCGGGTGATTAGCATACCATACTTATTGTCCAAGACAATTAATAGATGGATAATTTCATAAATAAACAAGTTGAAGAGAAAGAATAATTGATCAAACCGAACACTTGAATTAATCCTAAAATGCACTTTTATAAAATTTTGAACTTTCCCTAGCTCTTTCAAAGCACTCTAATAATGGCCTCTTTGCAGTATCCACTCAAAATAACACTCTCCCTAACTAGTATTCCATTCCAAAATTTTAGCCTACAAAAATGAAGACAAAAGGTCCAACATATAGGTGATAATTAGGATTTAAGGGTATTTTTGACATTTTACCAATTAACATTCTAAATAATAGAATAATAAAAGGGGAATGGGAAAGGATCTATTAAATAAAACTAGGTTGGTTAACGATTCAAGGAATCATGGAGTAAAATATTTTTTTTCTTTTTCGAAAAGAAATGGAGGAAAAAGGAGAATTATTGAAAATTTTATTAAAGAAATAAGATTCTCGGGTAAAAAGTGGAATAAAACAAACATTCATGGTTGGATGAATAATTGGGACATATGCGTGGTGCGCGTGGGGACTGCATGTGGGAGGCGCCGAATCTAACAGATATAAGGACGCCACGTGACGTGCCCAAATGGCACCACGTGGCCTGCCCTAGATGGAGCCACGTGGCACTAGTTTGAACTTGCAACCTCCTAATTTGCAAAACCACACATTAACACTGAGCCACGCATGTTGCTCAGTAAATAACATGCGCGAAATATCATATAAGCTAAATAAAATTATTGTTTAACATTAATTACACAAAGAACCAAATCTTCATATCTTTTCCATACAACATTCAAGTTATGAACCACAAAAATAAATGTGACCCCGAATTTGATGCCGTTAATATTTCATAAGTGCTCGAGTCACAGGATTTGACTTAGGGTATGACCCGGAGTTTTGATTTTGAGTTTTTATCGGTTTTAAACTTTGCATGTTCATAACTTCATCATTTGGTGTCCGATTGACTCTCCGTTTCAAACTTTGCACCCCAAATAGAACATTGCTAGTCCTTGAGAAAAATAGAAAGAAAGCAAAAAGATAAGAAACCAAAAGTCTGACACTTTCACAGGTACAAGCGATTTCACTTAGCATGTGTAATAAGTCGTTAAACCTCTAGGTTTCCCTAGAGTAAGAGTGTTATCTCCTGAGGGTTTGCAGTGAATATACCCACAAAATTCAAAATATTTATTTTATATTTTTGAAATTTATTTGAAAAGGAAGTTAATCTCATCTTAGACAAAGAAATATCACACAATCCATCATTTAAAGAATACAAACAATGAACTATGAAGTGTATGAAAAAGTTTTAACTTACTTAACACCCAGGGCAAATCCTTCTTAGAACTCAATGTGTGTAGTGTGAATCACTCAAAAGCGTTTTCAAATATCTTACGAGTAACTTGTAGATTGCCTTTTATAATAAATTCTTCAACTTTCAAATCTCACTGGTTATATCCCTCTAAAATGATCTCTCGAGATTTGGGTAAGTGTATCTCTCTTGTGTGTGAGGAGAGGAGTAAATATAAACATTGTTAAAACTCTCACACACATAAAAAATAAGAGATACTAAAATGAATTTGATCTCTTGGAAGGAATACAAATCACCATATCGATAATGTTGAAGTATTCATCACGTAGAATTTTTATTTGCTCGAACACTTCACCAGGGGTAAATGGGTGTTAATGTAAGGGATGAGAGGGCATGGAATGGGTAATATGGATTATATATTGATTTTTCAGTTTTTGAGAAGAGTGGACTAACTTGAACAATTAATGTCTTTGTTTCACAAAATTTGATCGCACGTTATTCTTTTTTTTTCTTTTTTTTTTCGCTTTTCATATATATTTTTTTCTACATCTCAATTTTTTTCTCTTTTTCTTGAGATGGTTTTTTATGCGATGTGGTTCGTCTTTAGAGGAAGAATGAATACTTTTAACATATATACTAGAAACCATTCTTTTTCTCAAAACCAAATGGTAATAATGGGAATTTTATATATAGATGATTAGTTAATATGTATAGGTACGTGTGAAAATGGTAAATGGGTGAAGGATTAGTGTTCACTACAAATTTCAATACACATGTTTCTTACAACTCGAAAATGATGTCATTCTCAGTGATTATGACAAAAATAAAGGATAATGAGATCATACAATGACTTTAGTACGGTATTAAAAGGAAGCTGAGTCAGCTTCTGACTCGGAGATTGCATAAAAACCCTAAAAAATGATGAAAACCTTAAATCTCACTACTTTAGTTTCCACAAGTGATTCATAAGGTTTTCTTAAAAAATTTCACTCTTAACCTTTAGACTGTTATGACGTGATAAGTTCATAAAAAATGTTGAGTCTAAGAATTCCTAGGCAATATGCCTTATGAAGTACTACTTAAGCTTTTAAGTTTAAAAATTGGCTTCAAGTTTCATTTAGAGTATTCTAGACTTCGATGATGGATGATAGATAAATCACTTGAAGAACGAGAACAATCATATAAAAAGTGAAAATTTTGGCTTGTTTATGATAAATTTTTAAAATAGGCACGATTTTGGTAATTACCCCACCCCATACAAAAAATAATAGTGTCCTCGATGTTTAAAATCATATTTTGAACTTTTTAAAGCACAGGGAAGGAAAGAATATACTAGAATTAACCAATAATGAAGTTTCAACGTATGATGGTAAGCCTGAAGAACAATTGAGGTACAATAATATGTATGAGTGTATAAATCATCAAGCATCGGGGAGTGGGTAGAACACTACCCCCAAACACGATAAGACTCATACTCAGAAACAAGAAATGACAAGCTACCTCCTGGTAGCCCTAAGTTTAACGTTTTCATACAAACGGATAGGTACTCATCCCTAGCAAAAGGAACTATGACAAGACATAGAGACATAAAATGTGGGTGATGTATATCCCCCCAAAATAAGACTGAAGTATCACTCTACGTAGATTCGGTCAACAATGTAAATCTCCTCCACTTGAGGAGAGGGTAATTCAAAGAAAGGTTTGAGACGTTGACCATTGACTTGAAATAGACTACCATCCTTAGGATTTTGAATGGTGATGGCCCCGTAAGGAGTAACGGACCCAACAATGAAAGGTCCTGACCACCTAGTTTACAATTTCCCGAGGAAGATATGGAGACGGGAATTATATAACAAGACTTTTTTACCAGGGTGGAATTTTTTGCACATGATATTTTGGTCATAGATCCATTTCATCTCGTCTTTGTAATTTTTGGACAAATCATAGGCATCATTTTGTATCTCCTCTACGTCAGTGAGTTAAAGTTTCTTATGGATTACTGCCTCATCAATACCAAAATTAAAGGCCTTGATAGCCCAATATGCATGATGTTCGAGCTGAACGGGGCGGTGGTAAGGCTTACCAAAGACCAAATGATAAGGAGACGTGCCAATCAGAGTCTTATAATTTGTAAGTTATGCACACAATGTGTAATTCAAGTGTAAGGACCGATCTTTCCTATTAGGATTGACGGTTTTCTCAAGAATTTCTTTAATTTCATGGTTAGAAACCTCAACTTGACCACTAGTCTGTGGATGGTTATAGAGACCAACTTTGTGGTTAAAACCATACTTTTTGACAAGGTGTTCAAAGACTCTATCACAAAAATGGTTACCCCCATCACTAATGATGTCTTTGGGAGTGCCAAAACGGTTGAAAATGTTCTCCTTAAAGAAATTGACCACATCTCGATGGTCATTGGTTCTGTAAGTGATTGCTTCAAACCATTTTGAGACATATTCAACCGCTACACGGATATATTGAAAAACATGAGAGGAGGTAAATGGGACTATGACATCAATGCCCCACACATCAAGATCTTCAATGATGAGGATGGGTGTGGGTGGAATCATGTGACGTCGAGATATACGCCCAAATTGTTGGGATATGGAACAAGCGTGACAATATTACCAAGAATCATGAAATAGGATGGACTAATATAAACTAATTTGTAAGATTTCACTACATCAAAACTTCTGACTTGTCAAGGTCAAAAACCTTGACAAGTCAAATTTGTCACGGTCAAAGACGGTGACAAGTCTACGGGTGACAAATTTTTTTGTCACGAACTTGTCACGGTCTTTGACCGTGACAAGTTCATATGACTTGTCACGATCCTGTCACGGTCAATGACCGTGACAAGCTTTGTCACGGTTTATAACCGTGACAAACCAGTGCCAATAACCAAAAAATTGTCACGATCAAAGACTGTGACAATTCTGGGTAGGTTTAAAAAAAACTGTTGGGCAGTAATGGCGACTGCCATTGCCCAGCAGTATATTTGTACCTGTTATAGCAAAATTTTACCTGACCAAACCAATGCAAATATACCAAATCAAGGTATTTATAATAATAATAATATAAATACAATCCAAACCAAATTGTACCAAAACCAAAAGAATATAAGTACAATCCAATTTTTAACATCAATAAAATAGATAGAAATAATGACATGTAGAAGGAGAAGGTCGGAGGAAGTGTGTTGGCCACGCGATATATGAATTGAGACACCCCTCTATATGGTGAACATTGCATTGACCGCGCAACCACAAGGGTGATTTCTCCTTTCCCTCCACCACATGCGTCACGCGCACTATTGACTCAATGTCTTAGAGGGGACGTCCATGAAGCGGCATACCCGAGCCAAAGTTCGGGCCACCTCCTTGTCCTTGCCCTTTTTTGTCCAAATTGCCACATAGGTATCGAGCCTATATGGTCTACCCCTAGGGCCACTCCCCTTCTCCTGAAATAAAATAATACATAATTAGTAAGTAACGCAAAGTAATGCTAAATTAGAATAATTAAAATTAAAGAAGATGATATAACGATAGGACCCCCAATTTAAAAAATTCTTTCCTTTTAACTCAAAGATTAATTTCCTAACACATGCGGAATAGAGATAGTTCAACTAAAAACAACTACACAAACTAATTACTTCACAAATTAAGACTAAAGTGAATTAAAGCAAACACACACACACAAACTTAAATTCACTTAAAATAATTTTTAATTTTTCAAAATTAAAATAGCATTTAAAATCAAATTTGTGAATTTTTATCTTTAAGCCCCAAATTAATTTAACACAAGTCCTAAAAAATTTTCCTAACTTAATTTATTCAATTTTGTAGATTAGGCCAAACCAAATTTTACCAAATTAAGATTACCGACTTGAATTAAATTAATTAAAATTCACCCAAATTAACAATGCACCAAATTAAACCAATTTTATCATGTTACCCTAAGCGTGAGTTCTAAGAGTGTAAATCAAGATAAAATAAACAAACCACTACACGACGATGTATGAGGAAAACCCAATTGGGAAAAACCTCGTACGGCTCTGACCTAACAAATTCACTAAGTATCGATTTTACAATTACAAGACAGGTAGACTTACAACACAAACTTGAGTCCATCCAAGCCTTGACGCTCCTTCTTGTAAACACCTCCACCTAACGAATAATACTGGAGTCCACCGGAACCTTGGAGTCCACCAATCGAGACCTAGCAACCATCAACCACACATAGTGCCTTTCACCATGTGAGAATGCCGCAGAAAAACGAAATTCTTCTTCTTTTAGGGATGTAAAAGTAAACCCAAACTTCTCTTCTTTAATGGAGTAGAGAAAAACTGGTGTCAAAAATCTCCAAGCCAAATATATATGTTTAGAGACTTGTATTTAAACAAACATGGGTGTATAAATCTTGATTTTGTTATAAGGATTAAAGCATGTTAACAAAAATCAAGGGGACTTTTCTAGGAAGAATTAGCTCTCTAAAACTCTCTTAGATAAGTGAAAAGTTTTATCAAAAAGCCTGGTCCCGAAGTATATTTATTTGGCAAAGAGATAGTGGGACAAAAAGTGGGGAAATGGGACAAAACTGTCAAAAAACTGTTCCCGCCAATTTCGTTCGAACGACATTTTTGTTCGAATGATGTTTTCGTTCGAAACGACTTTACTAACGATAATCCAGTGGAAAAAAGGAAACCTCGTTAGAAGTTCTCGTTCGAACGACCTGGGCATCTCATTTGAACGAGATCCCAGTTTGTTCGAATGACTTGTCAGAAAATTCAAAAATTCGTTTTAAGCCCAAAAATTTTATAAAAATTTCTAAAAAATATTTTTGGAGAAAAATAAAGTCGTTAAAAAATATTTAATAAAAATACACAAAATTAAAAATATTCCAAGTCTCTACAAATATATATAGCGTTCATATCTTATTGGAGATTTGAAATATGTGATGTTGATGACGCATAAGCAAGGCACTACTTGAAACTCGTCAATGATATGAACTCTTAATTCTGGCCGCTACGTCTTCAACGTTAAACTTCAAACGTCACAAGCTTGGAGGATACTCATGTACACTATCCTATGACTCAAATGTTTTTGTCTGTAATTGAGCCAAGACTACATTAAGACTCAATTGGAAATTTGTGTCCTTACAAATCTCCCCCTTTGGCTATTCTGGGACAAAAACCAAAACAAAATCCTAAAGGGCCGTCAAGCTCTACTAGACTAAAAAACATCCAGCCCAAAAATAAAAAATACAAAGCTTGACTCAAAAACCACTTTAGAATTAAACCGCTTTGCCTCTTTAAATGATGTCGCTAAGATAATATTTCCTGCACAATTAAGCACACAATTAAACGCATAGGGAATATCAAAATATTAAATGCCATTTAAAATGAATACTTCCCTTACATTAATTCTCCCCCTTTATCAAATAATGATCTACGTAGAAAGACGTCTCCCCCTAAGATAAATCTCCCCAAACTTTAAAAAGGTTTAGAAACCACTTCTCCCCCTTTTTGTTCAGGAATAGATAAAGGCTAAATAATCAACGTTACCTTATCTTCCCTTAAATTAACCACTTCTCCCACTTAAACTAAACAGGGTAAAAAAATGGGAAAACAAGATAAACATATAATGGTGCATAAAGTGATAAGAACGCTAAAGCATATGGGAAACAATGAACACAACTAATCCACATGAAAGGAATGAATATCAACTTATGATAAGATAACAAAAGATACCAATAGATGTATTAAGCTAAGCATGTGATATCAAAGCCAAATTCGCAACAAGGTAGATACTAATTTTGAATTAGAAGCAAATATGGATTAGCAAGCATGGAAAAGACTCAAAACAAAAAAAAATTATCACATATATTTTGATACAAACTAACTCACTTATGCACAATCACACATATATAGATATAAACACCAAAATGACACAAAAATTAAATAACATGAGTTTTGCACACTCTTATGGCGTAAATGTTTCATATGAAAATGGAAGTGAAGGGGTGTGAACTAGATACTATTAAATTGTGACCCAATCACTTAAACATGTTCAAAGAGTTCCATTTGATTACAAACTTTATAAAAAATATATATAAAGCCTCGTGAGAATGAATATGAACTTAAAGAACAAAACAAGCACAATTAACACAAGCCTAACATATTGATGATTCTACAAACCAAAAGAGTCATGACAGAATAGTGCAACTAGGATATAAAGACATTGAGAAAATCGTTGATATAACCATCCTTATTTCTTCATAGATAATAATATTTTTCTTTTCTATGATGAGAATATCAACAAACAACATTGGTCTTGGCATATTATTATTTTGAATGCCATATATTTTAGACCTTGTCCTTGGATACTTTTATAAATTACCACACTTTTAAAGGCCTATATTTTTCAAATGGTGGCTTAATCGCAAAGGACATTGAGTACCTTTCGTAGCCCTTCCTCATTGATGAACAAACACAGTGGATGAGAAGTTTTCTATATTTTTTTTAAAATCCGGTAAACGGTATAACATGCACAAATCCTCCAAAGTCACAAAACATGTAGATGACTAAATTGGAAGGTAAACATCTCACTTAGCTAAATTGTTCATGTGAAGTTAAAATTCAAATGAGCTCATGCATGTGTGTGAAAGAGGCATAATAATAAGAATCCTTTTAGCAATTCAAATTCAAACTACTTCATGTAACCATGATAAAGAACAATTTAAGTATTTAACACAAGTCCTAAAAATTTTGCGTAACTTAATTTATTCAATTTTGTAGATTAGGCCAAACCAAATTTTACCAAATTAAGATTACCGAGTTGAATTAAATTAATTAAATTTTACCGAATGAAACCAATTTTATCTTATTACCCTAAGCATGAGTTCTAAGAGTCTAAAGCAAGGTAAAATAAACAAACCACTACACAGTGATGTACGAGGAAAACCCAACTGGGTAAAATCTCGGATGACCCTGGCCTAAAGAATTCACTAAGTATGGATTTTACAATTACAAGACATGTAGACTTACAACACAAACTTGAGTCCGTCCAAGTCTTGACGCTCCTTCTTGTAAACACCTTCACCAAGCGCATGATCTCGGAGTCCATCGCAACCTTGGAGTCCACCAATCGAGACCTAGCCACCATCAACCACACATGGTGCCTTTCACCATATGAGACTGCCGCAGCAAAACCAAATTCTTTTTCTTTTAGGGATGTAGAAGTAAACCCAAACTTCTCTTCTTCAATGGACTAGAGATAAACTGGTGCCAAAAATCTCGAAGCCAAATATATATGTGTAGAGACTTGGATTTAAACAAACATGGGTGTATAAACCTTGATTTCGTTCTAAGGATTAAAGAATGTGAACAAAAACCAAGGGGAATTTTTTTAGAAAGAATTAGACCTCTAAAACTCTCTTATATGAGTGAAAAATTCTTATAAAAAAGTTTGGTCCCGAAGTATATTTATTTGGCAAAGAGATAGTGGCACAAAAAATGGGAAAATAGGACAAAACTGTCAAAAAACTATTCCCACCAATTTTGTTCGAATGGCATTTTCGTTCGAATGAATTTTTTGTTCGAACGACTTTACTAATGATAATCCAGTGGAAAAAAGGAAATACCATTAGAAGTTCTCGTTCGAACGACCTGGGCATCTCGTTCGAACGACTTGTCAGAAAATTCAAAAAATCGTTTTAAGCACAAAACTTTTATAAAAAATTCTAAAAAATATTTTCTGAGAAAAGTAAAGTCATTCAAAAATATTTAATATAAATACACCCAATTAAAAATATTCCAAGTCTCTACAAATATATATAGCGTTCATAACTTATTGGAGACTTGAAATATGTTATATTGATGACGCATAAATAAAGAACTACTTGAAACTCGACAATGATATGAACTCTTAATTCTGGCCGCTACGTCTTCAACATTAAACTTCAAACGCCATAGGCTTGGAGGATACTTATGTACACTATCCTATGACTCAAATATTTTTGTCCAGAATTGAGCCAACACTACATTAAGACTCAATTGGAAATTTATTTCCTTACAGAAGAATAAAAACTTACCATCTTGTGCTCCACCTCGGCGCAAGACGTCCGCCCGGAGTAGTGCACGCTCGTCGTTTTTGCCCAGTTATCCCTCCCTGGTTGGTGAGATGCCAATAGACGCTTATCGGTCTCATTGTAGATAAACGGTTGCCACTGTGCCAATGAGATCGGCTCCTTCGGGGGGACGGTTTCACGCAGTCCCATAATGGTCTCCCGAGTCTTTCCAAAGTACTGTGCCCATAAATTCTTCTTCCACGTCTTATATTGATCCCTCAGTTGTTCCAACGTGGAGTCGCGGAGTTGTGGGGGCAGGTTGAATTCTACCTGTCAAACAAATACAAACCAGAAAGAAAGTAAGTGTTAGTTTCTTATAAATATAAATATAAATATAAATATACTACCTGGAGTTCCCCCCAGATATTCATCTTGAGGCCAATAGATACAACCCTCCAATTAGTGTACCCCGGGCCAACGATCGCCTTCAACAACTCTAGCGCTCCAGCCAGTAATTTTGTCTTATTCTCGATGAGGGACCCCAATTTGCTATATTTTGGGGGACCTACTGGCCGAGGATCTCTCGCCACCTCCGCTATCGCGCCCGGATGAAGTCATTTTCTGCAAAAATTATTATTATTAGTACAAACATGTATATATGAACTTTGAATTAAGGCTCAAATCCGATAATAAGAATACATACCAATACAAATACAAATACCAATTTCCATTTATGCTTAAATTGAATAAAATCCTAATTAACATATTCACTTGGTTATTACAAACATTAAAATGATCAAGTACAAATGAATAAAAAGCATAAAATTGTCGTCCAATAGTAATAAAGCACTAGAATAATACATCACTGGTCATTATAAATAATTTGAATACTTGTTACAAATCTAAAAATTGTTTCAAATTCGGGTTATCATAAAAAATGGATTGATATTCGATAGGTGCAACGAAGTCATCCACACTGTTGTTTAGATGCTTTGGCACATGTAGGACGATTGACCACGGGACAATTCGAGAGATCTCATTACAGGGATAATGACTCTCGAACGGGTCTAAGGGCTATTGAATGCATATGCATAAGTACTAGAAGGCTAGTATGTATTGCTCACTATATGTAATTTCAAGTATGTTACATTTAATTATCATAAATGAAACATACTATATATACGAATGAATAATATATTGTTCATGACACAAAATAATTTTAGAAAAAAGTTGAAAACTCTCCCCCCCCCCCCATTTGGACAATAATCCAGTGGTCATGCCACTTCCAAAATTAACCAACCCAACATCGGTCGAATATAATCCAACAGCGACAACAACAAACCAACAAATGTGTATCTCGTACTCCTTCTAATTCATCTACTCAATTAATTCATTAATCAATGAGGGGAAATCCTATTAAATTAAAGCTATACAATTAAAGTTACTTCGAATCTCAACAACTATCGCTTAATGAGGGGCAATCCTACTTGCATATTGTGGCCATACCCCGATCCTCGCGACGGGCGGGTAGCATGAGGGAGGATTCTAGGTCCCACGCGTCCCTCTCGGGAGCGTTTCGACCAGCATCATTGGGTGAGGTGTAAAAATGTAGAGAGATTAGAGTCGCCAATCTATTTTACCCAAAACAGACATAAGAAAAGGGGAGGCCATCCCGAGGGACAGCATCCAAAGACATACTGGTGCATACAAAACCAAAATGATTCGAAAAGCGTCCGGAGGCTAAGTTACGAAATGGGAAGGTGTTAGGCACCCATTCCGACCTTTCGGTCTCTCATGGGTTTTTGTTATTTTCCTTTTATTTCCCCGTGGTGTGTGTGCATGTGTGTATATAGTGGAGATAGGAATAATAGACTTGTACCATGGAAGAGGTAAAGAGAGTCATCCGTAGGAAGGTATAAAAATAATATTAGAAAATAGGATTTACGCGATTATCCTTACGTTGATCGTTATGATGGAACGATGACGTATGTGGAATAATACGCCACTACGAACAAATATATGTATATATATATATATATATATAAGAGAGTGGAGTTTAGAGAAAATAGAAAATGAGAGAAAAGGTAGAAATAGGACTCGAGTCTCGGGTTTTACCCCGAGACACCTACGTAGCCTATAGAGGCATCAAAGTCCACGTTTGGAAAAGTGTGTGTGTGTGTAGAAAAAGTGTGTGTGCGTAAAAAATGAGGGGTGGGGTTTATCCCATAAATCCAATCGGGGGATTCTCTTATTTATTTATTTATTTATGTGTGTGTGTGTGTGTAGCAAAAGTGTTTTAGTTGTGAGAAAAGTGTAAGAAAAGTATGAGAATTCCAGTTTGGAATTTATGAGCAAACCCTCTTTTTCTTATTTTTGGGGTTTTATTTGTATGAAAATAAGATATGTGAAATAATAAAAAATAGAAAAGTATATTAGGATGTGTGAGATGAGATAATAAAAGTGCTAAGTAATAAAACAAGTTATTGGGAATTTATGAGAATTTAAGGATATAGTTGAGAAAATTGGACCTTATTGAAGATATTGAGCTTGATCTTGAATGTTGGAGAGAAGCCCTTAGACTTGGATGATTATGGAGGGTAGTTAATTCACCAAGTTTGATGAAAAGGATGATGAAAAGTGAAGGTTGGAAGGGGATTTGGGTGTGGAAATCACGCTGACTATGAGAGAGGTTTTTTGGATTTGCTGAGAGTGATATGTTTCTGATCTGGGCTCCTTGCAAGTGAGGTTAAGCCTCATTTTTATAGGCCCAGGGTATTGACGATTAGCATAGCCCTATTCCTGGAAATCGACAAGTGCGTTTAGGAACTTTGCCGATAGGCAAGGTCTGGGACCTGCCGATTGGCAGTGTCTTTTAGGCCTTTTGGGAAAATCTGTCGCAGAATGCAAACCGTTGATCAGAATCCCACATGAGGTGGACCATTGGAAAGTTAATTAAAAGACTTTCGAAAGTCATTTGGACTTCTCCCGTGTTCGGGAGTTGACTCTGGGTCAAATATGGCTCGGAAGCATTCGTCAGTCCATTAGATGAGGAATCATCAGACGTAAACGAATCGTTCGTCTGCATGATAAGTCCGAATCATCCACGGGGTGGATCATTGGAAAGGTTAGGAGATGTACTTCAACATTCCAAAGAGTTTGATCCGATTCAGGGAGTTGACTTTGATCAACTGGGCCCTGGAAGCATTCAGTGACCTCTCGAAGTAAAATAGATCATTTGTCCGTACCGTAAGTCGGAATCGCACACCAGATGGACCATTGGAAAGGGGTTTTACTTCCCTTCGAAGATTCATTCAGTCTTGGTCGAGATGAAGTTGACTTAGGTTAAACGGGGTCCGGGAGTTCCCGGTGGCCTCTTGATTGAGTTTTCAGGGAAAATAAGTCGTTCGTCCGCATGGTAAGTCAGAATTGCGCACGGGGTGGATCGTTGGAAAGGGGTTTCTACCCTGAAAAGATTCATTCAGCCTCAATCGAGCTGAAGACTTTAACTTTTGGTGAAACGGAGCCTAGGAGTGCCCAATGGCTTCTAGGTCAGTACTCAGGGTATGACCTGGGTTTGTAGTGATGAAGGGAGGTGCTAAGGACCTAAGGAGAGTTTAAGGGGTAACAGAATGGGTTGTCTATAGAGCCCCTCGATGGGTGAGTTTGGAATAAATGATAACCGTCGAATAGACACCGCATGATGCTTTTGAGAGAGGATGACCAATTCAGAGGGCCGAGGCCGGTTCTGAGGACCTAAGGGAGCGAGGATGACCAATTCAGAGGGTCGAGGATGATTATAAGGACCTAAGGTAGCGAGGATGACCAATTCATAGGGTTGAGGTATATTTTGAGGACCTAAGGGATGGTTTGGAGGAAAGGTTTAGGTCAAATCCTGAGGAGGTGCTGGGGATGATCGATTCTACGGGGTAAAGCCATTCTTGCAGGGTTAAGTAGGGATGACCAATTCTGCGGGTCAAAGACGATTCTGAGGTCTTGAAAGTGAGGGTAACCAATACTGTGGGTTGAAGCCGATTATGCGGGCTTAAGTTGAGATGACCAATTCTGAGGGCTTGAAAGTGAGGGTGACCAATTCTGTGGGTCGAAGCTAATTCTGAGGGCTTGAAAATGAGGGTGACCAATTCTGCAGGTCGAAGACGATTTTGCGGGATTATGTTCAGATGAACAATTCTGCGGGTCGAAGACAATTCTGCAGGCTTGAATGTGAGGGTGACCAATTCTGCGGGTTGAAGCCAATTTTGCGGGCTTATGTAGAGATGACCAATTCTGCAGGTCAAAGCCAATTCCGCAGGCTTAAGTAGGGATGACCAATTCTGTGGGCTTATGTAGGGATGACCAATTCTGCGTGTCAAATCCAATTCTGCAGGCTTAAAGGTGAGGTTGACCAATTCTGCGGGTCAAAGCCAATTCTGCGCGCTTATGTAGAGATGACCAATTCTGCGGGTCGACGCTAATTCTGCGGGCTTAAGTAGGGATGACTAATTTTGTGGGCCGAAGCCAATTCTACGGGCTTATGTAGAGATGACCAATTATGCGGGTCGAAGCTAATTCTGTAGGCTTAAGGTGAGATGACCAATTCTGCGGGTCGAAGCCAATTCTGCGGGCTTATGGTGACGATCCAAGACCGAGGTCAATTCTGACCTAACTAAGGTGACGACCGAGGACTGAGGTCAATTCTAACTTAAGAGAGGTGACGACCAAGGATCGAGGTCAATTCTGACCTAACTAAGGTGAAGATCCAAGACCGAGGTCAAGTCTTACCTAAGAGTGGTGATGATCGAGTACTGAGGTCAATCCTAACCTAACTGAGGTGACGATCTAAGATCGAGGTCAATTCTGACCTAAGAGAGGTGACGAATGAGGACCAAGGTTAATTCTGACCTAACTAAGGTGACGATCTAAGACTGAGATCAATTCTGACCTAACTAAGGTGACGATCCAAGACTGAGGTCAATTCTTACCTAAGGGAGGTGACGACCGAGGACCGAGGTCAATTCTGACCTAACTGAGGTGATGATCCAAGATCAAGGTCAATTCTGACCTAAGAGAGGTGATGACCGAGGATCGAGGTCAATTCTGACCTAACTAAGGTGACGATCCAAGATCGAGGTCAATTCTGACCTAAGATAGGTGACGATCTAAGATCGAGGACAATTATGACCTAATTAAGGTGACGATCCAAGACCGAGGTCAATTTTGACCTAAGGGAGGTGACAACCGAGGACCTAGGTCAATTCTGACCTAACTGAGGTGATGATCCAAGACCGAGGTCAATTCTGACCTAAGAGAGGATAAAGATTGGATTTCGGGTTCCGTTGGGGAATAGTGAATGAGCTGGGGAAAATATAGAGTGTCCTTTGGAGATATTGAAAATGACTTTCTGGAGTTTCACTGGGGAAATTACCTCGTGATGTTATTTTAAGCCGGGGAGCCGATTGCTGGGGAAACGCTTGTGATCTTGGGGATTTTATGGAGGAAAGGCAAGTTTGATGCCGTAAACTCTACTAGGGAAGTGATTAGGTGGTCCAAGTATTGGACGTATTGCTCGAGGAGGTTTGAGACCTTTGGGGTATAGGAGGTGATCCTTAGAGATCCTCTAGGGACGTTGCCAGGAGGAGTTTTACTTGGTTTTTGAGAGTTTCGCTGGGGGAATGGGGGTTCCGCTTGATGGAGTGCGAAATTTTCTTGGCGAAAATGTTCTAAATCCTTCCTGGGATTTTGATGAATTTTTCAGGATTTTTTGGTATTTTCTGGGAATTTTTGTACGAAATTTTAAGGGGGATGCCTGTCGACATAGTCTAAGAGGTGCCATTCAGCAGTGGCATGGACTTTTGGACTGCTTCGGGAAGGTAAGGGGACAATATTGATTGGTGGGTGGGGGGTCAATGCCGATCGGCATGACCCTTGGCATCCTATATAAAGGGGGCGAATTCCCCTCATTTTTCACAGCTTCTTGCTTTCTTTCTTTCTACGATTTTCCTCTGCAAATCGTGTCAGCATTTCGATCTCTAAGAAATGGCCGCCTTTGTGAGTACTGCAGCGCATATGGAATGGTTGACTGTTGATGACTGGGCGAATGTGGAGTGAAAGGCCAGGGTGCCTCTTACTTTGGGGAGTGAGAACTCCTTTGATGCATTCGAGACGGTTGTGGATGAGCAGACCTTGCTATGAGAGTCGTCGTGTCATCGGTCTTCTAAGGTGGTGAGCCCTGGCGGTTATGTAAGTAACCTGACTTTTGGCTTTCTTTTCTTTTTGGTGATTTTTCCTTCCTTCTGGAATTTTGACAAGGTTTTTTCTTTTGATAGTTTGATATCTCTTTGAAGAACATGCGTGCCCGTGGGACAACGGGGCTTAAGGATGTCTGGGATCATCTTCCACCTGTGGTGCATTGGGTGGTATCATCAGCGGGTTTTGGGAGGTTGGCGTCTGCGCTGGATGAGACGCCTCGGTCGACAACGATCTTATGCGCTTTGAGGGAGAGATGGTGGGATACTACCCACATCTTCCATTTAGGTTTTAGGGAGATGACCGTGACTCCCATATACATGTAACAACTGCTGGGGATGAATTGTGACAGAGAGAAGATAGAGGTGGATCGTTCTCTACGGGTGAAGCCGGAGGCGGTGCGTGCGGCACTTGGTGACATAGGGGGGATAGTTTCTGGGGATTCCATTCGGCTGTCCTTACTGAAGGATGTCTTGCTGAGTAGGTTGGTTGATGTGGAGGATGGGCTGCAGGTGAGGCAGATGGCCCGATTGTTCATTTTACTGGTGCTGGGAGGTTTCATGGTGGCGTCGAGTGACGATGTCGTCCATTTATGGTTCTTGCCTTACTTGAGGATGTTTTCGAACATCCCTCTCTATGATTGGGGGAGTCTGACTTTGGCGACCCTCTATTTATCTTTGGATGCATTCAGCTGGTGATGTCGGCAAACTTTTACTAGAGCCACGTATCTCCTTGAGGTATCCTTTAATTTTGCTCATTTTCCCTTCATGCATTCGCATTTTCCTTATGCGTCACTTTTTTATTGTGAATTCGTGTCTTTGGCAAACGAGGTTATATGAGGTGATTGGGTTCAATACCCAGCTGATCGCCCTGAAGGACGAGACTGTTGGAGGCTTTTGCCGATTGTATCGATGGCGGAAGGCCACTCGGCAGTCGAAGGGATCTCTCTCTTTGGATGTGGTGCGTCAGGTCTTGAATGGCCTGATCAGTGGTAAGGTAAGACTCTTTCCTTTTCAGTCTTAGTTTTTGGCATGAATTGACTTATGCCTGCTTGGGGATTTTCAGGTGACTTTTTACCCTTGGGGGACAGCCATTAAGGATACGGGGGGGGGGGGGGGGTGACTGGGGTGAAAACGCAAATGAGGCATTTGCTGGCGCATGAGTTTGGCCATTCCTGGTATCTTGGGGAGAGGGTGGTTCGACAGATTGTAGAGGAGGTGGTGGTGCCACCTGTGCAGCCTCCTATGTCTATGAAGTGGGAGCGGCTGTTGTCGAAGGATGCGAGGATTGTGACGATGATCGGCGAGTCCTACCTGTTATATACTGATACGACTGCACCGTATGACTATATGCACTTTGTGACGAGCTGGTTGATGGCGCCCAGCATATACGATGCCCTGCCTTTCCTTTATGCGGGTTCGAGTCGGGCAGTGGGATCTTCCCACAACGACGGTGGTCCGTCAGCGTCTACGGTGGCGATGACTTCAGAGGTTCCCTTCGTGCGATTTCACACTCCTTCATACAACATTCGACGGGCTAATGGAGGGATAGTGCCTATATTGCATCGTCCTCATACGATGGATCCGTTGGAGTTGGGTTTGACAAAGGAGGTTCTTCGACCTCTTTTGATACTGATTTTTGCCTTTTCTTTGCAGTAAGTCCGGGTGTCGACCATTTGGCTGAGGGACATTAGAGACTGGATATTTTCGATGACTGCCCATATTCGGGATGTAGTCCCAATTCCTTCTTGTTTGGTGACATCTGCTTTGTTCGGGGAGGACTCTGGCTCGGGTAGCGGTGGTGCGTCGTCTCACTGTAGGGTAAAGAGAGCGCGTCGCAGGGGTGGAAGCTCTTAGAGAGAGGGGTGAAGGGCAGGTGAAAGGGAGAGAGAGAGAATGTGGGTTCAGGCTGAGTCGCGTTGTTTTTTATTTTCTTTTATTTCCTGCAAAGTTAATGTAACACAGAAAAAAAATATATATGTAATGCAATGGAGTTTTTTATTATCTTTTGTTAATGGTGAATGAATGCATGCACATGCGCTTTTTACTTTGCTACTGAGACCGTAAAAAGAGATAGTTTTGGGATTTTTTGAAGAAATGAGAAATTATATAATGGTGGAAGGGAGACTTTTAAAATTCTGTTGAGAACATCAATTTATTTTTATTGGGTTTTTCTGATTTTGACAAAAGAGGAAAAAGGAAAATTTCCAAAAATGGGGGATTACCGATCGGCAAGACCCTTTCCCTGCCTATCGGCAGTCAAGTCCAGTCCCATTAATTCAAAGCTTTGATTAGTGCCCACTTCAGCCTCTTGTACTTTGTGGGGTAGGATTCCCTCCGATTTCTGCAGGGGTCATGTCTTTGGAAAGGGTTCTCAAGTATAAAAAGGGGTAAGGTGGAGTGTTTTCATCACACCTTCATATTCTTACTTACTTGCCTACTATCTCTTAGTCTTGCAAGATGACTCTCCCTGGTAGCATTGAGTTTTCTAACTACCTCGAACCCTTGGAAGCGATGTGCTCTTATAATTTCGACTACGATGCTTTCAACATGCGTCGACTCTCTTTGTGGCGCAATCGGTCCATTGAATGGAACATGCTAATGGCGGCGGTACAATTTTGGTACCCCAAAGACCATGTATTCCGCTTTGGGTTGGATGAAGTTTGTCCTAACTACGAGGAATTTTTTGTCATGTTGGGGATAAATCCCAGTGTTGCTGCAGCTTTACCCAAATTTTCCCGTTCTCCTAGGGATTTGCTGGCTGGGCTTCTTCATATTTTTCCTTCGGTGACTAGATCACTAGTTGCTGGAGGAATGATCTCCCTCCCGGTGGTGTTGCAGTCCATGCATTTGTGAGAAGTAGGTGATGTTGGCTATGCTGGAGCCGTTACTCTGGGCCTGGTTTCAAAATTGATGCTGGTGACTAGGGAACTGCTGGTGGATCCGCAACTTACAGCCATTACTTCATGGATGTCATATCATCGCAATCCTACGGAGGTGATACTGGCAGAGATCGTGAATGGTATGGATGCCTAGAAAGAAGGTCATTCTGACTTCTTGAGGGGTAGCCCCGTGATACTATTCATGTGGTTATCTGAAAGACTCCGCCTAGTGACTCTTCCAGAATATACTTTGTCGGTTGTACCCAACTTCTTTTCGTGTCACTACTTCAGCGTTGGCCTGAATATTGAGGGCTGGGAGAATTGGCTTATGGAGCATGGGGCTCGAAATCTGTACTGGTCAGTGCCTTGGTGGGGACAGTTGCTGCCTATTCTGGAGCAAGGAGAATACTCGTATGTACGACTGGTTGGTCTCAGACAGACCTCTTTTTATTTCCCTTAGCGGCTTCTACGCCAATTTGGTTGGGCATAGGTCGTGCCACCTCGGACACTAAATTTATTTATGGTAGAGGATTTTACCAAGCGTCTGCACATGCGGCTTGGCTCTTTGTGGGAGAATCGACATCCGTTGACCCGTCCATCTCAGCCTGTTGGGAGAGTTTGTCATATCCTTAGGGATTATATGAAGTGGTTGTGGAGGAGAGTAGTTAGCAAGATGTTGGAAGTGGAGACTGAACAAAAATGGCTTGTCTCTTTTAACACCATGGAAGGAGGTGTTGTGATTTTTTTTGGAAGCTGGTTCGAGCTTATCAGTCCATGGAGTGTCTGCGACACTCTGTTCAGGCAAGGGAAACTTGGGGACCCCAGGATGTAGATGATGATGACGGAGCATGCTCCTCTGGTATCTGTGGATAGAACTCCTAGAGAGTTTATTGTGTAATGGGGGATAAATGTGGAGATTTTATTCTGGCTTTTTTAGGAAGGTAGGGGAAAAGGAAGTTATCCGTTCCCTTTCTTATGTAATCTGTATCGTAATTTCTTATTAGTGAAAAAAAAGTTTCTGATCATCCAGTCGTGCCTTTGATGAGTTTTGTATTTTGAATTATCTATATCGATCGCTAAGGCATACATAATCCTTTTGTTCAAGTATATGTTGGAATTGACTGTTATTCTCAGAGATAAGAAAAGAATAGTATTTTGTGAAAAAGAAGGGGTCGTGCTCATGTAAGATGTATGAGTTGCCTATGTACCTCTGGGGATTTTGAAAAGTTTTAATTTGTTTGAAAATGGGTTTTTGTAGAGGATCAAGCCCACGTAGTTCTGGGTAGAAGGAAATGAAGAGTTTTTTTTGTAAGAATAGAAGGGAGATGAGAAGAGTCGTAGAACGCTGAGATTTCATACTAGGGGTAGAATTTCTTGAGACGGTCCAGGTTGACTGGATGAGCCATATCTTCCCCATCTAAGTCGGTGAGCATGGCAGCACCGCCGGATAAGATCTTCTTGACTATGAAGGGACCGCTCCAATTGAGCTTGAATTTCCCTCTAGGGTCCCAGATGGGTTCTATGATTTCTTTGAGGGATAGGTTCCCTTCTCGGACACTGTGGTCCTTGACTCTCTTATTGAATGAACATGCTATTCGACGATGTTACCCTTGTATGTGGTATAGCGCTTTTAATCTCCTTCCATCTAGGAGGGTCAGCTCGTCAAGACGGCTTTGGCACCAGTCTTCTTCACTGACCTTGCTTTCAAGCATGACGCGTAATGAGGGTATTTCTAGCTCTATGGGTAGGACTACTTCCATACCGTAAACTAGAGAGTAAGGGGAAGCCCCAGTAGAGGTTCTAATTGAGGTTTGGTAGCCCTAGAGGGCGTGTGGGATTCGGTTGTCCCAATCTCGACAGCTTTCAGTCATCTTGCTGATGATGGCTTTGAGGTTCTTGTTGGCGGCTTCAACTGCATCGTTGGTCTGAGGTCGGTAGGAAGAAGATTTGTGTCTCTGAATCCCATATTAATTTACCACCTCTATGAATTTTTCCTCGAAATGCAACCCATTATCTGATACTAGCTCGTGTAGGACCCCATATCAACAAATGATGTTTTTCTTGATGAATTTAGCCACCTTCTTAGCGTTCAGCACTGCGTATGACTCGACTTCTACCCATTTAGTGAAGTAATCAATGGAAACTAGGATGAAGTCATGCCCATTTGAAGCCTTCGGCGTATCCTTCCCTATAATGTCGATGCCCCAGGTGGAGAACGGCTAGGGAGAGGCCATGTTGTATAATTCGCACGGAGGCAGATGCTGAAGGTTGGAGAATTATTAGCATTTAAGTCATCTTCGGACATTGGCGGTGTAATCCTGGGTCATGGTGGTCTAGTAGTAGCCTTGTCGGGTGATCTTCTTGGAAAACATGTGACCGTTCATGTGGGGCCCGCATTCCCCACTGCATATCTTCTGCATTATCCTTTTAATATCAGCTCCTGCGATACAGTGTAGATGGGTTCCATCGAAGTTCCTTTTGAGCAGAGCTTTGTGACAAATGATGTACTGTGTGACCAGTCTTCGAAGGGTTGCTTGATATTTTTTATTGGAAACCTTGGGATACTTACCATGCTTTAGTAAGCGCCGGATAACATAATACTAACAATTGGCTAGATCGGGATCTTATGTAGTGATGAGCTCAATGTGGTAGCAGTGGGTTGGTTTGTCTTGCTTTTGAACAAGGAAGGGGGTCATCGTGATTCCTTCGGGCATTTCGACCATGGAGGCCAGGGTAGCAAGGGCATAAGCTAGGTTATTCTTTGCTCGAGGTAGGTAATGGAAGGTGATATCTTGGAATTGGGAGGCTTGCTCTTCTAAGTGGGCATGGAAGGGTTGGAGCTTCTCGTCCTTGACTTTCCACTTTCCGACCACTTGACCGATGATGAGGGCAGAATCCCCGTAGACATCTTGGCATTGAATACCTTTCTTGAGAGCGACTTTGAGGCCTACTGTGCATGCCTCGTACTCAGTCATGTTATTGGTGCAGGGGAAATCCAATTTGATGGATATGGGAGTGTGGGAGTCATCTGGGGCGATCAGAAGTATCCCAATGCCATATATCTTTTTGTTGGTATCGCTGTCAAAGAATATTTGCCATCGAAGGTTGTCTTGAGCAGCACAGAGAATTTTTTCAGAGACCTAGACATCGGCTTCATCCATAGGGTAATCAGCGAGATAGTCAGAGATGGCTCTTCCTTTAATGGCTTTTTGCATGACGTACACGATATCAAACTCGGCTAGGAGCATCAACCATTGGGCCATTCGACTGGACAAGGCGGGTTTCTCAAGTAGGTATTTGATGGGGTCCATTCGGGATACAAGTTTAATGGGGAAGGTGAGCACGTAGTTCCATAACTTTTGGGTGACCTAGACAAGTGCAAGACACACCTTTTCCAAAGCAGTGTAGTTGACCTTGTACCCAGTCAGTTTGTGACTGGCATAATAAATGGTTCTTTCTTTGCGAGAATCTCCAAGGTATAGGGCTAGTAAAGCCCCAACTGCAGTGTCAGTTATGGTTAGGTATAGGAGCAAGGGGAGACCATGCTTTGGTGGCATGAGTATCGGGGGTTAGGTCAGATATTGTTTGATTCGGTCAAAAGCTTCTTGGTATGCCTCATTCCAAACTTTAGTTGAATATTTTCAGAGGAGTTTAAAGATAGGTTCGTAGATGGAGGTTAGCCGGCTGATGAGCCGGCTAGTGTATTACAATTTCGCAAGGAAACCTCGGACTTCTTTCTCTGTTCGGGGAGGTGTCATATCAAGTATGGCTTTCAGCTTGGCAGGATCTTCCTCTATCCCTTTCTCACTAACCATGAATCCCAAGAGTTTTCCCTTTGTAACGCCGAAGATGCATTTCTGCGGATTGAGTCTCATCCGATATTGTCGCAGTCGTTCGAAGAACTTTTGGAGAGCAGGAACTTCACCCTCTCTAGTTTTGGACTTGATAATCATATCATCCACATAAACCTCAACTTTTTTGTGAATCAGATCGTGCAGGATGGTTATGGCAGCCCTCTGGTAGGTAGCCCCAGCATTCTTGATACCAAATGGCATGATAGTGTAGCAAAAGTTTCCCCACGGGGTGATGAATGCGATCTTTTCTTGGTTGGTCTGGGTGCATTTTGATTTGGTTGTATTCGACAAACCCGTTGATGAATGACTTGAGAGCATAACTGGCTGTGTTGTCCACGATCATGTCGATATTGGGTAGCGGATAATAATCCTTTGGAGAGGATTTGTTTAAATCCCGATAGTCTACACACATCTGAACCTTCCCTCCTGATTTCAGCACGGGCACTATGTTCACTAGCCACATGGGATATTGGATCACACGAATGAAGCCTACGTTCAACTGTTTAACCACGTCTTCTTTGATCTTGAGCGACCATTCTGTGCGGAGATTTCTCAACTTTTGTTTGACCGGCTTGTAATCTGGGAGAGTGGGAATCTCATGATGAGCTATTTTTGGATCAATGTCGGGCATGTCGTCATAGGACCATGTGAAGACATCTATGAATTCTTTTATCAATTCTTCGAGCTGTGCACGCTTATGCTCGTCGAGGGTAGCCCCTATCCTAATCTCACGCAATTGACTTCTAGAATCGAGGTTAATAATAACAGTCTCTTATTCATTAACTTGAACGCAGTTATGTTATTTATTATTAACCTTATTTAGATCAGTTAAGAATTGTTCATTTGCAAAATCATCATCATCAAAAGTTTGATTAGAATCCAAACAATTAATGTAAGGCACAATAAGATACTCAAAATCTTTGTTTATTTCATTAATAGGAAAAACATCATTGAGAACCTCTTCAAAAGAGGACTCAATTACATTTAAAGAAGGATAGACAACAGAAGAAGAAATGGGGTAAACATTAGGATTATGGGAGATTTCAGCAGGTAGAACTAGCACAGCAGGCCAGTTCAGGAGAGGTGTATCAGTAGCTTTAATCAGTTGGGATGGATCCGGTGATGTAGTGCCTGAGTGAACCATACAGAGTGTCAATCTCTGTGTCTATAAGTTGAAGGAATCTTCGGAGTCACTTTCCTCAGTCTCTTCGGTATCTTTGATGAGTGGTTATACTTGGTGTTGGGAACTTTAGCCCATGGTAGTTGTCTTGGAAAAAGATCTCCATTCCAGGCTTCATCTTCTTATCTGTATGGTCATACCATAGTTCTGGAAAGCCGCAAAAGGGGAAGCCTTCACCCTCTTTGATGAATCGTTTGTTCAAGGAGTCACTTGGGATAGTCTTGATGCAGTCTAGTCCTCTCTTTGGTCGAGACTGGAAAATCATTATGAGCTCTTGTTCTGATGGTTGATACCCCAAACCATAAGGAGGGAAAGCTTTATTCAGTTCAATGGGCTCGAGTATCCCTTGTTGTCTGTGTCCTAGCCCTAGTCTGCGCATGAAGTTCATGTTTTTGAACATCTGAATCACATTGACGTTGCCATGAGGGTCGTATTCTGGGCAAACCCTTTCTTTGAAGTCGTCCCCTACCAGGAGTAGAAGTGGTTCAACTCGAAATCCTGATAGGAGCATATCATTAGATTCGTGCTGTATTTCAAGAATTGGAATGCTGGTACTTGCACCATCATCATTGTCGCCATCGCCCAAGATGGTAATGACCCGTCCATCAGTGAAGAACTTTAATTTCTGATGGAGTGAGGAAGACACGCCCTTGATACTGTGGAGCTAAGGTCATCCTAGCAACAGGTTGAAACAACCTAAGATGTTAATAACTTGGAATTCGACGATAGGTTTTATAGGGCCAGCCCCTATTACAAGCTTTATGGATCCCATCACCTCCCGATGGGTATTATCGTAGGCACGCACAGCAACGGAGGTTGGAGTGAGATCGCTTTCTTTCAGGCCTAAACATTTGAAGGTTCTTAGTGGGCACACATTCAAGGCGGATCCATTGTTGACAAGAGAGAGTGGCACGACCTTTTCCATAACTTCGACGGAGATGTTGAGTGCATGATTATGGTTTGGCCCAATCTTGGGGATTTTTTCTTCAAAAAAGGATAGCATTCGGGTAGAGGTCAAGGATCCGACCAAATTTATCACTTCTTCTAGTGTTGTAGAAGGAGGAAATGTGGGTCCAGTGTGCAACTTGATCAAAGCATTTCTATGCAGCTGGAAAGACATGAAAAGACCCCAAAAAGTGATGTTAGCTTGAGTTTTCTTTAGTTGATCGAGGATCTTGTCCTCCTCGAGGGTCATTTCTGGCATAGGAAGTTTTTTAACACCCTTCCCCATGTCATTGGCTGGTAGTGAGTTTGGGATCTGGTAATGCCTCCTTGATCTGGTTATGTGATTTACTAAAGAAGGGAAAAACATGAATCCCATTTCCTCGTCGATCTCGAGTTATTTTGCCACCATGTTTATTTCTCCAAGGAGTTCTTCAAATGATATCATTCCATATATATCGGCTACCGGGCCAGTTTTCTCGAAAGCTTATTCTTCATTCGAATCTCTGAATTCCTTCCCCCATCCGGTGGCAACAATTCTCTCTTTCCATGTAAAGTCGATGCATTCCACAACTTCAACGACTTCTTCATATAGGTCATCCCATTTTATGGGGATATTTAAGGTTGAAGGGCCCAGGTGTCCCTGTAGCTTCAGAGCATCAAGTAGCTCGGTCATACTGCAAATGTTATTGGTTTGTCTGAATAATTCAGCCATAATCTGGACAACATCATCCAGGCTCACTTTATCGGTCGGTACTACCCAACTATCTGACTCTCGGGCCCATTTTCGTGCTTCCAAGAATAGCGTACTGAATCTATGGAAATCAATGATTATTTGTGAGGGAAATTTCAGTCCGAACTCTAGGAGTTGGTTTAACACTTTTGACAATTCCATGCTTTCATTTTCAGAATGGGTACGAACATCGATGCATGCTCTAGTAAGGAGTGATAGTGCCTGATCAGCGAGGCTAGTAGGATATAGGAGGAGATATGGGAAAATTTAGAGAGGTTTAGGAAAGTATATGGGTGTGATTTGAGTTGAGGGATCGAATTCTGGGTTCTCTTCTAGAAAGATGGCATTGGTATGATTTGGAAGTGGCTTGTGAGTAGTGTTTGGATTAGGATTTGCTGGTGGGGCGATGGTACCCCAGTCAATTAGACCTTGGATTATATTTTGGAGGTGAAATCATTGGTCGGTGGTATGGCCAGCAGTTTGGTGGAAGGCGCAATGGTCATCTGCCTTGAAGTTTCTTGGGAGTGGATTTTGCAATGGACGAGAATCCAAGGGTTTGATAAGGTTTCGACTTAGTAAGGCCTGATACACTTTGAAGAGGGGAGCATGGAGCTAGGTGTATTGTTTTTGGACCGGGATATAGCGTCTTTCTGGCGCCCATGATATGGTTGGTTGAGAGATGTTGTTGATGGTTGAGACTGTAGCACTGGCAGGTTTGTCATATTTTTTGGGGGTGAACTGTCCGGACACCTTCTTTGGTTCAACTTCTGTCTTGGCAAGACCTTCCTCGATTTCTACTCCTGCTTCTCTAAAAGCTCGGAAGTGGGGATAGTATTTTCCTCCCATCGTTGTTCATACATGGGGTAAGAAGTTCTTCTTCACTATGCTGACTTGTTCTTCCTCGGAAGGCCGATCGGTCATAGTTACTGCTTTTTCCCTCCATCGGGCGATAAAGTTACTGACTGATTCCCCAAGGTTGTCTTTGAGGAGCCCTAAATCATGGCAGGTGACCTCAAGATCTTCATTTTATTTGTACTGTAACATGAATTCTCGGTCTACATCCTCCTAGCTACGAATTCTGGACTCTTCGAGAGACAAAAACCATCAAAGGCTGCTATCCTTCAAAGTTTGCTAAAACAATTCGGCCATCACTTGTTCAGAAGCCCCTAGTAGAGTCATGGAACGGTGATAGCTATGGAGATGAACAATCGGGGGTCCACTTCCTATGAATTTCTCGATATTTGGCATCTTGAACTTCTCGGGTAACCTCGCTTTAGGATAAGGAGACATGTGGGTGTAGTCCATGTAATTACCAGAGATTATGACTTGGTCAAACTTCTTAGTGAGCATCTTGAGGTCCTCATTAACTTTGTTCAGCTCTTCTTCCTTCGGATGAATGATCATAGGCAAGTTAGCCCCAAGTTGGGCAAGGTTCGGCATAGGAAGTTGGGAAGGTGGTGGCCCATTGACAGGAGGGGCATGTGGAGCGTGTTGATACTCTTCGGGAACCCAAATTGGTTCAGGTGGACCCATAGCATGAGGGAATAGGGCCTCGGGCTCTTGAGGAATGGGAACTTGGTTTCGTTGCATCTCTCGGACCTCGGTCTGGAGGTTGTCAATCTTGGACACAAGCTGAGCTAGGACTGCCGTCAAATCTGGCTGCACAACGGGTACTTGATCTATGTTCTCCATGGAAAGCGGATGGATTCTGGACTCGGAATGAGTAATAAAGGAACGGAGGGAACTCCGGGGTGGCTTGACTGAAGACCGAAGCCAATAAGGAGCCAGGCCAAGGGTTTGCGATCGTCTTGAGAAGGGATGAATACATTTTTTATTTATTTTTTAGATGGAAAGACAAAATATTTTTGGATTTTTAATAAAGAGGGGAGAAGTTTTTTGGTTTTTTGATAAATAAGGGAGAAATGTTTTTGGATTTTTTTTCGGTAGACGGACCTCAGCATGATTATTATGATTATTATGTTTTCACTTGTATTAAATTCTCTTAAATGCAAAATAAAATGACGGACGAGACCCGAGCCTGGAAAAATTAGGTTTGTAAGATATGCAAAGCTATGGATGGACTTGCGACCAGGCTCACGGATAGGGTCCCGCTTTAAAAATGTGCAAAACTTTGGGCGACAGGACGACCCAAAATTTCTACAGAGTTTCGAGTTGAAACCGATAATCTAACATGTGTGTCCTAGGCTTGACACCTATATGCGGGTATGCAGTTGGTTGGGTGAATCGAAAAGGGTTCCCCCTTTGGCATGACTTCCACGATATACGTCTTGCTCTTGCGGGCAATTGGTACATGTGGACAAGCCATTTGATATACCTGAGTGTACGTGAATTGCATCACCATATACCTCGTGGGGACGGTACGTGTGAGAGCGAATTCGATATACTCGGCGTACGTGAACGAGTTCCTTGTGATATACCTCCCGTCATGACTTCGTTCAAGCGGTACAATGTGGGGGAACCGTTCGAAAAACGTCGAAGGTACTTATCCAATGGAAGGTGAGAGTCATATCGCTTAGTCTAACTGCGCCCTTCCGAACCAGTGCCCATCACGAAGTGACCCTCCAGTTACTGGGTGAAATTTGGTTAATAGCAATGCTCATTGGTGATGTCGTGTGAATCATGCATGATTCTCTTATTAGTATCTTATGATGAGAATGCCTTTCTTGATTATGCCAAACAGGGAGCAAAGTATAAGTACCAATGGTACACCAAGTATGGATGGATAATGCGTGTAACATGGGGATATATGTGACCCTAGGTGCACGTGGTGCGAAGTGTACATGGAGAATTTTCTACAAGTGTGTGAATGGAAGCATAAGCATGAGGTACACATGAAAAAGGGGAACATGCAAAAATGGGAAAAATATAAACAAACATAACACCCATGTAAATAAAGTCTTGCCCTCAAAAGAACTGTCCCCAGTAGAGTCACCACTGTGACCATCCCCTGATCCTCGCGGCGGGCGGGCTGCATGAGGGAGGATCCTAGGTCCCGCGTGTCCCTCCCGAGAGCGCTTCGGCCGGTGTCATTGGGTGAGGTGTAAAAATGTAGAGAGATTAGAGTCGCCAGTCTATTTTACCCAAAACAGACAAAAGAAAAGGGGAAGCCATCCCGAAGGCCAGCATCCAAAGACATACTGGTGCATACGAAACCAAAATGATTCGAAAAGGGTCTGGAGGCTAAGTTACGAAATGGGGAGGTGTTAGGCACCCATTCCACCCTTTCGGTCTCTCATGGGTTTTTGTTATTTTCCTTTTATTTTCCCCGTGGTGTGTGTGCATGTGTATATATAGTGGAGATAGGAATCATCGACTTATACCATAGAAGTGGTAAAGCGAGTCATCCGTAGGAAGGTATAAAAATAATATTAGAAAATAGGATTTACGCGATTATCCTTACGTTGATCGTTATGATGGAACGATAACATATTTGGAATAATATGCCACTAAGAACAAATATATGTATATATATAATATAAGAGAGTGGAGTTTAGAGAAAATAGAAATTGAGAGAAAAAGTAGAAATAGGACTCGAGTCTCGGGTTTTATCCCGAGATGCCTATGTAGACTATAGAGGCATCAAAGTCCATGTAGTTCACATGAAAAATGAGGGGTGGGGTTTATCCCATAAATCCAATCGGGGGATTCTCTTATTTGTGTGTGTGTGTGTAGCAAAAGTGTTTTAGTTGTGAGAAAAGTGTAAGAAAAGTATGAGAATTCCCGTTTGGAATTTATGAGCAAACCCTCTTTTCTCTTGGTTTTTGGGTTTTATTTGTATGAAAATAAAAGATGTTCAATAATACTAAATAGAAAAGTATATTAGTATGTGTGACATGAGATAATAAAAGTGCTAAGTAATAAAACAAGTTATTGCGAATTTATGAGAATTTAAGGAGAGAGTTGAGAAAATTGGACCTTATTGAAGATCTTGAGCTTGATCTTGAATGTTGGAGAGCAGCCCTTAGACTTGGATGATGATGGAGGGTAGTGAATTCACCAAGTTTGATGAAAAGGATGATGAAAAGTGAAGGTTGGAAGGGGATTTGGGTGTGGAAATCACGCTGACTTCGAGAGAGGTTTTTTGGATTTGCTGAGAGTGATATGTTTATGATCTGGGCTCCTCTTGCAAGTGAGGTCAAGCCTTATTTTTATAGGCCCAGGGCATTGCCGATCGGCATAGCTATGTTCCTACCAATCGACAGGAGCGTTTAGGCACACTACCAATAGGTAGGGTCTGGGACCGGCCGTTTAGGAGCGTCTTTCAGGCCTTTTTGGAAAATCGGCCTCAAAATGCAAATCGTTGATCAGAATCAAGCACGGGGAGGACCATTGGAAAGGTAATTGAGAGATATTTAAAAGTCCTTTGGACTTCTCCAGGGTTCATGAGTTGACTTTGGGTCAAACATGTCTCGAAAGCATTCATCAGTCCATTGGACGGGGAATCATCGGACGCAAACGGATCGTTCGTCTGCATGGTAAGTCCGAATCGCGCACGAGGTGGATGGTTGGAAAGTTTAGTAGATATACTTATACATTCCAAAGAGTTTGATCTGGTTCAGGGAGTTGACTTTGGTCAACTGGGCCCTAGAAGCGTTCAGTGACCTCTCGGAGTAAAACGGATCGTTCGTCCGTACCGTAAGTCAGAATCATGCACGGGATGGACCGTTGGAAAGGGGTTTCAGTGACCTTCAAAGATTCTTTCAGTATTGGTCGAGCTGAAGAGCTGACTTAGGTAAAATGGAGTCTGAGAGCGCCCGGTGGCCTCCTAATTGAGTTTCGAGGGAAAACAGGTCGTTCGTCTGCATGGTAAGTCGTAATCATGCACGGGATGGACCGTTGGAAAGGGGTTTCAGTGCCCTTCTAAGATTCATTCAGCCTTGGTCGAGCTGAAGACTTTTACTTTTAGTAAAATAGAGCCTGGGAGTGCCCAATGGCTTCTAGGTCAGTACTCGGGGTATGACTTGGGTTTGTAGTGATGAAGGGAGGTGCTAAGGACCTAAGGAGGGTTTAAGGGGTAACAGAATTGGGTGTCTACACATATGAAAGGGTCAATACATATTTTATTAATCAATTTGTCCATTTCAAGTATCACGGTGTAATTCATGTATTATAAGAGAACATGATATAATGAGGATCAACATAAGTAACTAGTTTTAAATAGTCCAAGTATCACTTGTCTTTTATACTATTGATAGGGATTAGTGGAATAAGTCCTTCCAATAAAATCAGTAGTAGTATCGATTATAATCCCAAAATGAACTGCATAACAAGTCAAAATTTCATCAATCGATATTCTAAATTTTTTAAGGTATTCTCTTTTTTGCTTATTACCCAAATTTTTATAGAATGCAACAAGACATGTTTACTCTTACTCTAGTGCTTAATAAGCTAACAGTTGGGATTCATATAAACTTTTTAGGGTTCTTTTGACGCTAACATCTCATTAATTTATATAATTTGACTTTTAATGTTTTTTTAATTTGATTACTTATTTGGATTCATTTTGTTAATATTTAAGTTAGGGTTTAAATTATATTCATTTCTATTGTACCCGATGTTTTATTTGAGTGTAATTGTCTAAAAATATAAATTATCAATTAAATATTTGTAAAAACCTAAAAATAGACCTAAAATATTTTGGACAAAACCCTCCCTCACCCCCCCCCCACCCCCCTCACCCCCACCCCCACCCCCAGCACACACACCTGGACACACAGACACACACACACTCACCCACCTGCCCACACCCCTCTGCCCCTCCTCCCTCCCGCCACCACACACACGCACACACCCCACTCCCACCACCCCCAGCCCCTCCCCCCTCTGCACACATGCACACTAGCACACACACATGCACACACACACACACACACACACACACACATATATATATATATATATATAAAGGAAAGAGATAGAGAGGAAAAACTAACCTGGAAATTGCTTAGAGAGAGAGAGAGCTCAGTTTCAAGAGAGAGATAAAAAAGAGGGAAATGAAAACGGTGGGAAAAAAAGAAGGGGAAGGATTTTTTGCTGATTAAGTTGTCACGAACCTATCACGGTCTTTGAATGTGAAAACGTTATAAGGTTGTCACGGTTATTAACCGTGACAAGTACTTGTCACGATCATTGACCATGACAAAAAACACGTGTTTTTTTTCACGGTCAATGACCGTGTCAAGCCTGGCCGGCTAAAGGGTGCCAATTTGGCCTTTTTGGTGTAGAGTTTTGCAAAAGTCATGTTCGGGATAAAGTGGCCGCCACAGGAACCATCGTGATAGAATGACAAAATATTGATTTATTCATTTCCATGGACACAACGATGTATGACTTGATCAATGCAGTATTTAAAAAGCAATGGGCTATCCCAAGAGTAGTACTTCACACTTGCCAAATATTTAGAGCGATACTATTTCCATCCTTACGCTAAGTTTCATGCGTGGGATGTCTCGTAAAGCGAAATCCAAACAAGGAACCCCCCCGATACACTACTACCTAGCATCGTCGGTTATCGAAATCCGTTAGGTCCTCCGTCCATAGTATATACCCTTTTATTCCGTCCCTTGAAAGAAAAGTTACAATTTCTCCCGTAATTATGCTTAACAAAGAACGTTTCACCAAATTTCACTATCGTTCAGCATAGGTTGGTGGTAATAGCATTCCATGAACCTCGAATACATACAATCGGAATTTTCGAAATTCCTTTCCCTAATAATAGGGGTATAACTATTAACTCCCACATCTCTAAAGGATAAATATAACAATGCACTCTTCCTATCACTAAGTCCGGAGTGCCAAACATAATACTGCGTCAAATCTTTTCGCTCAACGGTAAGTCCCGATACATACCGAATCATACTGACAAAGTTTATACATACATTGGCATCGAATATCTCGAGCCCACTATCTCCTTCGAAGTCTCTTGGATTGATAATATAAGTGAAAGTCCAACCTTCTTACAGGTAAAGCCTCGCCAAAATAAACATAAAACATGTTGCACCAATGCAACTACTCCGATAGCCTTGCAATAAATGCCCACTATCATACTACCCATTTTTATAACATTTTAACAAAGATAATATCATACTCGTGTATCGCATCACTACAACGAGTAACCTTAATAAAGTATAAAACACTGTTAATATACTCATTCATCCTCCGCGGATAGCACTAAAGAAAAATCCCGCTACACTAGGGAAAAATATTCACATAATAGTAACATTCATAATTATATGCATTAAGCTCGTCTCACATGCTAACTTAGCAAGAAACAAAATATAGTGACTCGCTCGTGTCACATATACACGCCTCATCCTCTGAGGATAAAACTTACACTTCTACCTTGTCAATCGTCTTGACTGCGCAAATGGTTTTCAGACGTAACACGTCTGCCCAAACCATAACAAAATTATTTTTAATCATTGCCTTTTACTAGGCACCGTATTCTTGTCCTTATACTCACTTTAGAACATATTATCGTGAGCGATCTCACTCCGCACAAAATACCTCAGTACATAATCCACTTACCACCTATCCTACTAACCAGGTTAGGATTTGTCCTCCTCTCGAACTTTAGTAAACTCGATTCCTGTTAACCATCCCGATTGTTCTCTTAACTTTTCAGGCCATAAAGATCATGTTACTATCTATAATAGTACTTACTGAATTTACCATCACTTGGTAAGAATTTAACTATCTGAAGCATTTAAATGGTTTTCCTGATGTGTATCCACATCCTTTTGTGGTGCTATACCACCATCGTTGCATTCAGTCTCATTCTCGACTAAATTCTTCGATTCCTTTAACTTCCCCCACAAGGAAGCGTTATCATCTTTTTTTTTTTTTGACAAAATGTGACAATGTCAACCTCTGAATCGGTCGTCCATCAGAATTACCTCTTTGAGTGTTATCAACTATTTCTACGTGTCGATCTCCTGCTCGGAGTTGTTTCCCCCCACTTGTATCTACATCTTCCGATACAAAATTCGCTAACGGTTAAGATTCATATTCACGAATGGACCCCTGACATGCCCTCTCTCAATGAGTTCAGAACCACATTTGCTTCTAATTCTGAACAGTTAAGGAAGGAACATACGGTCAGCACTGTACCTAAGGTTCCTCTATAGGCATAGCATTCCATTTACAAAATTGATGGTTGACTCCAACCATTATAACTTCATTCCGAAAGCCAAGAAAATTTTCTCTAAATTTTCACTTTCAGTTTGCCACACTCCGTCCTATATTTACGCCTTTGGATACTTTACCTCCTTTGGTAAACACATACAATTTTCGCGTTTCTAAAATTTCCCACTGACAGTCTCTACACATTTTTGTAATACGTTGGGTAAGTTTACCCTCGCACCTCATTTGACTATAACAGCATTTGAAAAATCATTGTTGCACCTTAGTCGCCTTTCTAGTCGTGGCTTCTCGTGCCATAATGGATGTGACCTCAACTACGGTCATCATCCTCGGATATATTTCATAATATCAACTGAGCCCTGCCTCCTGATGTACGCTTAGCGGTCCTCTTCTGACATCCTTCATCGCTCCGCACACGCACACCTCCGAACGAAATTAGAATTCACCAGTGTATACACATTATAGCAGGAGAACAAAATCTCGTCAAGGGAATCAACAATCCTAAACATAGGGCTCTATAACAAACAAAGCAACGCTGAAAGCATAATAAGCCGTACATATCCTAAGGATACTAGAACCTGATGCTCTGATACCACCTGTGACACCCCGCCTAATTAAATACCGGGCGATCTCTCCTTTATTAAATTAAATCAAGGTGAACAGTTGGTCCATTCTTAGCATCACTGTCGAAAAACAAATCTTTCCAATTTAACACCCTAATTAATTAAGCTAAGTGTCAAAACCATTTTCATACATACCTTCCAAATTTTATTTAAAGAAAAATCATTTATTTTATTAACAACATTCAATGAGTAAGAATCACACCACATTAAATTCTGCAACATAATCCAATAAATTTAATACATTCGTCAATCGAATGTCAACATACGAAATCTAAAGTCACACATCCAAACTGAATAAATCCCATAGTAACAATACTGGAAATAACTGAAATACAAATGTCCAATAACAACGGAATAATGGAAAGAGCTACACATGCCCAACTAGATGAAAGTACTAAGAGTGGATCCGAATGAACGAGGTCATCTAATCAAGAGACCTGCAACTCCCACCTAAGCTGCAGCGCGTTCCTTCCAAAAGATCCAAAGCAAGACGCCCCTGTGGCTGGTCACCTGTAATACATACATATATATACAAGAGACAGAGCGAGAGAGAAAAAGAAACGGGTTAGAGCCCGATAGTGTGTTTGATTTAAAATACGTTTAGCAAGTATTTAAATTGATACAGGCCAATGCAACAACATATTAGTGCGACACTCTCTTGAGAAATTCTCACCTCTCTTCTAATGTGCACACCTATCACACTAACCTTCCCAATGGTTTGTCTTATCATTTATCGCACTAATCTTCCCAATGATTTAACTTATCTTAGCTTACTCGTAAGATTCAAAATTTAACGATTCAATTATTTGAAAAGGATATTTCAATTTGCAACCCAAGGTTCTCATTTTTAACTTTATAAATCAATAAAGTTTTCCAGTGTCATATTATACTTTCTCAAAACAAGTATTTACAATTTGAGTCATCAACCATGTCCTACATAACACGTCACAGTAGGCAGTTCCATATTTCAGAATTTCATATATATATTAACTACTCGTAAAATATATATAACAGAATAGCACCCCAAATAAAACTATGGTACGGGCATACTCTACTATCCAAACCCCATATCACTCATATTAAGGGGAATACAAATTCGGAATCGCTCTCGAATTGTATTATCACATACTCAAACAATATTGAGACGAAGTATAGATTCCAAGTCCCTTAGGACCGTCTGAACTATCACTGCGATAGCCTGTACCAAGGATACCTATACACAAACAAAATGAGGCGAAGCATAGATTCCAAGTCTCTAAGAGGAAAGCACATACCCGCATCTCTTAGGACCGTCTGAACTATCATTCCGATAGCCTATACCAAGGATATCTATCTTCTAGGGTACAAGTCAATATCCCCCATAAAGGTCCCATCGAGATAAGACTGTTCCAGGGCGGAAACCTCAGGGATAGAAAGTAGCGTGGGCATGATTTTCACACATAGATAGTATATGCATACGTAATCATATAACTATACTAATATTACCATATCAATAATGGGTAGATTCTCAATTCCCATAATTACAACATTTGTATTTATTTCTCATTATTTAGTTATCACGTATAACCATTCACATCTTATTTTAATTTGAGGAACTTTTTCACTTACTACATAACGCTCATGGATTCTATCCTCCCAAATATAAAATTCAGTAGGTATACACATTTGTCCCAAACTAACTCTCTTACGTGTCTCTCTCTTTAAATCATAAATTTACCGACCCTTATGTAATTCTAACAAAATACTATCTTTGCCCGACATCAAGGGTCCAAAAATCTATTCACCTGTCCTACTGGTCTTCCCTATCTCCCAAAACCTTTCATTAAGGATGCCCAAGAATTATCTCACAATAAATTGAATTTAACTCATTTAAAAAGGGAAATAGGTGTCTTCCAGGAGGGGTCGATCGATCGAGGTTTGGGGCTCGATCGATCGAACCTTCGATCGATCGAAGCTCTGGGCTCGATCGATCGATCAAACAGGTCTGCGAAAACTGCAGAATTGCAGTTACGGGTTTCCTCTACTAACATCAACAAATTCCATATTTTCTAATCCCAATCGTCCCAGAATTGATACTACTAACCCTATATCATCATAATAGGTATTTTCAACGTAAAGCATGTGGATTTCCGTCCTTTAATCATGGATTAACAGCCCCAATTTCATACAAAATCTCAAGAACCCTAAAAATTATCTTAAACATGGTTCTAACAATTATTTCCAGAATTCTCTTCTTATACACATCATAATTTCGTGGTTTAAATTCCTCTACATGGCAAGGGTTTCCAGAATTATCAATTAGACCAATACTACATGGATTTTTCTATCATAAATCGGGTTTTCTTCCATTAAAACTCATCTTAATTACTCCTAAACTAATATGAAAGATGCATCAACGAAATAAGCAAGATAAACACTTGCCTGGGATTTTCAGAGGTCTGGTTTGGTGCCGAATTCGGTATGGTTGCGTTCCCCGTCTCGCGATCTACGCGTTGGTGGTGGCGGCGGTGCAAACCGTTGAGTTTTGGGCCTTGAATTTGCCTTGAGAGCTCTCTCCTTCCTCTCCTATGGCCGTCACTTGTGTTTAGAGTTTCTAACCCTAGAAGGTAACCTAGGTATCTGATATGACTCCTCTAATTTTCGTGGGTTTAATTACCCAAAAATGTAAAATGACTAAAATGCCCTCCCGGGTTACTAATTAGGCCTAAAAACGCCCCGAGACCCAAACTAAATCCCCGGGTACACTTTTCTGACTATCTCGACCCTCCCGGACGCGTTGGCGCACTCAAAATGACCATACGAATGACTTATAGAATATTCACTTTTATTAATTCACATTTAGTCCCGACACGACACAAGCGCGCCCCGACTTAAATTTTCACAATTGTCATTTTATTCACACGTGACAATATTATAAAAATAAATCTCATATATTACTATACTCATCCAGTAATATGCAACAAATAACAAATTTCTCATAATTACTAACTCTCATCACGCTAGTAAATATTTAAAGCAACATTCCGGATTAAAATTAAATTAATTTATCTCAATTAAATTTAATAAATCCCATAATTTAAAAGTTATAAAAATACGGGGTATTACAAAAGTCATCCATAAAAACTTCAAGAAAATGCTCGACCATGTCACTGAAGATACTCGTCATACACCGTTAAAATGTCACAGGTGCATTGCAAAGCTCAAAAGGCATGCAAGAGTAGGAAAAGGTGCCAATGGGACAAGTAAATGCTATTTTTCTTGGTCTTCTGGGGAAATGGGTATTTGGTTATACCTAGAATATCCATTTAGGAAATGGTAGTATGTATGGCCTGCTAAGCATTCAAGCATTTGGTCAATTACCGGGATAGGGAAATTATCCTTTCGAGTGACAATGTTGAGCATTCTATTATCAATAAAAACACTCCAATTGGTTTGTATACGAGTGGGTACAAGCTCATTGTGACTATTCAACAATTATGACTGGGTGATTCTTTTTTGGGCTTAGGAAAGTATATTTCAACTCTAAAGGTAATGGATTAAGCTCCAAATTGGGTAGATAATCGAGCACTACACCAAAAAGGCAAAACTGCCGAATTTTTTGTCACGGCCACAGACCTTGACACGACCGTGACAAGTGTCATAACTAAAAACCCTACGCCCTCTTTTTTCCCCCATTACATATCCTTCTCTCTCTCTCTCTCCCTCTCTCTCTCTCTCTCTCTCTCTCTCTCTCTCTCTATATATATATATATATATATATATATATATATATATATATATATATATATGGAGGGTATATATATACATGCGTGTGTGTGTGTTATTAATTTGGTGTATACAAAATTTGGGCACAAATATAAAATTGGACCCCTTTTGTTGTGTGATTAGGCATAAATTCTTCGTATTTATCCCTATAATTTAGAGTATTTTATCACTCCGTGAAGTATAATTTGAGTTTATTTATCTCATATCATTTCTACTGACATATTCTAACAAATACCCCAAGTTTCATGTATTTCTCATCAATTTTGCAGGTATTTGGTGCACGCAAAGAAGAAAAGAAATCGGAAGAAAGAAAGAGAGAAAAATAAGAAAATTCAAAGGGAAAAAGAGTAATTTTACATATGTAATTTGGATAAGAAACCTAAATAAGAGTTGAAGACTCGAGTCTATAAGCACGTAGAAAGAAACGGCATCCAAATCTGATTCCCGGGTCAAAATTTATGAAGCTTCGAAGTTGAGAGAAAATCACAAGAAAAAAAGGAAGAAAAAGACCAACAGAACCGAACCGATGAAGAGTAAAAATGAACAGGTCCGATGTTGTTAAGATTTCTGCATAAAGAAAACCAAATCGATGAAGAGTAAAAAAACCCGATCCGGTGCTACCAAGTTTTCTATATAAAGCAAACCGAATCAATTCCCCTGGTCCGGACCGATTCGAGTGTCGAAGTTTTGAATTATCCTTCTACTAAATTAGAGTTATGCATGGATCAAACTCTTGTAAAAATGCAATATTTTTATTCCACCTTGTTACCAGACGTAAGAGAGTTCTTTTAGCATATTTTTAGAGAGATGAAAGGGCCAAGAACCTTAGGAACTCAAGTTTTACAATTTGCAATTCAAGATTTCTTCAACAGAGTTTGTTTCTGCTCTTTTATTGTTTGAAGTTTATAATTAGTACTTGAGTTGTTTATTTCCAGTTGTTATTAAATTATATTACTTTTCTAGGTATAATTTCAATATGGTTTTGATTACATGCAACGTAGATAACATAGCTTTAATTAATTGCACCATATTAGGCTAGACTTGTAAGGGTTGGGATTCATGAACCCAACCCGATGTGGTTTGCATGACTATAAAATTGGTCCTCTAAATTAAATAAATGATTGAATCATGTTGTGTAGTTGTCACAAACGTCGTAGGGATTTTTACCTCGTTTGCCTGAGGTAACCGAAGTGTTTAAGAGTGCGATGTGCGTGTTAGCTATTTCGACACCGCTTTATTCTGACTCTTGATTATGTATGATGCGGGATTCTACCCTCATATATGTAATGCTTGAGATTAATAAATACTGGGTTTAATAATTATCTAATTGTTTTATATCTGGTAAACGTACTGAGGTTTGGGGGATTGTAGTCCAACCTATTTTCTCCTTCATATCACTTAGTTCTTAATTAATCTAGTCTTGCATGCTTATGTTTATTTTTAGTTCACTTGATTCGCATTTATTTGTTAGATAATATTCAAATCAAAATCATTTTTCTTTCTTCTTATGAGTCATTTTTAGGATTAGTCTTCCTACCCTTTATCATCACGAGCGATCATCCTATTACCTAAGGATTCGACCCCGACTTATTGAGATTATTACTAGAGCGACCAGTTTGCACTTGAACCGTAATTAGCACGCACTAGAGACACATTTGTAGTAGCGTCATTGTGTAAATATGAAATTAAAATTAGGTATAAATATAAAATTTGGCATATTGTTGTGTAAATGTGAAATTAAAATTGAAATTGGTATAAAACAGAAATTGGCTATAGTGTTGTGTAAATCTGAAATTGGACCCCTTTTGTTGTGTAAATATGAAATTGAAATTGGGTATAAATTTGAAATTTGGTATATTATTGTGTAAATGTGAAATTAAAATTGATATTGGCTGTAAAACGAAAATTGGGTATAGTGTTGTGTAAATATGAAATTGGGTATAATGTTGTGTAATTTTTGTACATTTGTTCTTTATTTATACCGAGTTGGGTATATTGAAATCTAAAACCATATACGTTAAATTTCTAATATATCGCATTGTTATTTGCATTGTTATTTTGGATTCTTAAATTGTTATTGACCGATGGATTTGAACACTTAAATGACCATTGAGTTGCTTGCCCCTAGGCATTTCTAACATTTAGGGTTGTGATTAAACTGAATATAAATATAAAAATTATGAAAGATACTATAAATTTTAAAAGATTATTGTTAATCAATTAGTAATGCGAAATGAAACGTAACTATGTATAAATCATCACTATAAACATTATTACTAAATAAGTAACGAGGGTTGTGATGCAAAATGAAACATAGCTATGTAAAAATCAAATATAAATAAGACATAATTAAATGAAACATACTATAGCCCTTACATAAAGTGCTCCTAGATACTATCCTTCTAGTTCTTATGCATACGCATTCAATAGCCCTTAGACCAGTTCGAGAGTCATTACCCCTGTAATGAGATCTCTCGAATTGTCCCGTTTGGACAGTTTGGGACTGCATAGTTTCTGTATAATAATATTCTTAGTGGATTAAACTTGTTACTTTTGGGGGAAGTTCTGATATCGTATCTTAATGTTCTATGGGTACATGCTAGATGATGCGATGTTAAGTGTTATTTCAATTGATAAATTAAAATAATACTTACACTTGTGAATCCATGTCGTGTACTTGGATAACTATGGGGATAAGCTTCTGAATTTTCCTTAAATTGGAACAATGTGCATGAGCTGTTAAGTATATTTCAGAAATACGCGATCTTGAATGGGATAGGAGATGGAGGAAATAGGAATTATATTATTTTTATAATATAACACCGAAAGATAAAATGTCAATCTTGTAATAAATTATTTAATAGGAACTAATATAACACCATGAATATATGCTTCTTACCCATAATAGGTGATTGTTTGTAGTAGCTATGATGGGATATCCTAAATATAAAGAGTGGATGAGTGAGACAAATATATTAGGGGATGTGTTTCATAGAGATGCTGATGAATTTGTGAAATACGCAAAGAGATGTCATAATGATGAAGAGTACCCATGTCCATGTGCTAAGTGTAAGAATTGTAAGGCATTTGAGTGGAAAATAGTTTAACTACATTTATTAAGATCGGGTATACAAGATAGTTATCGATTTTGGATTTCTCACAGGGAATCGTAAGTTTGTTTTATCCTTGAGTAACCTTCACAACAACCTTCAACAAATAGGATAGATGTGCAAGGGGAGGATGATAATGTAGATTATAATATGATAGAGGATTTAGTTGATGACACATATAGAGTTCATGAAGTGGAAGAGAATGAGGTCACTGACAATAAAAAAGACTCAGGTGCTCATGAAGATATCGAGATAAACCTTGATGATGACTACCAAAATTTAAAATTGAAGGCAACCCATTTGTTATACTATGGCTGTGAGAAGGATCAAACAACTTTACATGCCATGGTTGGTTTTCATAGTTTAAAGACCCAATATGGTTTTTCTGGAAATAGCGTAATATAAATTTTGAATTAGGTGAAGGGCTTGCTACCCAAGCAGAATACGCTTCCAAATAGGTATCCTACAATGAAGAACAGTTTGAAAGGTTTGGGAATGAAGTATAAAACAATTCATGCTTATGTGTATGACTTCATACTATACCAAAAGCAGTATGAAAATCTCAATCAGTGTCCGGTATGCGACGAACCTAGATATGTCCAATCTACTGGAAAGGAAGGCACAAACTCAAAAGTACCTCAAAAAGTGCAGAAATATTTTCCCGTTGGGCCTAGATTAAATAATTTTTTCACAGTGCAATGGATAGCGGAGGCAATAACTTGTCATGCTCTGGCAAAAGCTGGGGATAATCTGATGCGTCATTCTATTAATATTACAACTTGGAAGAGGATGAGTTATTAGTATCCTGATTTTGATCGAGAACATCGTAACATTCATTTGGCAATATCAATAGATGGTTTCAATCCATTTGTAAATCTAAGCACCAATCAGAGTGTATGGCTAGTGATCCCAACCCCACTCAACCTACCCCCTTCATAGTGTATGAGACCTGAATTTTTGATATTATCTTTGTTGATACCTGGGCCAAAGGCACCAAATAAGAACATTGATGTCTACCTAGCTCGTTTGGTAGAAGAATTAAATGAGTTATGGGAAGAGGGTGTGCAAGCATTTGACTCTTTTAAAAAAGAAGAGTTTACACTGAAAGCTATGTTGATATGGACAATTCATGATTTTTCAGCTTATGGGACAATATTCGATTGTGTAGTACATAGTTATTTGGGGTGTCCTATTTGTGGAGAGGAGACTGAATCTCTTCATCTCCCTGCTAGCTAAAAAAATGTATACATTTTCCATAGTAGTTTTCTACCCCCGCTCATAGTTTAAGATTTGGGAAAGGTTCTAATTTTTTACTAGACGAGATTGAACATAGACTACCTTCGAGAAAACTTTCAGGTTCAGAAATTGAAAGTAAATCTTCTGATTGTGGCCCTAATATGCCAGGTAATAATCCTAAATATAAGAATGTTAAGCATAAGAAGACCCCAACTGGGAATAAAACTGAGATAAGAAAGGCATGGTCTAGGAGGTTAATTTTATTTGACTTCCCTTATTGGAAGAATAACCCGGTATGCCATGTATTGGATATGATGCATGCAGAGAAGAACATCACTGAACATATTATGGGCACATGCATTGGGAGAGTCATTCGAAGGATGGAGAAAATGCACAAAAAGACCTTAAATCGTTGAAACTTAAGCCACAACTACGGTTGAAAGAAGATAGTGGGGTAAGGACAATAATTCCCCCTAGTGTGTTTACTTTGACAAGTGAGGAAATAAAAGGTTCTTTTAGACACAATATATAATTTGAGGGTGCCATCTAATTTTTTGTCCAACTTGAAAAGGGTTGTGAATTATGCTACCCATGATTTACAACACTGTAAGTCCCACGATTGGCATGTGATCATGCAATTGGTTCCTCTATTGTTTAAGCACTATTTTTCCAAGCACAAGGATTTGCGAAGGGCTATTATACAAATTAGTATCTTCTTATGACTTTTATGTGAGAAAGTAGTCAATCAAGATCACATAGTGGCCAAAAAATTAACGGTGATCGAAGCAATTTGTGTATTGGAGAAGTACTTTCTCCCATCATTATTTGACATAAGTGTTCACTTGTTTGTACACCTATGCTACGAGGCACTTATTTACAGCCCAGTTAGATATTGATGTATGTATTCATTTGAAATATTAATGAAAGTTTTCAAAGATTACGTCAAGAATAAACGATACATTGAAGGATCAATTGCAGAGGAATACATCACTGTGGAGTCATCAATCTACAATCGGGAATATATGCCCGACCCGAGCCGTGTGGATAACAGTGATAAGTTAGTCGATGAGGGTGGTCATGTGATGGGCAAATGAGTGAAATTAACAAGTTTACAACATGAACAAGTAGTTCATTATCTATTTGACACACATGAAGATGTCAAAGAATGGAAAAAGTAAGTTTATATTTTTTTAACTTTTACATTATTTTAGACTTTTATACATGATCAATTTTGTAGTACGTTTGTCACGATCAATGCAGAAAGTGTGGGAACAGTAAAAGAAAAAAAAATGGCACAATCAGACAATGAATTTAGGCTTTGGTTATCACACGAGGTAATTATAATGAAAATATATGTTATTAAATGTCACATTACAAGAAAGATTTACGACTAACCTAATTAATTTATCTATATTCTCAGCTCTTTAAGACGGGTGATGCGATGTCAAGGCTTGCTCGTCTATTCACTGGACCCTTGTTCATGGAATAAGAATACAAAAAGTGTAGATTGAACGGCTATGTATTCGGTGCAAGGGTGTACGAGGAAAATACAAATGTACAGGACTCGGGCATTTCATACAGGGATTTCACTTGTTTTCGAGCGAGCACAAATGATAAAAATATCGTTGAAGCTGAAATGACTTACTATGATGTAATTTGAAATACATTTGAATAAAACGATATAAGCTTCAAAGAGGTTGTGTTTTACTGTGATTGGGTGAGAGTTGAGGATAGAAATGCTTGTAAAGTTTATCATGGCACCAATTTGATAATGGTTGACTTGTCCAAGTTAAAGAGCAACGGACACGTGAGGGATGAGCCGTTTGTTTGTGCTTTTCGAATGGTCAAGCAATTATTTTACTCGGAGTATATCAACAACGAAACGTGGTCAATCGTCCTATATGCGCCAAAACGTCTAAACAGTAATGTGGATGACTTGACTGCTCATACCAAATATCAATCCATTTTTTTTTATTATAACCCGAATTTAAAATAATTTTTAGAGTTGTAATAAGTATTTGTAATGACCAGTGGGTGTATTATTCTAGTGCTTTATTATTATCGAATGAAAGTTTAATGCTTTTAATTCATTTGTACTTGATCAATTTACTACTTGTAATAACCTGTCGGTGTATTTTTCTAGTGCTTGTAATTCATTGGTTTTAATTTGAATTTTAATCATTAATTCAAAATCCATGACATCACCCGATATTGAAACAATATTTAGATTTATAATGTTATTAACTTGTATTCTTCTAGTGCTTTGTTATTATCGGATTTGAATCAAAATTAGTTTTATGGGTAGTGAATATGTTAATTTTTTATTATCTAATTCATTTGGATTTGATCATTTTCTTATATACATGTTTGTATTAATAACAATAATTTTTACAGAAAATGTCTTCATCGGGGTAGCGCGGTAGTAGAGGCGGCAAGGGATCCTTGGCCACTAGGCCCCAATAATGGGGCAAATTGGGATCCGGCGTCGAGAACAAGACGAAATTACTGGCTAGATACCTGGAGTTGCTAAAGGCGATCATCGGCCCGGGGTACAATGATTGGAGGGCCGTGCTAAATGAGCGCAAGATGGCCATCTGTTGGGTACTACAGCTAGTGTATTTATATTTATATTTATATTTATATTTATATTTATATTTATATTTATATTTAAATACAACTAACACACTTACTTGCTTTTGGTTTGTATTTGTTTGACATGATCAATTCGACCTGCCCCCACATGTCTACCACTCCACGTTGGAACAGTTGAGGGATTCATATAAGACGTGGAGGAAAAACACATGGGCAAGGTACTTTAGAAAGATCCAAGAGTTCATACTGAGAGTGCGTGACATCGTCCCACCGAAGGACTCGATCTCATTGGCACAGTGGCATTATTTTGTGTTCAATGAGATCGATGAGCGACAATTAGCATCTTGTCAATCGGGGAAGGAAAACCGAGCGAAAAAGGTGGACGTGCACTACTCCAATCGAACGTCTTACACTGAGGTGGAGCATAGGATGGTAAGTTTTTATTTTTCTTTAATTTTAATTTTATGTTATTCTAATTTAACATTACTTTGCATTACTTATTAATTATGCATTATTTGATATCAGGTGACGATAAGTGGACCTGGGGGTAGGCCACAGAGGCTTGGTGCCTATGTGGCAATTCAAACGAAGAAGGGCAAACATAAGGAGGTGTCCCCAAGCGTGGCAGCCATGATTGTAAGTTGTAATTGTTTATATTTTTTAATTACATTATAATTTAACTTAATTATCTAATCGTGTACTTTTTTTCGTTTCAGACAAAGCTTAAGGAAGTGCATGAAAATCAGTCTGATGCCGACAAAGCATCTTTGGCTACTAATGCACTCGACCAAGTGCTCGGGACGGATCACAGGGGAGGACTAGGGGGTGAGCTCTCGTGACAGACAATGTGGCTAGTATTACGAGAGATCCCCAAGCATCCGTGGAGACTCATGATAAACTTGAAGCCCCTGTATCCCAACTCAAGAAATATCTCGAACATGCCCATGAGGTCAAGGTAGCGATCGAGGGTACATCGAAGATGGTAGGTAAGATGATCCTTGGCCCTACGTTAAGTAACATCGAGAGGCAATGAATAGGCTATGATCGTTCATCCACTTCCCATGACACACCCGAGCCCATTCTTGAGTTTGTGATGGACCCTTACGATCCTCGACCTAACCCACTTAACAGAGTTCTAACTAGAGTAGTGAATCAAGAAAGATCCAAACATGTCTATGTTTGCACTTTTTGTTAAAGAAGAGGTCACCTTAAAAAATTTTGCTAAAAATTAGGTAGAACTAGGCCTACACATACTCCCGTGCACCATTTTAGAGACTTTACTACTCTTCAAGAGAAAGTTGAGTTTTTAGTCGCGACTTCGCATAGTTTGATGGAAGAGCTTCAACGGATGTTTTTATCATTTGAGAACGCTTCCAATATCCCGACTAGGGTTAACAATAATAAGGGCAAACAAAAGGTTAACTCAACTCGGGTGCCTAAGCGTAATGATAAAGACCTTGTTGTCCATGTTACTCTCAAGGCTCAAAATACTTCCCAATGGTATTTTGATAGTGGGCGCTTTAGGCACATAACACGTGACGTCTTATTTTTTACCAACCTTGAGGATCACATGGAAGGTAAAGTCAACTTTGGATATGGGAGTAGATCTACCATTTTAGGATGAGGTAGTATTGAGATACCCAAACTTCCTAAGTGTTGTATGTGAGAGGGTTGAAAGCGAACTTAATTAACATAAGCCAACTATGTAATGCAAACTTTGGGGTAAAGTTTGACCGGTCCGAATGCAACATTTATGACCAATTCGATAAACTTTTACTACAAGGTGTGAGGATGGAAGATAATAGTTATGGGATTGTGCCCAAGTCCTCCTTTATGTGCAAGAGTGTCACGGTCTCCACTGTGGACCTTTAAAATCAACGACTAGGTCATGTGAACTTTAGAGATCTTGAGAGATTAGTGAAAAAGGACCTAGTTTGTAGCTGACCATCATTTGGGAAACCAACTTCCTCAATTTTTGGACCTTACCAATAAGGAAAATAAATTCCAACTCCCCATTGGAAGTTGAATACCATTACCACATCCTGCATTTTGGAGTTAATTCACATGGATCTTATGGATCGTACTCACTCGAAGAGCTTAGGTGGTAAGAGATATATTCTCGTGATGGTAGATGTCTTTTTTAGTTATTCTATCATAGGATTCCTTAGAGAAAAGTCTGATGTGGTTGAGTTCCTTACAACCAAGTGTCATGTAGTGATAATGATTTTGAATTTAAAGAATCTAAAGGGGATAGCTATTATGATGGAGTGGGCATCAAACATTGATTTTGGACCATTCATACTCCTTAATAAAATGGGATTATTGAGAGGAAGAACCAGACGATACAAGAAATGGATAGATACATTCTTTTTGGGAGAAACTTTCCTAGATGTTTTGGGGAAGAGATTGTGAGCATCACATGCCATATGGTGAATAGGGTATATATTCTTCCATAAGCACTTCATACGCCTTATTAGTTATGGATAGGAAAGAAGCCCAACCTATCATATTTTTGTGTCTTTAAGAGTACTTGATACATCTTGCCAGATAGAGAGCCTTTAGGAAAGTTTGACTCCTGGAGCGACAAGGGGATATTTTTTGGATTTTCATTAACAAGTAGGGCTTGCCAGGTTTATAATATGGCTAGCTTTCGCTACACAAAAAACTTTTAACTTGTCAATAACTAAAACCATGACAAGTCATACTTGTCAAGGTCTAAGACCGTGACAAGTTTGGGGGCGACAAAGACTTTTGTCACGGACTTGTCACGGTCAAAGTCCGTGATAAGTTTGTTAGACTTGGTCACAGACTTGTGGTGTCATGGACTTTAACCGTGATAAATCCGTGACAAGTTTTTGTCATGGACTTGTCACGGTTAATGTCTGTGATAATTCTGGGAAGATTTAAAAAAACTTCTAGGTAGTATGGCCACTACCACTGCCCAATAGTATATTTTACCTGTTATAACAAATTACCTGTCCAAACAGCATATATATCCATAACCAAACCAAACCAACATATAAATATTCACAACATAAACCAAACCAACATATAATTATCCATAATCAAATAAAAAAAATACAAGTAATATCCAAATAAAAATAAATACAAATAATGTCATATCCCGGGATGTACAATAGATTGGATAAAGAAGGAAGGACACACAACAAATGCATTGAGACACCCATCAATTGTCCACATGCCATATTGTTCTTGCAACCACAAAGGTGAATTCTCCTTTCCGGTAAAAATATGCGTGACGAGCAACTTTGCCTCAACCCACATGCCGCAGGAGACGTCCATGAATCATAATACCCGGGTGGGTGCCCGAGGTGCATATCCGCGATGAAGCAATGACGTACTCATCTACCTCCTTCCCCTTACCCTTTATCTTGCCCTTGCACTTATCGGAGGTTCCCTCATTGGAGGTGGACTCAAATTGATGCTTCATGAAGGTGTACACATCTGGGACCGTCCCCTCTAACCTCGATAGCTTATCGTCATGGGTGTCCACCTTATGAGCCAACCTGATGATGCTCGTATCCATAACGATGATCCTCGACTTCCCCACCTGAGAGCTCACCCCCTAGTCCTCCCATTAAGATCCGTCACGAGCACTTGGCCGAGTGCGTCCATAGCTAAAGATGCTTTGTCGGCATCAGACTGATTTTCATGCACTTCCTTAAGCTTTGTCTGAAACGAAAAAAGTACGATTAGATAATTAAGTTAATAAAAAAATTATGATGTAATTAAAAATTTTAAATAATTATAACTTCCAATCGTGGTTGCGACGCTTGGGGACACCTCCTTATCTTTGCCCTTCTTCATTTGAATTGCCACATAGGCACCGAGCCTCTGTGGCCTACCCCCAGGGCCACTTCTCATCTCCTAAAATAAAATAATTCATAATTAGTAAGTAACGCAAAGTAATGCTAAATTAGAATAACATAAAATTAAAATTAAAGAAAAATAAAAACTTACCATCCTGTGCTCAACCTCGGCGTAAGACGTCCGCCCGGAGTAGTGCACGTTTACCTTTTTTGCCTTATTTTCCCTCCCTGATAGAAAAGATGCCAATTTCTGCTCATCGATCTCATTGTCTACAAACTGCTACCCATGTGCCAATTAGATCGGTTCCTTTATCGGGACGGTCTCATGCACTCTCAAAATGGACTCCCGAGTCTTCCCAAAGTACCGTGCCCGCATATTTTTCTTCCACGCCTTGTACTGTTCTCTCAACTGTTCCAATGTTGAGTCACGAACATGTGGAGGCAGGACAAATTGATCACGTCAATCAAATACAAACCAAAAAGAAATTAAGTTTTAGTTGTATTTAAATATAACTACACTACCTGTAGTGCCCCTAGATGGCCCATCTTGAGCTCATTTGGCACGACCCTTGAAATAAGTGTACCCAGGGATGATGATCACCTTCAGCAACTCCAGGTCTCTAGCCATTAATGTCGTCTTATTCTTAACGATGGATCCCAATTTGCCCCATTTTGAAGGCCTTGTGGCCGAGGAGCCCTCATCGTATCTGCTACCACGCTGACCTGATAAAGACATTTTCTGCAAAAAAATGTTGTTATTAGTACAAATCCAAATAAATTAGAAGAATACAAAGCACTAACCATATTATAACAAAGAAATAAACGAATACAAGTTAACGACATTATAAATCTAAGTATTGTTTCAATATCGAGTCACGTCACAGACTTTGAATTAATGCTTAAGAATTAAATCTAAATATTACATACAGTAAACTGATCAAGTACAAATAAATTAAAATCGTTAAACTAATGTCTGATAATAAAAAAAACACTAGAATAATACACCCACTGGTCATTAAAAATAATTGTAATACTTATTACAAATCTAAAAATTATTTCAAATTCGGATTATCATAAAAAATGAATTGGTATTCGGTAGGAGCAACTAAGCCAACCACACAACTGTTTAGATGCTTTGGTGCATGTAAGACGATTGACTACGTTTCATTGTTGATATACTCTGAGTAAAATACTTGCTTGACATTTTGAAAATAACAAATAAATGACTCATCGCTCACGTGTTCGTTGCTCTCCAACTTGGACAAGTCAACTATGATCAATTTGAGGAAAATTCGGCAGCATATCCCTATAGTTCTCCAAGTACATGACATAGATTTTCACGTGTAAGTGTTATTTAAATTTATCAATTGAAATAACACTTAACATCGCATCATCTAGTATGTACCCAAAGAACATTAAGGTACGACAACAGAACTTCCCCACAAAGTCACAAGTTTAACCCACTAAGAATATTATTATATATAAACTATACAGTCCCAAACTGTCCAACTGGGAAAATTTGAGAGATCTCATTACAGGGGTAATGACTCTCTAATGGGTCTAAGGGCTATTGAATGTGTACGCATAAGAACTAGAAGGCTAGTATTTATGCTCACTATATGTAATTTAAAGTATGTTTTATTTAATTATGTCTAATCACAATCACGTATATGGGACATGTCTTTTTATTTTTAGTTGTTGGTCCTAGTGGTAAAAAATTACAGAAGGGCGGTTTAAGGCGGTTATGATAAGTTATGAGACTAATTATAATTATAAAAATACATGGGATGGGTGACAATTAAAATTTTCAAAGTGGGACTTATACCAATTTCAATATATATGATATCAATAAAACTTATACCAATTTCAATACATACAATATAAATAAAACTTATAACAATTTCAATACATATGATATCAATTTCAATTTCAATTTATACCAATACCAATACCAATACTAATATGAATTTATAACAATACCAATACCAATACCAATACTAATTTATACCTATAAAACTTATACCAATTTCAATTTATATGATATCAATATCAATACCAATTTCAATTTATATGATATCAATATCAATACCAATTTGAAATACAACTTCAATACCAATACCCAATACTGATTTCAAATTCAATTTCAACACCAATACCCAATACCAATTTCAAATTCAATATCAATATCAATACAAATTCACAATACTAATACCCAATAACCAATACCAATTTCAAGTTCAATATCAATACCATTACCTAATACCAATACCAATACCAATACCAATACCAATACCAATACCAATACCAATTTCAATTTACACACACACGCACATTGCCTCCCCACGCACAGTGCTCCCCCCCCCCCCCCCCCACTGACCTACACACACACAGAGAGACCTACTGATACATATACACACACATACACAAATGAAATATATATATAGAGAGAGAAACGTACCTGATCAAAGAGAGAGAGAGAATTAATTGTTGACACAAAGGAGGGAAAGGAAAAGAGATTATGTTGAAGGTTTTTCTTTTTTTTGTCGTCACAAACCTGTCAAGGTCTTTGACCATGACAAAAAATGCATATTTTTTTTATCACGGGCTTTGACCCTGACAAGGCTGACCGGGTGAAGGGTGGTGTAGTGTCTAAGTTTATGGAGTCAATAAACGTCACAATTAGAGATGACGAGTCTTCGACGTTTGTTGCTCCTAATCACCAGTGTGAGGATGATGCACCCCCTGGTGACGATGCCATCCTTTCTCATGTTACCATGATGGAACTCATTCTGATTTTAGGGGAGACACCATCTTAGGTTTGAAAGAGTCATCACCCTTATGCTATACTTGGTGATTCTACACTAGGTGTCAAGACTCGTGATCAACTCAAAAATGTTGTCAGCTATCTATGCTACACTTCCCTTATTGAGGCTAGGAACATGAAAAAAGCACTCAAGGACGAGCATTGGATTTCTTCCATGGAAGAAGAGTTACTTCAGTTTAGAAAGAATGACGTTTGGGAGTTGGTCCCCCGACCTAGAGAGACTAACGTGATAGGTACCAAGTGAATTTTCAAGAATAAGATGGATGGAAATGGTATCATAGTTTGCAACAGGTATAGGTTGGTCTCTCAAGGTTACAGATGGATAAAGGGTGTAGACTTTAAGGAGACATTCGTTCATGTTTCTAGGCTTGAGTTCATCCACTTACTACTCACCATAGCATGTCATCCGTGCTTCAATTTATATCAGATGGATGTCAAGAGTGCCTTCCTGAATGACATTCTATATGAGGAGGTTTAGGTGGAACAATGTAAAGGGTTTGAACACCCTAAGCACCAAGACACGTCTACTATTTTAGGAAAACCTTGAATGGTTTAAAGAAGGCACCCCCGTTCTTGGTATAAGAGAATTACTTCCTATCTCTTAGCTCGTGGCTTCAAGATGGGGTAGATAAGACGTTGTTTTTTAGGAGAGAGAGTAGTGAAATTTTGGTTGCCCAAGTATTTATGGAGGACATAGTCTTTGGATCCACATGCTCCCGCTATGCTCACACTTTTGAGGATGAGATGAAGAGTGAATTTTTTATGACCATGGTAGGCGAGCTTACATTCTTCCTTGGTCTCCAGGTCCGTCAGCTTGAGGATGGGATATTCATATCCCAATCTAAATATGCAAGGGACCCTGTGAAAACATTTAGTGTTGACTCCGCTAAGCACTCATGCACCCCTATGAGTACATCGACAAAGCTTAGCAAAGACGCTTTAGGCAGGGACGTAGAACAAACCTCATATCGGAGTATGCTAGGTAGTATTCTTTACCTTGATGATAGTTATCTCGATATTGCCTTTAGAGTTGGAATATGTGCGCGATACCAGACATCCCCAAAAGAGTCACACTTACACGCTTTTAAACATTTTATCAAATACGTGAGTGGAACTCTTTTATACGACATTTGATATTCCTTTGATACCTATGATTGGTTGTCTACCTATTCGGATTTCTATTGGGCCTAGGATGTTGATAGTTGTAAGAGCACTTCATGGTGGTGTTTCTATTTTGGCAGCTCTCTTGTCTCTTGGATAAGCCAGAAGAAAAACTCCATATCTTTGTCTACGATGAAGGCTGAGTATATAGCCACTGGGAGTTATTGCATGCAACTCTTATGGATGAAGCAGATGCTGGAGCCTTACGGTACTTCACAGGGCACACTGACTATTTCTTGTGATAATACGAGTGCAATTCACATTTTAAGTAATTCGTTCCAATATTCACGCACAAAGCACATTAGGATATGCGAGCACTTTATTCGAGACCTAGTTGAGGAGGAGGTCGTGTCCTTGAGCTTTGTGAGCACTAATCATCAATTAGCCTACATGTTCATGAAACCTTTAAATGCACTTCGATTTGAGGATGTTAGGAAATCTTTCGGTATTTTCATTGTTTACTGAGTTCGGATATTTTATCTAGTGTAGGATCTTTATCATGTTTATATCCCTTTTATTCCTATTGCTAGATTGTATTATTATATTATTAACATTGTGTTTATCTTTTTCATTTTGATAATTTAAAAAAAAATCAAAAAAGGGATTTGTTTTTTTGAAAATTTGTTTTGAAAAATACAAAAAGATTTTCAAGTTTTTTAAGAGATTTTGAAAAATACAAAAAGATTTTTGTATTTTTTTTCTTCTACTTATATGGATGAACATTAAAGACGTCCAAGTCACTCATTCATTACATGTCCACGTTAGGGGTGTTCGCGGTCCGGTCCGGTTCGGTTTTAAGTTTTTTTTTGGACCGGACCAACTTGATCGGTCCTCTAAAAAAATGGACCGAGACCGGACCGATAATGTCGGTTAACCGACCCTAGTCGGTTCGGTTTTTTATAGGGTCGGTCCAACCTAACCCGTCGGTCCTCACATTAATAAATTACATCATTTATAATAATACAAATATACCCGAGTCTATTTTTTCAAACATTAAAAACTAAAAAATATCAAAATTTGTGATTAAAACAAACCTACTATTGGATTAAACTATAATTTAAACTAATCAAATATTGAAATATATACTTTTACTATTTATTTATCTTATATATATACATATATATGTAAAAATATATTATTTTATATACAGTCGGTTCGGGTCGGTCCTAACAGGGTTTTTGAAACTGTAAACCGTGGACCGGACCGACTAGGTCGGTCCACCAAAAAAATAAACCGAGACCAGACCGATTAAGAAAAAAGATCGAAAAAAAAGGGTCGGTTCGGCTCGATTCGGTTCGGTCCGTCGGTCCAGTCGGTTTTTTGAACACCCCTAGTCCACGTGACTGTTTTATAATGTTTTGGGACATGACATCATTTCATATATGTGCTTAATAATGTGTGGAGTCATTAAGTTGTGATTTGATGATATCTTGCTACAAGGTTGACTCCTCATCTCGGTTAATTCACACAAGCATGAGCTTATATGAGTATTGCACTTACCTGTCACATATCGATCATAGTGTTTTCATCTTAATTGGGCTTTTTGATAAAACAAATGTGAAAAATGAGATAAAAAGTTGTGCTTGTAAAAACCACTTACTGGATTTAAATCATATAAGACCATGTTCATGTGCATTAAAAGAGGCAAGGAATCAAACTTGTACCAAGATATCATCTCCGAAAATTTTGTTTTATTTTAGCAATGGAAAGGGTCTACGAAAGACAAGTCTTTGCATTAAAAGCCACCATTTGCAATGAAAAGATCCTAAAAATATTAGAGGCACATAAAAATAAAAGTGCCAGACCATTTTGTTTGAACCTTGTTGCTTTGCTACAAATGAGCATTAATTTCTTCAAAAATAATTGAGAGTATTTTGAGTTATGTAGGATTTTGAGGGAGTTAAGTCAAAGATCAATGGGATTGCACAAACTATATAAATCTCGAAAAACACTACATAGTTTTGGGCGTCATTGGTGTGAAAATCACTTACGTCTTTTATTTGTTGATTAGGTAAAGTCAATTACACATGAGTTCACCATTTATACACCTAAGGTTAACTTTGAGATCTTTCATTACTCGTCTCCCAATCCTTATTTCACATGTTATATGTTTGTGTATGTTGATTAGCCTATGGAATATTTCACACCCCTACCTTTAGTTTCCACGATTCGGGTATTTTTGTGTTTCTCCATGGTGTATTGTATTTGTAAACTTTTATACTTGAAATTTTTGGAAATTTTCACAAAATAGTTTGTGGAGACTTTGAGATTATCATTACATGTTTGTTATTTCTATATCCTTGTGATGATATCTTATTCTCATCTGTGATGTTCTCTATATGCCATGTCTATTTCGGACAAAAAAAGGGAGAAAGAATTAGGAGGGGTTTGACTTATGGGGGATTTTTTTTTATTTCAATCTCTATGCATCACGGGTATTCTTCTTTATTTCATGTATGTAGGTATCCAATAGAAAATCATATTCTTCGCATGAAATAAATTACCCAAGGTAAGATCAAGAAGAACAACTAGAGATCGAATCCAAAGTTTATTTATCTATGCCATTTGATTTATAGCGTTTAGGAAGGGTTTGTGGGATTTTTTTTGTAATTTGGGTTTCAGTTATGTTTTGTACCGGAATAGCCAAAGGAGTAGATTTATAAGGGAAACTAGTTTAGCTTAGGCTTAGTGTTTGTTTTATTTTCCACTATGGCACATTTGGCGTATCCTGTTACAAATCGACACGTGCCAACAAGATGAACTGAATCTCTAATAACATCTCCTTATTCAAGACTTTTCCACATTATGAAGGTATAAATATTTTAGGAGTTTAAATTTACTTACATTTATATTTGGGAGATTTTTTATGAATGTTTTTATAATAATCGAGGAAAATTTTTCAGTGGATAAAAAAATAATTTTTTATTGATCTTATTCAAACGAGAAGTCCATCTCGTTCGAACGAAAATGAGTTTTTGTTTGAACCTTTGTTTAATTATTTCATCGAATGACCATCCAACAAGGGTATTCTGTTTGAATTCATTCGAAGCTCGTTAGATGCTTGTTCTAACGAGTTTGGAGTCTCGTTTCAACAAACTTTGTTTTCATTCCAATGAGATGACATTCTTGTTCGAACGATGTTTATTTTCGTTCGAACAAATTTCGCCACCTCGAATTTTGTATAGGACCTATAAATACATGTTTCGAATTTTTTTAACACAAAATTTTGAAAAAATGCAAACTGCATATCTTTTGCAAAAGTCCTAAATCCTTTTAGGTCAAAACACACTTTTGATTCCCAAAACAACCTCTTTAACATAGTTGTGAATCCTTTGGAAACCCTAATAGTTTCATACCTGATCTATACTTGTGGGGAAAGATCTCTACTGCTAACCTTATGACCCAAGGGATCACTACTGAAAGAAATGCTGATCGGTGGATACCGAGGGTGGACCGCTACTTTTGGACTACCCTAGATCTGAGTGGTTTTCTTTAGAGAGTTTTTTAAGTAAGTTGTCGTGTAAAACTATCTAAATTGCTGAAAATGGATTTTTCCTCATATTTGTCTGTGATTACATGCGTAGTTTATTTTCTGTGTTTGGAACTATCATCACATGCAAAACTAATTTAACCAAAGATTAAAATTTGGTAAAAATTATATTAATGTTTGGTGGAATTTAATTATATAAGTTATTTCATTAAGATCGTACACACTCTCACTTCTTCACACTCAGGCTCCAACTATTTAAAATGCTTATCTAGCCTCTAAATGGCTTGCGTTTACATTTGCATTATTTTTTTATGAGTCGTGATAAACTGAGTGAGAAGATTCTCATGGGACGAGGTGCTCGCTTGGGGTAGAGGCACATAGGGAGGTTGAGGAACCAACTCCCTTTGGGAATTAATCGGTGGATACTTATAAGATACTGGTGGAATGACGACAAGCTATTGGTTGGTGTTAGATGGTCCTCTAAAATGGGTTGGAGGATGGTTTTTATGGTGATTTGGATGATTGTTTTCATGGTGCAGAGAAGAAGGATTCATAATCGGAGGGCGGTGTGGCCGAGAGTGATTGGATTGAAACTCATGAGGACCCCTAACAGTGTGTTGTGGTCGTGAAGGAGAAGAATGGTTGTCTTACTTAAACAAAAAATAAGGGTGGTTCCTATTATCCGGATGGTAAGTAAATGACGGAGGTGTGATTTTTCTAACCTTCTCAAAGGCACAAGCTTATGCCATAAAAGGTTTAGGAACTTCTTAAGTGAGGGGGGTCACATGTGAGTTAAATGACCAGGATTTAAACACACGATGTGAGAGGTAGGATTAGACTCGTCAACATTCATCACTGGCTTAGATATAGATACATGGTTTTGCAGTGAACAAGTGAAAGCATCTATGGTTCTATTCAGTGTGCTTAATTAATGTATTAATGTTTGAAAATTAGGTTCATTCTTGACCTCATTTGGGCTCCCTAGATGTGGTGGTTCAGATCTAGAAAACTCGTTGGTGGTCTCCCAATCTTGGGAGTCATCGCCTAATTCCAGAAAGAACGTTATAGGCGATAGTTGGAGTTAAATGAAAAAACTTTCTTTTATGCATGGACTCGATCATGGTATGAGACGCGAGTACGAGGACATTGTAAAAACTATAGATAAGATGAATTTTTTCAAGCCCGTGATGTGGACTGCTATTGATGAAACCTTGGAATTGGCTCCAGGCTTCACAAAATTGCTCGTTAGGCTTTTGTCGAAAGTTTTGTATAGCTTGATGCATTTGATTTATTTTGACAATAGGGTAGAACTTAGACCTGAATTTCTTAACGAGTCTTTTCCATGTACGAATAGAATTAGGTGGCAATGAATGAATCCATATGGATGTATAATCGTGTAAAGAGAATGTGAACAATCATATATGAACATTTTTTCGTCCAAGTTCTGATTTTTGAAGGTAACACAAACGGTTAGAAATTTGTGTATGTGAGTATATGGAGACTCACGCTCAAGACCATGGATCTTAGTAACATAGAGATGGTTACGGGATTGAGTAGCCGACATGGGTGGAAGAACTATAAAGGATGGTGGAGTGGTCTTGATCGAGGCAAAATAGTCCCTAAGAGCATGTTCGTCAGCCATTATGGGTGAAGAGGCAGGAGAGCTAGAAGTCTCCGTAGATGGAACACGATAATCAGGGGATGTGGAGTGGACAATCAGCGATGAGGGTAATTGTCTCTATGGGTGAAATTAAGGATGGATGGCTAGATGAGTGTGTCAATCGGTGATCGATGCGTTGACAATTGGGCATAAAAATGAGGAAATAATTTTCTTTTATTTTTATTAAATATAAAAAAAATCTTTTTGGGAATTTTTGATATGGAAGAAGAAAATTGTTTTGGTTTTAATAAAAAGAATAGAAAATATTTTTGTAGAGAATAGAAAATATTTTTGGGTTTTTGTAAAAAGAGACAAGTTGGAATCTCGTGAAAACTCAACAGACGAAGTGTAAAATTGACAACCTAAGGATGTGAAATCGATACGTACATGCAAAGGATAAGTCATAATTAGAACATAGCCTATTTGTACTCTTTGCTTAAGTGATGAGGAATTCAAGTTACAAATATTCCGCGGGCGAGAAAAGCATGAAATTTTATACGTCGCCTTTGCAAAATTTTGTGTCCCTACTTTCGTCACAAGCTACCTGTAAGGACAAATTTCCCATTGAATCAATTTGTTTTTGTTGGCTTAATTTCGGAAAAAACTATTTGAGTCATAGGATAGAAGTTTGTGACGTTTCAAGCCTATGACATTTTAGTTAAAGATGTAGTGGCCAAGAGATTGAAGTTCACATCATTGCCATATTTTGTGCTTTATTTTGCATCATCAACTTTCAAAGATCTCTATGGTATGAATGCGTATGATATATAGAGACTGGGATATTTTTATTGGTTGCCAAGATTTGGGTAAACATATTTTAAAATGACGTTTTATATCTAACGATGGTCCTTTTTTGGTTTTTACTATGATCTCATTTGATTTGTCATTTGAACGGACCTTCATTTGTGATCCTACTGTCTTCTCATTCAATTTGTCATTCGAACGACCGCATTAGTTTTTCCAAAAATGGGCAGTTTTTAAGCAATTTTTGTCCATTATTCCCACTACTTTTTCCCAACCTTTTTAGTAGTGTGGGAGTTAACTAGCCTGAGATGTAGGTGAACTCCTGTGTTGTCAATTAGGCAGAGGTGGAGGAACAAAGAGACTCAAGGGTTGCGAGGGCGTCAAGTCGTCGTGTGATTATTTTGTTGTGTCCTTTGTAATTCCGTACTTAGTGGACTTGTGGCTGGGCCATTCGAGATTTTTCCCGTTATGGGTTTTCCTCGTACGTCGCAATTTATATTTTATCTTTCAAACTGTCACCTAAATGCATGCGTAAGTTTAAAAATATAAATTGGTTTAACTGCAACAATGGTGTAATTTGGTGCTTAATTTAATTGGGGTAATTTAGTTTGCTTTAATTCAAGTAAATTGGCTATATTCATATTTGTATATTTTTTTACATGAATTGAAGTTGTGTTGTTAAGAAGTAAAAGTTTAAATTTTTGAAGAAATTAAAATTTTTTGTATTTCGGAACCATCCTCCCATATTCATATAATTCACCCATTTTCAAAGTAGTATCAGAGCGGGAACACAAAATTATTGTGTTAGATCATTTTTAGGTTCAAATATGGAAAATATGGCTTTTTCAAAATTTCCTATTTTGGTGGTTCCAACTATGCACATTGGAAAGCGCATATGAGGTCGGCACTTAAGTCGTTAGATGAGCGGGTTTGGCAATCGATCGTTAGAGGGTGGTCTCCACCAACGTGTCTAGTAGGAGAGGTTAGTTTTCCTAAACCCTTTGAAACATGGAGTGAGGATGAGCTTAAACTAGAAAATTTCAATTCCCGAGGTTTAAATGCTCTTTTTAGTGCGGTCACACTAGATGAGTTCCGACAGATTATGACGTGTGAAACGTTCAAGGAGGCATGGGATGTACTCCAACTCACCCACGAAGGTACTAGTTCCGTTAAGACTTCTAAACTCCAAAACCTCACCACTCAATTTGAAACCATTAAGATGTTAAAAAGTGAGTCTTTTGATGAGTTCTACGCTAGATTGTCCGATATTGTGAATTCATCTTTTAATTTGGGAGAAAAGATACTTGACAACCGTGTCATAAAAATAATTTTGAGGTCATTAGCCGAAAGGTTTAATCCAAAAGTGACTGTTTTAAATTATTTAAGTACTTTAAACTCTACGAAACTTGAAGAGCTTGTAAGTGACTTACAAACCAATGAACTTGACATATTTACCTCCAAGGATGTGAAGAAGAAGGATAAGGGAATAGTTTTGAAAGCTCGAAAGGATAAAACACATGTTTTAAACGATGAGGTTGACATTGACTCCGATGATATGACTATGTTTGCTAAGAAGTTTAGAAAATTTCTTAAGTTTAATAAAGACTCACTTTCTTGGCTAGTCATGTGATCCATAGTGAAAAATATTCTGATGAAGATAACTTTATGCATGACACTTCTGAGGCCATTGTTTGTGATTCCCATGTGTTTGGTGGTAAAGAGAGTGGAGAAGATAGTGAAAATAAAGAAGAGTAAGAGGAGGTGAATGAACTCTAAGTTGCCTTTCGTGAGTTATATGCGAAATATTTGAAATTGAAAAAGGCTAACTTAAAGTTAAAAGCTGGGATGAAAGAATGTGTCTTAGGAAATGATGAGAGTGTTTTTATTGAAGATCTTAAGGCACGTGAGAGATCTCTTCAGGACAAGCTAGAGTATGTTTAAAGTGAGAGAGATAATCTTCGAGGTTTAATGGAGGCTATGAAGAAAGAGATTTTTGAGTTTGAAGAGTCTAGGAGTTTACTTGAGTCTATAATAGTGGAGCTTGAAGAGAGATGGAGTGACTCAAGTCAGGTCAAATTTGATTTGGAATGTTGGTCAGAGAAATTAGATAAAATCTTATGCACCGTCCAAATCAAAGATGACATGTGTGGTATTAACTTCGATACTCAAAATGCTTTCCCTAATAAAGCCAAAATCATAATTTTCAGAGAATCGTGTATGAACACTAGAAAATGTCAACGCTTAGATAATACTTATCACAATGTTTTCACTTGCATAATTTGTGGTAGGAAGGGTCACCTTAGGAGGTTTTGTTTCGATCTTAGAAATGGTCCTAGGAAGTCCAAGGTTAAAGTCACCAAGGTCACTAAAACCCAAGAGCGTCATGTTACACTTATTTGGGTTAGGAGATACGATTTAGAGGCTTTGCATGGTAGACTTTATGATTCTCATTTGCTTGCACATGATTCCTCCCATGCTAAATCTAAAGGTTGATTGTGTTAGCTTTGTTTACATATACTAGATGTGATTTATGATACATTCTTTCTAGTTGCATATTTGTTTGTCATATTCTAGTCTATGCTTCACCATATATATTTTGCTAGAATTATAACATGTGTATCTTTTGTGTTTTAATTTTTTCATTTATTGTTTCTTATTGAAAAAAAAAATTGTTTGTCTTTTGAGTTGTCCTTGCTTTAGATTTTTTTTAAAATTTAAAAACTCAAAAAGATTTTTTTGTGTGTGTACTTTAGTTTTACACATTTTGTATGTCATATCCTTGTGTTTGAATCCTACATCATTCCCACTTCCATGTGGCTAGAACTTTTGATTATGAATTTCAATGCTTAAAGTGTTCTTTATCATGCTTGCATGGAGTAGTTTGACTTTGATTTGCTTAATATATTCTCTTTTTATATGCCTCTCCACACACATGCATGAGATTTTTTTTAACTTTAACTCCACATGTATACTTGAGCTTTGTGAGATGGTTTCCCATCAATTTTGTCATCTACATGTTTTGTGACTATGGGGGATTTGTGCATGTAAGAACTGTTGCCCGGATTGAGAAAAATAGAAAAAATATTTATCTGATAAAAATTTTTTAGCAATGGAATTGAGTTACGAAAGACGGGTTATCTTTGCGTGAATATCCACCATTTGCAAAAGGAAAAAGAGCCTAAAAAGTATGGCATTGAAAAAGTAGCCAAGGCCAACATAGTTTAGTTTGTTTAACCTTTCAAAAGAAAGAACTTCAAAAGAATAAATAAAGGGAAAGAAAATATATAATATGTTTATGTTTTGAGGATATTTAGTTAAAGATCAACAGGTTTGCACAATGAATCGTAGTTATGCTTATTTTGTGAAGACGCTATTGATTTGTAGAATCATCAAAATCATAGGCTTGCATGCATTATATTTGTTTGTTCTTTGAGTTAAATTTATCTTGTCATATGAGACTAAATATAAGTTTGATAAAGTTTTGTGATCAAATAGAACACCTTGAACATGTTTAAGTGATTGGGTCAGAATTGTTTTGTCTCTAGTTCATAACCCTTCACTTTGTGTACAACATATTTATTTAGACACATTTATACTATATGAGTGTGGAAAATTATTGTGTTTAGTGTCTTGTGTGGTTTTTGCGCATTTATATATATGGTATCATTTTTTTTAGTCTTTGCTTTTTCATCTAGTCCATGTATGCCTTGTGTTGGTATAGGTATCTATCTTGTTGCGAATTTTCTTTGACATCTCATGCTTATTTTGTTACATTCTAGTTGGTATCATTTTGCTATCGCATCTTAATTGGTATATATTGTTCTTTGTGTGGATTAGTTAATTTGTTGTTCTTGTATCACTTTACACCATTGCATAATACACTTGTTTTTCCATTATGCTTATCTCTTGTTTCTTTTTAGGGGGAGAACTGAATTACTCGGGGAAAATGGGTTATTTTATGCATGTTAATCTTTTTCTATACCTGAACAAAAAGGAGGAGAAATGTTATCTAATTCTTTTAATTTGGGGAGATATAACTTAGGGGGAGACGTCTTTCTTAGGTAGATAATGATAGATAAAGGGGGGAAGTTTAATTATGCAAATTTATATTGTTATATTCCCTATGTGTTTGATGGTGTGTTAAATTGTGCAGGTTTTCATCCATGCACTAAACTTTTTAATGCAAAGCCTCTCAACATATGTATCGACCAAGCATCTGCATTTTTTTATTTTGGATTGGGATTATGTCTTTTAGTTGAGCTTGACGGGCCATAGGTTTTTATTTTGGTTTTGTTCCGAAATAGCCAAAGGGGGAGATTTATAAGGATAAATTTTCAATTTAGTCAATTTGTTTGTGTTGGCTTGATTCCAGACAAAACTATTTGAGTCCTAGGATAGAATTTTGTGACCTTTCAAGCCTATGACATTTGATTTGAAGATGTAGCGGGCAATAAATTGAAGTTCACATCATTACCGTGTTTCGTGCCTTATTTTGCGTCATCAACTTTCCAAGATCTCTCAGGTATAAATGCGTATGTTATATAGCGAATTGGATATTTTTATTCGGTGTCAGAATTTTCGTAAACATATTTTAAAATGACTTTTAATCTTTTTTCTAAGAAAAATAATTTTACTAAAAAGCCGTTTGATAAGGCTGTTTGAATGACCTTTCTAGGTCGTTCGAACGAGGTATCTAATGAGGGTCCTTTTTTGTTTTTTACCATGATCTCGTTTGATTTTCCATTTAAACGAACCTTTGTTTATGACTCTACTGTCATGTTGTTCGATTTTTCATTTGAATGACTCTGGTATGTCGTTCGAACGACCGTGTCAGTTTTTCCAAAAATGGATAGTTTTTAAGAATCTTTTGTCCATTACTCCCACTACTTTTTCCCAACCTTTTTAGTAGTGTGGGATTTGATTTTTCGAAAGGACTTTTACATACTTTGAAAGCCAAAAACTCCTTTAGTTTTTATTAATCCTTAATGAATTAATTTCGAACACAAAAACAAATTTATACACCCAATTGTGTATGATCGGAGTCTCTTCATAACACATGCTTTGATATCATTTGTTTGGCACTGGGTTTTATTCTCTACATTTTAGAGATATTTTCTCGCAGAGGATTTTGTGGTTGTGATTTTTTATTTGGTGGACTCCGTGTGTTTGACGATAGATTTGGCCCATTGGTGGACTCCGAGACGTAGGTGGACTCCTGCATTGTCAACTAGGCTCAGGTGGAGGAACGAAGAGCGTCAAGGCTTGCAAGGGCATCGAGTCGTTGTGTAAGTATTATGTCATGTCCTTCATAATTACGTACTTAGTGGACTTGTGGCTGGGACATTTGAGGTATTTTCCATTATGGGTTTTCCTCGTACATCGTGACATTGTGGTTGTTTTATATTTTGTCTTACAAACTGTCACCTAGATGCATGCGTAGGTTTAAAAAGATAAAATTGGTTTAACTGCAATAATGATGTAATTTGGTGCTTAATTTAATTGGGTAATTTAGTTTACTTTAATTCAAGTAATTTGGCTAAATTCATATTTGTATAATTTTAACATGAATTGAAGTTATGTTGTTAAGAAGTAAAAGTTTAAATTTTTGAAGAAATAAAAAATTTGTGTATTTCGAAACCATCCTCCCATATTCATATAATTCACCCCGTTTCACTAACAAGAGGCTTGCTGTAGAGATTCCCCACAAAGCTACTTCGACGAATCGGTTGGCCAGTATAATACGGGGGACAACATAAACTCGTTTTACTAGGTGGCCTCATTTAAAACCTAGTTTCCCTTGACACCAACGTGCTACAAAGTGAATCAATCGAGGTTTTTCCAGGTGGAGAGGACTCTTTAGGTTGTCCTATAAGTTAATTTATTCAAAAAAGGTTATATGAACACCGTGATCCTATGTGGCTTGCTAGAAGATTGATTTTAAATTTTAATGACAGTCCGGGTTACACACAATGGATAGGTGAGTGAGTCGGGTGATGAAATACCTTCTTGTTGTAATGCTCGAGTATAGGCCTTAGGTTGATTAATTCATCATGCCATGCTAAAGTAAGACAATGTGAAAATGAAGATCATGTAAGAGCATATATGAGCGCACAAAAATGACTCGCTAACAGGAGATTCGCGAGTGATAAGAAAGTTACCTCCTATGACTTTTACACACTAGGGTGAAGATCGAGTTGAGTCAATCGGGGGGAAGTTCAACTAACTTCAGTCGTCCCTGGGAGTCCTACCAACCCAAAATAGAGAGGCTTCTAAATCCACTCCAATAACGCTTTCCCTCTCTATTTTGTTCGGTTTCCCTTTTGCTTGTTTTTAGTTTTTTAATTAATTATTACAATAATCTGTCTTCAAACACCACAAATAAATATACAAGGCCTCAATAACTTATTACAACTAATCTAATGAAATGTATAAATGAGAAATTAAATCTTGCGGTCTTTACAAACTTCACTTAGAAAAAGCCGCCAACGACGCCATTAATAAGCTATAAATTCCCTCGTTTCTTTATTTGTCGTTGTAATGGAATTATTGGCTATCAATATCCCCTGAAACACCTAAAATTGAGTATAATGGTAAGAAAGGGGTCAATCCGTGCTTTTAATATTTAGGGAAATCATGTGAAGTTACTAAAAGTCATATTTTTATTTTAACTTTTAAAAACTTGTTTTCAAGGGTTTTTCGATTTATCTAAATGGAGACTAGGTGGAGTATAAGATCTTAATATCAAATATAATAATGAATGAAATGTAAATAATAAGGATAAGGTCACAATGAATGAAATCCACGCCCATTTCATACACGTAACAATAGTCCGAAAACTTCTAATTCAATTAACTTTCAAATATTCATTTAATTGAAAAGTTGATTCCCATGATACTAATTAATTGAAATAAATAATAGTAAAGAATAGTAGTTTATACTTCCATGGTGTCTACTACAAAATATTAAACTTAATTAAATGAATAACCGCTAGGCAAATTCATTTTATTAATTTTAACTCAAAAATTAATACGGGTAGACAAATGTTCACTTATAATTTAAATCGAAAGACAAGCCTATCTGACGTTTTAATCTTATGATAAAATGATAATATAACTTAAAATCTTGTCTCAAATAATTTTTACCAAGTCTTGACGCATAAACAAGAGTAGAATAGAAATTACTAATCACGGGAAGTTAAGAAAAAAAGAAGAATTCAAACTACGTTAAGTGCAATTCACGGGGGCTTCATTTCATCCCTTGAATCGGATGATTAGCCGACCATACTTATTGTCCAAGACAATTAATAGATGGATAATTTCATAAATAAAGTAAACAAGTTGAGGAGGATGAAGTATTGATCAAACCGAACACTTGAATTAATCCCGAAATTCACTGTTATACAATTTTGATTTTTCACAAACTGTTTCGAAGAACTCTAACAATGGTCTCTCTACAATATCCACTCAAAAAAAGGCTCTCCCTAACAAGTATTTTGTTCCAATATTTTAGCCTCCAAAAATTAAGATCAAAAGCCCAATATATAAGTGAGAATTAGGGTTTAAGGGTATTTTCGACATTTTAACAATTAATATTCTAAACAATAGAGTAATAAAATGGGTATGTGCAAGGATTTATTAAATAAAAGGAGGTTGGCTAATTATTCAAGGAATCATGGAGGAAAACATTTATTTATTTTTCTTTTTAGAAACGAAACGAAAAAGAAATGGAGGAAAAAGGAGAATTATTGAAGATTTTATTAAAGAAATATGATTCTCGGGTAAAAAGTGGAATATAACAAAAATTTACGGTTTGCTGAATAATTGGGCTGTGCGTGTGGCACCCTTGCTGCGAGTGGGGACTTTGAGTGGACGGTGCCAGATCTAACGAATATAAGGCCGCCATTTGGCCTGTCCAGATTGCGCCACGTAGCGCCTTGGTATTTACGGCAAAACAGGACAAAGGCCCTCCCTAATTCTGAACTTGCGACCTCCCAGTTTGCAAAACCAAGCTGTACCACTGAGCCACGAATGTGGATATACAATATGCGCAAAATAATATATTAGGCAAATAAAATTATTGTTTTCCATTAATTACACAAATACCTAAATCTTTATATCTTTTCCGTATGACCTCCAAATTACAAACCCCAAAAATCGACGTGACCGTGAATTTGATGCTAATAATATTTCATAAGTAATCAGACCATGGGATTTGACTTCGGGTATGACCTGGGGTTTTGATTTTGATTTTTCCTCGGTTTCAAACTTTGCACATTTATAACTTCTTCGCTTGAAGTTCGATTGACTCACTATTTGAACCAAGGCGTTCCTGGATTTAAGGCCTATAATTTTCACGTTTTGTCCGAGTCAAAATTTAGTCATCTTAATTTATTAATTTTCCCTTGAAAAGGCGTTTGCATCCATTTTTACTCAAAATGCCTTGAATTGATGCGTTTGAAGTGACAAATATATTTTTACCTACAAGAAAAATAAAATACCCGCATAAGGCCACTTTTACCGAGAACTAACAATTAAAATTAGTCTATTTGAGGTATAAATATAACACTTTTGGGTGCTTATCATCTTAGAGCATATTTTCTACACAATATTTTAAAGGATTTTTTCATTGAGGTGGGGATTAATATTGAAAAAATTGTATAAATGAAAACAATATATGCTTAGGGTAAATTAGTATATATTTATGCCTATTTTACATGCTATCCATTTAGGTATATATATTTTATGTACATGTTATTTATGTGAAAAAGTTTGTTATTTCAAGTGAGAAAATTATTTAACTAATTTAGAATGCTTTGGGGACAAAACATTCTTGATATTAAAATGCCTAATTTCATGGAATCTATTGCTAAATATTTTCAAAGAAAGTTTATGTTAAAATAAAAAATGGCATATTTGTGTACATGTGATGCGTGTAAATGAGTGTGAGTTTAAACACCATGAATATGTTTAAATATGCACACAAATGTAGTTTAAAGTGTGAAATTCAAAATATTGAGTAAATGTAGGAATAATTACAAAACTTTCCCTAAGGTTATTTATTTGCAAAATAACCCCTAAAATATGAAAATTATATTTTCTCCCTTAAAATTATAAAGTTTACAAAATGGTACCAAAAGTCACCTTTTGCATAAAATAACCTAAAGTATTGTGATCCTAAATTAACGTGAATTTAATTAAGGTCCTTGAATCTTAGTATATTTCACATAAAATGACAAAGATAAGTCTTGAAAGATAGAATGGCATTGAGTTGGTAATACTAAAAAAATAAGGACCTAAAAGTTAAAAATTGTAAACAAAGTGTATAACTTTGGTAACTAAAACTACTTCAATGAATTGATGTATTCAAGGTGTGTAATATTGTGATAATGGAAATAAAAAAGTGGAAATTACCTTGGAATAATAGATCTTTGGGTCGGATATGAATCGTAATGTGAAAACGGATAAAATGATGCAAGTATGTAAGTAGAAGGACAACAGTAAGTCGGGTATTTTAGTAAAAATAGCGGTTGGACCATAAGGAAATGAACCTAATGAAAAGTGCAAGAGTTTTTTTGAAGAAGTTCCAAGAAAACTTAGGGAAGTCTTGGAATCCTAGGGTGTTACATTTATGGCAAATGGTGAAAGCGCGCAAACATAAATAGGATACACTTAATTGTAAGATGTAAAAGGATATAAATATATAGATATATAATTAGTAAAATTTCAGGTTTAAATGGCATACAATGAAATTATTGGTAATTGTGCAATTGAGATAATTTATAAATCCATGGATAACGAATTAAAAAATATAATAAGTGAACATGATAACGTGTTAGTGAGTTAAAGGTGAAAAGGAAATAAATCAACAAAGACCGTTGGACATGTTAATAATCTAGAGCGGTTATAAGCTCGGGTTGATATATAAGTTCCAATAAGACTTTTTATAGATAGGTTGTGAGTGTTGAAATAATATCTTCAGGTAATGTCGTGGACATGGCAGTTTAAATGTGAAATTAATGAATTTCAAAGGAAACCAGATTAAGGTAAAGGGAAGAATAAAGTAATATTATTTCTCGCATTTAATCGTGTGGATTAATGGGTTAAATGTTAATTTTGTAATAAAACAATAAGACATAAAATTTAAAAGTTAATATATTTTAGACTAACTCAAAGACAATGTTTCTGGAATAAAACATGGTTAGTGCATGCACTGTGTTGTTATTTCACATAAACTAGAGTTAATCTATAATATAACACTTATTATTTCTGTCGTTTGTTTCTATATCGTATTTTGTTGGGAACCCCACTAGGCATTGGCTCACCTCGTTCCCTTTGTTACGTCAGGTTAAATGCTGTTATGTATGTTGAGAGTGCTTTGTAGGTAAGTGATTCTTACTATTTACCCTAGTAGCTCTTATTACTTTAACCCTAGGTCATTTCTTAATGGGTTCCTCACTTGTTATCACTATGTTTATATGTATGAAAAGTGGAATTGCATGCTTATTAGTTAAATATAATTAATTAAAATGAATTAGAAACATTTTTTTATATTATTTCACATCACTCTAAACTTAGTTCTTTCGGACCATACATGGTTGACCCACGGGTTACCCTTAAATACGGGTTAGGGCGTTATAACTTGGTATTAGAGCTTTAGGTTTAAATGTATTACTAGAGTGACATGTAGTCATTAAGTTAGGATTTAATATTTCTATCATCAAATTTTGGATCTACATGCAATCTTGGAAGACTCAAGTTTGTGCGCATGTACAACCACGACATTAGAGTTCAGGATTATGACATCATTGGAGGTCTCTTCATCAATAATGATGGGTTCAGTTTTAGTCATTGTACTAACTCTTTGGCATCCTCAGGTAAAGTGATAAGTGTCTTGGCGAATGTTCATCTTGGAATCTTGCGGTAACATTGATGTTCAAGGAAAGTGGGTGATATCCCATATCAAGTATTAAAGGGTGTTTACGACTTGTTGAGGATCGAATAGTGTCTTGTGTGAAAATGTAATATTTTGTATTATAATTGTTGTATATTAAAGTTGGATAGATTATGTGACAAAACATTTGAGTCATTCGAGCAGCATTGTCTTGATGCGTAGAGTGAGGATTAAATGGACTTTTGGACTTGAAGATCTTGCAAGCCGCTCTATAACACAAAACTTTCATTATCACATGTTTCGAAGCATTATCCTTTTGGTAATTTTGTGAACTGAATTCAAGGCTACACACACTTTCATGTTTTTATTAATGTGTCTTTTAAAATGAATGAACAAGTGAAATTTTTACTCAATAGTGTTGTGAAAATTATTTTGGGAAGTGACCTATCATAAAGTGCAAAGTTTGAGGTCTTTTGTGATTTCTAGCCTCAAATCATTCGCATAGTCCTATTTGGACCCGTTTAAATAGAACCATTCACAAGGTCAAGAAGTGACATGTGCGTATGGCTTCACCAAGTTTTCAACACTAGTTGAAATCGTGCGCAAGATAAAAGTCAACCGTGCACACAACGGAGAATAATTTTGAAATTATTCTATAAATAGGTCAATTTCCCTCCCATTTCAAAATATCTGACAACCATTTTTGCAAAAAAACTTTTGAGTGCATTTTCGAGGCTGAGAGCTCTTATTTGCTTCTCTATTACCAAATTTTACATGTTCCCTCCAAGATTCTTAAAACCTATATCAATGCGTTGATTTTTGATTTTGTGAGAAAATTGATGGTGGTTTTGGTTCAGGTTTACACTAGTTTATTTGATTCAAACTACTACACTTTGAATTGCATGATCAATGGCTCCTAGATCTATAATTGGAGGTGCTTTGATTAATTGGAGGAATTGGAGCATGGAGTGATTCCAAGGATAATAGTGTAATTTCTCATTCGCTTTGTGGAGCTCAAGGTGTATTTCTACCTTATACGGGGGAAAGTTCAAAGTCCATAAGTAACTACTCCCGAGGGAATGAGTGAAAGGTACTTTCTTGCTTTTATAAAACATTTTTAAAGTAGAAATAAAAATTGGAGAGCGTCTAAGATTTTATCCCTAGGTGGGTTTTTTTCCTCATAAATATGCCTCGTGGATTGTTTGTAATTGATATTTGTTAAATTGCACTTTTTGATAACACACTATACGTAGATCACATCTAGAACTTGTGCAATTGGCTAAAATTATAATTAGGTGTTTAACTCAAGTTATCTCTACTAGATTTGCCTAAGGCCTCATTTGCGAGTTTTGGAGAGAAAAGAAAAGAAAGGAAAGTTTTATGAGGAGAGAAGAGAAAATAATGGAAAGGAAAATGACTTTCTTTCCTCCTTATTTGTGAGTTGAGAAGAAAGGAAAGAAAAAAAAATATGTTTATACCCTTACAACTAACAAAGCACTTTGTAACATTTTAAAGATAATAACATAGTAATTCATAATGCATACCAACACAATAATGGATTATATATATATATATATATATATATGTTAACGTGTATACACGTTATATATGTTAACGCGTATACATATAACATTTATATATATGAATATATATAAATATTATATTATATATATGAATATAATATATATTTTATATATATAAATGTTATATTATATATATGAATATATATTTTATATGGATATGAATATATAATTTTTATTTATTTTTATTTTCAAAAAACAAAAATATTATTAATGAGGGGAAACAGCCTCTCCCAATGGCAAAACAACCTTACAAGTAAAAAGCAAAGGAAGCAATAAATATGGGTCTTTATAATAGCCCCATTAAATGTTATATTATATTCATATATATAATATAACATTTATATATATAAAATATATATTATATTCATATATATAAATTTATTCATATATATATAATATAACATTTATATATATATAATATATATTATATTCATATATTATATATATATATATATATATATATATATGAATATTTTATATTCATATATGGATATGAATATAATATATTTTATATGGATATATATTATATTTATATGAATATTTTATATTCATATATGGATATGAATATTTTATATTCATATATGGATATGAATATAATATATTTTATATGGATATATATTATATTTTATATGAATATAATATAATATATTATATTCATATATGGATATGAATATAATATATTTTATATGGATATATTTTATATGAATATAATATATTATATTTATATATATATGAATATAATATATTTTATATGGATATGAATATATATATATATATTTTATATGGATATTATATATACATATATATATGTGTGTGTGTGTGTGTGTGTTAACGTGTATACACGTTAACATATATATAAATATATTATATTCATATATGGATATGAATATAATATATTTTATATGGATATATTTTATATGAATATAATATATATATATATATATATATATATATATATATATATATATATATATATATATATATATATATATGTGTGTGTGTGTGTGTGTGTGTGTGTGTGTGTGTGTGTGTGTGTTAACGTGTATACAAGTTAACATATATATAAATATATACCTGTTAACATATATATAACACGCATATATTTATGCAAGTTATATATATATATATATATATATATATATATGCGTGTTAACACGCATATATATTTATGGCACACATATATATATGCGTGTTATATATATATATATATATATATAATAAGAGAGAGGGGTGTTTGAATAGTAAAACAACGGTTGGGATCGAATTTTTTGGGGTGATCTAAAGGTGTGAGAGAGTGTCATGTCACCACTTAGCATTGTGACATGGGAACTTGGAGTGGGGTGTTTTAATTCTAACGCCCATGCAAGTTCAAGAATACTCATGACTAATATGCACAAGGCTCAATTAGATATTGAAAAGTATAATAATTAGTGTCCCATATAATCCTTTCACTTCAATTCAAATAACTTGGATATAAAACCTATATAAATAATTTTTGTATCTATTTATATAATAAAATAACTCATTTTTTCTCTTATGCTTGGTCAGGAATTTTTTTTATGTGTTCAACGACATCAAGTTTTGATGTCGTCCAATCAGATGGCTTCTTAAGAATTGTTCTCTCACTTCATTTAATGCTTCATAATCTCATTTTCAAGTGATGTTTTCTCACTTCATTTAATATGGAACAAAATAGTTTACATCATTTATATATAAAAAAAAGAATGACATTTTTATACTATAACATTTTTTCTTTAATAACAGTTTTTATATATAAAAATATTACAAAAATGTTTAAATGACTTTAAAACTATTTTTTTTAAATAAAAAAGTTTAAAAATAATTTTCTTTATAAACTATTAAAAATGTTTTAAATATGTACTATTTTTTTAAAACGTTTGTAAGAGAGTAGTCTAATTTTGGGGAAATACTCGATTTTAGCACGTGTTTGACTTGAGCAACTTCGGTTGCGCCTACGTATCCGTTATACTCGGAATCAAAGTCAGCGTAGTTCGTGGGTTCGTACTATTCGTCGGAAAACTCATTGTGGTGGTTTTTCGGAGAGATGGGAGGTGTTGCCACTCTTCTCAAAGAACTCATCTCAAAAACTCTCTCTAAAACCTCATAAGATAAGAAAATCACCCTCCTCTTCCAAGAAGATCTCTCTCAAATGTATGGTGGTGAGGCTTATTTATAGCAAAACCAACCCAAGTGGGTCGCCACATGTCAATTAACTCGTGGTGACACATGTCCTATTTTAAGTGGCATGTGTCCCATAACATATGTCAAAACTCTTAATACTAGAATATTGTCTAGTTACTATGTAAATAACACACAAATATGCGTGATATGTCCGACGCGCATAATAATACCTCAGTCGCATAAACACATGGACTTTTGTCAATATTAATCATCTCTAATATCATTTAATAGTTTAATGAGAGGCTTTATCATTAAGCCCCTCCTACATTTGCCCCCTCGTACATATAGTTGATATATTGATACATGTCGGAAATATATCGACTGTATGTACGAAATAACTTTAGTCAGTTTTCATATGTTCGATCGACCTGTGGATCGTGGGTAATAATCTCATATCTCATTTCATCTTGATGATGTACTTTTACCTCATATATCACATTTTATGATATAATGCAATCTCATATTTCATATCTCAGTTATATGATATACATCAATTTCATATCTCATATCTTAAATCCCGTTTTGAGGCTTTGATCTCATAGGTTTTTCCGAAGGACCTCGTTTTATCATTATTTTCATATGAATGATATACACTGAGTGTTGCCCCCATTCCTATTTAAATGAACATGCATCCACATTTTTATTGCGATTGTTTGTAACTCTGCTTTGGTAAAGAGTAATATCATGAACACATAATAACTACCTTAGCATTCTCTTTCGTCATTCTCAACCAGGCTTGGTGAAAGTATTTATTATGGTTTACATAATAACTACTTAGTCGTTCTCGATTAATCTTTTAGTGTATGCACATGTTTTTGATTTATTTCATTCTCGATGAGGTTTCTTGTGCGTGTACATAATATTGACTTGCTCAAATTACCACTTTTTAATGTATTTCGCAAACTCACACCTACGAAGTGACTTAATGGTGAGAACACACTTGTCAAGGTTTCTCGTAAACTCCACCGTTAGGGCTGACTTAAGAATGAAAACACACTTTTTAAGGTTTTTCACAAACTCCACCGTTAGAGGTGACTTAACAATGAAAACACACTTGTTAAGGTTTTTTCGCAAACTCCACCGTTAGAGGTGACTTAATAATGAAAACACACTTATTAAATTTTTTCGCAAACTCCACCGTTAGAGGTGACTTAACAATGAAAACACACTTGTTAAGGTTTTTCGCAAACTCCACCGTTAGAGGTGACTTAACAATGAAAACACACTTGTTAAGTTTTTTCGCAAACTCCACCGTTAGAGGTGACTTAACAATGAAAACACACTTGTTAAGGTTTTTCGCAAACTCCACCGTTAGAGGTGACTTAACAATGAAAACACACTTGTTAAGGTTTTTTGCAAACTCCACCGTTAGAGGTGACTTAACAATGAAAACACACTTGTTAAGGTTTTTCGCAAACTCCACCGTTAGAGGTGACTTAACAATGAAAACACACTTGTTAAGGTTTTTCGCAAACTCCACCGTTAGAGGTGACTTAACAACGAAACGGTGATTTAACAACGAAAACGCTTGTTAAGATTTTTATATAATCTCCACCTTATAACGGTGACTTAACAACGAAAACGCTTGTTAAGATTTTTATATATAGTCTCCACCTTATAACGGTGACTTAACAACGAAAACGCTTGTTAAGCTTTTTATATATAGTCTCCACCTTATAACGGTGACTTAACAACGAAAACGCTTGTTAAGATTTTTATATATAGTCTCCACCTTATAATGGTGACTTAACAACGAAAACGCTTGTTAAGATTTTTATATAATCTCCACCTTATAACGGTGACTTAACAACGAAAACGCTTGTTAAGATTTTTATATATAGTCTCCACCTTATAACGGTTACTTAACAACGAAAACGCTTGTTAAGATTTTTTTGTAAACTCATTCTTCTGTATCTCTTTTCAGGACAGGATCCCGTACCTGACAAACTGAGCGTGGTCCTTCGTCTGTTTGCTTCCATGACTAACTTCTTCGGACGAGTTAAGTCATAACGATCGTGGTTCAACTACCGACCAATTTGATAAAGTTTTTTGGAATATAATACACCTCTGTAGAAGACTTATCTCAACACTAGCAAAGTTCTCATAATATGATGTCATATCTGAAGGATGACTGACTTTGTCAATTTCTGAGTGATAACTAATTAACCCGTTTGAACTCTTCGCGAAAGAAACTGCAGAAGCTTTTGTAATGGCCTGCTTGGACGTTACTATACTCTGATGGTTCATCAATCTAACCTTGGCGTGGATGATGTCGAAGAAGCTTTAGACTACAAGCTACGTTACATCATAATATCCATTTGCCCCCTTTATTTTATTTTATCTTAAGATAAAATAAAATAAAATAAATTACATATATCCTTTACAATTCCCACCCGAAAAAAAAAATGAAAGCAACCTAATTATTACATTTCATGGGGTGTATCTCAAAATGTCATGTCTTTGAACAATGACTTGATATTTGTGTCGCTCAATATCTGCTCATTCAGAAGCCTCTGCAAAATAATATCTTTCTGACACCATAATATAATATTACAAATGGTTAGTAAAACTTAGGAAATATCCAAGTACAATTCTCATCATGCCTCCTTTATTTTATTTTATTTGATGTAATAAAATAAAAGTTAAATAAAGTCCGGGGGAATTTATGTAATGAATCACAACCACCCATACATGTAGGTGTATCGTGCTCAATTTAATGTCGTTTAAGAACATGTCCTATCAAGCTCAAGAGTGTGTAAAATATCAAGGTGAATTCCGAATTGTGAAAAATACTCGAGTTGTTTCATTAATGATTCATAATGTATGCATACGATGTACAGACATAGGCTAATGTTTACAAGTGCCATAAAATAGTCAAACAAAACTTCATCATGCTTCTTTTGTCTAAAAACAAAATCTATATACAAGATTTAATGATTTAAAGAAAATCAAATATTCACGCATTCTTGCGCATTTTAGGATATTTGCAGCAAAGATAAAATACTATCGCAAGGACATATATATACTTGATTCATCTCACAAGCGTACTCAATTTATTATGGACAATGTACTTCTGATTTGCATAATCTAGGTGTGTCGTATACTTTCAGATTGTTCGTACATTCTCTTTTCCAAAATAATTAGATAAACATTCGATTATATCAACACTCAACAAACTTTTATACCGTGCTTTATAATCTCTAAAGTACACATATACATTTAGATATTCAGTCTCATCTCACCTATATTTTCTCATATACAAAAAGAAATCTTCACTTTTTCAACAATTTTTTTTTAAGTTGTAAAAAAAAAGGGGGTCTTTTATGAGAAAATACATGTACCGTTATCAAAGGAATCAACTCTTCAACAATATTTAAAATCAATTTATTGAAATTTCAAGAAACTCCACACTATATCCCTTTATTTTATTTTTTATATTATCACCATAAAAAAAAAAAACTCATTCCTCAATCATATTCAAGAAACATTGTCATGAATATTTATAATCTCTAATTTAATTTTGGTGGCATTTGGCGGCATGTACGAGGAATCACATTTTTTTTTAATTTTAACTTGTTAATTGAGATTTCAATACGTAAGCCCAAATAAATAGTCACCAACAACATGTAATATTAAATTATTCCTCTCTTCCCGTTTTGGAGCACGTGGTCATACAGAAAAGAGGACACGCGGGGCTCGAGAAAAAAAGGGAACATAAGAACTTATCCTAGCCTACTGTTATCCGTGTGGACTCGTTCATTTTCTCATCGAATTTTAAAATCCCTATTCTTCGTTCATACTAACCATCTGCATCCGTGGGGACTCGTTCGTTCAATCACAGATTGCTCGCCCCATTAAAGCTCCAGTATTATATTGTATTATATAAGGCCCAACGGATTTCCACCCTCAGATGTATCGAAGATGACTTTCAGCGAAAAGAGGTTTCGACCTTTGTTCAGTCCGTGCTTCATCGAAAAGAGATTCATCGCAGGAATGTTTCGTCAGTTTCTCCCGAGGTGAGGTTCTTCGAAGTAAGGGTCTTTTGGTTTTCCTACCGGGGCTTTGTCGGTATAAGATGCATCGGATTTCAATTTTAAATAAGTCCAGTCTTGTCAAGATGGAACGGTTTTGGTTTGATTTTGGTTGGATCAGTTTATACCGAACTCTATTCTCATTTTCGTTTGTACCTCAGTGTAAAGAAAATTCATTGTGCGTACGTTTGTTGAGTTACAACAATTTTTTGTTGTTGGGAGTTCCCTCGATTTTGGCCTAAGGAAAAGATCCCACCAGGAACACGGAGAGATTCCACCGCAGGTGAGGAAGCTGTGTACGAAAATCATGGTGGCCTGACCCTTTTGAGTGTGGTCAGACTTATTTTTTTACAACTGACACACGTTGTGTATATTTACATTTAAACAACTATACACGTTCAACTGTGCACATCACATAGACAGTTAAAAATAGTCTTTTTCATCAATATTTAAAATTTGTCAGATAACTTTCGGCTACAGTGACAAAAAGAAATAAAAAAATCAGTACTTTTTCCCATCACTTGCCATCAGTAGCCTGTATCGTTTAACTATATTTTATACGTTACTGTAAATAAAAGAAAAAGAGGCATGCGATGCCTTTTTTTTTTAAATATCAACCCTTGTCATAAAAACCCTTGTCATAAAAAGGTGTTACTCTGCAAAAGAAAAACAGTCTTGGCAATAATCACACATGTACTTATGTCGAAAATAACACCAATCTCTGTAATAGTGAACTATTGCCTCAGTTTTCATTACTCAGATAGTTGATAAAGATGAGCGATACATGTAAAATGATTTGAATACATAGACAAATATCAAGGTGTATCGGTTAAAGAAAGGTAATGGTAAGTCTAGTCCAGATATTCAATAAGGTCACCAACTTCAGATGACTAAAAGATTCGTGCTCAAATGAAGTTAACTCTCAAGACATCTTATACCGTTTTGAATAATCATGTCTGAAATAAACATGTCATGCTAGAGTTTTTATAATAAATCTAAAGAAGCATTAAGATGCATAAGGTGGTAAAGACTTATCTGGAATAACGCAAACAAGTCTGACTTGAGTATTTTCTGTTATAATATTTTTTTCAACCCCTTTCCACCATTTCCACCACTTTTCCGAGCATAAATGAGGCGTTACACAATAAAAAATCGTGAATACCTCCCCCAGCAGAGTCGCCAAATGTAAGAGAGTAGTCTAATTTTGGGGAAATACTCGATTTTAGCACGTGTTTGACTTGAGCAACTTCGGTTGCGCCTACGTATCCGTTATACTCGGAATCAAAGTCAGCGTAGTTCGTGGGTTCGTACTATTCGCCGGAAAACTCATTGTGGTGGTTTTTCGGAGAGATGGGAGGTGTTGCCACTCTTCTCAAAGAACTCATCTCAAAAACTCTCTCTAAAACCTCATAAGATAAGAAAATCACCCTCCTCTTCCAAGAAAATCTCTCTCAAATGTATGGGGGTGAGGCTTATTTATAGCAAAACCAACCCAAGTGGGTCGCCACATGTCAATTAACTCGTGGTGACACATGTCCTATTTTAAGTGGCATGTGTCCCATAACATATGTCAAAACTCTTAATACTAGAATATTGTCTAGTTAATATGTAAATAACACACAAATATGCGTGATATGTCCGACGCGCATAATAATACCTCAGTCGCATAAACACATGGACTTTTGTCAATATTAATCATCTCTAATCTCATTTAATAGTTTAATGAGAGGCTTTATCATTAAGCCCCTCCTACATTTACCCCCTCGTACATATAGTTGATATATTGATACATGTATGAAATATATCGACTGTATGTACGAAATAACTTTAGTCAGTTTTCATATGTTCGATCGACCTGTGGATCGTGGGTAATAATCTCATATCTCATTTCATCTTGATGATGTACTTTTACCTCATATATCACATTTTATGATATAATGCAATCTCATATTTCATATCTCATTTATATGATATACATCAATTTCATATCTCATATCTTAAATCCCGTTTTGAGGCTTTGATCTCATAGGTTTTTTCGAAGGACCTCGTTTTATCATTATTTTCATATGAATGATATACACTGAGAGTTGCCCCCATTCCTATTTAAATGAACATGCATACACATTTTTATTGCGATTGTTTGTAACTCTGCTTTGGTAAAGAGTAATATCATGAACACATAATAACTACCTTAGCATTCTCTTTCGTCATTCTCAACCAAGCTTGGTGAAAGTATTTATTATGGTTTACATAATAACTACTTAGTCGTTCTCGATTAATCTTTTAGTGTATGCACATGTTTTTGATTTATTTCATTCTCGATGAGGTTTCTTGTGCGTGTACATAATATTGACTTGCTCAAATTACCACTTTTTAATGTATTTCGCAAACTCACACCTACGAAGTGACTTAATGGTGAGAACACACTTGTCAAGGTTTCTCGTAAACTCCACCGTTAGAGGTGACTTAACAATGAAAAAACACTTGTTAAGGTTTTTCACAAACTCCACCGTTAGAGGTGACTTAACAATGAAAACACACTTGTTAAGATTTTTTCGCAAACTCCACCGTTAGAGGTGACTTAACAATGAAAACACACTTGTTAAGTTTTTTCGCAAACTCCACCGTTAGAGGTGACTTAACAATGAAAACACACTTGTTAAGGTTTTTCGCAAACTCCACCGTTAGAGGTGACTTAACAACGAAACGGTGATTTAACAATGAAAACGCTTGTTAAGATTTTTATATAATCTCCACCTTATAACGGTGACTTAACAACGAAAACGCTTGTTAAGATTTTTATATAATCTCCACCTTATAACGGTGACTTAACAACGAAAACGCTTGTTAAGATTTTTATATATAGTCTCCACCTTATAACGGTGACTTAACAACGAAAACGCTTGTTAAGCTTTTTATATATAGTCTCCACCTTATAACGGTGACTTAACAACGAAAACGCTTGTTAAGATTTTTATATATAGTCTCCACCTTATAACGGTGACTTAACAACGAAAACGCTTGTTAAGATTTTTATATAATCTCCACCTTATAACGGTGACTTAACAACGAAAACGCTTGTTAAGATTTTTATATATAGTCTCCACCTTATAACGGTGACTTAACAACGAAAACGCTTGTTAAGATTTTTTTGTAAACTCATTCTTCTGTATCTCTTCTCAGGACAGGATCCCGTACCTGACAAACTGAGCGTGGTCCTTCGTCTGTTTGCTTCCATGACCAATTTCTTCGGACGAGTTAAGTCATAACGATCGTGGTTCAACTACCGACCAATTTGATAAAAAATTTTGGAATATAATACACCTCTGTAGAAGACTTATCTCAACACTCGCAAAGTTCTCATAATATGATGTCATATCTGAAGGATGACTGACTTTGTCAATTTCTGAGTGATAACTAATTAACCCGTTTGAACTCTTTGCGAAAGAAACTGAAGAAGCTTTTGTAATGGCCTGCTTGGATGTTACTATACTCTGAAGGTTCATCAATCTAACCTTGGCGTGGATGATGTCGAAGAAGCTTTAGACTACAAGCTACGTTACATCATAATATCCATTTGCCCCCTTTATTTTATTTTATCTTAAGATAAAATAAAATAAAATAAATTACATATATCCTTTACAATTCCCACCCGAAAAAAAAAAATGAAAGCAACCTAATTATTACATTTCATGGGGTGTATCTCAAAATGTCATGTCTTTGAACAATGACTTGATATTTGTTTCGCTCAATATCTGCTCATTCAGAAGCCTCTGCAAAATAATATCTTTCTGACACCATAATATAATATTACAAATGGTTAGTAAAACTCAGGAAATATCCAAGTACAATTCTCATCATGCCCCCTTTATTTTATTTTATTTGATGTAATAAAATAAAAGTTAAATAAAGTCCGGGGGAATTTATGTAATGAATCACAACTACCCATAGTTGTAGGTGTATCGTGCTCAATTTAATGTCGTTTAAGCACATGTCCTATCAAGCTCAAGAGTGTGTAAAATATCAAGGTGAATTCCGAATTGTGAAAAATACTCGAGTTGTTTCATTAATGATTCATAATGTATGCATACGATGTACAGACATAGGCTAATGTTTACAAGTGCCATAAAATACTCAAATAAAACTTCATCATGCTTCTTTTGTCTAAAAACAAAATCTATATACAAGATTTAAAAAAGGAACATGTTTTGTTAAACTTTTTTTTCATATATAAACTGATTTTTTTTATTATATATAAACAGTTTTTAATAGATAAAAACTGTAAAAATATATTTTAAATGCTTCTTTAAACTGATTTTTTTAAAATAAAATGTTAATATATAAATTATTTTTTATTTATAAAAAGGTTAAAAAAATCCATGTCGATATGAACTTTTAAAAAGATATTAAAATAAACAATTAATATATAAACTATTTTATATTTATAAAAAGGTTAAAAAAATTCATTTCTCTATAAACTGTTAAAAAGGTGTTAAATATATACTATTTTTCAAAAAAGTTTAAAAAAACGTGTTTTGTTACACTTTTATTTAAGTATAAACAGTTTTTTAGTAACTTTTGTAATATAAACTGTTTTGTACATCAAATAGTTTATATCAAATAGAAAATATTTTCGATGGAATTTTTTTTTATATCTGATAGAAATTTTTTTGCCATAGAAAATATTTCAATAAGCTGTTTTGTTGCAATTTTTTTTTGTTGTACAAAAATTGTTTTTTGAATGGCGAAAAAACATTAAAAAAATTGCTTTTTATATATTAGAAATATAAAAACATTCAAAAAATAGTTTTTTTAAAACAAAAAAAAATTGTTTTTTTGTTTGAGGAAAAAATTTAAAAAAAAAATTGTTTTTTACAACTTTATTTTTGAGGAAAGATTAATAAGTTTTTTTTAAAAAACTGTTTTTTTACAACTTTATTTTTTATTAAAAGATAAAAAAAAAGTTATTAAAAAATTGTTTATACTTAAATAAAAGTGTAATAAAACACGTTTTTTTTAACTTTTGTGAAAATAGTATATACTTAATACCTTTTTAACAGTTTATATAGAAAGGGATTTTTTTAACCTTTTTATAAATAAAAAACAATTTATTTATTAACAGTTTATTTTAACATCTTTTTAACAGTTTATATAGACATGGATTTTTTTAACCTTTTTATAAATAAAAAACAGTTTATATATTAACATTTTATTTAAAAAAAATCAGTTTAAATAAGCATTTTAAAATATATTTTTACAGTTTTTATCTATTAAAAAATGTTTATATATATAAAAAACTGTTTATATATGAATAAAAAGTTTAACAAAACATGATTTTTAACATTTTAAAAAAATTAGTACAGATTTAAAACATTTTTAATAGTTTATATAGAAAATTATTTTTTAACTTTTTTATTTTAAAAAAAAAGTTTTAAAGTCATTTAAACATTTTTGTAATATTTTTATATATAAAAATTGTTATTAAAGAAAAAATGTTATAGTATAAAAATGTCATTTTTTTTTATATATTAATGGTATAAATTATTTTGTTCCGTATTAAATGAAGTGAGAGAACATCACTTGAAAATGAGATAATAAAACATTAAATGAAGTGAGAGAACAATTCTTAAGATGCCATCTGATTGGACGACATCAAAACTTGATGTCGTTGAATACATCAAAAAAAAAATCGCTTGCTCACTCCCCTTATCTTCTATTAAAACTCTGCTGCTTTGTCACTTTTCATAGCACTTGGCTCAACAAAAAGATTTGCTGAATAAAAAGATCTATCACTTTATTATATATATCTATATAATAAAGGAGGATCAATCAACCGTTTAGTATTCTCTAACCATCCATCAAACAATCCAATGGTTAAGATTATACTCATTGTACCAAATCCGTACACCTAGCATGGAAATCTATCAACCTTTTTACCCCCTCCCAAATGACCCCCATCATAGCTGTCTAAATACGCGTGGCTCAAGGAGCACATGATAATGTTACTTTAATTTGAAAATACAATTCACTTACACAGTTGCCAATCCCCCTCTCTCGTAACCCCTCATCTTTTCCTTTTCTGCCTCTTTTTCTAAAGCCATCTCCCACCCAGCACAGAAATCTATCACCCTTTTTACCCTCTCCCAAATGACCCCCATCATAGCTGTCGAAATACGCGTGGCTCGAGGAGCACATGACAATGTTACTTTAATTTGAAAATACAATTCACTTACACAGTTGTCAATCCCCCTCTCTCTTAACCCCTCATCTTTTCCTTTTCTGCCTCTTTTTCTAAAGCCATCTCCAATGGGAAGATGCAAAACAATGTAAAACTAGATTGTTTTGATTACATTTTGTGGTGTGTTTCCACAGTGGGGATGATGCATTTAGGCCTTGGATGTCTTTGTTTCACCCGTCCAGCGGTGGGGCCTACCCTGGGCGGTAGTGTGCTACCCGCTAAGCTCTCCCATTTCTCAATCACAGTAATTTTTTTTTTGTAATTCCGAATAACCCTTGGACGGGTGAAAGATTGCCGTCCACAGTCTCTTAACCGCCAAACGGTAGGCCCCCACCACTACACAATGTGAGGTGAATCTTTAAATTTAAATTCTTGGAAATGTACATCTTTTTCTACCCATTATGAAAAGATGTAAAAGATGCATTTTCTCTCTCCAAAATGAAAGAAACCCCCATTGTCCCTTCCCTTCCCCAACACACTCTCTCTCAAATCAAAGAAACCCTCAACACATTCTCTCTCTCTAAAAAACCTCATCACTCGTCGCTGATCAACTTTTGATGTTTACATCTCGAAGAAGAAGCTTATCTGAGATTCCAAACTATGAGGTATTTTAACATTGTTAACTTTTAATGGTTTGTTCAAGATGAGTTGCTCTGTCTTTGGGTTTAATATCAGTGTCTCAGCCAATTTGGGCACCGATTTTTTTTACATTTCTGGGGTCATGGTGCATTTTTTCAGCTGGTTAACTGTTATTATTTCTATACTGGTCTGTATATATGTTATGTATATATGGTGGTATGTTATGTATATATGGCCCCTTTTTGTTTCCCTTATACATAGCTCATAGACCCCAAATCCTTTCACTTTTATGAGTTTTTGTTATTTTAGGTATTTTAATTTTTTTTAAAAACGTTACTGAAAACATGTATTTTGTTTTTTATGAAAAGTATGCTGGGGAAGTGTGTTTTTTTCTTTAAATATTGAAAATTTTGGGTTTTTAATTTTGTGTTAGTTTTAACAGGCTCAATATTTGGGAAGATCTTATTATGTATCCCATGTTTATCTCTTACTTCATCCTTATGGCTACTGATATACTTAAGTTCTATTTTTCATGTTTTTCTTTACATAATACTTTTTAACTATTATACATAACTGAATGTTTTCTTTTTCTTTTTCTTCTTCATTGATATAAGGATTCTTGATCTTTATAACGTGGGTAAAAGGTTTGTGATTGTTTGGTAAGGTTTCTTATTATATAGATATTAAATTTTTTAGTCTATTGATTTTTTTTAATAAATTTTTTTAGACTCTTCCATTCTTCAGAATTTAGTACGAAAATTAATAATTCTATGTTTTTTTTTTTAAATATACAGTATACTCACAAAGTTTCTTGACTTTGTTGTGTGGAACATGGTGAAATTGGGATTCTGAATTTTAATCATGTATATTCGGTTAAAAAAAATAAAATAGGATTCATGTAGTCGATCGCAAATAATTGGAAAAATGTTTTATTGAGTTGAGTTGAGTATATTTGGAGTTTTTTGTGAAATTGGGTTTGTCCATACAGAGTGGCTGTGGATAGGCTCTATTTGTTTCAAGGTGGGTCTTATAATTGGGTTTCAAGTTTTTAATTTTCCTATTAGATATCGAATTAAAGGACGTTGATGTGTTTTCTCTGCGGGGGGACATTTTGTTCTATTGTTTATTTTTTTAGTGTTTTCGTATATTTTAATCTTTATTTGTGATGTCTTCTCTTTAATGTGAATAGTAAGGCTTTTATGCAGGTATTTTGTAACTTATGAAAAAGGAAACGAAGGCTTTTTAAAGATATCTTAGAAAGGGGTTTAGATTTTTGTTTGAGTCTTTGTTTTCAAATGTTAATATTATTTTTAAATGTCTCTCCCATCCTCATCAATTTTGTCTATCCACGATGTTGATTTAAAGTGTAAAATATATGTATCCTAGGATACTTTAATGTGCAAATGGCTCCATTCTACCTTTTTTGAAAAGTGAATTGTTATACTTTTCAGAGTTTGGTTCCCCATGATTCAAAAAATTGATCCAGAATATCTGATATGGTTGATGTCAGTGGTTTCTTTTGAAATACAAAAGGTCTTTTTAAAAAGTAGTACATGATTTCAAATAGTATATTTTATTGTTCGAATATAATATTATAATTGATAACTTTTTATTCGAAACAATTTTGAATAAAGCTACACATAGATAAATTTAATGATTTTTTTGTACAATTCAATGTGGTACCAATCAATAATTAGGTACTACACATTTTCAATGTTTTATTTTCTCTTATAAAAAAAATGTTTCTATGATTAGCGACTACGGTGAATGAATTTTTTTGTTTTGGTTTGACACGATGAACATTATTTGTTTACAAAAAAAACTATAAATCATGTTTTTAACCCATTCAAACATTGTCGGGTAAAAGTAATTTTCACCGAATTACACATGTTAAACTAAAAATAATAAGAATACATAATCACTAATTTCAAATTCTACCTAAATTTAAAGTAGCAGTGATAAGTTTTGTTAGTAAAATTCAAATGGTCTTTACTTAGTTTTAACCATTTACGAGGTCTAGGACTGACTATTAGAATTGTGTTGGAGTATTTTTTATTTCTTGACAATAGTGAATACTATTTGAATAATAAGTATCCAATGTTTAAAAGTAAATATTATTCACATATTTTTATTTTTAATTTAATTTTTATTGAAATAATTAATTAAATTAATAAAAAAATCCAAATTTTAATATTTAACTATTAATAAATATTCTTAAATTATAGTGAATATTTCAATAAATAAATAAAATTTTCCCAATTTTTGTAATGCTTTTGTTTATTTATGTTATATAAAAATATTTTTTACTTAAATTATATACGATTTAGTACTTTGGAAAATTATCTCAGTGTCTTCAAAGTTGTATACACGACTTGATACTTTATATTTGTGTCTTCAAAGTTTTACAAACTACTTGACACTTTGTTTATTTGAGGCGCAATGTGAATTCATCGTTTTGGGATTACGTATTTTAGAAATTTTTTGGCGTTTTGTGATTATGTATTTTGGAAATTTTCGTCTTGCCTTCATTCTGATTTAAGTTAAGCAGTAATTAAGTTAACAAGTATTTTTAACCAATTGTAAACACTAGACATTAAACATAGAAAAAATTAGCGAAAAATTATTTATTATTGATGACTATTATTATTGATAAAAACTATTTTTACAATACAATATAGTTTAAAATCATTATCATCATTGAAGACGTATCATTAAAATATTATTTATATGTTCATTATTACAGTTTATTTGATTGTCTAAATTGAGTTGACATATTTATAGGTATGTATCTATGACTATCCCATAGTACATGTAGATATGCATTGATTTACAAAATAAATTAGTGATGTAGTACCTAAAGTTATATTTAAAAAATATCCAAAGACTACTTTACCAGTACATCTTATTCAATATTTTAACATCATAATTAACCTTTCTCTTTCATGCAACACAGGGACATGTGAGGAAAAAAATAAAGCAAAAGGTTGGAATAATAATTAAAAAAATATCACATAAATATTTTTAATCCATTAATTTTTTATTTATATATTATAAGTTATGAAGTTGGCCCTCTATTGTAGTTTGATAGATGGGGCGAGTTGGTGGGGCCTAGAGTGTCACACGTTATTATTTTTCAGCCCGATGAGCATCACGAGACATGTTGTTCATTATATTAAGTTTAGACCTGTGCCATCGTACATGAATGTTTCTCACGAAATAATGTCGAAATATGAAAAATAGTTTTTTCTTTACTTAGGCACGAGCAACCCTAATTCCTAAGACACAAATGCATCGTATTAAAATCGTAACCATGCTGCAAGTGTACCATGGGATGATTAACACTATTTATATTTGCACTATTGGCGACACGGGAATAAATTTATCACGGGAATAAATTTAACGCCGTGTCATCGGCACAAGTACAAAATATCACGGGACCAAATTTATCGTTGTGCCAAATTTTTGGTCATTTCTGCAATTAGGTACTTTGACATTTATTGTTGTTTTGCGATTACGAACTTTGAAATTTTTCACCGTGCCTTCAAGCACGGGCATATATATATATATATATATATATATATATATATATATATAGAGAGAGAGAGAGAGAGGATCACAAGTGGACCAAAAGAATGGACTTTTTAATGGACTTAACAAAAAAGACTAATAACCCACTAATTTTAATTCTTTGGTGTAATGGGTCCGCGCCAGCGGCACTTAATAACCGAGACTTATTAGTCTTTTTTGTTAAGTCCATTAAAAAGTCCATTCTTTTGGTCCACTTGTGAACCTCTCCCTATATATATATATATATATATATACAGTCCTGCTCTTGTGCGGACCGAACATGTGTCACCTGGCGGTGAGCCCAAAAAAGAGAGAGAATGTGCCTATAATTTAGGCGATAATTTCTAGGTGCACCGTTAGGTGACACATGTGCGGTTCGCATTCTTAAAATGCGAACTAGTCCACACATGAGCATTATATATATATATATATATATATATATATATATATATATATATATATACATGTTAACATTAGCAGGTATATATATGTTAACATATATATACCTGGTATGTATATGTGTTAACACCACAATATTTTTTTTGGGGGGGGAAAGAGGGAGGAATCCCCCTATGATTTTATTATGTTAGGAGAAATAGCCTCTCCTAGATGACATTTAAAACTTGAAGAAACATGAAATTCGAGAAACTTTGGAAAACCCAAAGAGGAAATTTAAAAAAAACAATAAATGAGGGAATTTATATATATTTCGCTTACAGATAGATAATGAGACAAGAATTCATAAAATTAGGATATTATTCTAATTGAAGGAAGACCAATCTTATCTATCTTCATACAACCCCTTGTAAATTTAGGCAGCCGATTGCAAGAATTAAACAAAATTGATGTAGCTGAAGAAGATGCCAAGTTTGCAAGGCTATCTGCAAACCCATTTCTTTGTATAAAAACATGATGAATGTTGTACTGATAAGAAGAAATTGTTTTTGAGCAATATTCAATACACTTTTTCAACTTCCAAGGAGAATTACATTTGTTTCGCACCATATTATACAAGGAATTTGAATCTGTCTCGATGATAAGGTCTTTGATGTCCATCTTTAAACAGAGGTCCAATCCTATTCGCAAAGCTTCTGCTTCTGCATAAAGACTAGATTGATGGCCCACAAACTGAGAAAAAGCAGAGATAAAATATCATTTGTGATCTCTAATTATACCACCACAACCACTGACTCCCGGATTACCTAACGAAGAACCATCAACATTAAGTTTGAAAAAGTTCTGGGGGGGATCTGTTCCATGGAATTGCTAGGAAGGAAGAAGGCTTTTGATGAATTTTCATGCCAAACATATTTGAAATGTATATGTCCTTAAGATTAATGTTGAACTTTGTACCTGCAATCAAAGATCTCATATAGGAAATAACAATAGAAATAATCAATTGGTCATCCATGTGGATCCCATCAAAAACATTTATATTCCTTACAGTCCATAATTCCCAAAAAATGATGATATGCAGATTATGAGCCAGAAACTGAAGGTGAGTAGGAAACTTCTTAATCCACCAAGATACAAGCATTGCATGACATGATATAAAATTGAGCTTTAAACCCAACATATTTCCAAAAAAACTCCAGACTTGATGAACAATAGGGCCTGATAAAAAAGAATGGGAGATGTTTTCAATATGAGCATAGCAGCATCTACATCTTGAGGCCAAATGAATATTCAATTTCTGAATCATAGAGTCCAATGGAACTGCCTGGTGCAAAACTTTCCAAGTAAAAATAAATAATTTAATAGGGCAGTGGGAGGACCAAAGGAACTTCCAAACAAAGGAGAAAGGACTTTGAGCCATACAGACTGAATAACAGGTATATATATATATATATATATATATATATATATATATATATATATATATATATATATATATATATATATTCGTGTTTAACAGGGGTAAATAAGAGAAGATAATCAAATTTTGGAACCGTGACTTTCTCTTCTCACCATTTCTGTCGATATTGGACGAAAAGTTTTGGAGGGAAAATTTTGATAGAATCTAAAAAAAAATTCTCTCCTTTTGTCTCCCTATCCCTTTCGAACTAAACTCCCAAACGAAGGAAATATGAAACTTTCTCTCCGTTTTCTTTATTTTTTCTCCATTTTAAGACTCCCAACTAAGCTCTAATTAAATTCATTATATGTGATTCGTATGAAATATTGCATATTTGTACCCTCGAATCTTATGCATTTTAGCCCCCTCGGTACCTTAATGTCTATATATATGCCCGTTAATCATACAACCTACATTTTATATTTTAACATGCTATATGAGGTATAATTAATCTTTTATAGGTATTTAGGTACTAAGTATGAAGTTAGGATGCATTCCGTCGAAGTTTCTTACACATCTGCAAGCGCAAGGGCAATTTAGTCATTTCACAGCATGGGTATCTAGCCCAACATCATCACGCAAGTTTTATCCATATGGGAAAGATTCGCGTGGCCATAAACGGTGCACGATTACGAGCTAGAACGAAGAAGTTATGGTCATTCTCGCGGAAGAGAAAGACAAACAAATCAAAGAAGGAGAAGGAAATCAAAAACAAGGGATAGAATCGATTCTCCCCTTGGTGAATCGATTCTCTATGAACCAGTAGCCATTTTTCTAAGGTCGAATTAATTCTCTTCTTATTGAATCGATTAACTACAAGTCATTGCACTAGGTCCTTTCCTGCGAATTGATTCGCTCCTTGGTGAATCAATTCCCTCACTTGCAACGTTCAAGATATTTCACAAGCGAATCGATTCTCCCCTTGGCAAATCGATTCAGCTCTACAGATCTTTTGCTTTTCTTTTAATTTCAAGTTTTCCATTGGGACTTTTGTATTTATACTTTTTTCTCTCATTTGAGAGACATATCTTGTAATAATAGATCATTTTCCCTTAGCGAGAGTTTTGGAAGCTAGGGTTTGGAGTGAGGTTGTGAGTGTGCCATTTTCTCCCTCCTAGGATTTGCCTGTATAGGGGTTTATCCATTGCAGTTGTGTAGAACACTATCCATCATCTTCTCTATTAATCCGAGTTTCCAATGCTTGTATTTCTTCATTTACTTGCTTTCTAATTTAGATTTACATGCGTTCCCTTACATGCTTTCTAGTGTCGATTTATTGTGTTTTCTTTATCGCATTTTTATCATGTTTTTTAGGTAATTTATCCAAGTTTGTGTTGGATTGAACTTGACTCGTGTTTAACGTGTTGCTTTGCTTTCGTGATGGAAATTACGTATTTAATTTGATTAGGTTGGTCTAGTTATTAAGCTTAGGAGATTTGACGTGATATATCTATCATGTATGCTCCGTGCTTACGATCTTTCGCGCATAATTCTCGAGATATTTGTTGATGCTAAAATCTTATTAGACGTTTATGAAAGTTTAGGGTGTGACAACCTTGGATTTAATTAACTGTCGAAACGAGACCCGATCTTACTGAATTCGTAGAACCATGTAACCATTTATACGCGTTAAGTCGAGGTGAGGGATATCCGACGCAATCTATAGTTTTTACTGCTTTCTAGTGTAGTTTAAATACCCTTGCCTAGATTAATCCTTTACTTTTGTTATCTTTTCTTTCTTTTTAGGTAGAAAATCATCTTTTGCACTTTTATTCAGAGGTATTAAACCGATTAAATTATAACACATTTCTCTGTGGATTCGATACCCGGACTTGGCCGCTATACTCCCTTTTGTTAAGCGTAATCATTAGTTTAGATTTTTGTATTGAGTAGGTGAGACGAATTCAGAACAACCAGCGCATAGGTGACTCTCGTGCCGCTGCAAAACCCTGCCTATCAAATGGCGCCTTTGCCGGGGAAAATTAGTTAAACTTTTTGTTATTTGTTTTTGCTATGCCCGGTACTTTACTAAGTATGATTTTCTTGTAAAAAATAAAAATTTCACAAATATTTTCTTTATTTTTTCTTCTTTATTCGACGTTTTGCCTTTGTTTTCGATGATAAATTTCAATAATTGCCCAATCCAAAAGACAACTCAATGATGCATATTCTCGATTTTAGAAGTTATTAGACTTTAGTCCTCAAATCATTGATATTATGAATAGCTTCATGAATTAAACTTTAATCCCATGAGCACATGCGCTTTCCTTATTTTATTGATTTGTTTTAAGATTTTTATAACTCAGTAATCTTTTGTTGCATTGTATATACTTATAACGAGTAATATTTGTACCTTTTGTTAGTTTGTGAGTGCATACACTATCCTTTCCTCATTGAAAACGTTACTTTTGTAGGTAATCTCTCTATTCTTTCATTAAACATTTATTAATTGAGTTTATATCTTGAAATGTGTTACTTGAACATGATTTTCAAAGTTGTTTTGACTCAATAATTGCATAAACTTTATGCAATTATCATAGGTAATCTTTGTCATATCACCCATATTAGCCTTAACCTCACCTTATCTTTTCCCTAGTCAACCCCGTTGAGCCTAAATATTAGCCTTTCTTTTCATAACTCCAAAATCCTATAACCAACTCCACATTGGAGTTATAAACCATACATATAACCTTCCCTGCCTTGTTTGGAATGTTACTTGGGATTGAATGATGTTGTTGTTTTGTGGTTGCAATTAAGCATATAAGAGTGAGAAAAGAAAAGAAAGTGTAGTGAAAAAGAGAAAAAGATAAAGAAAGAAAACAAAACAAAACAAAAGAAAACATGAGAAAAAGAAGAAAAGAAAAGAAAGAAAAAGTTGTAGATATTGTGTATAGTGTTTGAAAAAGATTTGATTACTCTCCCCATTTGCATATCTAATGCTTGTTTGGAACTTGTTTTCCATTTTTATTATTGCCCGCAATTTTCCATTATTCTAAGTTTTCATTCCGAACACTTTGAATCCGTACATACATACCTTTTATTTCGTACCCTAGCCTAGCCTACATTACAACCCTATCAAGTCCTATGTGATCTTAGGTAGGTGTAATTCAAAAGTTGAAATAGTTTTGATAATCCGTGAAAATACATTTTACCTTTTTAATGAGCGGTATCTTTCATTGATATTACATATTTTTCATTTTTTATATAGCGTTCTTCATTTGGGACATGTGTGTGGCCTAGTTTCTATTTACATTTACTCTTTATCCCGCATGTTCCGTGTATTACCTCCCTTTTTGTAGTGATTTCATTTGTTGAGTGTAATGCCCGTGAGGATTGATATATGCACGCTTTAACGTTTATCCAGTTTATTTAAGTGCCAAATCAAACTTTTCATGTGCTTGCTCCCCTCCCACATTTTAAGTTTTCAATTCAATGAGGTGCATTCTATAATTCTTAATGAAATGGACTTTCATTTGAATTCATTCATTATGCTAATAACATGTTTGAAATCTTGTTCGTATTGTTGGGCTTGTTTCATGTTAGGTTGGGCATATTTTGAGGAAATTATTTGATGTTTGTGGGTTTTATCTCTGAAAACCCTCACGAGACGACACTCGTCCACCAGAGTAACCTGGGAGTTTAACGGCTTATTGTATACGCTAAATGCAATCGAATCTCTGGCGAAAGTGGCTTTTATATTTTTCCCATTTTTGTACTTGTTTCCGGCTTTGATTTACATGCAGTTCTTATTGTATCTTATTTCATCGCTAGGGACTAGTAATGTGTAAGTTAGGGGGTGTGATTCGTATCAAATATTGTATATTTATACCCTCGAATCTTATGCATTTTAGCCCACTCGGGTACCTTACTGTCTATATTTATGACTATTAATCAAACAACCTACGTTTTATATGTTAACATGCTATATTAGGTATAATTGGGCTTTTGTAGGTATTTAGTTACTAAGTATGAAGTTGGGATGCATTTCGACAAAGTTTCATACACGATCGCACACGCAAGGGCATTTTAGTCATTTCACAGCTTGGGTATCGGGACCAACATCTTCACGAATGTTGTATCCATCTGGGCAAGCTTCATGTGGTCCAAACGATGCACGATTCTGAGCTATAACAAAGAAATTATGATAATTCACACGGAAGAGAAAGACAAACAAATCAAAGAAAGAGAAGGAAAGAAAAAGCAGGGGAACGAATCGATTCTCCCCTTGGCGAATCGATTCGCTATGAACCAGTAGCCATTTTTCTAAGGCCGAATCAATTCTCTCCTTGTCGAATTGATTCTCTATAGGGCAGTGCACCAGGTCCTTTCCTGCGAATCGATTCACCCCTTGGTGAATCGATTCAGCTCTGGAGATCTTTTGCTTTTCTTTTAATTGCAAGTTTGCCATTGGGACCTTTATATTTATACTTTTTTCTCTCATTTGAGAGACATATCTTGTAATAATAGATCATTTTCCCTTAGTGAGGGTTTTGGAAGCTAGGGTTTGGAGTGAGGCTGTGTGTGTGCCATTTTCTCCCTCATAGGGTTTGCCCGTATAGGGGTTTATCCGTTGCGGCTGTGTAGAACACTATCGATCATCTTCTCTATCAATACTAGTTTCCAATGTTTGTATTTCTTTATTTACTTGATTTCTAATTTAGATTTAAATGCTTTCCTTTACATGCTTTCCAGTGTAGATTTATTGCGTTTCCTTTATCGCGTTTTTATCATGCTTTCTAGGTAATTTAGCCTAGGTTATGTTGGATTGAACTTGACTCGTGTTTAACATGTTAGTGATGGAAGATAAGTATTTAATTTGATTGGGTTATTCTAGTTATTACGCCTAGGAGATTTGACGGGGTATATCATGTATGCTCCGTGCTTACGACCTTTCGCACGTAATTTCCGGGATATTTATTAACGCCAAAATCTTATTACACTTTTATGCAAGTTTAGGGCGTGAAAACCTTGGATTTAATTAACTATTGAAAAAAGATCTGATCTTACTGAATTCGTTGAACCATGTAACCATTTATACACGTTAAGCCGAGGTGAGGGATATCCGACGCAAGCTATAGTTTATACTGCTTTGTAGTGTAGTTTAAATACCTTTTCCTAGGTTAATCTTTTCCTTTTGTTATATTTTCTTTCTTTTTAGGTAGAAAATCATCGTTTGCACTTTTATTAAGAGGTATTAAACTGATTAAATTCTAGCACATTTCTCTGTGGATTCGATACCCGGACTTGGCCACTATACTCCCTTTTGTTGAGTGTAGTCACAAGTTTAGGTTTTTGTATTGAGTAGGTGAACCGAATTCAAAACGATCGACGCGTAGATGACTCTCGCAACGCGCTAAAACCCTTCCTATCAATGTCGTTAATCTAAAGTTTTATTCATATCACATAATATACCCATGTGATAGGTTAATTAAAATTGCAAGAAAATTTAAATTGAATAAAAAATTGGCCATGTTGTGGATTCAAACCTATTCACCCCCTCTATGCTTGTTTTACATTGATCACTTGTGGTTTAAACACACATACTCAATTGGTATCAGAGCGGTTGCTCTTATTTTTGCATTTACATGCTATAGTTGATCCTACATTTGGTGTGTGTTTATTATATTTTTGTTCATAAACCTTCCTTGTTGTGAATTATTGTGGTATGTGATTAATATATAAATAATGTGATTCTAGTTCAATGAATAGGCCACCATACTTTGATGGTTCGAATAATGGCCATTGTGAAGTGAAGAAGGTTGTCTATATCCTACAATAGAATACGAAGGTGTTATAGTGAAAAATCCAAGGGTACTTTGGACGAATGAGGAATTTTTAGATTGCAATTATAATTCCATCTCTCTAAATGATTGGTTTTCTTCCGTGAGTACACAAGAATACAATCTTATTCTAAACTGTGATGTAGCAAAAGAATCTTGGGATATTCTTAGGGTGAGATTAAGGGAATGTATAGTGTTAAACGAGCTAAGTTACAACACATTACAACTAAATTTGAGACTATAAGAATGAATGAAGATGATAGTTTTAATGACTATTAAATAAGATTGATAAAAGTTGTCAATTCTTCCTTTCAATCTTGGTGAGAAAATTACGGAGCACAAAGTTGTTAATTTTTTCTTAGGAATCTTGAATCTAGGTTTAACACTAAGGTTGCCATTTTGAATGAGGTGAAAGACACAGACACTTATAGCCTTAAGGAGTTGGTTGGATCCTTGCAAATTTGTTACCAAGAAGAGAGTGTTATTGTGCTTAAACCTAATAAGGACTTAGCTTTTATTGTTGGGTCAAAGGATAATATGTCTTTGAAGGGTGATGATAATCCCAAAGAAAAGGTTGAAGTAGACATATCTTTATTTTTGAAAAAATTTAGGAAATTATACACAATTAACAAGAAGCTTTTAAAAAATGGTAAAAAATTTGAACCAAAGCCATAGAAAACTCCTAAACATACTAATTTTAGAGAGAAGAGTGATCAAAATAAACACAAGTCATAGCGAGAGGAGAATGAGGTCGAAGGTAGTTCCACTTGTACGGGTTCAGTGGGAGCATCATAATGTGGAGGAGTCCACTTAGGAGTGCGAGGCAGATATGCGTGAAAAATATCTAGATCTATTTTTACCAGGTATGCCTTATTTTTCGAATTTCGGGACGAAATTCCATTATTAGGGGGGAAGTATGTAATACCCTGTATTTTCATGGCTTTTAAATTGGGGATTTATTAAATATAATTGAGATAAATTAATTTAATATTGATCCGAAAATTTATCCAACGATGGGGAACTGCTACCGTCATGCATACAGAGTCCACCATATCTACACCAATGAACATGGAATCCTACGTAAGAAACAATTCTTCAACAATGTAGATAATGAATGTGGTGCTGAAAACTTGATCTCAAAACATATATCATGTAGAATCTTGTATCATAAACAAATAGAGTGTAATTTAGTGTTTGTATCTTAGAAAAGTAGTCATAAGAGATTAACGGACCTATAGGGAATTTTTGGAAGAGTTTTTTCGCTTTAAAGATTGAAAAAGTCATTTTGAAAAATGAAATCCCCTACTCCTTAAATGGGTGATAGGAGCAATGGGGAGATAAGGAAATAAAACTACAAAAAAATGATTTTTTGAGTTTCCCGCCAATCTCGTTACACGTGTCGTTCAAATGAGACTTCTAACAAGAAATCAACAAAAAAAAGACTCGTTCTAACGAGGGCTAAATCTCGTTATAACGACTTAAAAAGTCATCCTAACGACATGGGAAAAGTCAAACTATTTTCTTGAAAAAATATAAAGTCATTCTAAAATAGATTAAAAAAATTTCTTAAACCCAACAATAAATTTCCAAGTCCCAACATAATATACGATTCATACATGACATATTCTAGGAATGTTAATGACGAAAATGAGGCACGAAACACGGCATAAGATGTAATCTTTTTTACTGGGCCGCTATGGCTTCAACAAAAATTTCATAGGCTTGAAAGGTCATAAATACAACATCTATACCATGACTCAATGAGTTTTGTTAGAAATTAATCCAACACATACAAATTGACTCAATTGGAAATTTGTCCTTACACTCTAGGCTACCAAAGACAAACTTCATGCTCTAACAATTATACTTGTTGAAACCTTGGTTAATATTTCCATGCTTGGAGAAAAGGTTTTAAAGTACTTTAAATTGTTTGAAGAATACATCATTGACACCACCATGACCTTCCTTAAAGGCAATTATGAACTAAAAAGGATGGTAACTAAAAACTACCCTGATATTGCTGAAGTCGTCATATCTTGGAAGGGGACTGATGATGAAGCGAAATCCAGGGATGAAGAAGAGTAGGCCTCCAAAAGAAATAAAGAAGGTTATTCATGTGGGGATAATCTTGAGGTCTTTGAGGAGGAACATGTCATTGAGGAGAAGCGTTGTGCTTCTGGAAACTCAGAGTTGGCTCCTAAAGATTCTAATGTTTATCCTGGTTTTTATCATTTTGTAGTTCTTCTATAATAATTATTCATGTATGAACTTATCTGCGAATGGGAACAAGTTATGAAAAAAATCATTATTTAGTATTAATGAAAGAAATTTATCACATTCATCAAGTACTTTATATATTTTATTTTCCAAGTATTTTTTTTGTGGATTTTCATGATTGGATCTAGTCAATTTTCAATTTCATCTAAGTTTTATTTGGATCTTTCCAGTACTTCTTAGCCTTTTTTATTATGTTGTCGGATCTTGTCATTACAACCTAGGCTTACTAACTCCCTAGGGACTAACTATTTTAGTTGTCCAGTTAGGAAAGGTATGTGGTCGAATCTTTTAAGCACACGCTCTTCCAAAGGTTTTGTGCACCCAAAGACGTGCATTCGGTCAATCAGATTGGCTTGAGCACACATAATAGAAACTTTTAGTACAGTCAAAGACGTGCATTTGGTTAGCTGGATTGGCTTGAGCTGACCCGACCTAACATTTTTGAGCAGTCAAAGACGTGCTTTGGTCAATTGGGTTGGCTTGAGCAGACCTAACCTAAGATTTTCCAAGACGCTTTAAGTTTGCACCTTGAGATATTTTTGGCTAAAGCCTCTTGACCATCCCTTCGAATGAACTTTAAATTAATGCTAAAAAGAATTTGATAATCACAAAACTCGAACTGGGGTAAAAATTGTTCTCATTTAATATTCTTTTCTTGTACAGGCATTGTAACTTCCCACTGCATTGATCAACTTTAACAACTAAAAGACTTATTTAATGATAACCTCTAGAGTTCCAAGGTTTTTTTTGAATAACTTCCCTTCTAGAGTTTCAATATGATAAGTACCAGGTCGTATGACTTCAGCCATGAGGTAGGGACCATGCCAATTTTCTTCCAACTTGTTAGATTTTTGTGTAACCTTCTTCAAGACATAGTCACCTTCTTTGAGTGTATGTGGCTTGGATCTTCCATGGTAGAATTTTGATGTGCGATGTTGATAGGATACTACCATGAGCATTATTTTTTCCCTAACTTCATCTACCAGGTCTAGATCTAATATTCTTGAAAAATCACTATTGGTAGAATAAAAATTAAGGAACCCGTGGCTTAAGAGGCCGACCTTAACTAGAATAATTTATTCACAGCCAAAAGATAACATGTAGTATTTTTTTCCTATCGCTGTTCGTGGTGTTGCCCTATAAGACCATAACGCACTTTGCAATTCATTTTTCTAATTTCCCTTGGCTAACTCCAGCCACTTCTTCATTCCATCAAGCAAAGTTCAGTTTATGACCTCTGTCTGCCCATTGAATTATGGATAGGTTGGTGATGATTGCAGTTTTATGAGTTTGGACTTGTCCCAATACTTTTGAAACTCATCATTATCAAACTGGTTATCATGGTAAAAAATTAAGGTTCGGGGAATCCCATATGTGCTAATTACATTCTTCCATATAAACTGGGATACTTTTGCATATGTTATGTCTACGAGAGGTTCGGCCTCCACCCATTGTGTACACAACTACCACCAGATACATGAATCTTCCTTTGGTCTTTGATAGTGGGCTGACTAGATCCATACCCTATATGGAAAAAGGCTAAGGTGATGTGATAGGCACCATCTCATCTGTAGGTCCCTTACGTATCACTTCGAATATATGGCACTTATCGTATTTCCTTGTGTATTCTTCACAATCTTTATTCATCGGGGCCCAGTAATATCCTTGGATTTCTATCCTCTTTACCAATGTTCAACCTATTGCGTGGTCACCATATGATCCTTCGTGTATTTATTTGACAAAATTTTGTCACTTCCATGGCGTGAGCCATCTCATCATTGATATTGTAAAACCTCTTTTGTATAAGACTCCATTTTCCATGACAAATTTGGTTATTTTGTGAAGAAGTCTTCTTACTTCCTTTTGATTTACCGGTAGAACCTTCATATAAGTATCTTCTAATTGGGTCCATCAATAATGGGCCCATTATCAACTCTAGAAAGTTGACTTCATCTACATCAATGCTCATTTTCCATATTATCTCAACGGACATATTTCTCCTTAGATCGACCTTTGTGGTTGATGAAAAATGATTTAATGCATCTCGTTTGGTGTTTTTAGTTCTGGGGATTCTTATCATTTGGAGTGACTTTAGTTTTGGAAGCAATAATTTCACCCTTACAAGATATTTTAACATGATTCCCTTTATTGCTTATTACTCTCCCAGCACTAGGTTTACCACTAGTTATGAATCACTGTGAGACATTATCTGCTCGACTCCAAATGATATAACTAATTCCAATCTAGCAATCAGAGCCTCATATTCTGGTTCATTATTAGATGCTTTAAATTTCAAATGAATATCATATTATGTGTCTGCTCCATCAAGTGTGTTGATTATTAATCGAGCTTCACTACCACTTGCATATGATGATCCATCCACAAATATCTTCCATACTCGCAACCCATGTTCAAAGTTTCCTCGTACTAATGAACCGTCTTTAAATAATTTTGTAGGAAATTATTTCTTATTGCCAATATTGTTTTGTATAGATGATGGCTCAGCTGATCATTGGATATGCATGGATGGAACTATTGTATATTGCTCGGCTAGTCTTTAGATCTGCTCAGCTGGTCTTTCCTCCTCATAGGTGAATTTTGTAATAAAATCTATTATATCTTGGCCTTTTACTGCAACCACTAGCTCATATGTGATGCCATATTCACCTAGTTTTATCACCATTGCCATCAGTCTGCCAAACTTCTCAATTTTATGGATGGTTCACCGAAGTGGTAGATTAGTGTAGACCACTATAGAGTGGGATTGAAAATACTTCTTCATCTTTGTGGACACTACTATTAGATCTAGAGTCAATTTCTCCATCAAAGAATATCTTACTTCTCTATTAGAAAACTCTTTGCTTGTATAGTATACTGGTTTTTGAATTCCTTCATCACTTTGGATTAAACCCGAACTAATTGCTAAATGAGATAGATAGTTGGGTTTGGATTTTATATACATATATATGGGTATGTAGTGGTTTGTTTCTATAACAGTTTGTAGGAGTGTTATGTGTGTTTGTGTGTGTGTGTGTGTGTGTGTGTGTGTGTGTATAGTTCAGGTTTTATATACATATATATGGGTGTGTAGTGTTTTGTCTATATAACAGTTTGTAGGAGTGTTACGTATGTTTGTGTGTGTGTGTGTATGTGTGTGTATATATACTAGGGTACGCCCGTGCCTGAAGGCACGATGTTAATTTTTAAAAGTTTACGTCGTTGATAGGACCTTACATTGTATATAGTTCGTAACAAAAAAATAATTTTTTAAATAACCTATTTTATGAACCTATTAAGGTATACCATGCCTAAGACATGCTAATGTATCACGCCTACATAGTGTGTAGTAAACACCGTATATCATGCCTAGGAAACAACATTTATATTGAATGACAATTTAAATCAAGAATCCAATAAGAATTGAATAAAAAAAGTAGTCATTCTATGAGAAATTGATAGTCAAACATTTTTCTCTTTGTTCGCATCAAACATAATATCATAATGTTACCAACAATACACAGTACCATGAAATTTGTAAAACACAGAAATGCCACTTACATTTTATTCACTTTTTACTAGTTCACATGTGCCTTGAATGTACGGTATCCTCATAGTATCAACATCACCAAACCAAAAAACTAAAAAAAAATATATTTGAATGTAATTCACTCAATGGAATTTCATTTTGATGACTTCACTAACATGTCTTTGGAGCTAGCTAACTTGTCTTAAAGAGGGAGGTGGGAGCGGTATAGGTAAGATGGAAGCCATGTGCGAAGAATTTGTCACTGGACACCCTATCAAGCTGCTACATCGAACCAAACCAGATATTAGTTTCAACATCCTCACAAACCAAAAAGGCATAATTCATGTATACTCCATGTAATGCCAAAAGAAGTTTAAAACTGTTCATTCAAAACAGTAAAAAAAGGTGGTTGTCAATTAATTTTCTTAGTACATTGACCTTTAATAACCTGCAAAATATTGATGCTAATTAATTCTCCCAAACTGTCATGAAAAGGGAGGAATCTTCCTAGTCGCAAAGTCCTGCAAAAGGATCAATCACACACATTAGAAGCGTAATTATATAATATTTCAAGAAGCAGATTTATCACATCAATAATAACAAAAACAGGTAAATTTGCATCAGACCTCAATATAACAAAATCACGGAGCTAATAACATTCAATACATTACAATAAAAACACATCAGCAATAATAGATGGATATCTGTGTGCTCAGTTTTTGTGCATATCCAATATCGAAACATAAAGTTGGAGGTTTAAAGTTATTTTTTTCAGGCTCGTGTCATAATAGGAAACTTGCTTCTTGGTGGAAGTTGGATGCAAGCCTTCATGATTAGGCTGATGAGATGCATATCAGGCCTAGTCAACCTAGAATAGTAACCACCCAACCAAAGTAATATCCTTTAAAAAAAAAATCCTTGGTCATCTGGTAAATCAAGGTGATAAAATATGTTTCCACCCAACCAAAGTAACCTATGAGAGACCTTAACCTCAAACTCGATACTATTGTTTTGTATCTTGGGGTAACGGATGTAGCAGCCATGGAAGTTAACTGCCTTAATCATTGTTTGGCATGTTTATGTAGTAGCAACAACAAGCTTACCCTGGATTAGGAGAGAACAACAACGTTAAAATCTCATAAACAAACTGTTTGTTAGAATCCTAACAAAAGTATAAAGGATAAACATGTTTTATAAAGTGACTTGAACCCAAAAATACCTAAAATAATATTTAAGCAAATGAGAGAAATCAAGTTAGACACGCTATAAATGATTTTGTTAGAAACGCTATAAATGATTTTGTGGAGTCAAACAGCTACAAAAATGAAATAAACTCAAGTCCCCAAACTCAAAGGGGTATAAACTATAACCCCAAAGGAATATACATTCAAAGACTTCAACCCCCGGGCCTGCAAATGACACTAAAAATAAGCGTGTTAGAGAATAACTTTGAAAAATCACAGTGTATATATTCATTTTACACTCTTGATCATTAAAAATATACGTGTTAGAGAATACCTTTGAAAAATCTCAAATCTTTTTGTTGCCCACTACAAATGATGTGTTGAAAGTGTAGCAAATTCTACCATATCTTTGTTCTGAGACTTGATAAATTCTTCAACTTGATCCTCCCTGCTACGACGTTTCATCTTATCATGTTGCTTTTGCTGGATCTGCTAAAAATTATCTTCTTTAGCATTCTTGGATTCTTCGATGATTCGGATCTGATCTTTAAAAAATTATTCTTGATAATCCATATCTTCTTTGTTTTTTTAAGGTGTAATTTAGTTCTCTGATGCACGATTCGGTTCTATTTCTCTGCTCTTCGAAGATTCTCATCCAGTGAACTGTACGATTCTTTAAGAGCTTTCGAATGCATTTTTTATTTGGCAACTTTGTCCTTGAACAACATCAACTGCTAATTGTCTTGTCTCATCTGCTTTATCTGTCTCACCACCATCTCTAGGTAAGATTTCCCTTAAATTTCAGTTTGGATTTCCCTCGTTGAACCCAAGACATACTGAACAATATTATTCATCTCAAATTTCTATTTTATAATGCACTAAATATATACTCACTGGTAGCTCTAAGAAGCATCTGATAAGATGAATATCGAAACAAAATAGATATACAATTGAAAAGCGCACCTCATTCAATTCGGCAAGGAGAAGATGAATATCCAAATAATAACTGGAATATGAGATTTTGCAATACTTGTGCATTAAATGATGTCGACTCTTGAATATAATAACCTGCCCAGATGTCCAAACAAAGGTAATTGAAAGTTTTAAAAAATATATCTTTAAATATGCCAGTAATACATAGAAAAATAAAGGAAAAGCATCGGTTGAACAACAACAATAGAAGTTCTCACTATTAATTTAACTTACGCAAGATTATAAAGAGAGACAAAGAAAATTCATAGCTGCCATTAAACGATTGAGTGTTTAAAATTGATTCACTGCATTCAAATAATGTTATATTTTCAGTGTTCAAAATTGATTAACCGCATTGAACTTCCATCAAATGACTCACAGTTGAAACATTTTCAATTTTTAAAATTTCAGCCAACCATGTTGGCTGTCTACTTTCGCTAAAATGGCGGCGAAAAAACTGTTGGAGTCATACTTTAAGAGCCTCATCGATGAGGTCCAGCGATGGGGCTCTATGAAACGGATCGGCATTAACCTCCACTACATGATGGAGTTCGGGTCCAGCGATGGGGCTCAAATTTCGCAACCCTGTAAGTTCTTATAGCCCCATTGCCATCAATCCTATTTTCTTTTATTTAACTGCCCTGCTCTAGAACGTGGTGTTGTTACTATGCCAAATACACATCACCTTGCTCTCAATGAAAATTACATGAAATCGAAAAATAATGTTAAAAGGTCTTCATGTTAAAAAAAACTATGCTTTGATGTCAAGGAATTAGTAGAACCAGCATATATAAAAATAAGTTAATAGCATATTTGAATTGAACAGTACATTCGTATAGAGAACTCCAACGTCCAAATGTTTGGCCTGCAACCCCGACTTTCCTCCTTTCCTCCATTAGGCCAATCGTCGAAAGTACTCTATCACATGCTGAAAATTACAATAAAGAATGAATTACAAATTTCCTACATTCACCAAATCATATAGATACCAAATCATTGAGGAAAAAGAACTGAATCTAGAGTCAAGTAGGTACATTAGGCCTTCCAGAAAACATTTAACATTATTTTATGGGATATCAAACATATTTTAAAAAATAGACATATGAAATAACAGTAGTATTGACTTAATTAACTAAAAAAGCCCTCTAACTCAATCCACTTACAAAAAAGTGCAAAGATCCTAATTGTACTTTAATGTACTCTCAATGAGTCACCAAAGACATCGGTTGAACAACAACAATAGAAGTTCTCACTATTAATTTAACCTACTCAAGATTATAAAGAGAGGCAACCAAAATGCTTAGCTTCCATTAAACGATTCAGTGTTTAAAATTGATTCACTGCGTTCAAATAATGTTATATTTTCAGTGTTCAAAATTGATTCACTGCATTGAACTACCGTCAAACGATTCACAGTTGTGATATTTTCAATGTTGAAAATTTTAGTCAACAGTATTGGCTCTCTACTTTAGCTAAAATGGTGGCGAAGAAACTGTTGGAGTCGTACTCCAAGAGCCTCATCGATGAGGTCCAGCGATGGGGCACTATGAAACAGATCGGCGTAAACCTCCACTACATGATGGAGTTCGGGTCCAGCAATGGGGCGCTATGATTTTACCATACTCTTTTCTATTGATGATATTATATCATCTTGATTACTGAGCTCTTCATATCTCCATCGCTCTTTTATAAAAAAAACTCAATACAGAGCATTTAAAAAATAGTGTGTTTGTAAAATTTGACCTCAATTTCCAAACACTCAACTTCACCTGAACTAAATTCCATTCATAACAATATAACATATTTTAAAACAAAGAAATAAAGGAACTTCACAATTAGCACAATAGGCTTGATCTCACTCCGTGAGATATGCTCACTTATAATAAGCTTGAGCTCACATGAACTCACCTATGTTTTACCTACAGTAATGTCTTATGTCAAGAAGTGACACATTAATGTCACCTTAATTAAAAGAAAGATGAAGCAAACCCCACATGTACAAAAAATAAGATGAAAGTACTAAATTCAAATTAACTTGGATACGTGGGGTATACTAAATTCTAATTAACTAAACTCTAACAAAATTCTAAGGTAAAAATAAAATAGAAATAAATAGCCTAGTATATGCTTTGTTTGGTCTAAAGTCACAGGAACATTAGTGATAAATATATAAGAAAATTCTCACTTGTCTTAAACAAATTCCTAGGAAGCTCGTGATATCACCTGTATTCACCTTTCCCATGTTATTTAAGCAAGACATAGATAGGAGAATATCCCAGCCAAAACCTCATACATAGGATAACATTATGACGCTCCTGCTTCAGTTATGTACTACAACAAACAGCGAATGAAGGAAACATTAAAACACATTTAATCAAATGGTAAATAAAATATAGGAATTTCATAGGCAATGTGTCCAAAACTATACCTTACATCCAATACTCGTCTAAGGAGAGGAAGACAATATCGTCCTAATCTTCACATCCAACCTCTGGGAGACCTCTAGGCTAACTTTGTCTATAAATAGAGAGAAAGAGGTGGAGTATTAGTAATAATGAACATCAAACGACAACATAAAATTGTTTATTACATAAGAGGTGTTATTACACACTTTTTTACCAACAATGGCGATTTATTTTCTTCCAGCTATTCCCGGAGAGAATACAGTGATTAAAAGGAAGCACAAAACCAACACAGTAGAACCAACCCTGTTTCTCTTTTTGCTATCCTATGCCTTGTTTTTATACTTCATCAAATAAGGGCAAGTGGGATATGTACTCAATATGCCATAAAAGCGCTATAGAGTTGGTAGAATGACATTCACATGTACCAATTAAAAATAAAATTTCTTAAAACCCAAACAATTCATAATTCAGTTAGTAAAGTAAGAGCTTAAATTTTGACCTACTAATCTCGATCGAGATAACAACGACACCATATGCGTTCGTAGGGAAGGGAAGCTTGATGAAAGATAATATTATATCAAATATAAATAAATATATGAAAGTTATTCGTATTCCCAAAAATTACCTACCCCCGGTGTACTATTCAACTCAAATCATGACCTGAATCTTGCAATCAAATTCCAAGTAAAAATTCATTTATAATGAAGCTGAACGTAGCTAATCACATGAACCTCAATATAGATAACTAACCATATGTTTAGTACTCGGAGAACCTAAAACCAAAGTAAAGCACCAGCCATATGGTAGTTGTGTTATTTATAAAAATGAAATAAAATGAAAGATGATAACTTTTGTAACTTTAACCACAAAAAGGTTCAGAAAATAAATGCCCAAAAAAGACCATTTACTAACTTAGGAACCCCCGAATAAGAATCATCCTTAACGGATTGTTACTTATGCTTCCACAATAGCACAATAGCACTTTGAGTTAATTCTTTCTCAATGGTCCAAGTAGTGCACATAACAGCTAAGTAAAAATAAAAATTCACAAACAAAATGAAACAATTAGTTAGGACTATAATCAAACAACTAACAACATAGAAAAAAATAAAGTATAAGCATACCTCAGTGATTCCAAGACTTGTTTGCTAAAAAAGGAGATTCACCACCAACTCTGCCAAATTCATCAAAATGATAAACCTACAATCACAAAATGAAAAGAGAATCTAAACATTAAAAGAAGAATTAAACTCATATAACAAAGCCCCAATATTATTTTTACACTAATAGAGCCGAATGCATCACTGTAAACAAAAAAAACCATGATACAACAGCTCATCTCCTCAATGAGTTAGCATCAATTAAAACCCATGATACACTATACAACCCCATGTGAGTTAGTGTAAATAATTTGAAATAAACAATAATTTGATATTAATCTAACAATAATTTGAAATAAAAAAATAATAATCTAAAATTAAAACCCTCATAAATGTATTAAGAACATGTATCAATCGTTTATACCTGTAAAAATCGTGTACATATATACCTGTAAGAACAGTATATTAAACCATAGCTTCTTGTATGCAAGACCCATAACTTCTTGAATCCACCTCAAACTCTAGCATACCTGAAAATTATAAATAATAAACATAAAATCCCCTAAAACACAAAATGAATATAAGAAATACATTGGAAGACCTCTGTACATGATTTTTTCAAGAGGGGATCTTCCATTTGAAGAAAACCTAGATCTAAAATGAAGAAATCCCGAAACCAGTGATGTGTAAAGATAAGATGTGGGGAGAGAGAGAGAGAGAGAGAGAGAGAGAGAGAGCGAAGAAAGAGAGAGAAAGAGGTGGTAGGGTTTTTTTGGGCTCGCTGATGAAGAACGGGAGAATGAGAGGTTTGTGTGAGAAATGAGAGAGAGTGTGAACAAATTGATGAAGTGATTTTGACCAAACTATCCTCAATTTTGAATTGAAGTGTAAATTTGGTAAGTAAGAAAAGGGGGGGAAATCAAAGATTTGAGGGGAAAAATAGGAAGTGCAAAAAAAACTCTAATAGATGACATCATACTTCTATCTTAAGACATACATAAGTTTTATAACTTATTATATATATATATATATATATATATATATATAGTGTGTGTGTGTGTGTGTGTGTGTGTGCGAGAGAGAGAGAGAGAGAGTCGTGTATATATGTATGTTAAAATAGTAGGTGTATGGGCCTATGGTAGGAGATGAAGTGGGTAAGGAATAGAAACTTTGTTTATGACACGACATTTTTTGTGTGTTAACGCAACTAAACGAGTGATCCAGTACGTGGTCCGAGTGATTTCGGGGTTGTCCATATATCAAACTGGACTTACACGCAATGCGGGTGTAATTTCGGGGTTGTCGGGATAGGTTTTGAGTCGTCCAAAGTTTGGCCTACGCTAGTCGTAACAGAGTTGTAGCTTTGGACAACACATACATGTGGTGCTCACCTGTGTGCTTACCGAGGTGCATGTTTGAAGTGTCAAAAGTTTGACAAAAATAACTAAGTTTATGAAAAGCAAAGTTTGAGGAAATGTTTAGGCTAAATTTTAACACCTTTAGGGTGCTCGGAAAATTAATCCGACATCACCGAATTTGAGTCTGGATATTCGACAATAAATATCTATGGTCGGCGGCGCACTCGGATTAGACGAGACATGCATTCTACTCTACTAAAGTTGTGTCGAGAAAATGTTATTTTTTATAAATTAAAATTAAGATTTTTTTTATAAAAAATGCATATATATTTATGTATTATAACTACGTATATTAGGTCTTTTAAATAGATTTTAATGTATGCATATTTATTTATATATTTGCGTACTCTTTTAAATTATATTAATTTTAAATAAAGTTAATGATTCATAACTTTTGATCTAAAAACTCAAAAAATTATTTAAAAATACTATTAAGTTTGCAATGACACATAAATTTTATTTAAACACCAAAATTTATATTTTATCATAATATGCTATTTTTGGTGATACAAAACAAATAAATTTACTTTATCAAGATTTCAAAGCAAACCATGTTAATATAATTCGACTTAAAGCATTACGTCATCTTATTTTATTACTCGATATAGCTCTTTTTGTTTTGTTTGATTTATAAATCGGAGGAAAAACGTGTGAGTGAAACATATTAACTATATAATAACATATTAATCCCCAAATAAACGATACAACCACCTGATCAGCATAACTGAACATGACAAGCTCAATAAAGAACCAATTAATCTCAAGCTCCAAAATTTTGTAGTTTTTGCCTTTTCTATAGTAATTTTAAAGTACTAGATATAAATGATATTAATATCACACTGTGATATGTGATAGCTGAAATTACTTTTAGTATGTGCATATTATGATACGTCCATGCTATATATGTTGATAAATGTCATTAATATTTGAACATGGATCATTTGCATCAATTTAAACCCTTCCCATCTAATAATTGATTTCATGAGATTATTGTAATGATTGAATCAGTTCATCTATGCACTTGTGTGCCAATTATCTTTGTTTTTTAGCATCAATATTAACTAGGATGTGGACTGTTGTGTAATCCCACATATTTTTTCTACTTGGCCTAAGGTCTTAGATATTTGAGAGCCCAACTTTATTGCTACATACGTATGAGTTCCACTCTAGTTAGTGTGCCTAACTATTTATTTTCCTCAAAGATTTTGGATTGACATTATTTTTTGGTTATACTGAATATGCTTAATTATTTCTATACCAATTAGTAAACTGGTAAGTATGGGATTATCGATTTAAAAATCATTGACTTTCTTTATAAATTTATTTCTTATGCCTACTTCGTAATGCTTCTTCAATAAACAGTTAATTCCATACCCACTCAAACCTCTATATACATATATTCATTATAGAACTGGTTAAAAAATTTCAACAACTTTGTTGATTCCTTTGCTTCCAGTTATTTTGAACAGGTACATATAGTCAACGATGAACGCTTCGGGAGTCATTTGATACATATATACAAAGAGAGGTCTTAGTAGAGGAAATTAAACATAAATTAGCAGTAGAGATACATATATAAGTCTTATATAGGGATGAGTTTTTTTTACTACAATTGTAAAACATTTGAGCATTAATAAATCTCTCAGTTGTATAAGCATTCATGACCTATTTATGGTATATCATTATTCTAAGATAAAAACTCGAACTCGAGAAATCGGGGTGTGGCATAATGAAATAAACACTCGGGTTTTTAAATGTTTTCAAGATGATGGACAAATGGATGCCACATACTTAATCATTTATTATGATTTAGTAAACATGGATGAAACCATTGGTAGTTGCTCGGTTAGACTTGAATTTATCACTAACTGTTCTGAAAATGTTACAAGGACTTATATATTAAACAAAAATTAACATGACTTGACATGAATTTACATTTTTTATTGAAACAATCAAGATAATAATGACATATCTAGTCATCCAGCTAAGTTTCCTGGTTGTATCATTCAATCTTTTATTTTTTTATTTTTCTTAATAATTTACCTCTCAGTGTGAGCAAAACTGAGATAGATATCAAGTCAAAAAGTAAATGATGAATATTTGACTAATAAAGTTCCTTTGAACCATTTCCCTTCCCATGCCTAAAACTTTATATGCAAATTTTCTTCAGAAGATATTTTATTTATATCCATCCAAACTTCCCAAATTAAGACCAACACAACCCAAGAGACTCCATTTGGCTCATAATCACATTGGAACATCTGTCTTATTCTCCAAATTTTCCCTTTCCAGTCTCCCTGTCCAAAACACCTTGCATGAACAATTTCTCCCCCCTTTCAACTATCCAAGGTAAAATTTGAACAACATTTACCAGTCTCTATACAAAAATTATCAATTAAACACCACACTCTACACAAATCTCATTGATTGACTAAACATTAGCCTTAAGAACAAATAAAATCAGGGCTAACCAATAAAATTCCGTGGTTGAGATCAATGGTACTAGAACATGTGTGTGAATTTTGGGTGTCTATATATGTGTATTTTGGGGGTCTGTGTGTGTGTATTTTGTTATTTATGTGCATATGTATTTTTTTAAATGCCTGTGTGTATTTTATATTGAATTAGAGTATTTGTGTATGTGTATTCAAATCTTTGTGTGTATACAAGTGTGCATATTTTGTTAAATGTATGTGTATTTAAGAATATACACATTTATGTATGTGTATTTCAAATGACATTTTTTACAACTGTTATTAACCCATTATGACTTCCGCATATGCCATTTTTTGCAAATATTATTAACCCATCATTATAATCTATAATTATTCTACCAAATTATAATTTTGAGGTCTAGAAAAATAACATAGATGGTCAAATCTCAATCTTCACCCAAAACCCAAACAAAAAAAATAACCTAGATGGAACCCACGTAATAGGAGAAGGAAAGTAGTAGTAGCTGTAATAGTAGTATAAGTAATGAGTTTGATTTTAAGATTTTTGAGAGTGAAAATGAGGGCTTTGCTTTGGGTGGGAAGAAAGGTAGGGTTTTGGGTCAAGATGGAAATTATAGCGCATATCTATATTTTGTTATAATTTGTATTGTAAGGTGTATGTGAATTATTGTATATGTGCGAGTATGAATTAGTGTGTGTATGATAGAATGGAGGTGTAGAAAGTGTTTGAGATAGAGACGCGCATATAGGGAATGCATTGATTATAATGAGCAAATAGATGATTTATTGTGACCCTGACCCTATAACATGGATTGATAGTAATTAATTACATACCTGTTTGATTGACTTAAATTAGATGATGTGATGTGCCAACATTCATATTGATGATGCTAAGATTTAGCACCCACAGATAAGTGATAGTGAGCTCAAACAGTAGCAGCCATGGCGGCCATAGAGATGTATAAGTGTATATAAGGGGATGAGTATAAGAGGAAATAAGACAATGATGTATAGTGGTTCAGCCAATTTGGCCTACATCCACTGTGAGTGTGTGATCCACTAAGTATGGGCACTAATGGCCTTGGATACAATGCACATAACCCTCTCCCTCTCTCTACTGTGTGTACAAGCAGAGTTTTAGCTAGGGTTGCAGTTAATGGATCGATCCCCTGTAGGGTTGTAGGTGACAAGTATATATAGGTCTTGGGGGGTGTAGTGTACCCCCCAAGTATGCATGGTGCATGTGAATGATGATCTAGCCAATCTCATGTTGACACCTGTAGATGCCCAATAATGACATAATATTCCCTCACGTGAGGGGGTGATTTGGTTGCAACGGTCTTCCACGTGCCATGTGAGCCTCACGCGCACTGTTCCACGCGTCTTTCAAACCACGCGCTGTCATGATGTCACCCCCGGCCTATGAGCCGAGGCCGAGGGCAAAGTTTCTTCCAGTAGTGAGCCTGACCCAATTCTGCCCTCGTACTATCGTACCCTCGTAGGGTCGTCTAAAGCCTGGTGAAGGGTCGGCCCCTCGTAGGGTCGTCTGGAGCCTGGTGAAGGGTCGGCCCCTCGTAGAGTCGTCTGGAACCTGGTGGAGGGTTGGCCCCTCGTACTGTCGTTTGAAGCCAGGTGGAAGGTCGGCCCTCTGAGGGGTTGTATGGAGCCTATAAGAGGGGTCGGCCCCTCGTAAGGTCGTCCGTTTGGTTCAACTCAGCCAAGCCGAGGATATAAACGGGTATATCAATCACCCCCAGCCCTTAGCCATAGGTGCTGTTGAGATGGCTGAGGGATAGTGTTTTAAATGAGATGCATGTATGATCAGTTAGGTGAGTGACACCTGGGCAGATACTCATTGTTGTTTCAGTTTCCAAGGCATGGCGGCTGCGCAGTGCACTTGGGGCCTTGTGCCCTAATTATACCTTTCTTGGTAAATGGGTCCACTCATTACCAAAGTATTTAAGAGATTTTCAAACTGTCTCTCTTCCTTCTTCTTCTTCGCGCCTAAGCATTCTCTCTCTCTAGAATTTTATCAGCCTACATCACCATTTTCTGCAGCCTTCGAGCTTAGCGACCTGGGAAGTTCTTGCTCTCTTCATCAGGTAATCCTTTCTCCCCAGCGTTCTCTTTTTCTTTCACTTTCGTTTGTTTTTTAGGCTCGTAGGCAGCCATTTTCTTTAAGTTGTGCCATAACCTTTTCCGGTGTCTTTTCCGGTAACTGGTTCTTGGATGTTCTTGACCAAACCCATTGAGTTCCTTTGTTTCGATCCAAAAGTCCAACCTGGTCAATTTCCCACTTGTTTGTAGCTAAGTTAGCTAAGTTTGGTGTAATAGCTAAGTGTAGAGCCTTCCCTTTAATGCTCAGGAGGCTTTATAGCTTAATATCTGAGTTCCCATCCTTGAGAGAGAAGCTCTTCGCCGAGATCAGACGAATAGAGGAAGAGGAAGAGAGGAGATGAGGGGCCGACCCTAATTGGGTACGACCCATCTTTCCCGTTCCTCTTGCCACCATAAAACCATTTGAACCGTCTGAGTCTTGTGGGTCGTCCGCTCGTCCAGCCGAGACTACCAAACTAAGTGAGATGGATGAGAGAGCATCCTCTCCAACTGGTGCTGAAACTTCTGGTAGGAGGGAGATGTCTGACCTAAGCCCAGGCCGAGAGGCTGGGGGTACGGTCCCCTCTGAGGCTGTCCCCGTGTCAACCCTGTCTCCCCATGCCTTCCAAGTGGCTTTTCCACAGGGCCCACCGGCCGAGGGGGAGGGGACTGAGGACGATGACACAGATGACGAAGTTGATACCTCCCATGCCTCGTCCTTTATCTCCTATGTTAGGGATCGCGACCTCCTGATATGGAGGCATGCCTATGGAGTGCCTCTCAGCATAACTGTGAGGATTCCCTCTGAGTCTGAGAGGGTTTTTGATTGTGGAGTGGGAGAGGTTGCAGTTTACGAGCAAATGCTCAAGGTCGGAGTCAGATTCCCTCTGCATACTGCCATTGTAGACATCCTTTCTGCCCTTGGTGTTGCTCCCTCTCAACTTCCCCCCAACTCCTGGAGGACGATCCTGGGCTATATTTCCTTGTGGGAGAATGCCTTCACCGACGAGCCCTCGGCTGACCTATTTTTGGGTTGTTACAACATTACCTCTTCGTCCAAACAGCCTGGGTATTATCACCTGGGGGCAAGGAGGTCTAAGAAGAAACTCCTCCATGTGGCGCAAACTTCTAACCATGATTGGAAAAAGAGGTTTTTCTTCAGCTCCGGGGAGTGGGAGCCCGTTGTCGATAGTCCGAGGGTCCCCATGAAGTGGTCTAACCCCTCCATGAAGGCCAGATCAGACCCTGGGCTTAGCCTGGAGGAGAAGGACATTGTTGATTACCTTAGAGGACGAGGGAGAGAGGGTGAACTTGCAAAATTCGAAGACTTGATGACCCCTCGGTTCCTCAAAGAAGCTGGTCTGAGGGTCGGCCCTCTAACAGAACTATGTGAGTTAGACTGCATATTTTCCATTCTTTACTTATTTTTGAAGTGTTTTCTCTTTATCTCTGCATTTTTCTGACGTGTCATCTTCTTATCAGGTCGTCCTGCAGGTATATCGGATTATCTTTGGGAAATTACTGCTCCCAGCTTACTATCTGGACTGGCCAAGAAGAAGGGGAAGGAGCCTCAGCAGGCTCCGAGGAAGACAAAGGCCACTGGGCCGACGGTGGTGGAGCCGACCACTGACAGCAATAAAAGGAAGGAGCCTGAGGCCCCTGTTGACCCTCGGCCTGATTTTGGAACGAGGGCCAGGGTCGAAGCCTCTGAGGGGATGACCTCTTCGTCCAGTATGGGGGCCTTCTGGTCTCAGAACCTGGCGCATCTGAGAGCCGATCCCTCGTCGCTCATTGCAAATCTGAGGGCTGCCAAGGTCTCAATGTTCTCTGCACCCTCGGCTGCTGACTACAACTTCTTGTCAAAGATGCCTCCAGCTAAGGTGTACGACTATGGTCTGCACTCCCTTGCGCGGGTATTGGTTCTGACCCACATCTTAAATTTCATTCTTTCACCAACTGTTCCCTCGGCCCCTCTTGATATCTGTTCATTTTTCGTGCAGTCTGTTTGTGCCCTCACCTCAGCCACCAAGTGGATGGCCGAGAATCAGGTGAAGTTCCATGAGGCCGAAAGGGCTATTCAGCATGAGGCTGATCTTCAGTCTGAGCTTGACACTGCAAGGGCCGAGTTGGAAAGTTCCAAGACTGAGCATGCAAGGATCCTGGACGAGCTGACAAGGCAGCATGACGAGGACATTAAGGCCAGGGATGAGGACATTAAGGCAAGGGACTTGCTTCTCAAGGAAAAGGACGAGGCCTTGACCAACATGGAGGCCAAGTACAAAGCTGACCTTGAAGCAGCCATTATGAAAGCCGAGGCCGATGTTGTTGAGGCTTACAAAGTTTCTGACGAGTTTCAGGGCTTCGGCCTTGAATATTTGGAAAGAGGAATCAGGACTGCATGCCGATGGGTCGTCCTCAGGTTTGGCGACGTCGTGTCCTCGGTGCATCCTTCACTGGAGGGTGTTCAACTGGACGACCCCTTAATTGCCGAGGCTCTCAACCAAGTGGAATCCCAAGTTCAAGTCGGAGGGGTCGGCACTTCTGAAGATCACCCAGTTCTGGTTATTGAGGAGACCACTCCTGTAGACGTTGAGGCTCTGCCCTCTGACATCGTCCCTTAGGGTGGCTGTCTGTAGCCCATACCCTCATAGTGTACTTATTATTTTTGTGCTCTATTTTGTAAAACACTTGGATATTTTGTGTAACACTTTAATAAATATCATCGTCTTCTTCTACTGTCTTCCATATTTACTGCTTTTATGGTTTGCTATTTGTTGGTTTGCTGTCTTTGTTAATGCCACTAACCTTTCCCTCGTCTTTCTTGAGGACAGTGGTGGGGTCGTCCCCTCCACTGGCCCTCATTATAGCCGAGGGTTCAACTTACCAGATTAACGGTTTTTACAAAGTCTACCCTCGCCTTCCTTGAGGACAGTGGTGGGGTTGTCCCCTCCACTGGCCCTCATTATAGCCGAGGGTTCAACTTACCAAATTAATGGTTTTTAACATAGTCTACCCTCGTCTTTCTTGAGGAAAGTGGTGGGGTCGTCCCCTCCACTGGCCCTTATTATAGCCGAGGGATTAACTTACCAGATTAACGGTTTTTACAAAGTCTACCCTCGTCTTTCTTGAGGACAGTGGTGGGGTTGTCCCCTCCACTGGCCCTCATTATAGCCGAGGGTTCAACTTACCAAATTAATGTTTTTTAACATAGTCTACCCTCGTCTTTCTTGAGGATAGTGGTGGGGTCGTCCCCTCCACTGGCCCTCATTATAGCCGAGGGATTAACTTACCAGATTAACGGTTTTTACAAAGTCTACCCTCGTCTTTCTTGAGGACAGTGGTGGGGTCGTCCCCTCCACTGGCCCTCATTATAGCGGAGGGATTAACTTACCAATTTAATGGTTTTCAACAAAGCCTACCCTCGTCTTTTTTGAGGACAGTGGTGGGGTCATCCCCTCCACTGGCCCTCATTATAGCCGAGGGTTCAACTCACCAATTTAATGGTTTTTACAGTCTACCCTCGTCTTCCTTGAGGACAGTGGTGGGGTTGTCCCCTCCACTGGCCCTCATTATAGCCGAGGGTTCAACTTACCAAATTAATGGTTTTTAACATAGTCTACCCTCGTCTTTCTTGAGGACAGTGGTGGGTTCGTCCCCTCCACTGGCCCTCATTATAGCCGAGGGATTAACTTACCAGATTAACGGTTTTTACAAAGTCCACCCTCGTCTTTCTTGAGGACAGTGGTGGGGTCATCCCCTCCACTGGCCCTCATTATAGCAGAGGGATTAACTTACCAATTTAATGGTTTTCAACAAAGCCTACCCTCGTCTTTTTTGAGGACAGTGGTGGGGTCGTCCCCTCCACTGGCCCTCATTATAGCCGAGGGTTCAACTCACCAATTTAATGGTTTTAACGAAGTCTACCCTCGTCTTCCTTGAGGACAGTGGTGGGGTTGTCCCCTCCACTGGCCCTTATTATAGCCGAGGGTTCAACTCACCAAATTAATGGTTTTAATAAAGTCTACCCTCGTCTTTCTTGAGGACAGTGGTGGGGTCGTCCCCTCCACTGGCCCTCATTATAGCCGAGGGTTCAACTCACCAATTTAATGGTTTTAATGAAGTCTACCCTCGTCTTTCTTGAGGACAGTGGTGGGGTCTTCCCCCCCCCCCCCCACTGGCCCTCATTATAGCCGAGGGTGGTTTTCTATAGATGTTTCCATGCGTGCTAGAACTGACAACCACTGGATGAGGGAAACACTGATATTTCTTATTAATTTTCCAAAGTGTTCTGTTGAAGCAACTCTCATTACAATTATGGCCTTTCAAGACCTTACAACACTACTGATAGTATTTCTTCAAATGGTATGCATTCCAGGGATTGGAAAAAGGTTCCCCTTCTAGGTTTTCTAGTCTATAGGTCCCAGGGACAACTTCATCAGTGACCCTATATGGGCCATGCCAGTTTGGGTGGAGCTTGTTGGGCTTTTGCCAAGTCTTCTTGAGGACCAAGTCCCTACTGCGATAGGCCTCTGTTTCACCCTCTGATTGTAGAACCTTGCGGTCCTCTGCTGGTAGGTGGCCTGCCGTATCTCAGCGTCCTCCCTTCTTTCCTCAACCAGGTCCAAGTCGAGTCTCCTCTCCTCCGCATTTTTCTGGGGGTCATACACCTGGACTCTATGTGTAGGAAACTCAATCTCGGTGGGGATGACGGCTTCTGATCCATAAGCTAGCATGAATGGGGTCTCTCCAATAGAAGTCCTCACCGTCGTCCTGTATGCCCACAACACGGCATATAACTCCTCGACCCATCTTCCTTTTACCTCCTCAAGCCTCTTCTTGATTCCATCTAGGATTGTCCTGTTTGTAACTTCTGTTTGCCCATTGGCCTGAGGTCGGCCAGGGGTGGAGAAAAATTATTTGATACTTACCCTCTCACAGTACTTATGTAGAGAGGCATTCTTGAACTGAGTCCCGTTATCCGAGATGAGGGTGTTGGGGAGACCATATCTGCATATAATATTTTTCCAGATGAACTGGAAGGTCTTCTGCTCTGTGATCGTCACCATCGGCTCCGCCTCCACCCATTTTGAAAAATAGTCAATGGCTACGATGAGGAATCGATAGTTATTGATGGCCTTAGGCAAGGGTCCTACTAGGTCGATCCCCCATACTGCGAATGGCCATGGGGATGTAATGGAAGGAAGAGGATGATGGGGCTGGTGAGGGATGGTGGCAAATCTTTGACATTTGTCGCACCTTTTTACGTATGCCGCTGCGTCTTTCCCCAAGGTCGGCCACCAGTACCCCTGGGTGATCACCCTCTTCGCTAAGGATTTGCCCCCGATGTGGCTTGAGCACGATCCTTCGTGCACATCTTGCAAAATGGAAGGGACTTCTGAGGGATGCACACACCTAAGTAAGGGGAGCAAAAACCCCTTTTTGTACAAGGTGTCTCCGATGACAGTGAATTTTGCAGCCCTGTGCCTCAGCTTCTTCCTTTCTTGCCTTGCTTCTGGCGTCTCACCCTCTTTAATGTATCTGATCAGGGGGTCCATCCACGAAGCTTCTTGAGAAACATTTAGGCAATTGCTGAGTGTTCCCTCAGCGTCCTCAATAGTTGGCTGAAGCAAAATTTCTACTGGGACCGTCCTCCTGATGTCTGTTCTTGTTGTCGAGGCCAACCTAGCAAGGGCATCAGCACGGCCATTGTCGAGCCTAGGTACCCTCCTTAATTTCACTTCTCTGAAGCCCTTTAGTAATGACCTCACCTTCTCAAGGTACCTAGCCATCCTCTCGTCCTTAGCCTCGTAGGCTCCTAGTATTTGATTCACTACTAGCCTTGAATCACTATGGACCAAAATTTGGCCGACACTAAGAGACTTAGTCAAGGAGAGGCCAGCTATTAAGGCTTCATATTCAGCCTCGTTGTTGGAGGCCTTGAAGTTGAACCTCAGGGCGTATTCGACGTCTGTGCCATCGGGTGCTGATAGTATCAGTCCAGCTTCACTTCCGCTGTCACAGGAGGACTCGTCAACGAAGAGGCTCCACAGAGTCTTTTCCTCTGAAAAATTTCCCTCAGAGAGGGACCCCTATCTAAAGATGTACCTTCCCTCTTCGTTTTCAGTCACTTTCTTTCTAGCGGTGCTTGTCTCAGCCCTATCTGCGGGTGTGTCAGCGGGTCTATCTTCTGTATCCGTCTTCCCGAGAGTCTCACCCTCGGCCTCATCATCTTCCCAAGTGAACTCAGCCACGAAGTCTGCCAATGCCTGCCCCTTAATGGCCGTCCTAGGCTGATACACAATGTCAAACTCCCCCAGCTCTATAGCCCAGGCCATCAACCTACCTGATTTTTCTGGCTTGTGTAGGACCTGCCTAAGAGGAGAGTCGGTGAGGATGACCATTGTATGGGACTGGAAGTACGGCTTCATCTTCCTCGAGGCATGGATCAAGGCGTAGGCCAGCTTCTCCATCCTCGGGTATATTTGCTCTGCCCCCTGGAGTGCCTTACTGTTAAAACACACAGGCTTCTGTATCCCGTCTTCGTCTCTCACAATGGCTGCACTGATGGCCGACTCTGAGACGGCGAGGTACACATAAAGTCGTTCACCCTGGACAGGTCGTGATAGCAGCAAGGGAGACCCTAAGTACGACTTTATGTCCCTGAAATCCACATCACACTTTTCACTCCATTCGAAGGACTTCCTAAGGATCTTGAAGAATGGCAAGCACTTGTCTGTGGTCCTAGACACGAACCTGTTCAAGGCAGCAACTCTCCTGTGAGCCTCTGAACGTCTTTAATGGACTTCGGGGTCCTCATCTCAATAAGGGCCTTTATCTTCTCAAGATTGGCCTCGATGCCTCTTTGATTGACAATGAACCCCAAGAACTTCCCTGCTCCGACCCCGAAGACACACTTGGACGGATTAAGCTTCATCTTGTATTTGTCCATCGTATTAAAGGTCCTCTCCAGGTCTGCCACATGATCCTCTGCCTTCAGACTCTTAGTCAGCATGTCGTCTACGTAGACCTCCATAGACTTCCCAATTTGATCTTCAAAAATTTTGTTTACGAGGCGCTGGTACGTTGCCCCCGCATTCTTTAGGCCAAAGGGCATGACCCTGTAATAGTATGTCCCCTTGTTAGTGATGAAGGCGATCCTCTCCGAGTCTTCAGGGTTCATGAAAATCTGGTTATACCCTGAGTAGGCATCCATGAAGCTCATGAGCTCATGGCCTGCGGTAGCATCTACCATCTGGTCGATGCGGGGGAGAGGGAAGCTGTCTTTGGGACAGTGCTTGTTGAGGTCTGTGAAGTCCACGCACATTCTCCACTTGCCGTTGGCCTTTGGGACAATGACTGCATTGGACAGCCATTCAGGGTAGATGACCTCTTTGATAAATTCAGCGTCTTCTAATTTTTTGACCTCGTCCCTGATGACCTCATATTTTTCTCTGGAGTAAATTCTCCTCTTCTGCTTCACCGGCTTCACTCCCTCTACCACATTGAGCTTATGGCACATGACTTCAGGGTCAATCCCTGGCATATCTACATGACTCCAGGCGAAGACGCTTCGCCTTCTCCTCAATAGTTTAATGAGGTCTTCCTTGATGTTGGGCTTCAGAGACTTGCCAACTCGGACGGTTTTTTCCATGTCATCCTCATCGAGGATGATGGATTCTACCTCTTCCGCAGCCTCTCCTTTCTTCAGCTTCGTTTCATCTCTGGGGTCTAGGGTATCAATATTATAGGTGGTTGTAACCCTCTTGTGTGCCTCCCTCTCTTCAGTGGAGTTGTAGTAACATTCTCTCGCCGTCGTCTGGTCTCCTTGAACTTCCCCCACCCCGTAAGGGGTTGGAAATTTGATCATCTGATGGACCGTAGACGGCACGGCTTCAAACCCCTTGAGGGCCACACGCCCCAGTATGATGTTGTAGGCCGAAAACACCTCCTCATCCATCACAAAGAAACTGACCTTCTTGGTGAGCCATCTCGGCCACTCGTCCCCCATCCTCACATCGGCCTCATATACCCCAAGGGGGTGAACCTTTTCCCCACTGAACCCAATCAATGGATGATGGTAGGGGCGAGTCTAGCACGGCTGAGACCCAAGGCCTTGAAGCATGGCCAAAACATCACATCTGCAGAAGTACCCCCGTCTACCAAGATCCTCGGCACCTCGCATCCGTGCACCCTGGTAGTGATGACGAAAGGGTCATCATGTGGGGCTAAGAGGCCTTTAAAGTCCATTCTTGAAAACCCCACTATCAGTGTGTCCATATCAACCTTTTTCCTCTTTTTTGACTTGACCTCCAGGGAGGTTGCGTGTACCATTTTCGTTACTGCCTTAGCTTCAGCTACATGTGCCTTCCTATCGGCGACCTCAGACCCTCCTCCTGCAAGTCCCCCGGAGATCATTCCCACTCCGAGCGAGATCATATTAAGCCTCTTGACAGGGCCATGGTCGTCTCTCGGTGGGAGGTCAGGGTCGTCCTCATCATCAGAGGGGTCGTCCCCTCTTTTTTGAGGACCTTCTCTGCATGCGTCGCCTCGCTTCTTTCTGGGGTCGTCCCCTCGGCCCCTCTTGAAGGCACCTTTGTCGACGTACTTTCTGAGCTTCCTTTCCTTCAGAATCTTCTCAATCTCGTCTTTCAGAGCAAAGCATTTGTCCGTTACGTGGCCGTGGTCTTGGTGAAATTCACACCACAGGTTCTTATTCCTCTTGTCGGGGGATGCCCTCAGCTTCTCAGGCCACTTCAACGACCAGTCACTCTTTATCTCATTGAGAATCTATTCACAGCTGACCGTCAGAGGGGTGTACCCAGCGAACTTATCATCCGCGGATCTCTTCTTCCCCTATTTGTTCTTCTTAGGGTATTTACTCCCACTTGCACCTCCTCTTTCGTCCTCATAGTTTGCAGCCATCGCCTCTTCGGCGTTCATCACCTTTCCTGCTATCGACAACAGTTCGGCCATCGTCCTCGGAGGGTCTTCAGCAAGCTTCCATAACAGCTTCCCCTTTTGGAGTCCTCCAATCAGGGCTGTCATAGCTATGCTCTCCTCATAGTCTTCCACCTCCATCTTCTCCTTATTGAATCTGGCTATATAGTCCCTCAGACTCTCACTCTTCCCCTGCTTAACATAGAGCAGGTGGGTGGTCTTCTTCTGTGGCCTCACCCCAAAGCAGAAATTATGGATGAACAGGTCGGCCATCTGCTTAAAGTTTTCAATGGAATTTTTTAGAAGAGACGTGTACCAGACATGCGCAGCCCCTGTCAAGGTACCAGAGAAGTCGCGACACCTCATATCATCTGAGATAGAGTATATGTCTGCCGCCGACTGATACATCTCCACGTGGTGGACGGGGTTGGTGCTCCCGTCATACCTTGGGGTGACCATAGGTGGCTTGAACTTTGACGGCGTGGGGAAGTTGACTATCTTTGCCACAAAAGGGTGAGCCTGTGGTGTATCCCCTCTGAAGAGGGTCTCGGCTCTTCAATATATCACCAATCTTATCCTCTAACCGCTGGATTGAGTCATTCCAGGGCCTCACAGGGTCGGCCTGGACGATGTTATCCCCTGCTGCCTCTCCGAGGTGGACGGAGGGTTCTGCTGCAGCAGGCCTGTGTCGACTGTTCACTTCCCTTTGGCCGTCATCTCGTCCTTGGGGTCGGCCATCTGCTGCCTCCCTCCTGGATCTCGCAGTACTTCTTGGTCTGGACAACTGTTCCCGCAGGTCATTTACTGGGCCTATCCTCTCAAAGGTTGACCCCCTTCTCAAGCGATCAAAAGTAGAGCCTCTTGGGCGATCATCAGGGTTTGGTCTCCCGCACTTTCCCCTACTGTCCTGGAGGGGTCGCACAGTATTTTTGGAGACCTCGTAAGGTTCCCAGCACTCTATAGGAGCCTCCTCTCCCTCCAGATCTCCATACCTATCCTCAGGGCAAGGGTTTTCTTGCCTCCCCAGGCGTAGACGCCGGGGGTCAGCAACATCCCTACGCCGCTGAGGGGGTGGCAGGTCTTTGCGTGGTGCCTGGGGTGGTCCCCTGGCCTCATGTTGCCCTGGAGCTGCTGCCGGAGTAATCATCTCAGGTGAAACCCCTGGTGCTCTTAGTATGTTCTGGCTTAGAGCTGTGAACTGTTCTTGCATCATCCGCTGGCTTGCTGCCAGAGACTTTAGGGCTGCCGCCACATCAGCCATCTCAGACTGAGGCGGAGGCTGACTGGAACTGGGTCTTCCCCCCTCATCTGGCGGGGGAAGTGGTGGTGGTGGCATCTCAGGTGCCATGTGCTTGAGCTATGAGAAGTTGAACTGAAGAAAATACTGGTGAGCTTGGGAACCTTAGTGGGTCTCTTTCAATGGTGAAACACCTCCTCTCAGGGGGAGCGTTGGTTCACCACCAAAGTGCCCAGTGAGGTCAAGCTGTACAAAGGAAGAGATGTCTTCTCGTTCCCACAGACGGCGCCAAACTGATGATGCTAAGATTTTGCACCCCCAAATAAGTGATAGTGAGCTCAAACAGTAGCAGCCATGGCGGCCATAGAGATGTATAAATGTATAGAAGGGGATGAGTATAAGAGGAAATAAGACAATGATGTATAGTGGTTCAGCCAATTTGGCCTACATCCACTGTGAGTGTGTGATCCACTAAGTATGGGCACTAATGGCCTTGGATACAATGCACATAACCCTCTCCCTCTCTCTACTGTGTGTACAAGCAGAGTTTTAGCTAGGGTTGCAGTTAATGGATCGATCCCCTGTAGGGTTGTAGGTGACAAGTATATATAGGTCTTGGGGGGTGTAGTGTACCCCCCAAGTATGCATGGTGCATGTGAATGATGATCTAGCCAATCTCCTATTGACACCTGTAGATGCCCAATGATGACATAATATTCCCTCACGTGAGGGGGTGATTTGGTTGTAACGGTCTTCCACGTGCCATGTGAGCCTCACGCGCACTGTTCCACGCGTCTCCCAAACCACGCGCTGTCATGATGTCACCCCCGGCCTATGAGCCGAGGCCGAGGGCAAAGTTTCTTCCAGTAGTGAGCCTGACCCAATTCTGCCCTCGTACTGTCGTACCCTCGTAGGGTCGTCTAAAGCCTGGTGAAGGGTCGGCCCCTCGTAGGGTCGTCTGGAGCCTGGTGAAGGGTCGGCCCCTCGTAGAGTCGTCTGGAACCTGGTGGAGGGTCGGCCCCTCGTACTGTCGTCTGAAGCCAGGTGGAAGGTCGTCCCTCTGAGGGGTTGTATGGAGCCTGTAAGAGGGGTCGGCCCCTCGTAAGGTCGTCCGTTTGGAGGTTATCATCAGCCAAGCCGAGGATATAAACGGGTATATCACATATAATGAGTTATACTCCCCCTTATAACACATACAAAAGCATGCACATGTATAACACACACACACACACACACACACACATATATATATATGATCAGGCTCTCCAACATACCTCGCTTAGCATACCTATGAACATATTAATTTTTAAAAAATTTTAATTTTTAAAAAATAAAAAAAATTCTTTGTTTTAACCAAATTTGGTATACACGATTTACATAGTAAGGAGATCATCTACAAAAAAATATCAAAAAATTCAACCCAAAAGTGGGTGAGATGATGGAAAAAATTTGAACGGTCGAAAATGCACATATGTACCCACTATTCATTTCACCCACTTCCGAGATTAATTTTTTGTAGATGATATGCTTATTATGTAGATCATGTATATCAAATTTGACTGAAAAATACATTTTTTACTATCTTTTTTAAATGGTTATGTTCATAGGTATGTTGATAAGAGCTATGTTGGAGGGCCAGAATATATATATATATATATATATATATATATATATATATATATATATATACTTACACGTGTCTTCTCCTCGTTTCATGTGCGCTTGAAATTGGAGAACAATAACTGAAGTTCAAGTGATTATTGGTTCTTTCTTTATTCAGGAAACTTTACTTATCTTTTCTTTTATGTAACATAATTTTCTAACTGTTTGGTTGCCTGTTATAACTACGTTTGCATGTATAACACATATAATTCAACTTGTACATATCTTTGGTTAATTTTTATAATGCGCACATTTCATGGACATATAGTAATTTTAGGATTAATTTAAATAAATTAAACTTAATTTGAACTTGCTAATATTGTGTGGGTGATTAATATGGATAATACTATTTGGTTGACTATTGTGTTCGTGTTCACCCCTCCTTAAGTGGTTGTTGTTTGGGTGAACACAAATTGATGGGAGGGGTTAAACATTTGGTGGACGTATAGTAATTTTTGGATTAATTTAAATAAAATAAACATAATTTGGACTTGCTGATATTGGTAAGGTGAACGCAAATTGGCGGAAGGACGTATAATGATGTGAAGATTAAATAAAATAAGATAAACTTAAATTGGATCGGTTTAAAATTAAGGGGATTTTCCTATTAAGTCCTATTTACATAGGACATTTCCTAATAGGTCCGATTGCAATTTTTTTCCTTAATAGGTCCTATTTATACATATAATGAATATTCATTGTATGCTTACAAATAGAACCTATTGGAGAAAAAATATTTTTTTTATGGGACCTAGTGGAGTAAAAAAGAAATGTTAGGACCTATTAAACTACATACTTAGTAAACGAGACTAATTGGTAAAAAATCCTAAAATTAATCACTAGTAAATGATTAATTAGAGCCATTACTTGTAGGACTCATATTCACACCCTCGTGGATTTTTCTTTAGAAAAATGAGGCACGACGATAGTTACTGGCAACAAGAGTATGTGAGGATGCAATTGGACTGCACTTATACATCTTTTGTTAGTGCGCGCCATAGAGTGTATTCATATTTACATGTATGGGAATAATAAGATTGAACAGTTTAACTACCTTGAAAATCATGAAGTTCGTCTCTTGCAAGCATACCTATTTGATTGTATTCTGTTTTTCCTACGTGAAAGTTGGGATATGGAAGTAGAGAATATATTTCTACTATATAATCTCGACATAACCTTGACGTTACATATACTGTTAGAGAGGGCAGAAAAAACATTCACCCATTGTGGATACAACTACGGAAAGAGAGCAAGGACCAAGACTGTGATGTATAGTACCATATGCACGTTAAATTAAATCTTTCCATTATGTTCATGATGAAAGGATTATGAGTTCATGTCACAGAGATCTATATATCAATCATAGATATGCTTCCTCCTAGTTTTCCACGTGCAAAAATCCATATATTTTTAAAAAGTGATACCGAATGGATGGATATCAGACACATTAAACATATTTTAGAGTCTTATCGTGAGAATTTATATACATATATATATATATACTCGTAAGCATGATTAGTAAGTCCTAAACATGTTAGTATAATGAATTCATCGCTTATTATTTATTGTAGGTAATGCCAAACGACAATGGAGATAATGTACCAGATAATGACGTGACACCTATGGGATTATCATCTCCTGCACCAAATGCATGTCATCACCATTCGGTGAACAATACTCTTCTCCACTAATGGTTCACTCTACCACTCCATCTACAATTAGGCAATAAATGCATGTCAATCTAACACCACCACCCCCGTTGCTAATACCTCTCGATAAAATGAGAAAAGTCCCATTGTGTTCTCCCTTCTCGAGTAGGCAATAATCTCTGCCAATGGTTCACTCCACCACTCCATCTATGAGTAGGAAATAATCTCATTGTCACTAAAAATGATGTCTAGATATTTCAATCCCAGTGTTTGTAACTTGCGAAAATGCATGTGGGAGTTGTGGAAGCTGATAACTGGAACAAAGTTGATCAAGTCATCAACGATGACAATTTTGAACAACTTGGTACAAGTTTTTCATTCCCCGACCGTTTAAAGAAAAAGGTTCTTTCTTGGGATATTGAAAAAATGAAAACATATCGGAGGAACCTTTAGGAGAGACATTTCCCAAAGGGGGGGGATCAAGCTCCAACATTTTGGCAATGAAAGAAAGTCTCTCCAAATGATGAAATTTAGGTCGAACAATGGAACAACTTTTTCGAAAATGAGGCGATGGATAAAAAGTTGTTCTAGGGGGAAAATAAACAAGATAGAGTAAATCATATGAAGATTTTAGGAGTGAGTGGTCAGGAAGGACAAAGGGCGGTTCGGATGGTTGTAAAACACCTAATCGGGGAAACTTTTATGTGCATGCTCGACGGGAAAAAAATAATAAATTCTCACCACACTTGGCTCCAACTCTGTGGAGTCTGATTAGTTATTTATATTTATATACACATGTTGTATAAAATAATGTTAGAATCATAAGACTAAATATAATTTCAGGCTACAGGAATTGATTGAACCCATTAGCATTCAGTCCACTTTGAGCCATTATTTAGACATTAAAGATGATGTCCTGACCCGAACCTTTGGAAATGACAAAAGAGGGAGGATGAGAGGTTTCGAATCAAATATGCCCAAAAAAATTACAACACAATGCACCTCCCATGGACGAGATCTCTTCGGTGAGGAATCGCATCTCAAGCCAAGAGGCAAGTCAGTCCAAGATAAATGGAGATGTCCAGGAGATAAAGTGTAACATAGAAGTGTTGGATAGTGAAATCAAGGTTCCTTTTGTCCTTATTTACTCAAGATTTTCATCCTCAAATGCCTCTTCAAGGTTTTCCCTATCCTCCATCTGAATTTTCCCCTCCCAAATGTCACCTCTTGTAATATTTCCCTCCACAGTGCCTCTTCCTGCAACATTCCCCCATTAAATTCCTCCTCCTACCAAAGTCCCTGGATCATCATCATCCACTCATAGTGACTATAGTGAATACTACTATATAATGGACTTGTCCAATACCAAGATTATTGGCACGTGCACACTCGTTTCCTTGAATGTCGTAACTCCTATTCACAATCTCCCTTTGCTGACGGGTGAGGCTCAGATACTGGTTGATAACATAAACACCGGTTGCAGAGCTCTTACTGAAATACTATAATAATTATTTTATCACTTGTCTAGTCTATTTATTAGTCAAGATTAGGCAACGAATAATTTTTAATTTGAGAACAAGTTGTAATATTTTGTTTATTTATGTTATTTTAAGTTTTTGGGTCATTTGTTAACAATTTTAGTGTATGTAATACGAATTTAAGTTTAAGTTATTTAATTTGAGTTATTTTAAGTTTGTTACATTCGTGTTAATTTGAATGAATTAAGAATTGTGTATTTTTATGTGCAGAATGACCTTCGTTTCAACCTATTAATATAGGTGAATTGAATTTTGAACATCATTTAATGGATTTTCCACAATACAAAGAGTGGATGGGAGTGGAGTAACCGAATATCTGATAATCAAGTAAAGGTTATTCCAGAATATGTTAAATATGCAGATAACAATTTTAAAATTGATAAGATTTCGTGTCCTTAGACCCATTATATGAACGAAAAACACAAGTCTTTAGAACAAGTTGAGTTGCATTTACTAAAGTGGCCAATTGATCTATTGTTGTGCATGCACCAAAGGGTATGACTACTCAAGCATACACATTAAAGGCTCCTAAACAGATCATGTTTTCTTTTGATTACAACCATAATTTGAAGGATATTTTAGTTAATTTGGAGGATGATTGAGTATCAAAACAATATTATGAATATTTAGTTTGATTGTACACAAATTTGATCCTATTATGATATTGGCGATATATTTGTGCTTTAGTTTAATTTATGAATGTTCAATTTGATTTATGAGTGTTTAGTTTGGTTAATGAATGTTTAGTTAGAATTATGAATGTTTAGTATGATTTATGAATTAACTAGGATAGCACAGTTCTTTACTTTAAATTGTTTACTCCACGATGTCAAATTGGTTTGAATATATTTGTCTTGTCCTTTTTAACACGAACGCAATTTGTATATGACATGCCCTTACATTTTAGGCTAAAAAATCACTTTTTTCCCATATGATGAAAAAGTAACACTTCCTAGAAGATCTTGTTGGCCTTTTCATATATTTTAGACTAAAATGTCACTTTTCCCCTACTTTTTTCATATTATAACTCCCAAAATGCATATCAAGATATCATGAGATTGACAGTAAAAGTTACACAAACTTGAGGTTGATATGTTGATTTATCACAAAAATTTTTACAAAGAAATAAATTATTAGGATTGATACATAAATTTAAAGTTAAATAAGTAATAAGCCCTCCATTTGAAAAAAAAATGCATAGTGTGGAAGTAAAAATAACAAACGTTATACATAACTAGTGTCCATATCTCTACATTAATTTTGCAAATTTTGATGGTTTGTAAGTTAGGAAACTGCGGTCGGTCCCCACATGTGAATGGTATTCTACTTTGGATCAATTAATCTCAAGCCATCCTTACATGTAAGACAATTAGTGACGTGGATAATTATGATTATAGTTTTCTTTATGACTTACAAAATTTGTAAATAATGATGGAATTTCCCGCCTTTCATTATTTTAAAATAATATGCTCAGATAACATGTCAATGTGATGTGAGTATTATAAAGTAGTTACATTGTTGAATACATTTTTGTTTTGGGGATGCATGAAAATAATTTTTTTCATTAAATGGATATGGTCAAGGCTTACTGTTCAAGACCGTGACAAGTTATTTATTAATTTTTTAAAAACACTAGGGGTCAAGGATTAGGGTCGTGACCAAATTTGAACATTGTCCCACATTGGTTATGGATCCGTGTCATGACCATGGAGTCACAGATTATATATGTGACCATAGAGCCAATATTGTTCCACGCTGGTCACGAATTTGGGTCGTAACCACGGGGTCACGAATTAAGTCACTAACCATGGAGCTAATATTTTTTCATGTGAGAGACGGTGATGCCCATTTTGGGTCACATATGAGGTTCATGACCATTGTTATTGGTCAGAGAAAAAATGGTCACGACCAATGCCGTGACCCGTGGCCCCAGACTTGGTCGAGGTCCCTGACCATCTCTAGTATATGGTGTAGTGCATATTGGATTTAAAGTCACCCTTTGAACATTTTCCAATGCTTATCTCCACTTAATTTAGCTTCATAATGAATAAATAACTAGGTCGTACGTATTTTGTAGTGTATGTGTATTAATTACACAAATAGTCACTTACACAATCTGGCAACCTATCCCATAATATAAATAGGTTAAGCTCAGTTGCAATACATATGTAGTATGTGTTGAAGAAGTCCACAATGTATGTATAAAAAATACTTGTCTGTAGTTGTCGGATGACGTCAAAACAAACAAAGATACTCCAAGGTTGCCTTAGATTAGTTGATTATAGATCGGATAAAACTCAACTTTTCATTGACAACGATTGATGAACTGACATGATCGTTGTACAAGAAATCGGTTTTTTTATAGCGTAATCTCGTTTACTAAGTATGTAATTCAATAGATTCTAATATTTTTTTTTGTACTATCAGATTCCATAAAAAAAGATTTGTATTTCAATAGGTCCTATTTGTAAACATGTAAATATGAATATTGTGATAGGACCTATTAGAAAATGTCTCATATAAACAAAACTTATTTATCAAGCTCCCTACGAAATCTTGTTTTTATTATGTGTCACAATTCCACAGGTATTAAGTTAATAAACTTTATCAAACAGTGGGGATAATTCATTCCACAAATTTCTAACCTGTGATATATGAGATTATTTGGGAATAATGAGTTCATAAACTCTAGCAATGGGTTATGCCACAAATTAATAAACTTTCCTCGTACTTTATACACATGAACATAACTAAAACACAAAGTAAACATAGAGGGTGAATAGTTCCGCAAACTAATATTATATTAAAGAGTCAAACAACTATAGATGGAGAGAATATAACAACTTAAGCAATAAAATAATCCACAATAAAGAAAATCGACCTGCATGAGATGTTCAAATAATGACCCAACTGTCCTTTCACCTTAGGACATTTTGGAACAACCGTTCCCACATTTCCTAATTACTAGTAATTAGGGGTGTCAATTTTTTACACGACACGATAATTCGATATGAATTCGATACGAAATTAACAGGTTAGGATTGATGATTTCTTGACACGAACTCGAATATAACATGACCTGCCAACACGAATAATAAAGGGGTTGGATTAGTGTCAAATACATATAACTCGAAAATGAAACGAATAGATCCGTTTAACTTATATTTTACGGAGAATATATCAGATGATTTATATATCTGGATAGACATTATATGAAATTCATGAAAAATTGGATGATAAATTATTTATATGTTGGAAGAAGTTGAAATTAATTAAATAGTATGATTAGTTAAGAGAGAAGAAAAATTTGGTTTTATGTTTTACTTAATGGGTTATGCGGGTCAACCCGAATACGACACGATAATATACATGTCGGGTTAGTATTTTCTCATTTGACACGATTAATTAAATGAATCGGATTAGAATTGACTAATACTCAACACGAACTCAACGTGACACGATCTAAACACAACCCAACGCACACGAACTGCCACCCCCTACTAGCAACTAATATAGAGTCTTGTATGTTTCCCAACAACATTTTCCAAATTTTAGTGATTTGTGATACAAATCGCGTTTATACTTTAGGACCGTCAAACAATGTTGAAAATCAAGTAGATGTCTTCAATGTTGATTATAATCAGTTGTATTCCTCCAACGGTCGACAACAGTTCTTCTCCTATTGTGACAAACGATTTGGGTATGCTTATCATAAAATTCATTCATTAATTCCAACAATAAGTAATAGTCTTCCATTATTGACCTTTCTAGGGAGTTCATTGTCGTGGTTAATCGCAAATTTCAAATGTAAAATGGCAATGTGGAAATTCTTTTTTTTTTTTAAAGAAAGGAACTTTTATTGATAAAAAGGAAAAAAAGTCTCTCCTAGGGGTCTATGAAAAAATAAAGAAAACTTAATAAAATCTACGGATCTTAAGTATTTAGTGCTATTTATAATGATTGCTTGTGGCGGCTCCCATGTTTTTATTTTTTTAGTTGTTGGCAAGGTTCTAAAAAACGCGGGGGTGATCGAGGCGTGTATTTCAAGCCTTAAGCCTTAGAAGTCTAGGCAGGCTTTAGGCGTAAAAAAGCGTGAAAAGACGTTTATGCCCTTTTCAATATATTTTAATATTTTTAAACATAATAAGGCTAATAAAAATTCTAAAATTGTACATACCGTAAAAATATGTCTGAATATTTGCAAATTAAAATACTATTTCATTATTTTTTACGAGATAATGGTACAGTTTGTAAAAAAAAAAGTCTTTAAAAGACGATATCGTTTCACTAAAGCATTGTTGTTTTTAACAAAAAGTGGGCTTTAAGGCTTTTACCAAGAATAAGGCGTAAAAGGCTTAAGGCGGGGCGTTTCTCCCAACCTCAAGCCTAGGCGAGCTTTTTAGAACACAGGTTGTTGGTCATGTATGGGACAAGTGTCATTTTCTACAAAAAGAAGCATGGATGATTACAGGAAAGTTATATGCGATTTTGGGTGATAACGAGACTTTTTACAATTCTAAAAACACATGGGAGTGGAGTGTAATACCCCTTATTTTTATGCAATATTAATTTGGGGATTTATTAAATTTAATGTGAGTTATTAATTTAATATAAATTCGGAAATTAATCACTTTATAATTATTAACGTGATGTGAGTTAGTAATTATGGAAAACTTGTTGTTGAATATTACTAATGAGTAAAGTAATATAATATTGCTTCTATTAAATGTCAGGAGTGAATAAAATGACAATTTTGGAAATTTGAGTCGGGACGCGCCCGTGTCGCGTCGGGACTAAATATTTATGAATAAAAGTGAATAAATTATAAGTCACCCGTATGGTCATTTCGAGTGCGTCAAAGTGTCCGGAAGGATCGATATAGTCAGAAAAGCGTACCCGGGGGTTTAGTTTGGACCTCGGGGCGTTTTTAGGCTTAATTAGTACCCCGGGAGGGCATTTTGGTCATTTTACATTTTTGGATAATTAAACCCACGAAAATTATTAGGCTATATCAGCCATTTGGAATAGCCCTTTAGGGTTAGCAAACTCAAAACATTAGAACGGCCATAGGAGAGGGAAGGAGGAAGCTTTCCAAGCAATCCAAGGCCAAAAAGTCACCCGATTGCACCGCCACCACCACCAACGCGTAGATCGCGCGACGGGGAACGCAACAACACCGAATTCGTTCATAAATCAGAACGCTGAAAATCCCAGGCAAGTATTTATCTTGCTTATTTTCGTTAATGCATCGTTCATGTTAGTCTAGGGTGATTAGGATGAGTTTGGTAGAAGAAAATTCATGTTGGAGATAGGAAAATCGCATGTAGAATTGATTTGAATGAAAATCTGGAAACCCCTTCATATGTAGAGGCTTTACCACGAAATTATGATGAATTAAGAGTAGAAATTTCTGGAAAAAGACTGATAGAATCATGTTAAAGAAATTCTAGGGTTCTTGAGATTTTTATGAAGTTTTGGCCTATTAATCCATGATTATTGTTGGAAAATTGCATGCTTTACGTAGAAGATGAATAATATGGGTGTATACTGATTATAGTACGAATTTTAGGGAGTTTGGGTGTGAAAAATCTGGATTTGGGTGAGGTTGTGTGTTAGAACCCGTAACTGGTTTCCTGCAGAATTCGTCATACCTGTTTGATCGATCGATCGAGCTAAGAGCTTCGATCGATCGAGCCCCTACCCTCGATTGATCGACCCATTCTGGCAGACTTATATTTCCCCTTTTTAAATTAGTTGAATTCAATTTAATGAGAAATAATCCTTGGATACCCTTATTAAAATGTTTTGGGAGATAAAGAAGACCAGTAGGACTTATAAATAATTATGGGACCTTTAATGCAAGACGAGAGTTGTATTTTGGGATGTTTACATATAAGGGACGATGAAATTATGTATTAAAGGGAGAGACGCGTAAGATAGTTACGTTGGAAATTAGATGAGTACCTACTGAATTCTACACTTGGGAGGATAGAGTCCATGAATGTCACGTAATAAGTTGAAATGATCCCTCAAATTAAAGTAAGAAATGAACAGTTACACGTGATAACTAAATAATGAGAAATAAGGACAAATGTCGTAATTATGGGATTTGAGGTGTACCTAATTTGATATGGTAATAATAGTATAGTTATATGACTGTGTTTATGCATATACTATCTATGTGTGAAAATCGTGCCCGCGCTACTTGCTATCCCTGAGGTTACCGCGCTGGGACGATCTTATCTCGATGTGCCTTTATGGGGGTTATTGACTCGTACCCTAGAAGATAGAAATCCTTGGTACAGGCTATCGAATCGATAGTTCAGACGGTCCTAAGAGATGTGGGGGCATGTGCTATCCTCTTAGAGACTTGGAATCTATGCTTCGCCTCAATATTGTTTGTATTTTGTTAAATACAGTTCGAGAGTGATTCCGAACTTGTATTTCCCTTAGTATGAGTGATATGGGGATTGGATATCAGATTATGCTAGCACCATAGTTTTTATGTGGGGTGCTGATAGAATATATATATTATACGAGTATTTAATATATATATGAATTTCTGAAATTTAGAATTTGCCTACTGTGCTATGATAAGTAAGAAATGAATAATGACTGCAAATTGAAAATACTTGTTTTGAAAAGTATAATATGACACTGGGAAACTTTATTAATAAATAAAGTTAAAATGAGAGCTTCGTTACTGAATGAAATCTTCCTCGTAAACAATTATATTGTTCAGTTTTAAATCTTACGAATAACCTAAGATAAGTTAAACCATTGGGAAGTTTAGTGCGAGATAAAATAAGATAATCCGTTGGGAAGATTAGTGCGATAGGCGTGCACATTAGAAGAGAGGTGAGAATTTCTCAAAAGAGTGCCGCACTAATATGTTGTTGCATTGGCCTGTTAACATTTTAAATACTTGCTAAACAAATTTTAAATCATATACACTATTGGGCTCTGACCCGTTTCTATTTTCCTTTCTCTCTTGTATATATATGTATATATTACAGGTGCCCAGCCACAGGGGCGTCTTGCATAGGATCCTTTGGACGGAACGTGCTGCAGCTTAGGTGGGAGTTGCAGGCCGCTTTCTTAGACGACTTCATTTATTTGATTCCACTCCTAGCACATTTATTCAGTTGGGCATGTGTCGCCCATTTCCATTATCCAGTTGTTTTATTGGACATTGTGATTCATTTATTTCTAGTATTGTCACTTTGGGATTTATTACTGTCTGGATGTTTTACTTTAAGATTTAAATGTTGGGATTTAGTTGTTGAATGTTTAAATTATTTGGATTATATGTTCCAGGATGATTGTGGTGTGATTCTTAGATTGAATTATGTAAAGTTTTAAATCATTGGTTATAAATAAAATTTGGCAAGTAATGTCTAAAATGGTTTTGACACTTAGCTTAATTAATTAGGGTGTTTAAATTGGAAAAGTTATATTTACGACAGTGATGCTAAGAATGAACCAACTGTTCACCTTGATTTTAATTTAATAAAGGAGTGATCGTCCGTTATTTAATTAGGCGGGGTGTCACAGGTGGTATGAGAGCATCAGGTTCTAGTGTCCTTTAGGATCTGTATGGCTTATCTCATTTCCAGCTTAGCGTCTTTGAATTAGAGCCCTATTTTAGGATTGTTGTATTCTTGCTTTTACGTTTACGTCTTCAGCTATTTGAGATTTGATAATAACTGTAGACTGATAAATTTCTTCAAGTTTCAGATGCCTTCGAGACGTGCACCAAAGGATAGGCGTGCCCAAGCCGAGCAGCCAGCAGCTCCGACACAGGGTAAGATGAATGCTAATGAGGTACCCGCTATTGTTGCTCAGGCGGTGAATGCCGCGTTAGCAGTAGTACAGCAGGCTCCACCCCAGATTCAGGCAGTGGCGCCAGTACCTGCACAGCTTCCATTTGCATGGGAGCAGGTTAGGGATGCCTTTCAGAAGGCACATCCCCCTGAGTTCTCGGGTAGTTTAGATATCATCATCGTCAGCCAATGGAAGAAAGATATCCAGCGGCATCTTCGTATGTACGAGTGCGCAAACGTGCAGAAAAAGTTGTTGGTTTCCTTTAAGCTAGTGGGGGCCGCTTTGCAGTGGTGGGAGTCCACTACTACCTTGGAGGAGAGGGATACTATCCCGATTCCGGTATTCTGGGAGCGGTTTGATCGCAAGTACTTTCCACCTGCCGTGCAGACTGAGATGAGGCGGAAATTACTGAACTTGAAGCAGGAGAATATTGTATGTCTTAGGATTTTGTTTCATAATTCGATTTTTTATGTATGTACCGGCATAGCTAGAGGGGAGATTTGCAAGGGAAAATTTTCTATCATTGCCCCTAGTATCTAGGACTTGCCGTAGGTTCTAGATTACATTAGTTATGGCATATCCCGTTACATCAGTTACGGCTTAGCACGTCTCCACGACCATCCACAACGTCAAAGATCCGAATATATGACAACATGCATCTCCCATGTTCACCATTATGTCTTCATCATGCTCCACATTCATCTTCAATATAACTCCATGTCTTCACGTAATAATGGTATATTTTATGTCTTGGAGTTCATAGTTTTTCACAATTTTATTGGGAGTTATTTTAAATTTATTTCGATTTAAAATGAGGCTGGTTTTTTTGTTTAAAGATATTTTTCTCCTACGGTCGTTCTAACGAGATGAATATCTCGTTCGAACGAGCCTCTTATCTCATTCGAACTCTCACCTGAAGCCCCTGTATCAATCAAGCTTCGAGAGAATGTTTTTATTTTGCGTCGTTAAATCTCGTTTGAAGCTCGTTCTAATGAAAATCTTTTCTCATTCGAACGAGACTCAAAATTCATTCGAACGACCGAACGCCGCCTCAATTTTTGTTTTCGCCTATAAATACTTGTGTTTCGTAGGGTTTTTGCAAGACTTTTAAAATTTCGTTTTCTGCAGAACTACTGCACAAAGTCTCAATTTTAAAAAGGATAAAAACCTTTTGATTCACACAAAATCTCCAAAATACTTTTTTGAATCTCTTTGTAACCCTCAAACACTTCATACCAAAGTTACGCTTCTGAAAAAGGAGTCTTCACTTCTGACCTTGTGCCTCTCGAGGGAGTCATTACTGAGGAAGAGGAAGAGGAAGAGGAAGGGCACCTGTAGGGATTCATCTGAAAACGTTGTCGTTCACTTGTTATTTGTAAGTTATGATTTACAAATCGTATAAGTGAAATAAGAATAGGTTTTTTCCTGAAGGGGATTTTTTCTGTAATCCTGTTTTACTCGATTTGAATGCATACTTGAATGATTTACTTCATTCAGTCACTTAGTTGCATGTTCTAGGGTTTAAAGGATTTAAAACTAGTATGGATTCACATCTAATTAAATAAGTTATGACCATTGGACTATAGCGCACTCTCATATTTCATGCATGCTGAGTAAACGAGATTAATTATATGTTATCTTATCGTGGGTTCATGTTTGGTGAATAAGGATGCAAGAATATCCAATTTTTTGTTTGTCTCTATGGATTATCTCCTCCCCCCCCTCCCCCCCCCCCCCAAAAAAAAAATAGCACTCCCATAAGTAAAGTCATATAGTGAGTTTGAATCGTAATGGGACATCATCTAATGACGAAAGAGATTATATTTCTTATATTATAATTGCATATGTTATATTTCAATTATAATTATCTTAATTTAATCAATGTGTTCATAAATATATATATGCTAATTAATTTTTTTAATTAGTGGACCTAATGATTTATGTACAAAATGGATTAATTATTTGACCGACTTTCATCATGATTTTTTTAGGAAATAAATAATATTTATTATTTTCTAAATTAAATTGATTCATGAGATTTATTTATCTTGAGAATTTAATTTGATCTCTTGATATTAATTTAAATATTTTTATTTAAAAAAATTAAAATACAAAAATGAGGTTAATATATTTCATACAACAAATTGGACATTTCTCATTAACTTAATTTGAAAACTTATAATTGCATATTTTCTTAAAAGACACTCAAAGATTCGAAATATTAAGTGGGGGAGGGATTTTAAAATAAACCCAAGGGTCTTACTTGGTAGTTTGAATGATGATGTGATTAATTACTCGTGTTATCTTGACTATCTTCCCCAACATAGGAAATTAATCACGGAAGTTTTAAAATTCTTAAGTGATAATTCTTGAAAATTAAATGCAAGTATGTTCGATCCACCCAACAGGGAAGCTTTATATGAATGGATTTAATTTCCCACAATAAATTGATGGTATACACTTAAACGTAATTAATTATATCCTTCCAAATGAAGTCACTGCTATAAAATGCAAGACCAAAAAACGTCGATTATTTAATCATCTTGTACAAACCTTTCTTAGACAATATAGAAAACACAATTAAAAGATGTAAAGCCCACCTAATTCATTGTGAATGATTTAAGAACCCAATGAGATTTTTAATTTAAAAGGCGAATTAGATGCCCGATCGAATTAGTTCTTATGAGTGGTGTAGACACCACATTCTAAGACCCCCTTAAGTCTCTCCTTAGGTCTCGAGAACCTTCCCCTTTCACTGCAAACCCTAGGTCGCACTTCGAGTACCGATCTAGAGGTCATCGGGAGCCCCCGAGCCCCGTTTGACCTCGGTCAATTCTATCGTCAGAGCAAAAGATCTTTGAATCATCGAAGGTCTCCAAATACCATTTCCAACGGTCCACCCCGTGCACGAATCGGCATAACGATTTAGACGAACGGACCATTTTATTGGAAAAAAACGATTTGGAGGCCATCGGGCTCTCCCGGGCCCCAATTTGACCCCCATCGACTTCATCGTCAGAGGGAAAGCCCTTTAAATCCTCGAAGCGCATTGAAACCCCTTTTCAACGGTTTGCCCCATGCACGAAATAGCATAATTATTCGGACGAACGATCAGTGTTCCCCCAAAAATTGATCCGGAGGCCACCCTAAGTCAACTCTTCATTTCGAACGAGACTGAATGAATCTTCGAAGGGAACAGGATACCCTTTCTAGCGATTTCCCCGTGCGCGATTCTGACTCACGGTACGGACGAACGATCCGTGTTACTCCGACAGGTCACCAGATGCTTTCGGGACCCGATTGACCAAAGTCGGCATTCTGAGCCGAGAAAAACTCTTTGGAATGTCGAAGTATATCTCCCAACCTTTCTAACGATACACCCCGTGTGCGATTCTAACTTACCATACGGACGAACGATCCATTTACGTTTGGAAATCTCTCGTCCAAAAGATTGATGTGCACTTTCGGGCCACGTTTGACCTAAAGTCATCTCCCGGACCAGGGAACGGTCTAAAGGAATTCTGAAAGTATCTGCAAGACCTTTCCAACGATATATCTCGTGCGTGATTCGAATTAATGGACTGCGTTCTACGACCATTTTTCCAGGAGAATCTGCACAAGGCTGCCAATTGGAAGGTCACTGAACCTGCCTATCGGCACAGTACCAGGGGGAACCTACCGATAGGCACCCCTGGGGGTAGGCCGATCGTCACCCCCCTTGGCCCTATAAATATATGCCTTGACAATAAACACAACTGAACACACATACATAAGCATCAGTCATCTTAACAACATCCACTCGAAATCAGTCATGTTCTCCCCATGTGAAGTTTCATTTGAGTTTAATTCCGATCCATTTCATACCCAATTTAGCAAAAACCACATTCTCTGTCCTACAATCTTCATCCTACATTCAAGGGAGTTCATCCAAAATCAATGTTCAAGCTTCAAAGAAGGTCCAATTACTTTCCTCCCTCTTTACATTTCTTTTTTTTTCATAAATCTCTCTAAATTTGTAATTTAGTTCTTACTTTAGTTCATACACCATAATATCCACACTTTTATTAGTATATTGAACATACTTTATTTTCTATAAAAAAACAAAACAACAAAAGAGGGTATACTCATAAATTTCGAACGGTATCATCCATCGCACGTTTTCAAAACTAAAAAAAACAATTTCTACACATACATACATAATAAAATCCCATCCGGATTTACTGGATAAACCCCACCCCCGTATTATTTTCAAACTACGTGGACTTTGATGCCATTATAGGCTATGTACGCGTTTCGGATTAAAACCCAAAATTCGAGTCCAAACATTTTATTTCTCCAACTTTTTCTCATTTTTCCAAATTATCTCATTCTTCTCAAATTGTACATTTTCTCACTTTACCTAGTTCTTGCATTATTCTTGATATATGGAAATTATGTTTATTAACGTAACATTCGACACGTATTATCATTCCATTATAATGATTAATATGGTGCTGAATGTCCAAGTCATATTTTTATATTATGTTTGGGGTACATTCATGTGGATGGTTTCATTCTAACTTTCCCATTGTATGAATTGAACGATTCCGATTCCATTATATATACACGCACAAACATTTCATGAAGAAATAAAGGAAAACAATAACACTAGCCCATGAGAGATCGAAAGGGCGGGGTGAGTGCCTAACACCTTCCCATTCCGTAACTTAGCCCCCGGACCTTCGATCTATTGGTTTCGTATATATCAGTTTGTCCTTGATGCCACCCTTGAGGTGGCAACATGTTCTTTTGCCTGTTTAGTGCAAAATAGGATGGAGACTCCATCTATCTACATTTAAACCGACAACGACCAAAGAATCCTTTTCACGGGGGTTGTGAGACCGCGGTAGCAGCTTCCCCCTCCTTCCTTCGAGGGACTCTCCCCCCATTTTCCTCCCTTTTTTCCCCATAGAGAGGGAGGTGGAGCGACGGGAACGTCGCCCAGCCTGACCGGGATGGCCACAGTGGTGACTCCGCTGGGGACTTTCTTCATAAGAGGTCTAGAGTCTGCTTCCATGGGTGTTTTGTTTTCTTGTGTGCATATGCACCTATCTGTATGTATCCCTTTCCCTTATCTATTATTTCCTACACATGTCTATATATCATGCTTATGTCACTGTCCACTCACACACTTGTAGAATCTCTCCATGTACACTTCACACCACGTGCACCTAGGATCACTTATATCCACATGTTGCACACACCACTTAGAAATCCATTTTTAGGTGTCACTAGCACACATCTTCACATGCTACACTTATATATATATATATGTTCACCTACACTTATCACACACCACTCATGGTTAATCCATGCTTAGTTAATTACACGTCACTCACTCTCACATATTCCTTCTTAGTATAGATTTACTTTTTGCCTTACTCCCTGCTTAGCATAATACTTAATAAAGATACTCCAAGATACTAATCAGATAATCATGCATTTTTGCACACTACATCACCAAAGAGCATTGTTATTGACCAAATTTTGACCCGTAACTGGGAGCTCACTTCGTGATGGGCGCTGGTCCGGAAAGTCGCAGTTAGCCTAAGCGATATGACTCTCTCCTTCCATTATCCAAGTACCTTCGATGTATATCGAATGGTTCCCCCCGCATTGTACCGCTTAACCGAAGTCATGAGAGGAGGTATATCGCAGGAAACTCGTTCACGTACGTCGAGTATATCGAATTCGCTCTCACACGTACTGTCCCTACAAGGTATATAGTGAGGCAATTCATGCATACTCGGGTATATCAAATGGCTTGTCCACACGTACCGATTGCTCTCAAAATCAAGATGTATATCGTGAAAGTCACGCCAAAAGGGGTAACACCTTCCAATTAACCCAACAACTGCATAGCCGCATATAGATGTCAAACCTAGGACTCTCATGTTTAGATTGTCGGTTTTTTCCTGAAACTCTGCCGAAATGACGGGTCGGCATGCCACCCATTTTCGCGCGATTTCTCTTTTTTTCAAATGAGACCCTGCCCATGAGCCTGGTAATAAGTCCAACCATAGGTTTTTAGCATGCTTCTCGAACCCAATTTTTTCAGGATCGGGTCTCGTTCAGCATTTCTTTTTTGCATTTAGGTAAACCTAATTTAAGTGAGAACCTAATAAACATAATAATAATCATGCTGAGATCCGTCTCTCAACTTTTCCCCCTCTTTTTTTCCAAAAAACGTCAAAAAAAAATCTCTCTTCCCTTTTATTGAAAATACCAAAAACATTTTCGTCCTCATTTTCAAAAAAAAAATGCCAAAAACATTTTCCTCCTTTTCTAAAAATAACGAATTCCCTTTCTCTTCTCCAGAAATAAAACCCATTTTTTTCTCTCCTTAAGTCGATCACATACCCTTGGCCTGGCTCCCTATTGGCTTCGGTCTTCAGTCGAATCGCCCCGAAGCTCTGTCAGTCCTATCACTTCTTTCGAGTCTGATATTCACCCACTTGACTGGTATTTGATCTGTATTCTCCATGGGAAGTGGATGGATTCTGGACTCGGAAGAAGTAGTAGAGGAACCGATGAAATTTTGGGGTGATTTGACTGAAGACTGAAGCCAATAGGGAGCCAGGTCAAGGGCTTGCGATTGACCTGAGAAGGCGTAGAATGGGATTTATTTTTGAGAAAAAGGGAAGAAACTATTTTTGGATTTTTGATAAAGAAGGGAAAAATGTTTTTGGATTTTTGATAAAGAAGGGAGAAATATTTTTGGAGACGAAACTCAGCATGATTATTATGATTATTATGTTCACACTTGTATTTAATTCTCCTAAATGCAATGCCGAACGGGACTCGAGCCTGGAAAAATGGGGTTTTTAATATATGCAAAGATACGACTGGACTTGTAACCAGGCTCATAGACAGGGTCTCATTTTAAAAATGCACGAAAATTTAGGTGGCAGGCCGACCCAGAATTTCGATAGAGTTTCGGGTTGAAATCGATAATTTAAAGTGCGTGTCCTAGGTTTGACACCTATATGCGGGTATGCAGTTGGTTGGGTGAATCGGAATGGGTTCTCCCATTTGGCGTGACTTCCACGATATACGTCCTGCTCTTACGGGCAATCAGAACGTGTGGACAATCCATTTGATATACCTGAGTGTACGTGAATTGCCTCATTATATACCTTGTGGGGACGGTACGTGTGAGACCAAATTTAATATACTCGGCATATGTGAACGAATTCCCTGCGATATACCTCCCGTTATGACTTCGATCAAGCCGTACGATGCGGGGGAACCGTTCGATATACGTCGAAGGTACTTGGCCAATGAAAGGTGAGAGTCATATTGCTTAGACTAACTGCGACCTACCGGACCAGCGCGCATCACGAAGTGACCCTCCAATTACTGGGTAAATTTTGGTCAATAATAATGCTCTTTGGTGATGTCGTGTGAATCATGCATGATTCTCTTATTAGTATCTTATGATGAGAAGGCTTTTCTTGATTATGCCAAACAGGGAGCAAAGTACAAGTACCAAAGGTATACCAAGTATGGATGGGTGATACGTGAAACATATGGATATATGTGATCCTAGGTGCACGTGGGGTGAAGTGTACATGGAGAATTTTCTACAAGTGTGTGAATAGAATCATAAGCATGGGATACACATGAAAAAGGGGAACATGCAAATATAGGGGGAATATAAACAAATATAACATGCATGTAAATAGAGTCAAGCCCTCAAAACATACATATCCCCAGCGGAGTCTCCACTGTGGCCATTCCCTATCCTTGCCTGCAGGCAGGCGCGTGAAGGAAGGATCCTCGGGTCCCGCGCAGCCCTCTCGGGAGAGCTTCGGCCGGCATCGTTTGAGATGAGGTGTAAAAATGTAGAGAGATTTAGAGTCGCCAGTCTATTTTACTCAAAACAGCCAGGAGAAAAAAAGGGGAAGCCACCCCGAAGGATGGCATCCAAAGACATACTGGTGCATACGAAACCAAAATGATTCGAGAAGGGTTCGGAGGCTAAGTTACAAAATGGGAAGGTGTTAGGCACCCATTCCGCCCTTTTAGTCTCTCATAGATGTTTGCTATTTTCCTTTTTTATTTCCCTCTTATATGTGTGCATGTGTATATATATATAGTGGAGATAGGAATCCTCGACTTGTATCATGGGAGAGATAAAGCGAGTCATCCGTAGGAAGGTATAAAAAACAATATTAGAAAATAAGATTTACGCGATTACTCTTTCGTTGATCGTTATAATGGAAAGATAACGCATATGGAGTAATACATGACTAAGAATAAGTATATAGAATATAAGAAAATTGGATTTAGAGAAGATAGAAAATGAGGGAGAAAGTGAGAATAGGACTCGAGTCTAGGGTTTTACCCCGAGACATCTACGCAGCCTATAAAGGCATCAAAGTCCACGTAGTTCGCATACAAAATGAGGGGTGGGGTTTGTCCCATAAATCCAAATGGGGGATCTCTTATTTGTGAGTGTGTGTGTGTAGAAAAAGTGTTTCAGTTGTGAGAAGAGTGTGAGAAAAATATGAGAATCCCTATTTAGAATTTATGAGCAAACCCTCTTTTTCTCATTTTTCGAGTTTTATTTATATGAAAATAAGAGATGTGCAATATTACTAAATAAAAAGTATATAAGGATATGTGAGATGAGATAATAAAAGTGCTAAATAATAAAACAAGTTATTGCGAATTTAAAAGAATTTGAAGAGAAAGTTGAGAAAGTTGGACCTTCTTGAAGATATTGAGCTTGATCTTGAATGTTAGAGAGCACCCCTTGCACTTGGATGATGATGGAGGGTGGATAATTCACCAACTTTGATGAAAAGGGTGATGAAAAGTGGAAGTTAGAAAGAGATTTGGATGTTGAAATCGCGTTGTCTTCGAGAGAGGTTTTTGGGATTCGCTGAGAGCGATTTTTATCAGATCTGGGCTCCCTTTGCAAATGAGGTGAAGGCCTATTTTTATAGGACCAGGTCACTGCCGATCGGCATAGACCTGGTCCTGCCTATCGGAACCTGCCGATAGGCAGGGTCTGGAACTTGCCATTTGGCAGTGTGTTTCAGGCCTTTTCGGAAAATTGGCTACCGAGGGCAAACCGTTGGTCAGAATCGTGCATGGGGTGGACCGTTGGAAAGTTAATTCATAGACCTTTGAAAGTCCTTTGGACCGCTCCCGGTTTTGGGAGTTGACTTTGGGTCAAATAGGGCTCAGAAGCGTTTGTCGGTCCATTAGACGGGGAATCGTTCGGACGTAAACGGATTGATCGTCCGCATGGTAAGTCCGAATCGCGTACAGGGTATACCGTTGGATAGGTAAGGAGATGTACTTCGACATTCCAAAGAGTTTGACCCAGTTTGGGGAGTTGACTTTGGTTAACCGGGCCTTGGAAGCATTCGGTGACCTCTTGGAGTAAAACGGATCGTTCGTCCGCATGGTAAGTCAGAATCGCGCACGAAACAGATCGTTGGAAAGGGATTTCAGTGCCCTTCAAAGATTCATTCAGCCTTGGTCGAGCTAAAGAGTTTGACTTTTTGGTCAAACGGAGCCTGGGGGTGCCCGATGGCTTCTAGGTCAGTACTCAGGGTATGACCCGGGTTTGTAGTGATGAAGGGAGGTACTAGTGACCTAAGGAGAGTTAGGGGGTAACAGAATGGGGTGTCTGCATAAACAAGGGCAAAATGCCCAACAAAGGAGAAAAAAGAAAGAAAATATTTTTGAATTTTTCAAATTTTTAACAAAAACATGCTTTTTAACTAAATTATGGTCAAATTCAAGGACTAAACATGAAATGGATAGAATATCCCACACCCCCTAACTTAAATGTTGCATTGTCCCCAATGCGTCCATTAAAGAACACAACACAAAGATAGGAAAAGAATGATATTACCCAAATTTGGAGTGATCTCCATAAGTACAAGTCCAAATGAATCTACAAAACAAGTTAGTACAATGCATAGGAAGAATATATACCGATGTATTAAATTAAAAGAATCTATGTCACAAGTCACAACAATATAGAGGGGCTAAAGTACAAATACTAGATAAATTGATGGTGGACTTTTTGATTTTATAAAATGGAAGGTCACACACATCAATATCCAATAAACAACCACAAACTACATTTTCATTTCTCATTCCATAAGTTCCATACAAAGCAACTTAATACATTACAACTATTAAAAAGAAAGAAATAAAAATTAAAATTAAAAAAATACAACATAATATATGTCCCAGAAATGCCAAAATGGCCCAATACAACAGTAGCCTAGTGACCGGAACCACTAGGATTAGAAGGATCTTGAAAATGAGGAGGTATCTTTATGTACGGATCATGCCTCTGCAAATAAAGATCTCTGATCATTGCCTGCATCATCCGGTACTCATGCCTCTGTTGCGCTCTGGCCTGCCTCTGGTCGGCCCACTCCTGTCGGCACTCATCTCGATCCTGTTGCAGATCGTCCTGATGCTGTCTCAGCTCTAACTGTTGCTGGTCCAGGCGGGACTCCCATGTTGCCCACCTGAGTTGGGTCTCCTCCCAGCGCTGGTCCTGCACGGCCTAAAATGCCTGAAAGCGAGCATCATAATCTGTGTGTGGCACGTGAGAACCCTCACCCTGATCCATACCTCTAATCTCGGCCTCCTCCGCTGCCATGTCAACCGCCTCTATCCTGTCAGTCGCATCTGCCCTCTATCTTTTGTCCCCCGTCTCCCCCCAAGCATGAGTCAACATCTTTGAGATATTGTCCTTTATGAGAAGCCCTAGTGGCTCATGCTTGCGATCAGCATTGTACTCTGGGCAACCGTGAGAAGTGAAGATCCTCGTGATGAGGGCAGGAAAAGGAAGTGAAAATCTCCAGGAAATCTCCTTTGTTGTCGCGAGCATCGTCTACAAAAATATTTTGGGCAAACTGATATCGCCCAAATCATGAAGCATAGTGTAGATCAATGCTATGTGCTTGTGACGAACCTCTGATCGGTTGTTCGTCATCATGAATGAGTGGACGTTGATGTAGTGGAGTAGTCTCGGTAAGTCTTCCATTACCACCGAACGGAAATCACCCTTCTTCCAAACCTCGCCCGACGCAAGGGCCTCTATCAACGTCGCATGCCCGAAAAGATCGCTATCCAACAAACTGACAGGATCCGCGGGGTCTGGCACATTCATAAAAGATACTAAATCAGAATGGCAGAGAGGTATCCGCATCCCACGGACCATGGCGTCATATGTAGTAGGCCCCTGCCCCCTCACCTATGCCAATGTCACATAAAACATAAGAACAAGCTCTTCATTGATGCGCCCATTGGTAGCGAGAAAGGGCTCCCATCCCTGTCGACGCAACAAAGCCCGCGCCTCCTGTGGTATGTGATCAAGGTTCCAGGCAAAATGATAACCCAGCGGTCGCTCGGATGTCTGAAAGTAGGCCTGATACCAATCTCGCTCCTGCTCACAGCGAAACTCCTCGACGCCCCCATTGGCCATGCACCTAGTGAATTTGTATTTTTCTATGCTTGCCATTTCAACCTACAAAACAGTAATCAAACAATACAAAAAAATTGTAAGCACAATTAATGGTTAGTTAGTGTACAAGTTGAAATGGTTGGTTCACGTGCGCAAAATCGAGGGGAAAAATTCAATATTGCGATAAAATGTGTCGACATGCGACAACGAGTGAAAATCACCCAAGTGTGCACCAAAAAATGGATTGAAAACTGGTTGTGACATTTCAGCGAACACTTGGCGTGCGCAATGTGTGGCGAGGGTGAAAAATACCATTTTGAACCAACCAAGGAGCCTCATTCATAAACACAACATCAAGGCAACAATATACATAAGTTCATGAATGGATATTAATCAAAAAGCACAAGTGAAGTCAATTGGAACAACACAAAATAGGGGAACAACCACAACCCCTCAAACATGTCCAAACATGAATTAAACATGGAAAACTTGACATAAATCAACCAAAATCTACAAATACACAATAAAGGAGGAAGAATTATACCTTGCAAGTGTAGAAAATTGGTTAAAATTGAAGTAAAATGTGGTGGGGGTAATTCTAGGGCACGAAAATGGGAGAAGAGAGATAATATAAATGAGGAGAAAGGGTAAAAAACAAGCAGTTCTTGGCTTTTTACTGGTCGATCGATCGACCGACCCTTGGGCTTCGATCGATCGATCAAGTAGTAAAAAGCCTACCGCCTCCAGTTTTTAAATGGGGGGGGGGGGGGGAATGCAATTAGGGGTATAAGGGGGGGCTAATATGAAAAAATAATATCTATAAGTATATATACGTATAAGTATATAAAAATAAAAAAATAAAAAATAAAAATAAAATAAAATAACATAGACTTAAGCTAAGTATGCACATACCTACACATATACTAACCAAAAGAAATGAAAAATTTGTACAACGATCGACACACATGCATGTTCACAATAAAATGAAAAATAAAATAAAATAAAATAAAAAAGAAAAACAAATGCAATTGCATGAGAATGAGAATGAGTGTGTGTAAAAGAAAGCAAAAATCTTTTTGGTGAGTGTTTTCATTTTTTCCTTAACAAAAGTATGCCGGGATGCACGATCTCCGCAAATTCAAGCTGCGTTGAGCCTACAAAAGAGTTAGAACCACGCATACAAAAAGAAATAAAAAGAGATTAACAAATTACACTGGGCTAAATTAAGATTAAATAAAAATGAAGAAGTTAGTATATACAACCTACACATAGGAATGATCATTAGCTATATAATAAAAGTTGAAATTTTTGAGGGTCCATCCAAAACACAATTTGACTTTGACGGATCAACGGTGGACCCTCCCGAACATGCATGCCTCCCGAAAAATAGGAATTCCGTTCGAACGACGGAAGGCAGTAAAAGTGAACCATCCCCAGTTGAAACTTTAGGAGGGAGGATAGGGGGTTTGGATAGGACAAACGACAAATACACATGTGGTCCAAGAAAAATTGAATTATCTCCCAAGTATTTTAAAGTTGGAATAGGAGGTGGCGCACATGAGGGCAAAGATGCTGTCTTGGAAAGCGGCTCCAGCGAGTACTCCTTGTCAGTGAAAAGGTTTGGAACTGTAAAGTTTTGAACCGATTCATCGGGTACTCGAATTGGTACGACATTATAGAATAGAGACGGGGATGAAATAAATTCAATCTCAGGCGATGAGTTATCATCGCTTGAAAATTGAATTTCGGAAGAAATAGGATCGTTTACAATGAAACTTTCTTCTTTGAAAATCAGAGAAGAAACGAGTTCATTGAAAATGGATACTAGACCCGTTTCATCCTCATTTTCAGTCTCTACTATACCATGGGTCAAGTTAAGGATGATTTGTTCCAAAGTAGGAGCGAAGTCCTCATTTGGTTCAAAACGGTCCTCGACTTCATAATAGTAAATCCAACTCGTGTTCCCAACAACGATTTTCTTCCCGATAATGGCTTTCAATCCTCTCACTTTCAAGCATGCGCAATCCCTCACTGAAAGTCATTGGGCAAGGAGCGGATTCTTGGAAATGAGAACTTCGAAAATTGTTCTCGGGACTACACTCAAAATCATTAACATAAGAATTTTGAAAATGATTACAATTTGTTCCGAAATTCTTATCATAAGGATCTTGCAACCCAGAATCAAAATGATCACGCCCAAAATTGATGTAATCCAAACTTTGACTTTCGTAATACTCACCCAATATCATTTTAGATGTTGCAACTTTTTGGGATTGCAAGTATTAACTAAACGTCATAGGTTTACCAGAATTTTGAGAGTTATCATTTGGATTCCCAGAAAAGTTAGAATAAGACATTCTTACCTCAACTATGGCTCGAGATGACAAATTCCCAAAGAAGATGTGCGGCGGGAGAATTCAAGCATTTTCGGGCGCTCAAATGTAGCAGTCCAGAAAAAAAGGTTAAAACAAAGAATACAAATACAAAAGAAAGAATACTACGAACTAATAAGATAATTACAATCTATAATAAAATAGTCCCCGGCAACGGCGCCATTTTGATTAGGGCATGAACATCGACGCACGTCAAGCGCCGATCGTTGTTTTAGTTTCACCGCCTCAATACAAACAAACCTAAGTTACGACTACACTCGACTGGTGAGTATAGCGGTAAGTCGGGTATCGAATCCACAGAGAATGTTTGATAGATTGTAACAGATTATTAATTCAGGAATAAAAGTGTAAAAAGGTTATGTGTGCTAGGAAATAAAAGAAAAGAAAAAGTTAAGTCTAAATAAAAGTAAAGTGAGGATCTGGATATCCTCCAACCGTACGGCTCGAAACAACAAATAATAAGAATTCGGCTCGAGAGCAATTTAATCGAGCATTATCAATTAATCATAAACATCACACAATAAGGAATTAAATCCAAAGTTACGAGATTAAACATTTAACCGAAAATGGTCACACGCGGATTAAACTCGGATTATCACTATAAACACTAACTTTGCATGACAAAGAAATTTAAACGCGTAATAATTCGACTTCAATACGTGCGGGTTCAATTAAAAGCAATTCTACACAAAACCTAATTTTTGGAGCTGGGGGCCCGTTAATGGCGGAACGACATCCCGGCCCTATTTATCTAAGGGCACATAATGAACTAAGCTAATTTATACTAATTAAACTAGGAAAGCAAGAAATAAAGAAATTAAACTAATTAAGAAAGCATGAAAATTATCCTACAAAGCAAGAAATAGGCAAGAACAACTTATATAAATGGTAAAGGAAGTGGAAGGTTCAACATACAAACTCCAAATGGTTGTCAACCCAAGAAGAATTGAAGCTAAGCTCTCAAAACCCAAAATCCTAAGCTAAAACTAATTAGAACTGAATATATCTAAGTATTACACAAAATTGGGTTATATAGTAAGTTGGAATAAAAGAAAAGAAGAAAGAAAAGAAAAGGAAAATATCTGCAGAAAACAAGGGATCGATCGATCGACTCCTTTGGCCGATCGATCGATGGTTGAAATCATGGAAAAATACTGAAGAATCGATCGATCGATCCTTTTGATCAATCGATTGATCAAACAGGGGTGAGAAAAGGCAGCCTACTGCATTCCCTTTTCTTCCTCTTCTCCTCTTCTTTTGGTTCATTATTTTTCCTTCCGCCAAAAGTTTCGTAACTTCTTCGTTAGGGATCCGAATCGCGCACCGTTTGGGGCCACACGAAGCTTGTCGGGAGGGATAAAACTTTCGTGCAGGTGTCGGGATAGGTGCCCAAACTGTGTATTGACTGAATTGCCCTTGAACATGCGATTGCGTACGGAACTTGAGCGGAGTGCGTCCGAACTCCATTCTTAGTACCTAATACCTACAAAATCCCAATTATACCTCATATAGCATGTTAATAATATAAACCGAGGTTTTCTAGTTAACAGACATAAATATAGAGATTAAGGCACCCGAGGGGGCTAAAATGCGTAGGTTCGACGAATGAAATATGCAATATTTGCGTATTATCACTAGCATATGACAAACATGGCAACAAAATCATCCATTAGATCTAGCATGGGGGGAATCACGTGCAACAAAATAAGAACCATGATGTTTTATTCCTAAAGCCACCAAATCCGACTTCCTAACCCAAGTAGGTGTATAATTACGCAAGGGGGTTTTGGGAACCGGGGGAACTTTATTCCTAAACTTCCTAGGAGCATTCCTAAGGTCATAGCAATAACTATTAATGATGATACCAAAATTGGTACCACCAAATCAATGCGATGAACAAGCTCAAACCAGTAAATTAATGGAGTATAGAAACAATATGAAATATACAAAGAGATGAGGGGAAGAGGAGATCACACAGGAATATAAGTGGTTCAGCCTGTCTAGGCCTACGTCCACTGTGTGAGTGTGTGAAATCCACTAAAAAAAGGCTCTAATGTCCATGATTACATGCACTCAAGCTCTTTATCTCTCCATGCAATGATTTTAGAAGAGTTTCAGTAGGGTTTATAATTATCAATCCTTTTACAGGGTGTAGAAGACAAATATATATAGTGTTGGGATGGTGTAATGCACCCCCCATGCACGTGTGGAATGATCTAGCTAATTTGGTGTAGCCACATGTCACTAGAACATGTAGAGAGTGATGATACAATATTCCTCCACGTGGACAAGTGATTTGGTGATAATGGTTTTATCCACGTAGGACATTACATGATGGAGCTTTGAACTGATCGGACTGTAAATGATCGGCTGCAGGTGCCTCAGCCTGGCCGAGTAGGAGGTATCAGTATTACCCTATTAGACGTTCCTAATAGAAGTGTAGTCTCGGCTGAGATGGTTAGGACGAGATGAACCAAGGTGGTCATAGAGGTCTCAGATGAACACCAGAAGAGACACATATTTTTCCCCAGTGGTATAGGATGAAGTCTCGGCCCTGGATAAGCCGATATAAAGTGCTGACAAGCTGACCCCTTACTGGATAATGCTAAGTTGTTATCTCGTATGAACATCCTGTAGGCTCGACTGAGGCTTGAATTTGGGACTCGGTTGAGGATGTCCCGAGGTTAAACTTGGCCATATAATCTAAGGTGACCTATCCAACCACAAAACATGCAAGTGTAACGATGGTAAGGAAAATGACCTACACGTGGACCTTTTATAACGTTCCTAGTCAGTTCTTTCACACGATTGTCATTATCTTTTGGAATGGGAATAATACGATCATTAAAGACTATACCACACATATCACTCTTGATTTGGACGGTGTCGAACATCTTATCCAACTTTTCACTTTTAGCCTCCAAATCAATATTCACCTTACTTGAGTTTTTCAAACTTTCTTCAAACTCACTTATCCCAAACTCAAGCAAACACCTAGATTCTTAACATTCTAGCATCTCTTTTTTCATCACCTCCATCAAACCACGACATAGTTTAATTTCTCCTTAAAAGTCTTTTCTCGTGCCCTAAGATCCTCAATCAATTTATCATTAGTTTCTATGGCACACTCTTTCATTTTTTCTTACAACTTCAAGTTGGCCTTTTTAACTTTCACCATTTCCTTACACAATTCATTAAAGGCAAGTTGCCACTTCTTCACATCAACCTCCTCTTCCTCACTCTCTTCACCCATACTCACTTAGGAAAAACTCTCAACGACCTCGAAAGTTTCATTCACATGAGAATCTTCATATGAAGATTTATCGCCGTTGCTCACATGACATGCCATAAACACAACAAAGTTACGCTCAATGAGGGAATCCTCTTCCGGGTCACTATCACTTAAGGTGTCATTATACCCAATCGATTTCTTTCCCTCTTTCTTAAGTCTAGTGGGACACTCCTTAACTTTGTGACCGTAACCCTCACACCCAAAACACCTCTCCAACTCATCCCTCTTTTCATTATCACTTTTTTTCTTTGGGATTTTTTCGGGCTTGTTGTTCTTGGATTTCTTAAAATTCTTAACATCTTTCGATTGCTTATGAAACTTAAGAAACTTTTTGAACTTCTTTGCCAACAAATCCATGTTCTCAAAGTCGGTGTCAGAATCATTATCTGAAATAATTGTCTCCTCGGTCCGGGTTTTAAAAGTAATACCCTTTTTTTCTTTGGCACTTGCTTGGAGGTAAACATGTCAATCTCATAAGTTTGTAAGTCACCTATAAGATCTTATAGTTTCATTGATTCAAGCATACCTAAGGTGTTCAAAACGGTCACTTTGGGATCAAATCTACTAGCCAACGACCTTAAGAGTTTTTCTATGACTCGGTTGTTGGGTATTTTCTCTCCCAAGATAAACGAAGAGTTAATAATCTTGGACAATTTAGCATAAAACTCATCAAAAGTCTCACTCTCTAACATTTTAATCGTCTCAAATTGTGTAGTGAGGTTTTGAAGTTTAGACGCCTTAACCGTGCTAGTGCCCTCGTGTGTAAGTGCAAGAACATCCCAAGCCTCTTTTGAGGTTTCACAAGTCATGATTCTATTATATTCTTCCGGTGTGACATATGAGGCAATAAGATGAAAACCTTTAGAGTTATAAAGAGAAAGTTTATGTTCGGCTTCGGTCCACGTCTCAATGGGTTTCAGACTAGTGACATCACCATCTCTCGTGACCGGTAGTGACCATCCCTTTTCTACCGCTAACCAAACTCTTCATCAATTTCTTTTAAAGCACTTTTCATACGCATCTTCCAATAAGTGTAGTTAGTGCCATAAAAAATAAGAGTTTTCAAATTATCAAGATTTCCAAAATTCATTCTTAAAAACACAAGGGAGCACAACATAATAAAAATATGTTTCTAGCTGTGATACCAATTTGTAAACGTGAGCAATCAAATTGTATCAGTTAGAAAATAAAAATCAGGACCACACAATAAATTATCATAACCCACTCTGATACCAATTTGTAGGACCCAAAGTGGTGTGCTTTTAATGGATGACAAAGTAATTTTCTTTTTCAAAAAACCCTTTTAAATTTTAACACGCACCAATATTGTGGGAACCAATTTTACTTAATTTGTTTTATCTTCTTTAATCCTAAACATGCATCTAGGTGATTAGGCAAGTAAAATAAACAAGTTCACAAACCATAATGCCGGATGTACGAGTAAAATCACAAAGGGTAAAAAGACTCGGATGACCCAAGCCAAAAACTATAGAGATTGGGTAGCTCATGAACATGCCAAATTACTTGAAAGTGGTTCCTTTAGTTCAATTGGTTATTTTACCATATTATGATAATAGTGAATTACTTTCAAGTCTTAGAGAACCCAGAATCCATTTAAGAGATTATCACATTAAACATCGTGTGACTTTCTTTTGGGGATTTAATAAGAAAGATGATAAGATTGTAACCAAGATTGCATCGGATAAAATCTTTATATATCTAATACTATTGGCTGTTATGGGGATGAATTTTGAATAAATGGGAAATTATTGAGGTTTTATTCTTAATACCATGGTTGCATGTACAATCTTAGTTGTTTATCTTCACCATCACAGCCTATCTGATGGTTCATTAACTTTTCTTATGGTTCAAGGAAGATTGGACTAGTACATCGAGAATGTATTCAACAGGACCAAGGGTGAGATTAGAGTCTACTTTCTAGAAAGATTAGACTTACAACATGATGCTTCAATTATTAATATCAAGGCATATGAGGATCAAAGTAGTCACATAGTTATTTCTTCGACTTACTACGGGTCAACTTCAATCTATTGGGTCAATAATTTCCATAGATAGTGAAATCATTATGTGAGTATGTCTGAGATCGTGTTTCAAAGGAATATGTATCCAAGAGATATTTATGGATTTTTATAACCCCTTGATAAAATTGTAAGTTTTTATTTTACTAGTAAGCTTATGAGTGGATTCTTTTATAATCAGTAGAGTATAAATAAGTTAAGTTTGAGATCGAGGGGTAAATAAGATGCTTGAGAAAATCAATTTGAAGAAATTTTATTTTCACTATGCAAGTATTGTATAATGAATGACGGGAACCATATTATGTACAATCTAACTTTACGAATAAGGTCTCCAAATTCGAGTAAATGCAATTTTAATTATTTAGTGGAATTAGTTACAATTAAACCAAAAATAAATAAATTTAGGGGTATAATTTGGGTTTTCTGTAACAACCTAGACTTTTGGGCGGCTAGTTTATATTATTTTGCCTGATGGGCTAATTTTATAAATTAGGGAAAGTTGGAGTAAATATTATTTTCCAAGATATTAAGGGATAATTTTTACTATGTTTTACCTATTTACCGTTATGAGAAGGTAAATAGCATTATATTGTGTTTTATGGCGTCGTTATATGTAAAACGACGGTTATGACCTATATTTAAAGTTGGGTAAAATTAATAAAGTAAAATGAAATTGGAACATAAAAAAAATATAGTTCACGTTATTCCGAATGCCAAAATAGGGGGTGCGGTTATTTTTAGAATAGTCGAGATAGTCGAAATAAGTGCCCAGTTGTATTTTTGAGATTCGGGCATTTTTAAGGGGTTATGACTCAATTAAGTGGTTTCGAGTCATTTTAGTGGTGTATTAACAATTGAAAGAAGGGGATTATGTTTTAAGACCCGTATAAGTTCTTCCACCCCTCTTATTTTTCTCATTTTCATGTTAGAAGCCAAGAGAGAGAGAGAGAGAGAGAGGAGTGAGTTGGGAGAAATGGAGAAAAGAGAGAGAAAATGGAAGATTTAAGCCGGAATCCGTTGCTACCGGAGGAGGATCAGAGACTACAATCCCGAGGCAAGTTTCTTACTTGCTAGATATTGATTTAATGTGATAAATTTCATGTATAGTTAGGTTTTTGGAGATTTAAACCCTAAATGGGTCTTTGTTGATTTTGGTGATTAAACCCTTAAATCTTAGTTTTTATTCGATTTAAGGAGAAATAATTGGTTACTTGATGTGTAGAGATGATTTTGTAGTAATATTTGTTGTTGTGGTTGGGTGAAATGATGGATAAAAGCTTGGAGGTTTCGTTAATGGCCGAAACAGCTTCTTGGAGAAGAAGCTGTCCGCCAGGATCGATCGATCGAGCCTGGAGGATCGATCGATCGAAGCCTTCGATCGATCGACGGCCAAGGGTCGATCGATCGACCCCTTCTGAAAAGGTGAGATTTTCCTAGTTTGTTTTAGCCATTTTCTTTTAGGTTCGAGGTTTAGGAACCTTCCTTTGGGAAGCCATGGGGAGTCCTAGAGGGTTGTCTTGGGTAGACTAATGTCCTAGGATAAAATAGGATAATTGGGCTTATCCTGAGGGATAGTTGTGTAGGTTAATGCCCGAATGATATAGGAGATTAATCGAAAGATAAATGGAAGATAAAATATTAATGTTGAGACTTTTGGGAGATACTCCTTGAGGGAGACTTATTTTAATGGTTTATGAACGTATATATGAACTTTTGGAGACTAGTTTAAGGATAATGGTGCTTCGGGTCTTAGGTCATTAATAAAAATATGACACTAAGAATAAGAATTGCATATTATAAAATATGGTACTAAATAAATAAGTACAAATGATTTTGAGAATGTAAAAGTGGATGTTTTCAAAATGCAAAAAGGTAAAGATTTTCATAAATGTTAATTTATGATTGCACACCTCCCTAAATCGCAATCATAAGGGAAGTTGCGCGAGCGTGGTTAAGTCACCTGGCTAATGAATACAGGGTGGATATAGTCCCTAGGACATATGGGCGTTTATTATACTACGCTGGTTAGGAGATTCTGGGTGTGGTCTTAACTTTCTCGCAGGCATATGGCCGCTTCCCGGCATTTGTTAGGTTCCCAGGTTGTCTTGTTTGATGGGCCCTAGAAGATGATAGCCATTTAGGGGCGCATCCAGTGGGGAAACCCGGAGGGGCGGTCTTAGATTTTGTTAAAGCATTTTATGATAATAAAATGGCTTTATTTACATTTCCTGGATGGAAGAAGGGAAATGGGTTAAATATACTGGCTTCGGATACATTTCCTGGATGGAAGAAGGGAGATGGAAGCACATGGTATGCAAAAGTATTTTTATGATAATAAAAATGACTTTTGATTACATTTCCCGGATAGAAGAAGGGAAGTGGGATTTTATAAAAAGGTAAAGCATTTTTATGATAATAAGACTTGCTTTAAAAATGTATTTTTTTTCCTGGATGGAAGAAAGGAAATAAAATTGGTAAAGAAATTGTTGAAATGAGATTAATTGGTAAACATTTGATAAAATGAATTACCATATATGTATTTCCTAAAGAAAATAGGAATTGTGCCTTTAGATGATGAATTAATTTATTTATATCCCCTTGAGTAGTTGTAGATGTGACCTCCCATGCATATGCATTCATACAAATATATATATATTTATTACGTGCTGAGGGTCTGATGGATCTCGATGATCAACCTTGCCTAAGTAGTAGTGTATCGGGGGGGGTTCCTTGTCTGGATTTCGCTTTGCGAGACACACGCACGAACAGGTCATAGTGTTAAGACTGGGGATAAGTTAGCCCTTAGTACTTGGGTTAACTAGAGCATCTCATGATATTGCGCTAAGATGTGCTTTTAGATTGAGAGGTGAGAATTTTATGTTAACTGCGAGCGAATTACGCACTTAACTGTCATGTATTTTAGTCACATGGTAATCATATCAAACCGGGCCCTGACCTGTCTATATTTGTTTGTCTTTGCATATACTCCTTATCGTACAGGTGCTCTGCCGCATGGACACCCGTATTTACATTTCCATTCCAGTTGTCATGGAGCTACGATATGTTGCGGATGTTGTAGGTTATTTATTTTAGACGACTCTATCTCTTGTACTCAGTTATGTTCAGTTTATTTATTCGGGAGTGTTGCCCAAACATTTCATTCATTTATTATATTGTAATAATTAAATTGTAATATTCGGTGTAACTATTTTTATTGGTCTGTTCACCAACAACTTATTCGGTGATTATTTATTACACTGTCATTCTTTACCTGTAATTTTTAATATCCACCGTTTTTGCAAATTGGATTGTCTAACTGTTTTTCTTTTACTTGCAAATTCTTTTTAAATTGACAGTCCTTTTTTTGAAATGATTGGTGGCTATCTCATACTATTATTTTAATCGACAGTGATGCTGTGAATGGACCATCTATGATTCCTGTGATTATTAGAGTATTGGGCCGGCCACCTATTATTTTAGTAGGCGGGTTGTCACAAATGGTATCAGAGCATCAGGTTCTAGAGTCCTTAGGAATCTGTGCGGACGTATTTCACTTTCAGCGTTACTTCTGATTTGATATAGAGCCCTAAGATTAAGATCGTTGATTTCTCTTGTGAGATTTCGTTCTTTTGCTATGTTACGAGAACCCCGAAAATCTTTTGCGCGTTCGTGTGAGACTCGTAAGTCATCAGATGTAGGACGTCAGGGAAGGCCATTTTGAAGGCATCACGAGACGGGATTACTAAGAGCTGTAGGCTGTGGTTGGGGATTAGGGCCGTTTTGGAGGTCTCTCCCTTCGTAGCATTATTTTATATTGCTACTGTGACTACTAAGTAAAGTAGAAATAGTTTTCTAAGTACCGCTGCCAGTAGTGAGAGTGGTACTAAGTTTGTGATTCCAAGCGATGTTGAATTAAAGTTGAGGGGTCCTTGACGAGGACCACATGTTGAAGTCTGGTCGGATAGAGGAAGTGTAACCTCGTTAGGTGGAAGTATAAGGCCCGAGAGTTTTAGCCTAGAGAGGTGTATAGAAGTACCCAGGTGCGAAGATTTAAGGAAAATCTTTCACCTATTGGAGTGAGATTGAAGTGGTGGATATGGTAGTTTCCTCATTTTGGGGAACGAGAGGTTTTGCCTATAGAGAAACCCGTTAGATATTTTCAACAGCGAGTTTCTCTGGGATATCTGGAATGATGAGAAAGTAGATTCTGAAATATTCCCGTGGGGTTCAGTCAGAGGCCGATAGTGAATAAAGGGTGTTATGGTTAAGGAAACTGTGCACCGAAATAAGGTTGGTACAAGGAAGAGAGATAGCCTTTTGATGGAAACGATAGGCTCACTAATAGGTGTTGCTAACACCTTTGGAGAAGTAGTGTGCATGAGACCCCATCAGTGGACATCCACCCGGGGAAGACTCATTGAACTAAGGCCGGGGAGGCCGGTAGAATGTTCGCCTTGCTGAAGAAGCTAGGGGAACTACACGTTTTGATCTTGTCGATTGAAGAAAACTAACGAGAATAGGGTGCCTAGTTGGGGCATAGATGGAAGTAGCTTGGTTCGACTAAGACTAGAATATTGTGTATAGGAACCATTGGTAGTGGCCAGGGTGATTGGCAAGGATGTTTGTGGGAATTCCACCTTAGTTAAGGGTGGTACATTCCTTATGGTAAGATGAAGTAGTATTTTATTTACCCTAGAATCGGGTGTGTATATTGAGTTTGTGTCACTATCGGTGTATTTATATGGCTTCCGTATAAGGGAAGTTCTATATTTTCCTCACTCGTTATAAATCGCGTGTTGGCAATTTATATATATATGTGTGTTATGTACTACTCGTATTATATGTATTATACGGGTGGGAATATCCATGGATTGGATGGTGCGATAGCAAGTGAATAAATCGCGAGGCTATCATATTTCTAGTTCTAGAGAAGGACTAGTTGTTCTATAATATCTCTCCTGGATACAGGTTGAGACTTTATAGAGGTGGTTTACGGTATGTACGTAGTTTTCATTTTTTGTTTTGTTTGTTTTCTTAGATTGCTTGATTTCTTGTATGCTTTGTTTGTTTATGTTGTTGCCTTATCTCCACGACCAACAAGTTAAGGGGATTGTGTTGGAAGGGTTCCTTGTTTGGATTTCGCTTTGCGAGACACTCCGCGCATGAATCTTAACGACGTTGGGAGTGGAGAGATGCTATATTAATTTTCATTTTTCTTTCTTTTTATGGTTGGGTGCTGGGTTGGAAGGTTTAGCCGAGAATCACGTAAATGAGTGATGAGAGGGCTGAGTTAAAGTGCGAGATATGAGCACTGTAATAGTCCTTCCCTCTGATCGATGTGGGGGAAAATTGAATAAGAAAGTTGAATTGAAATTATGGTTGTGCCTTAATGTGAAGGCCATTTAAAAAGATGTATGTATGTATTATGGGATAAAGCATTGGTGGCATTTTACGGAAAGTAAATGCCAGGTTAGTTAAAATTTTCAGTTAACTGAGTTGGTAGGACTTAGAAGTAGAAGTACATTAGTAGGGTTACTAATTAGAGCCTTAGCGATCCCGATCATGTGTCTTAGATCGTTACTTCTTGACGACCGACGATGCGAGGTAGTAGTGTAATGGGAGGGTTCCTTATTTGAATTTCGCTTCGGCGAGACGTCCCACGCATGAACCCGAGCGAATGTCGGAAGTTGAGAAAGGTCTTGGACACTAGGGATATAATTAGGATAATACCTATACGACTTAGATAGAATATATATCGACTTTAGGATTCTTAGGAAGCTAGGCCTTTAGGGCATGTGACGTTATTTTAGCAAGGTGGTAGGGAGTTGACCACAATAGGTTTGTGGGTTAACTCTAAGTAGGATTTGGTCCCTAAAACGAGAAGTATGGGATCTCGAGTGATTAGGAACATTAGGCCATAGATGGTGGGGCCTCTCTTAGATAGAGCCTTACGCCGGTAACCTAACTTTTGGAGGAATTGAAGGATGATTTGACTTTCACTCCTGCACTCGTGTTGTTAAGATCGAGAGTGGATTTAACGAATGAGTCTCTTCCAGGAACGGGAAGTATTAATACTGAAGTATGAACCCATTGTTTATGCATCTCACAAACTTAAATTCGGTGAGAAGTATTATCCCCCGCTGGATATAGAGTTCATAGCGGTAGTATTTGCCTTACAGAATGAAGGCACTACTTCCTGGGCAGGAATTTGGTCTTCCATGAGCAAGAAGTTGGAGTTCATGAAGGACTATCAATTGGATATTCCCTTTCGCTAAGGAAGTGCGGATGGGAGTAGTAGATGCGCCGAGTAGAAAACCGTCGGAGAGATTAGTGAAGTCATGGAATGCCAAGAGGAATGGGCTTAACCCAGGGGATGCGATAGTACGAGCATTCACATTAGTGATAGACCAATTCACCTACTAGTGTGAAGAGACTAATGGTGGAACGAGGAAGGATTGGAGTAGTAGCTTTTCTGGACCAAATTTCCGTACAATAGTTCGGATCGTTTCTTATAAATATAGTGTTGTGTGTGTGGCCTTGTGTAGTCGGATGAGAAATTAGCATACTAGTTGGATGGAACCAGCGGACAATATATTTCTTGGGCTTGGAGTGGTCCGAGAATATTTCTTTAACGATTGGGCTCATTGAGCCGCATACTTCCAAGGGCTACGCCAATGCGAATAGAAGTAAGTAGTGTTGGGGTTGAGCGATGTATTGTTAGTGTGGTTATTCCCGAGTAAGGGTATAATGTAATCTGGGAAGAAAGGCAATTTGTGCCGAGATGTGTAGGTATCTCCTTCCGTAGTAAAAGGGTAGGATCGATAGTTCATGAGGAACGGTTTGGTGCTATGTTGGAGCACGAAGAATGTAGACTAAGATCGAATAGTGATGACCTTAGTCCAAGTCCAATGGGGACGCCGCACTGCCGAGGTGTTTGCTAAGAATGCTAGAATGGTAGTTTAGTATAGTATACCTTTACGTTGCGCCTGAATTTGAAGGGCAAAATTCCCTTCTAAGGGGGGGGAGTATGTCACAACCCATACTTTTGGGCGGCTATTTTATATTATTTTGCCTGATGGGCTAATTTTATAAAATAGGGAAAGTTGAAGTAAATATTATTTCCCATGATATTAAGGGATAATATTTACTATGTTTTGCCTATTTATCGTTATGAGAAGGTAAATAACATTATATTGTGTTTTATTGCGTCGTTATATGTAAAACGACGGTTATGCCCTATATTTAAAGTTGGGTAAAATTAATAAAGTAAAATGAAATTGGAACATAAAAAAAAATATAGTTCACGTTATTCCGAATGCCAAAATAGGGGGTGCGGTTGTTTTTAGAATAGTCGAGATAGTCGAAATAAGTGCCCAGTTGTATTTTTGAGATTCGGGCATTTTTACAGGGTTATGACTCAATTAAGTGGTTACGAGTCATTTTAGTGGTGTATTAACAATTGAAAGAGGGGGATTATGTCTTAAGACTCGTATAAGTTCCCCCACCCCTCTTATTTTTCTCATTTTCATGTTAGAAGCCAAGAGAGAGAGAGGAGAGAGTTGGGAGAAATGGAGAAAAGAGAGAGAAAATGGAAGATTTAAGCCGGAATCCGTTGCTACCGGAGGAGGATCAGAGACTACAATCCCGAGGCAAGTTTCTTACTTGCTAGATATTGATTTAATGTGATAAATTGCATGTATAGTTAGGTTTTTGGAGATTTAAACCCTAAATGGGTCTTTGTTGATTTTGGTGATTAAACCCTTAAATCTTAGTTTTTATTCGATTTGAGGAGAAATAATTGGTTACTTGATGTGTAGAGATGATTTTGTAGTAATATTTGTTGTTGTGGTTGGGTGAAATGATGGATAAAAGCTTGGAGGTTTCGTTAATGGCCGAAACAGCTTCTCGGAGAAGAAGCTGTCCACCAGGATCGATCGATCGGGCCTGGAGGATCGATCGATCGAAGCCTTCGATCAATCGACGACCAAGGGTCGGTCGATCGACCCCTACTGAAAAGGTGAGATTTTCCTAGTTTATTTTAGCCCTTTTTCTTTTAGGTTCGAGGTTTAGGAACCTTCCTTTGGGAAGTCATGGGGAGTCCTAGAGGGTTGTCTTGGGTAGACTAATGTCCTAGGATAAAATAGGATAATTGGGCTTATCCTGAGGGCTAGTTGTGTAGGTTAATGCCCGAATGATATAGGAGATTAACTGAAAGATAAATGGAAGATAAAATATTAATGTTGAGACTTTTGGGAGATACTCCTTGAGGGAGACTTATTTGAATGGTTTATGAACTTATATATGAACTTTTGGAGACTAGTTTGAGGATAATGGTGCTTCGGGTCTTAGGTCATTAATAAAAATATGACACTAAGAATAAGAATTGCATATTATAAAATATGGTACTAAATGAATAAGTACAAATGATTTTGAGAATGTAAAAGTGGATGTTTTCAAAATGTAAAAAGGTAAAGATTTTCATAAATGTTAATTTATGATTACACACCTCCTTAAATCGCTATCATAAGGGAAGTTGCGCGAGCGTGGTGAAGCCCCCTGGCTAATGAATGCAGGGTGGATATAGTCCCTAGGCCATATGGGCGTTTATTATACTGCACTGGTTAGGAGATTCTGGGTGTGGTCTTGACTTTCCCGCAGGCATATGGACGCTTCCCGACGTTTGTTAGGTTCCCAGGTTGTCTTGTTTGATGGGCCCTGGAAGATGATAGCCATTTAGGGGCGCGTCCAGTGGGAAAACCCGAAGGGGCGGTCTTGGATTTTGTTAAAGCATTTTATGATAATAAAATGGCTTTATTTCCATTTCCTAGATGGAAGAAGGGAAATGGGTTAAATATACTGGCTTCGGATACATTTCCCGGATGGAAGAAGGGAGATGGAAGCACATGGTATGCAAAAGTTTTTTTATGATAATAAAAATGACTTTTGATTAGATTTCCTGGATAGAAGAAGGGAAGTGGGATTTTATAAAAAGGTAATGCATTTTTATGATAATAAAACTTGCTTTAAAAATGTATTTTTTTTCTTGGATGGAAGAAAGGAAATAAAATTGGTAAAGAAATTGTTGAAATGGGATTAATTGGTAAACATTTGATAAAATGAATTACCATATATGTATTTCCCTAAGAAAATAGAAATTGTGCCTTTAGATGATGAATTAATTTATTTATATCCCCTTTAATAGTTGTAGATGTGACCTCCCTTGCATATGCATTCATACAAATATATATATTTATTACCTGCTGAGGGTCTGATGGATCTCGATGATCAACCTTGCCTAAGTAGTAGTGGGGGTTCCTTGTCTGGATTTCTCTTAGCGAGACACCCCATGCACGAACAGGTCATAGTGTTGAGACTGGGGAGAAGTTAGCCCTTAGTACTTGGGTTAACTAGAGCATCTCATGATAGTGCGCTAGGATGTGCTTTTAGATTGAGAGGTGAGAATTTTTATGTTAACTGCGAGCGAATTACGCACTTAACTGTCATGTATTTTAGTCACATGGTAATCATATCAAACCGGGCCCTGACCCGTCTATGTTTCTTTGTCTTTGCATATACTCCTTGCCGTACAGGTGCTCTACCGCATGGACACCCGTATTTATATTTCCATTCCGGTTGTCATGGAGCTACGGCATGTTGCGGATGTTGTAGGTTATTTGTTTTAGACGCCTCTATCTCTTATACTCTAGTTGTGTTCAGTTTATTTATTCGGGGGTGTTGCCCAAGCATTTCATTCATTTATTATATTGTAATAATTAAATTGTAATATTCGGTGTAACTATTTGTATTGGTCTGTTCACCGATAGCTTATTCGGTGATTATTTATTACACTGTCATTCTTTACCCGTAATTTTTAATATCCACCATTTTTGCAAATTGGATTGTCTAAGTGTTTTTCTTTTACTTGCAAATTCTTTTTAAATTGACAGTCCGTCTTCTAAAATGATTGGTGGCTATCTCATACTATTATTTTAATCGACACTGATGCTGAGAATGGACCATCTATGATTCCTGTGATTATTAGAGTATTGGGTCGGTCACCTATTATTTTAGTAGGCGGGTTGTCACATTTTCCTTGTTATGTTTGTAAGATAATTTAATTATTTTCATTGGGTCCCTGGTATAGTCCATATTTCATGTTGCAAGCCCATAACTCTTTTATAATCCTAATTGACACAAGCCCACTTCAAGTATATATATGTTTAAGTTGAATGAGACACTTTTAAGGTTTATAGAGGATGAGCTAAAATACTATTCACATTTTTTGAGGAAATAATGAGAGAAAAAATATAGTTTCTCTTATTTCACCGAGTTTTCATCTCAAAGAATATCCACACACATAGCTTGTTTTGGGTGGATCATATACTATAAGATAAAAGGTGGTCTTATCATCTACACAATTATTTACAATGGTGAACCATTAACAACATCATCTTTGTTTCCTATATTGGATCACCTATAGGATCCGCAAATGTATTATGATCCAAGGTCCTTTTGCCAGCACACCATATATCTCATCTTTTACTTTACCAATGAAGATTACATAGGTTTATTCGATATTTATGTCTTTACACTCATCCTAGTAAATCAAGCCAATTTGAGCTATGACTCTACATCTTGAAATTTTAAACTAAAAGATTATGAATTAAACATCTTAATAGATGTTTGATTAAGTACGTCAAGTTAAAATTAAGACACAAGTTTTTTGGTCTATTATGCTCGTCTCTTTTTTCAAACATTTTCCTTTATTCGCAAATAATAATATTATAGTTTATAATGTTTTATTTTAGAACTTTGTATTTATGATGAAGAATTAAGTGTAGGACGAAACAAAGTAAATAAGTCCAAAGAATAAATACGTTCATTTCAATTAAGAAGCATGTCACCATACATGAAAATATTGTCTCCAAGGCTCCATCCCCTCACCCCGATTCTCCACAACTTTCTAAATATATCTTCTATATTCTTTTATAATTTTGATTGTAATGCAACGTTGTATATTATTGGAGATGCTACTAGTTTGTTTGTTTTTTTTATTAAGGTGAGAAAGTTCTGGGGTCATTATCTAGAATGTTCCTAACCGTTGGATTGATTAGACTTACATAGATCATGACCAATCGTTTTATATAGTGTTTCTTATAAATAAGTGGGAGCCTCATTTTAGCCAAATCACCTTGCAAAGCTATAATTATTCCTCACAACTATAACACAAAAAAGTCTACAAAGAGGACAAAAATGTATAGTTGAATTTTAACTTTGTGAGACGTAGATCTGCATTTCTTACTCGTCACAGGTAATTTTTTACCCACTATTCCATTAGTCCATTAAATCACTTTGTAATAAATGATTTTACATTAGCAACTTGATAGTATCCAATTACTAAATGACACACCCAAAAATTTCGGGATATACAACACTCTTATAAATAAAATGAACAAGTGTGCTTGGAATTATCCATCCGAAATGAAAAAATAGTAGTTAGTCAACAACTACATTTATGTATTATGGGTGCATCACTTGGGGGTTAATTGTCAGAGCACATTATCAATATTTTATGGATACAATCATGAAGAAACAACTTAATTACAAATGGTTAGCTATTATTTTTGTTCGTTAGTAAAAAGAGTAAAACCACATTTGTGGATTAAATAATTTCATGGGTTGTGACTACAAAACTATTATTGGAGATATAAAATCATTATGAAAGATAAACCAAAGTAAAATTTCAATCGTGGTGGTGAATTAGGAATCACTCGTGTTTGGGAAGGTATAATCTAAAAAATATATGGTTGTGGAAGAATCACGTGTAACTTAACCTAACAATGATTAAAACCTACAAACATATATAAATTTGATAAAAGTGAATCTTGTAATATGAAATCTTGAACACTAACACGAAATTGTTCATTAAAATATGATGCCAAAATTGGAAGGAAGTGATGGAACCTTTGACAACTATTATTAAACATGTGAAATAGATAAACAAAATTGCAATGATAAATTATTTTTGAGAACTTTTCTATGTCGCGAATGAGAAAATAAAAAAGAAAACTGTTTTTTCGTTGGAAGATGACGTATTAAATAAACATGAATGTTGCGTCATGTTCATTACTAGAAAAAAATGTAAAGAAAACGATTGAAGGTTTCAAGACAAAAGGAACAAAAACTAAATTAAACCATATGGGGAATGTGACATGGGTAATATATTACAAAATCCTTACAAGGTTTATAGTGGAAAAAAAACTAACATATAATGTATATAACTGAGTTTAATTGCTTTTTTTCGAAGCATAATTTGTCTATATCGTTTAAAAATACCTCATATTACATAAGTCAAACTAATTGGACTGCCATGAAAAAGTTTTATTATTACAAAGAAGGATGAGGCCAAATGCATACAATATTGGATATGCAGTTTTTTTAGTAATGATGATATGGTCTAAAAATAATGGATGTAAAGTATTCAACATAGCCCATCTGTATATAGTATAATGTTTGAATTGGTTTTTCTACAAACCAAAATTTGCTTTAAAAAAATCACTTTCCAAATTCCCAAATGATTTACAATAATTTTTTTTAAAATTATGAATCCTTAAGTCTTTTCATTCATAGTAAACGGCCCCTATGGCCCCTAAACTATACTAGTTTATCCAATTTAGTCTCTAAACTGATAATTTGGTCATTGTGTAACGTGCTCATAAATAAAACCTCAAAAATATTTGTGAACCGGCTTAAGGACGTGATTGATGAGTTGGTGGGTCCTCATCAGTCCGCTTTCATTAGAGGCAAGAACATTACTGAAAAGATTTTTCTGGCTCGCAAGATAGTCCATAACTTTCCTAGAGACAAAGGAACTTCTAAGTTTTGCTCCAAGTTAGATATTCTCAAGGCTACGAATCCGATCCTTGGGATGTTGTCCTCAATACCCTTAAATTCTAAAATTTTCATGAAATCTTAACTGCAGAAATAGTTTAGGGGTAAAAAGAATTAAATCTTTTTTTATTATTAGTTTTAAAATAATTTTAAACTCTTTTTTTTTTCAAAGTTGAAGAATTAATCTTTTTTTAATGAGAGTTAAAACCTCTTAAATGTACCCCAAATAAGAAAAAATAAACTGAGTTTTTTTTTTTTTAAGTGGGATAAAGAACCATAATTTCATGAGTGTTTTTAAAAAAAAATGAGTTTCTCAAACCATAATTTCATGTGTAGATGCTCTTAGACAATATGACTAAATAATGTTTACCTTCTAAAAAGAGGTGCATTTGCATGTCACTGTCATGGACTGAATTGTTTTGAAAATATGTTAGAACAAAAAAAAAATCCTGGGCTTTTGTTAAGTGCACCTTGCACCTTGAAAATAATAAAGCCAGTGCCTTTTATATAGTCTTGTCTTTTATGTTGCAAGATTTTAATTCAGACCATATGTTGTTCAAATTATATTATAAAATAATATGATATTTCTTATTTATACAGAACAAAAGTTATTTCAGCAGTAGGCCAAATGGTATTACAATTTTTATTTATTATAAAAAAAAGGTTAGAATTGAAATTTAAAAAAAAAACTACACTTAATTTAAAATGAAGGAAGCATGCAACATTACTGTACATGTGAATACAAAAAAGCAAACTAAAATATATTTGAATTACAAATAAGTAAACTACTTTGTGAAAGAGATGTGATAAAATTCAAATTTTCTTCACATATGTGTGTTATTGCATACATTTACTCCCTGCTATTGTTTCACTTCAGAATTTAGATTGTCCTTTGCCATTATAAACTGTACCTGTATGTTTGCAAAAATAGAAAATTGGTAGGGATATAAGGATTATATATTCGGTTGTTAATAAAATGAGTAAACTGATAGAAGTAGAATTTAGTACATGTTTCTACGTTTCTAATCCATTAAAAATTAAAACCACATACAAAAAAAAACGACAAATAAAAATAGTTTTTTTATCCCAATTTTGTTTTAAAAAAACTCATTTTCTTTTTTATTACATGGGTTACGTTTCAGAAGTTTATAACTTTTGTTAGAAAAAGGGTAATTCTTCTACTTTGAAAAAACGTTTAAACTGTATTCAAATTAATTATTAAAAATAGATTTAATTTTTTTTACCCCTATATCCCCTAAGCCGTTAAGTTTAATGGAAAACTTAATGGGAGGTTTGAGTTGACTAAATTATTAATTTGGGGACTAAATTAACCAAACTAATATTTTTTAAGGACCGTAGAGATTGTTTCCTTTTTTATTTGTCTTTGTCCTATTGACAAATATGCCAAAACATACATGTTTATTTAGTACGTGATCTTCTAACAAAAATGACCACTTTGCCTTTATTTTGTTTTCTCAACCTCAACAAAGAAAAGTTCTCAAGAAATTAATGTTTTTAATCATTCTTTGGGTAAAAATACATTTGAATCTTCAAAAATCATATATCTAAGGGGCCGTTTAGTCGTAGAAAATAGTTTTCTATTTTCATTTTTCATATTTTGTGTTATAATTTGGCAAAGTATGCCTTCTAAATGAGAATAAGAATGAAAATTCATGGAAAATTGTTTTCCAACTTAAGCTAATCTCAAAATCATAAAATACATGTTTTTTAGAAGAATGATGCTACAAGGATCCGGTTCGTTGACACATTTGGGGGACACGGTGACATGTCGCGTACACATTGGGTGGAATTTTACATCACATGGGGTCCATTACTAAACACACACAATCCGTGTCTGACACGTCTCGCGTACACATTTGCTGGATTTTTACATCACATGGGGTTCATTACAAAACACACCCAATCCGTGTCTGACACGTCACCGTGTTCCCCAAATGTGTCCACGAATCCGATCTCCCTATCATTTTTCTTTCTAAAATTGCTTAAATTGAAAAACAGTTTTTCCCATCTTAATGACCAATTGACAAAGATATAGACCAAAATGTGTCAATGAAAAATGAAAAACAGTTTTTCAAAACTAAACGCTCCTAAGGGTCTTCACTTTCCTCAAATTTTTTAGCCCTTCCTAATTCACCATTACCAATGAAATTGTATGCTTGATTATCACTCTTATTTATCATGTTTCATATCATCCATAATAGCCTTGTAGTTACAACTCAAGTAATATAACCCACAATTATTTTTTGGATCAAATATCAAAAAGTCTCTTAAACATTTTTTAATACACATTTAATCCAAGCATTTTACTTTGTACCAAAAGTCATTTTATTCTCTTATCTTTAAAGGTCTACGCCAACGGCATGGTGAATCATTTTTGGCATGGTGAAACTTTTTTATGCAAAATAAAAATGCTTGGACTATATATATATATATATATATATATATATATATATATATATATATATATATATATATATATATATATATATAGGATCTCATGCATACCCTCCGTGCGGACCATTTTTTTAAAATAGTAAAAAAAAAATTACATCAAAAATATTTTTTTTACTATTTTATAAAAATTGGTCCGCGCCAGCGGTATGCAAACTCGGGTATGCATGAGAACCGCTCTCTCTCTCTCTCTCTCTCTCTCTCTCTCTCTCTCTCTCTCTCTCTCTCTATATATATATATATATATATATATATATATATATATTAAAAGAAGTTCAAGAGACTATTTGGTATATACTCCTTATTTTTTTTTACATTTTTGCGAGACGGACCTAAAATAATAGAAAAAAACAAGACAATGAAGAAATTTTGTCTTTTCATTACATACGCTGACGATTCATCGCCATAGGATTCTCCACTAATAAAGAAATCTAATTATTGGCTCTAAAATATTGTTTTTGCATTTTGGGATATGACAATACACCTTGTAAATTTTTTACAAGAGTGTTATTTCTCCAAAATTGTCAAATTTGCCAGTTATAGAGAGATTTGATGCTCTAATGGAACAGTGGCTAAAGAGTTTCATGTGTTGAGAGACGGTAAAAATAAGAGACACATCCGTTTTGAAAACATATTAAACCATTCTAAAAGATATGGTGATTTTGTTCCATAAAATGTTATTCTAATCTTATTGGTTGGTGGACATTATCATTTTTAATTTCATTTTTCATTATATTAACGATGATTTTTTTTTTTGTTTCTTTTGACTAAAACCTACTCATTAAAAAATTATTATTTATACTATATTATAAAACTGAAGACGTGTATTTATTTTTTGTCAACATCTGAGGTCTCCACTTGGACTTCAAGTTTAAGTGCACTAGTTTCAAACCCCGCGCGATGCGCGGGTGTTTTACAAAATATATTTATAGAATACAAAAAATCCTACAACTATATGGATACGACATAAAGATAAACCCTAAGAAACTTCCATTACAAATTAAACAATCCAAATTAAATTATGTTGGATAAATTTAACACAATTTATGGGACAAATATAACAGAATTTATGGACAAATCCAAAGTAAAAATGTTTACTTCGACACATAATCTCATTTTTCTAAATCTATACACACTTGCAAATATATGGTAACAAATATATTCTTACACACAATAATACGAATATAAAAAAAAATTGTAAAAAAAATAAAAGCATAAATATACTATAAACCTAAAAGTCATCATTAATAGTAACCAATAAAAGTAAAAAGTTAAAATAACATATACCTATTATTGCTAAAAACGGGGGAGAACATGTTGAAAAGTAGATCAAATTACAAATTCAATTAACAAAAAATCTTAACTATTGTATAAAATTTTAATAAACATTGAAATCAAGGATCAATTACCAAAAAGTCCCTCAAACATTTTTTAGTATAAATTTAGTAAGTTTTTTATCGTGTTCCCAAAAGTCACTCAAATACTCATTTAACCAATATCCTCTTATTTTTAAAACTCCGCGATAGCGGCATGTTGAGGGACTTTTTGGAATAAATAAAAAGACTTGAACTAAACGTGTATTAAAAAATGTTCGACGAATTATTTGGTATATGCCCCTAAAATCAATTAAAATAATGACTTTTCAACATGATGGAAAGGACAAAGGCATTTTTTCAATCTGTTCTTATTGAAGAAGATGTGAACTTACGCATATAAAATGTTGATTTCCTCGTACATAATTTTAAGTCAAAAGGTCAACCACCATTTTGTGTAAACTTTCAATTGATCTAGCATGTTAAATTGAACCTAAAGAATATGTGAACCTTTATATGAATAAATCACATTTTAAAATAAATTATGTAAAAGAAGGTTAACTCAAATAATTTGTCAAATATTTAATAAGTAAAACATAGAGAGTTAAATGAATGAATTATTACAACATGATGACTTCAAATCTTATCTAAATTACATAGAGAGTTATCTTATCCAATCATCACCATTTCTGCTCTCTCGATGTCTCTCTACCGGTTGTGGAATTTTAGGGTTTTCATGGAGAAGTGAAGCGAGAACGGAGAGATATATAGTATAAATAAGGGGGAAAATGGATATAATATGTGAGAGAGATAGTCTTGCCATTAAGAGGGGATTATTGGAAATGGAAATTCGGAAGGGAGAGAGACCCAACGGGTTCAATGCACTGTGACACCCCGCCTAATTAAATACCGGGCGATCACTCCTTTATTAAATTAAATCAAGGTAAACAGTTGGTTCATTCTCAGCATCACTGTCGATAAAAATAAATTTTTTTTTCCAATTTAACACCCTAAATAATTAAGCTAAGTGTCAAAACCATTTTTCATACAAACTTCCAAATTTTAATTAAAGAAAAGATTTATTAATTCAAAACAACATTTCTACAATATAGAATCACACCACGATGAACTAAAATAAAACCATACATTCACCAATCGAATGTCAACAATATAAAACTAAAAATCATAAACCATCCTGAATAAATCCCATAAACAATACTGGAATAACTGAAATATAAAAATCCCAACAATAAATGAAATGATGAAAAGGGCGACACGTGCCCAATAATGAGAGTGATAGGAGTGGAGTCAATAACAGAAGTCGTCTACTCAAGTAACCTGCAACTCCCACCTAAGCTACAGCTCGTTCTTCTCAAAGGATCCTAAGCAAGACGCCCATGTGGCTGGGCACCTGAAAATATACATATATATATACACAAGAGAGAGAGAGAGAAGGAAACGGGTCAGGGCCCGAAAGTGTGTTTGATTTTAAAAATACGTTAAGCAAGTATTTAAAATGATACAGGCCAATGCAACATCATAATTAGTTCGTCTCTCTCTTGAGAAATACTCACCTCTCTTCTAATGTGCACTCCTATCGCACTAACTTACCCAACGATTCGTTTATCTTAGCTTACGCATATATTTTCAAAACCGAACGATATCAATGTTTTAAAAAAGTTACTTACAATTTGTAGCACTCCTCTAGTTTTAGCTTCATTAAATTATAAAGTTTCCCAGTGTCTTCTCATACTTTCACAAAACAAGTATTTATTATTGCGTCAACAACTATGTCCTATTTATCGAATCACAGTAGGCAGTTTAAAGTTTATAACCTCATATATATATTAACTACTCGTATAATATATATATATAACAGCACCCCAACTAAACTATGGTGCGGGCATACTCTGCTATCCAATCCCCGTATCGCTCACACAAAGGGAAATACAAGTTCGGAATCACTCTCGAACTGTATTAACATATACAAAACAACGTTGAGGCGAAGCATAGATTCCAAGTCCAAGAGGTCAGTACATACCCACACGTCTCTTAGGACCGTCCGACTATCAATCTGATAGCCCGTACCTAGGATCTCTATCTTCTAGGGTACAAATCAATATCCCCCATAAAGCAACACAGGATAAGATCGTCCCAGCGCGGTAACCTCAGGGATAGCAAGTAGCGCGGGTACGTTTTTCACATGTATATAATATATGTACACACAATTATATAAATATACCCATTTCATCATATTAATATAGGTTTCTCTCGTAACCCATAGTCACAACATTTATCTTTAATTTCCCATTATCATGATTACGTATAGGGTTTCGTCTCTAACCTTAACTCGAAGAGTTTTCTCACTCATTACCTAATACTCATGGGTCATATCCTTACCAATCTAAAATTCAGTAAGTGGCTTTATTTAATTCCAACGTAACTCTCTTACGCACCTCACCCTTAAGTTTCATAAATTCAACCTAAAGTAAATATCCCATAATTACCCTTCTCGTTGAAGATTAAAGGTTCTAACATTTATCCCTATACCCTACTGGTCCTCAATATCTCCCAAATCCTTTTATTTATAATGCCCAAGAAATATTCCACGGTAAATTAATTCAACTAATTAAACAAGGGGAAAAAGAGTTTGCCAGGAGGGGTCGATCGATCGACGTCTGGGGTTCGATCGATCGAACCTTCGATCGATCGACGCTCTAGGTTCGATCGATCGATCAAACAGGTATTTCGATTTCTGCAGAAGTGCAGTTACGGGTTTGACTAATATTCTTCATTCAAAACCATAATTTCCAACACTAACCGTCCCAAAACTTATACTACAATCATGGTAATATATTTTCAGATGTTTCTAACGTTAAGCATGCATATAACCATCATTAAACATGATTAAACAACCTAAAATCTCATCTAATCATCAAGAACCCTAAGTTTTCTTAACTTCTGTTCTAATCAGTTTTCTCCAGAATTTCCTTCTAACATAACATCACAAATCCGTGGGTTGATCATCTACTTCACATATTATTTTCAGAACATGGTTATAACGATTTCTACATGCAAATCCCTATCAAAAATTGGGGTTTTCTTCCTTTAATTATACTCCTAATCATTCCTACACTAATATGATTATTGCACCAACGAAAATACGCAAGTTAAACACTTGCCTGGGATTTCAGAGGTCTGGTTTCCTGCTGATATTGGTGTGGTTGCGTTCTCCTCCTCGCGATCTACGCGTTGGTGGTGACGGCGGTGAAATCGGTGGTGTTTTGGGCCTTGAATCACCTTGAGAGCTCTCTCCTCTCTTCTCCAATGGTCGTTCTAGGGTTCTGAATGTTCTAACCCTAAAAGGCTGACTTAAATGGCTGCTAAGGATGGCTGAAATTCGTGGGTTTAATTACCCTATTTTGTAAAATGACCAAAATGCCCTCCCGAGTCACTAATTAAGCCTAAAAACATCCCGAGACCCAAACTAAACCCCCGGGTACACTTTTCTGACTATCTCGACCTTTCCGGACGCGTTGGCGCACTCAAAACGACCATACGGATAACTTATAAAATATTCACTTTTTAATTAACATAATTAGTCCCGACGTGACACGGGCACGTCCCGACTTAAATTTCCGAAATAGTCATATAATTCACTTATGACATTCAATATAACCAATATAATATATTACTATGCTCATTAGTAATATTCAACAAGTTTCCCATAATTACTAACTCTAGTCACGTTAATAATTATAACATAATTAATTTCCGGATTTTTATTAAATAAATCATCACATTAAATTTAATAAATTCCCAAATTAAATATAGCATTAAAAATACGGGGTATTACATACTTCCCCCCTAATAACGGAATTTCATCCCGAAATTCAGAAAATAAGGTATACCTGGTAAAAACAACTCTGGATATCTCTCGCGCATATCTGCCTCACGCTCCCAAGTGGATTCCTCCACATTATGATGCTCCCACTGGACTCGTACAAGTGGAACTACTTTCGACCTCAATCTCCTCTCACTGTAGTCTAGAATAGCCACTGGTCTCTCCTCGTAAGAGCTATCCGACTGTAAGTCGATCTCATCTATCGCAATGTGAGTATGGGCCATATCATCCCGAAGATATCGTCTCAGCGACGAGATGTGGAATACATCGTGGATGCGATGTAAATGTTCTGGCAATCCCAACCTGTATGCTACCGGCCCAATCCTCTCGATGATGGGAAATGGTCCTACGTACCTCGGAGCCAATTTCCCCTTCTTCCCGAACCTCATCACTCCTTTCATAGGAGATACACGCAACAACACTTGATCTCCCACATTAAACTCCCGGAAGAACCGTTTCGCATCGGCGTAGCTCTTCTGCCTGTCTTGGGCTACCCGAATACGACTCCTGATTATCTTAATCCTCGCGGAGGTCTCCTGAATCACTTCTGGTCCTAATAACTTGTTATCTCCCACCTCGAGCCAACAAGTTGGAGAACGACAAGGCCTGCCGTACAAAGCCTCAAATGGAGCCATGCCAATCGTAAACTGATAGGAGTTATTATAAGCAAACTCTACCAGTGGAAGGTGTGGTTCCCAACCCCCTCCGAAATCGAGAACACACGTGCGTAGCATATCTTCCAACATCTGATTAGTACGCTCTGTCTGTCCATCTGTCTGTGGGTGGTAGGATGAACTCAGTCTCAACTCTGTACCCATAGCCTCCTGAAAGCTTTCCCAGAAACGTGACACAAAAATCTTGTCTCTATCTGACACAATATTCAGGGGCACCCCGTGTAATCTGACAATCTCAGCGATGAACAACTGGGCATACTGACCCGTGGTATAATCTGTCCTCACTGACAGAAAATGAGCCACCTTGGTCAAACGGTCTACAATCACCCAGATAGAATCGTGGCCCCGCTGTGATGTAGGCAACCCGGTAATGAAATCCATGGAAATACTTTCCCACTTCCACGCGGGTATTTCCAATGGCTGAAGTAATCCCGACGGTTTCTGATGGTCCACCTTCACCAGCTGGCAAGTAGAACACTTGGACACAAATTCAGCGATGTCCCTCTTCATCCCACTCCACCAGTACTGTCGTCTCATGTCCTGGTACATCTTATCGCCTCCCGAATGTACTGCAAATCGGGACCCATGAGAATGAGTCATCACTTCATGACGTAGCTCCGCTCCTTCTGGGACCACTAATCTCCTATTAAACCGCAACCCTTCATCCGAACTAACAGAATAGGACTCAGCACCCTCGGCTAGAAGTCGTACAATCTGTTCCTGACAAAACGGGTCTGTGGTCTGTGCCTGTATCACCCTTGTAACAATCTCGGGTGTGACTGACATGACGGATATGAACGAACGGGCTACTGCGTCTTGGTGACCCAACTCTTTCCACTTTGCTTTCCAAACGTCGGCTACATCGTCTACCGGTCTACGGCTCAACGCATCAGCAACTACGTTGGCCTTCCCCGGATGGTACTGTATGTCGAACTGGTAATCTTTCACAAACTCTAACCATCTGCGCTGACGCATATTCAGCTCTCGCTGAGTGAACAGGTACTGCAGTGACTTATGGTCTGTGAACAAACGGAATTTCTCGCCCAATAAATAGTGCCTCCAAATTCTCAATGCAAAGACGACCGCAGCTAACTCCAGGTCGTGGGTGGGGTAATTCTTCTCATGCGGCTTAAGTTTGCGGGAAGAAAAAGCTATAGCCTTCTCCTCCTGCTGAAGTACTCCCCCAAGTCCTCGTAAGGATGCATCTGTGTAAACCAGGTACTCTACACCCGGCTTCGGTAAAGCAAGGACTGGTGCCGAAGTAAGCTTGTCTTTTAGCTCGTCGAAAGCTAATTGACAAGCATCATCCCAAACATACGGTACCCCTTTGCGAGTCAAATTCGTCAACGGACCCGTTATTTTGGAGAATCCCCGAATGAACCTCCTGTAGTATCCGGCTAACCCCAAGAAACTACGCACTTCCATCGGTGTCGTGGGCTGCCCCCACTCCCTCACCGCTGACACTTTGCTCGGGTCAACTGCTATCCCTTGCTCAGAAACAACATGACCCAAGAATTGTACCTCTCGCAACCAGAATCCACACTTCTCGTACTTAGCATACAACTGATGCTCTCGTAGGGTCTGAAGAACCTGCCTCAAGTGTTCGGCATGCTCCTCCTCGGAGTGTGAATATATCAAAATATCATCTATGAAGATGATGACGAACTGATCCAAGAACTCTCTGAATACTCGGTTCATCAGGTCCATGAAAACGGCTGGGGCATTTGTGAGTCCGAACGGCATCACCCTGAACTCATAGGACCCATATCTCGACAAGAAGGCAGTCTTTGGAACATCCTGCTCTCTAATTCGTAACTGATGGTACCCCGACCTCAGATCTATCTTCGAAAAGAAAGTTGCTCCCCTCAACTGGTCGAATAGATCATCGATTCGAGGTAACGGATACTTATTCCGTATCGTGACCTTATTCAACTCCCGGTAGTCCACGCACAATCTCAGTGAACCATCTCTCTTCTTTATAAATAAGACTGGAGCGCCCCAAGGTGAGGTACTCCTACGAATGAAGCCCTGACCTAATAGCTGCTCAATCTGATCTCGTAGCTCTCGCATCTCTGCCGGAGCCATACGGTACGGTGCGCGTGCTATAGGTCTCGTATCCGGCACTAAATCTATAACGAAGTCTATCTCACGACTGGGCGGTAGGCCTGGTATCTCCTGAAACACATCGGAATACTCCCTAACAACTGGGATCGAATCCAAAGGAATCACAACCTCCTTAGAGGTATCCTCCTCAATGTAATATAAATGAGCGGTCGAACCTCCCTCTGGGCGAGGCATTGCCACTACAAACATCTCTTGCCCCGGAATGGCAAAAACAATGCTCCCACTGAAGCAATTGATCATGGCTCTATAAGATGCGAGCCAATCCATACCAATAATCACATCCTGCTCGTGCATGTCTAAGACTAGCATGTCTGCAGGCAATACCAAGCTACCAATCTCTATCCCTACTCCCCGGCATATAAAGAATATAAGTGACCCACTCCCCAGTGGTGAGTCGACACACGTCACGGTGCTCTCTGCTGTGGCTAATAACCCTAAGGACTTCGCAAAATGCGTAGCTATAAAACAATGCGTTGCCCCCGTATCAAATAAAACTTTACCCATAGTACCATGGATAGGAAACATACCCTCAATCGCGGGTGGTGCCTGTGGAGCTGCTGCCTGGTGGACGTTATAGACACGTCCATACTGTAATTTCCCCTGCTGTACTGGAGCTGCTGGAATGGCTGGTAGGGCTGGCACCTGGGCTGGAGCTGGAAGGGCAGGTGGAAAGAGTGGCCTCTGCGGCTCATTACGGGCTCCCTGCTGCTGTGGGGCCCTATCGCCCTCTGGGCAATCCTGACGCTTATGGCCGTGGTTGCCGCACACAAAACACCGGCCTCTGAAATTAACTCCCCTCTGTCCCTGCTGACCACGGCCCTGCTGGCCGTTACCTCCACGCCATTGGCCCTGTTGGCCCTGATGTGCACGCTGTTGGCCTTGCTGGCCCTGCTGCTGTCCCTGCGGTCGGTGTTGGCCCTGCTGATTAGGCTCACCCTGATGGCCCTGCCTGAATCCTCCGAATCCCTTCCTAGAATCACCTGAACGGAATCACTTAGCAGGGTCCCCCTGATGGGAACTCTGCTCGTGCTGACGAGTCTGCCCATGAGTTGGTGCCCCACCGGCACTATTACCCCCGGTCCTGCCCTGCTGGCTGGACTCTCCTGCTCTCTTGCTTCCCTGAAGATGGAAGCGGTGATCCTGGCAATGTAGTAATGCTGCATTGAGTACGTCAGTGAAAGTACTCAGGGATAGATTCCCAATAAGGTGCTGACGGATCCTCCAAGCTAACTCGTCGACGAACAGCAAAATTTTCTTGCCCTCAGTGGGTGCCTCATCTGGCACAATAGTGAGAAGTCTCGTGAACTCCTCCTCATACTCGGCTACAGTAAGGTTCTCCTGCTTCAGATTTAGTAATCTCCGCCTCATCTCAGTCTGCACTGCGGGTGGAAAGTACTTGCGGTCAAACCGCTCCCAGAACATCTGAATAGGGATCGTGTCCCTCTCCTCCAAAGTAGTAGTGGACTCCCACCACTGTAATGCGGCTCCCACCAGCTTAAAAGAAGCCAATAATTGCTTTTGTACCTCGTTACACTCATACATGCGAAGATGCCGCTGGATGTCTTTCTTCCATTGGCTGACAGTAACAATATCGGAGCTACCAGAAAACTCAGGGGGGTGTGCTTTCTGAAAACCATCCCGAACCCTCTCCCATGCAGATGGAAGCTGTGCTGGTACTGGCGCCACTGCCTGAACCTGGGGTGGAGCCTGTTGAGTCATTGCTATCGCGTCATTCACCGCCTGAGCAACTATGGCGGCTACTTCATTAGCATTCATTGTGCCTGGTGCCGGAACTGCTGGTTGCTCGGCCTGGGCACGTCTATCTTTCGGAGCACGTCTCGGAGGCATCTGAAACGTGAACAAAATTTATCAGTCTACAGTTATCTTCGAATCTCAATTAACTGAAGACTTAGACGTAAAAACACAAATACAACAAATCCTAAAAATAGGGCTCTATAGCAAAAACGTTAAGCTGAAAGCGAAATAAGCCGTACAGATCCTAAGGACACTAGAACCTGATGCTCTGATACCACCTGTGACACCCCGCCTAATTAAATACCGGGCGATCACTCCTTTATTAAATTAAATCAAGGTAAACAGTTGGTTCATTCTCAGCATCACTGTCGATAAAAATAAATTTTTTTTTCCAATTTAACACCCTAAATAATTAAGCTAAGTGTCAAAACCATTTTTCATACAAACTTCCAAATTTTAATTAAAGAAAAGATTTATTAATTCAAAACAACATTTCTACAATATAGAATCACACCACGATGAACTAAAATAAAACCATACATTCACCAATCGAATGTCAACAATATAAAACTAAAAATCATAAACCATCCTGAATAAATCCCATAAACAATACTGGAATAAATGAAATATAAAAATCCCAACAATAAATGAAATGATGAAAAGGGCGACACGTGCCCAATAATGAGAGTGATAGGAGTGGAGCCAATAACAGAAGTCGTCTACTCAAGTAACCTGCAACTCCCACCTAAGCTGCAGCTCGTTCTTCTCAAAGGATCCTAAGCAAGACGCCCCTGTGGCTGGGCACCTGAAAATATACATATATATATATACACAAGAGAGAGAGAGAGAAGGAAACGGGTCAGGGCCCGAAAGTGTGTTTGATTTTAAAAATACGTTAAGCAAGTATTTAAAATGATACAGGCCAATGCAACATCATAATTAGTTCGTCTCTCTCTTGAGAAATACTCACCTCTCTTCTAATGTGCACTCCTATCGCACTAACCTACCCAACGATTCGTTTATCTTAGCTTACGCATATATTTTCAAAACCGAACGATGTCAATGTTTTAAAAAAGTTACTTACAATTTGTAGCACTCCTCTAGTTTTAGCTTCATTAAATTATAAAGTTTCCCAGTGTCTTCTCATACTTTCACAAAACAAGTATTTATTATTGCGTCAACAACTATGTCCTATTTATCGAATCACAGTAGGCAGTTTAAAGTTTATAACCTCATATATATATTAACTACTCGTATAATATATATATATAACAACACCCCAACTAAACTATGGTGCGGGCATACTCTGCTATCCAATCCCCGTATCGCTCACAGAAAGGGAAATACAAGTTCGGAATCACTCTCGAACTGTATTAACATATACAAAACAACGTTGAGGCGAAGCATAGATTCCAAGTCCAAGAGGTCAGTACATACCCACACGTCTCTTAGGACCGTCCGACTATCAATCTGATAGCCCGTACCTAGGATCTCTATCTTCTAGGGTACAAATCAATATCCCCCATAAAGCAACACAGGATAAGATCGTCCCAGCGCGGTAACCTCAGGGATAGCAAGTAGCGCGGGTACGTTTTTCACATGTATATAATATATGTACACACAATTATATAAATATACTCATTTCATCATATTAATATAGGTTTCTCTCGTAACCCATAGTCACAACATTTATCTTTAATTTCCCATTATCATGATTACGTATAGGGTTTCGTCTCTAACCTTAACTCGAAGAGTTTTCTCACTCATTACCTAATACTCATGGGTCATATCCTTACCAATCTAAAATTCAGTAAGTGACTTTATTTAATTCCAACGTAACTCTCTTACGCACCTCACCCTTAAGTTTCATAAATTCAACCTAAAGTAAATATCCCATAATTACCCTTCTCGTTGAAGATTAAAGGTTCTAACATTTATCCCTATACCCTACTGGTCCTCAATATCTCCCAAATCCTTTTATTTATAATGCCCAAGAAATATTCCACGGTAAATTAATTCAACTAATTAAACAAGGGGAAAAAGAGTTTGCCAGGAGGGGTCGATCGATCGACGTCTGGGGTTCGATCGATCGAACCTTCGATCGATCGACGCACTAGGTTCGATCGATCGATTAAACAGGTATTTCGATTTCTGCAGAAGTGCAGTTACGGGTTTGACTAATATTCTTCATTCAAATCCATAATTTCCAACACTAACCGTCCCAAAACTTATACTACAATCATGGTAATATATTTCCAGATGTTTCTAACGTTAAGCATGCATATAACCATCATTAAACATGATTAAACAACCTAAAATCTCATCTAATCATCAAGAACCCTAAGTTTTCTTAACTTCTGTTCTAATCAGTTTTCTCCAGAATTTCCTTCTAACATAACATCACAAATTCGTGGGTTGATCATCTACTTCACATATTATTTTCAGAATATGGTTATAACGATTTCTACATGCAAATCCCTATCAAAAATTGGGGTTTTCTTCCTTTAATTATACTCTTAATCATTCCTACACTAATATGATTATTGCACCAACGGAAATATGCAAGTTAAACACTTGCCTGGGATTTCAGAGGTCTGGTTTCCTGCTGATATTGGTGTGGTTGCGTTCTCCTCCTCGCGATCTACGCGTTGGTGGTGACGGCGGTGAAATCGGTGGTGTTTTGGGCCTTGAATCACCTTGAGAGCTCTCTCCTCTCTTCTCCAATGGCCGTTCTAGGGTTCTGAATGTTCTAACCCTAAAAGGCTGACTTAAATGGCTGCTAAGGATGGCTGAAATTCGTGGGTTTAATTACCCTATTTTGTAAAATGACTAAAATGCCCTCCCGGGTCACTAATTAAGCCTAAAAACATCCCGAGACCCAAACTAAACCCCCGGGTACACTTTTCTGACTATCTCGACCTTTTCGGACGCGTTGGCGCACTCAAAACGACCATACGGACATCTTATAAAATATTCACTTTTTAATTAACATAATTAGTCCCGACGTGACACGGGCACGTCCCGACTTAAATTTCCGAAATAGTCATATAATTCACTTATGACATTCAATATAACCAATATAATATATTACTATGCTCATTAGTAATATTCAACAAGTTTCCCATAATTACTAACTTTAGTCACGTTAATAATTATAACATAATTAATTTCCGGATTTTTATTAAATAAATCATCACATTAAATTTAATAAATTCCCAAATTAAATATAGCATTAAAAATACGGGGTATTACATGCACCTAAAAGACCCCATTTGAAATGGAAAGGCGGAAGGGAGAGAGACCCAACTGGTTCAATGCATCTAAAAGACCCAATTTGTTATCACATGCTAATAAATGTAAATCAACTGCTATGCCACGTGGCACATTTTGAATAGGAGAGACCATTTTTGTAATTAGATACTAGTTGTAAACCCGCGTGATGCGCGAGCGAGACGCAATGTGCTGAACATAAGTAATAAGAAAAACACAGGGATCGAAAATTTAGACTTTGAGGGAAGAGTGATATATATATATTAGGTGTACTTAATATGAATTAATTGTTGACGCGTGGAGAAGCCAAATTTGAAGATTTCGTTTTTAATTATATAATAATAATACAAGCGTCTTACAAATCTTATGATATACAAATTAAATATAAATAAAATGCTAAATATACATATACTTTAAATGAAATTAAAAAAAAAAATTATTTAAAAGATAGACATACTTAAAGCATATATAACATTATTAAAAGATAATCATCACATTGATATAATTTATACAAAATAGAGAATGTTTATTCTATTCTAAGTTCAAAAGAAAAGTATCTACCGTGAATGCATTTGATTTGTTGGGTTGATCTAATTACAATGTTATATTATAAAGGATCACAGTTTTGTATTTTGAACAGTTCTCGTATTACAATAGTTCTCTTTATTTTATTATTTATGTAATCACACATTTACGAATTAAGTCAATCAATATCTACTCAAAGATCAGGGCACAACAACGTAAAAGAGAGACTAAGGCCTTTTTTTAATAATACTGAGTGTAAAAAAATCTTAAACATTAGTATTTTTATCTCCGGTTGATTATATTATAAACACATTATATTCATCGTGAAAGAGAAAACAAAATTTAAAAGCTATAGTTGAGACACCGCATGATTGCTAGCATAATAAAATAATTTTTTTACATTATGGGAGAAGAAAAATCATTAAAATCTTTACATTGCCATATTGAAACATATCAGGTACTGAAAACCATTTATATAAGAATCTTCTTATGTGTAATTTCAACATGAAACATATTACAGACATCTAGCAGAGCCAAACTCTCCCCAAATCCAAATAATAAAACACGTGTTATGCCAGAAAGAAGACAAACCCATCACCACTTAACAAAAACCACATGCTGAAAAACACAGCCTACACCCATTCGTCAACAACAGAGAGAGAAGAAAAAATGGCCAAAAGATGTACCCCCCAAAAAATACACAACCAAGAAAACCAAACCAATCAAAATTCAGTCGGCTTAAGATCGCGCAACAACAAAATCGAAGAACGAAGGTGGAATGGAACTCACCCAGTTAGGTGGTAGATCTAAAATGTCATCGCCAATTTCTTTTAGGATTTTATTGGATGACTTCGCTCTCTTAACTACAATCCCGTCATCGATTTCTTTGGTGGTGGTGCCTCCATGGGTTTGGTGATGAACCGATAGTCCCGATAGTGGCCAGACGATGGAAAATGCAGGGAACCAGTGTTGAAAAACTCAAAACACATTTCATTTTTTCTCTATGATCTTTCTAAGCAATATATATATATATATATATATATATATATACAACACTCTAACATACACACTTATACAAAACATCACAAATACACACCCAAAGCATATATACATATATGACATAGGGATAATTTGTTTCTCCCTTTTAATTTTTCAGGTTTACACCCACTTGTACTTTTTATCTCCAAATAGAAATGAAAATTTTTGGTTTCAACAATATCATCAACAAAAAGTGTTGCTTAATACCTCAAACCTAGCAAATCATCTAACCATATTCTTGGGTTCTATTGCACACAACTCTTATATAGGCATGTGAAGTGATTTCCAATGAGGCGTTCAAGAAGAGAGTAATTAGCCAAAGCTTCAAAGATGATGCCTCTTCTACTTTATTGGGCATGTAGAAATAGAGGCGTTCAAGAAGAGAGTAATGAGCCAAAGCTTCAAACATACTACTTCTTCAACTTCATTAGGCGTGTAGAGATAAAGGAGAATGAAGATGTGGAGCCACAATTGTTAAAGAAATCAAAGGTGAGGAAGAAGAGACCAAGGAAATTTGGCTATTACAATGTATTTATTCGGGTATATAGAGAGAAAAGGAAAGGGAAAAGTCAAAAAGTTGAAAAGATTAGTTTATTAAAACAAAGATAGCAAACTTGGTTTGATTTTAATATATTCAATACTTGTAGTCACGTGAAAATCCTCTCAAAAGGAGACACCAAAATTATATTTAGATATTAGATATATTAGATAACTAACCCTAAATAGCATAATAAATCGTATTAACGATAGAAGAGCTCAAATCCAACATAAATCTGATTAGTATATATCGTTAGCAGTTATTTACAAGGACCCTATCTCTATCACTTTATATAATAAACTAACCTAATGTGTAGCTCATTGTTATCAATTACATGCACGCCACAACAATGAAGACTTCCCTAACATATTTTGACCATAAAATCTCAATAAACTCTTTTGATATTTCAATGCCTCCTAGCCAATTTTTCTCCAGAGACCAAAATGCTTCTCATGCAGATAAGTTCTCACACAAGTATACTTCATTAAGACAAATAATGGGCTCATCGTCCACCTCTAAGCGCCATCCTCTCACGATACCGGATATCAAATTTTCAATATGTAATCGACTTGCTTTAAAGGTTGCGCGGTATTACTTGAAACTCGTGCCCGTTTATACTTCACAAGGCTCCTCCACCAAGAGATTTATTCATCGGGTGAAAAATGATGTCAATGCGTGTTTATTATTTGTGCGGGAGAAGTTTATTAGAAAGGTAACTGGTGCATTTAGAACGTTATTCCTGAAACATTATTTTTGATGACCTACATATTTCAGGAGGTGTTGTGCTCATGTTTTGTAGAGAGCTTTTATATTTTTTATATTTGGAATTCGATGCAAATATTATTATATATAATACCATATTGTTTGGCAGAAGCCCTATAGCTAGTGTGCATTTAAAAAAAAATATGAATAGTATATTTGTTTTTTGTTTGAATAATTGACCTCTTTAGTTCAATTGTGATTTAGTGTTCTGATTGAGAGACCTCAGAAGAAAAATGGACGATTTATAATTAGGTCCCTCACAAATAATTTTTAAACACTTAAGGATATTTTACTTTCAAGTCCACTTGTTATGCCACTAGCGTGGACTCCTACAAGCAGAGAATTAGTGGACGTAAGTGTTTAAAATTTGTAAAAATTCCTGTAGTGTTTAAATTTTTTTTGCGAGGGACCTAAGAGTAATTTCCCAAAAAAAAGAGAGGAAAAAGGAATAGAAAAAAAACCTTACTTGTTAGTCTAATTAAGATATAATGTTCAGATTGGTGGGCTACTATTAAGAGGAAACAATGACAATTCTAGAGAAAAAAACACTATTTAGTAGAATCTGAATAATACATGTATTGTTTTGTCTAATGTAAACCTTCTCACTTTAAGAAATAAGAGACAAAAACAATTGTTAATTTTCAAAAAAATTAACTGAAAACAAAAAGACTCTACTACCTTCTTTACAGACCCCGTTACTTGTTAGTCTAACTAGAATTTAACCTTGTGCGAGGGCGTTTTACCAATCTTGTATTAAAATACTAAAAGAAACGCGTTATTCAAATATTATAGAAATATCCAAATATTTTTAATGAGCAAAATTATCTATTAGTTGACAATTACATAAAAATTGAAATTAAATTTGCATAAAAAACTAATTGACATGAAATCCACTTATATCAAGTAATAGTATCCAACCTTTTATAATATACTATTATTTTCATGGGTATTGTGCTAAAAATTGACATAATTCCAATCGGATAGTTCAAAATGATGAATGCTTTGTAAATTGACCATAGCCTCAACCAACCTAATTTTTAATGGTGACGAAATGAGACATATCATAAAATAATTTTTTTATCGTTAGATCTTTTTATTTTTATTGCAGAATAAAATAATCAAATCATCAATTGAGTTGAGTAGTTATTTAAGCAAAAAATACAAACATGTTTCTTATTATAAAGTGACTAAATCTTATAGTCAAACAAATGCACAAATATAGTTAATTTGTCAATATATATAATAATGCTCTTGTGCGCATTAGTCCGCATTTTAAGAGTGCGGACCAAACGTGTGTCATTTTTCGGTGAGCCTAGAAATTATCAGTTAAATTATAGGCACACTCTTTCTCTTTTTCGGCTCACCGTCAGGGGACACATGTCTGGTTCGCATTCTTAACATGAGGACTAGTCCGTACAAGAGCAGTACTATATATATATATATATATATATATATATTAAACCGCGTGGAAGCGCACGATTTCTCAACTTGTTTTAAGAAGGATGAGAGATTCACTCTCTAGGTTTTGTGCCTGCATCCTTCTTCCAACCTCCCCCTCCCCCTCTTGTATGAGTTGTCCCCACCCCATCCTAGAAGTTGAACCCTCCCATATCCAGTCGATATCTCATCTGGTGGTGCAGACTGGGTTGGGTTTGTTTGATCTACGAAAATGGGTTTGGTCCCGGGGCTGCCTCATGGTTTGAGATGAGACCGAGCTGAATCCATGCGTCCCTATCTCCTTGATGTCGTAAACCCACCTCTGACCACCCATTTTTTTAGGCCAAGTTTCAGGTCGTGCGTTGGGATGGTGGACAATTTTTGGTGAGGGGATGGTTTTCAAAAATGGGTGGTACCGTGAAGATGATGTTTATTATACCGACTTCGCAATTGATTTTATATAAGCTCAATATGTCAGTTCAAAACTCGGTTTACAATTTCAAAGTCGACCGATCAATTGGTCCAATAAGTTGAATTGAAATTTATCATCAATATTGTCTTTTCATTTCAAACTCTTCGGATTCTCAGAGTTGAAATGTTTTCCTTTCTATCCGTTCCAATGCTTACAAACTAAACTAATAGGTGCTATCTTTTAAGGTTCGTAGAAAATAAATTAAGCTCACTAGTAATGCCACATGACACAATAACAAATGGAAACATCGTTTTAAATATTAGATATTGTATTATCCATCCCTTGGTTTACCAATATATCCCTTGGTTTCTCTCTTAAAAGGAAGCTAAAACGTTGGCATATCAATAATTGGAGTACCCGTTTATTTCTATTTGTTTCTTCATCTTATTCATTAACTACATAGCAACCCCTGAATATATTATACCCATATTTGATCAGAAGGTAAATGAAACTTTTTGTTCTATATTATATAAAGTTTGTGATGCCAATAAGAACAAAGAAATGGATGATACTCACTAAGAAAAAAGTGTGGCAGAAGAACCAAGAAGCCTGAAACTATTTTGATTTCTCAATTAATTAGTGTTGAATCTCCATCCATCTCCCATTAGCTTTTTTCTATCAATTTTTTTTAACGTTTGATTTAGTATGATTAAATGCTTCTTTAATTGGAAGGATACATTCATTTTATCAATAGTACGTCTTTGTACATCACGTGTAGCATCTATGACTACTAAACATAGTACTATGTTTAAAATGAAACGTGTCAATTTGTATATATTTTTATCTATGGAACTACTATAATATTTTGGTATGGATTTTTGTGTTTTTCTTCGACTTCTTATGGGTTATACCCAAATATGATTTTTATATACCACTTTCTTTATTTGAGGGTTATATCCATCACATTTTTAACAAAGTAGATGAAGTAAATAAATTGGTTCTAATGTATACAATTAAATGGTCATGATAATTTTTTTATTTTTATGCTGAACAACTAATGGATTTTACCCAAAAATAGTGCATGAAGAATACTTTATTGTGTAAGGGTATTGTCCATTGCATCTTTTGGAAAGTGGATGGAGTATAAGAATGGTTTGGATATATACATGGAGGGTTTAAACAATAAAAAATGTTAGGAAAACTGAGAAATAAAACACATAATGGTGCGACACAGTGACGCGTCGCACCCGAATTGGCCCGTGTACGTGCTCCACTTATTTTGGACAAAAACACGAACCAATATGAGTACATGTCTGTATATCGCACCAAATGTGTCACATTTGTGATTCGTCATAGAAAGACTCTTAAACAATAGTATTAAAGGAAGATATTTGGGTTTGCGCAACCATGGAGCTTGTAAAAAGTTGGGGAGATTTTAATCCATTTTCACTATTTTTTTATTTGGTGTGAATTTTTTTAGAGTTATTTAATATTCGGTTGACTTCTATAATATCTCAGAAAATAATCTAGCATTTTCAACGTATCACCGTGAGATGTGCATGAAAAAAATGGATATACAATGAGCATTGCATGGTGTTTAATAAGAGATACAATTTTGTGAATGATAAACTTTCATTTTTAATGTCGTTATACAATACTAGTAAAATATATAACTAATACTCAATGTTTAAATCCCTAACAGATATACCGATGGCCAATGATTTTTTTATGCAAGAACTTAGGCAACATGTGGAACGCCCCTGCATATATCCAAACATCCCATTGTCAACTAATTAAGAAAACATCAATGACATATAAATCATGTTATGAATAGTAAAACTTAGTTCATAATCAACGGTAATTCGATATTTGCAGTAAAGAATCCTTCAAAAATCGCACAAAGATAATCATGGCAAATTCCATTGAAAATATAGTCAATTTCGTCAAGTGAAATATCCTTCTTATTCTGAATAAAAAATAAATAAAATCATTAGATCAATACTATAAAATATTTAGAATTAGAATGTATATTATATGCATACAGATTTATGACTTGCGTGAACGAACGCATTTCTAGCTATGTCGAAAAACCTATACAATCGTGTGCTACGCTCTTAAACGAGTCCATGTTCTGAATTACTTTATTTTGAATTAGTATTTTCCAATGAAAGTTGTTGTTAGCCAAATAGGAACGTATTGCTGGATGTAAATAACAAATTTTCTTCTCAAAGTGAGCAATGTTTTTTCCTTCAAATCTCAGGTGGAATCGCTCAGGAGGCTGGAGTGGAACTGGGTGGTTTAGCATGAACCTTTCCCCTAGACTTTGAAAGAGAAAAAAAATAGGTTACGTATATATATATATATATATATATATATATATATATATATATATATATATATATATATTACTGACATCAGAGAGAGAAATAGGGCAGAGCAGAGAGAAAATCAGGCTAGGTATAAATGTAAAATGTTTGAAATGCGGACTTAGAAGCTTTTTATTCTTTCTTCAAGCATTCAGAGGAAATGACAGAGCTCATATGGGTCACTAAATATGGTTTCCACCATTGTTTAAAGCTGTTGCAGATCTCGTGAGATCGGGTCTGAAAAATGAGGATTAACAATATCCCATATTTTGGCCTTCCCATAATTCATTATGTACACATGATGGGAACACATATCCCCATGGGTATGAGATAGAGTATGAAGGAAAATCATTGCACATAACACATCGCTGCATGAGAAGGAAAAATTAAATTAATCCTTTGTATAAATCAAGTGGAATAAAATATGGACGAAACTACTAAAAGGGAATGGCTACTATCAACAAATCTGATATTATTAGTCCACTCTCAAATATGTTGCTATCATTACACACACTAAAACAATGATATAAAACTTATGAAAGTATTCAGATGAAGGCTCCGATATTTTGGAACAAGCCTAGGGTCGTTATTTATTAATGAACCGTTTCATTTGTCGAGTGTACATTCAAATTCTTCCACAACAAAGACGTCTTTGACATTTTCCAAACATCTTCCATGTATTGTTAAATATGGTCGCTTCTATGTTATAAAGCAAACTTAAACCAGTACATGAATAACTCACTCTTCTTCTCCCAAACTAACATTATTGTAGGCATATCATTTTTGATAGTTGTCCTGAAGCTTTTAGAACACGACAAAACATAAATAGCATCTCCTCTTTAAATCTTAAGGGATGATGTTTTTTCGTGCATTACATCATGAATGGAGGAGTACTCCATTAACGATATAGAAGAGAGAGAGGGGAGAGATGAATGAAATGTCGAATAGGAATAGAAATTTGATAAGAGCTTAAACGTTACCTAAAAGAGCTGATTAAGTATGAAGTAGAGTCACTTTAAAACGCGGGTAGGACTCTAAAATGACATACTCAACTTGGGTCCTGGTAGCCCTTAAAAGTTTGATTATCTTTAACAACCGAAGTTGAGTTACATATTTAGCCATACACCCATTAGTCTATTTTGCTGACTCAAATTGTGTATTTATTGCATCAAATTCTGTATTTACTATTATCTAAAAAATTGTGTATTTAATATATACCATAACCATTAGAATGCTCAAAGAAAAATCATATATTCTTAATAAAAATTAATTTAAAGAAAAATATTTAATGATTCAAAATCAAATAAATAGAAATTATTGATATTTAGGAAGAAGGGATTTATATAACACTTACAAAATCAAAATCAAAATAAAAAACAAGTTTGATTTGTAAATGTGTATGTCATCTTTTATTTTTTGTACTTTTGTACATTGATGCTTATAAATGGTATATTTCAACTCATTTTTTCCCGTTTGTATATACCTAATCTATTTTATTTAAGCATATGGATTTTTCCATTAAAGAATTATATTTTTTTAGAATGAATTGTTAAATACACATGATTGTAACGTTTGTCACCTAATAAGTTGAGATGTGGACTTATCTCTAATGATATAATGTATAATTAAAAGAAGATATTTTAATTTCTCAATATGCATGATCTGGGATCTAACGTTGAAAATATGTGTACGCGTCGTGAATTCAAAACCTACTCGCCATATTTCAATAACATGCATAAAGAGAAACGCCCCTTGATTGGGTATCCTTTAAAAAATAATTTGATATAGATGAATTAAAACATGTCAGCATAAAATAAAAACACGTGAACATGCAAAATATAGCACCATCATCTAATCTTTTACATATTATAAAATATTATACAAGACTTAAATACTCCTTTTTATTTAGAGTGTCCTCGTGTCATATCAAGTAAATTTGCATACCCCATTCAATAATTTGTCCATTTTGTTTTTTCCACCAGATTTCGTTAAAGATTTACTCAGACACTCCCTTTACCATATTTCTTTCCACGCCGCTATTGACCTTCTGACTCTCTTTGTTTGTTTCATTTAACCCATTTCACCCTTATATAAGATTTTTGGACATCAAATGTTTTTTCATCTATAAACACCTTCTAATTTAAAGCTTCATTTTTGTGAAAGAAGCAACTTTACTTGGGTGTGTATCACATAAAGGTTACCTACTGGGAACAAAAAAAGATCATTTTTCCATAAGCTACTCCAAATGTTTCATTTCTTTTATGCCCCACATTCTTTTTACTATTAACACCATATCATATGTTTTATCATTGATTCTTAATATTGTATTCTCTTCCCTTTTAGAACCAAATGTAAGGAAGCATCAACTATGTTTCCATTTAATTATTTCATTTTGCTATGTACTATTTGATGAGATTCCACAAAGAGATCGAAGAAGAAATGGTCATTTGTAAAGTGATTGTACCTATTTTATTTACATTTTAATGTGTTTTTGCTATAACTTTTAATTATTTTTCCCCTTTCACCATACATATAAATTGTTTGTCTTATTGTAATTTAAGACTAATACATTTTGACCATTGATATAATCATAATAAAGATTAAGAAGGATTTTTTTACAATTAACCATATGATTTCTCTAAGTGAAAAAATTAGTTAAAGCCCAAAATTTTACTTTATTTTCCTCCCTTGTAGTCACAATTAGAAATTATTCGTTATTATTTATTCTTCCTTTTTAGGTGCATTGTGTGAATTAATATTAGAGCATAAATTACAAATCTATTTATTCGAATAGCTAGATTTTTCGAATAGCTAGATTTGATTTAAGAGAATACAAGTTGAGATGTTAATGACTTATATTTGTCAAATTTCAAAGTTATAATCTATATGAGACTATTTTTTCATGGATCTTCTATGATAAAAAAGTTTTCTATTCTACATCAATTGTTTTCCTTGGATTCTCTTAACATCTCATATTCATGTGCTTGTTCTGAAAAATTATCCTAGAAGAATACTGTTGATATCAAAATTAATATGCTGATGTGGACGAATAATACGAAGACACGTGTCAATCTACGTGGCACGATAGCAGCGAGGAAGTTCATTTCCCGACCAACCATGCTTCTTTCCGAGCAACGAGGATACACCGAGGAACTATAGCATACCGAGGAACTCCAGTGTACCGAGGAACTCCAGCGCACCGAGGTACTCAAGTTCTCCGAGGAACTCCTGATCAGCTAGCAGCTATGGCGGTCCGAGCTGCACCTCGGTCGTACCATTAATTGCCAGATAATCAACAGTCCAGATATTCATTGAATGCTTATATTCTTGACGCACACGCTGCATTAAATGTATTACCCTTTCATATGTATATCATTTAATGTATTGAACCTTTCATGTACAGCCTCAAGGTTATAAATACCTTGTATCAAACCCATTCAAGGGGACCGGAATTTCTTGAGAGAACTTGTAATCAAGAATTCTGCAAACACTCAGCAATAACATAACAGCGGACGTAGGCTTTATTCCTAGCCGAACCACTTTAAAAATCTTTGTCTTATTTATTTATCTGTGATTAAATAATTAGAGCAATCTAGTTTTTTACATCAACAGATTGGCGCCGTCTGTGGGAAACGACTGTTACTATCGTTTTTCGCAAAAATCATTTGTTATCAATGGCAGATAATCCAGAATCTAGTAATCGAAATGCTGGAAATGCTGGAAATCCTCCAAATCCATCTGCAACTTCAGATATGGCTGGAATCATGACAAATCTGGCTCAAGGACAAACCGCCATGCAAGAATCTATGAGGCAACTCATTCAAACTCTTCAAGGCGGTGCACCTACCTATTCAGGACAACGGAGTGATCATGGGCAATCACGATCCAGACGTACTGTGTCATATCGCAATGAAGAGTCTAATGATTATTCTTATCAACCTGGGCGAACTTCATCGATACGGGCTACGGATACAAATCAACCTATATCCCTCTCTCCGGAGAGAACCAGCGCTTTGGAAAGATTAAGCAGGGCGTCTCCTTTCAGTCGATTAGGGCCAAGAAGGAATATGAGTCCACCTAGAGCTCCTTCAAGAAGTTTTCGGCCACCATCAGGTTTGAGAGAAGGATCAGCACAATCACGACCAGTTACTCGTCGAGATAAATCTCAGGAAGCTACGTCAGGGCAATCAATTGCTCAGACTAAGCGGCCTGAGGAAGGAAATGAAGCATGGAAAGGTTCTATTCAACGGTTAGAGGATAGATTGGGAGAAATGGCCAAGGCGAGGAATCCCTTACAGAGAACTTTTGTTCAAGGGACACCCTTTGTGAAAGCCATTGTGGATTTTCCTACACCATCGAAATTCAAAGCACCAGTAGTGACCCCTAAGTACGACGGAAAGACAGATCCTGTACTTCATATAGAACAATACCAAGCTGCTGCTGACATCTATGCCGTACCCGACGAGATGAGGTGTAGGGCATTCTCGGGAACTCTTACCGGATCTGCACAGATATGGTATAACAATCTTCCTCGGGGTAAGATTTCAACTTTTATTCAATTAGCCGAGTTGTTCATTGGCAATTTCTGTTTTGGAGCGAAGCCGGTAAAACGAGTAGCACACTTGTTAAGTGTTAGACAAAAATCAGGTGAAAGTACTAGAGATTACATAACTCGTTTTAATAACGAGAAGTTGGAAGTCATAGACTATGAAGAAAAGACAGCGATCACTGCTTTGATGAGTGGTTTGCTGCCTAATAAGCTGTACTATACTTTGGCCAAAGATCCACCTAAAACTATGTCGGAGTTAATGGCTAAAGCGGCCAAAATCATGAATGCCGAGGAGGCTATGGCTGCGAAGAAGAATATGGATAAAGAAATCAAGGTGGAGGTCGACAAGTCTAAGAAAAAAGATCAAAAAGGTAATGGTGGTGACAAGCATTCTAGGAATAACAGGATGGCCTTGGAAGTCCTAAAGAAGTATGATAATTATACTCCATTGAAAATGGGTATTGATCATGTTTTGGAAGAAATCAGAAATAGCGAGGAAATCAAGTGGCCAGAGAAACTAAAGACAAATCCCGATCTAAGGAATAAGGCCAAATATTACGAGTTTCACACAGATCATGGCCATATGACAAAAAATTGCATAGCCCTTCAGAACGAGATTGAAACACTCATCCGAAGAGGAAAGTTATCAAAGTATGTAGATCGCCGAGGTGAAAGGAAGAATGATGACAGAACTAGAGAGAGATCTAGATCTCCTCGTCGTGTAGAGGAGAAAAAGAAGAGGAACCATGAAGATTATCTAGATGATGACCCTGATCTTCCCAAGAAGCCAAGGAAGCCTGAACGAGAGGTATTTTCCATACGTTTTGGGTCATTTGATTGTAATGTTATTACAGGAGGAGATGCAGGAGGAGGAGATCTTACTGCAGAAAGAAAAGCTTACCTCGGAGAGGCTCAAGCTTGTTCATACATTCAGCGAATAAACCTGGCCGAGGATGATCGTCCGAGGAAGGTAAATAAGGAGAAGCTAGTGATTGGTTTTTCTAAAAACGACCTGGCAGGTGTTCTTTACCCTCATGATGATCCTTTGGTGATTAAAATGAGGATGAAGGATGTGGTCATTTCAAGGGTGTTAGTAGACAATGGTAGTTCGGCAGACATCATGTACTATTCATGCTTTGATAGCTTGAATTTAAAATTATCTCAATTGGAACCTTATCACAGACCCCTTCTGGGTTTTGCTGGCGAGAAAGTTTTTCCACTTGGGACGATCAAGTTGGATATACTCATTGGAACTTGGCCTGCTTGTCGAACCGAAAGAATACGCTTCTTTGTGATGGATAAAAATGTGCAGTCAGCCTACAACATCATCATGGGAAGAGTTGGATTGAAGAAGTTCGAGGTAGTTCCATCTACAGTACATCAGTGTTTGAAATTCCCAACAAATTTTGGAGTTGGAATTATGAAAGGTGATCAAAAAGTAGCTCGGGAATGCTATTATTCGTCTGCCGAGCAAGAGGAACTTGAAGAGTCAAGGAAAAAGACTACTACTTACCAAGTGGAGGAAGGTACAGAAATTGAAACTCTTGACCCTAGGGATGAATCTCAACTCGTAAAAGGGCAGGTGGTGGAATCTACAGAGATTGTTATCCTGGACGACGAGCATCCTGAACGAGTAACTCAGATAGGATCGTCGTTGGATGTTTCAATAAAACAGGATTTGATAACTTTCTTGAGAAACAGGAAGAATACTTTTGCTTGGAGTCATGAAGACATGCCAGGTATAGATCCAAACTTCTTATGTCATGAGCTCAATGTGAATAAGGAGATCAAACCTGTGAAGCAGAGAAGAAGAGTGTTTAGCCCCGAGAAGAACCAGGCCATACAAGAGGAGGTCGAGAAACTCCAGAAAGCCCAATTCATTGAAGATGTGAAATATCCAGATTGGTTGGCAAATGTGGTGATGGTAAAGAAGAAGAACAACAAATGGAGAATGTGTGTTGATTTCACTGATCTCAGCAAGGCGTGCCCAAAAGATCATTTTCCATTGCCCAGAATTGATCAATTAGTGGATGCTACCTCGGGACATGAGCTACTCAGCTTTATGGACGCTTATTCTGGCTACAATCATATCAAAATGAAACCAGAAGACAGGGAAAGTACTTCTTTTATTACCCCAAGGGAACTTACTGTTATAATGTTATGCCTTTTGGTTTGAAAAATGCAGGAGCCGCATACCAGCGGCTGATGAACAAGGTTTTTACCGAACAAATCAGCTACAATATGGAAGTCTATGTCGACGACATGCTGACAAAAAGCAAGAAAGCTGCTGATCATTTAGTTGACTTGAGTCAAACTTTTGATCAACTGGATAAATACCAAATGAAGCTCAACCCGACGAAGTGTACATTTGGAGTACGAGAAGGAATGTTCCTCGGATACATCGTCAACCAACGAGGTATTGAGGCAAATCCAGAAAAGATCAAAGCTCTTTTAGGGCTGCGATCCCCAACGACGAGGAAAGAAGTACAGAGCCTTACCGGACGAGTTGCAGCTCTCAACAGATTTGTATCCCGAGCAACTGATAAATGCCTCCCGTTCTTCAAAACACTGCGAAAAAGTTTTGAGTGGACTGATGAATGTGAGAAGGCCTTTCAAGATTTGAAGAAGTATTTGGGAGCCCCACCGTTGTTGTCTAGGCCAATAACTGGAGAGAAGCTGTATTTGTATTTGGCAGTATCAGAAAATGCAGTTAGCTCAGCGCTGATCAGATTGGAGAATGGAGTCCAGAAGCTAATTTATTACACAAGTAAGGCCTTCCGAGGTGCAGAAATCAGGTACCCAAAGCTAGAAAAGTTGGCATTGGCATTAATTGAAGCAAGTAGAAGAATGAGGCCATACTTCCAGGCCCATACCATCATAGTGTATACCGACATGCCATTAAGACAAGCCCTTCACAAGCCAGAAAAGTCAGGAAGATTGATGTATTGGGCAATAGAACTCGGTGAATATGATATTGTGTACGAACCCAAATCATCATTAAAGGGGCAAGCTGTAGCAGATTTTATAGCGGAATTCACATACCCTGATACCCCCGAGGAACAAAAGGTACTTGCTGACCTACCTGTGGACGATACGGGATCAACAGGCACAGATCCAGACCAACCAAGGTTGGTAAAAGGGCGCGAGCAAATGACCGACGAGGAACGAAGGATACCCGGGGATGATGAAAGAAAACAGATGATATTTTACCGAGGAACTCTAACAGATAAGAAATTCGAAGAGGAGTTACCTACACGGAGGTTATATGTAGATGGATCATCTTGCACAGCTGGTTGTGGAGCAGGGATTGTTTTAAACACCCCAGATGATATTGACATGGAGTATGCCTTGAGATTCCAATTCAAAGCTTCCAATAATGAGGCTGAATATGAGGCTATGATAACAGGTTTTCATTTGGTGAAAGTTATGGAAGCACGGCAAGTAATTGTTTACAGTGATTCTCAATTAATTGTGAATCAAATGATGGGAATATATGCAGTTAAAGGGGAATTAATGATGAAGTATCATGCAAAGGTGATGGAATTATTGGCAGACTTTGAGGCCATTCAATTGGTAAGAATACCAAGGATGGAGAATGCTAGAGCAGATGCATTGGCCCGATTAGCATCAGCTACGCGCACCGAGATGCGAAGGACAATACCAATTGAAGTACTGGAAAGTCGGAGCATAGAAGAAGACCTGATGGTGAAAATTATTACCCTTGATTTAGGACCATCTTGGATGGATTCTATCAGGGCATACATTGAAGAAGGAGTGCTACCGGAGGATAAGCTCACTGCCAAAAAGCTGAAGTATAAAGCTGCTCGGTATGTACTAACTAATGGTGTTTTGTATAGACGAGGAGTTATGGCAGGTTTGCAGAGATGTGTGCATCCATCAGAAGTCAAAAATTTGATTGAAGAAATCCATGAAGGATCATGTGGAGCTCATGTAGCAGGTCGGACTCTTATGCAAAGGGTGATGACACAAGGATATTACTGGCCGACGATGAGGGCTGATTGTATAGCATATACTAAGAAGTGTGACAAGTGCCAACGTTTTTCCTCCGTTCGACGAACGCCACAAGCATTGCTAACACCAATAACTTCCCCTTGGCCATTTGCCATGTGGGGAATTGATTTGGTTGGACCACTGCCGACCACCCGAGGAAGATTCAAGTACCTCGTCGTTGCAGTGGATTATTTTACTAAGTGGGTAGAGGTTGAACCACTAATTGATATGACGTACGAGAAGGTATATCAGTTCATTTGGAAGAATATCATTTGTCGATATGGTCTCCCACATGCTTTTATCACAGACCATGGAACACAATTCGATAATGAAGAATTTGCTGCCTACTGTCATCAGTCGAACATTTTGAAGTTTCATTCAGCACCAGGCCATCCCCAAAGCAATGGACAGACTGAGGTGACGAACAGAACATTATTAAATGGATTGAAGAAGAGGCTAAGTGAGGCCAAAGCAAATTGGATTAATGAGCTACAGTCAGTTTTGTGGGCTTACCGAACAACTCCTCGAGCAGCAACTGGAGAATCACCATACATGCTGGCATTTGGAAGTGAGGCTGTAATACCTGCCGAGTTGGGCCTACCGACACACAGGGTGTTGAATTTCAACTCTCCGATCAGTGATTTGATGAGAAGATTAGATTTGAATATGCTCGAGGAGGTTAGAGAAGAGGCAGCTATTAGGAATGTCGCTTATCAACAACGAACAGCTTTGTTTTACAACAAAAGGGTGAAGAAATGCGATCTAAAAGAAGGAGATTATGTACTGAAGAAAGTCATTCAGAAGCACAACAAATTAGAAGCAAACTGGCATGGACCTTACCGGGTTACAGAAGTTGTTCGTCCAGGAACTTACAGAATAGCAACTCTAGAGGGAGAAGAATTTAAGAACGCGTAAAATGCTGAACACCTACGCAAGTATTATCAGTAATGTCAAATGTAAAGCATTTCTTTCATTATGAATAAAGCAAGGATGTTTCGCCATTTTCTTTCTGGTTGAAAGTTTTTCGGGAATACTAGTGTAATGCACTACACAAAAGTGCTCTAAGGAGCCAAAAAGTGCTATAAGTAGCCAAAAATGCTCTAAGGAGCCAACCTCCTTTGGTTAGGAGGACAGCTCTAAGGAGCCAAAAAGTGCTCTAAGGAGCCAACCTCCTTTGGTTAGGAGGACAGCTATAAGTAGCCAAAAGCTCTAAGGAGCCAAAAAATATTCCTTTAGTTAAAAGGTGTACACCAGCATGATCAAACAATTACGGTTGGTAAGATAAAAATATACTCTCATATTACAACTTATGATTGGTCGGGAGGTAATATTATTACAAAAAGTTCTTTGAAGAACAAAATATTCAAAAATACACCAAGTATAGCTGGTCGGTGATAAAAACCCATCAACTGTAGTTGGTCGACAAACATTAGTTATCCACCTTGGTTGGTTGGAAACAGTTTGAACAATTTATATTCATTACTTTATTATTATTAAGTGATTGATCAACCTTGATACTTGTAAATTTTTAAGTTGGTTGATGAACAGCGCGATATTGTTATCTTTTTAACAAATACGTAGATACATATGCACAAATATAAAGGTGTTTGATAAACACAAGACAATAGCAAAATTGGCAAACAGAAAATGAAAGTCTTTTCATTAAAAATCTAGAATAAATTACAAGTTACATAAATGTACTAACTGTTACATTGAAAACCTATTCTATTGGTTTCTTTCCTTTATTTTTTGAAACAAGCTCCTCGCCAGCAGGAGGATCCTCTAGGCAAAGAGGAGAATTAATGAAATTAACATCCCTGAGCATTCTAACATTCATCACAGAAGGTGTATCCAAGAGATGCTCAGGACGAGATAATTCAACCTGAGAATGAAGGCTGTAATCACCAAGGTACTTTGAAATCAAGCTACGAGGAATGGAACGAGCTGGGATCCATGCCATGTCCAACTTGAAAGGTGGTACAGGCAGGTCTAATAATGATGGAGCATGATAATCCCATAAATAATGCCCTTGGTCCAATTTTAACACACCCAGTGCGTTCAACCATCCTTGCTTGTAACCTTCATTGTTGGCATGTTCAATACGAGCATCCAGGTGAACAAGGGCTTCATTGTATCCTGCCATCCAGAATTCCCTTGGCTGTTTATGGAATTGGAAGGTTAATCTATCCAATTGTTCATGAAGGCTTTTGGCAAAAATATCCTTGTTATGCAGAGCAGATTTTGTCGCTGTAAGTTGATCTTCCAAGGTTAGATTCTTCTTGGACATTTCTGATAGGGCTCGATCTTTTACGTTTAACTGGAATGCTTGAGTTTCCAAAGTAGATTGGGTACGAGCCTCTTCAACATTGCGACTGAGAACTCTTGATCGGCTCCGAGAAGCAACTGGAGAACTTTGCTCCTCGACAGTTCTTCCTCGCCCCCGAGAACCTCTTCCTCGTCCCCGAGCAGTTCCAGAAACAGCAGATCTTCTTAAGTCATCCAGTTCTTGCCTTAACTTGGCGTTTTTGACTTCTAAGAATGAGAAACCTTCATCAGTAACTGGTACTAATGCAGTGGAAGATGAGGCAGCAGATTCATATTGAGCCAACTTTTTCTGCAGATTATTATTTTCTTGTTCCAGGATCTCGGCAATCTGCCTACAAGCTTCAACTTCACCTTTTAGGGTTCTCTCCCTAATGTCGTACCCAGCAATGATCTTCTTATGGCCTGTTTCTGAAGAGAGCTGCTGGTATCTATTTTCATAATCCTTATGCAACGAAGCCATTGATTCGTTGTGTTGATTTTGAAGATCATCTATGGAACCATGAAGCTCTTCAATCAAGTCATAGTAAGCGACATTGTTGGCCATTGCTCGGTCGAGTAAAGCTTTCAAGTACTGATAAGCTTCAATTACCTGCTCTGAGGCACCATGGCCAAGAATATCAGCAATTTCTGAGGTACTAAGGAATGTATGACCAGCCTTATAGTATTGGTGACATTGCTGCATCAGCTCGGTATCATGTGAAGAGATCAATTCCATTCTAGCAACAAACTAAGGACGAGAAAAAAAAAACAACAATCAACAAAAATAAATCATCAACAACATAGATGAGCAAAGATGTATTTTATTAGATCATCAAAAGGTTACATTGTTCGATTACAAAAAATTGAAAAAAGAAATGATACCGAATAACTTCACACCTTTTCCTTGTCCCCCAAGACTTTCTCGGGAGGTTGGGACGAGGAGCTCGGTTGCTCGGTGGTGTCAACGGGTTGATCAGCAGGAATCTTCTCGGCAGGAGGAGGCATAGAGGAAACATCATCGACTACAGAGGGTTGAGAAGCAGAGATTGGGTCACCCATAGCCATAGAAGACTCATCTGAGGCAGGCTCATCTTCTTCTTCTTCTACAATTGGTGGAGGAGGACCAGGGAGATGTTGTTGGAATAGCTCAGAATCGTCTTGGACCTTTAGCTCTTGCAGAGCAGCTACCCAGCCATCGTGGAAGTATTTCAACTTCCCATATTGGACTTGGGATGTCATTGCAGCTATCCCTCTCTCCCATCCTTTTCTCCCAACCAGCACTGAAATGTTTTTTGATTGCGACCTTTCTCCTCAACTTCTCCGAAGAGAACTTCACCTCTAATTCCTCTTTTTTGACCTTGATATCTCGCAAGGTAGATAACTCTTCATCTGCCTTTTTCAACTGGCCATCATATTCCTGATGTTTAACCTCTAAACCCTTTACTTTCTCCTCCAAATTCTTGGAGGTTTCAGCCATTTTCACCTTCTCAGCTTCAGCCACAGCTAATTTCTTCTCCCAAACAGCTTTTTCGTCAACATACTGTTGACGAGATTCCTTTAAAGACTGGGTCAAACCCAACAGAGCATCCTCTACGCCTGACGAGGAGCTTGAAGCTTTGATAGCTTCATCCTTCTTCACAATATTATTAAAACAGTTCACCAACTGAAAGATGAGAAAAATAGCAAAGTCAACACAAAATGCAAGCTTTCAGAAAAAGAAAGAAAAATCAGAAGTATAAGAAATTTACTGAAGCAAGGTGACGAGCAGCTAAGGATGTCAGCATATCCCTAGGAATTCTCTCATCAATACAATGGACCTCGGGTACGACCGAGCTCATGGCAGAACTTGGAAGAGTGATGTTTGGAACATCAGTACCACCAGCAGGTAAGGAGGAGGCAGTTTCAGCCGGAGTAACTGAGGATGATTTCCTCAATCTCTTCAATGGGCGATCAGAGCCTTCAACCAAAGAGGTCTTGGTCAGGGAAATTGTAATTACATCTACAGGAGCAGTTTTCTTGCTCGGAACCACTGGGGGCTTCTCGGCAGCTTTAGAAGACCCAACATCCACCTTTTTAGTCCCCTCTGGGACATTAGTTTTACTTTTCTTGCCCCCAGCAACAGAAGTAACATCATCAAAGAGAGCGGGAGGAGCTCTTTTCTTACCCATCTTTTGACTTAAAGGAAGATGAGAATCTGAAGATGAACCTTCCGGAGTTGAAGCTGGTTCAACAGGGCGAGCAGTATAAGAGGTTGTATAACTCTTATACTGTAGCAGATATGAGGCAGACCTGATGTGTTCGTCTGCAATATTCTTGTGCAAACCCCAGATAAGTTTCAGATGCTTGATATTAACCTCTGATTCTTTTGGAGTTCTTCTTTAACTATCAACTGCAAATAATTACATATTGAGATATCAGTCATACATTTTGTCAAACATGATGAAAGCATAATTTCATAAGTAAAATAAAATGAAAAATAAACCTATCCCATTGCCATATGGGGGACATCTGGGACCGTTGTATACTTCATTTCCAGCTAAAGGGGCATATTGCCATTTTTTTATAACCAACCCATGTTCAAAATAATCTCTATTTGAGTCAGGGAGGTTAACTACAAGAGCCCTATTCAAAAACCTAGTTTTTAAATAATAAATATTATCTAGAGTGGCCCACTTATAGCAATACATAATCTCAGGGATCCCAATACGAGTCCCATGAGTCAGATTTAATTTGTGTACCCCATTAATTATTCTCCAGGAATTGGGGGCTATTTTTGCAGGGACAAGATCAAAATATTGACAAAACTCAAGACACAATGGATTTAGGGGAAAGGAAAAACCACATTCAGCAATAAAAAGACTGGGGAACCAATGTCCCTCAGGCAATCGTAAGTAATCTAAAGGCTCAGAAAGAACCTCTAGAGTTACCCATGAAGGAATGGAAAAATCAGAACGAAATTTCTCAACAGACTCCACAATATAAACCATACTGAATAAAAGAGAAGAAAGGAAAAAGATCTTACAGGAAGAAAGGAGGTCTGCTGACAACTAACGAAGGAAAAGATGAACGCACAAGAGAGAAGGAGAGAATAGAAAGCTTGAAGGCAGAAAATTGGAAAACGTAGAAGACGGTATGGTTACCTAAGAAGTTTAATACTTTGCATTGGGAAGCAGCGAAAGAAATGATTACCAAAAAGAAACTAATGAACTTCCGGCGGCTAAAAGGACAAAAATTGCACGGAGACCGAAGCGCTTATAAAAAATTCAAAAGAAAGGAGGAAGCCGCGAAATGAGAAGGAGATTTGAACACAATGTTCCTGAAACCCAGGAAAGTCATTTAATATTGCCATATACCGAGAAAGAATGTTCCATACTCCTCAAAGTTCGAAATATGAAACATTGGGGGCTTCTGTTGATATCAAAATTAATATGCTGATGTGGACGAATAATACGAAGACACGTGTCAATCTACGTGGCACGATAGCAGCGAGGAAGTTCATTTCCCGACCAACCATGCTTCTTTCCGAGCAACGAGGATACACCGAGGAACTATAGCATACCGAGGAACTCCAGTGTACCGAGGTACTCTAGCGCACCTAGGTACTCAAGTTCTCCGAGGAACTCCTGATCAGCTAGCAGCTATGGCGGTCCGAGCTGCACCTCGGTCGTACCATTAATTGCCAGATAATCAACAGTCTAGATATTCATTGAATGCTTATATTCTTGACGCACACGCTGCATTAAATGTATTACCCTTTCATATGTATATCATTTAATGTATTGAACCTTTCATGTACAGCCTCAAGGCTATAAATACCTTGTATCAAACCCATTCAAGGGGACCGGAATTTCTTGAGAGAACTTGTAATCAAGAATTCTGCAAACACTCAGCAATAACATAACAGTGGACGTAGGCTTTATTCCTAGCCGAACCACTTTAAAAATCTTTGTCTTATTTATTTATCTGTGATTAAATAATTAGAGCAATCTAGTTTTTTACATCAACAAATACATTACCAAAACTCATTTTAGTATAAAGTTTTTCAAAATGATATTTTTTAAAAAATTATAATATTTTATATCACTACAAGTTGTAATTAAATAATTATAATTCATATTTTTAATTAAAAACTCGCGCTTTTATGCAAATGTAAATAAGAATGATATTTTTATTAGAAAATTTGAGAAATATTTCTTTTCCTATGCTCCGCACATTGCGTCTCGCCCGCGTATCGCGCGAGCTTACAGCTAGTATTACTTAAAATTCTATCTAGATGTATGTAGGAAAGAACGAGTGTCAACCCATCTTCATTTGCAAGAATTAAAAAAGGAAAACCTCTAAAAAGCATTTTTATGATTATAAAGTTATTTTAAGGGATGGATTTTGTATTATCAACTAAGAGAATAGGAAGTACAAATTCTAATATGAGTGAAGTGAGGAATTGTTTTAGAAATAATAATATTCTTACACTTTTTGAAATTAATCACTCAAACTCACAATATCCTTCTTAAAATGAAACTCCCTACGAAAAATAAAAATTAAAACTACAACAAAATATATTCCCCAATGAAGAAAAACATTAAAAGATGGGAGCAATGTCTTGTATGAGCTCTTCTTAAAATGACTTAGTTGCATTCAATCTATAGCAGTTAAAGCTTTTACTTTCGATTGAGAATTATTTGATAGAGCAAGAGGGTGAAATGGTCTTTGAGGTTCGGTTCTCGGGGAAAAATTGCAAGACAAATATTTCTTACTACTTAAAACTAATGCTATTTCCAATGTCATCATTATTGGTTAAGACAAACATAAAGGATTATGACATCACTGAAAAAATATAGTACAACACCCAAAGAAATTTGAGTCATCTTGTGACTCGAAGATTGAGTAAAAACACTCAAAAAGGTAAAAAGCTCAAAGCTCGTGATTTTAAGTGAATACTAATGTTCTTTAAGTTTTTCTTAAATTGTTACATTCTTTAACTTTTGACTGAAATGATGCCGCAAGTGGAACATAGTGACGAGTGTAGCAATTAATCTTGAAATAGGGCTTTTTAGGTATTACTTATACTCATAGGACTAACTATATAAACCACACCTTCAAATACAAATAATAATATTCCTTAACATCTAATGTATGGATGGTAGATAAATCAATGTTGGGATTTTATTCTTAAAATAATGTCTGACATTTTTTTTTTGATAAAGTTGTGTCATTTCATTTTGAAATAAGAATCATGGCTATGAGAATACCTTACACATGTTTTAACTATATTGCAGACATGTTGGTCAATGGTACTTATTAGGAATTCCAATGAGTTGGGTTTGAATTGTTCATGTGAGATCATAATTCCGATTCTAGTACTATTGAACATTTCATAACCTAGATAGGGAGTTGACAATCGAATTGGTTGCAGTATAATCCTAGTTTTTTTCATCTCAAACTATGAGCACGTGTCTGATAGTTTAGGAACTTGTACGATAGTTCAATAGAGGATTGTCATCAGTACATCTAGGAATATATTGAATAACACCACCCCATGAGATTTGAGTTTGGGGACTATATTGACTTTACCCGGACAATCTCACACAATTGGCAGAGGGTACATAGATCCTTAATCCCAAGAATTATGAGTGATTTATCCCATAAGTGGTACCCTTTACATACATGACATTTGGTCCCTTTGACTAAAGATAAGGGTCGTCCTCGTACTAATTTATAGTCGGCCTCCTACTTATCCAGGGTTGGCCTCATATGGTCGGCCAAATTATATCAGACAATTAAGAATGCACATAATTCACCAGAATGGGCTTTTCAGTCATTTCAAGCCTGTAGAAGTTAGTGCACGTGATTGCATTGCATATGGGGGGAATAATCACACATTCCATGAAGTTTTTAGATGGAAAGGTGTTAACCATCAAGAGGATCACATCAATTAGCATTCTTCATGTGACTTGGGGTGCACATTATACCCCAAGCCACCTATAAATACACTGTACCTTCTTACTTATTCCATACGCTAAGTCTACATAAAGATTTACTGTTACTCTATCAAAACACTCTCTAGAGAGAGAAAGAACAACTCGTAACTAGTAAAACACTCTCCAGTTTGTGAGAAATGAGTAGCACTTAAGTGGATGTAGGCTAGTTAGCTGAATCACTCTAAATCTATTGTGTTGATATTATTGTATGCATTTATTTACTATTCACTTGTTACCATTTCTTGTAACATTAAGGAGGGTTAGAATGCTTATGTGATTGTTGCTTTGATTGCTACAGGTGTGATTAAATTTTAGATTGAATCAAATGATCCCTACGTATTGGGTGATAGTTATGTAAGTAGGGCTGAGATCTTAATTTAGAGGAATACGTGTTTGGGGATATCTTGAATTCAATACCCCCTTGATAGACTTATGATCTTTGTTTCCACTAGTTATAAGAGCAAGTTTTAAGAATTCTCATTAGATTTTAGCTTGCCTTCTTTCACTTACACCCCACTTCACCATCATAGACATTTTAAAGATCTTCAAGTGACTTGAAGTTAGTGACCAAATAAGCAATCAAAGAGTTAAGATCATCACATTCAGTTAGCATACGAGGTCGTTTAGTGTAATATTTTTATTTAGGGATATTTTAAAAAAAATTGTAATAAATATTTTTTTAAATTGTTTTTAATTATTTTTAGAAAAATCGCAAAGTCGTTAGAACCACATCGGATGTCGTTCGAATGAGTACACGTTCCTCGTTAGAACAACTTTGAATGAGAGTTTTAACAAGATCTATTTTAGAAAACGTTGGCCTCTCTGAAATCTTTTTGGAAAGTTCGTTTGATGGATGTTTGAACGAGATAGGCTACTTCATTCGAACAAGATGTACTTCGTTCGTATGAGCCGGTGAAAATTTGTTTTTTGCCTTATTTCAAATGCAATCTTTCAAGTGCATCTCTTGGAGATTTTGTACAATTATAAAAATGGTAAATAAGACATCATTATATTTGAGTGATTTATGAGATAATTAAATTAAAGTATCGTCATAATTATTTAGTGAGATTAATTATGATTAAATAGAGTAAGAAAATAAATTACGGTAATTATAATTTGGTATTTCAATGTATTTATTTGGAAGATAATTTAATGATTTGTCTTGGTTCCCTAGTGTAGTCGAAATACCCAACTAGTTAGACAAAATTTTCAAGAAACCCAATTTGGCAATAATCCACCGTTTATACTTGTATATAAAGGTTTTGAAAGGGTTTTAATTATAATTATTCATTATTAGGGTTTAAGAGGGGTGAGAGAACACACTATTCACATTTTTGTGAAGAGGCCCAGAGAGAGACACTCACATCTCAATCACAAGCAAGGGTTTCATCTAAAAAGGTTCTCGCACACCTACCTAGCTTTGAGGAGGATCATACACTAGAAGATTTAAGATTTTCAGAAGGTTCAAGAAAGCTTCTGGAGATCCAAAATAAAGCAACCCTTCATCATCAATAAATAATTTTCTCCCCATCAGATTGAACTGGACCGGCAAAGGTATTGTGTTTTAAACCCTAAGTTTGTTCTTAAAACCTTGTTTTGGTTTTTCCACTTTCTATTGTTTTAATAATTCAAGATTCAAGGGCTTAAATTTTTTAGTTCGCATATATCGATCCACAACAATTGTTATCAGAGCATTTTGTTTAGATTAATCATCCATTAGAAAGGTCCATGTTGTCCAAACAAGAAAACCCTACTTTTGCATGTTGTGTGATTGTGTATCTTTGTGTATGCTTCCGTACTAACATGGTTTTGCAGAGATTTTTTTTATATCCCTTCCATCATGGTCATATATTAATTTTTTGTGTGAATGAATCATATGTTTATTTATATGTAGTTATATTTTTTCTCTTAGATTCGATATGGTTGTAATAATTAAGTTTACGTTATTATTTCATTATCAATGTATTTGGAGGCGACTTAATATCATATATTTATGTGGGTTTGAATGTTTTGAAAAGTTTTTGGGAGTTTCATGTTTGTTTATGTATCATGTATTTATATTGGTTTTAGTTGGTATAGACTTACCTTAAGAGAGTCTCGCCCTTTGGCCTATAAAGTTCCAAGTGTCTGTACCATGAGATCCACGTGGGTTTGAGTAGGTACCACATTATCCAGGTGTCGGTTGACAAGGCTTCCTAGGCTTGGTTGTTCTGATTCTGCTACTGAATTGAATGGCTTGATTAAGATATGCAGATCCACGAATTCATCTTTTACAGTGCGAGCATTTACCCCCGTGCCATGGTTGGGTAGAAGGTTGGTGTTGACATTAGGCTTTATCTTAGTTAGAGCTGTGATTTTTCCTTAATCGATCAAGTCTTGGATGGTGAATTTCATAGCTCGACACCCTTTTAGATCATGTCCCGTCATTTGTTAAAATTTGCTGTAAAGATCATTCATGAAGTATCTAGTGAAAGGTCAGGAAATGACTTGGAGTCCTGGGGATTGAGAAGGCCCTTTTTTTAGAGCTTGGTATACCGTGATGATGGGAGCGTATATGAGGTGGAGTATGCATTTAACCCTTTTGGTACTCCATGGGGCTGGCACATGCACATATATTAAGGCTTGATTAGCATTGACGTGGTTTGTATTTGGTTTGTCGGGTCTTCTATTGGAGAAAGTAGGGGCATTTCTTCGATTAATGAAATCATCCTTCAATTTTGATTCCACATACACCAGGGTTTTGAAATGGGGCAGGTACTGAGTTTTCAGATGCGGCCAATATGGTTGAATCATATTCTTTTTTATAATGGATACTTATTTTTCATTTTTGGGTCTATTCTGCATATGCGTGGACGTGTTCCTCCTACGGGCTATGAAGGTACCAAAGTGTTATTTGATTTCTTGCTTTGTCATTTCCAGGTCTCGATGAGTGATTTCTAGCTCATCGTTATACTTATAATGCTTCCCAAATTCCCCAAAAATGTCATTCCATCTGGTGGTTATCCGATCGTCAATGGAAAAAACCCACTTGAGCGCCCCTCTTGATAGGGTGTGGCTAAACACTTAAGCCATGACCTCTTATAAATTTCCCAGGGCTTGCATGGCTCGAATGTATAATTTAAGATGGACTATCATTGGCCCCATCCTGCTGAACTTTTTGATGCTTGACATCTTAAACTTATCTGGTGGTCGAGCATTGAGATAGAGGGATAAATGTTCAATGTCGATAAGATCGTCGACATGCCAAAGTTTTTGGAGATTTTGTTGGAGTATTTGGAGCTCCCTTCTAAGGAGTGTAAGATATGTTGGAACCTTGATTGTGTTTTCCACAGTAATGTTTTTGGTGTTCATGGTAGCCTGTAACATTGCTGAAGGGGGCATCACATTGGCAGGGTAAGGGTTTGCTCCCTTACCGTCGGTGTTTTCCAATCGGTTTCATAGGGAGACTTCCTCATGTCCTATGGTAGCCATTTTTCCCCTTAGGGCCTTCGGTTAGATAAGATGCGGGTAGTGACATTATTTCTTCGTTCTTCATGTTGCTGGGATTATGAGATATCAAAGTTTGAGAGGTAAGGCTTCCATCCCCTATCAAATATGTTGACTACAAAGTTATAAGTATTTGTGAGATTGATATTTCTTTTACTTATGTTTATCCTAAGTTAAATAATCATGAGTTTAAGCATAACATACATTTTTTTAGTTTTTGGGGTATGATCGGGTAATGACCCATTTCCTACGTACAGTACTCCTCACTTGGTTCCCATCCCTTAGTGCAGAGTTGTGAAAAGTGAGTGGTTTTTTTGAATCTCGGAGTCACAACCTATATTAGGAAATTTTCTTAGGGGGTACAAAACCCTTTTCGAGAGATTAACTATTTGGTGAATCTCCTGCCTCATTTATTTGGTTGTGTCCTGGAGTTCTACTGCATGAGGTTATGCAAGGCCTTTCATGAGGCTAAAGGCTCCTTTATTTGGCTATGACTCATAACGATATACCTTACGGGTACATATGGGAGAGATATTTTGTATATACCCGAATGTACGTGAATCGAGACTATCGATATACCTCATGGGGACAGTTGGTGGGAGAGCTAACTTAATATACTCAAGGTAAATGAGTGACATTCACCAAGAACATACCACTCCATATACGCCAAGGATACGAGTCCAAGAAGAGTGGAAAATGTCGATGGGACTTGCGTTGTTTAGTCATAATCCCATGGCTAGGTTTCTCAGGGTAATGGGTATGTAGCGATATGGAAATGATATGGATTGAAGTAGTGTGCCTCATTTGGAAAGTCTTTTATTCTTTTGGCAATATTTGTGTTTGCTTAAGATTATTTATGTATCTAGGCATACATATCACAAACAAAGTTCAAGCGATGCCTAGGGTGTAAACTTATCCCTACAAGAACATGCAATTCCAATGTTTATCTACCATAATTAAAAAGAATAAGAATGAATAATAATAAACAAGATATATAGGAATAAAGTCCTAAAATAAATACATATCTACACTAAATTAAGTTAAGTCCACTTAAAAAAATATCCCCTGGCGGTGTCGCCACTGTGAGAACCCGGAATTGAGGTATAGCTCCTCTATCCTGCGCCCCGTTGCACATCAACACGTCATTTCTGGATGCAAACATAGACGACAGGGGTCATTAGCGGTGACGTTTGGTCATTTGCCTTATTTTCTTAGAAAATAAAATGCAGTATCCGGTATATTTTACCCAAAATAAATAAAAGAATGCGTAGGCCTCCATAGAGACCTAGTGATACAAGTAATCTGCGTGTTTAAACAGAGAGTCAAAGGTATGGGGATCGGGTTATGGATTGGAAACTTGTTAGGAACCCGCTCCACCCTTTCGGTCGTAAATGTAGATCTAAAGTATTTGTATCAGGATGCTAGAGTGTAAACAAAATAATAAATTGAAAATATTTTGTATGTACCTAGATTGTGTAGTGAAGTGTGAGACGTGTGGAGATAATATAAATAGGGGATACATATGTACAAAGTTGTACTTGTTGTCTTAGAAGAGGGTCTGAGTGAGCCTATGTACTCGTACGGAGTGATTCAAACTCCACGTAGTTCATGGACAATGAAGAGGGATTTCACCTCATGTAAAGGCTTGATGCAAGATATCTAGTCTTTACATGACAACTTGAGGTACTTTTAGAGTGAGGTGGAGTCATATCTGAAAAATATTCCTGATTTGAGTTCATGAAAGAACTAAAGTAAGATTGGATCACTTGTAAAATAACCCGTTGATGAAGGTATAACTAAATTTCAAACATTAAGAATAAAATAGTTGGTGAAAACCCCAGATATAATCATGAACTCAAATAATAATATTCTTACACTTTTTGAAATTAATCACTCAAACTCACAATATCCTTCTTAAAATGAAACTCCCTACGAAAAATAAAAATTAAAACTACAACAAAATATATTCCCCAATGAAGAAAAACATTAAAAGATGGGAGCAATGTCTTGTATGAGCTCTTCTTAAAATGACTTAGTTGCATTCAATCTATAGCAGTTAAAGCTTTTACTTTCGATTGAGAATTATTTGATAGAGCAAGAGGGTGAAATGGTCTTTGAGGTTCGGTTCTCGGGGAAAAATTGCAAGACAAATATTTCTTACTACTTAAAACTAATGTTATTTCCAATGTCATCATTATTGGTTAAGACAAACATAAAGGATTATGACATCACTGAAAAAAATATAGTACAACACCCAAAGAAATTTGAGTCATCTTGTGACTCGAAGATTGAGTAAAAACACTCAAAAAGGTAAAAAGCTCAAAGCTCGTGATTTTAAGTGAATACTAATGTTCTTTAAGTTTTTCTTAAATTGTTACATTCTTTAACTTTTGACTGAAATGATGCCATAAGTGGAACATAGTGACGAGTGTAGCAATAAATCTTGAAATAGGGCTTTTTAGGTATTACTTATACTCATAGGACTAACTATATAAACCACACCTTCAAATACAAATAATAATATTCCTTAACATCTAATGTATGGATGGTAGATAAATCAATGTTGGGATTTTATTCTTAAAATAATGTCTGACATTTTTTTTTGATAAAGTTGTGTCATTTCATTTTGAAATAAGAATCATGGCTATGAGAATACCTTACACATGTTTTAACTATATTGCAGACATGTTGGTCAATGGTACTTATTAGGAATTCCAATGAGTTGGGTTTGACTTGTTCATGTGAGATCATAATTCCGATTCTAGTACTATTGAACATTTCATAACCTAGATAGGGAGTTGACAATCGAATTGGTTGCAGTATAATCCTAGTTTTTTTCGTCTTAAACTATGAGCACGTGTCTGATGGTTTAGGAATTTGTACGATAGTTCAATAGAGGATTGTCATCGGTACATCTAGGAATATATTGAATAACACCACCCCATGAGATTTGAGTTTCGGGACTATATTGACTTTACCCGGACAATCTCACACAATTGGCAGAGGGTACATAGATCCTTAATCCCAAGAATTATGAGTGATTTATCCCATAAGTGGTACCCTTTACATACATGACATTTGGTCCCTTTGGCTAAAGATAAGGGTCGGCCTCGTACTAATTTATAGTCGGCCTCCTACTTATCCAGGGTTGGCCTCATATGGTCGGCCAAATTATATCAGACAATTAAGAATGCACATAATTCACCAGAATGGGCATTTCAGTCATTTCAAGCCTGTAGAAGTTAGTGCACGTGATTGCATTGCATATGGGGGAATAATCACACATTCCATGAAGTTTTTAGATGGAAAGGTGTTAACCATCAAGAGGATCACATCAATTAGCATTCTTCATGTGACTTGGGGTGCACATTATACCCCAAGCCACCTATAAATAGACTGTACCTTCTTACTTATTCCATACGCTAAGTCTACATAAAGATTTACTGTTACTCTAACAAAACACTCTCTAGAGAGAGAAAGAACAACTCGTAATTAGTAAAACACTCTCCAGTTTGTGAGAAATGAGTAGCACTTAAGTGGATGTCGGCTAGTTAGCTGAATCACTCTAAATCTATTGTGTTGATATTATTGTATGCATTTATTTACTATTCACTTGTTACCATTTCTTGTAACATTAAGGAGGGTTAGAATGCTTATGTGATTATTGCTTTGATTGCTACAGGTGTGATTAAATTTTAGATTGAATCAAATGATCCCTACGTATTGGGTGATAGTTATGTAAGTAGGGCTGAGATCTTAATTTAGAGGAATACGTGTTTGGGGATATCTTGAATTCAATACCCCCTTGATAGACTTATAATCTTTGTTTCCACTAGTTATAAGAGCAAGTTTTAAGAATTCTCATTAGATTTTAGCTTGCCTTCTTTCACTTACACCCCACTTCACCATCATAGACATTTTAAAGATCTTCAAGTGACTTGAAGTTAGTGACCAAAGAAGCAATCAAAGAGTTAAGATCATCACATTCAGTTAGTATACGAGGTCGTTTAGTGTAATATTTTTATTTAGGGATATTTTAAAAAAAAATTGTAATAAATATTTTTTTAAATTGTTTTTAATTATTTTTAGAAAAATTGCAAAGTCGTTAGAACCACATCGGATGTCGTTCGAATGAGTACATGTTCCTCGTTAGAACAACTTTGAATGAGAGTTTTAACAAGATCTATTTTAGAAAACGTTGGCCTCTCTGAAATCTTTTTGGAAAGTTCGTTTGATGGATGTTTGAACGAGATAGGCTACTTCATTCGAACAAGATGTACTTCGTTCGTATGAGCCGGTGAAAATTTGTTTTTTGCCTTATTTCAAATGCAATCTTTCAAGTGCATCTCTTGGAGATTTTTTACAATTATAAAAATGGTAAATAAGACATCATTATATCTGAGTGATTTATGAGATAATTAAATTAAAGTATCGTCATAATTATTTAGTGAGATTAATTATGATTAAATAGAGTAAGAAAATAAATTACGGTAATTATAATTTGGTATTTCCATGTATTTATTTGGAAGATAATTTAATGATTTGTCTTGGTTCCCTAGTGTAGTCGAAATACCCAACTAGTTAGACAAAATTTTCAAGAAACCCAATTTGGCAATAATCCACCGTTTATACTTGTATATAAAGGTTTTGAAAGGGTTTTAATTATAATTATTCATTATTAGGGCTTAAGAGGGGTGAGAGAACACACTATTCACATTTTTGTGAAGAGGCCCAGAGAGAGACACTCACATCTCAATCACAAGCAAGGGTTTCATCTAAAAAGGTTCTCGCACACCTACCTAGCTTTGAGGAGGATCATACACTAGAAGATTTAAGATTTTCAGAAGGTTCAAGAAAGCTTCTGGAGATCCAAAATAAGGCAACCCTTCATCATCAATAAATAATTTTCTCCCCATCGGATTGAACTGGACCCGCAAAGGTATTGTGTTTTAAACCCTAAGTTTGTTCTTGAAACCTTGTTTTGGTTTTTCCACTTTTTATTGTTTTAATAATTCAAGATTCAAGGGCTTAAATTTTTTAGTTCGCATATATCGATCCACAACAATTGGTATCAGAGCATTTTGTTTAGATTAATCATCCATTAGAAAGGTCCATGTTGTCCAAACAAGAAAACCCTACTTTTTCATGTTGTGTGATTGTGTATCTTTGTGTATGCTTCCGTACTAACATGGTTTTGCAGAGATTTTTTTTGTATCCCTTCCATCATGGTCATATATTAATTTTTTGTGTGAATGAATCATATGTTTATTTATATGTAGTTATATTTTTTCTCTTAGATTCGATATGGTTGTAATAATTAAGTTTACGTTATTATTTCATTATCAATTTATTTGGAGGCGACTGTGAGGGAATGTAATGTTTCTTTACACTTAATATCATGTATTTATGTGGGTTTGAGTGTTTTGAAATGTTTTTGGGAGTTTCATGTTTGTTTATGTATCATGTATTTATATTGGTTTTAGTTGGTATGGACTTACCTTAAGAGAGTCTCGCCCTTTGGCCTATAAAGTTCCAAGTGTCTGTACCATGAGATCCACGTGGGTTTGAGTAGGTACCACATTATCTAGGTGTCGATTAACAAGGCTTCCTAGGCTTGGTTGTTCTGATTCTGCTACTGAATTGAATGGCTTGATTAAGATATGCAGATCCACGAATTCATCTTCTACAGTGCGAGCGTTTACCCCCGTGCCATGGTTGGGTAGAAGGTTGGTGTTGACATTAGGATTTATCTTAGTTAGAGCTGTGATTTTTCCTTAATCGATCAAGTCTTGGATGGTGAATTTCATAGCTCGACACCCTTTTAGATCATGTCCCGTCATTTGTTAAAATTTGCTATAAAGATCATTCATGAAGTATCTAGTGAAAGGTCAAGAAATGACTTGGAGTCCTGGGGATTGAGAAGGCCCTTTTTTTAGAGCTTGATATACCGTGATGATGGGAGCGTATATGAGGTGGAGTATGCATTTAACCCTTTTGGTACTCCATGGGGCTGGCACATGCACATATATTAAGGCTTGATTAGCATTGACATGGATTGTATTTGGTTTGTCGGGTCTTCTATTGGAGAAAGTAGGGGAATTTCTTTGATTTTTATTCTTAATTTTAGGAGGTCGATTAATGAAATCATCCTTCAATTTTGATTCCACATACACCAGGGTTTTGAAATGGGGCAGGTACTGAGTTTTCAGATGCGGCCAATATGGTTGAATCATATTCTTTTTTATAATGGATACTTATTTTTCATTTTTGGGTCTATTTTGCATATGCGTGGATGTGTTCCTCCAACAGGCTATGAAGGTACCAAAGTGTTATTTGATTTCTTGCTTTGTCATTTCCAGGTCTCGATGAGTGATTTCTAGCTCATCGTTATACTTATAATGCTTCCCAAATTCCACAAAAATGTCATTCCATCTGGTGGTTATCCGATCGTCAATGGAAAAAAACCACTTGAGCGCCCCTCTTGATAGGGTGTGGCTAAACACTTAAGCCATGACCTCTTATAAATTTCCCAGGGCTTGCATGGCTCGAATGTATAATTTAAGATGGACTATCAATGGCCCCGTGGCCCCATCCTGCTGAACTTTTTTATGCTTGACATCTTGAACTTATTTGGTGGTCGAGCATTGAGATAGAGGGATAAATGTTCAATGTCGATAAGATCTTCGACATGCCAAAGTTTTCGGAGATTTTGTTGGAGTATTTGGAGCTCCCTTCTAAGGAGTGTAAGATATGTTGGAACCTTGATTGTGTTTTCCACAGTAATGTTTTTGGTGTTCATGGTAGCCTGTATCATTGCTGAAGGGGGCATCACATTGGCAGGGTAAGGGTTTGCTCCCTTACCGTCGGTGTTTTCCAATCGGTTTCATAGGGAGACTTCCTCATGTCCTATGGTTGCCATTTTTCCCCTTACAGCCTTCAGGTTAGATAAGATGCGGGTAGTGACATTGTTTCTTCGTTCTTCATGTTGCTGGGATTATGAGATATCAAAGTTTGAGAGATAAGGCTTCCATCCCCTATCAAATATGTTGACTACAAAGTTATAAGTATTTTTGAGATTAATATTTCTTTTACTTATGTTTATCCTAAGTTAAATAATCATGAGTTTAAGCATAACATACATTTTTTTAGTTTTTGGGGTATGATCGGGTAATGACCCATTTCCTACGTACGGTACTCCTCACTTGGTTCCCATCCCTTAGTGCAGAGTTGTGAAAAGTGAGTGATTTTTTTGAATCTCAGAGTCACAACCTATATTAGGAAATTTTCTTAGGGGTACAAAACCCTTTTCGAGAGATTAACTATTTGGTGAATCTCCTGCCTCATTTATTTGGTTGTGTCCTGGAGTTCTACTGCATGAGGTTATGCAAGGCCTTTCATGAGGCTAAAGGCTCCTTTATTTGGCTATGACTCATAACGATATACCTTACGGGTACATATGGGAGAGATATTTTGATATACCCGAATGTACGTGAATCGAGACTATCGATATACCCCGTGGGGACAGTTGGTGGGAGAGCTAACTTAATATACTCAAGGTAAATGAGTGACATTCACCAAGAATATACCACTCCATATACGCCAAGGATACGAGTCCAAGAAGAGTGGAAAATGTCGATGGGACTTGCGTTGTTTAGTCATAATCCCATGGCTAGGTTTCTCAGGGTAATGGGTATGTAGCGATATGGAAATGTTATGGATTGAAGTAGTGTGCCTCATTTGGAAAGTCTTTTATTCTTTTGGCAATATTTGTGTTTGCTTAAGATTATTTATGTATCTAGGCATACATATCACAAACATAGTTCAAGCGATGCCTAGGGTGTAAACTTATCCCTACAAGAACATGCAATTCCAATGTTTATCTACCATAATTAAAAAGAATAAGAATGAATAATAATAAACAAGATATATAGGAATAAAGTCCTAAAATAAATACATATCTACACTAAATTAAGTTAAATCCACTTAAAAAAAATTCCCCTGGCGGAGTCGCCACTATGAGAACCCAGAATCGAGGTATAGCTCCTCTATCCTGCGCCCCGTTGGACATCAACACGTCATTTCTGGATACAAACATAGACGACATGGGTCATTAGCGGTGACGTTTGGTCATTGCCTTATTTTCTTAGAAAAGAAAATGCAGTATCCGATATATTTTACCCAAAATAAATAAAAGAATGCGTAGGCCTCCATAGATACCTAGTGATACAAGTGATCTGCGTGTTTAAACAGAGAGTCAAAGGTATGGGGATCGGGTTATGGATTGGAAACTTGTTAGGAACCCGCTCCACCCTTTCGGTCGCAAATGTAGATCTAAAGTATTTGTATCAGGATGCTAGAGTGTAAACAAAATAATAAATTGAAAATATTTTGTATGTACCTAGATTGTGCAGTGAAGTGTGAGAGGTGTGGAGATAATATAAATAGGGGATACATATGTACAAAGTTGTACTTGTTGTCTTAGAAGAGGGTCTGAGTGAGCCTATGTACTCGTACGGAGTGATTCAAACTCCACGTAGTTCATGGACAATGAAGAGGGATTTCACCTCATGTAAAGGCTTGATGCATGATATCTAGTCTTTACATGACAACTTGAGGTACTTTTAAAGTGAGGTGGAGTCATATCTGAAAAATATTCCTGATTTGAGTTCATGAAAGAACTAAAGTAAGATTGGATCACTCGTAAAATAACCCGTTGATGAAGGTATAAATAAATTTCAAACATTAAGAATAAAATAGTTGGTGAAAACCCCAGATATAATCATCTTCTAACCTATACAATAATATTTCATGTTTTTTATTCTTTTTTGTTTAGTCATGAAAATGAAATGTGAAAGGGGTGAATATTTACATGATTCAACTTGAGTTTTAGAGATCGAATTTCTCTAACACGCCTACGTATCCTCTGTAGACAAAATCAAAGTCAACATAGTTCGGACATGATCTTTAGAGAAGTATTAAGACTTACAGATCATAGAAACACGAAGAGATGATTTAGGGGGTGTTGCTTCATAATACCACCCTTTTTATATCAAGACTTAAAAGTAAAAGAGTGAGATAAAGAGTACCTGTAAAGTTACACATGATACTTTATGTTTCAACAACGTTCGAACCTGGAATCACTTCATTTTGAGATGGATATAAGGTTAGTATTAAGAAAAAGTACCTTTAAAGGGGGAAAAGGTAAGAAAGAGACACAAATGTTTTTTTTTGGTAATATTAGGCTTGGACGATGAAGAAAAATCTAGGGCTAGAAGTTAGAATTCTCGATCTATGCTTGAAAGAGGTTTTGGAGTGAATCGAAGTGAGTTTCGGGGATTCTTTGGGAAGAAAATATATTCTGGGTAGAGAGTACTGCATTTATGGTGCGAAGTTAATGCCTTTGGCTGGTTGGTGAAAGCATGTTTTTATAGGTAAAAAAAATTGGGCAAATGACCGATAGGTCATGGGTATTATGCACACCTGACCGATCGGTCAAACACGTTTTACCCTTGGACCTTGGGTCCCTTTTGGTTTGGGCATGAGTCTGGTGGGTGGTTTGTGAGTGTTTTTGGGCCTTTTGATCTCTTAGGAATGTTACCATGAGTTTGGGTCAGTCTTTAAGATTTTGAGAATCTTTGGTGAGTGATTATATTTGTGGTGCAGAATGGGGTGTTTACACCCTCAAGTCATTTTAACTTTTCACTTCTTTAATTATTCACATTCAACCTTGAGAGGGAGAGAATTATTTATCTTTATCAACACTCGTTATCTGGTTTTAGGGGGGTTTTGTGTCGTTTCTTTTCGTTTGAAACTCTAGTTATGTTTTTCCCCTTTTCCTTTAAATTCTTAAGATTTCTTTAATTCCTCTACTATTTGGTTAGAATTTTCTAAATATTTGTTATTGTTGCTTCTGAATTAGTTGTTGGTAGGTGGATTTTACATTTTAGGTGGCTATAAAGTTAGTCGGCTTATGTATTCATAAATTTTAGGTTTTTTGGGTTTTTTAAACCAAAACACCTCATTTTCGATAATAAATAAGACCAAACCCCTTTCTTTCTTTTATATTGACCTTTCATGAGTGCGGTTTTATAGGTTAAGGGTGTGTTGAAATGCATTCGTGAGTAGAATGAGAAATATCCCAAATTCTTTGAGGAAAGAAGGAAAGTTCCCCTATAAGTTATCCATCCTATTAAGGGGGATTACAATAATACCAACTTCGTCCCTTGTGTCTCTTCATCTGTTGGATCAGATCTTCAGCCACCCGATATCCATCATAGTAGGTCGGGGTTTTTAGGATCCTCTAGTTTTGACGGTTCTAGTCACGCGTTAGGAGGTAGGAATATCCTAAGGTGTCCATTGTTGACCTTGGGATTTCTACTGTTGAACCCATGGAGTCTTCATCCCCTTCTAACCCTTTTAATTCCCTAATGGTCATCCCTATGGACGAGAGTACCTCTTAAAGCAAAAAAAACTCATACGGTCCAACCATAATTAATGTCATGCATTATCCATATGACATATCCAAGTCCAAACTCATAGACGTTTTTGGATTTGCATAACAAATATAATAGGCATTACTTATAGACTGCCTATAGGTCAGGAGAGCATGTATGATCGGCTAAGAGCCAGCAAGATTTTCCTTCCAATTTGGGTAATGGAAGTAAGTCTTCATCTTTCCCTACACCTTATCATCAAAGTAATGAAGGGTTATGGAGTATGAAAGGGGTGGTGGTTCCTAAATACCTAAATTTTTAGATTCTACCAAAAATTTAAAATTTTCAATTCTCAAATAAGACTTCATTCAAGTTCTAAATTATTCAAATAAAACCAAACATGAATTTTGCCAAATTAATGATAACGACTTTAATTAGAGTAAAATAAAATTACCTAATGTTGTTAAGCATCAATTACACCATTCTTCTGTGGTTAAACCAATTGTATCTTATTAAACCTAAGCATGCATCTAGAGGTGAATTTACAAGGTAAAAATACACAACCACAACTCATCAATGTACGAGAAAAATCCACAACGAAAAAAACCTTGGACGAACAAGACACAAATACACCAAGTAAGGAATTACAAAAGGACATGACAAAATAATTACATAAGGACTTGATTCCCTTGCAAGCCTTGACGCTCTTAGTTCCTTCAACCTCTGCCTAGTGATATCGTAGGAGTTCACCTACGTCTAGGAGTCCACTGATAGGACAGGACTACCGTCAAGCATACGGAGTCCATTGTATGTACACAAATGAACACGGAATCCTCCAGAAGAAATAATTCGTAGGAATGTACGGAACAAACATGGTGCCAAAACTAAGATCTCAAAATGTATATTATGGAGAACCTTGGATCGTGAAACTATGGGGTGTAAACTTGTGTTTTGTTTGAAGAATTAATCCATAAATATTAAAGAAAAATTTATTGGACTTTTTTATAGGTTTCTCTCCTTTGAAATATGGAAAATTATGTGGAAAAAGATAACTCAAGCACTACATAAGTGGGTGGGAAAAGGTAGTGGGAGCTTACTTGAGAAAACTAGTGAAAAACTGTCAAAAATTTCAAAAATTTCTCTGGCCGTTCGAACGACCTTTCGAACGAGATGACAATGAATCCAAAATGAGACATCGTTCGATTTCTCTTTCAAACGACCTAGGTATCTCGTTCAAACAAGTTCGTTCTAACGATATGTCAGCAAAAAGACAAAATGATCCTCGTTCGATGACTCGTTCGAATGACCTTGGAAACTCGTTCGAACGAGGTCATTCTAACGACCCTAAAATTTAGAAATTATTTTTGCTGATAAAAATAAAAAGACATTTTAAAATATTTTTACCAAAAAAATGACACCCAATAAAAGTATCCAAGGCCCAACAATAATATAAGCATTCATAACTAAGAGGCCCTTGGAATGTTGATGACAAAAACTAGGCACAAAACAAGGCATAGGATGTGATCGCTTTGACTTTGCTGCTACGTCTTCAACAAAAACGTTATAGGCTTAAAAGATCACAACCTTAACTTCTATCCTATGCATCATAGAGTTTTTTCGGAATTAATCCAACACATACAAATTGACTCAATTCCGGAATAAAAATAAAAACCTAAAAATAAAAGACACAATCCTGACCCAAAAGAAAAAATACAGACTAAAACTAAAAATAAAATCCTATGAGCCATCAAGCTCACTTAAAAGACACAATCCTAACCCAAAAGAAAAAATACAGACGCTTGACCAACACATATATTGAAAAGCTTTGTTTGCTTTGAAAACTTTGTCGCGTGATTGCAACCTGCACACTTAAACACACCATTAAACACATAGGGAATATAACAATAGAAATTGCGTAATTAAATCCTCCCCCTTTGTCTAACATACCTAAGTAAGACGTCTCCCCCTAAGTTATATATCCCCAAATTAAAAGAGTTAGATACCATTTCTCCCCCTTTTTGTTCAGGAATAAACAATGATTAAGATCCATAAAATAACCTATTTCTCCTTAGTTGATTCAATTATCCCCCTAAAGGAAACAAGGGGTAAGAATAAAAGAAAAATAATTATATCATGCAATGGTGAATATTGATACAAGTACAATGAAGAAATATCGTAACACAAGAACAACTAATCCACACAGAGAGCAAAAAATACCAACTAAGATGCGATAACAAAATGATACCACTAGAATGTACTAAACTGAGCATGGGATATCAATAAAAATCACAAGATAAATATAAATATGAATAAATAGCGTACACAAACTAGATGTAAAAGAAAAGACTCATAACCAAACGATACCATATATAAATATACACAAAGATATCAATGAAGCACACACACATATACATAAATACAAACACCATACAATACACTAAACACGATAAGCTTGCCACACTCATATGGCATAAATGTGTTAAAATAAACATGTGGTAAATGGAGTGAATGGGTGTGAACTAGATACAAAAGAATTATGACCCAATAACTTAAACATGTTCAAGAAGTTTTATTTTATCGCAAAACTGAGAGTGCGCCTACAATCAATGTCAAACTTATTTAATTAAGTTCCAGTTTTAGTCCCAATAGGTCTTAACTCTTGCAAACAATTGTGGTTAAGTAATATAATGAGTCAAGCATGGAAGACAATAAAAAATGATCAAAAATCCCCAACAAGGGCAAAACCATCTTATTTCCACTATAATTTGCAAATATCGGCTTACACAGATTACAGTGAAAATACAAGTGACATACGAAATACCCACAGGCATTGGTTCGATCTCATCAGTAAGAGGTCCCGCAAGAACTCCAAGGTCAGTAGTGAAAAAGAAGCCTTATCCTTCTTCATAAGAACTCCAGATGAGTAAAACAACTTTGTTGGGGTTTAGAGGATTCACATATATTATTGGAAAATTGAGTGAATCAAAAGATGTGTTTGGGGAACACAAATAATGAAGACTTGATAGGTTAGGACTCTCAAAAATGTCACTCACAAGACTTAATGAATAACCCTCCAAAAATGGGTATTTATAGGCTTAAACAAAAAATTGATGCGCCGAATTTTTCTGAAGTCATCGGACCGGTTCGAAAAGGATCCATCAGTTCGATTTGCCCCTCGAACCGGTTCATTTTTTTCTTGCATCGGATCAGTCCGCCTCTTACAGATCTTACAAACACTTTGGCCATACCGGATTGGTTCATTTTTCTTCTCATTGGATTGATTCGACCTGAAAACTTTTTCCCTTCCTGTATACCATGAATACACAATGTAGATAATGACCACGATGCACGATGTTGAAGTAGATGGGCACGAGAAACACAATGCACGATGTTGGTGAAAATAGGAACGTGAAACAACACAGAATTAGGATTGAGGTCGTCGAAAGATGATCCTATTCAGATGGGCCGATTGTAGCGGTATACGACATATATGCTGAGATCTAGGATAAAATTGAAATCCCTAGATACTAACTCGGGCATTTATAAAACATGTCCTTATGAATATCCCCCTATGTCTATGTCGGTACATACGTAAAAAATCCGAATTATGCTACCGACCCATAAAACCCAAAAACTAGAAATACTAAATGACATGTCTTCAAATCTTCAAGCTTTTCAAATTTTCTTTGTCATCATCAGGGTGTGCAAAAATAATTCTCCATTTTGTACCTACACACATGAGACAAGAAACAAAATACCCGATGACGCGCAAAAGTTTGAAATATAATTGTTGATACCAAAATTAGTATGCTGATGTGGACAAATAATAAGAAGACATGTGTCAATCTACGAGGCACAATAGCAACGAGGAAGATCATTCCCCCGACCAACATACTCACTCCGAGCAACAGGTATACTCCGAGGAACACCAACCCTCCGAGGAACTCCAATGCTCCGAGGAACTCTTGGACGACGAGCAACTAAGGCGGTTCGAGCTGCATCTCGACCGCAGCATTAATTGCCAGATAATCAACAGTTCAACTATTCATTGAATGCTTATTATCTTGACACACACGTTTGAAGAGCATTAAATGAATTAACCTTTCATATGTGTATCATTTAATGTAACACCCTTTCATGTACAGCCTAAGGGCTATAAATACCTTGTATCACCCTCATTCAAGGGGGGCCGGAATTTCTTGATAGCACTTGTAATCGAGAATTCCCAAACACTCACCAATAACATAACAGTGGACGTAGGACATTTATATAAGGCTGAACCACTTTAAAATCTTTTGTCTCATTTATTTATCTGTGATTAAATAATTAGAGTAATCTAGTTTTTTACATCAACAGATTGGCGCCGTCTGTGGGAACGATTGTTATTATCGTTTTTCACCAAAAATTATTCATCATCAATGGCAGATAATCCAGAATCCAGCAATCGAAATGCTGGAAATGCTGGAAATCCTTCAAATCCCTCTGCACCTCCAGATCTGGCTGGGATTATGACGAATCTGGCTCAAGGACAAACCGCCATGCAAGAAACAATGAGGCAACTCATACAAACCCTTCATGGCGGTGCACCTGCACGTTCAGGACAGCGAAGTGGTCAGAGGCAAACTTATATACTTTATTCACGATCCAGGCGTACTGAGTCATATCGTAATGAGGAGTCTGATGATTTCTCTTATCAACCTGGGCGAACTTCGTCAATAAGGGCTACAGATACTGATGAACGTATTACTCTCTCTCCAGAAAGACCCAGTGCCTTAGAAAGACTGAGTAGGGTGTCTCCTTTCGGTCGATTAGGCCCTAGGAGGAATAGGAGTCCACCTAAGACCATGTCGAGGAGTTTTCGACAACCATCAGATCTAAGAGAAGGATCAGCACAATCACGACCAGTTGCTCGTCAAGATAGATCTCAGGAGGCTACTTCAGAACGATCAATTGCTCGAACCAATAGGCCTGAGGAAGGAAATAAAGCGTGGAAAGGATCCCTTCAGCGGTTGGAGGATAGATTGGGAGAAATGGCTAAGGCGAAGAATCCCCTACAACGAACTTTTGTTCAAGGGACACCTTTTGTCCAGGCCATTGTGAATTTTCCTACACCGTCAAAGTTTAAAGCCCCTGTGGTGACCCCCAAATACGCTGGAAAGACAGATCCTGTTCTTCATATAGAGAAATATCAAGCTGCCGCCGATATCTATGCTGTCCCCGACGAGATGAGATGCAGAGCATTCTCAGGAACTCTTACTGGAGCTGCCCAGATATGGTACAACAATCTTCCTCGGGGTAAGATTTTAACTTTCTTTCAGTTGGCCGAGTTGTTCATCGGTAATTTCTATTTTGGAGCAAAGCCAGTAAAACGAGTAGCACACTTGTTAAGTGTTAGACAAAAATCTGGTGAGAGTACTAGAGATTACATAACTCGTTTCAATAACGAGAAGCTGGAAGTCATAGATTATGAGGAGAAGACAGCAATCACCGCCTTGATGAGTGGGTTGTTTCCTAATAAGTTGTATTACACTTTGGCGAAAGATCCACCTAAAACTATGTCAGAGTTGATGGAAAAAGCGGCCAAAATCATGAATGCCGAGGAAGCTATGGCTGCAAAGAAGAATATGGATAAAGACACCAAGGTGGAAGTCGACAAGTCTAAAAATAAAGAGCATAAGGGCAATGGCGGTGACAAGCGTTCCAGAAATAATAAGTCATCATGGGAAGTCCTGAAGAAATTCGATAATTATACTCCCTTGAAAATGGGTATTAATCATGTCTTGGAAGAAATCAAGAATAGCGAGGAGGTAAAGTGGCCGAAGAAACTGAGGTCAGACCCTGATGCGAGGAGCAGGGATAAATATTATGAGTTCCACAAAGATCATGGCCATATGACTAAAAATTGTATAGCTCTTCATAACGAGATTGAAACACTCATCCGAAGAGGAAAGCTAGCAAAGTATGTTGATCGGGGAGGTGAAAGAAGAAATAATGATCGAACTAGAGAGAGATCTAGATCTCCTCGTCGAGCAGAGGAGAAAAAGAAGAGAGGCCATGAAGATGATGTCGAGGATGACCCCGATCTTCCCAAGAAACCAAGACAGCCAGAACGAGAGGTATTTTCCATACGTTTTGGGTCATTTGATTGTAATGTTATTACAGGAGGAGATGCAGGAGGAGGAAATCTTACTGTAGAAAGAAAAGCTTACCTCGGAGAGGCACAACACTACACCAAATCTGCCCATTTGTCAAGGTCATTGACCTTGACAAATTCACCTTGTCAAGGTCAATGACCGTGACATTTCGAGGCGAGACAACTTTTTTTGTCACGGTCGTGTCACGGTCATTGACCTTGACAAAAAACTCGCGTTTTGTGTCACGGTCGTGTCAAGGTCAATGACCGTGACACGCTTGTCACGGTTTATAACCGTGACAAAGCCGTGACCCTTTTTAAAAAAAATTGTCACGGTCAATGACCGTGATAATTCTGGGCAGAATTTAAAAAAAATCTGCTGGGCAGTATGGCCACTGCCATTGCCTAGCAGTATATTTGTACCTGTTATAGCAACGTTGTACCTGTTCCAAACATCATATATCCAACACAAACTAAAGATAATGCAAATATATATTCATGACAGTATAATCCAAATCTTCAAAGTAAAAATAATATACATGACGATATAATCCAAATATAATTAAAATGGACAAACTAGAAAATAATGTTACTACATGTCTTGGATAAAACTGAGGAGATGAGTAGGCCACACGACATACGAATTGACGCACCCACTAATATACGTCGTGCCGCATTGTTTACGCAACCACAATAGGGAGTTCTCCTTCCCGGTTATGACATGCGTGACGAGCACCCTGGACTCCATCTGTTGAAGCACACGTCCATGGACTATTCCACCCTCGACGATATTCGGGTCCCTCAACCCCCGCCCTATCCGCTGGCCATCAAATATGTCCAATATGAACACGCTCGGCCAACCAATTGTCGATAATGGTCTGTTGGAGGGCGTCAAATAGGGAAGTGGATCATCGAAGTACGAACGTGTCGGTGATGAAGCAGCGAGGTCCACATCCTCGTCATCCTGCGCCTCGTCCTCCCGCACCTCCTCGTCCTCCCGCACCTCCTCCTCCACCGCCTTCTCCTTCCCTTTCCCTTTACCTTTCTCTTTACGGTCTCCACCCAACGTACGCTTCATGAATGCGTACATATCTTGGACCGTCGCCTCCAAACGGGACAGCTTCGCGTCGTGTGAATCCACCGTTCGAGCCAACCCGGTGTCGCTCGTCTCCAATCCGATGATCCTAGATTTGGCCACCCGCGAGCTCACTCCCCTTGTCCTCCCCTTGCGATCAGAGCCAAGCACTTGGCTGAGTGCGTCTGTGGACAAAGATGCCTTGTCGGCATCAGACTGCGACTCATGCACTTCCTTAAGCTTTGCCTGAAACGACAAAAAGCACATGATTAGTAAAATAAGTAAACTAAAAAATTATAACGTAATTAACAATAATTAAACTGTCGGATTACTTACAATCGTGGCTGCGACGCTCGGGGACACCTCCTTGTCCTTCCCCTTCTTCGTCCGAAGAGCCACATAAGTATCGAGCCTATGTGGCTTACCCCCTGGCCCACTCCCTACCCCCTGAAATAAAATAAAGTAAAGTAAAATTAGTATCGGCCCCGCAAAGTAAAATAATATCCAATAATATATTTCTGTAGTTATAGATAAATTAAATATTACCTTCATCCTATGCTCCACCTCAGCGTAAGAGGTCCGGCCGGAGTAGTGCACGTCCGTCTTTTTAGCCCGATTTTCCCTCCCCGATTGGCGAGATGCCAATTGTCGATCCTCGATCTCATTGTCAATGAACTTTAGCCATTGTGCCAATGAGATCGGCTCCTTGGGCGGGACGGATCCGCGCCATTGTAAAATGGTCTCTCGTGTTTTTCCAAAGTACCGTGTCCGCATATTTTTTTTCCACGTCTTGTGTTGCTCCCTCAACTGCTCCAAGACGGAATCGCGTAGCTTTGGATCCAAGTTGAATTGTTCCTGTCCAACAAATACAATGTTAGTTGCGAATAAATATAAATATAAATATAAATATAAATATAAATATAAATATAAATATAAATATAAATATAAATATAAATTGAAATTGAAATTGAAATATTCATATAAATATTACCTGTAGTGCCACCCAAACAGCTAACTTGAGCTCATACGGCACCTCCTTCCAACTCATAAACCCCAGGCCGATGACCGTCTTTAGCAGCTCGAAGGATCTCGCTAAAAGCTCCGACCTGTTTTCGACGGTAATCCCAAATTTTCCATATTTGGGGAGCCTAGGGGCGGAGGAGCCCTCGTCGCCTCCGCTACCACCGAACCCAGACGACGACATCATCATAAACAGCATCATCATCTTCGCCCTAACATCTGAAGGAGACATTTTTGCTGTAAAAAAAATGTTATTAGTACAGATAAAAAAAATGTTATTAGTACAGATAAAAAAATGTTCCGTCTATATTATAACGTATGTGTAAGTTCCGTCAATACCATTTCGTTTCAATTTTGTAATATTATGTTTTTTCCAAATATTTAAAGAGTTATTAAATGGGTACCCCACCCCTGCCCCCTCCCCCCGCCACACACACGCGCACACCTACGCACACACACACACACACACACCCCACCCCTACCCACCCCACCCCCTCCCCCCACCACGACCGTGACAACTACATATATTGTTTATCAATAAAATTATGACATGAGATAATTATAAATGTAGCATAAATTTCATTATCATGGGTTTTACCTAATTGAATTAAATGAACAATACTTTTAGCCCTTGTTATTCATCAAATTTGAGGCAAGTTAATTAGAATATTTGTATCAAGCCTATGTGATTTATATGGATTAATTCTATTACATTTATAATTTAACTAATAGAGTTGAATTTTAATATTAATCCTTTGGTTTATTTAACTAACTTTGGTTTGGTTTATTTCTAGTTGAATCTGAGTTATAATTTTTAGATTATGTATAGGAATTGAATTTTAATATTAATCCTTCATAAATCCCTTGAATACATGCATAAATTTGTAGAGATTGAAATTAAATTGCTTGAGATTGAATTTCTATGTTTCGGGGTCATTATTTGAAAATACTTGATTACCCTTTGAAAACCTTTCATAACACACCTATGTATTAAATATGGGTTAGACCTCTTAGCTTGCTCAACCACCCATTTACACACTTACTTTACCTTTTATTTACATTATGGATATTAATCAATTCACACGTTTTTTGTCCACTTCAACCTTTACTGAAACATTTATTAATTCATTCAAGTTAGGTAAAACCACGCAAGTATCTAATACAAATATTATCATTCAACAAATTAAGTCCCATCGATAATAAACCCCCTCCCCCACCCTGCCCCACCCCGCCCCACCCCAATATTTTTCAACACTGTATCCCCCAATAGTAATAATGAATTAACATATAATTTTCAACTCCAACAACATATGCTTCAACTTAACCCAATCTTCCCAATAATACCAACTAATCAACACCCAACATCCAAATCCAACAACATAGGTCTAGAACCAAAGTTTGTACATAATAATTTATAGTCTCCAAGAAAGTACCATTTTTATTCATAATATTTACGATTATCAGTTTCTCGTGTATTAGCCAAATTTCCACCCCACCCTGCCCCCCTCCACCACACCCTGCCCCACCCCCTGCCCCCCTCCCCCACCCCCACCCCACCCCACCCCACCCCCTCCCCCACCCTGCCCCACCCCGCCCCACCCCCCCACCCCCTGCCCCCACCCTCCACACACGCACACACATACACAGATATATATATACACATACCCCCCACCCCCTCCCCCACCCTGCCCCACCCCGCCCCACCCCCTGCCACCCTCCACCACCCCCTACCCCCATCCCGCCCCACCCCCCACACATGCACACACATACACACATATATATATACACATACACACATAAATATACAGACAAATATATATATATAAATGGAAGAGAGAGAGAGAGAGAGAGAGAGCAGCGTCGAGAGAGAGAGAGAGAGAGAGGGAGGGAAGGGCGCGGGAGGGAAACAAGAGGGGGGTAGGGTTTTTGCTGGAAAAGTTGTCACGGTCGTGTCAAGGTCTTTGACCGTGACACGAATTGTCACGGTCATTGACCGTGACAAGACTGTGACAAGTAAATTTGTCACGGTCGTGTCACGGTCAATGACCGTGACAATTAGTTGTCACGGTCGTGTCAAGGTCAATGACCGTGACATAAAACGCGTGTTTTTTTGTCACGGTCAATGACCTTGACAAGGCTGGCCGGCTGAAAGGTGACAATTTGCCCATTTTGGTCTAGTGACAAGCTTGCTCGTACATTCAGCGAATAAATTTGGCCGAGGAGGATCGTCCGAGGAAGGTAAACAAAGAGAAGCTGGTTATTGGCTTTTCAAAAAATGACCTGGCAGGTGTTCTTTATCCTCACGACGACCCTTTGGTGATCAAAATGAGGATGAAAGAAGTAGTGATTTCAAGGGTGCTGGTAGACAATGGCAGTTCGGCAGACATCATGTACTATTCATGCTTTGATAGTTTAAATTTGAAATTATCTCAATTGGAACCTTATCACAGACCTCTTCTGGGTTTCGCTGGCGAGAAATTTTTTCCACTTGGGACGATCAAGTTGGATATATTCATTGGAACTTGGCCTGCTTGTCGAACAGAGAGAATACGCTTCTTTGTGATGGATAAGAATGTGCAGTCAGCCTACAACATCATCATGGGAAGAGTTGGTTTGAAGAATTTCGAAGCAATCCCATCTACAGTACATCAATGTTTAAAATTTCCAACAAATTTCGGAGTGGGAGTGGTGAAAGGTGATCAAAAAGTAGCTCGAGAATGCTATTATTCATCTGCCGAGCAAGAGGAGCTTGAAGAGTCAAGGAAAAAGACTACTACTTACCAGGTGGATGAAAGTACAGAAATTGAAACACTTGATCCAAGAGATGAATCCCAACTTGTAAAAGGACAGGTGGTGGAATCTACAAAAAAATTTATTCTGGACGACGAATACCCTGAACAAACAACTCAGATAGGTTCGTCGTTGGATGCTTCAATAAAACAGGAGTTGATAACTTTCTTGAGAAACAGAAAGAAAACTTTTGCGTGGAGTCATGAAGACATGCCAGGAATAGATCCAAACTTCTTATGTCATGAGCTCAATGTGAATAAGGAGATCAAGCCTGTAAAGCAGAGAAGAAGGGTATTTAGCCCCGAGAAGAATCAAGCTATTCAAGAGGAGGTCGACAAGCTCCAGAAAGCCCAATTCATTGAAGATGTGAAGTATCCAGACTGGTTGGCAAATGTGGTGATGGTAAAAAATAAAAACAATAAATGGAGAATGTGTGTTGATTTCACTGATCTCAACAAGGCCTGCCCAAAGGATCACTTCCCATTGCCCAGAATTGACCAACTAGTGGATGCTACCTCGGGGCACGAGCTGCTCAGCTTCATGGATGCTTACTCTGGTTATAACCAGATCAAAATGAAACCTGAAGACAGGGAAAGCACTTATTTTATTACCCCTAGGGGAACTTATTGTTATAATGTTATGCCTTTTGGTTTGAAAAATGCAGGAGCGACATATCAGCGGCTGATGAACAAGGTTTTTGCCGAACAAATCAGTTGCAACATGGAAGTCTATGTCGACGATATGCTGACAAAGAGCAAGAAAGCTGCTGAGCATCTAGTTGACTTAGGTCAGACCTTTAATCAACTGGATAAATACCAGATGAAGCTCAACCCGACGAAGTGCACCTTTGGAGTACGAGAAGGAATGTTCCTCGGGTACATCGTCAACCAGCGAGGCATTGAGGCAAATCCAGCAAAGATCAAAGCTCTTTTAGGGTTGCGATCTCCAACGACGAAGAAAGAAGTGCAGAGTCTTACAGGACGAGTTGCAGCGCTCAATAGATTTGTATCTCGAGCAACTGATAGGTGCCTTCCATTCTTCAAAACACTCCGAAAAACTTTCGAGTGGAATGATGAATGTGAAAAAGCCTTTCAAGACTTGAAGAAATATCTGGGGACACCTCCACTGCTGTCCAGGCCAGTGATGGGAGAAAAGTTGTACTTATACCTGGCAGTATCAGAGAATGCAGTCAGCTCGGCATTGATCAGATTGGAGAATGGAGTCCAGAAGCCAATTTATTACACAAGTAAGGCTTTCCGAGGTGCAGAGATCAGGTACCTAAAGTTGGAAAAATTGGCATTAGCATTAATTGAATCAAGTAGAAGAATGAGGCCATATTTCCAGGCCCATACCATCGTCGTATACACCGACATGCCATTGAGACAAGCCCTTCATAAGCCAGAAAAATCAGGAAGATTGATGTATTGGGCAATAGAGCTTAGTGAATATGATATTGTATATGAACCCAGATCGTCATTAAAAGGACAGGCTGTAGCGGACTTTATAGCAGAATTTACATATCCTGATACCCCCGAGGAACAAAAGTTGCTCGCTAACCACCCTGGGGATGTTACAGGATCAACAGACATGAGTCCAGATCAACTCCGGTTGGTAAAAGGGCTTGTGGATGTAGAAAGATCATCAAATTCAAACCCAGACCAACTCCGGTTGGTAAAAGGGCGAGAAGAGATGGTCGACGAAGAACAAAAAATACCAGGGGAGGATGAAAGGAAACAGCAGATATTTCACCGAGGAACTCTGTCAGAAAAGAAATTTGAAGATAATTTACCTGCATGGAAATTATATGTAGATGGGTCATCTTGCACAACAGGTTGTGGGGCAGGGATTGTTTTGAACACCCCAGACGAGATTGATGAGGAATATGCCTTACGATTCCAATTCAAAGCTTCCAATAATGAGGCTGAGTATGAGGCCATAATAGCAGGTCTTAATTTAGCAAAGATTATGGAAGCGCAACAAGTGATGGTATTCAGTGATTCTCAATTAATTGTGAATCAGATGATGGGAACGTATGCAGTTAAAGGAGAATTAATGGTCAAGTATCATGCAAAGGCGATGGAGTTGTTGGCAGAATTTGATGCCATTCAGTTAATCAGAATACCCAGAATGGAGAATGCACAAGCAGACGCACTGGCCCGACTAGCATCAGCTACTCGTACCGAGTTGCGAAGAACGATACCAATTGAGGTGTTAGAAAGTCAAAGCATAGATGAAGGCCTGACGATGAATGTTATTTCCCTTGATTTAGGACCATCTTGGATGGATCCCATCAGGGCATATGTCGAGGAAGGAGAATTACCGGAGGATAAGATCGCTGCCAAGAAATTAAAGTTTAAAGTTGCTCGGTATGTACTAACTAATGGTGTTTTGCATCGACGAGGAATTATGGCAGGTTTGCAAAGATGTGTACATCCCTCCGAGGTGAAAGAATTGATTGAAGAGATCCATGAAGGGTCTTGTGGAGCCCATGTAGCAGGGCGGACACTGTTGCAAAGGGTGATGACGCAGGGATACTACTGGCCAACGATGAGGGTTGATTGTATAGCCTATGCTAAGAGATGTGATAAATGCCAACGTTTTTCTTCCGTCCGACGAACTCCACAAGCATTGTTGACATCCATAACTTTCCCTTGGCCTTTTGCCATGTGGGGAATTGATATGGTTGGACCACTGCCAACGACCCGAGGAAGATTCAAGTACCTCGTCATCGCAGTGGATTATTTTACTAAGTGGGTAGAAGCTGAGCCTTTGATTAATATGACATACGAGAAGGTGTACCAATTCGTTTGGAAGAATATCATCTGCCGATATGGTCTCCCTCATGCCTTCATCACAGACAATGGAACACAGTTTGATAACGAAGAGTTTGCTGCCTATTGTCATCAGTCAAACATTTTGAAGGTTCATTCAGCACCAGGCCATCCTCAAAGCAATGGACAGACTGAAGTGACGAACAGAACATTATTAAATGGTTTGAAGAAGAGGCTGCAGACTTATATTGTGCTATCTCTTTCTGCAAATTATTATTCTCTTACTCCAGCAGTTCAGCAATTTGTCTACAAGCTTCAACTTCTCCCTTTAGGGTCCTCTCCCTGACATCATACCCAGTAAGGAGTTTGTCGTAGCCCTTCTCGGTAGAAAGCTGTTGATATTTCTTTTCATACCCCTTATGTAACAAGGCATTTGACTCCTTATACTGAGTCTGAAGATCTTCTAGAGTATATTGAAGCTCCTAGATCATATCATAATAAGCCACGTTATTGGCCATAGCTCGATCAAGTAAGCCCTTCAGATATTGATAAGCTTCTACTGCCTGCTCTGAAGCACCATGTCCAAGGATGTCGGCAACTTCTGATGCACTGAGGTCTGTGTGACCAGCTTTATAATATTCATGGCATTGCTGCATCAACTTTGTGTCATTAGCAGACAGAAGATCCATCCTGGCCATAAACTAACAGAGAAAGAAAAAGAAGATCAAGGCAGAGTGCAGATAAAGAAGAGACAATCATATGGAAGAAAAGAACTTAAATTTTATTAGATCATAAGGCAAAGTTACAAAGATTTGGGATACAAAGTACAAGTAAAAGAAAAACAGAAAGAGAATACCGAACAACTTCACACCTTTTCCTTGTCTCCCAAGACTTTCTCGGGAGGCTGGGACGAGGAGCTTGGTTGCTCGGTGGAAATAATGAGTTGGTCGGTGGGAGCTGGAACTTGTTCTGGAGGAGCTGGCAGAGATGAAAGCTCCTCGTCAGCAGGCTGGGTAAGGATGATATCACCCACTACCAGTGAAGATTCTTCTGAGGCAGCTTCGTCCTCTTCTTCATCCTCGATGGCTGGGGGAGGACCAGGGAGATGCTGTTGAAATAGCTCAGAGTCCTCGCTCACCTTCAATTCTTGCAAAGCAGCAACCCAGCCATCTCGAAAGTATTTCAAACTTCCATATTGTACCTGAGTCATCATGGCAGCTACTCCCTTGTTCCATCCTTTGTCCAAACCTGTGTTGAAAGACTTATTTATTTCCATCTTTCTTTTCATTTTCTCCGAGGAGAGCTTCTCGGATAGAAGGTCCTCGGAGGCTTTCAACTTGGCCTCCAACTCCTCCTTCTGACGATTTACTTCGCGCAGAAGGGTCAGCTCTTCCTTAGCTTATTTTCAAGCTCACCGAAGTTAGTGAGCTTCTCGGCGTATTTCTTATTCTCCCTCTCCAAGTCCTTCACTTTATTTCCCAACTGCACCTTCTCTGCTTCAGATGCAGCCAATTTCTTCTCCCATTCACCTTTATCCTCGTCGTACTTTTGACGGGATTCCTTCAGAGATTGGGCCAAACCCTGGAAAGCATCCTCTACTCCACAAGAGGAGCTTGAAGCCTTGATCGCTTCATCTTTCTTCACTATGGTGTTAAAGAAACTCACCAGCTGAAAAAAGAAGGTAGTGATGAGTTAGTGCCGAGATACATATATTGATAGAAGGAAAGAAGAATTCAAGATAACAAGAAACTTACGGAAGCAATGTGACGAGTAGCTAGGGATGTCAGCATATCCCTAGACATGTTTTCCTCGATGCCTTGGACTTCAGGAATAGTCCAGGTCTTTACCGAGCTCATTGCAGAGCTCGGGGGAATAATGGTTGGAACACCAGCTCCACTAGCTTGGAGCTAGGGAATGACTTCAGAAAAACTAACCGAGGAGGACTTCTTCAATCTCCTCAGTGTCTTCTCAACAACCTCAACCAAAGAAGAACTTTTGGTTGGAGAGATAGTGATTACTTCCACAGGCGCATCCTTCTGTACAGGAGCCATTGGGGGCTGCTCGGCGGCCTTCTGAGGAGCAACAGAAGGGGCAACATCCACTTTCTTTGTCCCCTTTGGGACATTAGCTTTATTTCTCTTTCCATCTCCAGCAGAGGAGGTCTCTTCAAAGAGAGCAGGAACTCTTCTCTTGCCCATCTTCTGACTCAAAGGAATGTGAGAGTCTGGTGAAGAATCTTCAGAAGCTGGCAATGGTTCGCTAATGCTAACCACGGGACGAGCAGTAAAGGAGGATGTATAGCTCCTGTACTGCAGCAAGTATGAAGCAGACCTAACGTGCTCGTCTGCAACCTTCTGATGCAAACTCCAAATATATTTTAAATGCTTGATATTAACTTCTGTTTCTTTTGGAGTTTTTCTCTTGCTGTCAACTGCAAACAAAAACATAGTGAAATATCAGTCATACATTTTGTCAAACACAATGAAATCATAATTTCAAAAAACAAAATAAGATGAAAATAACCTATCCCATTGCCATATGGGGGGCATCTGGGACCCTCATATACTGCATCTCCAACCAAATGGGCATGTTGCCAATTTTTTATAACTACTCCATGTTCAAAATAATCCCTGTTAGCATCAGGGAGGTTGACTACTAGATCCCTATTCAAAAATCTAGTTTTTAAATTAATAAATATTGTCTAAAATAGCCCATCTATAACAGTACATAATCTCAGGAATTCCTATACGAGTTCCATGAGTTTGATTTAACCTATACACCCCATTAACTATTCTCCATGTGATGGGGGATATTTTTGCAGGGACAACATCGAAATACTGACAGAATTTTAAACACAAAGGGTTTGGTGGAAAAGAAAATCCACATTCAGCAATAAAGAGGCTAGGGAACCAATGTCCCTCAGCCAAATCAAAATAACTTGAAGGCTCAGAAAGACTTTCCAAAGTTACCCAAGAAGGAATAGAAAAGTCAGAACAGAATTTCTCAAGAGATTAGATAATATAAACCATGGTGAATAAAAAGAAATGAAGGAGAAGGAAGAAAATCTTACAGGAAAAAGGAGATCTGTTGATAAACAAACGAAGGAAGGGATGAACACACAGAAGAGAGAAAAGCTATAGAAAACTTGAAAGCAGAAATTGAAAAGGTAAAAGACGATGGGATTGCCTCTGAGGCTTAAATACTTTGCCTTGGGAAACGGCGAAAGAAATTATTACAAAAAAGAAACTATTACGCTACCGGCGGCTAAAAGGATAAAAAAGGCACGAAGATCGAAGCGCTTATAAAAAGGCAAAAAGGCGGATTCTGCGAATTTGGAAGGAAATTCAAATACGAAGAAAAGGCTCCAAAAACCCAGGAAGGTCATTTAATATTGCCATATACCGAGAAAGAATGTTCCATACTCCTCAAAGTTCGAAATATGAAACATTGGGGGCTTCTTTTGATACCAAAATTAGTATGCTGATGTGGACAAATAAGAAGAAGACACGTGTCAATCTACGAGGCACAATAGCAACGAGGAAGATCATTCCCCCGACCAACATACTCACTCCGAGCAACAGGTATACTCCGAGGAACACCAGTCTTCCGAGGAACACCAACTCTCCGAGGAACTCCAATGCTCCGAGGAACTCTTGGACGACGAGCAACTAAGGCGGTTCGAGCTGCATCTCGACCGCAGCATTAATTGCCAGATAATCAACAGTTCAACTATTCATTGAATGCTTATTATCTTTGTAGAGGGGGCTTGAAGGTAGCCCCGAGATTAGGGACAAATTCCCAATTAGCAACAGTGTTCGAGATTAAGCAACCGAGGCAGCTCAAGCGTGGCAACTAAGCGAGACATCTTGACGCGACAGCTCATATTTTAGCTTGTTGTTTTAGTCACATTGTATGTTCATTATTGATTTCTGTAAGCTTTAACGGTTGTAATGACGTAACGATAATAACAAAAGAGTTTGTATGAGGTCAAACGGTACTCGCGAGAGACCAGGCTTGGCAGGGCCTGGGAGAGCTTTCATGCTCTATCGAATGACCTCACTGTGGGAACTTTAGAGGGACCTGGTTTGGAGGATTGAGAAGTAAGGCACCGTTGGGGCTTGTCTTGACCATCTTAGATACACCTGGTAAAACACCGAAGGACCCTAACCGTGGAACCTCAAGTGGAGCAGCTTGGAGTTCCATCGGGCATTGAGTTATGGACCAAACAACCCGCTACTTAATGTCACATCTACTGTGGGTGATGTCACTAGCCATCTAAACAATGTCAGACATGCACTTGAGTAAACCACCGTGGTATTTGGGGCTGTCAGGCAGTTGGTGAGCCACCTCTGCGACAACAACCCCCTGACACACAGTGGTTAGGCAAAAGGCATGTCTTGTTATTTAATGTTTATGACGTGGAGACAACTAGTGCATCAGGCATCTAATGCTGTGACATAAAGTATGAGGGATGTCTTCATAGTCTTAAATGACTGAGTTGCCTCGGGGGTGGTGTGGGGGGCTATTTAAGGACCCCAACCACCTCTGAGAAAGGAGGATACTTTTGAGAATTGAAAAGAGTTATTGCAAACTAGAGAGTTCACTGACTCACCATTGTCATTTATTACGAAGCTTTTAATATTGGACAGAGATTCTTGAGGGTGTTTTGTGTGTTTTCTACCTGCCCGCCAGGGTGTATCTAGGGTGCTTACTTCCCTCTCCCTCTAGCTAAGCCACTTCTAAAAGTTCATTATTATTACCTGAGTCATACATGAGAGATTTCAAGAGTTTAAGCTGAGTTTACCTTCATTGGGTTTATGTTTATACGTTCTGTCATTGATTCTAAGCTCTAACCAACTGATTTATCATTACCATACTCAATAGGGGGTCCCGCCTCCATTTACAATCTAAAGTACCCTCTTACATTTGGCGACTCTGCTGGGGAGGCATCCTTCTACAGGAGGAGTATGGCGCAGGATAATGCTACTAGAAGACTCAATTTCGATGACATACAGCATAATGAAGAACAGGCTGCGAGGGAGCAGGAGGCCCTGAGAGACGGGGCTCCTCGGGTAGAGGTACCGCTAGCTCCAACAATGATAGGCGTCCCAGGGGCTACACAACCTTCCGCAAGCGTGGGGTTGGGACCTGCCCAGGTGGCGCTCCTCATGAGCAAATTTTACGAGTTTTTGCAAACCCCAGTGGCTTCAACTATGCTGGGAGGACTGGAGACTAATGCCTTCGTAACACCAGGAGTGGCCCCAGGGGCCCCACTAGGGGCAGGCGTTACAGGAGGTGTCCCCGCAAGTGTACCCTTTATGGAGAACCCAACTGTGGGTGGCTCAGGAGTTTCAATGTCACAACCGATAACGTTCGCTCCGGTTGCAACGAGCGCTCAAACATCGACCCCGTTGCAGGTGGCCCCAGTAACCTCGCCCTTGGAAGAGATGAGAAAAGAGATGCAGAAGGAGATGTTGAAGTTCATGCAGTCTTCCTCGCAGGATGTGGGAGAGGCGGCAGCGGTCTACGACGACTTCCGGACACCTTACCCCCAGGAGTACAATGACGAACCCTACCCGAAGGACTATATTCCCCCTACCTTTGAAAAATACTCAGGGAAGGGCGGAAACCCGAAGGAACACATCAAGCATTTCGTTGAACACTTGGGGGCGCATTGCAATGACAAAAAGCTTAGGCTGAGGGAGTTTTCCAAATCCCTGACTGATAAAGCATACTCTTGGTACTCTCACCTGCCTCCCAATAGTGTCTCCACGTGGGAGGAGATGCACGTATTGTTTGTCGGAAAGTTCTTCTTGGCAGAAGATGAGTTCACCCTAACCCAACTTGGCAGGGAAAGGCAAAGGCCAGGAGAGGAGGTAGTGGCCTATATCCGAAGGTTTAGGGAAAGGTCCCTCAACGTAAGGGAAGAGGCCAAGGAGGCCAGGTTACTACAAATTTGTGCTGAGGGATTACTTCCTGAGTATATCTATCACCTGATCAATGAGACACGCGAGGGAACATTTTTAGCATTCTTAAAGTCCGCGAGAAATATATCTTTGGTGGTGCGACCTAGCCCAGTAGTAGCTCCCATGATGTTCAGACAGCCGATACAACCCATCGGGGGGAGGTCCCAGGCCCCACGGGTGGGATATGTCGAGAGAGAAGATGGGGGCAAGGCCCAGAGGAAGGACAACAAAAGAAAGTTTGGAAGGGATAGAGAAGACCCACCACCGTTGCCTTGTACGGTGGAGGAGGCTGTGAGTTGTTATAACGCAATGGTCCAAGGCGGAACAGTTTACGAACTGAAAGGCGTCCCGGCGAAAGAGCCCGACGCGGCAACTAGGGCCAATCCCAAATATTGTCAGGTTCATCGAAAGGTCCAGCATCCAACAGAAAGCTGCTTCACGCTGCGAAGAATCATAGACAAGTACATGAAGGCGGGAACGTTACAAATCCCCCCGCAGAACGTTAACAATAACCCGCTCCCGGTGCATGGGGCCAATGTTGTAACGGCCTACGATAAGGAGGCAGAGCGGGAGGGGGGAGGGGCAACGATGGAGTTCGATAAGGCACTGGAGCATTGCACTAGGGGAATGGCTAACGTAATTCTGGCTTATGATGAAGCAAGTGCTAGGGATGTAGAAGACGCCTACAGCGTTGAGGGCGAGGAAACGGACCCAGTCATAGAATATAGCGCGGTTTCAAAATCTCCAAAGTTCACTTGGTTCTTCGACCAAGTGGGAATCCCAAAAGAGAGCAGAATGGAGATAACGCAGGCGATCTTGGATATAGCGAGAAGAAATGCGGTTCCCTCGCTAAGATGGAGGGGACCCATAGCTAGGCTGGTAAAAAAGTTCCTGTCAGAGGTAACGTTCAGCGATGCAGATAGAGCTGTAAGATTCCCCCACAATAGGCCCCCGTATGTAACGACCAGTATTAACGGGGTTAGCTTTGCCAGGAATCTTATGGACGGGGGTGCTTCCATCAACATTATGCCAATCAACTCCTTCCACGCGGCTAATATTCCGGAAGAAATGTTGGTTGATATGCCCTTGGTAATCTCGGGCTACGATAATCAATCTTCCAAATCCATTGGGTATGTAAACGTGGGGATAGCGATGGGAAATCTGAGTTCCCACATCAAATTCCATGTAATAGAAAGCGCAACTTCCTATCATTTGTTAGTAGGGAGAGTATGGATGCACAACCAAGGGATAGTTCCCTCAATGTACCATCAATGTGCCAAGACGAATATCAAGGGGACAGAAGTAACTATTAGGGCAACTAAAAGGCCTTTCGCTATTGAAGAAGCACACTTGGTGGATGCAGCCTTCTATACAGAGCTCGAAGAGGATGTGCGGGTCCTAACGAGGAGAATGGAGGGGGCATGGGTCCCCTCAATTAGAGAAAGAATGGGACCTTTAAACAAGAGCGGCGAGGGGAAGAGGAGCGAGGAAGCATATCGCGCGGCCCCTTGACCCCAGAATATTCCGAAGCAGCTCAAAGAAAAGATGAGACCTAGGACAGACCCGGGCGAGCATGAGGCCCAACGGCAGAGCGTGTTAAGTCGTTTTTCAAGGGAAAGGATCGCTGAAGCTTCCAGAGAAAGAAAGAGAAAAGCCGTAGCAACAGCCACCAGCAGGCAATGCAAGAAGATTGTCACTGAAGAGGGAAAAGTGGTGTACCGCTTGTAATGGTGTGGACGGGCGGCCGAGAAGACTGATAATGAGGCTGACCCGATATATGAGTGCTTTTTAGTGGATCAACGGGGGTAGTGTATGGTGATAGACAACTCCAGCATACAAGAGTTCGTAGAAGATGTCGCCGAAGATCCAGACTACATGACAGACCAACCAAGGCCCCAGGCACAAGAGTTGGAGCAACTAAACCTAGCAGGAGAAGGGGAAGACCCAAGGCCTATCTTCATCTCAAAAGATCTTGTTAAGGAGAAACGAAAATCCTTGGTTGACCTAATTCGGGAATTCATAGATGTCTTCGCATGGAAGTACACTGAAATGGAAGGGCTGGATGAGGAAGTGAGCTGCCACAAGCTGAACGTGATCCCTTCGGCTATTCCAGTAAAGCAGGCAACAAAAACGTACAAGCCTGAAGTAGACTTAAAGATACAAGAAGAGGTCCAACGCTTATTAGCAGCAGGGTTCATTAGGCCTATACAACATCCCCTCTGGCTATCCAGCATTGTGCCAGTAGGGAAGAAAGACAAAAGCCAAATAAGGATCTGCGTGGATTTCAGAGACATGAATAGGGCTTGCCCTAAGGATGAGTTTCCTCTACCCTCCATCGACAGTTTGATAGATGCCACGGCTGGTCATGAGATGTACAACTTCATGGATGGATATGTGGGATACAACCAGATCAAGATGGACCCTTCGGACGCAGAGAAAACAGCATTCAGAACACCGTTGGGCAACTTCATGTACAAGGTAATGCCGTTTGGACTCAAGAATGTCGGAGCTACGTACCAAAGAACGATGATGGCCATTTTTCATGACTTCTTCCACAAATTTGTGGAATTCTATGTGGACGACTTGGTCATCAAATCGAAGAAGGAAGAGTCCCATCTGAATGATTTAAGGAAGGTGTTTGCTCGGTGCAGGAAGTACAAGTTAAGGATGAACCCGTTGAAGTGTGTCTTCGGGGTAACAAGCGGTAAGTTTTTAGGCTTCGTGGTTAATCGGCAAGGGGTACAGATGAACCAGGACAAACAGCGGGCAATCCTGGAAATGCCGTGTCCGAGAACGGCGAAGGAGCTAAAAAAATTTCTCGGTAAAGTCTCCTACCTTAGGAGGTTCGTGCCTGGATTGGCCGAAATAACACACCCACTGATGCAGCTGCTGCGAAGGAACACGAAGTTCAGATTGGAGGAGATTCACCAGAAGTCTCTTGTTGGGCTGAAGAAGTTGCTCGTGTCACCACAAATAATGGTTCCTCCCCAGGCGGGAGCTCCGTTGCAACTGTACCTCACATCCACCACGAGGTCCGTTGGGGCTTTGCTAGCACAAGAAGTAGACGGACAAGAGCGGCCTGTTTACTACCTCAGCAGAATTATACATGGGCCAGAAGTTAGATATACTAGCTTAGAAAGGCATTGTTTAGCCCTGGTCTTTGTAGCCCAAAAACTTAGGCACTATATGTTGTCTTTTACCATTCATATTGTAACTAGATGTGACCCAATTAGGTATTTGCTCGCAAAGAATATATTGATTGGTAGGGCAGCTAGATGGTTCCTCATTCTCTCTGAATATGACTTAAAATGCGTGGTCCCTCGCACAATCAAAAGCCAGGCGTACGCTGACTTATTGGCTATCTTCCCTTCAGGAACCTTTGAACCACCTAGGGAAGACATTCCAGGAGATGATCTGCAGTCCAATTACCTGGATGCAACTGAGGAGGAATGGACGATGCAGTTCGACGGATCTTCGGCCAAAAGAAGGGGGAGCAGGGGTCGTTCTTTCAAAAGGGATGGAAGAGATTTGTCTTTCCTACAAACTAGATTTCCCTTGCTCTAATAACGAGGCAGAGTACGAGGCGTTGGTGCTAGGGCTTCTAGAGGCTCTTCGGAGAGGAATCCGTTCACTCTGCATCAAGGGTGACTCGAACTTGGTAATTCAACAGGTAAACGGAGAATATGCGTTGAAACACATGAGCCTGGCGCCCTATAGAGCAATCATTCAAAGGCTCCTCAACCAGTTCCATCGGACCAAGATCAGGAGACATCCCAGAATGATGAACCACCATCCCGACGCCTATGCCACTATTGCCCAGAAGATGATAATGAAAACCAATGAGACTACAGTTGTGATCCAACGAAGAACAGCCCCTTCGGTAGTACAGTCAATATTACCAATGGAGGATGAAGTGGGCTGGAGAAGGGATATTAAGAAACAACTGGAGTCTGGTGAGGGGGCGATTGGGCTAAGAGAGTTGGCCCAATATTTTACATGCCAGGGGAATCTCTATTTTAGAAATACAGGAGGATGGCTGTCAAGATGCATTAGCCCAGAGGAGGCCGAGCAAGTATTGAAGAAAACGCATAACGAACACTGCGAAACGACCAAGATACCTCTATACAGGAGAATTCAAAGGGAGGGGTATTTCTGGCCTAGAATAAAGCAAGATGCGGCAGAGCTACAACGGAAATGCAATAAGTGTCAGTCATTCTTCGAAGCAGCTGAGTGACATTTTATTGAAGCTCAAACGGACTGGAGGCAGCCCTACATCGACTTCATCCAGGAGGGGGTTGTCCCAACCGAGAAAATAGATGCAATGGGTCTGAGGCGAAGGGCTCCAAGGTTCTACGTCCAGGAGGGGCAGCTTTATCGCAAGGGGTACTTTAACAGGCCCTTGCGATGTGTCACAAGGGAAGAAGCAGTGGAGGTCCTCAAACAAGCGCACGATCCAGCACATATAGGAGGTGCCAAGCTGTATGATCAGTTGATGACATTGGGGTATAATTGGCCAACAATGGAGAAAGACTCTGCCGAGTTTGTTCGAAAGTGCAAGGCTTGCCAACTACATGGGAATATGATCCATGCCCCATCGGCAGACTTGTACTCCCTATCAATGCCCTACCCATTCCATACTTGGGCGTTCGACCTAGTGGGGGCAATCCACCCCTCTTCGAGGGGCAAGATATGGATACTAGTAGCAACAGAATGTTTCACAAAATGGGCCGAGGCAATACCACTCAAACGGGCAACGGCTGGGGTGGTGAGCAACTTCATCAGAGAATACATCATTTGCCGTTTTGGGATCCCAAAAGTAATTCTCTCGGATAATGGGACCCCCTTCGTCAATTCTGAAGTAACAATGCTCATGGACAAATACTCCATTGTTCATCACACTTCAACAGTGGCATACCCAAAGGGAAATGGCCAGGCAGAAGCAACTAACAAAACACTGATTAATATTTTAGCCAAGATGATGGAAGACTTTCCAGGGGCATGGGATGACAAGATACCAGCTGTCTTGTGGGCCTATCGAACAACCAAGCGAAAACCCACACGATACACGCCGTTCTCTCTTGTCTATGGGGCTGAGTCAATCCTCCCAGTAGAATTGGAAGTTCCCTCTGCTCGTTATGCCTTGAGAAGTAGCATGCTCCCGCACAGCAGACATGTACAGCTGGAAGCGTTGGATGAGCACAGAGATAACTCGATGCAACACTTTCAAATATATACGAAACAACTATCCAGGGCATATGACAACTTGGTGAGACTAAGGAGGTTCGTGGAAGGAGACCTCGTATTGAAAGCAGCTGTGAAACACATCAGGGGACTTCCTCTACCAAAGTTCGCAGCCAACTGGGAGGGACCTTACATTGTAAGGGAAGCGCATGACTCAGGTTATTGCCTAAATTCGAAGATAGAAGAAGATAAGCCATTTAAGATTAACAATAAGTGGCTGAAGGTTTATCATGTGTAAAACAATCAAGTTTGAACTGATGTTATATTGTTATAAATATACAAGTTTTGGGTGACATTCTTTTTTTTAGAATAAGGGAAGAATTACAGAAACACAAAACTATATAGCACACAACAGAAGTCACAACACGCGAAGGGATTGAAAAGTATAAGTTCTTCATTCATCAACAGTAGAGCATTACAAAATTTCTTTTGGGAGCTATTGCCCAAGAATTACATGGAGAAAAGCAGTAAAAGATCTGTATACAATAAGTAACTACTCTAAAAGAAAAGATAAATCCAAGGAAGAGAAAAAATCTCCAGGCAGGCCCGAAGAAGCTGCTGTGAAAGACCTTTGGGCGTTAATCGAAACCTCCAGCCTCGTTTGAACTTGCGTACGTTCAATCAGGAGTCGCTCACGCTTCAGTTTGGCCAGGCACAAAGCTTCTTCGGCATCCTTCACCTCTTGATCCACCGCTTCCAAAAGGGGTGCCAACGCGATCAACCTAGCCTCCTCGGCCTTCTGGTCCTCCTGGTGCTTTCGTAACACCTCCCTCTGGACGATCAGTTGCTGATTCTTCAAGGTCTTCAGATATGTTATAAGCCAGTCAAAGCGGAAACCATCACGTCCCAACTCCTTCAGAAAACCTAGATATTGGTTAAGAAGGGATCTGGTAACACTTGCAGTAGGGGTACCGGCAATTTCAGCAACAACGATCGCCATCCCTTGCAGTCTATGACTCATCACATGAATATTGGAGTGCATGCAATCTGGTGTAAAGGTCTCAGGATGACGATTCACCAGTTGCTCGATCACCAAGCGATGGTTGACAGGCATTTGAGGAGACTGCTGAAGAACCATGAGGCAGAACGCATGAGGAGCCAGGTCGGGAAGAGGCAGCTCACACCCAGACTCGCTCTCGGCTGCAGCACCAGTTGTAGAACCTTGATCATCATGAATAGAATTTTCTGAAGCATCAGGTTCTTGGAAGGGCGAGCCTACAGGTGAGAGGACTGGGGGTGAATCTTCCCGAGCAACCTGAAAAGAAAACCCAAATAATGGAATTGTGAAAACTTAACAAGTGTTTTCGTTGTTAAGTCACCGTTATAAGGTGAAGTTTGTGAAAAAAAACTTAACAAGTGTTTTCGTTGTTAAGTCACCGTTATAAGGTGGAGTTTGTGGAAAAAACTTAACAAGTGTTTTCTTTGTTAAGTCACCGTTATAAGGTGGAGTTTGTGAAGAAAACTTAACAAGTGTTTTCGTTGTTAAGTCACCGTTATAAGGTGGAGATTATGAAAAAAACTTAACAAGTGTTTTCGTTGTTAAGTCACCGTTATAAGGTGGAGTTTGTGGAAAAAACTTAACAAGTGTTTTCATTGTTAAGTCACCGTTATAAGGTGGAGTTTATGACAAAACTTAACAAGTGTTTTCATTGTTAAGTCACCGTTATAAGGTGGAGTTTATGAAAAAACTTAACAAGTGTTTTCGTTGTTAAGTCACCGTTATAAGGGGGAGCTTAAGAACAATCTTATGAAAAATTATAAATTATGGAAAATCTTAACAAAAGATAGCAAGGAAAATATACCTCAGTCACAACGGGAATATATGAGGCGGCCACAGGGACAGGAACCGTTGGGGGAGAGATTATTACCTCAGAAGCTGTAACGGGGTCCCTGGACGCAGAAGCCTCCACGCTTGGCAAAACTCTTGGCAAGACTCTATCACCCGTATAGGGCACAAGGGCCAGCACACGGGGTTCATCATGCGAAGACACTGAGCCCTCAAGAACAGCCACATCAGGACGGGGTGTAAACACACCAACCTGGGCCCTCACTACAGGAGTTGGTGCAAGATCAGGAGAAAACTGTGCATAAAGCCAAGTGTTAGAAAAGAAGAATGGGCACAGAAAATATTAAGAAATAGCTCCACGTGTTACTTACCTCAGTTATGGTGCTAAACAAAGGAATGTCAGTCGGGGGTCTCATTAGCATCGTTGGAAGAAGAATGCTTGCCAACAACGAGGACACTTCAACCTGGGGTACCCAAAACATATCACAATTCAGTAAGCCAAATAAGGAAAGAGTATGACCGAAAGGACTACAGCAAATAAATTATAGAGCACATCATACCTCGGGCTCACTCTCCTCAACAAGTACAATGGGCAGAGGAACCTCAGGTGAGGCATGTGAATCAGAAGGGACCAAAGGTGTTGTCTCGGGATGTGCCACTTCGGGAAGGGTTACCACTTCAGGCGAGGAATCACTCGCAGGGTCAACGGCATCACCTCCCGCAATGACTTCCCTCGCACGTTGGCTGAATCCACGGCGAGAATACGTAAGCCCTGTCATGGGGGAACGGGGAGGAGTCACATCGGTATGAGATGCACCGAAGCGTCCCCCCACAAAAGGGCTCACGGGAGGACTGGAGGGGTCTGGTCTTTCTATTTCAACTCCCTACAAAACGGTTGTCAAAAAGGGGGAGGGGTAAATATACACATAAGTAAAGACAGTGGTCCTTAAGAAAAAAGAAGATAATAATTAAGTCAACCATACATACCTCCGATTCAGAAGAAGAACGAGAAGACACGACCACGGGCGAAGTGGGAGGAGTAGCAGCAATTGAGGGGGCGGGGTGGATTGCACCTCAGGGGTCAAGTGCACCTCAGGAGCCCGTTTCTTCTGGGACTTGGTGCCCAGAGTCTTCTTCCTCGAGCCAGCTGCACTAATACTGACCCCTTGAGGAGCCCTGGAACTCTTCCTCTTCCTGGCCGTTGGCTCTGAAGGATCCACCACCGTGGGAAAAGCAATGGAGGAGGGGACAACGACTGCATGCCGTTGGTACTCGGCATTTATTCGATCTAGCTCTGCTTGGGCCTCCCTCCTTACGCGTTCAGCCATCTCGGCAGGCATGGGAGGAGGAACGGAGGCTATGGGAAGAGCTACCACGGGAGTTTGGGACTTCTGGGACTTCGATTTCGATTTAGATGTCTCACTCTTGGCCGTTTTTGCCTTTTTAGCAAGAGGTTGAGAAGCCCCCTCGTCGGTAGTAGCTGCAGCAGAGGGGGCAGCCTTCTTCGCAGCGGCAGTTTTGGACTTTGGCGTGGCAACCAGGACCATGGCACAAAGTGAGGGAAGCTCGTTGGGAGGTGCTTTGTGGGTTAAACTTAGAGGGAACTCTATCCCAAGCACAGAGTTGCCTTTTAGCCCCAACTCCACGGTAGAAAATGAGCAAACGGGAGGGTACACCGGCTCTCCCTCGATGAACTTAGCAATTTCAGCTAGTTGTTTTGGCCAATACTTGGTGGCAAACAGAGGGGTTACATCCCCATGCCTAGTAATACTAGGAATGGTGACATGCCCAGCCATTATTGAGGATATCCCCCACGCAGCAGTTGAAGAAAACAACGAACATGCCTCGCCAAAGGAGACTTTGGGGTTTGATGATTGGAAAACTGGACGTGGCACCCCCTGGTCAAACCCAAACTGATGGCTGCATCGGTTGTGGTTATAATGCTCGCTCGAGTATCCCCACTCGGTGTAGGAGGGCAGATATCCAGGAGAAAGAAGAAGAACTGCGGCCAGCGAGGGGTCCTCAATGTCGGGAGAAGGGTCCCGTATCATTCTGGTATCATGATGAAAAAACTTACAAGTATGGAAAAAGACATCTTCTTGATAAGGCCTCATAACGAAGCTCTCAAAACGATCAATCGCAGAAATCAACTCCTTTCGGCTTTGTCTCTTATGATATATGAAGGACCGAGGAGGCAAAATTGTTTCAGCCGAAGGAGGATTGTTGGGTTTGTCCGCTACGGCAGGAAAGCGGAAGTAGAGAAAGCCAGTTAGAAGCACGCTGTTGGCAAAATTGGCCAAGTTATAACGGCCAATGGAGCGTTCCATATCAAATAAAGCCCTATCCAACCAGGTGTACAGGGATCCCAAGCCAATTGCAGCCAGGGGAAGCTTTATGCCTCAAGCTAAGCGAAGGGATAGGTTGATAAGGTCCCTTCGGGGCTGGTCGTTGGGTTTGCCCGTCAAAAAGAAGCGGGAAAGAATCACAAGGATGTAAGCAGGAAGCTCCAACGGCGTTCCTTGACCAGGTGCATTTGATGAGGAACTGCCTTCACCAGCACCCTTGAAGAAGTAATTGATCAAGGGGGAGAAAGTGGCTTTGTTGGAAGAACCGATGAAGCTTCAGCATATGCGATCCAACTCCAAACGATCTGCGGTCTCTCGAGCATCGAGAGCTTCATCGGTATAAGGCTCATGGCCTGTTGCATCAAGGCCCAGGAGCTCACACACATCCTCCAGAGTTATGGTAAACTCACCCCATGCAGCAATGAACGTATGAGTATCCACGTTCCAGCGAGAGACCAGTATAGGCAAGGCAGCGTTGTTCTTTGATAGAGTAAACTCACCAAACCACCTTGCCCGTTGCAGCCCAATCTTAGTAAGGACATCAGTATAGGAACCCTGCATGTGAGAGTTCCAGGCAGCAAAGTGCGCGGGGGATCCCCCGGGTGCTTCAAAATCAATATGGGACCATGGGAAGTCCCCTCGCTCTAAGCGAAACCTAAGAGTTCCTTCCGGGGGCAGGAATCCCCACTTAGACACCTCTTCGTCCTCATCACCCAACAAGAGGGCGTCAAACTTGGAGGAAAAGCAGACAGCCTTACAGGCAGCAGCAAAGCCATCACCCTCCCCAAAAATGGGAGAGCGACGGTAAAATCTCAGCTGTTCTTGGCGAGCAGCGCCCAGGGCGGAGGCAGCAGTGGTGGTGGCAGACGAAGCACTGGTGGCGGAAATGGTGGGGTTGCTTGAAGACGCCATGACAAACAGTGAAGTTGTAATAAAGAAAGCTTCGAGAGAAAAGGGATTGAAAGCAACAATGGAGACGGACGATCACAAGTGGTGTTATAGCTCTCGCAACAATGGAGTCTCTCTCTCTCTCTCTCTTTATAAAAAAAAAGAAGCGACAGTCTGAGGAAAAAGATAATAACGAAGTAAGGAAATAAACAAAGAAGAAGGAAGAAGTAGAAACACACCCCTTAGGCCCACGTGTTTAAGGTTCAAAGTATTTTGAAAATGGCTGTTGAGACTTTCGAGTTTGGCGTTTAGATTTCCCCACCCTCGTACGTGCCCGGTCGCCTGTAATCATTTCACAAGAACACGTGGCACTTCGGGAAGTGCTGTGATAGTTGAAAAGACAGCGCACGTCATTAATGAAATGACGCTGTAAGGACATTTTGTCCAACATACTTGTATATATCATTAGCCGTAACACCGTTGAAGAAATCCATGTCCATATCGTCATCAACGGAATCCGAGTATCGAATCAAGGAAGGAATCAGAAATCCAGAAATCCGGACCGGTCCGCCTCTAATTAAAAAGAACCGATCCGCCTAGCCTCGGACCGATCCGCCTCTAATTAAAAGGAACCGATCCGACTGCAGACCGATCAGCTGAGACCCGGACCGGACCGCCTTGCTCTTTGAAGACCAGTGAGCCCCGGACCGAATGCGAACCGAATCAGCTTCAAATTAAAAGAACCGGTCCGCCATCGAACCGATCCGCCTAAGGCCCGGACCGGTCCGCCCTGGATAACCACGAACAGATCGTGTGGAGATTTTTTAGGGCAAATGAATTCTTATTTACACCACGATCGGGGAGTTGGTTTTCTTAAGGCTTATACACGATTTCCAGAGTAGATAAACTCTAAGGCCTTCATGGTATTTGAGTCCATTGATTCATACCCTTGATTCACACAAATTCCATACATTTGTGAGTCACTTTTGGTAACCCTAGAACACCATTGATGTTGTTCAACCCTTTGTGAAGTGGACCGTTTCTTCCTCTTCATTGCAGCCCTACTGGACAGGGATAGTTCCAGCCGCCAACCCTACTGGAAAGGGAGTCTTCCAGCCGCGACTACAGAATCCGATACCCGAGGGTAATTCTTAGTCAACCTGTATTTCATTGTAATCCGATTGTAAACCGTCTTTTACAAATTATAGTGAATATACAAATGGTTTTGCCCCTGCGGGGGATTTTTCCTTAACTTTGTGTGTTGAATAATTCTTGCATGTTTAGGGTTAATTTAAGTTAAAAGGTATTTAATATATTACTTGATCATTTGAACGCAAGCGCCAACTCTTTCAGACGCATAGAGAACAGGAAGCGTTGCCTTCTTCAGCAAGCTTGAGTTTTTGGCGCCAATCTTTTTGTCAGACGTATCTAACAGGGCCCCAACGAAGAAGATGTTCCAACGGTTACACAAAGAAAAATCCATCAAGTTGAGTCATTTCATGCAGACATTTCTTGTCCCAACAAATCTCTACACGATGGGGCAAATGTAGAGGGGGATTGAAGGTAACCCCGAGATTAGGGACAAATTCCCAATTAGCAACAGTGTTCGAGATTAAGCAACCGAGGCAGCTCAAGCGTGGCAACTAAGCGAGACAGCTTGACGCGGCAGCTCATATTTTAGCTTGTTGTTTTAGTCACATTGTATGTTCATTATTGATTTCTGTAAGCTTTAACGGTTGTAATGACGTAACGATAATAACAAAAGAGTTTGTATGAGGTCAAACGGTACTCGCGAGAGACCAGGCTTGGCAGGGCCTGGGAGAGCTTTCATGCTCTATCGAATGACCTCACTGTGGGAACTTTAGAGGGACCTGGTTTGGAGGATTGAGAAGTAAGGCACCGTTGGGGCTTGTCTTGACCATCTTAGATACACCTGGTAAAACACCGAAGGACCCTAACCGTGGAACCTCAAGTGGAGCAGCTTGGAGTTCCATCGGGCATTGAGTTATGGACCAAACAACCCGCTACTTAATGTCACATCTACTGTGGGTGATGTCACTAGCCATCTAAACAATGTCAGACATGCACTTGAGTAAACCACCGTGGTATTTGGGGCTGTCAGGCAGTTGGTGAGCCACCTCTGCGACAACAACCCCCTGACACACAGTGGTTAGGCAAAAGGCATGTCTTGTTATTTAATGTTTATGACGTGGAGACAACTAGTGCATCAGGCATTTAATGCTGTGACATATAGTATGAGGGATGTCTTCATAGTCTTAAATGACTGAGTTGCCTCGGGGGTGGTGTGGGGGGCTATTTAAGGACCCCAACCACCTCTGAGAAAGGAGGATCCTTTTGAGAATTGAAAAGAGTTATTGCAAACTAGAGAGTTCACTGACTCACCATTGTCATTTATTACGAAGCTTTTAATATTGGACAGAGATTCTTGAGGGTGTTTTGTGTGTTTTCTACCTTCCCTCCAGGGTGTATCTAGGGTGCTTACTTCCCTCTCCCTCTAGCTAAGCCACTTCTAAAAGTTCATTATTATTACCTGAGTCATACATGAGAGATTTTGAGAGTTTAAGCTGAGTTTACCTTCATTGGGTTCATGTTTATACGTTCTGTCATTGATTCTAAGCTCTAACCAACTGATTTATCATTACCATACTCAATAGGGGGTCCCGCCTCCATTTACAATCTAAAGTACCCTCTTACAATCTTGACACACACGTTTGAAGAGCATTAAATGAATTACCCTTTCATATGTGTATCATTTAATGTAACACCCTTTCATGTACAGCCTAAGGGCAATAAATACCTTGTATCACCCTCATTCAAGGGGTACCGGAATTTCTTGATAGCACTTGTAATCGATAATTCCCAAACACTTAGCAATAACATAACAGTGGACGTAGGCCATTCATATAAGGCTGAACCACTTTAAAATCTTTTGTCTCATTTATTTATCTGTGATTAAACAATTAGAGTAATCTAGTTTTTTACATCAACAATAATGATAAGCATAAATGATAAAGATATTAAGCATGCAAATAATTAAATCACAAGCACTTATACTCCCCCATAATTTGTTCTCCCCCTTTTTATGATGTCCCTAAATAGACAAATGAGAAGAAATAGATCATGAAAAAATGTTGTGCGCCACAATTTTCAAAACTTTCTCTTTTTAATATTAAAAAAATTTCTCACAAAATATACAACAAAGAATAACACCATGAAAAGAACACTAAGATAGCCAAGTCAAATGAAAGCGTAATGTAGGGGTGTGAGCAAGTGAGATAGGAAAATCAATGCATACAGTCCTAACATATGTGCACTACAAATTTTGTATTCTTCTATAAAATGAACTCAATATCATCATTAGGTGTGAATAAAAGAATTCAAATGAAATTGACTTCATCTAATCAACAAATCAAAGTTCAAAATGATTTTCACACCAATAACACCCAAAAACTATGTAATGCTTTTTTGAGATTTAAAGATCGTGGAAATTCGTTGAATTGATATCTCCAACCAAACTCCCTCATATTTGTATTTTTCTTTTGAGGTGTCTAAAATTTCTCAAATGAGAATTCCTATTGGCCCATTGCTACCATATTTTGCTTTTTATTGCCATTTAAAAAAAAATTCAGGGCTCTTTTAAACCTCTGCGGACCCCGGATAATTTTAAATACCTCACTTTTTAGGTCCGATTTAAATGGTGTCTTAATCGCAAAGGATAGATGAGTACCCTTCGTAGAACTTCCCCATTTTTACATAAACAGAAATCCTCACTTAAACTGGTTTTTACATGCACTAACTTTTATTATTCTCAATTTATTGCATAATGGTTCGTTTAATAGGCAGAACTGAGATGAAAACACCTAAAGCAACATGTGACAGACAAGACCAATGTTCAAATTAAACCCATGCATGTGTGCAATAAAGGAGATAAGGAGACAAGCATGTAGAAAGATATCTCAAAACGTATCAAAGTGACTCCACAACACAATAAAGCACAAGGATGAAATGATGTAGAGTCTCGATTCACTATCACAAAGTCAAATGAAATATGGAACGATGTGGTGACTTTGGTCATCCTAAATGTCTAGTCATAAAAGGTGCAAATAGAAATCAAAAAAATCTTTGTCTTTTTCAACTTTTCAAAAAAATCTTTTTGCATTTTTCAATTTTCTTAAAAACCAAAACTCTTTCTGTCTTTTTAAAAAATATGAATAAGCAGAAACAATACAAATTATACAAACTAGCAATAGGATAAAAATGATGTATGCATGAAAAAGAGGATGCAACCTATGCTAGACACGAACCATCCCCTCAGTCAAATGTGCAAATTCATAACGATGTCCTAAGACTTTCAAATCTAAGGGCATCTAAAGGCTTCATGAAAATATCGTCTAACTGAAGGTCAGTGGTCACGAAACTAAGGGATATGACTTTCTCCTCAACCAACTCTCGTATAAAGTGGTCACATATCCTGATGTGTTTTGTGTGAGAATGCTGGACGGGATTGCGGGATATGTGTTTCACGCTCGTATTATCACAGAAAATGGTCATGGTGTCTTGTGAAATCCCATATTCCTCCAACATCTGCTTCATCCACAAAATTTGCGTGAAATAACTCTCGGCGATGATGTACTCAGCCTCCGCAGTGGATAAAGAGATGAAGTGTTGCTTCTTGCTCATCCAGGAGACAAGAGCAAAACCAAAGTGAAAACACCCACCAGAGGTGCTCCTACATCCATATACATCCCCGATCCAATTAGCATCCGAATAGGCGGACAGACGATCATCTGTATCAAAGTAATACCAAATGTCGTATGAGAGAGTCCCACTCACATATTTGATAATACGTCTTAGAGAGATTAAGTACGACTCTTTTAGGGATGCCTGATATTGCGCACAGACTCCAATACTAAAGGCGATGTCAGGACGACTGGCATTCAAGTAGAGAAGACTACCTATCATACTCCAAAATAAGGTTTGCTCTAAGTCCTTACCTGAAGTGCCCTTGCTAAGCTTTGTTGAGGTACTCATCAGTGTACGTGCGTTCTTAGCGAAGTCAAGACAAAATTTATTCACAAGGTATCTAATTTACCTAGATTGGGATATGAACATCCCATCCTCTAGATTACGAACCAGTAGACCTAGGAAGAATATAAGTTCACCTACCATGCTCAACTCAAACTCACTCTTTATCTCCCCCCCCCCCCCCCAAAGTCCAGAGTATGGCGGGAGCATGTGGATCCAAAGACTATGTCATCTACATAAACTTGGGTAACCAATATATCACCATCTTCCCTTCTAACAAATAACATCTTATCAACTCCCCCTCTTTTGAAGCCACGAGCTAAGAGATAGGATGTAAGCCTCTTGTACCAAGCACGAGGTGCTTATTTCAAACCATACAAGGCTTTCCTCAGATAGTAAACATGATCAGGGTGCTTAGGGTCTTCAAAGACTTTAGGTTGTTCCGCATAAACCTCCTCATATAGAATGCCATTCAGAAAGGCACTCTTGACATCAATCTGATATAGCTTAAAATGCAGACGATACGCGATGGTGAGCAGTAAATTAACGGACTCAAGCCTCGTAATCGGAGAAAATGTCTCCCCAAAGTCTACACCCTCTATCTGTGTGTATCCCTAAGGGACCAACCTAGACTTATTCCTAATGATAGTTCCATTCTCATCCATCTTATTCTTGAAGATCCACTTGGTACCTATCACATTCGTCTCACTAGGTTGGGGGACTAATTCCCAGACATCATTTCTTTTAAACTGAAGAAACTCTTCATGCATAGCAGAAACCCAATGTTCATCCTTGAGTGATTCTTTGTGATTCTTAGCCTCGACCTTAGATCTGTATCTCATATTGCTTACGATATTTTCCAGTTGAGCACGAGTCTTGATCCTTAGTGTGGGATATCCTAGAATAGCATTAGGATCATGACTCTTGCGAACCCAAGCAGGCGTGTCCCCTAAAACAAGAGTAGAGTCCACCCTGGGTGTGTGAGGGACAAGTGGATCATCACCAGAAATATCTTCATCCTCACAAACAATCTTAGAGTCGGTAAATGTTGATGGTTCATCATCTTACATGGTGACGTTTATTGACTCCATGAACTTAGAGTTGCTCAGGTTATAAACCCGGTATGCTCTACTAGTCGATGGATATCCTAGAAGAATTCCCTTGTCACTCCGGGAGTCGAACTTTCCTAATTGCTCTCTATCCCATAGGATGTAGCATTTGCTCCCCAAAATAAGAAAATATTCTACGTTGGGCTTCTTACTAGTCCACAGTTCATAAGGTGTCTTAAGTGTGTGTGGATGAAGATGAACCCTATTCACCGTATGACAAGCAGTAGACACCACCTCTACCCAAATTGTTTCTCAACTTGGAGACCTCCAAGCATTGATCTATCCATTTCCTGAATCATTCTATTTTTTCTCTCAACAATCCCATTTTACTGAAGTGTCTTCACAGAAGAAAACTCAAGTTTGATTTCGAGGCTATCACAGTAAAGATCAACCTTTTCTTCTTTAAATTCAGTGACGTTGTCACTACGCACAGTAAAATGGCTAGATCTTTACTGTAATAGTGACACCATGTTGATTTTGTAGGACACGGCACTTAGTCATAAAAAATTCAATAACATCGTTCTTCTCTCTGAAAAATTCTACAATCGAATATTGGGAGAAATCATCTACTATCACTAAAATATACCTCTTTTCACCTAGGCTCTCAGTAAGGGTAGAACCCATAAGATCCATGTGAATCAACTCAATCACATGAGATGTGGTAATGGTATTCAACTTTATGTGGGGATTACGAACTTGCTTTCCCAACTAACAAGGTACACAAACAGTGGAAGTTGGCTTTCCAAGTGATGTCAAGCCACGTACTAGGTCCTTGTTATCTAGGCGCTCCAAATCTTGAAAATTTACATGACCTAGACTTTGATGCCATAAATCCATAGTAGTGACCGCGACGCTGTTGCAGACAAATGAGGACTTGGGCATTATCCCATAATAATTATCTTCTGTCCTCACCCTTTGCAATAGAAGTTTACCGACTTTATCATAAACATGGCATTCATTCCGGTCAAACTTTTCTGTAAAGTCAACATCGCACAGGTGTGTAATGCTGAGCAAATTTGATTTCAACCCCTTGGCATACAACACATCCTCTAGCTTAGGAAAACCTGGTAACTCTACTCTAACTCGTCCTACTATGCTAGACTTGCTCCCATCTCCAAAAGTGAATTTACCTTCCTTTCGATCCTCTAGGGAGGTAAACAGAGAAACGTCACCTATCATGTGCCTGGAGCACACACTATTGAAGTACCACTGTAAAGAATTATGTGCTTTAAGATCAACATGAACAACAAGGTCTTTTTTATCGTGTTTAGGTACCCAAGATGCGATAACCTTCTGTTTGCCCTTGTCATTGTTGACTCTAGTCAGGATTTTAGAAGTGTCCTCTGACGGCATAGAAATCCATTGGAACTCTTCCATTATACTTTAAGAAGTGGAGACTAGAAACTCAACTCTCTTTCTAAGCCAAGAAAAATTAGTAGATACATGTGACGTAGCAAAAGTATGTCGTGTCCGACCCAAACTATAACAAAACTCACGAAGATGGCCTTTTCTTTTGCAATAAGTACAAAAATATGTAGTCTTAGGATGACCTCGATTTGCTTTTCTTAGCCGAAATCTCTTCTGAGTTTTAGGTGGGTAGCCATATGGATTTATAGAAAACTTGCGAATCGGTTCCAATGTCATATGGGACGTAGAAGCGCCATCAAAACCTATTCCCGGCCTCTCACCTAAACCCAAAGCAGGGGCGAGGAGCATCTTTCCCATTGTACCAGATATGTCATCTATTCTTACCTTAACTTCTCGGGCTCTGTCAAGGTCATGAGTGAGATGGGCTACAAGGGCCTCTAGTTTCTTTCGAGTGTCCAGGGATGAATGGATCTCACTCGTCAGATCAGTCACTTGCTTAGTCAAGTCCCATTTTTCTTTCTCAAACACACTTTTTGTCTCTCCAAACACTTTCTCTCTCTCTCTCTAAACAAACTTTCTATTTCTACACAGGTTGTCTCTCTTTCAACACAGGTGGTCTGTCTCTCTCAAAGCAGTTGACATGGAGGTCTCTCTCTTTCTCCCATCTCTCCTAAATCCTTCTGTAGATATTCTATCCTAAGTGCTAACACTTTGTTATGCTTTTTGTTCTTGAAAGTATTAGCATTTAAATCAGCGTACGCACGTCAGAGATCACTCGCTCTCTCACTTGCACTTTCCTCCCCCTCGCTCACACCGCTATCATTATCAAGGTGTCCCTATGAGCTTGCATCCTCCTCATCATGAGGATCACTATCAATACTCATATGACTATCCATGAATTCAGTGAAGTTACATTCATGCGATGATTCTTCTCCTGAATCCACCGAATCGACCTCACTGTCGTCACTCAGGGTGGTATTTAATGCATCTTTGGATTGTTCTGGACATTTCAACCTAGTTGCACACTCAAATCCCTATGACCTCTACCGCCAAACTCAAAGCATCTCTCACTGTCTTTCTTAGGGGCATCCTTTTTATCTTTCTCAAATTTCTTTTCAGATATATTTTTCTCAAAATTATTTTTATCTTTAAAATTACCATTTTTCTTTAATTTGAGAAGTTTTTTGAATTTTTTTGCAAATAAGGCCAAATTAACTAAGTTAAAATCAAAATCAAAATCAGACATCTCTTCCTCTATTTTTCAAGACGACTCACATCTCTTTACCATCGACCCCTCAGTCTTCTTAGCCTGGGCTTTAAGAGCTACCCCTTTGTCTTTTGATTTTATCGTGTTAGGGAACATGTCAATTTCATAGGTCTGAAGGTCTCCAAATAACTCTTCTAATTTTAGCTTACTCAAATTGCCTAATGAATTTAAGAAAGTGACTTTAGGGATAAATCTCTTTGGCAGTGATCTCAAAATTTTCTTAACTACTCTAACATCAGGAATGTGTTCACCTAAGTTGAACTATTGTTCACGATATCAGATAAGTGTGCATAAAATTCATCAAAACACTCATTTTCATACATGGTGATTGTTTCAAACTGTGTAGTTAAGTTTTACAATTTATATTCTTTCACTGCATTTGTGCCTTCATGGGTTAGTTGCAGAACATCCCATGCCTCTTTAGACATGGTACACGTCATGATACGTCGAAACTCGTTGGGGGTGACGTTTTCAAAAGGGGCACTAAGTCCACGTGAGTTATATGTGCTCCACTTAAATTCTTCCTTAGTCCATTCAGTCTAAGCTTTTAAATTTGTTATGTTATCTATAGTGATAGTGGAAGGAGTCCACCCTTTTTCACACAAAACCCAGACATGTCCATCAATGGCCTTTAAGTGAGATTTCATGCGATCTTTCCAATAGGCTTAATTTGACTCGTCAAAAATTGGGACTCTATTATATAAGTTTTCCATTGAAATTGCACTTTTTCAAAAATCAATTTTTAGAACAAAATTGATATCCAGAAGATTTTTGGGGAAAAATTACACGGTAAAGTTGTGTAATTGGCTCTGATACCAATTTGAGAGTGCGCTAGCAATCAATGTCAAACTTATTTAATTAAGTTCCAATTTTAGTCCCGACAGGTCTTAACTCTTGCAAACAAATTTTTATGAAGTAATAGAATGAGTCAAGCATGCAAGACAATCACAAATGAGGAAAAATCCCCCACAGGGGCAAAACCATCTTATTTCCACTATAATTTGCAAAATATCAGTTTACACGGATTACCATGAAAATACAAGTGACATACGAAATACTCGCAAGCTTCGGTTTGATGTCATCAGCAAGAGGTCTCGTAAGAAATCCAAGGTCAGCAGTGAAAAAGAAACTTTCTCCTTTTTTCATAATAACTTCAGATGAGTAGAACAACTTTGTTGGGGTTTAGAAGATTCACATATATGATTATAAATTTGAGTGGATCTCTTTGTGGAACACAAATAATGAATAATTGATAGGTTAGGGCTCTCAAAATTGTCACTCACAATCCTTAATGAATAACCCTCCAAAAATGGGTATTTATAGGCTTAAAAAAAATACTGATGCGCCGAATTTTTCTGAAGTCATTGGACGAGTTCGAAACGGATCCAAAGGTTCCGTTTGCCCACCGGGCCGGTTTGTTTTTTTCTTGCATCGGACCGGTCCGCCTCTTACAGATCATACAGACACTTTGGCCATACCGGATCGGTTCGTTTTTTTCTTCACATCAGATCGATTTGGCCAAAAAAATTCCCTTCCTGTATTCCACGAATACACGATGTAGATAATGACCACGACGCATGTTGTTGATGAAACACAAAGCATGATGTTGGCGAAGATAGGCATGTGAAACAACGCATAAATCTTATTGAGGCCGTCGAAAGATGATCGTGCTGAGATGAGCTGACTGTAGCGGTATATGACATATATGCTGAGATCTAGGATAAAACTGAAATGCCTATATACTAACTCGGATATTTATACAACACGTCCTTACAAAAACTTTATCAAACTTAGATTTAGCCTCATATGACAAGATAAAGATCACTCAATGAACAAACAAGCACAATCCACATAAGCCTAGAATTTTGTTGATTTTACAAATCAACAGCGTCATGAGAAAATAAGCATTACTAGGATTCATTGTGAAAATATTAAACTACACATCCTCAAAAGATAAACATATTACATATTTTCTTGTCATTTCTTTTATCAATTCTTTTGAAAGATCAAACAATCTAAACAATGTTGGCCTTTGGAAATTTTTCTATTTTTATTTTGCTTTTAATCTTTACATTACACTCTTGCTAACAATGGCTTTCACGCAAAGGAGATTTGCTCCTTTCTTAGCCCTTTCCCGTACAACCCTTATCTATTTTCTAAATAATTTAAATAAATCTCACGAGCAACGGTTCTTACATGCACAAATTCCCCACGTTTATAAAATATGTAAATGACAAAGTTGATGGGAGAACATCTCACAAGGCTCAACTATACACAAGTAGTTAAATTTCAAAAATAGTTCATGCATGTGTGTGAGGAGGCATATAAAAAGACAATCCATTAAACAAGTCCATAAAAAGCATGACAAAGAACAATTTAAGAATTTAAATTCATAACCAAACGTCCTAGCCACATGGATACGTGAACGATATAGGATTCAAACACAAGGATATGCCACGCAAAATGTGTAAAACTAAAATACACACAAAAAAAAATATTTTTGAGTTTTTAAATTTAAAACAAATTTTAAACAAGGACAATTCAAAATACAAACAAGATCTTTTTGTATTTTTCAATAAGACCCAATAAAAGAAAAATCAAAATAAAAAAAAATTAAAACACATACAACTAGAAAACACATATATCATGAAGTACAAAAGCTAATGTATGTAAACATACAAGAAATCACCCACAAGATATAACATGTGATGAGTCATTCGCATGCATGCGAGAATTATCCAGTCTGACATTAAATGTCTCTAGAAATGATTTGATAACCCAAATAGATGTATACCTAATCCCTCAGGTCATGGGAACCATGGTGACACTTAATCTAGACTTCCTAGGATCTCTTCTACGATTATAAAAAATATCCTAATTTGACCTTTCCTACCACAATGCAAGCATGTGGAAACACGAGGAAGATTACCTATGGGTTGACCTTGTCTAACGTCGTTGGTAGAGGTTGACACTCTAAACCAAATGTTGGTCTTGCCTTTAGCAATGGAAGAATTTGGATTATTGAAGTCATTAACAACTCTACTTGAGTCTCTTAGATCAGTTTTTAACTTCAAAACCCTAGACCCAAGCAGCAATTTAGACTCTTGAAACTTTAGGGAGTCCTTCTTTATATTTTTAATCATTCCTAGAAGGTTATCTCTCTCCCCCTCAGTGTAAGAGAACTTATACCTAAGAGTCTTTCCATGTGTCTTCAAATTATTAATTAATTTAACATTATCCTCAATGGCACGGAAATTAACCCTAGAAATTTTAGACTCCTCTAATTCGTTATCTAAAAATCGGACTCTATCCTCACTATGTTTTTTGGAAACTTCTAAAATTTTAAAATTACGAATCATTTCCATGAGATTATCACGAAGGATATCTCTTTGATCTTGACAAGTTTGCAAAAATTCAATTTCAGATTTAAAACCCAAATATTATTTTTCAAGATATTTTATTCTTTTTGGAAACTTCAAATTTAAATGAGTTAATTTTCAGTACAACTATGAACATCATTAAACTCCCCTCGAATATCAAAACCATCGTCATCACTAAAAAAATCAGACAACTTATCAATGTAGTGCCCCATCGAGAGAAACAAATAAATAATGAAAGAGGGGCAAATAAAGCTTCGTAAAATAACACGAAATGTCGGATCTACACGGTAACTTAGTGCACCTACTCTGATACCAATTATAAACAGGTGAATGGTTTTGAAATACTCAAATTTTTAGATTCTACCCCAAAATTAAAATTTTCACTTCTCAAACAAGACTTCAATTCAAGTTCTAAATTATGCAAATCAAACAAAACATGAATTTTGCAAAATTAATGATATCGACTTGAATTAAAGTAAATAAAAATTACCCAATTTTATAAAGCCCCAATTACATCATTTTTATATGGTTAAACCAATTTTATCTTGTTAAACCAAAGCATACATATAGGTGTGAATTTTTAAGATAAAAATACACAACCATAACTCATTGATGTACGAGGAAAACCCACAACGAGAAAAACCTCGAACAACCCAGCTACAAGTCAACGAAGTAAGGAATTACAAATGGACACGACATAATACTTACACAATGACTCGGTGCCTTTGCAAGACTTGAGGCTCTTATTTCCTACAACCTCTGCCTAGTGACAACATAGGAGTCCGCCTACGTCTTGTAGTCCACCGATGTGATACTACTACAGTCCAGCATACGGAGTCCACTGTATGTACACCAACGAACAGAGAATTATCGGCAAGAAACAATTCGTAGGAATGTACGGAACAAACATGGTGCCAAAACTATGATCTCAAAACGTATATTATGGAGAATCTGGGATCATAAAACTATTGGGTGTAAACTTGTGTTTTGTTTGAAGAATTAATCCATGAATATTAAACAAAACTTTGTTGAACTTTTCTAAAGGTTTATCTCTTTTGGAAGATGGAAAAATCCCTGGAAAAAGAAAACTACTGCACTACATAAATGGGTGGGAAAAATTAGTGGGAGGTTACATGAGAAAACTAGTGAAAAACTGTTGAAATTTTCAAAAATTTCTCTGGTCTATCGAACGCCAATCAAAGTTGTTTGAACGACACTCTGAATGAGATGATAATGAATCCAAAAAGATACCTCATTTGATTGCTCGTTCGAACGACCTGATGATCTCATCCGAACAAGGTTGTTCTAACGACATGTCAAACTAGATATCAGTAAAAAGACAAAATGCTCCTCGTTTGATGACTCGTTAAAAATTATTTTTTTGAAAAAATAAAAAGAAATTTTAAAATATATTTATTAAAAAACTGACACCCAATAAAAGTATCTGAGGCCCAAAAATAATATAAGCATTCATACCTGAGAGATCCTTGGAATGTTGATGACGAAAATTAGGCATAAAACACGGCATGGGATGTGATCGCTTTGACATAACCGCTACGTCTTCAACAAAAATGTCATATGCTTGAAAGGTCACAACCTTAACTTCTATCCTATGACTCAAAGAGTTTTTTTCGTAATTGTAAGGAAATAAATTTCCAATTGGGTCCCTGTATTGTTTTGACTTAATTTCGTGAACAAAACTATGTTTGTAATATTTCATAGGGAGATGTTTATTTTGTCACGATCCCACTCGGTCTATGACATATTGAAAAAATTGAAGACGTTGCGGCAAAGCTTAAAAGAATTAATCATGCCGATGTTTAATTGGTGCAAGTTTAATCGTCTTCAAAGTTAATTTCATTCTGAGATCACTCAGGTATGAATGCATATAATTAACGGTGCTCAGAATTATTTTATAAAAGATAAGGATGTAGTTTTTATAAATAAAAATGTTTTTAAATGTTTTAAAAGTGTTTTAAATGTTTAATCTACATTTTTATTCCGATAAGTTCGAATAGGAGTTTGACTTATTCAAATCTCTCTTTGTAGAGACATTTTGAAAAAGTCAAAAAGTCAACTCTGTCGCTCGAACGACATCAGATCTCGTTCGAAAGAGATGTTGATGTCGCTCGAATGACATGTTTAAGTCATTCGAATGACACATTTTTCGAGGCGGCATTTAAATCCTATTTAAACAGTGTTTGCATCAGAATTTCGTAAGTGAGCTTTCTGGAAAAGAGTTTTATGAACCAGAACATTGTTTGCACATGTTTTCTAAGGTTTAAAAAGCATAAACACATCCTTAGAGTTTTCAAAGATCCAAGTTATCATTCTTATATGTTTAAGTGATCTTGCGGCACCAAAGTTGTTTGTTCTACACATTGAACACAAAGGGTTTGGGGGTGAAGAAGCGACGGACATCGTGTTCGATATCGTAGACGTTTCAAAGCCATATCGGTGGACACCGAGACCTACGTGGACTCGTGTGTTGTGGACAGAGATCGTGGAAGATGAAATTTTTGCGTGGGCACTATTAAAGAATGGTTGAAGATCAGAAGGAGCGTCAACAACCGAGGGATCGAGTCTTAGTGTAAGGATAATCTGACTTTGTAAAACCATTGTTTATAGTGATTGTCTGGCTTGGGCCGTCCGAGGTGGTTTTCCCGTTTTGGGTTTTTCCCTCGTACATTCGGCGTTGTGAGTATTCTTTATTTTACTTTACTTGCTTTAATCACTAGATGCATGTTCAGAATTAATCAAGATAAAACTGGTTTAAAGTGATAATTGGGTTTTTCACAACTTGGTTTGGTACATAATTAAAAGTTGGATTTTTTTCGGAGAAAATTTGGTTTTGTTTAAAACACACATATCGGGCCTCCCACGTTTTACAAATTGGTATCAGAGCTAGAAAATATTTTTATTTGTTTTGTGATCCCGTGTGTTTTCAAAGATGAATTCTGGATATAATGAATTTTCTCGAACTCCTATTTTTTATGGCACTAATTACACTTATTGGAAGATGAGAATGAGATGGGCTTTAAAATCTATTGATGAGCGTATTTGGCTTGCTGTTGAGAAAGGCTGGACACCCCTTGTCACTATCGTAGGTGAGGTCACTAGTTTAAAGCCTGTTGAGTCATGGACCGAAACTGAACAAAGACTTGCACAATATAATTCTAAGGGTCTACACGTTATTTCTTCACATGTCACACAGGAAGAATATAATAGAATTATGACTTGTGAAACATCAAAAGAGGCTTGGGATATTTTGGCACTCACTCACGAGGGAACTAGCACGGTTAGGGCTTCAAAACTTTAAAATCTCACTACACAGTTTGAGACCATTAGGATGTTAGAAAGTGAGACCTTTGATGAGTTTTATGCTAGATTGTCCAATATTATCAACTCGTCTTTAACCTAGGTGAGAAAATTCCCGACAACCGTGTCATTAAGAAAATCCTTAGGTCATTGCCTAGTAGGTTTGATGCGAAAGTGAGCATATTAAACTCCTTGGGTAGGTTAGAGTCAACAAAACTAGAAGAGATTGTAGGTGACTTACAAACCTATGAAATCGACATGATTACCTCTAAGCAAGTGCCTAAGAAAGAAAAGGGTATTGCTTTGAAAACCCGAAAGGAGGAAATTAAAGTTTCGGATTTCGATTTCGATTCCGATTTTGAGGATGTTTCTTTGTTAGAAAATAAATTTAAAAAATTTATTAAGTTTCAAAAGCAATCGAAAGATGCCAAGAAATTTGAAAAATTCAAGAACAATAAAGTAGATCCCGCCTCTAAGGATAAGTTTGAGAAGCCTAAGAGAGATGGGTAAGATAAGTGTTTTGGGTGTGAGGGGTACGGTCACAAGGTTAAGGAGTGTCCCACTAGACTTAAGAAAGAGGGTAAGCAACCCGTTGTCTATAATGCCACCTTAAGTGATAGTGAACCGGAAGAGGGAGAGAGTTCCCCAATTGAGCATAACTTTATTGCGTTTATGGCATGTCATTTGAGCGACGACGATACAACTCATGTGAATGACACTTCCAAGGAGGTTTTGAGTGAATCCCATATTAGTGAGGGTGAAGAGAGTGACGAGGAGGAGGTTGATGTGAAAGAGTTGCAAAATGCATTTAATGAGTTGTATGCCGAAACGGTGAAGGTGAAAAAGGCTAACTCAAAATTGCAATCTAAGTTGAATGAGCGTGCCATAGAAAATAATGATAGTTTGATTGAGGATCTTAGGGCACGAGAGAAGAAGTTTAGGGAGAAATTAGAGTTTTTCGAGAAAGAGAGAGATAATCTCCGTGGTTTGATGGATTCCTTGAAAAAGAAGATTTTAGAGTTTGAGGGGTCTAGGCATTTGCTCGAGTCTAGGATTCACAAGTTGGAGGAGAGATTGATAGACTCGTCTAGAGTCAAGTTTGATTTGGATGCTAGGTCGGAGAATTTAGATAAGATCCTAGGCACCATCCAAATTAAGGAATATACGGGAGGTATAGGTTTGGGTGAGAGAGTTGTTCCTATTCCCCCCGAATGTGTGAGAAACACTAGGATGGTTAGAAAAGATCCACATAAAGGTAATCATTCCCACCACCGCTACACTTGCTCGTTTTGTGGTAGGAAAGGTCACCTTAGGCGTTATTGTTACGACCTTAGACAAACTCCTAGGAAGTTTAAGAATAAAGTTACCCCGGTTACCCAAACCCCCATGCGTCGCGTTACACCTACTTGGGTTAGGAAATCGGATTTAGTGGCTTTAGGAATTAAACTTCAAGATTCTCGTTTGGGTGCACTTGATTCTTCCCATGCTAAATCTAAAGGATGATAGTGTTGCCATGTTTGTCATATGGTAGTTTGCTTCATGATTTATTCATTGCTAATATTAAGACATGTGTATCATTTTGTATTATAGTTTTCATTTGTTTGAGCCTTATTTGAAAAATACAAAAAGATTTTGTTTTTTGAGAAAACTTTTGAAAATCCAAAAAGATTTTGCTTTTCTTTGAGTCAAAATATGTTTGAAAAGTCAAAAAGATTTTCGATTTTTATTTTTTGAGTTTACATGTTTGATGTGGCATATTGGTGTGCTTGAACCCCCCCCCCCCCCCCATCATTTCATTATCCATGTGGCTAGGATATTTCGTCATTATTATCGATGCTTAGAATGATCTTAACTATTGTTTATATGGTGTTGTTTCGAAGTTGATATGAATTTTGATTCGACTTTGTATATATGCCAACATTGCACACATGCACGAGTTTATATGAATGTTTGACTTCTCTTGCATATTTGAATTTGGTGAGGCGTTCTTATCTCAATCTTGTCATCTATGCGTAAGTAGACTTAAGGAGAAGTGTGCATGTAATAACCGTTTACCGTAAGGATTTAAAATTGGCAAAAATTGATGGGTGATTCACGGGAAAGGGCTGCGAGAGTTCAAAATTAACTCGTCGTGAAAGCCACCGTTTAAAAGAGACCAAAAGAAAAAAAATAATATGCTAAGAAAAGGGCCAATAAGATTTTCTCTAAGTTGAGAATGATAGAAACCTCAAAAGAAATTGAAAAAGTATATATATATATATGAGGGAGTTTGGTTGGAGAAAATTAAACGGGTTTGCACATCTAATCCTAATGTTGAAACATTGCAATTTGACGCTATTATTTGTAGAATCGTCAAAGTTCTGGATTTGTGTGCATGTAGTATGTTTAGTTCATTAAGCTCAAACTTTAATTTCATATGGTTGTGATAAATTTTGATGATTTATAGCTATCAATTAGAGCTTCTTGATAATTTCGATGTGTTGAAATTGTGACTCATTTGTTGTAGTTTCACGTCCATTCATTCCATATCCATGTTTGAGCACATCGGTACCATGTTTGCAAGAAACTCGCATTTTTAGTTTTTATGAGTTTTTCGTTTTGTGTGACAAGCCTACTGTTTTGCATCTGTCAGGCCCTTCCAGGAATTTTTTTGTGAAATTTTTTCACTGGCCAATACTTTATAATATTTCTGGGAAACTGGGAATTTTTGGCAGATCACGCGAAGTCGTTCTAACGACATCTCATCTCGTACGAATGACTTCTGTACTTCGTTCGAGCGACTTACTCATCTCATTTGAGCGAAGTCCCTGGCTCGTTCGAACGACAGAGTCAAAAATGGCTTCTGATTGGTTTGCAGTCCTCAAGTTTAATTTGATATATTTTTGGTACTGCGGGAAGCATTTCTGGACTATTTGGTTTATATGCAGGTTCTTTTATTTCACAATTGGTATTTTGCATATAGTCCGTTTATCACACTTGATTTGATTGGTATACTCTTTGTGTGATTCGTTGGTTTACTAGCTACTGATTTATCATTGCTTGATCATATTAAGCTGGTTATTTCATGATTATCTAGCGATTTTCAATTCTCAAATTGGTATCAACTTGATTCGAAATGGTTTCATATTCTCATGCTACATATTTCATATTGGTTTATCTTTTCACCGGATTATCTATTCAAGACAAAAAGGGGGAGAGATGTATGTGATGTAGGGGGAGATTTGTTGAGCGCTTCTATTGATATCTGGATTTACATATTGTTTGATTATATCTATTTCAAATTGGTATCAAATAATTGCTCACATGCTTCAAATGATTTGCTCTTATTAGAAATATAAATTGGTATCATTTGTTCCTCCATACTTCACTGGGTATTTATTTGTCTGTTTCCTGTGTGTAGGTATGCTGCAGCGATTCGAGATTTCCTGTCTATATCACATTCAGACAGTTCATACTTGTCGGTGCTAAATATTCTAGTCCGTGTCCTGTATTTTTTATTTTAGGTTTATGGGATGGAATTTAGGCGTCATACGGCTTGACGGCCCGGTTAGGCATTTCACTGGTTCAGTTTTGTCCCGAAATAGTCAAAGGGGGAGATTTGTAAGGACATAAATTTCCAACTGAGTCCCTGTATTGTTTTGACTTAATTCCGTGAACAAAACTATGTTTGTAATATGTCATAGGGAGATGTTTATTTTGTCACAATCCCATTCGGTCTAAAACATATTGAAAAAATTGAAGACGTTGCGGCAAAGCTTCAAAGAATTAATCATGCCGATGTTTAATTGGTGCAAGTTTAATCGTCTTCAAAGTTAATTTCATTCCGAGATCACTCGGGTATGAATGCGTATAATTAATGGTGCTCGAAATTATTTTATAAAAGATAAGGATGTAATTTTTATAAAGAAAAATGTTTTTAAATGTTTTAAAAGTGTTTTAAATGTTTAATCTACGTTTTTATTCTGATAAGTTTGAATAGGAGTTTGACTTATTTAAATCTCTCTTTGTAGAGACATTTTGAAAAAGTCAAAAAGTCAACTATGTCGCTCGAACGACATCAGATCTCGTTCGAACGAGATGCTTATGTCGATCGAACGATATGTTTAAGTCATTCGAATGACACATTTTTCGAGGCGGCATTTAAATCCTATTTAAACAATGTTTGCATCAGAATTTCGTAAGTGTGCTTTCTGGAAAAGAGTTTTACGAACCAGAACATTGTTTGCACATGTTTTCTAAGGTTTACAAAGTATAAACACATCCTTAGAGTTTTCAAAGATCCGAGTTATCATTCTTATATGTTTAAGTGATCTTGCGGCACCAAAGTTGTTTATTCTACACATTGAGCACAAATGGTTTTGGGGTGAAGAAGCGACGAACATCGTGTTCGACATCGTAGACGTATCAAAGCCATATCGGTGGACATCGAGACCTACGTGGACGCGTGTGTTGTGGACAGAGATCATGGAAGATGAAATTTCTGTGTGGGCACTATTAAAGAACGGTTGAAGATCAGAAGGAGCGTCAACAACCAAGGGATCGAGTCTTAGTGTAAGGCTAATCTTTCTTTGTAAAACCATTGTTTATAGTGATTGTCTGGCTTGGGCCGTCCGAGGTTGTTTTCCCGTTTTGGGTTTTTTCCTCGTACATCCAGCGTTGTGGGTATTCTTTACTTTACTTTACTTGCTTTAATCACTAGATGCATGTTTAGGATTAATCAAGATAAAACTAGTTTGAAGTGAGAATTGGGTTTTTCACAACTTGGTTTGGTGCATAATTAAAAGTTGGATTTTTTTCCGGAGAAAAATTGGTTTTGTTTAAAACACACATATCGGGCCACCCGCGTTTTACAAATTAAGAAAATACATACAAATTGACTTAATTGGAAATTTGTCCTTATAGAGTAGATTTGACCCAACTTCGTCCCAATTCTTATTGGAGGATCTTAAGATCTATGATTTTTCGGAGGGAGTAATCTGGGTTTGATATAACTAATGAGGTCCTCAGACACATTTATGGAAATATAATGCGAAGGCCCTCGGACACTACTACCTTTGCCAGAGGAAGAACCACCAGAAATTGGTTAAGGTGGCTCAGATGAGAAACCATTTTCGGAATGGAGTGGGCCGAAAAATTTGGTAATTTACCTTTTACACTTTTTTTTTTATCTTTTCGACTAATTTATATTTTAACTTGTTTTTGTCCTTTGTAGTGAAAGAGGCTCCCAAGCTCCCTGTCACCTTGCAAAGATTGGTGAACCAAGTCTGTGTGTCCGACACTCCAATATTTGAAGATACATTTACTTTGGATAAGCATACTAAGTTCATTTATTACAAGCACCAGTCTAAGATAGAGATGGCGCTCCAACCCCAGTTCCAACCAGAGTTGAAGCCTAGAAGAGGTTAAAATAGGTATTTAAAATTTTCTCTAGTGTAAGTTCGGATTTATTTTACACATTTACTAGGGTGATAATATTCGCACCCCAAAGAGTTATCCAAAACAACATTTACTGCAAAACACGACCAAAAACTCATTTTTATCTCCTTAACACCACACACCGTTAAAATGGGTATTACGGCCAAGGTTAGCCATGAAAATGTGTATTAAGGCCTAGGTTAGCCGTGATAATGAGTACCACTGCCAAGCTTAGGCGTAAATATGGTATCACGGCCAATGCTAGATGTAAAAGGGATACCACGGTCAGAGTTGGCCCTGAAAATGGGTACCACGGCCAAGGTTAACCGTGCAAATGAGTACCACGACCAAGGTTAATCGTGAGATTTGTTAGGTTGAATAGTAAAACAAATGACTTTTTTATAGTGTTTTGAGGAAGTTTTTGGGGTGCAAATATCACCACCTCTTTTAGTTAACACTTGTGTGTTTTTGTTTATGCGTCTTCTACCCCTTCCACGTCAGGATTCCATGTCGAACGAACTTCAAAGATGGTGCCAAAATAAATAAATCGACATGTCCTTATGGTTGTTCGTCAGCAAATGGAGACCCCAAACAAATAAATCGGCCAAAAAGAAAGCTGAAGTTAAGGCCCAGAAGAAAGTTGAAGTAGAGTCCAAAAACAAGTTCGGTCCTAAAAAACCTCATGGAGACCCCAAACATGCAGTGTAGTTTTCTTGTGCTTCCCTTAAGAGATCCACTTCTCATGCATGATCCTAAAAATCCAAGCGTAGAGGAATATGAGCAGGGGAAAACCAGAATAGGCATGGTCCCTGTTATGATTAGGGGCATCCATCTCATCAGGTGGCAAGGCAGGCAGAGGATAGTTATAGATACTATGTAGTCGAGCAGTTCAAAATGGATTCTAACAACCCAATCACCCTTGAGATGATGAATAATGACAAAAGGTACCTCTTCATCCCCTGAGAAATGCCTTGGACATAATGGGCTACCACATGCATATACCCGATTATGAGTGTCTCCGACCTTTGTGTCTTGATGCCCTATGGACCGTTGCACATTAAAATATGTTATTGGTGAGTTTTAAACACTTTATTTTCATAATATTTTCTTTGTTCGTTGATCTTTGCAAGGACATATTTTTATAAGTTCGTTATCAATTAATTATGTCATATACCACTACACTCTCGAAGAGCATTCAAGAGCAATCTACATCAAGAAGGATCCTAATTAATCAAGTTCTTCATAACAGAGACTCAGCGTAGTTTACTTTGGTAAGGTTATGTTTTTAATACCTTAACTTTCCACTTAGAGCTTTTGGGATATTTTTACAAAATATTTTCTAAGTGTTGGAGCGGACTTTTTTGTAAAAAATTGAGAATGAGTATTTTTTATAAGTGTTGAAGCGTACTTCGATTTTGATTCCCGGGTCGTTCAAGCGAGATGTCATCTCGTTCGAGCGACGTATGGATGTCGCGCGATGTCGTTTGAACGACATCTGTATTTTGTTCGCGCGAGATAGCTATTTCGTTGGAACGAGCTCTATTACCGAGGCGACGTATTTTTGTATAAATACTCATTAAATGGTTTCGTTTTCATTAAGAAGTCCCAGCGTTTTGAAAGACAGAAAAATGCGAAACTGCAGAATTCTTTTGACTTCTTCTTTTATGGTTTAATCCTTTTTTGTTTTCAATTCACAAAAATTCCATATGCTTTGGTGAATTATTTTGGTGTTCAAGAACATACTTTACTATTTGTTCATTCTTTGTGGGGGAGAGCTCTACAACCGACAGTTGCGTGCTATTATGGAGGGAGTCCTTATGAAGATTTTAGACTGCGTGTCTGGACTGCACGTCCTGGTGGTATAGCTACGTGCGAACCATTGCTGATTTATTTCTAGTCGTTGCTTTGGAGCTTTGACAAAGACAACCTGCCTTACTCTTGTGGGCAAAATCAAGATGGTATGTAAGTCAATGGTCTTGTAAACTTATCAGAGTTCTAGAAATAAAAGGTTTTGCCCTTCGGGGATTTTTTCTGAAATTTTTGTCGCATGCTTTATTTATTTATGGTTTGACACACGCACAAACATAGTTGCTTGTTTAAGGGTTGTTTCTAAATAAACTCTAATTAACTAAGGTTTAATTGGAAACTTGCGAATTAATTTAAATCTGTATCACACACAGCATTTATTCGTTTACAAATTGGTATCAGAGCAGGTTGCACTAATTTATTGTGTATTCCTATTTTTCGCAAAATTGTGTGATATTGATTTTTTTTGAAAAATCAAGTTTTGTGACAAATCGCAAATATTTCAATGGAGCTCTTAGGTAATCGGATGCACCCCTTTGATGACACGAGTAAGAGTTTTGATGATATAAATCATTTGAATTTGACGTTTGCTAAAAGAATTGATTTTTTGGAAAAAGAAAATTCTCGTTTTAAATCCATGATGGATCTTTTGCAAACGGTTCAAAATCAAAGAGATTTTTATCGTAAAAAATTACTTTCTTTGGACCATGAATTTAATTCTTTAAAATTGTCTAAGAAGGAGAGTGATGATAGGGTCCTATTTTTAGAAAAAGAATTAGAGGACCTTAAAAATTCAATGGTTTGTGTTTGTGCCAAAGAGGACAAAAATATTTTAGTCAATGAGTTTGTGGAACGTGAAGAGACTCTTAGGGAAAAGTTTGCTTTAATTGAGGGGTAGAGAGATACCCTTTTAGGAATTATTGAAAATTTGAAAAAGAAATCCCTGTCTTTGGAAGAGTCTAATTTGTTGCTTGAATCAAATATTTTGAAGTTAAAAAATGATTTAAACGATTCAAGTAGGTTTGATAGTGATGGTAATGGCTCATCTAGTTCTTATGCTTCTAGTGCTAAATCAAAAACCATTATTTATTTTAGAAGGTTAATTAATCCCAAGGATATTAGAAAATATTACACTTTAGGTAACATTCCTCCCATTTACACATGTTCATATGGTGGTAGGAAAGGTCACCTTAAGAATTTTTTCTTTGATCTTGAAAATTGTCCTAGGAAGTTTATGCCTAGTGTTCCCTTGGTTCCTAAATCCCCCACATGGCGTTTCACATCTATTTGGGTTAGTAAATCTCTTTTAGAGGCACTGGATTTTTGACAAGTTAATTCTCGTTTGCTTACACATGATTCCTCTTTTCCATATCATATAAATGATTGTGTTTGCATGTTTGTCATATGCTAGTTTTTGTTTCATGATATTTATGTTTTCTAGAAATATGACATGTACTTTTTGTATAAATTTTTGCTTTTGAAATATTTTGAAAAAATATAAAAAGATTTTATTTTGAAAAAATTTTGAGAAAATTCAAAACGAGTTTTGTATTTTGTTTGCACCTTTTATGGATGAACACTTGGGATGACCGAGTCACAACATCATTCCATTTTTTTATTTGACTATTTGATAGTGTTTTGAGACAACAGGTCAATTCATCCATGTGCTTTATAATGTTTGGAGTCATTAAGATGTAATTCGTTGTTACTTCCTACATGTTTAACTCATGATTTCCTTTATTGCACACATGCACGGATTTGTTTGATTATTGTGCTTATCTTATCACATGTTGGTTGGGTGTTTCACTTCAATCCTGTCCTTAAAATGAACCAAGCGCGATAAAACTTGATAAGAAAGTTGTGCATATAAGAGCCGTTTGTGAGTTTGTGTGCTTTATTTGAAAACGGGGAAGGGTTGCGAAAGGTTCATTTGGCCTTTGCGAATACTAAGCCACCGTTATATCGAACCTAAAAAATTGAGGAATTTTATTATCCGGGGTCCAAAGAGGTTTAAAAGAGCCCGAAAAAATTTAAAAGCAATAAAAAGAAATTCATGCCAAAAAGGGGACATTAGGCTTTTGCACCAATTCTCCAATGTTTGAGAATTTAGATTACCTCAAAAAGAAAATATGCATGAGGGAGTTTTGATGGAATTTAAAAAGGGTTTACACGTTCTTGAAAGTATTGAAAAAGCGCTACATAGTTTTGGACGTTATTGGGTTGGAAATCACTTTGATTTTGATTTGTTGATTTGCATAAGACGATGTCACCTAAATTCAACAATTTTTACACCTAAGGATACTTTTTATGTTCATTCGTTAGGAGTACACGTATTCATCGTGAACATATGATTGATTGAGTTTATTTATCTATCGAATGTGTTCACACCCATTCATTCCATTTCCACAACTTGGTTGTTTGAGTTTAAATCCATGGTGTGATTTTTGTAACATTATTTTTGTACAAAAAATTTGAAAAATCAAAAATAGTTTGTGAATGTTTTTGAGATATTACTTTTCATGCGCGTAGTTTGATCCATGTTTTCAATGCTTTTGTCGTGACACTCCATGTTTTGATTGTTTCTTCTTATCTGTCTATTTGGGGACATCGTAAAATGGGGGAGAAAGAATTATCATGTTATGGGGGAGTTTTTGGAGTATGGGGGAGATTTGATTTATTAATGATTTATTCTTATATCATTTCAAACTCGATATGTCACGAAGGTTTTTGCTTTATCTCATGTGTGTAGGTACAAAGATTAAAGATCATTATGTTGCACACCCTAATGAGAAAAGCTTTGAGATTTGATGAAGATTTTTGAAGAAAAGTTTGAGAACTTGCAAATTTGTACCTTTTCAGTTTTGAGATTTATGGGAGGGTAGATTTGTATAGGCATTTTGGTATTTGATAATTCAGATATTTTTTATGTATGTTCCAGCATAGGCATAGGGGGAGATTTATAAGGACATATTTTTATAAGTCCGTTATCAATTAATTATGTCATATACCGCTACACCTTCGAAGAGCATTCAAGAGCAATCTACATCAAGACGGATCCGAATTAATCAAGTTCTTCGTCAAAAAGACTCCGCGAAGTTTACTTTGGTAAGGTTATGTTTTTAATACCTTAACTTTCCACTTAGAGCATTTGGGATATTTTTACAAAATATTTTCCAAGTGTTGGAGCGGACTTTTTCATCAAAAATTGAGAATAATTATTTTTTCTAATTGTTGAAGTGTACCTCGATTTTGACGTCCAGGTCGTTCAAGCGAGATGTCATCTTGTTCGAGCGACATATGGATGTCACGCGATGTCGTTTGAACGACATATGTACTTCATTCGCATGAGATAGCTATTTCGTTTGAACGAGCTCTAATATCGAGGTGGCGCATTTTTGTATAAATACTCATTAAATCGTTTCATTTTCATTAAGAAGTCCCAGCGTTTTGAAAGACAGAAAACTGTGAAACTGCAGAATTCTTTTGGCTTCTTCTTTTTGGGTTTAATCCCTTTTTGTTTTCAATTCACAAAAATCCCATAGACATTGGTGAATTATTTTGGTGTTCAAGAACACACTTTACTATTTGTTCATTCTTTGTGGGGAGAGCTCTACAACCGACAACTGCGTGCTATTGTGGAGAGAGTCCTTATGAAGATTTTAGACTGCGCGTCCTGGTGGTATAGTTGCGTGCGAATCATTGTTGATTTATTTCTAGCCGTTGTTTTGGAGGTTTGACGAAGACACCATACGTTACTCTTGTGGGCGAAATCAAGATGGTATGTAAGTCAATGGTCTTGTAAACTTGTCAGAGTTCTAGAAATAAAAGGTTTTGCCCTTCGAGAATTTTTCTTGAAATTTGTGTCGCATGCTTTATTTATTTATGATTTGACACACGCACACACGTAGTTTTTTATTTAGGGGTTGTTTCTAAATAGACTCTAATTAACTAAGGTTTAATTGGAAACTTGCGAATTAATTTAAATCGATATCACACACTGCATTTATTCAGTTACAATCTTATTTTATCTGTTCTTTTCTCAGGGTGGCATGGTGGCCATAATTGTGTGGCCAGGTTTACAACTTGGGTGGGTAGGTGACAAATTTTAAATGGGAATTTACCTAGTCTTTGAATCACCTGAAACTGTGAATTGACAAGTTAAAGATAAAAGACGATGACCTGAAGCAAAAAGATAACCAGATGATCGAGAAGACACAAGCTCTCAACTCGGCTGAGGGGGACTTTAAAAACAAAAATAGTAGGTTGTTCTGGATGCTAAATAGGATTCATAGTTTGAATGAAGCCTGGGACAAACACGAGAAGCATATTATTGCCAAACTAAGGCTTCTATTGAATTTGAGCTGGAGAGCATGTCTTTATTTGTTAATGGCTATGATGAGCTTAAAAATCGAGTGATTAAACAATACGTATACATTGATGATGTCATCGGTGCATGTGAAGGAGATAACCATGAGGTCATAGCTTTGGCCAATAAAGATTCTATGGAGGTTAATTCTCTTGCTCTAGAGGTCGAGGATACGATACAAGCTAATGTGACCATAACAAAGCCAAATCTTTCAGTCCTTGATGGTTAAGGGTGCTATCGACAACACTAGTCAAGATCCTCCAGCTAAACAATATCCCCTAGTTTCTTGAGCTCATTTTCTTTTTATGATGCCTTCTTTGTCTTTTCCTTGTATTTTTTTGGAAGAATATAATTTTAATTTTCGTGGTTTAATCTATCATTTTTAGTAAGATGAATTGTAAGGACACAAATTTCCAATTGAGTCCATATATAGTTTTGGCTCAATTCCGGACAAAAACATTTATTCATAGGATTTTATTTAATTGTAATATTCAAGACCTATGAAGTGTTTGTTGAAGACGTAGCGGCAAAGAGTATAAAGCATCATCAACATGCCGTAGTTTATGTGCCTCGTTTGTACATCATCAACTTAGTTCCATGCTCCCAAGGTATGAATGTATTTATATGTATATAGGAGATTGGAACAATTTGTATTGGGTGTTAGGTTAATAAAAACTGCATTTTATTTTCAGAAAGAATCAATTAGAAACTTAAAAATTAAGTATATAAAAGTTTATAAAAGTTTCTGGGCCAAAATCAAATTTTACAAACTTTCTGGACGTTCGTTAGAAATGTCGTTCGAACGAGTTTTTTCGTTCGAACCAGATTTCGTTCGAACGAGTTTTGTCGTTCGAACCAGGTTCGTTCGAACGAGTTTGCCAACGACCCTAATATGGTCAGTCGTTCGATATGTCGTTCGATAGTTCGTTCGAACGAGTTTTCGTTCTAACGAGATATCTGACGAGATTCTAACGAGCCCAGGCTGGTCGCTCGTTAGAAGTCTCGTTCGAACGAGAGTCAAGTTCGTTCGAACGAGACGTCAGGCGGGAACGGTTTTGAGCAGTTTTTGACAGTTTTTTCCCCACTCCTCCACTTGGTTTTCAACCAACATTTTTCATGCAATATTATGTGCGGGAAACACATTTTCCAAGATAACTTTTCCATTCCATATCCAACTCTTAGAGAGAGATTGAGAGCAAATTTAATTAGGGAAAATGTTCATGTTTTGAGTGTTAATTTTTAATGGAAAATTCATACACACTCTAGTTTACACCCATTGTTGTTTATTCCAAGTTCAATATATACATATCCTTACTTGGAGTTTTTGGCACCGGTTTTCTCTACCGAATTCAAGAGACGTTTCGGGTTTGCTTCTACACCCCATCACAAAGAAGACCTTTGTTGAGATTCTACCCGTTTGGAGAAAGGCTCCATGTTCGGGTGACGGTGACCGTTTAAAGTCCTATCGGTGATTTCCGAGACCACGGTGGAGGTCCGTTGGTTATCCGCTAATTGGAGGTTGATACAAGAAGGAGCATCACGGCTTGAGAGGGTTCGAGTTTAGGAAGTAAGTCTTTTGTCTTGTATTTTGTAATACCATTTTTAGTGGATTTGAGGCTAGGGCCGTCCCGAGGTTTTTTCCCGTTAGTGGGTTTTTCCTCGTATATCGCGGTGTAGTGTGACTGTGTTTATTTTATCTTGCACATCATTTAGAACGCATGCTTTAGGTTTAATTCAAGATAAAATTCGGTTTAATTATCACACTCATTTATTTGGGACTTAAATTAAATATTGGGTATATTTGGTTTATTCAAGTCACTTGCTAAAATTGGTTTCGCATAACTTTGGATATAATTGTTAATCATGACTTAGGCAAATTCTAGGACTTGAATCATGTTTTAATTTGTTTTGAGAAATTAAAACTTGTTGCTATTTTTGAAAATTGAAACCATCGCAACGCTTCTGCATTTATTTAAAAGGAAATTATTATTTTAATTGGGACAAGCCTTTCAAATTGGTATCAGAGCCAAAAACGAAAAATTATTTCGTTAAAGATCCTTTAATTTTTGGCTAAATATGGATTTTTCCCCATTTTCAAAATTTCCTATTTTTTATGGTTCTAACTATGCGTATTGGAAAGCGCGAATGAAATCGGCACTTAAATCTATCGATGAACGTGTTTGGATGTCTGTAGTTAACGGTTGGACCCCACCAACACATTTAATTGAAAATGTACATGTTCCCAAACCCGTTGATAGATGGACTGAAAATGAGTTTAAGCTAGCAAACTTTAATTCCCGAGGTTTAAATGCCTTGTTTAGCGCTGTCGCACCGGATGAATTCCGACGAATTATGACGTGTGAAACCGCTAAAGAAGCTTGGGATATTTTACAATTAACTCATGAAGGAACAAGTGTCGTTAAAGCTTCTAAACTCCAAAACCTCACTACTCAATTTGAAACTATCAAAATGGATGAAAAAGAAACTTTTGATAAATTTTATGCTAGACTTTCAGATATTGTTAATTCATCCTTTAACTTGGGAGAGAAAATACCTGACGACCGTGTAGTAAAGAAAATTTTGAGGTCACTACCCGATAGATTTATTCCTAAAGTGACCGTTTTAAATTCTTTACCCACTTTAGCCTCTACGAAATTAGAAGAGCTTGTAGGTGATTTACAAACCTATGAACTAGATATGTTTCCCTCTAAAACTGAAAAGAAAATTGAAAAGGGCGTTGCTTTAAAAGCCCACAAAGAGGTTAAACAAGTAGTAGAGAGCGATAGTGATAGTGACTCTGAAGATATGGCTTTATTTGCTCCTAAATTTAGAAAATTTCTTAAATTTAACAAAGATAAAGTTAAAAATGATTGTAAGAAATTTGAATCTTCTAAACATGATCAAATCGAGAAGATTTCTAAAGCCGAAAAGATCCCTAAGTCTAGTAATGAAAATATTGATAGGGACGAGTCTAATAAATGTTTTGGTTGTGAAGGTTATGGCCATAGGGCTTTTGAGTGCCCCACTAAACTAAGGAAAGAGGGTAAATGACCCATTTCATATAATGCGACCCTTAGTGATAGTGATAAGGAAGAAAAACCCGATTCCCCCACAAAGAAAAATTTTGTGGCTTTTATGGCACATGTGAGTGATAATGAGAACTCATCGGATGATGAAATTATAGCACATGCCACTTCCAAGGTCATTGTACATGATTCTCTTATTTTTGATGATAGTGAGAGTGAAAAAGAAGAGGAGAGTGAAAATGAAGAAGAGGTTGATATGAGTGAACTTCAAAATGCTTTTCATGAATTATATAAAGAATCTATTAAATTGAAAAGAGCTAATTTGAAGTTAGAAGCGAATTTAAGAGAGAGTGTCAAGGTCATTGATGAAAGTGCCTTAATAGAAGACCTTAAGACTCATGAGAGGACTCTTCAAGAGAAGCTTAACTATGTAGAAGGCGAGAGAGATAGCCTTAGGGGTTTAATGGAATCCTTGAAAAAGGAGCTTCTTGCTTTTGAAGAGCGAAATGTTTTACTAGAATCTAAAATTTTGGATTTGGAAAATAAATTAAAAGATTCTAGTAATGTCAAATTTGATTTGGAGTGTCGTTCTGAAAAACTAGATAAAATGTTAGGAACGGTCCAAATTAAAAATGACACTTTTGGTTTAGGCTTCAATTCTTGTAATGATTTTAACCCTAAAGTCAAAACCAATGTTTTAGGAGAATCTTCTAGGAATGCATTTAATGATCACTCCTTAGATAAATCTTTTCGACATATTCTTACTTGTACACTTTGTGGTCGACAAGGTCATCTTAAGAAATTTTGTTTAGATCTTAAACGAATTCCTAGAAAATCCCATAGTAAAGTAACCACGATAGCTAATGTTCCTACACCCCAAGATAGTAATTCTTCATTAATTTGGGTTAGGAAATCCGACTTGGTTGCCTTACAAAATAGGGATTTTGATTCTCATTTACTTTCACATCCTTCCTCTCTTGCTAAATCTAATGGATGAATGTGTTAGTGTTTGCATACTTTATCGTTTGTACTTCATGCTATATTCATATGCTAAATGTATGCTTGTTTAGTCATTATCTAGTCATTGCCTTATTTCATATCACATGCTAGAAATTATGACTTGTTTATCTTTTTGTATTATATTTTGTGTTTGAATCGACTGCATAATATAAAAAGATTTTTGTTTATCATTTGTGTTTTATTTATTTCATTTAAGCTTAATGAAAAATACAAATGATTTTTGTTTGTCCTTTTGAGTAAATATTTATTTTTGATTAAAAATGTTAAAAACTCAAAAAGATTTTGTTTTGTGTGTATTTTTGTTTGACACACTTTATGTGGCATATATTTGTGTTTGAATCCTATCGTTTACGCTTCCATGTGGCTAGAACTTTTGGTTTAGATTTTCAATCCTTAAAATGTTCTTTACCATGTTTTATATGGAGTAGTTGGATTTTGTATTGTTTCAATGGATTCTATTTCTATATGCCTCTATTCACACATGCACGAGCTCTTTGAAATCTTAATGTCACATGTTATATTTGAGCTTTTTAAGGTGTTCTCCTATCAATCTAGTCATCTACATATCTATGACCTAGGAGGACTAGTGCATGTCAAAATCCGTTGCATGTGAGATTTGTGCGAAAAATGAAAACATGATATATTAATATATGCACGGGGAAGGGCTCCGAAAGGATGAATTAAATCCTTTGCGATAGTAAGCCACCGTTGATTGGATCTAAAAGAAATACGTGATCCAAAGGCCTAAAACAGAATATTTGGCATTAAACAGAAAACAATTGCCAAGGCCTATGTTTGTTTGATATATTCATTCTCAAAACAAAAGAATATATATGCTTATTGAGGGAGAATTGGATGGTATATCAACGGTTTGCACAATGTCCGTTTATCCTAGTTGTCTTTAATGTCATGACTCTATTTGGTTTGTAGAATCATCATCATGCTAGGCTTGTATGCATTGTGTATGTTTGTTCATTGAGTTCAATCTTTATATTGTCACATGAGGTTATATTTAACTGTGATGAAGTTTGCAATCAAATGAGAACTCCGTGAACGTTTCTTAAGTGTTTGGGTCTAAATTTAATTGTTGCTAGTTCACACCCCTACACTTCCGTTTCCATATGACACATTTTTGCCATACGAGTGTGCAAACTTATTGTATTTTGTGTCATGTGTGTGTTTATATCTATATATATATGCAAGTGCTCTATTGGTATATTTTTCGTATCTATATATATGATATTTGTTTGTCTTTGCCTGGTTTTAATTGCCCATATGCTTTCATGTTTTATCACTTTAAGCTTTCACATGCTGTTTATTAGTTCTTTATCCTTTGCCTATTCCCGAACAAAAAGGGGAAGAATGATGATAGGGGGAGAATGCCTATTATTATCGTATCTTCATTTGGGAGAGATTTATCTTAGGGGGAGACGTCTTTCTAAGTAGGTCATGTGTTTAAAGGGAGAATTAATTTAGGGGGAGTAGTTAATTAATTGCATTTAATATTTTGATATTCCCTATGCATTTGATGAGTTTGCTTAAGTGTGCAGGAATTATTCTAAAGCGGCATCTTTCTATGGCAAAGCGTTTGATCCTTGGGTTAAGTCAAGTTTGGGCGGGTTATGTTTTCGAGTCTAGTGAGCTTGACGGCCCTTTAGGATTTTTGTTTGGTTTTTGTCCCGGAATAGCCAAAGGGGGAGATTTGTAAGGACACAAATTTCCAATTGAGTCCATATATAGTTTTGGCTCAATTCCGGACAAAAACATTTATTCATAGGATTTTATTTAATTGTAATATTCAAGACCTATGAAGTGTTTGTTGAAGACGTAGCGGCAAAGAGTATAAAGCATCATCAACATGCCGTAGTTTATGTGCCTCGTTTGTACGTCATCAACTTAGTTCCATGCTCCCAAGGTATGAATGTATTTATATGTATATAGGAGCTTGGAACAATTTGTATTGGGTGTTAGGTTAATAAAAACTGCATTTTATTTTCAGAAAGAATCAATTAGAAACTTAAAAAATAAGTATATAAAAGTTTATAAAAGTTTCTGGGCCAAAATCAAATTTTACAAACTTTCTGGACGTTCGTTAGAAATGTCGTTCGAACGAGTTTTTTCGTTCGAACCAGATTTCGTTCGAACGAGTTTTGTCGTTCGAACCAGGTTCGTTCGAACGAGTTTGCCAACGACCCTAATCTGGTCAGTCGTTCGATATGTCGTTCGATAGTTCGTTCGAACGAGTTTTCGTTCTAACGAGATATCTGAAGAGATTCTAACGAGCCCAGGCTGGTCGCTCGTTAGAAGTCTCGTTCGAACGAGAGTCAAGTTCGTTCGAACGAGACGTCAGGCGGGAACGGTTTTGAGCAGTTTTTGACAGTTTTTTCCCCACTCCTCCACTTGGTTTTCAACCAACATTTTTCATGCAATATTATGTGCGGGAAACACATTTTCCAAGATAACTTTTCCATTCCATATCCAACTCTTAGAGAGAGTTTGAGAGAAAATTTAATTAGGGAAAATGTTCATGTTTTGAGTGTTAATTTTTAATGGAAAATTCATACACACTCTAGTTTACACCCATTGTTGTTTATTCCAAGTTCAATATATACATATCCTTACTTGGAGTTTTTGGCACCGGTTTTCTCTACCTAATTCAAGAGACGTTTCGGGTTTGCTTCTACACCCCATCACAAAGAAGACCTTTGTTGAGATTCTACCCGTTTGGAGAAAGGCTCCATGTTCGGGTGACGGTGACCGTTTAAAGTCCTATCGGTGATTTCCGAGACCACGGTGGAGGTCCGTTGGTTATCCGCTAATTGGAGGTTGATACAAGAAGGAGCATCACGGCTTGAGAGGGTTCGAGTTTAGGAAGTAAGTCTTTTGTCTTGTATTTTGTAATACCATTTTTAGTGGATTTGAGGCTAGGGCCGTCCCGAGGTTTTTTCCCGTTAGTGGGTTTTTCCTCGTATATCGCGGTGTAGTGTGACTGTGTTTATTTTATCTTGCACATCATTTAGAACGCATGCTTTAGGTTTAATTCAAGATAAAATTCGGTTTAATTATCACACTCATTTATTTGGGACTTAAATTAAATATTGGGTATATTTGGTTTATTCAAGTCACTTGCTAAAATTGGTTTCGCCTAACTTTGGATATAATTGTTAATCATGACTTAGGAAAATTCTAGGACTTGAATCATGTTTTAATTTGTTTTGAGAAATTAAAACTTGTTGCTATTTTTGAAAGTTGAAACCATCGCAACGCTTCCGCATTTATTTAAAAGGAAATTATTATTTTAATTGGGACAAGCCTTTCATGAATGGATGTTCCTTATGTTTAAATGATATCAACCCCCTTATGTTGACTTGATGCACATGTAATATAAGTCATTTGAAATAGATCAACCTTATATTTTTTAACAAAGTTAAAAGGATAAAGTTGAAAATATGAAACATCTTTCCGAGGAAACTCTTATTTGTATAAAATTGATTAACACAATGTGTGTAAAACTAAGAAATAGTTGTACATATTTAGATTTGAATTTATTGGTAATAGAATTAAGTAAAATAAAATGTAAATATTAAACCCGATTCAAGTAGAGAAGCATGTAAGAGTTAAGATCTTGTAAAGAAGGCACAACACCAGTTTTTAACGTGGTAAAACCCCAAACATTGGGGAAACATCCACGGTGACCTCTACGATATAAAATAAAATCCACTAAAATAACAAATATTGTTTACAGATACAAATATGCAAGAAGATGAAATAAAAAATAAATATACCTAAATATTTTAGCTACACCTGAAGGCACTCTTACTGATCCAGTAGTTTGATTTAACCAAAAATCCATCAAGTCTTTACGTCCACTAGAACTCTTATTCAATATTCGTGAAATAGTGACCTACTCTATATGAACATGTAAGTCACAGATGCTCACTTAGGAGTAGAATCAATCCTATCCAATTATAACATATTTCTATATAAACATATTTAAAAAAACTATATCAGAAATCATTTAAGAGGGTTTAGATCTTCTAAGATCGGTATAAAGATGGATCTAAAGGAAATATTATTGAAAATAAATTTCAAAATATAATCCTTTTTCAAACGTTTTCGTATCTAAACATTAAAAATGACTTTTGATATATCTTGTTTTGACATAATATTTTATGGATCTAAAAATAAATAGTACGTGCAAAATAAGATTCACTCGAAATATCAGAATATGAACAAAGGTTTTCAAAAATAGTTTTGAAATAGATATTTTGAAAAGGCAAAACTCAAGTGTGTGAAATATATCTCAGAGTTTTGAAACCCTGTTTTTATTGTGTAAAATTAAGTTCTAAAAACCAGTGAGAATATATGATTGTTATAGGGTAATAAAACCCTAGGAGTTTAACTCTATAAATCGAGTAACACTCAACACTGAGGTGTGTTGAAGAAAACCCTAAGTTATCCTTTCTCTCTCTTTTTTCTCTCATATATTTTCTCAATTTTTCTTTCTCTCTCTACTCTCCGCTCTCTTTTTTTTTCTTCTCTCTTTAAAATGGAACAAAAATTTGAGATAACAATACAATAGGGGATTCTATATAGAAGGTAGAATATTCTAGAAACAAACTACCAAATCAACGGTTGTGATGAGTTATACCGTTTGAGATTTAATCCAATGTCTATTAAAGAACAATCATAGATAAGCTAACCGATCGCAACGGGTTATCAGGTCAAGGCATCTGATTGTTTAAACGAGATATGACATGGATCGAACTAAGCTTTTATCTAAGCCACTAATTAAAACATTCCAACGACTGACAAAATGGACTGAGTTTGTGAGACACAACAAACACAAGGAAAATCAACCAATTAATGACAACTGTAACCTCTTAACTTCATTAACAACAGCGGAATAAGCTTTAGTAGGTTATTAAACAAAAAACAAATTTTATTTTTAAAACACATTTAAAAAGATTTTATTTAATGAGAAAAAATTATTTTAATTCAAAATAATTTGTAAAAACTATTTAAAATCATATAAAATTCTGAAAAAATATGGAAACACTAAATATGAATGAAATGCATTAAGTGTACTAATTTGTGTTGAGTTTTGCTTTCTTACCATACTTGAGATAGAGTTTGAATTTGTTTAAATGGCAATCTCGAAGTGGGTTGACTTGAACCTTCTTGGACTTGAAGAAATAACCCTTTAAGGTGCTTGATACTAAAAATAAAACTTTTGTGTTAATGTCCAAAATATAGGAAAAACCAATGCAGTGTAGACTCAAAACAAACCTAGGAAGTTAACTGCATAGGGTGTTTCATCCTGTTTGATTTAATTTCTGCTAAGTTATTTTTCTCGGCCAAGTTATTAGCCCCACACATATTATAATGTGTTTTAGGGCATATACCATAGCATGAAAAACATTATTTTCTTAGAGTTAATTTTTTCAACCATTTTTAAACAGTTACAACAGATCATAATCGACCTAGCCTTGTCACAACATTTTTTTTCCAAATTCGGCTAACATCTTGATCATGATCTGTCTGAAGAACGAGCCCCCCCGAAGTGTGGTATGGCCGTAGTCAATTTATTTTGTTAAGCTTTTATAAGATGCCTTCAACTAGGCTCCTTAGTCATCTCTTCATACTAATCATATTTGCAGTAAATATTGGAAAGGATTAAAATAAAAATAATATGAAAAGAAGACTAATTTTCATTGGTAATTATGAAACTTTTTAGATGATCTTCTTTGTTACATAAAATGTTTTCTCAAATAGTTGAAGATATTGATATCATACAATGGATTCACCTTATAGATGGGTCTTGCAAAAATATATTTGGATAGTAAATAATCAAACAGACCCATAGAAGGGATAAGAGAAAGGAGATAAACACATGTGTTTAAGGGGTTTAGCCTGGGCCTATGTCCACTGTAAGGAGTATGAGACTAGTTTTCACTATAATCAGGCACTAATGGCCATGGAAGATATACACGTAAGATTTCTCTCTCTAATAAAACTTTGATAAAGTAACAGTAGAGTTTTTGGAATTCCATCCAAGTGATGAAGACATAGTGTGTCTTGTATAGGCTAAGGGTTGCACAGTGCCACCCCCAAACATGCATCCCGTGCCAAACAAAGGTCATAGCCAATAATTGAGTGCCACTTATATTTTCATAAAATAAAGTCATCATGGATAATATTACCCCACGTGGGTTGTTAATCTTCTATAATGGTCTTGGGTAAATATGCCTAAAATTCTGTTACCATGCTTTCTATGCATGTGAAAATGTATCGAAGATGTGTGGTGTCACTGGGCAAGACTCTAGAAGACAGTTCTTCATGATGTGGGATGAGATGAGACTGGGTTGTCATCTGTGACCAATGCACCCATCTCATAATGAGGTTGATGTCCTATAACATTAGTTTTGTCTGAGGCAAACACCCATATGGGTGTTGGTGAGATTACTCTTTGCTATGAGATGAGACTATGGAGCCTGGTAGGTTACCTTGATGTCATCCAAATGATTCTTATATGGGTAGGGGTGAGATAATTGTTCTCTTCAGAAGGATGAGTCTATAGCGGTTAATTTTCTTGGGTGTTATTTGGATGATACCACACTTATGTATATCAATTACCCATATATGTTAGCCTTGGACATTAATAGGTGGCTGAGGTTTTAATGTGGTCCCCTATGGTTGTGAGATGACTTCTTTAGTTATCTCATCTCGACCTAATGCATAGTTCATATACCATGACCTTAGTGTCCTGGATATTTATTAGATACCAGTCGTACCTTTGGGACACAATGATCACGTAAGATGTAACGGTCAAATCATCCTCATGTGCTTTGGTTTCATCCACTTATAAGAAGTTGTCCAATTGTCGACAATTCCTTGGTTGTTCCAAAGGTGATATGACTTCTCAGCCACATCTGGGCCACGCATGCAGACTTTGCATAAATCAAGACCTTGGTACTTATAGACACCACATTCTCGGAGCCCCAAATTCCTTCCTTAGGTCCTTAGTGTAATACCCCGTACTTCAAAGTATTTCAATTAAATTAAATTGGAGAATTAAATGAGAATATACGATTTGATTTAAATTACGCAAGAAAAGTAATTTAGTAAGATTTATTAATAATTGTGAATATGGAGTATTAATCGAGAGATAGATACTGATTAATATTACCCCTTTTTGTTTACTTAGTGCGAGTAGTAAATAGTTACTTAGCACGTGTAGACCATTTTGGGGTGAGAACGAGTAATATATTTTTAAGTGACTCAAATGATAATTTAGAGGTCTCAGATGAGTCCGTAAGGGTCGAATTAGTCAAAATAGTATACCTGGGGGTACTAGTTGAGTTCTGGGTAATTTTGGACTAAACCAAGACTATTCGGGGGCATTTTGGTCTTTTAACATGTGAGGTTATTGAGACCTACGAATTTGAGAGTTTCTTATCAGCCGTATGAAAGAGGGGTTAGGGTTAGAACATCCATGTAAACACCAATACCATTAGAGAGAAGGAGAAAATCATTCTCAAGGTTTAGAAGATTCTTTTGAAGAGGTTGGGTTTGGATCTTGCATCCTAGGAGCTAAAGGAGGAAGGATTGAAGAAGAGAAGCATCAATCCATCATCAACTCCACGAAATAAGAACCCCTCTATCAAGACAAGTTGTTTATTACAAAAAAAATTATAAAGTTATAATGCCCATGTGTAGGGTTTTTGAATAGTTTTGTTAAATCAATATCTTGGAAAGAAAAGAACGATATTTATGCATGTTAGGATAGGAATCGCATGTAGAATGATTTAACATATATAGAGGAATAATATTCAGAGCTGATTTGATAATTATTTCGGAATAAAATCTGGGTTTTGAATGAATATATGGGAAGAACACCATAACTAGGGTTTTAAGAAATTCTCAGTTAAACCACTATTTCTTTAAATGAATTGAGGTTTTGATGTATTTGAAACGTTAGAAATTATCCTAGTATATGTGGGAACACGTTAGGATAATTGGTTCGAAGTTTGGGGGTACTATAATGAGGTTTGGAGGTTTATTAATGGAAGAAGAAATTAATGAAGAAGACAAACTGCTGCTACCCCAGATCGATCGATCGAACCCAGGAGTCGATCGATCGACTTAAGGTATTTTTCTCTAATTTTTCCTTGGCTAAGGGTTCTTTAATTCTGGGAATGAATGGGAATCCTAGGATTTATATTATACTTATATGGGAGTGAGAATAAGACCAGTAGGTATATTTTTGAAGTCCGGTAAGGCCATTGGGTGTAGGACTTGGATCATGGACCGACAAGAATAAACCTATTGAGTAGAGCATCGGGGAATTGGGAATTGAGCTATGAGGCGAGGTAAAGTCAATTCAAGTGATAAACCAGTAGGGTAAATAATAAATACTAAAATTATATGTGAGGGGTAACTAGGGACCTTAGAGTTGAGTGAATACTCAAATAAATGCGATAGTGAGAAATCATAAATTGACGGATACAACTAATATAAGAGAATACCATATTATGTACAAGTATGATTGATAGGTTAGGTGTGTAACTACTAAATTGTATGAACTATTAGGTTGAGAGATGTATACCTAAATTAACTACGTTAGGGTCGATGAAGTATTCCGAACTAACGTAGGGTTATTATACGTTAGGGTCGATGAAGTATTCCGAACAAATATAGGGTTATTATATGTTAGGGCCGATGAAGTATTTCAAACTAACATTGGGTTATCATATGTTTGGGGTCGATGTAAAATGCCGAACCAAACCTTCAAACTGGTGTCGTGATGAAAGAGTCTGAGCCAAAATATGTGTATATAAATAATTGGGGTCGATGTATCATTCCGAACCAATTCTTACTTGGGGTCGATGAATCATTCCGAACCAAGAGTCCTTTACATGTGTCAAAAGGACATAATAGTAATGATTGAGATTTAGTATATATTTTGTGTGAAATATATACTTAATGATATTCTACTTCTGTGTATTAGTAGATTAATATATGATGTGTTTAGCCATACATATCAAACTGGTAAGTTAAGAAGTGAAACTTAATTACGAAACATAACGTTAGATAGAGAATATCTAATTAGTAATTTAATAAGTGAAACTTAATTACAAAAGTGGGAAGATATTAATTGTTAGAATTGTATAAATTTAGTAGTGAAACTAAATAAGAAGTTTTCAGACATAACATAGTTGAAATGGTACTTGAGAATTAATTAACCTTCGCGAGATGTTAATGAAATGGATGTACTGTATGGGCGGTACGAGAACTTAGGTATAGATAAGTTCAGATGATTACTTTAGTCCTAGTTAGCTTGGAAGATTTGTCTAGGCATGCTAAGTGTAGAACGTTAGGTGTGCACAATAGATGAGGAGTGAGTAAACCCAAGAGAGTGTACGAGAACCAAACATGTGTAATCAATAACCGCATTTTATATTGTGATAAATTCTTGCTAAATGTTTTCAAAATGTTTTGAGTACTAACTCTTGCTATAAAATATTTTCAAAATCTTTTAGGTGTCAAGCCACAGGGGTGCTATGTATGCTGATTTCATTCCAGGGACTCGAAGTTGTAGCACAATGGATGATTATAAGATTTTGATTAGAAAATATCTCTCTTTCAGATCTAGTGCAAGATCTCACACTATTCTATGTACGGACTTGTGGTATGGTATCAGTCTCAGATGTTTAGTTTCAGACTAGTGGTTGTTCTATTGTTGTTTTGGGATTTTTAGTCGATGGTTATTCAGTAATACTTTTGTTCTCTTGTACTTATATTTTGTTTATTGGGTTGTAGTACATGGTGATTGTTATACTTTGTTCCGCGTGGTTGATTTATCTATTTTAAGAAAGATAAAATTTGGCACGGGTCTAATTTTCACATAGGTGATTAGTAATTAAAAGGTTTTTGACAGTGATGCTAAGAATGAACCATTTGAGAAACCTGTTTTAATTTAATAAAGGCTTGATCATCCGATGTTTAATAAGGCAGGATGTCACAAATGGTATCAGAGCATCAAGTTCTAGTGTCCATAGGATCTGTACGGCTTACTATGTTTCAGCGTATCATTTGATTGATATAGAGCCCTATATTAGAATTGTTGTACTCCTCTACGTACATGGTTTACGATCTCCTGATATTCAGTAGATGAAGTTATATTTATACGAGTTAGATTGAGTATGGTATGTCGAACATGGCGGAAGGATCGACGTAGGCGTTGGAAGCACCGCAGGAGGAAGGGGCTCAGTATGAAGCATGGAGTGTTCGAGGATGGTAATCATGGAAGAGATGACCGTTGTCGAGGTCACTCCTATTGTGTAATGGAAGTAGATGCTGTAAGGACTGTTGGGGCATCGCAGGCATTTTCCAAGCACCGCAATGGCAAAGGTTGATACTAATATGGACCGCCCAATGCAGTGATAATGGGAGGAGGTCTGAAGGACCTTTGAAGAAAACGAACCGTGAAAGATTTGATAAAATGTCGACTATGCATGTTAACCAATGGATGTAGAATGTCCAAAGGCTTGGCATTAAGGATAGAGTAGAAGTACTCATAAGTGAAAATTTGGGTAAATGTTTATAGAGGCAACGTGGTGGGGATACCAGTCACCACATTCGGACCGAGGTTCAGTATACAAATAGAGGGATCTTAGGTATAATTTAACCGCAAATTCCTCTAATGATGGTTCAGAAGAGAAGTAAATGGAAATTTCTGAACCCATCATGTGAAAGCCTGGTAGAGGCCAATTGTGAGAAAGAAATTTATCTGTTGAAGTGAACTTGTACCCGATGAGACAGGTATAAGGGAAAAAGAGCCCTTGAGAGAATGGACTCACGAGTTGTTGTCGCCCGCAATTTTGGAAAAACTCTGCTTGGATGACTTATGTGTATGATGGCAGTACGATGCTTCTTACAAGGTTGATGAAAATGATCCTAGGTGAGCGGAGCTAAAAGAGTTTAAGTAATTAGTCAAAGAGTAAGACTGAATGTAAAGGGGCTAGTGCAATCCATAAGTGGAAACCCACTAGGGGAATTTATTGAATTGATTCCAAGTCGGGACTGTTAAGTCCAATAATGTGTTCCCCTTGGTCAACGGAACTAAGGGAACCATGATGATAGTGTTCAGAATCGAGGCTGCCAAGTCTGAGAGGAGGAATAACCTAGACTGGTCGTTGTGGCCTGGAATAAGGGGATTTATGAAAAGATGTCTTATATGGGATGGAGACCACGCATTTTGATCTTGCCCGAAGTTATTTATGGGAATAATAAGTTTGATAAGTTTTGCGTTCCGAGAACGACAAATGTTTTATGTTCGGGAACCATTTGAACTATTAGTGCGATGGGCAAAAAGGTATATGAGTTTTAGCCTCGAGTGAATGAAGTATATGACGATGCCTCACCTGAAAGAGGGCCGAGCTCGTATTATTCATCAGTATGTTGGAGACTTCAGAGATTATGGATGTCTCATAGTGATTGATACCGATGTGTAGGGACCTTAACGATGTGATTAAAGGTATGTCGTATGACCGCTGAGCGAAGAGATTGAGCTCGTTGTTGGGATTAGTTCTAAGGACTTAGTGATAGTATAAGCGCAGTGCCACTTGACTCCTTTAGAGATGTTGGAGTATGGTCGTACCTATTATCGGGGAATGGAAGTTGAGTATCTCGACTATGTGTTGTTTCGACAATGCTCAGTAAGAATGCATTGGGATAAGTCCTTTGTTTAAGTTCGGTTACAAAAGGGGATACGACTGAATTTTTATACACGTCAGGAGAAGAGACGTTGTTAGATGCTAGGGCATCAGTGGAGCTGGTAGTGTTGTGGGAAAACACTGAAAAGCTTATCTCACCACGAAGGGATAAGTGGGACTTTGTGGGCAAGCATTTGATTTTTAGTCTATAGAAGATTGAGAATACCCCCCCCCCCCCCCGAGTTTGTAGTCACGCCGTGAAAATAAGGCGAGAGTTGAGGAAAAGTTGGTTACAAGTGCGATGGTTGCAATGTTTTTGCAAATGTGCACGGAGAAGAGGGTGTATGGGCGCCTTAGTCAATTGGCCTTCTTAGTCATCCGAGATAGAGGGATGCGAAAGAATATATTTGATAAGTACAACGGTGGGGAAGTTATGAGGCAAGTTGTATTGATTAAATGGATTGAACGTCAGGGGAGAAAGACGATAATCCAAGATTATATGTGCTGAGAGAGCCAGCACACACTATGGGATAAGAGTCGGTGGGAAGCCGTTCAAAAGTAATCTTTTAATATGAGAGACCTAATTGTTATGAAGAAGTAATGCAAGGTGCTACTTGACTAAGTGTTGAGAGTGACTTACGCGTTACTAAAATGTTGATTCTTATAAGGTAACCAACCCTAAAAGTACACCAATTACGAAGAGCACACGGATTGTAAAGTATAACATACCCGGAGAAAAAGGGGAATAGAGTACCACTTGAGGAAATATGACGTAAGTGGAAAGCGGTGTTGAGGAAGAGACATAGTGAGATTGTCTCCAGACGCACCACTAGTTGATAGAGAAAGATGGGCTCGAAATGAGCAACCAGAATTGGGTAGTGAACCTACGTTTCTAGTGATGAAATGAGTAGGCAGACTTATAATTTATGGATGGGCTGTGAACATCGTAACTAAGTCAACATTCCGTTGGGGTAGCGGAATGGGTTGACCGAGATGGACTACTATGTCGTTGAAAAGGAAGAGTGCACAAGTACAAGGTGTCGCTCTATATTGTTGTGAATCAGGATGAAATCCTAAAATCCCACCTGTGAGAGATGGTCAGGGAGGAATGGAGGTGAAGTTTTATATTTGGTATGTTGTGTCACCTGTGACTCCATGTTGTGAGAAAGGAAGATACTATGCTCTAACGATAGTGGAATTTTGGTAGAACCCACTGATCAATTCATAGGTTAAATGTATAGCTATATGATCATATTTATAGGTAGTGTGAGTCTACTTATATGGACTGTAAATAAGGACTAGGTTTGTGGGTACCTATTATGAACTTATATGTACTTAGAGGTGTGGTTCGAGGAGACATTCCGAACTCTTAGTCCTTAATACGTGATATGAGGACATTCTATTGGAGTATGAAATTTTAGAAAATATGAAGTGTGAAATATATAGCTCCTAAATTGTATACTCATGTGCTATGAGATATATATACATATATTGGTGCTCGAGGTGTGATTCTGAGATAATATAACAAATCACTATTGGTGATCGAGGTGGGATTTCGAGCCAATAACCCCAAAAGTGTTATAGAAGGGGGGTGATTTTAATAAGTGTTGATAGTATATGTTATGTGTAAGAAATATATACCTTATGATTTTCCTACTTATGTGCGGTAATAAATATGCTTAATTCTGTATTGGGGTCGATGATGTTTCGGACCAATACATGAAGGATCGATTTGGGGTCGATGATTTTTCGAACCAAATCGATGATGCATAATAAACAATGGTATCGACGGAAGGTCTGAACCAACATATGCATTACATTTACTTTGGGGTCTAGGGATTTTCGGACCAAAATAAATGATAGGACGATTGGGGTCGATGATTTTTTCGGACCAATTTTCCTTATAGTATATATTGTGTGAGAAATATATACCTTAAAATATTCTACTTATGAGTGACAGTAGACACATAGATGCTATATAGAGAGATATACATCAAAAGGGTAAATTTAAGTAGGGAGAAACTTAATTTCAAGAGTTAACATTAGATTGGGAAAACTGTATGGAGCTATTAAGTACTGAGACTAAATTATAATATATGAGGCATGGATAACATGCGATAAGGGTTTATAATGAAGCAAGGCATGTACTTGGGGCGACCCTTAGGATGATATGATTTGATTCTTGGGTATTAGAGAAGGCAGTGATAAGAATATCCAGTTGGATCAGAATATGCATCACTGTCGAAAACTTTTATTATTAAAACTAACCACCTAATATTTAAAAAGCTTGATGTCAAAATTTTATCTTTTACTGAACATAAAACAAAATTAATGAATAACTAAACATTCACCATTCAAACTAATCTCATTGGAAATAAAATAACTGAATAAATAAATGCGACTGGAGTAAACACTTCCGGCCTAAATATCAAATATAATAATCCAACTAAAAATAATCCAACAACTTAAAGGAATACAGAAATGAATCCACTATCTCTAATTGTCTAAATAAGAAAAGGGGTGACATTCCCTAACCGAAGTAATTAACTCTGAATGAAGAAGTGATAGTCAGGGAGGCATCTGTTACCAAATCTTGTAACTTCCACAGCAGCTACAGCTCATCAAATTAATGGAACTCTAAGCTTGGTGACCCTATGGCTAGGCACCTAAAAATAGTTTGACAAAAGAAAAGAGAATTGCAATAAACGGGTCAGAGCCCGAGTTGAAAACAATTTAGAAATGGCAAATCCTTAACTGAAACAATAGCACAAATAATATTCATGTTAGTTTCCCTTACTCTCACTTGAGATAATAAACTATCCTCAAATGTGCACACCTAACGTGCATATTTAACCCTTCCTAGTTATGCTACCCCGCCTAACTAGTCCGAGGATATACATAATCAAATAAATAATCTCAAGTGTTTACCCATATTACCCGTTTTACACATTACCATATGTTCCATGATGATTATTCACATACGCACCCATTATTCTCATAGGTATTCTTTTTCTCACTAAGTATAATTTTAAGTATTTTTCTATTTCCATATCTACTAATCAAACAAAGATTAATAGTTCACAAGTATATATATATATATATATATATATATATATATATATATATATATATATATATATATATATATATATATATATATATATATATATATATATGTCACGCTATATATATATAGTAATCCAGCAACCCTGGGTTAGGACCCCTTGGCGCAATGCATACTCTGCTATCATGTCCTGGTGCATCGCTCACTGCATAAAGGACTATAGGTTAAATCTCAAGCGAACCATCAATATAATCACACATATTGGAGGCGAACATAGTTCCAAGCCTATGGGCTACTCACATACCTACGCACCCATATGACCATCAACACTATTGTTCTCACCGATAGCCCGTACCTAGGTTCTATGTTCTAGTGGTACGAATCAAAATCCCCCTGTAGGCTCCTTAACATATGATCGTCCACAACACGCAACCTCCACCTGATAGCAAGCAACGTAGGTATGTCATACACATAATAATTCAATCAATAGGTATACACACAACTTATAATAATCATTAGGTATTCACGTAACTCAAATTCCTGAATTTATATGTAGTATTATTATCACTAATACTCTTAAAGTATTTAATTTACGATAATACTCTCTCTCTCCTTCTTAAAAGGAAGTCTACCCCATAAGAGCTAAGGATAATGCATTACATGAAAATCCTTAAATTAAGTTCATTCCATATTCCCCTTCTTAAAAGGAAGTCTAACCCAACCTTGACCTACGATTTCATTGCCCTAATCCTCAGTGTACTTTAATTTAAACCTCGAAAACATAAGTCCCTAAGGAACCTCAAGAGTCCGGACCAGAATTAAAAGAACTGCAGCAAACCAAACTGAACTGATGGATACTAAAACGAACCAGTCCGATATTAATAAAACGAATCGATCTGATAAAAAGGGAAAACGAATCGACTCGGATCTATTAATATTTTTGTAAGAGGAAAACCGATCCGATAAAATAATAAAATAAACTTAATTTAAGGATTTTCATGGTGACTTATATCTAATTTACTATCTCCTAGAATACTTTATAGCTTCAACTGAGGCATTACTCATACAGTCCTTCCAATGGCCCTCGATGGTCGTCCTATATTGTTCGGCGTACAAAGCTCAATTGAATTAGCATTTGATTCGTATCAATTATACTGAATGGAAGGAGAACGTAAACGTACGTATTAAGATGAATACAACAAACCTATAATAGGGCTCTATATCAAAGAACGTAACACTAAAATGTAGTAAAGCCTCACAGATCCTAAGGATACTACAACCTGATACTTTGCCTAATAAAATACTAGGTGATCAGTCCTTTATTAAATTAAATAAGAATATCTAGTTGGATCAGAATATGCATCACTGTCGAAAATTTTTATTATTAAAACTAACCACCTAATATTTAAAAAGCTTGATGTCAAAATTTTATCTTTTAATTAACATAAAATCAAATTAATGAATAACTAAACATTCACCATTGAAACCAAAATTTTATCTTTTAATTAACATAAAACCAACTTAATGAATAACTAAACATTCACCATTCAAACCAATCTCATAGGAAATAAAATGACTGAATAAATAAATGCGACTGGAGTAAACACTTCCAGCCTAAATCTCAAATACAATAATCCAACTAAAAATAATCCAACAACTTAAAGGAATACATAAACGAATCCATTATCTCTGATTGTCTAGATAAGAAAAGGGGTGACATGCCCTAACCGAACTAATTAACTCAGAATGAAGAAGTGATAGTCATGGAGGCATCTACTACCAAATCCTGTAACTTCCACAACAGCTACAGCTCGTCAAATGAATGGAACTCTAAGCTTGGTGACCTTGTGGCCAAGCACCTAAAAATAGTTTGACAAAAGAAAAGAGAATTGCAATAAACGGGTCAGTGCCCGAGTTGAAAACATTTTAAAAATAGCAAATGCTTAACTGAAACAATAGCACAAATAATATTCTTGTTAGTTTCTCGTACTCTCACTTGATATAATCAACTATCCTCAAATGTTCACACCTAACGTGTATATTTAACCCCTCCTAGTTATGTTACCCCGCCTAACTAGTCTGAGGATGTACATAATCAAACAAATAATCTTAAGTGTTTACCCATATTGCCCGTTTTACACATTACCATATGTTCCATGATGATTATTCACATACGCACCCATTATTCTCATAGGTATTCTTTTTCTCACTAAGAATACTTTTAAGTATTTTTCTATTTCCATATCTACTAATCACACAAAGTAGAATAGTTCACAAGTATATATATATTTATCACGTTATATATATACTAATACTGCACTCTGGGTTAGGACCCCTTGGCTCAATGCATACTCTGCTATCATGTCCTGGTGAATCGCTCACTGCATAGAGGACTACAGGTTCAATCTCTCACAAACCATCAATACAATCACACATATTGGAGGCGAACATAGTTCCAAGCCTATGGGCTACTCACATACCTACGCACCCGTATGACCGTCAACACTATTGTTCTCACTGATAGCCCGTACCAAGGTTCTATGTTCTAGTGGTACGAATCAAAATCCCCCCGAAAGCTCCTTATGATATGATCGTCCACAACACGCAACCTCCACCCGATAGCAAGCAACGTAGGTATGTCATACACATAATAATTCAATCAATAGGTATACACACAAATTATAATAATCATTAGGTATTAACGTAACTTAAATCCCTGAATTTATACGTAGTATTATTATCACTAATACTCTTAACATATTTATTTTACGATAATACTCTCTCTCTCATAAGACCTAAGGATAATGCATTACATGAAAATCCTTAAATTAAGTTAATTCCATATTCCCCTTCCGAAAAGTAAGTCTACCCCAACCTTGACCTACGATTTCATTGCCCTAATCCTCAGTGTACTTTAATTTAAACCTCAAAAATTTAAGTCCCTAAGGAACTTCAAGAGTCCGGACAAGAATAAAAAAAACTGCAGCAAACCGAACTGTACCGATGGATACTAAAATGAACCGATCTGGTATTAATAAAATGAATCGATTCGATAAAAAGGGAAAATGAACCTATTCGATTCTTTAAAACTTTCTGTAAGAGGCAAATCGATCCGATAAAAGAATAAAATGAATCGTTCATGTTCTGTCAAGACCGAACCGAACCGATGCCTTGTACCGGACCGGTTCGATGACCTGTAACAACAGTTCTTCGCTGAAATTTCATTATTCCACCATCATCTAATAAAAACCTCTAGAATCATTCTAATCAACATCCTAGTATGTATAAATTATGTCTAACCACCTAGAATCATTTAACCATTAAGAATCATCCATTAAAACTAAATTTCCCCAATTTTAATTCCATAGAACCCTAATTCTTTAAATTCAATTCAAGAACAACTAATCCCAAATTTATATATCAATTAAAATCCAAATTTGTGGGTTCTACTTCTACATGCATGGATGAATCAACCTAACTCAATTTCAGTCCAAGGTTTAAAACAATTCTTCCAATTTACGCAAAATCATTAAGGAATTTAAGGGGACTAATTACCTCCACTAACATGAACAATACTATTTCTAAAAGGAGCAAGGATTAAACACTTGTCTTAATCATTAAGATCTAATTCGTCGCTTGAAATTGGTATATGCTTGATCCTCTCCTCCCGATCTACACTTTGATGGTATTTTTGGTGAAAGAAGACTGGGTTTGGTCTTAATATCTCTATGAGTTCTCTCCTCCTTCCTCCTGGGTTCTATCTCTAGATTTGCAGAACATTAACCTAACTGTTACTATGTAAAGGAGGATATATTAATCCAATTTTCGTCCATTAATTAATCACAAAAATTCAAAAGTCTAAAATACCCCTTCGGGATATCGGGTTGACCTAAAATTGCCTCGGACCCGGAACTAAATCCCCGGGTAGAACTTTCTGGCTATTTAGACCCTTCCTGACATACTAATGCACTCAAAATGAACATATGAATTACGAAAATGAAATTACATTTTATTTCCCAATTTAAGTCCCGATACAACTGGCACGCGCGTCCCGACTAAATTTATCATATCTGTCAAATTTTTTACTCACAACAAGTTTAATCTTCTCACATCATTGTTATTACTCATTCACTAAGTAATATTCAATATAAATAAATATTAACCCTTATATCGCTAATTAATATTTATTTTAATCTGAATTAATCTCCAATTAAATTTTTCCCATTATTTAAATTAATCCCACATTTAAAAATCATTAAAAATTACGAGGTATTACAAATATTTACTTGTGTGGGGATGCCCATCGGAAGCTAGAATTTATAACCCTTATGAAAAGAAATTAGATCCTAGGACATTATCTTGTCATGTCATTGGGTATCCAAAAAAGTTAAAGGGATATAAATTCTACTGTCCTAATCATACAACTAGAATAATAGAAATCGGAAATGCTAAATTCATTGAAGATGGTGAAGCCAGTTTGAGTATAAAAGAAAGGGAGGTAATAATTCAAGAAGTTCTAAATTTATTGTGGTTAAACTTCACCCCAATATGGTAGTACTACTCTTATGAGAAAATTTTAATGCGACCTTAAAGTTGAAGTGTCACTATACTTCACCCTATGAAACCATTTTGGGATTTTCTCCTTCCATTGGCCTATCACACTCCTTTTCGCCTCGTATCTGTATAATCACACATAATATTCCTCATATAGTTCCTCTCACAAACTCTGTCTTGGAGCCTAAGTTGATAAATATTACCGTATTACCCATAAATTCTAAATTATCAATTTACATATTTAAACCATTCCAAAATGTTAAAAAGAAAATTAAATTTTATGAGTGGCTCCTTGAAAAATCCATATAATTTCCCTCACCCCTTTGCCAACTATATGGGGTGAGTCTTAAATTTCAACCACCGTTCTCTACGACGGTGTATGAGAAAATTGTCGCACTCTAATGATTCACTTTGCGTCATCTGTCTGAACCATAATCATGGTGACTTATATCTAATTTACTATCTCCTAGAATACTTTATAGCTTCAACTGAGGCATTACTCATACAGTCCTTCCAATGGCCCTCGATGGTCGTCCTATATTGTTCGGCGTACAAAGCTCAATTGAATTAGCATTTGATTCGTATCAATTATACTGAATGGAAGGAGAACGTAAACGTACGTATTAAGATGAATACAACAAACCTATAATAGGGCTCTATATCAAAGAACGTAACACTAAAATGTAGTAAAGCCTCACAGATCCTAAGGATACTATAACCTGATACTTTGCCTAATAAAATACTAGGTGATCAGTCCTTTATTAAATTAAATAAGAATATCTAGTTGGATCAGAATATGCATCACTGTCGAAAATTTTTATTATTAAAACTAACCACCTAATATTTAAAAAGCTTGATGTCAAAATTTTATCTTTTAATTAACATAAAACCGAATTAATGAATAACTAAACATTCACCATTGAAACCAAAATTTTATCTTTTAATTAACAAAAAACCAACTTAATGAATAACTAAACATTCACCATTCAAACCAATCTCATAGGAAATAAAATGACTGAATAAATAAATGCGACTGGAGTAAACACTTCCAGCCTAAATCTCAAATACAATAATCCAACTAAAAATAATCCAACAACTTAAATGAATACATAAATGAATCCATTATCTCTGATTGTCTAAATAAGAAAAGGGGTGACATGCCCTAACCGAACTAATTAACTCAGAATGAAGAAGTGATAGTCATGGAGGCATCTACTACCAAATCCTGTAACTTCCACAACAGCTACAGCTCGTCAAATGAATGGAACTCTAAGCTTGGTGACCTTGTGGCCAAGCACCTAAAAATAGTTTGACAAAAGAAAAGAGAATTGCAATAAACGGGTCAGTGCCCGAGTTGAAAACATTTTAAAAATAGCAAATGCTTAACTGAAACAATAGCACAAATAATATTCTGTTAGTTTCTCGTACTCTCACTTGATATAATCAACTATCCTCAAATGTTCACACCTAACGTGTATATTTAACCCCTCCTAGTTATGTTACCCCGCCTAACTAGTCTGAGGATGTACATAATCAAACAAATAATCTTAAGTGTTTACCCATATTGCCCGTTTTACACATTACCATATGTTCCATGATGATTATTCACATACGCACCCATTATTCTCATAGGTATTCTTTTTCTCACTAAGAATATTTTTAAGTATTTTTCTATTTCCATATCTACTAATCACACAAAGTAGAATAGTTCACAAGTATATATATATTTATCACGTTATATATATACTAATACTCCACTCTGGGTTAGGACCCCTTGGCTCAATGCATACTCTGCTATCATGTCCTGGTGAATCGCTCACTGCATAGAGGACTATAGGTTCAATCTCTCGCAAACCATCAATACAATCACACATATTGGAGGCGAACATAGTTCCAAGCCTATGGGCTACTCACATACCTACGCACCCGTATGACCGTCAACACTATTGTTCTCACTGATAGCCCGTACCAAGGTTCTATGTTCTAGTGGTACGAATCAAAATCCCCCTGTAGGCTCCTTAACATATGATCGTCCACAACACGCAACCTCCACCCGATAGCAAGCAACGTAGGTATGTCATACACATAATAATTCAATCAATAGGTATACACACAACTTATAATAATCATTAGGTATTCACGTAACTCAAATCCCTTAATTTATATGTAGTATTATTATCACTAATACTCTTAAAGTATTTAATTTACGATAATACTCTCTCTCTCCTTCTTAAAAGGAAGTCTACCCCATAAGAGCTAAGGATAATGCATTACATGAAAATCCTTAAATTAAGTTCATTACATATTCCCCTTCTTAAAAGGAAGTCTAACCCAACCTTGACCTACGATTTCATTGCCCTAATCCTCAGTGTACTTTAATTTAAACCTCAAAAACATAAGTCCCTAAGGAACCTCAAGAGTCCGGACCAGAATTAAAAGAACTGCAGCAAACCAAACTGAACTGATGGATACTAAAACGAACCAGTCCGATATTAATAAAACGAATCGATCTGATAAAAAGGGAAAACGAATCGACTCGGATCTATTAATATTTTTGTAAGAGGAAAACCGATCCGATAAAATAATAAAATGAACCGGTCCTATTCTGTCAAGACCGAACCGAACCGATGCCCTGTACCGGACTGGTCCGATGACCTCTAACAGCAGTTCTTCTTCGAAATTCCATTGTTCCACCATCATCAAATAAAAATCTCTACAGAATCATCCCCAAAACCAATACATCGATTCTGATCAACATTCGAGTATGTATAAATGATGTCTAACCACCTAGAATCATTTAACCATTAAAAATCATCCATTAAAACTGAATTTTCCCAATTTCAATTCCAAAGAACCCTAATTCTTTAAATTCAAATCAAGAACAACTAATCCCAAATTTATATATCAATTAAATCCAAATTTCGTGGGTTCTACTTCTACATTCAAGGATGAATCAACCTAACTCAATTTTAGTCCACGGTTATAAACAATTCTTCCAATTTACCCAAAATCATGAAGGAATTTAAGGGGACTAATTCCCTATACTAATATGAACAATAGTACTGCTAAAAAGATCAAGGATTAAACACTTACCCCAATCACGAAGGTCTGATTCGTCGCTTGAAATTGGTATATTCTTGATCCTCTCCTCCCGACCTACACTTTGATGGTATTTTTGGTGAAAGAAGATTGGGTTTGGCCTTAGTGTCTCTATGAGTTCTATCCTCCTTCTTCCTAGGTTTACTTTTAGATTTGCAGAACATTAACCTAACTGTTACTATGTAAAGGAGGATATATTAATCCAATTTTCTTCCATTAATAAATCCCAAAAATTCAAAAGTCTAAAATACCCCTCCGGGATATCGGGTTGGCCTAAAATTGCCTCGAACCCCAAACTGAACCCCTGAGTAGATTTTTCTGGCTATTTTGACCCTTTCGGATACACTGACGCACTCAACCATATGAATTACAAAAATAAAATTATATTTTATTTCCCAATTTAAGTCCCGACACGACTGACACGCGCGTCTTGACTAAATTTATCATAATTGCCATATTTTTCACTCATGACAAGTTTAATCTTCTCACATCATTGTTATTACTCATTCACTAAGTAATATTAATATAAATAAATATTACTCCTTATCTCGTTAATTAATATTTATTTTGATCCGAATTAGTCTTAAATTAAATTTTTCCCATTATTTAAATTAATCCCACATTTAAAAATCATTAAAAACTACGGGGTATTACAGATATTTATGTGTGTGGGGATGCCCATCGATAGCTAGAATTTATAACCCTCATGAAAAGAAATTGGATCCTAGGACATTATCTTTTCATTTCATTGGGTGTCCAGAAAAGTCGAAGGGATATAAATTCTACTATCCTAATCATACAACTAGAATAATAGAAATCGAAAATGCTAAATTCATTGAAGATGGTGAAGCCAGTGGGAGTATAAAAGAAAGGGAGGTAATAATTCAAGAAGCCAGGGTACAAATTCCTATACTCGGGGTTCATAATGTACCTATTGTTCCTAATGTAATTGTTGATCAGGCATTGACCCAATCAATAACAATGAACAATGATTAAATGATCAACTAACTAAACAACAACATGATGAGACAATAACCGATGAATGTATTGAAGCACCATAGGAAGTGTCATTAAGAAGATCTCAGAGGGAAAGAAGATCGAGAATTCTGAACGATTATGTGGTATATCTTCAAGAGGCTGAATTTAACATAGGAAATATTAATGATCCAGTTTCTTATGAAAAAGTTATAAATAGTGATGATTCTGATAAATGGATTAATACCATGAATGAAGAAATAAAATCTATGAATGATAACAAAGTTTGGGAGTTGGGGAAATTTCCAGAAGGACAAAAATGATTTGGGTGCAAGTGGATCTTTAAGACCAAACTTGACTCAAAAGGCCATATCGAACAACATAAACTAGACTTATTGCCAAAGCTTTTAATCAAAGAGAAGGCATTGATTATAATGAGACTTTCTGTCCAGTTTATAAGAAGGACTCATTAAGAATCATATTAGCATTGGTGGCTCAATATGATTTAAAGTTAGACCAAGTGGATGTGAAAATAGCTTTTCTAAATGGGAGTTTAGAAGAATAAGTCTACATAGCACAACCACAAGGCATCATAAAAGAAGGAAAGGAAAACATGGTCTGTATGTTAAAGAAGTATATATATGGTCTAAAGAAAGCTTCTCGTCAATGGTGAATTAAGTTCCACTATAACATTACATCCTTTGGGTTTAAGGAAAACTTTGTTGATCGATGTATATACCTGAAGATCAGTGGGAGTAAATTTATGTTTTTAGTGTTATATGTTGACGACTTGCTTATCGCCAGCAGTGATCTTGGTTTATTGAGTGAAACCAAGAAATACCTTTCTGGAAACTTTGAAATGAAAGATTTAGGTAAGGAATTCTTCGTGATCGGGATAAAAATATCTCAGGATAGATCACAAGAAATGTTGGGATTGTCTCAAAGAGCTTACAATACCAATGTTTTAGAAAGATTCAGCATGCAAAGTTGCAATCCCGTTAATGTTCCACTTCAAAAAGGTATAAGTTCAGCTTAAGTTAATGCCCCATAAGTGATTTGAAAGGGAGCACATGAAAGACATGCTTATGCTTCACTCATAGGGATCTTGTTGTAAGCACAAGTATACACTAGGTCAGAAATTAATATTGCCGTTGGGATGCTAGGTAGATATCAAAGCAATCTGAGGATTTACCATTAAAAAGATGCAAAGAAAGTGCTGAGGTACCTGCAAGGGACCAAGGGTTACATGCTCAAATATAGGAAGACTAATCACCTTGAGGTGGTTGGTTATTCAGACTCAAATTTAGGGGGATTCCTTGACAGTTAGAAGAGCACTTCGGGTTATGTTTTCCTTTTGGCTGGAGGAGTCATTTCATGGAAAACTGCTAAGCAGAGTGTCATTGCATCATCTACTATGGAGGCTGAGTATGTATCTTGCTTCGAAGCTACAAATCATTGATTATAGCTGTGAAACTTTATTTCGGGACTTAAAATTATAGGATCTATATGTAAGCCGCTGAAGATTTATTGTGATAATATTGCAGCAGTCTTTTTCTCAAAGAATTATAGGCATACTAAGGCAGCTAAGCATATTGAGATGAAATACCTATCAGTGAAAGAAGAGGTTCAAAAATAAAGAGTGTCGATTGATCACATTAGTACGAGTGATAACATAGCAGATCCTCTTACGAAAGGACTATCTCCAAAGATCTTTATAAAACATGTCAAAGAGATGGATCTCGATTAGTTAGATTATTATTTCTATTTGGCTTATTTGTTTGACACAATTACTTGAATTCAATAAAAGTATTTATGATTCCAATTATTTATGTCTTTTGTGAATGCATGCATATGATTATGACTTATTATTTGATGAAAATAGTCAGTTATTTAAAAGGACATTATGAGGCCATTATGATACTCAATATTAAAGGCTTAGTTGAATGAAACATTGGTAATGTGGTACATGGAAGGAACCATGCTCTTGAATAGCATGAAACCGCCATGACTCACATCCGTGAATCATTTGATTTAGCAAACTATATTTATCAATTATTGTGCACCTTATGATACCTAATCTAATTATAAGGATTATTAAGATCAAGTGGGAGACTGTTGGAAATTAATAATTAAAGTCCAAAATTAATTTTTAATTTCAATTATATTAAATTCCGAAATTATGAATTTTCCATTTATGTGGTCTTGATAAATATCGGATAATTAATTAGGCACGTGATAAATACAAATATTAAAGGATTGGGTTGCTCCTATCTGTTAGCCACTTGATGGTTAGTGGGATTAGTGGGAGACTTGAAAAAGAGTCCCATCTTAACTAGGATTTAGGCCCTCTTCCCCTTATAAATAGAGGAGCCCTACACCATCTAGGGTCATCTAATAACACACTATTTCTAAGGTGGGAGAGAAAAATTGAAATTCCCTTTATTCGTATTTTCTCATAAAAATTCTGGGAACACGAGAACACAATTTATGGGTTGTTCTTCAAGTGATTCAAAGAAGAAATTAACAGGAGCATTCAAGTCACTTTATTCTAGTCAACTACAATGGACAAAGGTTGGTTTTTCATTCATAGTTATATAGAATAATTCATTTTGTGAAAACATGAAGATCCAAGATCCTTTTATTAAGAATAATTATATGCTAAAGTTTAATCATTATTAATACCAAAAATAATCCACTCATGTGGACCAATCAGAAATAAACATGTGTCATCCAATGTGGTAATAATCCTAATTAGCAAGGCATAGTCACCGACCAACACACGGAATGTCGAGCAACTCTAATAAGGTCAACCAACCTTCTCAATGAAGTGCCAATAGCCATATACATTATGAATGTTAGGTACTGATGTAAATGCCTAGTTTATAAAGGCATTCCATCCTTTCACATTCCATTCATTTATCTCCTTATGAGATTATAAATACAAATTAATCCCTTCGTCAGTGGCAAACAAGCAAAAGCAAATTCACAAGATTAGAGACGCTCTCAATAAGAGGCAAGACAGAATAAAAAGCACAGTGAACGTAGGCTTTCCAAGAAGGGGACAAACCACTTTAATAATATTTTGTCTCTCTCATTTATTTATTTTTATCTGTGATTAAAGAATTAGAACTATTGTAGTTTTTTACATCAACAGTTGTATATCCAGGATCTCATTCTATAGTTACACCCTGCCTCGCTCTAGGTAATCCTTCTTCCTATATTCCATCTCTACATAACCGTAACAACCTCCAGACAAGATCTCTTGCTTTTGATCCTGGGCTGGTGGTCTTCCCCACCATTCCCTTAGCTCTGACGTCCCTGAGGAACGGGATGTTGCTACTGTTGTTGAGGATCCTACTGGTCCTGCCTGATTTCATCACTTTTGAGTTGGTAACCTTTGGACTTAAATCTATGTCATATTCTCTTACCGAAAGTCTCACTCTTGTTGTTGTTATTGTGCCTACTAGCGTCGTTCCTATTTATCTTCCCAGTCTGACTGGTTATACGCACTATTTTACGGATAAGTTCAATACAGTTAATCCTTACTCTCGACACGTGGGATATCTTTCGATGCCATCCCCCTGTATCTAGCCCCACTGGCCACGTAGGGTGTCCTTCCATTGTACCTGGTGGTGTTAGCCCAGATTATTATGTAATACCCCGTTATTTTAATGACTTTTAAAAATGGTTTATATTTTAAATTAATGGATTAATTGGATTTTATTATTAATTAATTCATTTGGGTTTTATCCGAATTGTGGATATTAAAATGAATGATTCTGAATATTACTTAAAGATATTTAGGTAATATATGAATGTCATGTTATTGATATTGCTGTGAGTTGTTAATTCAATAATTTGAATTTTTAGTCGGACGGGGTATGGGACGTGTCGAGACTAATTTATTTCACTAAAAAGAAACTTATTTTTATATCGACCTTATAGTCATTTTGACTGCGTCGTCGCGTTCGGAAGGTTTGAAATAGTCAGAAAAGTCTATTTGGATGTTGGTTTTCGGTCTCGGATCATTTGGAAATGAAGAGACAACTCAAAAGGATATTTTAGTCATTTTTATAGGGGGATGAATAGTGATTTAGGATTTTGTCTTATTATAAGTATTTGGAGATTAGTTGTACATGGGTTATTCATCTCTTCTACACAAAACTTGAGAGGTCACCTTGTGAGAGAGTGAAAGGTTGCGTGGGAAGAGAAAATCTTGCTTGGAAATGAGGAGAACCAAAGGTCACCACCACCAATCACCACCGGAAGTTGGCCGAAAAAGGGGAGAACCACCTGTGATATACAACCCCAAAGGATCAAACCTTCATTAGAGGCGAGTGTTTGATAATTGCAATCTAAGTTTGTCTATTGTCCATGTTAGAATAGTTATAAAAAAAATGAGATATTTACATGTTTGGAAGATAATGAAGAGTTGTTAATGGATTTCTGAAAAATGGAAGTTTATAGGAATCAATCTCATGTTGTAGGTAGATAGTAATCCACGAAAAAATCATAAATTTGTTGAAGAAATGCTGAGAATCAATCTTGAAGATATCATGTATATACTTTTCTGGAAAAAGAGGTTAAACATATGCTTTTAATTCAAACTCTTGATGATTTTAGGATGTTTAGAGCATTAAAAATCATTCACATGTGTTTTTATATCATGTATTAAGGTTTATAAGGAATTTGGATAGTTAATATGAAGGTTTGAATGATCTAAAGTGATGAAACCCGTAGTAAAAGAAATGCAAAAAACTGTACGGTTATCTGGGCGATCGATCGATCGACCCCCTGCCTTCGATCGATCGACCTCCCCAAAATTTATGAAGTTATTTCTTTTTAATGCTTGTTCTTATCCCAAACCTTTTGTAGATCTTTGGTGATTATTAATTGGATATAATGGAACTTAGAGAAGATCAGTAAGCCCTAGTTAAGAATTGAATTGATTTGATTGGGATTTAATTGATTAGAATTATGATAATTAAATTGAAAGAAATTTCGGTTGCTAGATTCATGTGTTAGATTCTAATTTGTATGCATGAGGATTAAGGATAGTTCCAGTAGGGGAGATTTAATATAACACCTGGGTAGCCTTAGGTTTATAATTTGAGCATCAAGAAATGAGTTTAAGCTCATTATTGATTGCGCAAGGACTGATTGTAGTACAAGCGCTTAGTGGTATGGCTCCTGGATAGAAATGGGAGTTCAGACCACATTTGGTTGAAAGAGGGGATGAGGTTATCCCAGTTGCGTATTAAAGTTGACGGACCTCCACGATCGACTAAGTTAAGTAGTAGTGTATTAGAGGGGTTCCTTATTTGGATTTCTCTTTGCAAGACGCTCCGCGCATGAACCTTAACGACGACGGGAGTGGAGAGATGTTATAGGATGCATGGATGTTGATTTTGTTAATAAGTCATATAGTGTGAATAAAACACTATAGACTATGAGCCATGTGATGATGGTAATCAATCCTAGTTAATAGAGGATGTGTTTACGAGAGATTAGAACTATCGGTTTTAACCCTAATTAAGGGAGAGTTTAATTCGTAGTAATTCGGGAGATAAGATGATATGGACCAGTAGGATATTAGTTATTTTCTTACTGAATAAATATATTGAGGAAAAACCTATTTAAACCTTGGGTAATGAGTGAGACTCTGGGATAATAAAATTTAGAGAAGTAAAGTCATAATATTTTAATACGTAGGATTGAAAGAGAGTTAATGCTATGTATGGAAATTATCTTAGGGTAATGTGAGTACCTTGTTGATATTATATTATAGGTATGATAATGCCTATTTGATTTATTTATGATTTATGTGTATGAAATACCTAGCTTACTTGATATCGGTGGGAGGTTTGCGCGTGATGGCAATCATATCCTGATGAATCAATGGGATCTTTGATTTGTCGCTCGAGAACATTGGTCTATGAAAGACTTATCGGGGAGTTGATAAGTCCGCTGACTATGGTAACGTAGGTATGTGTGTGGCCCGTGGGTATGAGAACTATGTTCGCCTCCAATTATTGTGTTGTTATTTTTGGTTCGAGGAATCCTTACTGAGCCTTTAGTCCCCTATTCGGCGACCAGCGATATTGGGACATGATAGCAGAGTAATGCATTGCACCGCAACTGTAACTCGGGGTGCCGTATTATATATATATATATATATATATATATATATATATATATATATATATATATGTGTGTGTGTGTGTGTGTGTGTGTGTGTGTGTGTGTGTGTGTGTGTGTGTGTGTGTGTGTGTGTGTGTGTGTGTATATAGTGAATTAATGAATGTATATAGTGGTTAAATCAATCTACTGTGTGATAATTGTAGATAACGGTGAATAGAGAAAGAGAATGGAATTAAGTTAATGAATGTCTATTCTTAAAGATTTGAAAAGCTTGATTCATATTAATGAGAAACAATTCATATTAATGAGAAAAGTTTATGAATGATTATACGACGTATGGTATGGGACATACGGGGTTATGATATGGCATGGAATCATATTATGGAAAATTTGTGAAGAGGAATCATTAATCAGGAGGTTAATAGGAAACGTTAAGCGTGCACTCTAGATCAGAGGTGAGAATAGCAAGTGAGAGTTGGATACTAACATGTACATAATAAATGATTTATTGCACTTGTTAAATACTTGCTGTTTTAAAAATCATTTTCACGTCGGGCTCTAACCCGTTTCCTTGCGTATTCTCTTTTCTATTTTACCTTATATATCAGGTGTCCAGCAGCAGGGACGCCAACCTTAGCGGATTATGACAAGTTATGGAGCTATGGAGTATTTCTTAGAAGCCTATTTTCATTTTATTCACAGTATTCTTATAGTTAGGGCATGTCGCCTAAAGGAATTCAGTTCTCTCTTCTATCTGAGTCAAATACTCTTGTACTCGTGTCATTTTAATACATTTACTATTGTTGGGATTGATGTATTGAATTATTATGTGGGAATGTTTATTCCAATTTCATTTAAATTCTTTTGAATTATCTATTCAGTTAATAGTGTTGTAGAATAATATGTGTAGTGTTATTCGTAAACTAAAAAATGGATTTTATTGAATTAAAATTTGGAAAGTTTTTAACACCAGCTTAATTGGGTATTGGGTGAGTTGTAAATGTTTTCGACAGTGATGCTAAGAATGAGCCAACTGTATATTCTGTTTTAATTTGGTATGGGACTGGCCACCCGGTATTTAATTAGGCGGGGTGTTACATATTACTATCATTGTCCCTTTGGATTCACTAGCCCTATGGAACTCGATGATAGACTTGACAGCCCTAACTGAATCCATCATAACTTGGTAGTAATTTAATTTATATCAATCATTTAAATGGGTCCTCCCTACTGGGTATTCTCCCCCTTGTGGTGCCTCACTATCACTGTTAAATACAGTCTTACCTTTCAGCTAGATTTTCTAATTCTCTTGGCTCCCTTCTCATGGAAGCGTTGATGGAAACTTGTAAACATGCGATCGTAACGATATCTGCATTCATCACTCTAGCTGGATTTTCCCATCCATGCATATATATTCTACTCACGAGTCTATTATCATCCTACGAACCCTTTCATTCTCAATATCCTCTTCATCGGATACAAAGTTCGCTAGACAAGTCAACTTATCCTCTCAAAATTGGTCCCCATTAGGTCCACTTGTGATAAGTTTCGCAACTCCATTCGTACCTCCGTCCGGACAGCAGATGGAAGGTCTTACTGTCAAATCGTACCCAAATTTTTTTTCAATCTGTTTAATGTCTACTTCTTTATATATGGTGACTACCTGATATCACTACTATGCGACCCCTATGAGCATAATTTCGCTCAAAATTTAATCTTTAGTGTCTCTATACTCCTCAACATGCGATTTCTAATGGGATGTCCTCTTCTCATTGGTAAATTACCCTTCCGCACTTCCCTCGAACTCTAGTGGATGGCTCTTTTGAAAAAGAAGCTTTTTTTGCTCTCTCCCTTTATCAACTTCACTGGGTGGTCTAGATTTACGCCATCATCTTCTGCAATAGTTCTTAGGGAGACTACTGCACCTCAGTGTTTATCTCAACGTTATCTGCCTGAATCATGCTTAAAGTGACTTCTACCGCGATCACCTTTCAAAACTACTTTATGGTTTGCCTCTCCTCCTGCAGTCCTTCCAACGGCTCTCACTAGTTTTCTAATATTGTTCGATGTACAAAGTCTAACCGAACTCGTATATAAATCATCTCACCTAAACTTAATAGTAGGAGAATATAAGTTGTATACGTAGAGGAATACAACAATCCTATAATACACTACACCAAAACACTCTTTTAGTAACCGACTTTTTCTTTTATTACTAACAGTATTATACCATTACTATTTCTAATAATAAATTATCGTTACTAATATCGTATAAGTGTTACTAATATTAGTTCAGTGTTTTAAAAGTGATTTTTTTTTAAAATGAGTAAATTTTCCCCCAACCAAAACAAATGAGCACGACTATCACACACCCTAACCAAAAGAAACTCTCCAAATCTGTCAACACCAAAAAAGAAAAGTCGCGCAGCCTTCTTCTCCAAATCAGTGTCCATGGCAGTCAAACTCCATCATTATCAAAGTCCACCGCTGTCAAACTCCATGAGTTATCTCATATTCATGGCCAAGGATTTCTTAAACAACATCGCATCACCTAGGGTTTTTCAGAATCGCGGGTTTCACGATTTGGGTATGGATCTCTTTATTTTGCATTTTTCTTCACTCCGTGTTTCCTTCCTTCAATATCTTAGTTGTATTTTGTGATTTTTTATGCCTTTGATTTTTGTTTTCTATTCAATCGCCACATTTTCTTTCCGATCCGAGATGGATTTGTGATAAAAAAATTAAGCACTTGTGCTTTTTCGTGTCTAACCTAAACCTCATGCCTTGAAAATAAATTCATATAAATGTTGTTTTGAATATTTGGATACTCTTGTGTTGGTTCTTGATTTCTTTTTACAAATCAGCCCCCGAATATCACTGGTTTCCATTCCCCCCTTAGGATATATGAAGGGGATATTTTGGTGCTGATGGAGAAGGATTTTTTCGGTTTTTGATCTAGTGTTTTTGTGATGTCTGTTTGTCTATTTAATTAATTAATTAAATGTTGTTTTAAATATTTTGATACTCTCTCTTGTGTTGTGTTGTATCTTAATTTCTTTTTAGGGCTTTTTACGAGGTTTCCATTTCCCCCCTTGGGAAGGTGGATTTTCTAGTGCTGATGGAGAAGGATTTTTTGGGTTTCTGATCTAATAATGTTTTTGTGATGTCTATTTAATTAATTAATCATCAGGTATACAAAAGCGCAAAAATCTCTCCATTAGATTGGTCACCAGAACAACTGCTCGCAGATCGGATCCGATTGGCCGAGTACCAGAGGCAGTTTAAGGTACCTAGCTTAATGCTCTCATCTCTTATCTTCTGTATTCATACATAACACCTTTCTCTAATACTTATTTAAAAGAAACTAACAAAATTCCCTCAATTTAATGACAAAGGTACACGGTACTATAGAGTTTAGGTCTTTTTAAATGAGTTTTTGTTTATCTCATGTTTGTTGCTGGTCCAAATGTGTTGATAAAAGCAACCCGAATGGGTACTTCCCACCATACCTCCAAACAAAGCTTAACTTAATAAAAATTGTTTCAATTTCAAGAATATTGAAGTTCTTCATATTTATATTTGATGTATTTCATTGATGTGAAAAAGAACTTCTAAATAGAATCACTTGGGAGTGGGCACTGATCAATCTTGTTGAATGCATTTTGTATTTAATGTAAAAAAAATTATATTTTGAATGCATGTAATCCTGTTAAAGTAAAATAATGGTTCATTGACTGCCTATACAATATCTTATAAGGGAACACTTTTTAATTCATTCTTCTGTAATAAGTTTTCCCCTTGTATTGTGTAAAATATACTTTGGCCATGTTTGTAGGGCTATGCTACTTCATCTTTCATGGAACCACTAAAGGAATGGTTGTTCATTGACAAGTATGGTGAACAAGTCGGACCTTTGGAGAAAGATGTTATAAGAAGGTTCTGGTCCAAGAAAACTATAGATTGGACAAGAACATGTTGGGCTTCTGGAATGGTAGATTGAAAAAGTTTAAGAGATATTTGCACCTCTTTGTTGATTTTTTATTAAATGCAGTATTTTTATGAATTGGGGATTTTTTATGCTTTTATTTCTTTTTTATCTCATTTTCATATAGGTTTAAATGGACAATGGATTAATTATCGACCGTCACAATTAGTAATGTACTCTCTTTCTCAGCATTCGATCTCTATTAATTGTTATTATTGTGGCCTGATCGCATTTTAGTGATGGAGCTCCAAATGTGGCCTAATCACAGTGGTTCTCCAAAAGGTATCAAGATAGTTATAGGTACACTTTTTAACATCTAAAACTTCATATATATATATATTCTCGACTAAGTCACTGCTACTATTTCCCCTAGTGGTGTTCATTTTGGAAAATAGCGAGCTTTGATATTTTAGTTGATTATGTTTTTAGCAGCTATTTATAGGATTAATTTTATTCAAATTTCCTATAACAGGATATGTAAGATAATAAGTAGCAGTGGCATTATGGAACATAACTTATTCAGGAAATAAGGAAACAAATCGAAAATGTAATGTGTTATACCTATATTTCTCCATCCCACTTTGTTCTTTTAAGACTATTGTCAAATTAATAATAATTCTTCCATTTGCTTACTGTCGCTTTCCACAAAATTGCTTACTGTCAACCTAATAGTTGCATAACAAACATGTGCTTACTGCCGCTTTCGCTTTCCACAAAATGGCACCGGCTTGCTTCTGGAACAAAGCACCGAAAGAAGTAAATATCCATCATTGCCAACATCCTAAGTGAGTATCTTCAAGTTTAAAACTTTTTTATGTCTCTGCTTGGTTCATGGTAAAATAATAAGGTTTTAATTTTTTTTCTTGAGTAACTCCTTGTTTGGTTACTGAGAAAAGGGAGGAAACTTTAAGAGAAAGATTCTATATTTATTATTAATGGAAATATTGAACTTGATTTTTTTTAATCTTAGAATTTTTTTCCTCATATTCTCAGTTTGTTTCTTTAACCAAACGGAAATGGATTTATGGATGAAAAGTGTGAACTGTTGGTTTTACTCTTTTTAGTTAATTAGTGAGGGTTTGTGTAATCTTTTTATTTTTTAGATATGATTTTGACGTATTTTAGCTTTATTACTTGTTTTTTCTTTGTAATCTGATCACTTTCACTTTTTGTTTTTGGATTATTATGTTTGGTTCGGTCTGCTTTGTTGCATAGTAATTTAGTGAGGGAAAAGTAGATTTGTTTTGGTTTTACTAAACCTTTATACTATTTTGATTTTCTGTGCATGAACTATTTGATTCTTATTAATTGATTCCATGGATTCTATATAGCCACTTTGTTTGCAATTTATTTAATTTCTTTTAAAAGTGTAAGAAAATCTGCAGATTTGTTGCTTCTTTAGATGATTGTAAGTTTAAATTAGTAAAATAGGAGATAACATCTTGATTACACATCCAATTGAGTGTCTCTCTGTGTAAGGTGTGTTATTCTTAGAAGGGTGTTTAATTTTGGCAGGTTTTTAATTTAGGAAGAATGTTATTATGAACCCATAACGCAGTCTGATCTTCCCCGCATTTCTGGTATCGAGAATCGAGAACTGGCTATTGAAGACTAGGAAGATTATTAGGTTTTTGCCGAAGCTCAAACTTCTCGACTTCGGGTTCAAGCTCGGGATAGAGTCCATTCGATTGTAAATAAGATGAAAGACAACCAAGTCAACGTTGTTGGACAAGGGTATCGTTATTTTTTAATGTTTTGTAACATATGGTTATTCTAACCCAAGTTGTTCTTGGTGTTTTACTTATGGGTGATTTTGACTTGTGAACCTTGCTAACTAGCCTATTTAAATTAAGGTACCTATTATATTTTTAACTTAACTTGGACCAAGATCCAACCCAGTTTAGTCAAATCTAACAGCAATATGAAGGGATTTTTCGTTGATAAGGTGGCAATTAGTAAAGAAACACACATTTACACTGCTAAAGGTGCCATTCAGTGATGAAAAGTAATGTCCATTGCCAAAAATTTCACATCTGAAATATTTTGCACTGTTAACTGTAACAGATCTGCTACGAAAAATGGCCTAATTGTAATAAAAACTAAAGGAGTTACCATAGTCTAAGTATGCGTATTATCGAGGTACACAGGTCATAATACCCTTTTATTATTGTACATGAGAAATTGAATGAGTTGCCCTTACCTTCTTATTATTCAGACTAGTTGGACGAGATGCATTTACTCGAAACCATCAATGGATTCTTCCGTCGAACTATACTGTTGAAGCCCATCCACCAGAGGTATGTCATACGATGAGGACTTATTCTATTAACAAAGGCATATTAGTTTCTCTGTAAATTATTTTTCACATTGGTGATAAGTTAATGATGAAAAGTATTTTTACCCATTTAATGTTAAAATTATTATTCACATAAAATTGCTTATAACTATAATGTAATGTCTATGAAGATGGTAAACCTTGTTGAGCTAAATTGCGTAAATTTTTTGAATCCTCGCTTATCATTTTACAGTGCACCCACTATTTGTTAGTTGGATTTGATGTTCATGTCAAAATTTTTGTGATATATTCCTCAATTTTATGGTAGGAAAGTAAAATTATAACTTTTTTTAATTTCTATTGAGGATCTATCAATGAATTCCTTGAGGTTGAAACAAATATATCTGATAGACACTGGAGCAAGTTCTCTCCTTTTTAGATTTTTCTACCTTTCGTACACGGCGGTCTCTTATATATGGATACTGTAATATTCATAGATGGATATTTTCTACCTAATTTTAACAAGGGTTCATATCATGGATGCTATTAGGTATTAAAGGAGGCGTGTCAATAATTTTGAAAAGGACTGGCCACAGAAACTTAATAAAGATCATAACAATTTGCAGCGGGACAGATTTCAAGGCCCTTGTTCTACCACTAATGCCTAAAGGGGGCCTAGAGTCGCATTTGTAACCGAAACACGGGTCGGGCTGCATGCTTGACCTGGCCCAGATAGTCAGCATTTGCAGCGACGTGGCCCAAGGCCTATTTGCACCACCATTCGCTTGTGAGAGTCGTGCATTATGATTTGAAGCCTAGCAATATTTTACATGATGATGATATGACTGCTTTGGTTACTGATTTTTGGATTGCAAAAGTGGTGAGAGGTGGGGATGAGAATGTTTTTGTGAGTGATTCGGTGTCTTTCAACTCTGGAGATGGCTTGCTTTGTGGATCAGTGGATTACATTGCTCCTGGTATGTGATTAATTTTCATGCTTTTGTTTTAGTAGTATTAAGTTAAAGTCCGAATTTTCAAATGAATTGATAATGTCCCTGTAGAAGTGTGATAAATTTATTGAAAAAATGTACAATTTCTTTTATACAACTATTAGGTTGACAACTAGTCGAGTTTGGGCAGGGATTTGCGGAACCTGAGCCTACCATATTAAGAAAATTACTAAATTCAAACCCTCCTTAAAAAGACAGTTATGACCCACCCACCCGTTTTCATTCGATTATTAGGCTTCTGTAGTTTAATGAACTTAAAATATATACATATATAAAAAAATATATCAGTGCACCCCATACTTGCATATTTATGTGATTAGTAACGGGTGCATATCTAAATAATATATTTGAAGATTTTTTTCTAAAATATGAATAATCAGGTCAGGTTGTCTGATTAAAATTTTGAACTCACACTTTCCCTGAATTCTGAAAAATTTATCCCCTACACACATTGGGTTGGGCAGGACTCACACGACGATGATACGGTGGAAGAAAGTAAAAGAATTTTTAACTAAACTTTGGTAAAATCTTTTTATTAATTTTTTATAAGAATATGTACATTTTTTGTTATACAAGTAACATTAACTTAAAAGATAATGTTCAATTTGAATAAACCAATTCCTTTAATGGGTATAATCACCAACCATCATAAATTCTTTGACGACTCTATGCCTGCATTTAAATGGGTATAAGGCTTTGTGTTCAAATTTAGGTTTATGTATCATGGGTTTTTTATGGGCTATTTTTTTATTGCATAGTGATTATACGTGATTTAGGCTTTGATGAGTGGGATTGAAAGTATAGTTCTTTTCATTTGAGCTATTTGTTTGTTGTTTCAGAGATTCAAAATCTAACACCTTATGTAGCTCTTTCTTATATACTACAGAGTGCATGTCTTGAATTCAATGATATTCTATCATTTTTAGGATGATAAATTTGGAAAGTAATTTTTTTGTTATAATGTTTGCTTTCAAGTGGCTATTATTAATTTGGGAAGGAATGAGTATTATACTTGGTGCCACAACTGATATTGGCATGCTTAATTTGATTATTTATGAACTAGATACTGAATTCGATCTGTTTCGCAATGTGGATATTTTTGTTCATTGCCATTGACTAATTCTCCATAAATACCTTTTTGGTGTCTAGATGAGCAAGCCATGGAAGCGAAAGCTGAAAGAAAAATAGGATGGATGTTGAAACTGATCTTTGCGGATTGCGACGTTGATGACGATAATAATAGAACGAAAGTTGATAGTCAACAACAGCGGACTTCTTTTTTATATTTTGATTTGATTGATTATAATATAAAAATATCTCATTTGGGGATGATTGTATTAGGATGTTATATTGAATGCTTTTAATAAAATAATATAACTTTCGGGGAAATTGTATTACGATGTTTCATTTTTTTGGTTTAAGTTTCTTTTGTAAATAAAGAGTGGAGGTTTGTATAAATGTAAATATTAGATAAAATGCTCTTGTTTTTTTGGACTATTTTTGTATATGTTCTTAGGATTTAAATAGTGTTGTAAGAATAATCAGGATATTGGATCTTGAAAAATATTTTTTTTAAATATGCATTAATATTAGTAACAGAACTTTACCGTTATTATTAGTAACAGAATTTTACCGTTACTAATTCTTAATTTTATCGTTACTATTAGTAATAGAATTTTACCGTTACTAATTCTAAAAATTCTGTTACTATTGATAACAGAATTTTACCGTTACTAATTCTGAATATATCATTACTATTAGTAACGAAAAAATTTTGTTACTACCTTCGTGCCCCACGCCTTTTTTCTAACGGAAAAATTGTGTTACTAATATTTTTAGTAACGGTAAAGTTGTGTTACTAACGGCATATTTTGGTGTAGTGATAAGGCTTTATATCAAAGAACGCTACGCTGAAACGTAACAAGCCGCACAGATCCTAAGGACTCTAGAACTTTATGCTCTGATGTCATCTATGGCACCCCGCCTAATTAAATAACGGATGATCAGTCCTTTATTAAATTAAATCGGAATATCCAGTTGGTTAATTCATAGCATCACTGTCGAAAAACTTTTTTATTAATTACTAACCACCTAGTATTTGAAAAGTTGATGTCAAAATTGTATCCTTTTAATTAACATGCAACCAATTAAATGATTAATTAAACATTCACCATTCCATAACAAAACTCATAGAAGATAAAGTGAAAAGATGATAATAGATGTGACTGGAGTAAACACTTTCAGCCTATAATCCAAATACAATAATCCAAGATAAAACTAGTCCAATAGTCTGAGAACTAATAATAAAACTCCACTATATCTTAATGGTCTCTGAATTAAAATGGACAACCTGTCCAACTGAAATAAAGAACTCATATTGAAGAACGGATGAATATTGAGGCATCTAATATCGAGGACCTACAACTTCCACAGCTGCTACAACACACCAAATGATGAGATCTACTAAGCGTGGTGTCCCTGTGGTTGGGTACGTAAATTATTTTTACAAAAAAATAGAGAGATTTGGAGAAAACGGGTCAGAGCCCGAGTAAAACAGTTTAAAAAAATTTAGCAAGTATTTAAAGTGCATAAATAGTAGATGTTATATACATGTTAGTTCCACGTGCTCTCTCTTGAGATCCTCACCTCTCAACTAATGTGCACGCCTAGCGTTTACTTCTAACCCGTCCTATTTATGCTACCTCATCTAACTAGTATGACTTAAATATTATGTCTACACAAACTAACTCGTTGGGCCACCCGTATTGCCCCCATCATAATTTATTGATTAACCCATTTTATTTATCCAAACAACTTCCCATTAGAGATTAAGTTTCACATACTTAGGTTATCCTTAGATGTCACTATCTTTCTTATCTACTAAACACACACATTAGAATAAATCATAAGTATATATATATATATATAATGCACCTTTAGGCTGAGACCTTCGTTGCATGCATACTCTTCTATCAAATACCAGTACATCACGTACTAATTAAGGACTATTCGTTCAGTATCTCTCTTGAACCATAAATACAAATCACATATATTGGAGGCGAACATAATCCTTAGCCAAATGGGTCACGTACATACCTACGCTCCCATTCAACCGTCGAAACTGTTGTACTCTAATCTAACACGTAACCTTTTATGTTCTGGGTACAAATCTAAAATCCCCCAAATGGCTCATTAGGATAAGACCGTGCACGTCGCGAAACCTGCTCCTAATAGCAAGTAGCGTAGGTATGTCGTACGCATAATAAATTATGCAATAGGTATTCACACAACCTATATATTTATGTCATCAATATAGGAATACACGCCATCTATAATACACATGTCCCATACTTAGTATATAAATATCTCTCAAATATCCTACGTATCGCTTAATTTTCAATTATACTTCTCACCGCATATTCCTGAGTATTCCTCACCACTCGAACTGTGCCCATTATTATTTAACATATGTCAGTAGGTAACTCACTTATATCCTACTAGTCTAAGTCATAGATTCACTAGTGTACTCATGACCTAATTGTATTTTTCCCGAATCTAAATTACATTCTTTAATAAATTCACACTTAGCCTCGACCCTATTTTCATCTCGAAATATTTAGTCCCGATACCCAAATCTGTCTACTGGTCTTTAGTGTATCCCACATTATGTTATAAAGTCACTTAGAAATTTAATCTAGTCGTTTCCCATACATTCTAAATTACAAAGGGTAAATCTTTCAAAATCTGGGAAACTAAATCGATTCGCCAGTTCACCCTTGGGCTGAATCGATTCGAAATGCTACAGGTCTCCTCTTCTTCCTTAAACAGCCTACGGGATTCATAAATTTATCCTCAAAACCTTCATGATTCAATTACATTCACCCGAAGAACACCAAACATTATACCAACCTATACACATGATTTCTAACGTTTCATAATCATTAAATCATCAAAGAACATCAAATAAATTGGACTAATTCGAGATTAACCTCTAAAAAACCCTAGTTCATTATTTTTCCTCAAGAACACATATGAACTCATATTTAATCCTACTTTAATCATCAGTAGTCCATCAATTTCGTCTGCATACAAAGAGGATTCAATTCTATCATTAATCCTACCCAAGATATTATTTAAATTCCCTAAATGTGTCATTAATCTTCATAATTTGTCATCAATCATCATGAAATCAAGATTGTAATTACCCTGCACTAACATGGACAACACATCTTATTAAAATTCCTCAAGATAAATACTTGCTTCTTTTGGTAGATCTGATCCGTTAGGGAAGATGGTTATGGGTGTGATGCTCTCTTCCCAATCTACGCATTGGTGATGTTTGTGGTGCAAGAAGGGTGGCTAAGGGCTTGGGAATCTCCTATCTTCTTCCACCTATGGTCTCTCTACAACTTTGTGATTTCTAACCTTAAGAGACGTAACCTCTCACCTGATATAACACTTAGAAATTCGTGGGTTTATTTTCCTTAAAATTCCAAATGGCCAAAATACCCTCCTGGGGTGTCGATTTGGCCTAAAATTGTCTTGGGACCCATACTAAACCTCGGGTAGACCTTTCTGACTATTTCGACCCTTTCGGACACACTGGAGCACTCTAAATGACCATTTGAAATATTAAAAATGAAATTACATTTTATTTCTGAAATTAAGTCCCGACACGACTGACACGTGCGTCCCGGCTAAATTTACCGTAATTGTCGTATTTCTCACTCACAAAAATTATAATATTTTCTTATCATTATTATTACCCATTCACTAAGTAATATTAAACATAAATAAATATTAACTCTTATCTCCCTAATTAATATTTATCTTAATTCGGATTAATTTCTCATTTTAATTTAAATAATCCTTATTTTAAAAATCATTAAAAATATGGGGTATTACATATTAAAGTATGAATTCTCCACGTGCAATTCTCAGTAGTCTTTTTAGAGCATTTAGCCGTCACCCGAGTTTTATCATTCTTAGAATTCACATACTTAGACCTGGCAACGTGTCGGTTCGGGTAGTGTTCGTGTCGGGTCTTAATGAATTTGTGTGAAATTTTGCTCAACCCGAACAAAATTCATTAACTTAACGGGTTCGTTTTCCTAACAAGTTACACGACACGAACCCGTTAAGGTAACGAATCGTGTCGTTTACCCAATATGAACTGATAGACCCGTACCAATAAGACCCGTTAGCTTTGCATAATTATATATTTAATCCTCTCAAACTAAAAATATTTTTTTATTTTTTCCTACATATCTTAACAGATCATAATGGTTATTAACGAGTCACGCGACCCGGTATGACATGAACATTATTCGGGTCTTAATGGGTTGTTATCGGGTGAAGAAAATTTAACCGACCCAATTCGTTATTTTTACCGAGTCTATTGTGTTAACTCGATAGTGATCCATACTCGATAAGCCTTGACCCATTAATTGTTAATTTCGTGTCATGTTATCGTATCGTATCGTGTCACATTTTTTCAGGTCTACACATACTTAAACCCAACCTCAATGGCATACTTTCGCAATTTATCTTGAAATTCCATTACACCTCCTTCAAAACATTGTTGCTCATGACTTATATGTCTTCCAATTATTGGAAAGATAGACTTTCGACTTACTTGGCTCCACACCTCCAAGATAAAAGTCATTTTCAATTCCACTATTAAAATCATTTGTAGTGTCTGATGATAAAGACTATAACCTCTCTGTATTTGTATCATCATTGTCAACCCTCTCAGAACTTGTATTACTACAGTCAACTCCTTCACAAATTCGATTCGAGCATTCAACCCGTTCACAACATGTATTACTTGGCAATGCTAATGAATCAATGACATATATCCAAATGAAATTAGCTTTCACGATCAATTTGGGACCGCAGCATACAACGAACATCGTTGTCGCAAATCAACATGAACCGATTTTCATCACCAAATGAAAACCTCAATGAAAAATTCTCAATTCTCAAATCAGTAAACCTAGTACACAACTCATTGCATATGAGATCTAATGAGTTGTCTTCAAATATTTCAGTACAAGTCATATTATCCAAATAATAATACATAGCTATTATATTACTTACCATAATGTCTTGCAGTAAAAGAAAGAAGAAAATTATTTACTTACGAGTATATTAGCATTGTGTTTTGATACATTAAAACACACAATATAATACATAAATATATTAAAAAAAATACAAAGTCAAATCATTCAGAGAATATTGAAGTTCGTCCAGCACATACAACTAACAATTACAATGATATCATTCACTCGAAATGAAATACATACATTAAACGATTGTTAATGATCGAGATGCAAAACAATTATTGATAAATATAAACTTATATATGATAAAATCAAAACATGAATACATTAAAAAACCCAAAATCAAAACATATTCATATTAAAAGTTATTCAATCACATGAATTACGAAATTACAATGATTTCATTGAATCAAAACCAAGTACATTGACCTATTGTAATCAATCGAAAATAGAAAAAAAAAACTGCTTATAAAGATAAACTTACAAATGATAGAGCCACCCAGGTGATACAGGTAGAATCGATTAAGAACGTTGTAATCGATTATTGGACACACGAAAAAAGCAACAAGATTGATGTTATTTTCGATTCTTGGAGAATGGTAGTTAGTTGCGGAGAGACCCTCCAATGGCCGATCAGGTCTATGAAGTTTTTAAATTAGGGGCATTTATACGTGAACCTAATTGTTTAAAATTTGTTTGACCCTTTTTTTTTTTTGTCCAAAATTATTAGCCAAAGAATTAGATCGTAAAAACCTAAAAAAATCAATAGGACTTATTTATAGAAAATATTTTCAAATAGGACTTATATGTAAAAGCCCCGTTCTTTATTAGTTTGACCATAAGAAAACCGGGGGAAAAAAATCAATATGGAACTGACTAAACAATGCAGAGTCATAATTATATTGTATGAGTTCAAAACACGATCCAAAAACACGAGTTATTCCGTAACATTTTCTTTTCTTTTCTTTTTAAATTCTTGAGTTAATTTTTGCATTAATAATAATGATGAGTGGATCACAAAGAGTAACTCTCTGCCAAAATGTGTTCGAATGGGTCTAAAAAGGAATATCATCATTCTGCTTTATATAAACTTTACATGTACATTGTAACATTCCAAAATTCTCAAACCAAACCGAATCTCAAAGTCACATATGCACAATATATGTATATAGGTGGCGGGCGTGGCTTCCAATTCCGCCACGACCGCATGTTACACCCCCCCATGGGTACGACTGTTCTCCATTCTCCAGACCAATCGTCTACCCTTCACTTCCTCCCAAGAACTACACACACACACCCCCCCCCCACCCCCTTATTCTCTCTCTTCTTTTTCAAACCATTAATACACTTTCTCCCCCCTATCCTATCTCATCTCCACACTCCATACATGGCCATTATATCTCCATACACCCATCCTCTCTTCTTCATTCACCTCTTCTTTTTGTACCTCTCACTTTATTCATCCCATGCACAACAAAACTGTGGCACCCTTACCACCATACCATTTCCATTTCACCTAAACAACAACAACAATAATAATATTACTTTGTCATCATTTTCTTGTTGTTACAAACCCTTTGGTTTGTATTGCATGAACTCAACTTCACTTTTCCTAACCATTGGCACGTTAAGTTACAAGGTGTTGCATTTTTTTCCTGATGGGGTACTAGTGGATTTTCCAAATACTAGCTTTTGTAGGGAATATAATGACTTGAAGTCATTTGGGTTTGAGGGAAATGATTATTTTGGGATATCTAGTGATAATGTGCTTGGGTTGTATGATTGTGAGGATTCTTCTCTTTGTAAATATGATTGCTTCAAGGGTGAGATGCCTGGTTGTGGTGAAACAAATGGTTACCCTGCTTGTTGTTACTCTTTGAGTGATGAGAGTAGTAGTAGTAGTGTTTGGAAAGTGGGGGATGGGTTTAGTGGGTTTGGTGAGTTTGGGTGTAGGGGGTTTTCTTGTTGGGTAGTTTATGGGAATGAGAATGGGAGTGGTAGTAGTAATAGTAGTGTGAGTGTTAAGAGAGGGGTGAAGTTGGAATGGGGGATACCAAGGTGGGAGAATAAGAGTTTGAATTTAAGTTGTGGTGGGTGTGATGTTAATGCTGAGATTGTGAGTGCAAAATCAGTGGTAGGAGGGGTGAGGTGCAAGTGTCTTGATGGGTTTGTTGGTGATGGATTTGCTCATGGACTTGGGTGCTTAAAATGTGAGTTTTTCTCTCTTTTTCTTAAATTGTACCCTTATTTGAGGTTTGTCTCCATTAATTTTTTGTAATTGAGTTTAACTCTGTAATTTTCATTTTTTGGGGGGGTTTGGCCCCCAATTAGAGCAATAAATGTCACAAAAAGTACCACTAAGTATTGTTTGCAACATTTTTACGTCCCTAAAAGTCATTTTGGGGTCAAACCCCAACAACCTAAGAAGTGCAAATGTTGGGGTCAAAGTCAATATCAAAGACTTAATGAGGGTCAAATCCCAAATAATTCTAAATAGTAATGTTGCCCCCGCTGTGACCTGAGGTCACGGGTTCGATTCACGGAAACAGTCTCTCTGCGCAAGCAGGGGTAAGGCTGCGTACATCCAGCCCCCCCAGTACCCCGCAGTGGCGGGAGCCTCGTGCACTGGGTTTGCCCTTTTTAGTAATGAATTAGTCCGCTGATGCAACATGTTTGCGATATCGGTCATGTTTGCACCCATGTGGTGTCTTCTTAGTTAATGTTGAGGTATAAGGAGGATGGCAACGGGTGATGACGCGTCAATTCCGTATCGTGTCTTTCGGATTGTCGTGTGTGTCATGTTTTATAATATTTTTGTAACTTTTAACGGGTTTTTGCCTTATATAGCCAGATTGTGTCACTCAGTTATAAAATCATGTTTAAAGGGTCAACATGTTAACCACACAAATCCACTTGACTTTGTGTTGCGTTAGCGGGTCGTGTTGAAAATTCTCACCCCTAATTACTAGTATGGTACAATGTCTCCCCTTGTATAATTATACGAATATCCGGCCATGTTTTCGTGTCAATTGTATATATGCTTTAAAGTGTAAAAAATTCCCTTCAATTTTTTATTTTTTGTAACAAAAAAAATCCTTAACTATCTTTAGTGATATAATCCCCCTGAAGTATGCATTTTGTTACAAAGACCCTCTTATGTATAGCTAAAAAGATACCGCTCAACAGTCTCCAAAAAGTGGGTGGTGTAACAAAATGTATAGTTCGGGGTGTTATTGAGACATTTGGAGGATAATTTGCAAAACAATCGAAAATTCAAGGGGGTTTCTTTAACTTAAGCCTACTAGTCTTTAAAGCTGCCAATTTTTTTCTTTAAATCAAAATTCAAGTCTCTTGATACTTATTTACATTAAAAAAAAAAAAGAACAGAGGTATAATTTGTTCAAAGATCTCATACACTTGATTTGGAATCTATTTGAATTACTAGTTGAATTTTTTCTTCTCTTATAAATAATCTTCACAATCACACAAGATGTTCATAGTAGTAACCACAACATATAACATATTGTGGATTTTTGCTTAAAATCCATCCCCTTTGTAGCAAACACAAGCATATGCACACTCCCACAATTTAGACTCAACTTTTCACTTTCCTTCTCTGATTTGTAATGGCTATAATAGGAAGGATACTAAGCCAAATGCTGCAACCAATTTTGTATATCATATTAGCATCCCCTAATATTATATCTGTCAAATTGTTGGTGCTATAAGAGATGCTAACACACTAAAAAGGGCAAACCCAGTGCACGAGGCTCCCACCACTGCGGGGTACTGGGGGGTTAGATGTACACAGCCTTACCCCTACATATGCAGGTGGTTTTCGCGACTCGAACCTGTGGCCTCCAGGTCACAATGGGGCAACCTTACCGTTGCTCCAGGTTCACCCCTTAAGATGCTAACGCACTAGTCTTTGAAAATTACAAGAAAATATATAGAAGGCCTGATGATAACTTATCTCTTGAATCATGATTTGTCTTTACAGCCTGCCTCAAGGATGGAAAAGAAGCATATGGCAATGACTGTTACACAAAGAGACACAGTAGAAGGAGAATGGAACTTCTTGTTGGTATGTAAATGCAACAAACCAATATTCTGTTTTGTGCAGTAAAAAATTGTGGGTTTGACATATAATTGCGAAACAGCGAATAATGCGAAGGAAAATGCTTGGCTTTCAACTAAATTGTACAACGTTTTTGTACAAACTTATGTGCCACCAAGAGAAAGTATTGGTACCACATTAGTTTATACAAAAAAATTGTACTATTTGTTTGCAAGTCTAGCGTTACCCTAATGCAAAAATAAGTAAATAAATTAAACTCACTTTCCTCTTTTTTCCTTTTCTCTTCTATCGGAACATCTTCTTTTCGCGGTATGACTTGCATTCTTTCTTTGTCAACAATTGATTTTTGTTTTTTATCCCACTCTTTTTTTAATACTAAAACTTTATGTGGGGATGATTTTTAACTAGAGTTAATTTTTTTAAGCGTAAATTACTCTTCTCGCTTCCTTGAATTATGATCCTTGTGTCATGTTGCGCCAATTATCAATTTTGACAATTAACAATCTTTTAAATTTGTTGCAATTGAGTCCAAGTCGCTAAAGGTATAATATTTCTCACACAATTTGATCATGTGGAATGCATGTGGAGACAATTTTGTCATAAAAATTGTTCTCCCCCAATAATGGGATGGATTAAGGTTAATTGACAAAATTATCCCTCAATAACCGCACTTGGGACTCGTGTCAAACTATTCTGTTAGAAATTTAATATTGCTAGTGACTTGAACAATTGTGATGAATTTGAGAGTTAATTTTTCAAATTAAGGGTTGAGGGGGGAAACTAATACAGGGATCATAGTTCAAGAGGACAATGTATAATTTACCCAACTTGGGCTAGCCCTCGCAGTGTGAAACTAAATAACTTTTGGGATTACAGTTAGCTCCAACAACATCCTTTTCAAATACTTGACAAGTTCAACTGTTAATCCTCATAATTTTGCCATCTTACTACATGCAGGACTTCTCACTTCAGCCTTCTCCATTGCTTCTTTGACCGCGCTTATATGTCTACTAAAACGACGAACCAGGTCGGGCACATTTGACCCTGATCACGCCCACGGTCAAAGTACAATCTCGTTCCACAAAGCTTGTAGAACGCGATTGTTTAGTTACCATGAGCTAGAAGAAGCCACACGAGGATTCGAAGAAGGTCAAAAACTAGTAGACAACACACTTTATGCCGGAGTACTAGGCGACGGATCCCACATTGCCGTGCAAAAATTACAATGCGAGAGCGAAAGAGACCTCATTCGGGTCCTATCACAAGTTGAGATTTTATCTTCAATTTCACACGGGTGCCTGGCCCGCCTCATCGGCTGCTCCATTGACTCTATCCATGCCCCACTAGTGGTATACGAGTATTTCGCGAATGGTACACTCGAAGAGCATTTACGACTAAGCAGAGAACAAAAAATCGGTTTTCATTGGTACAAGAGATTAAACATTGCAGCTGAAACTGCTAGTGTTCTTGCATATCTGCAATGTGAGATCTCTCCTCCCATTTATCACCACGATCTTCAATCCGGCTTCATTTTATTAGACGATGACTTTTCTGTCAAAATTTCCGGGGTTGGTCTACTAAGTGGAGATGGTTCCCACGCGCAAAGCGTCTCTGAAGGTTGCATGCGCTTTAACACAAGTGATGTTTATAGTCTCGGGGTAATTCTTTTGGAGATAATCACAGGGGCTAAGCCTGTGGACCTTCCCACAACAGCATTGCAAAAGATAAGGAGTGGTAAACTAGAAGAGATTGTGGACCCGTTATTTTATTACCACGAACAACCATCGTTTTGTCGAGAGGAGATAGAGAAAGTTACGGACCTCGCTACGAGGTGTTTGTTGTTTGGGGGAGAAAACGGTAAGCTTTGTATGATAGACGTCGCGAGGGAGCTTGTGCACATTAATAAAGAGAGTGGTGGTGGTTGTGATGGTAGTAGGAGGGGTCCGGAATTGGAGGAAACATTCTCGAATTCGAGCCTACTTCAGATGATATCAATGTCACCTGACTCCATTTATGTGCCTTCAAATTATTCTAGCTTGTGAGGTGTGTTGTTGCAAAAAGGATACTTTGTGTAATTGTGCATGTTTTGTCTTTTGTTTTGTGAAGTAGCTGAATGAGGCTCATTTTCATTCATGGATTCATATGTTAGAACTTGTTGAAATGTACATCTCTTTCATATATACACATGCATGTTGATACTTCTAATTTTATGTGCTGTGGAGCATGGGTGTACATTCATAAGAAACGCTACCCTAAACATTATTATCTACTATAGTCAAAGGCTATTGGACACTTAAATTTCTATAATTTTTACAATGAACTTCAATTTGAGAAAATATAATTACTCTCTTCAATCATATTTAGAGTAAATTGCCATATCCCTTAAACTGATGAATTGTTTCAGATTTTACTAAGCTATTTTGTCTTAATTTACACACCAAACTATTCAATAACAATGCGCACGTCCTGTCAAACACATGAACTCGGGTTAATTGTCATCATACTCTTAATTTTGTAACGAAACCATCTTTTACAATTTTTTTACTCTCTCCATCCCAAATTAATAGTATTGGTTTCCTTTTTAGTCCCGAAAGTAGTGTTTCTAAGAATAGTATATAAAAATCGGTCAGATAGGGTAAACAAATTTATCCCCATTTTCACTTCACCACCCGTACTTTCATTTTCTGGACTTACTCAAAAAAATGGAGATAAAACTAGGTGACATTATTTACCCCCTCACACTAAAAAGGGAAACTGTGTGAGATTATTTACCCCTAACACTGACCTCTTAAGTCCATAAAATGAAAGTACGAGTGATGAAGTGAAAATGGGGATAAATTTCAAGGGGAAAAGTATAATTAACCCATGAAAAGAACAAATGTTGCTCCCACGTGGAAGTATTAAGATTAAGACTTAAGAGAGTGCCGAAATTAAAAATAGGGCAATTTACAATTAGGTCCCTTATTGACAATTTTTAAACATTTAAGGATAATTTACTATTAGGTCCACTTGTTACGCCACTAGCGTGGACTTCTATAAGAAGAGAATTAGTGGACCTAAGTGTTTAAAATTTGTTAAAAATTCATTAGTGTTTAAAATTCGTTTGCGAGGGACCTAAGAGTACTTTGCTATTAAAAATATGGGAGATTTGAATTGCAAATATGGTGTTCTTAGGTGGAAATAGTGGTATATCCAATGAGGAATGCTATGAGTCCCAAAAAAATTCCCAAAACATCCTCCAAATTGCATTAAGTGTTTGTACATTAGGGTGAGGCCCACACATGGTACAAGCACTTAATTCATTTTGAGGGAGGTTTGGGGGGATTTTTTTTTTAGATTCGTAACATTATTCATATCCAATAGTTATGGGCCGATGATACATGAACCTAATATACACTGGGGGTGACAATTTTAGAAACGATACGAAAACAAGATAAAAATTTACCCGAAATTTGACACGATATGTCGTGTTCGTATCGGATCTTTTTGACACAGTCGTATCGTGTTGTGTTCTTGTCAAAATTACGAATCGTGACAGCGGTGTTGTCGTGTTTTTATTCGGGTTATGGTACCTATTTTGTCTAAACAAACATAAAATTTAAGAAATCACGTCAGTCGTGTCGTGTTAGGTAAAAAAACAATAAAGTCATCGTTTTCGTACCCTAAAAAACCTTTGTCGTGTCATATCGGCCCAAAACCCGATCCAAAGACATGAATTGTCACCCCCTATCACACACTTCATGTTTGTTTGGTGAAGTAGCAAGTGTGGCTCATTTTCCTTCATGGATTCACATGTTAAGGTCAGAAATTTTTCTATACATTACTTTGTAACTGATGGGGACAAAATTTGTCAATCGTGCAATATAACTAATCTATATAACTATATAAAAATTATAGACCAAAATCTTCTGAGAATGACATGTGGCATTGACATAAATGCAAGATAGGAGTCTAACATGAGGAGAAACTGACACATGTCACTATTCTTTAATTAAGCATCTATTTAGCAATCAAGAGTTTTAACTTAATTATAGTCCCACTTCCGTGTTTTGCTTTCCAAAGCAACTTTGGGGTTCCAAGTAACTTTGGGGTTCCCAAAAGACACCACCCCATCTTGAATTTTCAACCGTTGTATCTCCTTCTCTCACTCCCCATAATATACCACCAAAGGTCCAAAACCTGTAAACACAAACGTCACTTACAACTCTCTCTCTCTTCAAACCCAAACCAAAATCCCAAGCCGATTAGTTTCACCAAGAGACGTTTTCATAATAATATAATAATAATGTTAACCTCAACCATTCTCTCTGTATTCATGGTCTCTCCAAGTTTGTTGAACCAAAAACGAGTCTAACAACACCCCCACTAATGTGCCTATCCATCTCCTAACAAAATCAAAAGCCTGAGTTTGTTCTTAAGGAGCCTCAAAAACCAGCTTAACTCCATATCTTATTCTTCTGGCGGTGTCGGTAGCGGGGGAGGTGGCGGCAAACGAACAGGCAGAGATGGCTATGGGGATGAAAATGGTGATGGGACTAATTGGATAGGAAAGAAAAGAAGATTCATAGCGGCCAATGCAAACCGTCTTGCTTTGCGTTTATTTCTTGCGAGAGTGCACTCAAAAAGTCTCCCAATCATCTCCCTAATGCTGTCATTCTAATTCCATGCAGGTTTGTGACGTTTGGTCTGGTTATATATTTGATGTTTGTGTTTTGTTATTGATATATTTGTGGTGTCTTTGTTTTCCAATAATGGGTTTTAAACTTTTCTGGAGGGTTCAAGTTTGGAGTTGGGTTTATTAACTCACTCTATTGTTCATACAATAAAATATAACCTGATTGTACCATACATTCTCCACAAATTAAGAACGTCAAAACCAAATATTTAGAGTAAATGGTCACTCACAGGAAAAATCAAAATGAAAAGCATTCATGAAAGAACACTATAGGTACCTATGATTTTATTTTTATTTTTTGTCATTTTTGTTATTTTAATCATTTTTACAATCAAATTTATAATTTCAATAGCAATATATAATTTGTAAAGGAGTTGTTTTTTCAAATTATCTCTTACGACTTAGAGTTATTTGATTTTTTGTGTCGATTTTATTTTTTAAGTTGGGACAACCCTTAGTGGAGTGTACGAAAAAGAATACTATAGCAAAAGAATATAGTTTATATAAATTCGGCCACGCATCGCGTGGCCTTCATGCTAGTTAACAATAAGTATGACCCATTTGCTATTACTACGTTTGTACAATCTTAACTAATGACAAAAATTCCACATTTATTGTGGTTGAATTATCAAAATTGACGTTTGAAGCCACTAGCAACTTATTGATTGTACTATTATACTTTTGAATATTTTAAATTTGAGTCGTTCGAAATTACGATGGTCTATTTTACCAAAAGTCAGATTTTCCGGACTATTTCATCACGGAGCAACAGAAGTTTATTTGAAGTGCTGATCTGAACAACAGACAAACAAACAATAAATTTCAAAATAAAAATTAAAAAATGCAAAACATAATGCCCTGACAACGGAAACATCCAGTTAGTTACAAAACTCACGGCAAATCTCTAGTGGTTTACGTTCCGGTTCGGGTACGATTATGGTTCTGGCTAGCAGTTTTGCATTATTTTTTTTACTTGTGATATTTAAATCTTTTTAAAAAAAATTGCAACTTTTCAAACATTAAGTTTTTTATTTGCATGCGTGCGCATGCCTGTGATTCGAGGGTTTGGTTTGGGTTCACAAGTTAAGTATTGAATTATCAAACCAAAACCAAAACCAAATTCTTCGGTTCCAAAATTTATGAACATAACCAATCAAAGTTCTGTTTTTTTAAACCCTGGATGAATATGGACTATGCAGAGGTACAACCTAAAAACAAACCACAAATTGCAGTATAAAAATGCAAAATACAGAGTTTCGACAATGGAAACGTCCGCTTCTTTACAAAACTCAAGGCAACTCTCCAATAAATATATATTAACGCCGAAACTGAGACAACCATCTGTTTAAATCAATTACACTTCAAACCAATACGGTAGATACACAAAAGATGAACCACCCACCACCACCACCCCAACCTGATAAGTGAGCAGGAAAATAATGTATTATACTGAGTTGATTGGTCAATCAATTATTCCTACTTCATGTAAAGGGTCCTCAACCTCGTTGGCTGACAAATCAAATCATCAACATATCATTTTATGCGCGTCTACCAATATTATTATCTGAAACCGCGACATCATGATGTGTACCATTTATTTAGAAGTTCCAGGAGAAGAACTGCAGCGGAATCTTTAGCTTTCTTGACACTTGGCATAGGCTCCCCAATACATTCATCCGTCCATCCCTTGTCTGGCGTGTTTACACGAACAGCGAATGTGAACCTTTTCGCATGTGCAGGGCCACCCTCGTTCACACACCTGCGGACGTAAAACGTTTATCATTAGGGTCCGTTTTAGTACTCTAGAAAAGATGGAAAAGGAAAAACATTCCAAAGAAAATTATTCCATGCAACATTTTCCTGGGGATACTTTCTACTTTTCCAATAAAAATTTGCTTTGAATTTTTTTTTTTTTTTTTTTTTTGGGGGGGGGGGGTGAGGTAAGTAAGAAATAAAAGTTGGAAAATGCAAAATTTGGATCGTTTAACAAATTGTACAATTTGAGTGGGTGGAAAAATATTCAAGGCAAATTTATGCGATCACACACCAAAATTTGGAAAATATGATAAATTATATATTTTCCATGGAAAATGTTTTTTGATTGGGTTGTGTTTAATTTGGGTAGCAGGAAAATTTTCCATGGCAAAAATTTCCTTATCCCGCCAACAGTAACCCTCGAGAAAATAATCCCAAGGCAAATGCCCACTAGTGCATCATCAAATGTAACATGGTGGAAGTTGGAAAAAATTCTCAGGAAATAAATACTATCAAGCGCACCAAAAAGCTAGAAAATCCCAAACAATCCATATTTGAGATGACAAATATGGTATCAAACAGGCCCTTGGATTCAGCTAGTAGTAGTAGTAAACTTCTTACCGATAAAAAGGCATTGGCCAATTTCTACGCAAGCAAATGTCATTCAAGGTTTGCCTGGTAAAAGTTTGGCTCCCATCTTTTTTCTTCTTTCCATTCTCGTCTAATTTGTCCTTCGCTTCAGCTGTTTCTTTCTCTTTTAAGGCAACAAGGGCATTTCTGGCAGCTAATTTTTGTGCCATTTTCTTTTGTGGATTCTGAGCAATTCCAACCTGGATACCATCCACGTATACTTCAACGGTAGCCACGTTTCCACTTCGACTGGCTTTGTACTCCAAACCTTCGGCCTGTTGCTGGCAACGTTCTTGCAGTTCCCGCACCGGATGCATTGGCAGAGTTTCTGGAGTCACCATTGGCTGCAACAGAGGTTGGAAAACCTGGGGAGAAAACGGACCATATTTTCCTCAATCCAGGTTTTAATGCTCACAAATTCCCCATGAAAATAACGTAAAATTCAGGGTAGCAAGTTTAAACAAGGCACGATAACGCAACACAAAATTGACATGATATGCCTTATTCGAGTAGGGATAATCTATCGTGAAGTTAGTGTCGTGTTCGTGTCAGATTATGACTCGTGTATTCATGTTTCCATGTATTATCGGGTTTGAACTTTGCACCATGATGTTAACAATAGTGACACATTTTTTAGCTTTTAGCAAAAAAATATATATATAGTTTAGTCACACAATAGGGCGCAAAATCAAAGATTTCCAAATATGAGGTGCAAAATTAAAGTTTGCAAAATATGGGGTGCAAAGTGGGAACATGACTTGTAACATAGGTTACAAAGTCAAAATATCGCTCTATATAAAGATCACTGAAACTAACCTTCCAAACAACTGCAGTATCACGTCCGCTATCTAAGAAGATGGCGCCAGCAATAGATTCAACAATGTCACCTAGAACTTTCGGGGCTTTGCAATCCCCCAAACCAAAGGAGTTGAATCCCGGCTTGGACAATTCATTGTGAGCCTCCTTCACAAAGTCCCGTATCTGAAAATAAAACCAAACACAAAATGAACATAAGAACAGTGAGGTAAAAAATGACCCACCCCCCACCCACGCCCAAAACACACACACACACACACACACACACACACCCAAATGGTGTCGGAAAAAGATAGTTATTTGCAATTTGGGGTGTAGTAGCTGTGCATATTTCTAATTTGGGGTCTTAAGTTCTACATATTTACACTTGAGGATCCAATTTAATTTCTGCCATTTTTTGTGACACTTCTCTCAAAATAATCGCAGGAAGTAAAAATGGACCACAAAGTGCAAATACGCAACACTTTGGATTCCGGATTACAAAAATACACGTAACTACTGAACCCCAAAGTGCAAATAACATAAAAATAAATTGTTACGAACCTGCTTTTCAAGAGCACTGGAACCATGCCGAAGGTGAAGATGAAGTTTATGTTTGACGGCAATGCGTGCGAAGTTTTCATTGTTGACAGCAGCAGCACGCAAGTCAGTCAAGCGGCCCGGGGGAAGATCTGTGTATGTAAAGAACAAATGCCTTGTAATGAGATGATCCAATACGGCATCACCAACAAACTCTAACCGCTGGTAACATGACACTCCAGAAGACGGTCGCGAAGCATGAGTAATGGCTTCTATTAACAAACCCTTATCCTGAAACTTGATATTTAAGGCGCCTTCTAAAGCATCAAAGTTGACACTCCTAAGTACGCTCTCGGCAACATTGCTAGGTCTAGTATCACTCTCCTCTATATCTTTTGGATCAAAATCTGCTTCAATACCAACCCATTTCATGAAGTGGTTTGCAGCCATTTTTCCCCTTTCGACGTAATAAACTCCAATCAACGCTTCAACAACATCAGCTAGAGTTTTGCTAGAGAGGACTCGATAAGAACTCGAATCGCTCTCAAGCTCACCATCTTCCATTTCATCGTCTTCATACCCATTACTTTCATTATCTTTTCCCGTCTCATTGGGTATTTTAGCTTCGTCGATTAAGAATGAATCTTCTTCCTTGGTGTCCTCGTCAAAAACGGGTAGCACCCCAGGAGCAGCCCATCTAGATGGAGCAAATCGATCCGCTTGGATATACGATTGAAGTCCCTTATTTAGCGCGTACTGATATAGTATCATGTTACTCACCATTTGCTGTCTCATTCTAGTAAGCTGACCTTCATGCTTCTGGGGATATTTAAGAAAAAGATATCGACTAACGACCCATTTCAGATACGCATCTCCTAGAAGCTCTGCTCGTTCATAGCAAAAAGTCTCCTGACATGAAGCAGCTGTCAAGGCTTCCAATATCTGTAAACAATGGGCTCACACATCAATCATTATAATATTTCATAAATATTAATATTAAGGAATAAATAATAATTAGTCCCTAAAAATAATTCCATTTAATGTTTAATCCACCTTATATTCAAAATAAAAAACAATCCCAATCCAATAGTGACATTATTGGTTGCAACTTGGCAAGCTGACGTGGCAGTGTCACGTAAACACTGGCAGCCATGTCAGCACTAGTGATGACGTGGAAGTAACATGTCAACATTTTCAGGCCAATTATCTCACGAGATCACCAAAAATGCTGACGAGCTAATGACACTATTGCTAAAATTTGTTTTTGAATATATGTTGGACTAAAAATTATGGGATTTTTGTTAAATGCCCCTAAAATTAATCATCTGGAAGACTACTATACTTTAGAAACAGGAAGAGGATAATTAATTATATCCTTAAGCTGAACAGCAAGCAGCATGCTTTCGACCCTCCTCATAATTGAAGGTAATCTTTGGGCGCCTCGAACCAGTGATCCGGGAAGTGGATGTACAAAACAAAGCTCGGGAGGAAGGTAAACATAGTATGTTTTGTCGAGTGTATCTTCGGATTCACCTTCGTGCGCTGAAGAAAAATTTAAACAATTAATTCCAGAAAGTACAACAATGTTAAGCTAACTAATTAATGCAAATCAATGTTTCAAAAATCGGTGTGATGGCACCTCAAGGTGAGATTATATTTCCAGGCGCTTAACCTTCATAGGGAAGGATTGAGGCTTACAGTTCAATGGACTGCGGTGGTCATTAAAGTGGTTGGGGCAAGGCTCAATTTATAATATGTTTTAATGTGTGTGTGTGTATTATAGTCAGTTATATTATTATTATCACACTATGTTATAATTTTTTTTTAAAGAAACATTAGCATGTAATGAGTGTACATGACACATTATTTGTCATGATTATTCTTGTTATAGTTACTATTCTTGAGATAGAATTGTAATCTCCTATTTTATTATTATGTAATATATACTTTGTTTTTAAATTATATGTTATTGGTATTTTACTGTTTTAGATTGTATGTATAATCTATGATAATCTTAATATTATGTTATAGTTCTTAATTTATATGTAGTCTCATGATTCATCACCGTATTAATAGTTGATGACACACATCTTTTGTGATGATTTGTGCTGATGCACTATTTTATTGATGATTTAGATTACGAATTGCTTTTGTGATGACTCTATCCTATTCATTATGTTGGATTACAGACATCTTTTTGTAATGATGTGATGGTGTTACATATATGTTGTGTTGGTGACATTAATTAATGGATATTTTTGTGATGATTCATCATACATTATTTAGTGATTTTATTAGCATCTTTTTATGATATTACTTTTTAAAAAATGTTCAAATTGAGGCTTACCCACAATCCCCCTTAAGGCCTACGACTCACCCATGTGGAAAAAATGTGTTGATACCTCATCGTGATTTTTAAAACATTAATGCATATATATATATATATATATATATATATATATATATATATATATATATATATATATATATATATATATATATACAGATAGAGAGAGAGAGAGAAGGAAAGGTAAAGAAAACGGGATAGCATGCCTTCCGAATGTTCAAATCGCGGGGACAGAAGATTCTTGCAATACGAAACACCACGGCCTCTAATTAAAGGTTGTTGCTTGTACCTCAACTCGACTCCATACCTGTTTGTAATTATGGACTAGACAGCCAAATGCACCGTTGATGTGCATGAAGAAATAGAACCTTCCACAATCTAAAAGGGCACACAAACTACTGTAAAGGGTCCAACTTTTTCACAATTGAAAGCAGTTTGATTGCTCCATTCAAAGATTGTGTTAAGATAATCTACTCTTCAAGCACAACAATAAAGGTGCATTATAGCTATCCGGTCCTTGCATTAGAACCAAACCATTATTAGCAGCTGGAATTTAGAAATAGCGACGAGGGTTCTTCTCACCCACCCCAAAAAATGCTTTTCTTTTCTACACTGCCCTTCATTATAATTCAGTATTTAGAGATACCCCACTACACGTTCATTAATTAAAGCCCCCTCTCCCCTCTCGTTGGCATGCAACCACAAATGTGACGGGTGAGAAGGATAACTCTAATTAGTCGTGTAGCGTACGTGAAGTCATAAAAGAAAGAAAAAGAAAAGGGTGATTATGACTTCGATACCTCACTATGGTCCTATTTAGGCTCTGGTACCTCCAAAATTGTTTTTAGAGTTTGGTATATTTTCGTCACTGGATGTAAATGTTTCATCGCTAAATATACCAAAGTTAAAAAAAAGATATAATTGGCGACAAAACATCTACATTCAACGATGAAAAAAAGACCAAGGCATATACAAACATTCGCACGGTATCCAGGTCAAAATAAACCCAAAAGAAAAGGGTGGGAAATCTGCTGAAATTGGAGATCACCAAACAAATCGAGATTGTGATTAGACTCGTACTTTTGCTTGTAGTAATCAGCATATGAGCTGTACTCCAAAGGACCAAGATAGCCTTCTTTCCTTGGGAAAGATTTCTCCGCGGTCATATCAAAGCGTACAGAATCGACGTAAAACCTCTTGCCTGAATGAGCAGCCGTAACAATTCTTCCCCGTAAATCGTCCGCACCAGTACAACAATCAGCCATCCTCAACTCTCCTTTGCTCAAATCCACGTGATTTGGCATTTCGGCAGCATCCCGATTGGGAACCAATCCAGATGCTTTCACGACATCAAATTGCGCTACAGCACCTCGAATCCCATATGTAGGATGGGATTTTTGCCCGAAAGCCATGCCATGACGCAATTTTCCAAACCCATATTCTCTTCGATCTCCACCTAATGTCCGCTCGTTAGTACCGAGGTATACATCGGGTCGAGCTCTTTGAAGTGGGTTGCTCCACGAAACTGTTGTAGTTATTTCTTTGATCAGATCCCAATCAATTTCTTGTATTGGATCTGTAGACTTATCGCTAACCATAGGGACAAACAAATATGCCTTCGAAGGATCCCATGGAGTAGTGGATGGTTCAACATCCACATCCAGTACAATGCTCATTAGCCTTACATGAAAGCTTTTAAGGGATGCCAACTGCAAGCAAAACAGAAGTCAATGGTATTATTTAGGGCAATTCTGATTTTTTTGGAAATCAATTTTTCTCTCAAAATCGAAAATTTTGAAAAGATACACAAATTCAATATACATGGGAAACAAAAAATAATAACAGGAAGTTTTGGGACATTTTCAATCGCATATGATAAAATAAAGACCAGAATAGTATAATTTCGAAGGAAAAAAGGGCAAAATATTGGGAGATATTGGAAAATCGGAATTAAGTTCAATTCCTATCAGATTTGTTTCAGAAAATCGGAATGTCGCAATTGGAATATCATTCCAAAATCGCAAAAAATAGGATCAGATCGGATAAAATCAGAAGTTTTGAAAAGAAAAATGAAACACTATTGTTATATTCAAGCAGTTAACAGAAAATTCAAACAATAATAATAGTGATGAGTTGACAACTACTTTGTAAAGGTATACAACAAATCAACCTGGCTTTCTGTGATTTTTATCTGTCCCCGGAAGACAAGAGATGCCTTAGCTAACATGGTTCGAGCGATAAAGAGATCCATTGACATCGATAACACCTATTGACAACAAGTGTGGTTAGGGGCAAAAGTTGTGTGAATTCTATAGTGCTAGAAAATGATAAATGATAACATACCTCTGCATCCAGCTCATTGCCAAAAATTAACGCAAATTCTGAAACTTGGGTTAAGAATTCATCTTTTGAAGACCCAACGTTCACACATTTAACATCATACATATAAAGATGAAACAATTTGTTGTTGTCGCAAACATCTCTCCCTGATAAGATCCAGTCTCCCTGTGGGACCAAAGGGAGTTGAAACAAATTGAATTTCAGATCCCAGAAACATCTAAGCAATTATCAACATCAGTTTAAATTACATCCGAAGCTGCGACAAATTTCAACTGAAAGTTATCCCGTTTAAAAAAACAAATTCAATAGTGGAAGCTTTACCTACTGAAATATGCGACTGTCCCTATACATAAGATCCTAATGAAACTTAACCCCGTCCCAAATATTTAGGTTCCACTGTTAATACCTATAAGGTGCTAAACTATAAGATAATACTTTTTGGTACATTTGTTACCACCACTTCAGTATCATGTATATTTTATATTAGTTGTATACATTTAGTTTAATATTCTTAGGCTTAGATTTAAGCCATTACATATCCTTTAGGCTTCAGTTTGCTTTTACTGTTCCATCAATATTCACATTGACACATCCCACAGTGGGATTACAGGCTGCCTGGATACTCCAAGTTATAATATATATATATATATATATATTCACATTGACATGAGTACCTGAACTCGTGTTAGGAATAGTAGGCCTGAAAAGTTACTAATTAAGGATGCATAATTAGGGGTTCAGCCCTTACTCCATGGTATGGGTGGTGAATTATCGCCTCCTAAGTTAATTTTTATATTAACAACACAACCACCATGTGTTTCATGAACAAACCAAGCACAGTAAGGTGACAATCACTTTATTCGGAACCTTGTTAGGTTGTCACTCTTTTATGTCCAATTTAGACTACGTCTCTCGACTTACTTCCAAGCACGCATATTTGATATATAAACTCCAACTTGAATGGGGATGTTAAGTTCTCATTATGCTTCCATGCGTTTCGTTAGGACATTTTAGGATTCCCTAGCAGGTTTTAATATTGTAAAAAGTTCTCCCTTCATTAATATATCAGGCAGCTGTGTGTGCAGTTCACACACACAAGCAATATTCTCTATCGTCTCCTTTGCTTAACCATCTCCAAATAACATCAATTATATTTTTCCTGCGCACTTAAATACTAAAAAGAGATGGTCTAATAAATCAAAACGCAAGCGAACTAACCTGGAGAATGTTAGCTACACCTTCAGGATAGAATTCCCTGTGCCTAGCAGTCCCAGGGACTGGTTCTCCTTCATCATTCTGGTCAGATTTTTCGCCATCTCCCGCACCACTTCCCTTATCTGGCAATAGCATGTCCGTAAATGCACCCATCTCATGGAGCTTCTTGCAAGCAGCCAAACAAACAGCCTGCAAATTAAGAAGTCAAATTAACTTCGGGTATGTTTGATTGGCAATATTTTCAAAGAAAAATATGAAAGAGAGGTGTTTTCTAACTTTTGGTGTGTTTGATTGTCTAGATATTCCTTGGAAAAAAATTCCAGGTTCGACCAAACATGTTGATTTCATGAAAAAAAAAAATCCGTCGGGTGAAGTAGAAAATTTTTCCTTGGAATTCTTTCCCACCCAATCTAATTTCTTCAAGTATTGTGGGATGGGGAGAGATAGGGCAAGCAAGGATTCGTAACATTCTACAGGCATACCTGTTGTGCAAGGCGCATTGAACTACATACGGGACCCTCAAGAACTTCAAATGGTGCATTACAGGGAAGTTGAAGCCTGCATGAATATTCCATGGGGCCTCCAGACTTTTCATGGCGCTCCATGATAAACTCAGGACGAAGTATTGAATACCTAAAGACAGATGCAAGAAGGCTGAGTTAGAAATTACTAGTACCCATTAACGAAGAACAATTTATCATGCTGTATTTACATATAAGACCAATTCCAACCCATTGGGCAAATGGGGTTCTAACTGATTTTGTTATGCTACTCCAGGCCATTGGCCAATATAGGTTCTACCCATTTCTTTACCAAAATTTGAGCCATTTTGGCTGCTGGCCTAGGCAAAGTTTAATATAGGTGGCATTTGTTTTACTGCCCCAACCTTGTCCCCAATATTTTTGACTTTTTCAGTTCATACAGAATTTGCTTTATGGCCACGGCTTTTTCCTCTTTTCTAAAATACTCTACATTTTACTGGAGCAGCAAAATCGATACCACCTGAGGCTTAAATTTTAGAAAATGTGCAATTTTGATCATTTTTGTAGGAAAAATGACCAGTGTCTGAAGTTCGTCTAAGGAACTATACTACTTATTATGATATAACTGCACCTGTCACTTGGTAGTTGAGAGCAGAAAAAATGGATGAGCCCCACAGCAGAATTTAAGCTCACAACAGCACCAGTAGACTCCACCTGGTATACTGTTCCGGGAGTTGCTTCAGCAGAAAGTAACCTTGAGTTACCCTGAAGATGACTAAGATCAGTTCTCTCGATTGCCTCTTTCCGCAAAGTCTCTTCACTATTTTTAGCATTCCTTAGAAATGTTTCATGTGACAAATTCCCCCTGGAGAGAGAAAAATAACGAATTATTTAGACCCAGAAATATTTCACTTATCACAAACACGAAAACTAATTTGGTAATGATTAGAGCTGTGATGAAATTCATCCTTGCTCTTGTAAACTTTTGATTACATCCCACTATGAAAAAATAAGGTAAACGTAACCTAAAAAGTATCATTACGTAATTTTTAGTGACGTGTGGGGTGTATCCATAGTTATCAAAATCGTCCGATTCACGATTCGAATCGTCCGATACGATTCGATTCAAAGGTATAACGATTCGAATCAGCGGAAGAATCGTAAGGGTTCAAATAATCGTTCGATTCGAGTTCGAATCGTCCGATTCGAGTTTGAATCGGGAATCGGGCGCTACTACGATTTGCTATCAAGGTTTTTTAACCTCGCACGTTAATTTTTTTTAAGCCAAAACAAAACATGCTGTAACCCATACGAACTTGCAAACCGAACCCAACCAAACCCTTTTCAAGCCGTTCTTTCAAACCGAAGCCAACCAAACCCTATTCGAAGGCTGTTCTTGCAAATTTCAAGCCGTTCTTGCAAATCCAAGGCTGTTCTTGCTAAATCGAAGGCCGTTATTGCTTAATCGAAGGCCGAAGTCAATCTTTTGCTGCAAATCTCCAACGGTATGTTTTCTTTGCTGTGTTGTTTGTATTTGTTATAAAAACTTTGAAGTTTTGTTGTTTTCTTTTGCTGTTTTCTGTTGCGGTTTTCTTTTGTGGTTTTCTTTTGCTGTTTTTTTATTTATTTTTTTGTTATAAAACCTTGCCGTTTTTGTTATAAAAACATGCATTTTTGTTTTTTGTTATAAAAGCATGTGTTTTTGTCTTCTTTTTTTTTTGTATTTGCTTAAATTATTTTGAAGTTGTTTTTTCTTTTGCTGCAAATCTCAAAACTCAATATTTGTTTTGTTGTTTTAAATCAATATTAAGGCTGTTTTAAATTAATACTATATTGTTCTATAGTTAACCTTTGTATTTGCTTAAATTAATATGAAGGCTCTTTTAAATAAATATTGTTTTACAGATATTCTTAGTATTTGTTTTATTGCTTTAAATTAATATGTTTTACTGTTTCAAATTAATATTTGTAATCTTAGTAGTTAGGCTGTTTTAATCTTATTGTTTGAGTTAATTATTAAATAAATTGATATTGATTTGTAGGTTGTTTGATCTTCGTGATATATTTTGGTATATTATCACGTGCTACGATTAGTTTTTTGTCATATTACGCTTAATTACCAATTCTATAGTGTTAAATCCCATTTACGTATTTTTACTACATTTTTATCATTTGATTCCGATTCGACCGATTCGATTCCCGATTCGCGATATGACAACTATGGGTGTATCTCAAATTCTAAAAGAAGTGGGGATGTAAAACAAAAGTTGGAACAAAGTTGAGGGTGAAAGTCAAATGTTCTTAAGAATATGTACCAAACCCAACACAAGTAAAGTACCTCTCAACCATCAAGATGTAATCTGACCCAGGCTTTCTAGCACGACCCCTAGACTGAATGTACGCCAAAACAGTTTTCGCAAGATCAAAGCGGATAACAACATTGCATTGCCGAATATCAAGGCCTTCCTCGGCAACACTGGTTGCAACTAATAAAGTCACCTACATATCAGATGCAATCAAATATAAGATAAACGAATAATTACAGAATTCCATGAAATGTAGCTCAAGAGCTCGGCAATAAGACATACACGACCATCTCGGAATTTGGAAATTGTATCCTGCATTTGGCAAGTTCGCATTTCTTGACTATTGTTGTGCCCAATCAAACTTGCTGACTTGACAAAACTTAGGGATGGAAGCTCTACAAAAACCTGCACGTTTGCAGAATATCGCATTCTATCATGAGTTACTTGTAATCGGAAGAATAAAAAGAGGAAAGGGATATTGAAAAACATCTATCTTGAACCTTTGGAAGAACCAAGGCAGTCACAACTCGCTCGACAAAGATTATTGCACGAAAATCCTCCGTGTGTTGATACTTGAGAAGTATTTTAATAAGTGACTGAACTTTAGGAGTTACTTTTCCATCAGCCACAGCAGCTCCTATAATCACATCCACATGCTCCCCACCAGAAACAACTATATCATACAAAAACACAAGCAGTAAAGATCGTCAGATTACATCCCGTAAGCATGGTTCATAATCTATCAAGAAAGTCGAAAGGAAAGGTACAATAACACACATGAGCAACCTGGCAAATGCATGATGCTGGAGCGTTGTGACTAACCTTGTAACCAATGATAATTATTTGAGGTTCACCTAAACAAGCTAAAGTAACTACATGCACCCCAGTATGGCCAAATCGGGCAAGGATCATCACTAATAATAACGTTTTTTTTTTTTACCCTCTGAGATAATTCGGTAATTAGAGAAATCCATTAAATGTTCATTAATTAAAATCACACCCCCATGCAAATCAACCCACTTGTACCTTATTCTAATTAAAGAACATGTAGAGGGCATCTCTAATTACCAAATTATTTCAGATTTCAGGGGGTATATTCAATAAAAATTCCTAACAATAGAGAAAGGATCATGTACTTTGTTTTAAATTTCGTCATATTAGCTTATCTTAGCAAATATAACATTTATTCCGCAATAACAAAAAAATGCAACAGAATTAGATTTTATTACATTTTGCACATTCTAACATTATTTGAGCCTTATAATCTTGTTAGACACCTATTAATCAAGCCAGACTTGCCTACACATGCATCTTTTGAAATTCAAATGCATTGGCTCTTCAAAGACACCTATGATTTCTATCTCCAAAAGAACTACCAAAATTATATTAACCATCTAGTATATACCCTCCATTGTAGTCGTCAAATTATTACGAGTCTCTCATTTCACAATCTCATCATTCTCAAATAAAATCCTTTGATTCTCAATTTAATGCATCTAATACAATACACATTCCACTTATCCTAAATATTTGCGATTAAGTTTACCTTCTACCACATGATTTGCACCTAGAACTGCAGATAAACAAGGCTGTTCACAAATATCTCAGGCTCGGATAGATAGCTCATTCAAGCCCATCCTTGATATAAAGAAACAGAGATTTGGCTAAGCTTGGTTCACTGGAATTGCTCTTAACACCAATATAATCTATCATCGCAGCTTCATTACCAAAAGTTCAAAAAGAAAAACCACAAAATGGATGCACTTAGAATGTCCAGTCGCCAGAAACTTCCTAATCAGTTTTAAAAGTTGATGTAGCCCCATATTCACTTATGAGAAAGCTACATACACGCTAAGTATCCAGAACGATACTGTCACTCGCAATAAGAAATGTCGCATTCCTTAAACTGCAGGTTTTCCAGCCAATATATGTTTCTACATGGTTTAACATTTAATAGCACAACTAACCCGACTAATAAATGTACTCCGTGTGGCCAATAAATGTCTTTTAGTACTTGATGGTAATCTTGTGGATAATTCTGCTATAACACATACACGCCCTAGTCAGCCTACATCTGGGGTGTGTTACGCACTAGTCAGCCTAATCTGACTGCTCGAGATTGACATGCACCTGAGATTCGCAACCTTTTGTATTCTTGTATGGATGTCGACGAGTTGCCTCCACTTGTCCGCCTTGAGACATCCAGCACCCTATTGATTTTGTGCCCGGCGCGCACCTTTGCCAAATCTGCCTCGTAACAGGGTAACCCACCAAGCACAAGGAGCTGCAACGGCAAGTAACCAAGTTTTAAACGCATGGCCTCATCCAAGTCTGTCTCCGTGTGTTACATTCAGAACCCTTTCCGTTCAAAAGAAAACAGAGTTAGGCGTATATGTGTGATAGCATAACCATCAACAAGATTACCATCAAGTACATGTTCCCCATTCCCCACTCGAGAACATGCTCGATCAACAGCACAAGGCCCGAATCTTCTTCGAACTCGACCTAAAAAGCGAAAACCACCATATTCATGTGACCCAACGATGAGCGAAAAACTGCCTTCAAGACAAGGATGCCTCGAGTGGACCAGCATGCCCTTCTAACTGTCTAATGCACCTTCCACACTTATCCAGTGGTACCTAGGGAAGTTCGTGGATTGTACTTTCATCATATCCTCATATAAAGTCAGTCAAACGAGAATCATTCCCATGCAGAACATGCTCTTGTCATCTAGTCTGAGCGTTTCTACCTTCATCTGAAAAAATTCTCATTTAGGGTCTTAATGGCTCACGAGAGTGAGGTAGGCAAGGTCGACTCATCCAAGGTCACTGACTGACTCTTACTTCGATGTCCAAGGTTTGCAGTTTTCACAGCCTTGTGGAGTTTTATCGAAGGTTTTGTTTGGTTTCAGCACCATCATGGCTCCGATACCAACCTGATTAGCACCTCCTTGACCTCAAAACTCCCTTTTCGGCGCATTGAGTCCCTCATGACCGCCGCCTCAATTAGCTCTCCCAGACTTCCCTTAGTTTTTTGAGTCGTCGTACAATGCTTGCAATACAAGTATTGGCATCGTTCAGAATCAGAACAAAAAACGGATAGCCTTCTTCATTAAACTGGTTCCCTTCTTCAGCTGGAAGATTTCGGAGGCCGCTCTCAATTATTCAACTTACGACTTGGAGTTATATGAAGTCGTGAAGGCTCTCAAGTCCTGGAAATCTTATGCCTTGCAGGGTTTGCCATCAAATAGGACTGACCCTCCGATACTTGCAAATCCAATGGTGCATGCCAACTGAACCCGTAACACAGGTATATAATTTACCTCCATGGAAAGACTAGAAAGGAAAACCACATAGCAGACACTTGTCGCAGTCATGCATTAGTTGACGTCTGCTAACATTCGCAGTCAGTATTTTGATTTTGACGAGGTGCACAAATTATATGCCAAGGATGCATGCTTTGGGCCTATCCATCTACCTGCCAACAACATAATGGAGTCTCGGACAAATTCTTAATACAAGGCGATTTTATTTTCCGTGGAACGACCCTTTCGCATTCCTAATCTCTCCTAAAGAAGATTATTCCTAGGTGCACAATGCACACCATCGCCTTCACGGGGCACATGGGAGTCGCATGTGCACCCTGGTTTCCTTGCGAGTGATTTTCTCACCCATGATGAGGGATACAAACACTTTATTCAACATTGTTACACGTGTTAAACAACTAAGAGGCGGCACTTTAATGACAGATTTTATACCCCCTTAGCCTGTCTTGAGTGGCCGTGGCAGGACGTCTCTATAGAATTCATTGTCGGCCTCCCCAAAAAGACTCATGGTCACATCGTCACACTATTTATCGCCTCCAACGGAGATGTCTATTCAGGGGCCACTTTTGGCGTACACCCAACGCCTGTTGCGGTGTTCCTTATGGTTCTCTACAGCTTTCCACCCCCGATGGACAGACCGAAGTGGTCATCTAACGTGTCGAAGATTTTTTTCGATGTCTTGCCAAGGATACCCCGGCGTTGGACCCTATGATCACCAAGACTAAGTTTGTCTTCAACAATGTCGTTAACTACTCCACGGGCATGTCTTAACCTTCCAGAGTTGCCACACACAGTCCAGGCCACTGCCACCCTCTGTGATAGAGACTACCAAACGTGTGGTTGCCATTAACAAGGATGTTCGTACTCCTCTACAATGTATGCACACCACCTACAATGATCGCGTTGACTCCCATTGTCATGAGCTCATTCCAACGACCTAGTCTTGGTTTTAAAAAAAAAAGCTCATCACCAAGGTAAGGCCACAAGCTCCAGATGTGCCGGTCCGGCCCATTCTTCGTGGTTTGATTTTGTGGGGATAACACCTACAAGATAGATTTGTTGGCCGAGATCCGCATGCATCATACTCCCAGCGTTGCGAACCTCACCCCTTACTGGGAACTCACATTCCTCCGATTCCCCCGTCGCAACGAAGGGGGCACCCCGTTCACTCTCACATTGACCGCCTCAAAGGCTTTATTAACTATAAGTTTGTTGCTTCCCCTTCTACTGACTACACCCGCTTCTTCCTCCGGTGGCATGGTCAGCCAGCATTCAAAGACACATGGATCACTGAGGCAACCTCTCTCCACATCAATCCCAATTTCTACCGGGACTATAGCAAGTTCTCATGAGGGAGTGATGCATGAGCTGAGCATCGACGGGAATCAATAATGTAACACATGATGTCGCGTATGATACCCCACTCCCGTGACATCATAGACCTAGAACATTCACTTACACCTATTAAAGGGACTATCGCTTGTATTGTATTACTACTATTTTGAGAATGAATTGAGCAATAGAGGTTTCCACTAATCAAATGCTGATGCGTAGTTCCTCTGAATCTCTTCGCACCTTATATCATTACGGAAAAAACATATATCTTGAATCTTAAAGGAAGAAAATTGCATGCTAAAAGCTTGAATGTTCAATCGGTTTGGGTTGTTTCTTCTTGGTTTTTGAGGGATTTTTGTAAGGTTGATGGCCGGTTCCACCACTTTATAAGTTTTTTTGTATATATTAATTTATACTAAAGAAAAAGCTCAATTATGGGAAGATCATATTTTCCTAAATCTTAAAGCACAAAAAGAAAATGCATCTTCACAAGACCAAGAGTTTTTTTCCCCATTGAAGGGAGGGGGGGAGGGGATATTTTCAGTGTTCTAACAGGGATGCCTAGGCTCCGCCTAGGTTTGAGGCTTAGGAGAAACACCCAACCTTAAGCCTTCCACGCCTTATTCTTTGTAAACGGCTTAAAGCGCACTTTTTTTAAAACAAAAATGCTTTAGTGAAACGATATCGCCTTGTAAAGACTTTTTTTTTTAAAACCGGACCAATATCTCATTCAAAACAATCAAAAGACATAAAATGTTTTTTCCTTTTTTTTGTTTTTTTTCTTAGTATTTAAAAAAATAGTATTTTAGTTTGCATATATTCAGACATATTTGAAGGCATGTACCATTTTAGTATTTTAATAGCCTTGTTATAATTAAAAATGTTAAAATATATTAAAAAATGACTAAACGCCTTTTCACGCCTAGGGCTCGCCTAGGCTTCTAAGGCTTAAGGCTTGACCTCGACGCATCGGTCACACCCGCATTTTTTAGAACCTTGGATATTTTACTATTTGGGTTGGTCCAGTGGCACACCCCATCCTCCCCCCTCCCCCTCCCCCACCCACACCTACACACACACAAAAAAAAAAATCAAAACCTGACATTTACCCATGCCAACTACAAATATTACAAGTAAACATAAAGTCCATAAGATCAAAATTCCATCGAAATTTTTGCTCATTCACAACTGCAAATATTACCTGTTAACATAAAATACATAAGATCAAAATTCCATCAACATTTTTGCTCATTCACAACGATTTTCACGCTATATGGCCAATTACCCAAAAAGTGGGGATCCATGTGGACAAATATTCGTAATATTTTAAGTACAAAACGCAACTTTGTGATTGATGAGTCAAAATATGGTGTCGCTCACGATTAAAGCAATCTGCAATGATGAGAAAGCAAGGGATAGCAAAATATAAGGTCAAATAATTTTAACGACTGTAAAGAATGTGAAGCTGGTGGGTTGCAAAAGCGGTTATTAGGGAGTGATCTGAGCTGAATCAGTTCATCTGCTTTACCCAAGACTTATCCCATCTACAAATCGGCAAAGTTGGCTATTCACAATTAATCTGATGCAAATATACCCACCCCCAAATCTTCAGAACCAATATGTGTGCAGGATGTTGCCCTCCCAGTATACATTGTGCTTGAAAGTTGAAACCACAACATATGCAAAATGAATCCATATGTAATCAAATTGGAAGAAACCAATTTATGCAAATCTCGTGTCTCTAATTAACAAATCAGGATCCAGTAGTCACCCACAAACTAATTATGTGTTCTTGTTTTTGACATGTACAATAATAATAGTACTTAGAAAGGAAAAAAAACATAATCAAAGTGGAAAAGGCCAATTAATGCAAATATAGTTTCCGGGCATCTCAGCCAAACAAACAACTACAAGCACGCGACTCTAGTTGACTAACCAGAATCAAGAAAGTACTCACCGTGACTGTCAGGAAGTTCTCCTTCCTCCATCTCCTCACAACCCAAATTATTATCTTTATCCACGTTTTTCGTGTTATTTTCTGAAGCGGCTCCCTCTGATAACTGGCACTGCAAGAGAGTTACAACTTTGTTCAAGTAGGATTCCTGAAACTTGACGTCTAGCTGGTAGTTGGCCCTTTCATCGTTCTGTAAAGCTGTCAAAAAAGATAGTGCAACCTGCAAAAATAATGGCCTGAGCATACCATTCCGAAACGAAAATTCAAATGACGAGACACGTATAATCTATAAGGCACGGACACTTTTAAGATGATAACAAGTTGTGTTGGATACCGTGCCTGATACTTCATAGTAAATTTTCGACATTTCTTTTAAATGTCCATAATTTGATTATAAATTTTTTATTTTGCATATTTTTTTGTCTTCGTGATGTGTCCTACACTTCTTACATGCCAAACATGACCAACAAAATCTTAGATGATATGACTTTCTTTTTTATCATTGAATAAATTAAAAATAGCTTTATAATAATAGAAAGACAATTCAAGATTTTACAAGATGAGTAGGTGTGCATAAATTATGTTAATGACATGAATGTAAAATACAATTTCATGTATTTACATATGTCCTGTACTAATTTCTTCTCTTACGTAAGATAGGTGATTATTAATTACTCATAGGTTGCATATTTCAACCATATGACATCAAATTTCCTTGGTCCTAATAAATTGTTGTTTATACTTTAACATGTCCTTAACAAATATGTGTCCCATTTATTTAGTTTCGTGTTGTACCCATGTCGGTGTCCGTGCTTCATAGCATATAATTGACAATTAAATAACATATTAGCACCTTATAAGCACACCATTGTCCTAGTTCAGCTAGGGCATAGTTAATAGCCCTAAGCTTCTGAATTAAATTAGCAGCCCCATCACTTTCTGTTCTTTCAGAAACACCGTAAACTTGGCGCAACTCTTCCTTTGCCCCAGCATCTCTTGCTCCCATAAATTGCCATTTACTTCTTCTGGAACTCGATTGTGCAGCTTCTTCAACAGCCACTTCCATCTGTTTTATTTGTTCATGAAGTGACCATAAACTAGCTGCTTTGTCATACTCCACCACAATCTCTGAGGGCATCGGTACATGTTTTTCCAGCTCTTTACGGTCTTTTATTGTGCAAACGACTGAATCTAATTTGGTTTCGAGATTACGAATCTTTATAGCACAGTCCACTTGGCTGGAAACTCCTGAAATTAATCATACATAACGTAGTATGTAAAACATGAAGCGTCATCTTCATGTTAAGGGTGAAAAAGAAATGTAGTGCTGTGTTTCGGCCCTTTTGGATTGGAAATGACATTTTCATAAAAAAAAAAATCCAATTTTTTTTGCAAAAAATATCTTGCCGCTTCCAATTCCAATTTTCAGAAATCAGAATTTTTTACTCAAATCAGTAAATTTTCGAAAATTTCATAAAATTCCAAATTAGCAGAAAAATTCATAATAACTTCGGGTAAAAACTCAAGAAAACACAGGAAAAACTTAATAGGCGTATATTACAAAAGTTCGGAATAGTACATTTTCATTTAAAAATATGAGAACTATGGGAAAATTCGAATTAACAAATTCTGATTTTGAGGGGGGGGGGGGGGGGGGGACGGATATTAGAAGTTGAAAACATTATTTTAAATTCGAAAAATATCATATTGGATTTAGGGAAAAAATATATTTAGAAAATAGGATTTTTACCAATTGGTCCCCCATTTATTATATATGTAGTCAAATAAGTTCTACGGATTTTTTTTTGTTCCACCGGATCCCATGAAAAAAAAAACATTTTTGCTCAAATCGGTCCTATTAGGAAACAAGTAATGAATATTTACTACATGTATGAATAGGACCAATTGAGGAAAATTTGTATTGATGGCACCAACGAGGAAATGTCGTACGTAAACAAGAATTATTTGTCACGCGCCCCAAAAAATGAACAGAAACCATGACACAACTTTTCATTCTGATAAGTGGAAATCGTGATACAATTGCTTGCAAATGAGAGCGAAACAAATCTTACCCTTTAAATTAACAGGAGAAGCGGTCATTCCAAAAACTGAGGGCCTCTTCTCTTTAGTAGTTGTGTGATAGAACTCAGACATCACCAAAGAATATGGGTGCTTCTTCACAGCATGATGACATTCATCCAGAATAAGGAGATCAATTCCTTCCATCTTAATTATGCTGTGCCTCAAAATGTTCAAAAGAATTTGAGCTGTCATCACCAAAACCTGCAGGTGAGTTTAGAGAAATCAACCACGTTACACAAACAACGATAACAGGTTGAATAATCAAAAATAACCTTTGGCTGCAAGTAATGAACTGTACGTTGAGATAACGCGTCAATTAACTGTAAATTAGATTAACGCACAACCCAAATTGCATATTCAACCTTCATTGATATCGAATGCAGTACGCATATGAAGATGGGACCAAATATAACATATATCCGTGTTACGGGTCAGAAAAGGCTACCAACGTTGTATTTGAATTGTGCCGCATAAAGATATACATTTTTAAGCAAAGAAGTGGCATGAAACAAATAGTCTTACCCCCAATCAGTCAAGGATTAATACATAATTTGAGAGCACGGAAACATAAAAACTCAAATTCTAGTTTTGTTTGTGCCACATTGCACACCCAACTGTGAAAGACGAGAAGGAATTAAATGAAGATATAGTTGACATGATGTTACTTAGTAATTTAGATATTACTAGAGATTTAATTTATCATGTTGAGGATATCAGGGTAATGGTTATAACTTAAAAATCCTAATATCCTAAACGTAAAAAATCAAATCTCGAATAATATCTAAATTACTTATCAACATAATCTCAACTACATCTTCATCCAATTCGTTCTTGTTTCCCATCACCCACATAGGTTCACAGTGATGTGCAGTGCAGGCTAGAGAAAGGAAGAATCCAAGTACAACATGGCAGACACATTAAACACGGTCAAGTGAAATGCAATAGATGGAATATCCCATTGAGTTCATATCCAAGAAATAAATAGGATAGTAAAAGATTTCACCAAAGGTAATAATAGAAGATCCCAATGCATTACTAAGCAATTGAGTTAATAGACGTATTCAATGGTCACGGGTCACCTAGGCAATGGTATGATCAAATCATAGATTCACATACGTTATGTTACGCCGCCAAATATAAATAAATTCAAAAAGAAAAGGCAATAATAAATATTCCACCTGTTCTTTAAGGTTGGCCGGACTCAATAGTAACTGCGCATAAATATGGCTAGACATCACACAATTATAGGCACTTTTTAATGGTGTATATTCGGCCTTGGCACATACACATTTTGCATGTGTACACATGTACTTACGTGCTTGTATAAGGGTTCATATGCAAAAATCATAGGCACACGATCTACCAAAGTTATGGATTCTGTTTTAGTAGGTGATTAGTATTATAATCGAAATAAATAAACGTACCTATATTGAAGTGTTTCAGAATTGAAGCATCATTTTGGGCTTAAAGGACTTTATGATTACTTATATGCAACATGTAAATATGCATTTTCTTATAAAAGTGTATTAGAAGGGCGCCAAAGGTGGGGAAACCCATACATGAATATGGAGACAAACTATGTTTGTTATAAAAAAAATAACAAAAATAAAAAGAATACAAAAACAAATAAAAAGAGGCTTGGAAAAGCCCAGAATAAGACTGTAAGTCTACAACCAACTGTCAATGAGCTGCTTAATCAAACACGACTCAAACCAAGTTCCTCTGTAAATGTACTAGAAATTTGCTATGGGTAATGGCCTGTTAAGTTTCTGATTAAATGAGTACAAGTTATTACTAATTAGGCTACTAATACAATCACTGATCTGGCACCTTTTGCTGTTTGCAATTAGAAACTGACCTTGATATTTATTTTTGATATATTATCCGCATTATTTAGCCATTCGCTACTCAGAAAACTAGCAAATAATTCTGGGAAACCATATATTACCTAATTAAACCAGTCCATAAGTTGCTAAAGTTAGGTAAAAGACATCTCACAAGTGTCCTGCAAAAAAACAAGTTTAAAGAGGGGGGGCACTTCCTCCAAAATGATTGAAACAGGCCAAAATGAAAAATGAGCATGATGTGAAACAGCAGAAGCACTTGCACACACACACAATGAAATCAAAGAGTTTCTCTCTCTCATATTCTCATTCATAATATCATCAAATCCACCCCTTGCCTTTTTAAACATTGTTTGACGTATGCGCAGTATAACAACAAAGAGAGGTGGCCGACAGGTTTACATGAGGATATGGAAGGAGAGCTTAAATTAGTGTGGGTCTTTTATTATTTTTTGTTGTTATCTATTAGTTTATCTCTTAGGTGGTAGTTTTTATTTTAATCTCTTATCTCTTCGGGGCTTCCACTTAATTTATGTGAAGTTAAATAAGAGTCAGGTTCACTCTTGATAGTTGTTGAGTTTTGAGTTGAGTGTTAACTTAAGAATAAACAATGGTGAATGAATCCGAGAAACGTTTTGAGCGATTGGAGAAGATTATGTAGATGTTGATTCAAATGTTCCTACAAGTCAGCTAGCAGCCGTGCTAACCCTGTCCACTTTCAGCCCCTATGCCTGTCCTTCCATCATGCTGCAAGCCCCTATTGCTTTCCTGCTCATGAGATTTACGCATCTTCCCTTCCGCCACGTTTCGGCGTGGCGCAACCCTCTCGGCTGCCTGCCAATTCTGTTGGGCCATCTGCCCACCTCCGTCTCTCTGCACCCGTCCGAACCCCGAACAGCCCTAATAGAGATTTCCAATACGGCATCCATCAGTAGTCATTGCACCTTAAGATCTTACCCCTTTACTCCACCAGCCACCCTCCTATTGACCAAGGATCTAGCAAGTCTGCGTCGGGAGATTGAAAACATGCGGGTCGCGATCAGGTCACCGTGCTAAAGATTGGAAACAGCACCCAAAGCCCAATCCCCCACTCAATTTCAGCAACATTGCGCAAGAGAAGCTCGACTTACACCCCACAAACTAGCCACGCATCGTTTCGTACACGATGATGCCAAATGGACCTCTAAAGAAGAATGCTTCCTTCCACTCGTACCACATGGGAAAAGGTATGCACCAAATTTTGTTCAGCCTGAATGTCTCCATTGGGGATCCGGATTATATGTCGTGTGCGTGTCCGAACTGTCTCATGGAAAGAAAGAGACCAGTCACGTCCGCCATAACAAGCAAGTTTTGTGGCCTGCTATCAAGCCTATTTCGCGCGATTGTCTGTGGCTTCCCAAGGTGGTGGGCTTGCCATGACACTAATGACTCCTCAAGAGATGAGGAAGATGACCCCTTTACCATGGTAGAGCAAGACCAAGGCATTATCTCTAGGATTTTGCGAATATTGGGGAGAAACATGCATCGGAATATTTGGGTGGATGTGATGAACTTTGAAGGAAAGAAGGAGTTTCATGAATTGAATTGATTTAATAGAGAAGATTATTTGATTTAAAGGGATTAAGTGTGTTCAACCAAGCTTATGGGACATGCGATTGTTTAATGATGCGGATTATGTCAACGTCGGGAGGAGAACCAGACAAACCAATTATGGCTTGGTCCACGATGAATAAGTACCTGCATGTTGTGTTTCGACCCAGCACATATGATGGAAATGAGCCCTATTTTAAGGTTTTATTAGCCATTTTATTTTCTTTTGTATTTTCTTTATTTTTGTTGTTTGTATTTTCCTTAATTTTTGTTTTGAATTTAGGGGTAAGGAGCAGTAATGGCATTTTTGTAATTAGGGCCTTAGCTTGAAGCCTAACCTACTCCTTCCCTTTAAATACCCCTTGTAGCCTCATTTTAGATAGATTTGAATTTTGAAATAGAAAAGAGTGTTTATCTCTCTAGAGTGGTGCTTAGATAATTTTAGGAGCTTTTTGACAAGTGGTTTACGTCAACATATGATTGTGATTTCTTTACACAAATGCAAAGTCTGCAGCAACATCTCGTCTATCACCAATCACACGAGGTAGTTTCATATACTTGGGCAAATTTGAATGAGTCAGAAGGAACGGCTGTAGCTGCAAATTAAGTAAAAGTTATACTTGCGAGGGGCTGAGACTAGAGAAGACGGTCGAGTATGCAAAGAAGGTTGAGGAGCACTTGGGATTGGAAGGAAGCAATCAAGGATCCTACGGAAGTCATTCGGGCACTCTATCTACGGCAAAGACGCCGAGGGGCCCACTTCGAATTTTAAAAGATTAGTATGGTGCGTTTGGCCACAAGGTTAGGATCACTAATTGACCAAAGAAGCATCGTCCGGTTCTTGTTACGGATGGCGGATGTGGAGGAAGAAGTTGTGAAGCAATCAGACCGAAGATCAAATTCTCGTCTCATGTGCATGTCCCACCAAAAACCGACATTCTCCTCTAAAGGTCGAAGCATAACTCTTCCAAAGGAGGGGGGGAGTGAGGTATGTGCGGCATAAGAGAAAGAGGTGGGGCGCAGGGTTTAGATGAGGATAACGGAGGTTTTATTAGTTGTGGTTATTATTTATTAGTTTATCGTTTATGCAGTAGATTTTATTTTTCTCTTATTTCTAGTTCTTGTTTATCTAGGTTTCTGTTGACAGCTTCTAAATTAAGGCCGCCTCTCTTATATTTGTAATTATAAACTTTTTCATTAATAATGATTCTAGGAGGTCTGTAATTGTGTGCTTTTACGATTCTTCTTAATTTACATCCTTTTTTTTCTTGGGTAAAATGTACATATGTACATTAATTATCAAAAAGAGTAGACAACCCAAACAGGGTTTAGACAAAAGCTGTTCTTAAGGCCTACAACACAACCCAAACAAATAAGCCCAACAAATGGAGCCCAACAGACCGGCCCAGACTACATATAACAACTACCAATAAACCAAACAGTCCCTACCAACAACCTATAACACGCATAACCAACCATCCGCAGCAACCAATAAGAATTCACCACTAATCAGACATCCTACCACGTATCCACAACAAACCCTAATGCTTTTTGTTAGAAGATCTCCCTATCAAAATTGTTTATGAGAACAGTTATATAACAATGGAGTAGGTATTGTTAAATCTATGATAAAACCACAAATGAAAGCAAAGCACAAGTAATTTTCCGACGTAACTTTTATCACAGCAACGGCACAGGGCGAAAGAAGAAAAAATGACGTAGTCAGAGCAAAATGACTCCATACATGTAAATGCAGAATTTTGACTAACCAAGATGAGTCACTTGTCTTATATGCTTTAACCTTAGCAAAATCACCCCCCACCCCCACCCCCTCCCCCCGAAAAAAATGAAATGGCATTAGCTACAATGCAATGTCACAGAGCGAAGCAGCTAGAAGGCCTGTGTTTGAAAGCCAAAGACGTGTGTATTAGATCTTTTAGGTAACTAACGAATTATGAATTCCAGCTTGAAAGCATAATGCAACTCATGGGAATGAATCTTTTATAGTAAGTTCATTAATACATCAAGAATTCATGTACGTTGAGACTATACAAAGATCACCCGTTATCCAAAAATTACAAAAGACTCAAATGCTCATAGAAATAATAAAATAAACAACTTTCTAACACAGTGGAAATCATTAGGCCAGTCTATTAGGAAATTTTCTGGAACATAGCACATATCAGCAGGAAAAAAGTCCGAATTAAAGTAAACAACAAGCTACAACTTCAAACCGACCTGTTTTGTTTCAAACTCCCGCTGCCACCTCCGTGCATCCCAAAAATCTTGACCCATTTCACCACAATAATGACCCACTTGGTAACGAGTTCGCTCACGAATAACTTCTGCTTGCTGCATAATTAAGAACACAATGGTAAATAATTATGTTGCAATTGATCAAAAACACCATGAATTGCATTAATTAAAGGTAGAATTCCACCTGGTAAACAAGAGGAACTTTAGGAACCAAAAACACAGCCAATAATTTCTTATTTTGCTTTTGCAAATCCGCGCATATACTTTTTATGAGGAGTACAGCAATGAGCGTCTTGCCCGCCCCCGTTTCGAGAAAAGCTATTGTATTCCGGTTCTTCGCTTGTTCGAGAACGTCTAACTGGTACTGGCGCGCATGCTCCTCCAAAATTATCTCCTTGGGCTCCTCAACTTTCTTCTCTTCCCCTCCATTACAACCAACGTTCTTTTCGGTTGGAGTTTTACACTCTCTAATTCGATCAGCTTCCCAAGATCCGGGACGAAAAACCATCCCATTTGACCCCGTTCGATCCCTCTCCCAATAACCCCCCTTCCCATCCCTCGAATCCCTATCCCGGTCCCTAAAATCCCTCCTACCGTTACCATATTGTTCCCTTCTCCTAATTGGATCCCTATCCCGATCTCGATCTCTCCTATCGTTGTCCTCCCAATCACGAGGCCTCTTCCTACCCCAAACTCTCTCCCGATCCCTAGGTTGATAATGTTGACCTCTACCCGACAAGTGCCTCTCATTCTTATGATCATTCAAACGAGCTTTCTTCCCACCTTTCTCTTCGCTATCGTTCAAAACTCGCTCCCTTAAATTCTCACAACCCCGAATTTCCGCCTTGTGAAATCCATTACCCTCCGACGAATGAACTATATCGCCAATTCTCTTACTCACCAACAATTTGCTTCCGTTTTGAACACGGGTTTGTTGCACCCCACCATTCTCAATAAACCCCCTCTCTTTCGTAACACTAACATTCTTCTCATTACCACCATTGAGATAAGCGGTTTCACAACCATTTGCTTCCTCAACGACCATTTCCGTGGCCGACCCATCGACCGGCGCCGGTGTTAAACCACCACCGCTTTTTATACTATCAAGAATTCGATCAATTTCCCCGAAAAAACAAGGATCAATAATAGCCCCATCTTGATTACCACTACCCACAACACCATCCCCTATATCACCCAAATTATGAATCAAATCATCACACGAAATATCCTCACACGCATCAATCCAATACGAAGGCCTCACATCATCACCCAATGTCCCAACCCCCTCCATCTTCAAAACCCTGTTCTCATCACCCATTACTACACCTCACACCAACTCCCCTCTCCCAATCAACCAATAACTTACAATAAAAATCAAATCTTTCACCACTAACACTAACTACTTCCCCTCTACCTATCAACTAACAATTCCTAACAAAAACACAAACTAATCCCTAATAAAAATCAAATCTTGCACTAATCCCAACCACAAACTAGTAACAATTTTTGATAAAAATCAAATCTTGCAATGACCCAACAAAACCCCAACAATCACAAACACAAACCAACCAAATGATACAATTTGTGATAAAAATCAAGTCTTGCACTAACCCAACAAAAATCTTGGAAAACCCAACAATCACAACACCCAAACTAACCAAATGATACAATTTGTGATGAAATCAAAAATCTTGGAAAACCCAAAAATCATAAACACAAAATAACTTAAAAAATTAAGGCAAAGGGGAGAGAGATAAAATAAAAGAGCAGATTAGCGTGGGATAGACCGTACGAAGCACTAAAAAAATGAACTTTTGGGGGTTTTTGGAGATATGAGAGAGAAAAGAAGCTGAAATAGTGTGAAAGATTTGAGCTTTGAGATTCCCACGGTCTATCTAACGATATTCTGCCACACTTTTTTCCCACCCCAAAGGAACAAAAATTGTATCTCTTTTTTTTTGGGGAATTTTATGGCTTCTTTTTTTTGTTCTTCTTGTTCAACTAGTCTGCAATTTTGAATCTCTCTATGGGGAGATTTTTTTTTTATGGGTTTTATAGTGCTAGGGTAAGAGGGGTATTTTGGGAATTTCAGATGGGAAAGGAGAGTGGTTGTGTGGCAGTTCAGTTTAGAGTTGATTTCGTGAGAGTTCGAGATGTCAATACATGCAAACAAACATTTATATGTTATAAATATTGTATTTATTCTATCTAACTAGATGTCCACTTTTATTAGTGTTAAAATATAAATACATTAAATGTGCAATTATTTATATAACTATATAAAAATTGTAGACCTAAATTCTCTAAGAATGACATGTGACAGTAATAAATGATTCAAGGCTTAGTAAATGAATTTGTCTCTCCACTTTGTATTCCAACGCTTTTCATCTATCTATTCTTAAAAACGGTGTATTCATTTTTAGTTTTTCCATGTGTCTTTAAAAAGCTATGAAATTAGCAAACCAATTGTTTATTTTCAAGAGAGTGTTTTCTCTATCTAAACATTGTATGTATCCATATAATGTAACTCTCCACCTCCGCTGTTGGAAGACTCTATCTTACTTCGTCTTTATGAGTCGGCTCTCTTTTGGGTTTGCAAAGGTCCTATATATTCAAAGATTATTTCTCTCTTGCTTAGACTATTTAGAGTTGACGATCACTTATCATGTTCCCTCTTTATGTCTCCGTTTTATACATGTCTTCTGCCACCCATTACAACAAATTTTAAGGAATCAAGACATCTAGAGGTATTTACCCTTTCACACTCCCATTTTTGCATTTTAGTGTTTAGTCTTTTAATCATTTTTTATTGTTGTGCATTATAGGTTATTTTTTTAATCAAATCTAATTTTTAGACCAAATTTAAAAAAAGTGAAACAAATTTCAAATATAATTATATAGGAAAAAGTTCAGACAACTTAATCAATAAATTGGAGACTTACAAATTACAATAAAATGAATCTGGAAGTAGTATATTGTTAACTCTTCTCGAGGGTGGGGTAAATATATATTCACTTACGTAATAGATTTTAAAAAATCTATATATAAACACATAATAGATTTTAATATCATTAGCTTCAATTCGAGGATTAGTGTTGACGAATCTGTCAAGAGGCTTCAAACATATTTTCAACATAATTGTTGGTTGCATTAAAATTAGTTTTTCTTGAATTATTATTTGACCCCTAATTTTAAAATGCAATGTCTATCTTTAAGACATCTTGAATTACGTTGTCTACCGTTGTGTTCAATTTGAAAATATTTTGATATGTAAATATTCGGGCAGGTAGGTGACTTATAATTGTGGAAACGCAAAAATTAACATAGTTTCACTTTGGAGTTATTTTGGAAAATTCTGAAATAGATTGAAAGCACACTAAGCCGTAAAAATCGATACGAAGGTTGTTTTCATTTCCAATTGTTAATTGATTGTGATAATATAATGGCCGAGACTCCAATTTATCAAACATAATTGGCAAGTTGTGTGTTTTCTTTTATAATTTAGTATATTTATTTAAATTGGCATTATGCAATTGTGTTACAGTAGTTGTTATTGGCAAGTTGTCTATATTCCTCAGTCTTAATGGCAAGTTCGTTATTTTCTTTGATAATATATAATTATTTTGAATTTGATACTATGAAAATTTATGTTCCTTGACCTATATATTTTATATAAGCAAAATATTTATGTTCTTATCATTTGATGAGTATAAAAACTTTCTTAAAAATGATATACATTTTCAAGGCAATGTTTTGACATTACATGGAAACTAATGTCAATCAAACAATTAAATGTGGAAAATCAAATATCGTTCTCAATGTTTTGGCCACAAGTTACGACACCATTCCAAATATTGTTCGATGGTATTGTGTTTCATCTTTTTATTCCTTTCACTTTTTGTTAAATGAAAATGTAATTAACCCATGAATTAATTTTTAAAATTAGTTTAATTGTATTTAATATTCATTTTAAGTTTAAAATTAATAGATTGATTTTTAATGATTCCAAACAACTATTTAAATGGTATTTATTGCATTACGTATTATTATATGGTCAGTTTAAATATTGGTTCATTAAGATATTTAGTGCCAAAACGAAAATTGCACTTGATCTGGTAAATCTTGAATTTTCGTTCAGTTATTATCACACATAATACATATTGAATTCTACGACTTGAATTTTACGCTTTTAAAATTTCATGGCAACTGTGTTTTATTAATATTTTGCTTTCCTAATCCATTACAGTTATCACGCATACATATAATATCATATCTTCCACATGCTTTTTCAATTTCAAAGAAAGCTATCTATTTATGCGTACTGTCTCATCTTATCCTCACAAGGCATGAGTCACGCCTACTGTTTTTGACAGCCATCAATATTAGTTCTATTATATATATATATTTTTTGCTTTTGACAGCTTTGAAAGCCATCTTGATTTAAGTCCCATCCGTGTACTTTTCTACAAATGGTTTGAAAAACCTCTTAGCATGCCTTGCTGTAATTATTTGGGACGCTCTTTCTTTTTCTCTTCATATGCCACGTGCTACCTGCTTCGGCAGTGACAGTCTTGGGAAACGAATATATCAGATTTGTATCTTTCTAAGATATTGTTCTATTAGATTTACTTTTTATATATACCTGTTTGGCATAAGATGTGACGGTATAGAACTGTAGCAATTCAGTTCATATTCAAACTGTCTTGGACAGTTAACTTACACATATATACATATCTTTTATTACGTTCCATTGTTTTGTCTATTCAATATATATATTTGGTCTATTAGTTCTATCAGATAATTTTTCTTTTGTCTTGATATGTCCAAACTGTTTGGTACGAGGCTCTTAGTCTTTTGAATTTTTTTTGCCACGAACAGACATTGTTTTACTCATAACTTTTATATATTAGTTTGTTCAGTCTTCAAGACCAAGTAGTCTGTGATATCATCCAAGCGGGTCCCATTTATTTACACGATAATGGGTTATATTGTGTTGCAGATTTAGTATTATCTAATATATTCAACAGATGTGATATGTTGACTGATGGATGATGGATGACTCATTTTATGTCTACTAACACTTGCAACACACAACGGTTTAATACATACTTCTTCCTTCTTTTGCTACTAACCTCTTTCTCTCTCTATTAGTCTACCATTTTCCTTTCTAGACAGAACATTAAAGACTGAGATATGGAAGATATCTTCCCATCTGTTCTTGAGCATTTAATGCTCTTTCAGCCTACAGATTTTTATGAAGAAGAGCGTATCTCACTCTCCTCTCCAACGATCATCTTATTATTGACATCTACAAATTGAAGATCAGTTGTTGTTAAAAAAAAAAGGAGAGAAAAGGGGAGCAATCAAATATTACATTCTGTTCATACAAACACTCAAAGAAAGCAACAAGAGAAGATCATTTCAGCTCTACTCAAAGTTTGAAACAACCACATATCAGTTTTTCAGCTTGATGCTTTAGCTGTCCTTGAAAAAGAGAACAAGCACAAGAGATACTACTCTACTACAAAGATTTCAAGAAAAAGTCTAGTACCAAATATTCAGATCTATTGTGAAGTCTTAACCAGAAGAAACTCAGATTTACAATATAACTTTTGAGAGTTTCATCATCCAAATTTTGTACTCAACTTTCGGATTTGTTTGAAGCTGGAACTTTAGCTTCGGTTGTACAAGTAGCACGGTTTAGCTGCTCGATTGTACGTTGGAGGTTTGATCCTGCCTCAGTGGATCGCAGTATTGAAGCGCAAGGAGACGGAAGTGGCTCTGGCGCGTGGACGTAGGCCAGGTTTTTGGCCGAACCACGTTAAAAACACGGTGTCATTTATTTTCAGCATTTAAGTCTATTTATTTGCTTGTGTCATTAATTAATTTCATTATCAAGCACTTAGACTTGCAAATTAATTAAAACTGAAATTTGATTTTTTTTACTGAAATTATTATTTTCGTAATAATTAATAAAGTCCAGAATTTTAATTTTTAAAAAAAAACGAAAATTAATTAAAGATTTATTTGGGTATTGATTTCTGTGATTTATCTTGTCTAATTTATTTAGTTAATATTGTTAGATAATATTGGTATTAATCTTTGAAGATTTACTACATCTGATATTTATATTAAATGATTTAAATTAAAATATTTTCTGAAATATTAATTTAACCTCAAAAGTTTGCTAAACTCAATTCACCCCCCCCTCTTGAGTTAATATCTGGGCAACAATTGGTATCAGAGCCACGCTCTAATTTATTATCTTTGTTTTAAACATCTTTAGAGTTTACGATTTATGGCAAACTTTAGTGTTTCATCTCTTGGTGAGGGTCAATCAATTAACAGACCTCCTCTATTTTCAGGAAACAATTATAGCTATTGGAAAAATATAATGAAAAAATTTGTTCAATCAAATGATTATGCTGTTTGGAGAGTTATTATAAATGGTCCAAATATTCCCATGAAAGTTGTTAATAATGTAAATGTTCCTAAAGATGAAAATGAGTGGAGTGATGCTGATATTCAGAAAATACAAGTAAATGCCAAAGCAATGAATATTTTACATTGTTCTCTTGATGTTAATGAATATAACAGAATATGTTGTTGTGAAAGTGCAAAAGAAATTTGGGATAGATTAGAAATTACTTATGAAGGAACTAGTCAAGTAAAAGAGGATAAGATAAGCATGCTTGTTCATAACTATGAGCTTTTTAAAATGAAAACAGATGAAACTATTTCTGATATGTTTACTAGATTTACAAATATTATTAATGGTTTGAAATCTCTTGGTAAAACCTATACTGATTCTGAATTAGTGAGTAAGGTTCTCAGGTCACTACCATCTACCTATATGACCAAGAAGCTAGCAATCAAAGAAGCCATACGAGAAAGACCTATTTCTCTTGATGAATTGCTGGGCTCCTTAATTACTCATGAAATGGAACTCAAAGAACTAGCTGAAGATGAGAAGCCCAAAGTAAGCAAAACTATTGCTTTCAAATCCATTGAGGAAGAAGAAGATACTGAAGAAGCTGATGATGATGAAGATGGTGATATAGCACTTCTCACTAGAAAATTCAAAAAATTTCTTGCCAAAAAGAAGGGTCATTCTGGAAAATTCAAGAAATTCTTTTCAAAGAAGGCACATGAAGGAAAGTCATCCTCCAAGTTTGAGCCAAGATGTTACAACTGCAAAGAGTTAGGCCATATCAGACCTAACTGTCCTAAAGCCAAAGAAGGGAAGAATGATAGAAAAGAGAAAAGAAATGAGAAATACAAAAAGGCCATGAAAGCTACTACTTGGAGTGATTCGGATGAAAGTAGCAATGATGAAGATTCAAGTGATGAAGAAATTGCAAATCTTTGCCTTATGGCAAATGATGATGAGGTATCTTCTAATTTTAATTATGATAGTGAATATGAAACTTTAAATGATCATGATGAACTTCAAAATGCTTTTGATGAACTTTATTATAACTTTGATGAACTTAAAACTAAATATATTAATCTTAAAAAGATGCATTCTTCTTTATTACATAAATATGATTCTCTCTCTGAAAACATAGATGTAATGAAATCTGAAAATAAGTCTATAAAATTAGAAATCGAAAAACTTAAAGTTAAAGATTCACCAAGTTATTATCTTTTTTCTGAAAATGAAAAATTAAGACTTGAAGTTAAGGATTTAACCTTGTGTCTTGAAAAGTTTGTGAATGGAAAGAAGAATTTAAATATGCTACTTGGAAGCCAAAGATGGATGTATGATAAGGCTGGAATTGGTTATAATGAAAATGAAAATGAGAAAAGTTTTGAAAATTATTCTAAAAATATGGGAAATTCTTTATGTACATATTGTGGAAGACACACCCATTTTTCAGATTCTTGCAAATATAGATTTTCTACTAAAGTCGCATGGATTCCTAAAGGGACTCATATTTTTGCTAACCCCTATGGACCCAACTCATTTTGGGTACCGAAAGAAAAATTATTTAAATGTCCATTGTAGGTTTGTTTTAGAGTGGGTTCACACAAATCAAAGTGGTTCTTAGATAGCGGGTGTTCAAGACACATGACGGGTGACAAAAGCAAGTTTTCTAGCTTGGTTGCCAAAGATGGAGGACTAGTGACATTCGGAGACAACTCCAAAGGCAAAATCATCGGCATAGGTAAAGTCGGTATGGATCTTTCCACTTGCATTGAAAATGTTCTTTTAGTTGATGGCCTTAAGCATAATTTAATTAGTATTAGCCAATTGTGTGATAAAGGTTATGATGTTACATTTAAAGAAGATTTTTGTTTAATAACAAATGCTAAGGATAATAGTGTTTTATTTGTTGCTTCTAGACATGAAAATGTTTATACTCTTGATTTTGATAAATTGTCACAACAAAATGTTAAGTGTTTAACTGCCCTAAATAATACTTGTTGGTTATGGCATAGAAGGTTAGGACATTCCAACATGGAACAACTTAATATTTTGTCCAAAAATGAGTTAGTTAGAGGGCTGCCCAAAACTAAGTTTATTAAAGATAAAATTTGTAACGCATGTCAATTTGGAAAACAAACCAAAACTTCCTTTAAAAAGAAAAAAGAGATTTCAACTAGTAGACCTTTAGAATTATTACACTTAGACTTATTCGGACCTAATAAAGTTGCTAGTTTAGGTGGAAAATATTATGCTCTTGTTATTGTTGATGATTTTTCTCGATTTACATGGGTTTTCTTTCTTACTCATAAAAATGATACACATCCTACTTTTGCTAAGTTTTGCAGAAAAATTCAAAATGAAAAAGGTTGCAATATTGTTTTTATAAGAAGTGGTAGAGGAAGAGAATTTGATAATAAAGATGTCGAATTATTTTATGATGAAAATGGTTTTGATAATAACTTTTCTGCTCCTAGGACACCCCAACAAAATGGAGTAGTAGAAAGAAAGAATAGATCATTACAAGAAATGGCTAGAACTATGTTAAATGAACATAATTTACCCGAATATTTTTGGGCGGAAGCCGTCAACACATCTTGCTATGTAATAAATAGAACTATTGTTAGAAAAGGTTTAGATAAAACTCCTTATGAGATTCTGAAAAATAAAAGACCAAATGTTAGTTATTTCAAAGTTTTTGGATGTAAATGTTTTATTTTAAATGATAAAGATAAATTGGGTAAATTTGATGCAAAATCGGACGAAGGTATTTTTCTTGGGTATGCACTTCATAGTAAAGCATATAGAGTTTTTAATAAAAGGACTTTAATAGTTCAAGAATCAATTCATGTATCTTTTGATGAATCTAATTCTTTTGCCAATAAAAACAAAGATGATGATGATGTTTTAGTCCTAAATAAATCTGTTAATGAATTAAAATTAAATGAAAATGTTAATTCTAGTGTTGATGATTCCATTAATGTCGAAAAGGCTCCAAATAAAGATAAAGAGGATAATGATTCTAATTTACCTAAAAGTTGGAAATTTGTTAATAATCATCCTTTTGAAAATATTTTGGGTGAACCTTCTAGTGGTATTCTTACTAGATCTTCCTTAAAGAATGTTTGTAATAATTTAGCTTTTGTGTCACAAATTGAACCAAAAGATATTAATGAAGCTGAAAAAGATGAATTTTGGTTATTAGCTATGCAAGAAGAGTTGTTACAATTTGAACGTAATAATGTTTGGTCACTTGTACCCTCACCTAAAGATAAAACTATTATTGGAACTAAATGGGTTTTTAGAAATAAAAAGGATGATGCCGGATTAATTATAAGAAATAAAGCTAGACTAGTTGCACAAGGTTATAATCAACAAGAAGGTATTGATTATAATGAAACTTATGCCCCCGTAGCTAGATTAGAAGCCATTCGTATGTTATTAGCTTATGCATGTTATAAAGACTTTAAATTATTTCAAATGGATGTCAAAAGTGCTTTCTTAAACGGTTTCATAAGTGAAGATATTTATGTTAAGCAACCTCCCGGTTTTGAAAATCACATATTTCCAAATCATGTTTATAAACTAAATAAAGCCTTATATGGATTAAAACAAGCCCCTAGGGCTTGGTATGATAGATTGAGTGGATTTTTGCTTGAAAATGATTTTGTGAGAGGAAAAATGGATTCTACTTTATTTATAAAAACTCTTAACAATGATATGCTTCTTGTACAAATTTATGTTGATGATATTATATTTGGATCCACAAATGAAAATTTATGTAAAGATTTTTCAGAATTTATGCAAAAAGAATTTGAAATGAGTATGATGGGGGAGTTAAATTTCTTTTTAGGCTTACAAATTAAGCAAACTAAAAATGGTGTTTTTATCTATCAATCTAAATATATTAAGGATCTTTTAGTAAAATATGGTTTAGAGAATTCTAAAACACTTGGTACACCTATGAGCACATCTATAAAGTTAGATATAGATGAGAAAGAAAAATCTGTTAATACAACTTTATATCGTGGCATGATTGGTAGTCTACTATATTTAACCGCTAGTAGACCCGACATTATGTTTAGTGTATGTTTATGTGCTCGTTTTCAAGCCAATCCTAAAGAATCTCATTTGTGTGCCGTAAAACGCATTTTTAGATATTTAAATAGTACTAAAGACTTAGGATTATGGTATCCTAAAACTACATCTTTTGAACTCGTAAGTTATTCCGATGCGAATTTTGCGGGTTGTAAAGTTGATAGAAAAAGCACTAGTGGTACTTGTCACTTCCTAGGACACTCACTAGTTTCGTGGTTTAGTAAAAAGAAAAATTCGGTAGCTCTTTCCACGGCCGAGGCAGAATATATTGCCGCCGGTAGTAGTTGTGCTCAAACTTTATATATGAAACAACAATTAGAAGACTTTAAGATATCCTTTCAAAATACTCCAATTTTTTGTGACAACACGAGTGCAATATGTCTAACTAAAAATCCAATTCTTCATTCTAGAACAAAACATATTGAAATTAGACATCATTTTTTACGCGATCACGTACAAAAAGGTGACGTTAGACTAGAATTTATTTCTACGGATCTTCAATTAGCCGATATTTTCACAAAACCTCTACCCGAAGATCGTTTTTCTTTTATTTGTCGCGAACTCGGTATGGCACGTATAAATAATCTAGAATTATAATTGAATTTTTTTTCTGAAATATTGCATTATTTACATGAATAGTGTGACAAAATACTTTACCAACTAGTAGACAAACCATCATCCCCTATATATATATGTGTGTTACTGCCTCTCACTCTATCTTCACACACACACACCATGAAGTCCTTCTATGTTGTTTGGGTAGGCAAACAACCCGGGATTTACACCTCTTGGGGAGAGTGTGAGCTTCAAACCAAAAGTGTAAGTAATGCAAAATTAAAAAAAATATTCTTCCTATTCCGAAGCTCTTAACGCCATAGCTCTCTCTCCTCCATTTGCCCCATGGGTAAGTCCACCTCCTTGGCCTTTTGTCCTACCACCTCATATGGCTACTCCCTCACATGCAAACACTTCTACCAAATCTGAATCTTCCTCAACCAACTCCTACATTGGAAATACTATCAAACTTATGGTCAAAGATAATGGGAAAGAAATCCTTCTTGAAGGACATCCCAATGATGTATGCCATATGATAAATAATCTGAAAATGTAATTTCCTTTTAATATCAATAAAATCTGCAGTTACCTTTTCTTTGCATCTCACTTTTATATCACCCATTCCCATTCCTATTTGTTTATGACAAACAGGGGGAGAGGCGTGCAAATTTTCTGCATGTATTTCTTTTGCAATTTTCAATTGTTTGTCATCATCAAAAAGGGGGAGATTGTTAAATGAAAATGTAATTAACCCATGAATTAATTTTAAAAATTAGTGTAATTGTATTTAATATTCATTTTAAGTTTAAAATTAATAGATTGATTTTTAATGATTCCAAACAACTATTTAAATGGTATTTATTGCATTACGTATTATTATATGGTCAGTTTAAATATTGGTTCATTAAGATATTTAGTGCCAAAACGAAAATTGCACTTGATCTGGTAAATCTTGAATTTTCGTTCAGTTATTATCACACATAATACATATTGAATTCTACGACTTGAATTTTATGCTTTTAAAATTTCATGGCAACTGTGTTTTATTAATATTTTGCTTTCCTGATCTATTACAGTTATCACGCATACATATAATATCAAATCTTCCACATGCTTTTTCAATTTCAAAGAAAGCTATCTATTTATGCGTACTGTCTCATCTTATCCTCACAAGGCATGAGTCACGCCTACTGTTTTTGACAGCAATCAATATTAGTTCTATTATATATATATATATATATTTTTGCTTTTGACAGCTTTGAAAGCCATCTTGATTTAAGTCCCATCCGTGTACTTTTCTACAAATGGTTTGAAAAACCTCTTAGCATGCCTTGCTGTAATTATTTGGGACGCTCTTTCTTTTTCTCTTCTTATGCCACGTGCTACCTGCTTCGGCAGTGACAGTCTTGGGAAACGAATATATCAGATTTGTATCTTTCTAAGATATTGTTCTATTAGATTTACTTTTTATATATACCTGTTTAGCATAAGATGTGACGGTATAGAACTGTAGCAATCCAGTTCCTATTCAAACTGTCTTGGACAGTTAACTTACATATATATACATATCTTTTATTACGTTCCATTGTTTTGTCTATTCAATATATATATTTGGTCTATTAGTTCTATCAGGTAATTTTTCTTTTGTCTTGATATGTCCAAACTATTTGGTACGAGGCTCTTAGTCTTTTGAATTTTTTTTGCCACGAACAGACATTGTTTTACTCATAACTTTTATATATTAGTTTGTTCAGTCTTCAAGACCAAGTAGTCTGTGATATCATCCAAGCGGGTCCCATTTATTTACACGATAATGGGTTATATTGTGTTGCAGATTTAGTATTATCTAATATATTCAACAGATGTGATATGTTGACTGATGGATGATGGATGACTCATTTTATGTCTACTAACACTTGCAACACACAACGATTTAATACATACTTCTTCCTTCTTTTGCTACTAACCTCTTTCTCTCTCTATTAGTCTACCATTTTCCTTTCTAGACAGAACATTAAAGACTGAGATATGGAAGATATCTTCCCATCTGTTCTTGAGCATTTAATGCTCTTTCAGCCTACAGATTTTTATGAAGAAGAGCGTATCTTACTCTCCTCTCCAACGGTCATCTTATTATTGACATCTACAAATTGAAGATCAGTTGTTGTTAAAAAAAAAGGAGAGAAAAGGGGACCAATCAAATATTACATTCTGTTCATACAAACACTCAAAGAAAGCAACAAGAGAAGATCATTTCAGCTCTACTCAAAGTTTGAAACAGCCACATATCAGTTTTTCAGCTTGATGCTTTAGCTGTCCTTGAAAAAGAGAACAAGCACAAGAGATACTACTCTACTACAAAGATTTCAAGAAAAAGTCTAGTACCAAATATTCAGATCTATTGTGAAGTCTTAACCAGAAGAAACTCAGATTTACAATATAACTTTTGAGAGTTTCATCATCCAAATTTTGTACTCAACTTTCGGATTTGTTTGAAGCTGGAACTTTAGCTTCGGTTGTACAAGTAGCACGGTTTAACTGCTCGATTGTACGTTGGAGGTTTGATCCTGCCTCAGTGGATCACAGTATTGAAGCGCAAGGAGACGGAAGTGGCTCTGGCGCGTGTACGTAGGCCGGGTTTTTGGCCGAACCACGTTAAAAACACGGTGTCATTTATTTTCAGCATTTAAGTCTATTTATTTGCTTGTGTCATTAATTAATTTCATTATCAAGCACTTAGACTTGCAAATTAATTAAAACTGAAATTTGATTTTTTTTACTGAAATTATTATTTTCGTAATAATTAATAAAGTCCAGAATTTTAATTTAAAAAAAAAAACGAAAATTGATTAAAGATTTATTTGGGTATTGATTTCTGTGATTTATCTTGTCTAATTTATTTAGTTAAAATTGTTAGATAATATTGGTATTAATCTTTGAAGATTTACTACATCTGATATATATATTAAATGATTTAAATTAAAATATTTTCTGAAATATTAATTTAACCTCAAAAGTTTGCTAAACTCAATTCACCCCCCCTCTTGAGTTAATATCTGGGCAACACTTTTTTTAATCTCTATTTTACTTTTTGTCTACACTTTATTTGATTTAGTTTTATGTTTTAAATTTGTAGTGCTTTGTACAATAAATTTGTAGTGTTTTAAACTTATGTCTACACTTTTTTTAGGGGGTTTTCCCTTTATTAGAAATATCAAGAGTTCACCCCTCCATCTTCCTTTGTTCTTTAAATACCTATAACAAGTTATCTGAATTACATGATTTTGGTGAAGGTCACATTGGTTAATTTACTAATATTGTTAGAGATTGATTGTATCCCTGTTTTATTGAGGGCTTTTTCGTTTTTACTTTAGGTTGAGGTACAAAATTTAGTATTTGATTACATAATTTTAGACTTTGATGTGTAATAGGAATTGAATTCTATTTTTTTGTAACTAAACAAATTCATTCCAAATCAAAGGTTTATTGCATCATATCTCAAGGAGGCTACCAAAACAAGAGGATTTTTTAAGATTTCTAAAACACTATTTATGTCGTTACTGATATTTGGAATTTTTTTATTTTAGTTCTCAATATTTTAAAATTGGAAAATACTATATGACACACCGAGTGAACTATACATGTCTTGATTGATTTGTTGATATTCGACCACGCATCGCATGGCCTACATGCTAGTTTAAGACTTAAGTTACTATAGGTGATTGATGGGATGCATTTAATAGACTTTAATCTCTACCATACATCTCATCCATCTCATTGTTGATCCAATGGATGTGGTGAAAGCCAAGAAGGTATAAATAGGATCCTCTTATGAAGAATTAAACACACCAATTAATGAGAACTCTTCCTCTCTCTAAAATTCTCTCTGTGCCCCATTTATTTTATCACGTTATCAGCACGATTTTTCGACGGCTTCCAGTGATTTTTTCGAAGGTAATTTTTTTTTTCAGAGGAAATCTTTTTCTCGGGGTATATTTTTTTTTAACCAAAAAAAAAAATACGGGTTAAAGTTTTGTTTGACCACTGTTTCTTACTTTAAGGTTTTGAGAATTGTTTTTATTTGGATAATCTAAACAGATTTGGTGTTAACTCAGAGTGTGTTTTAGTGTTTAATCAGTCGCTGCATTTTTTTTTATATGTGTGAGTTATTCACTTGGCTTTAACTCACTGATTTATCTTGACCTTAACTCGCTGATTTATCTTGGATTTAACTCACTAACTTAACTCGAACTCAACTCAGTGTGTTAATTCGGACCAACTCTATTTGAATATTGGACTAATCTTGGATTTAACTTTTGGACATGATAATAACATGTACCATAAAATCAAACCTGAAGTTTTGATTTTTGGGACCGAAAGTTTCCAGTAATTAGGACCTGAAGTTCCTACATGATATTCAATTTTGAACCCGAAGTTTCAATAATTTTGGAACCTGAAACTTTTGTCAGCATGTGTCGTGCAGGATGCGAACTTGCGTGATTTTTATAAGACGTTTTATTGAGGTTAAAAATAATTTGACCATATTTATTGGATGCTAAAAATAGTCCTAATAGTGTCATCGGGTCAAAAGTCGAAAAATTAATAAATAAATAAAATATTATTATTTTATTCAAAAAATAAATGCTTAGAAAATTTTGAAAATCACCATACCGACTCAAAATTTGATTTGGAACAACTTTCTCTTCTTTGACATTTTCAAAAAACGTTATTTAGACCCGATTTAGGTCATTTTTCTGTTCGACCACATTTTTTTTTCTACACTTTAATCATTTTGTTCCCTTAATTAAAGGGATGATGGGAAACCTTTTTTGACCATTTCGAAGCATCTTTAAGCACAATGTTTTGGCAACCAACATATTTTAATTTTCTCTCCTTTTATATATATCTTAGCCCCTTATAATTATGTGTTCAACCTTGATTTGGAGGTGTGTTCTTGGGGTTGTTTTGGTGTTTGTTCTTGGAGGAGTTGTGATGATTCTTGGAAGATGATTTTGATGGAGTAATCTGAATTTCTGGGAAGATTTCTAATGGTTCCTTTTGATGGTTAAAGTTTTGATTATTTTTATAGTTAGGGAGGGGCATTAAATGTCCATAAATATTTTGTAATTTGGCCCTGAAGTTCCAAATCATAAATTAAAGTTTATTTTTTTTATTATTTTTGGGACATTAGATGTACTCAACTAATTTAATTTGGACTTGAAGCTCCAAATATATATTTGTGATCAAACCTGAAGTTTTGATACAATGGGGTGGGGATTTTCAAATCCCAAGATATTAATAAAATTGAACCCAAAGTTCAATAATTTTATGTGTAGAACCTGAAGTTCTCACAAATAAATAGCGACGACCTGAAGTTCAAATTATTTAAATTTTTGGACCTGAAGTTCTAGATAAAATATGCTTCCCAACAATTAATGAAAAATTAGGGCCCGAAATTCCTAATTTACATTTAAATTTCGGACTTGAAGCTCTGAATTGTTGTTTAATTTTGGACCTGAAGTTTTCATGTCAATTTTTTTTATTTGGGACCCGAAGTTTCCAAATTATTTTATATTGGGACTAAAAGTCCTTAATTATTGTTCAAATTATTGAACATGACAATGAAATATGCCCTAAAATCAAATTCGAAGTTTTGATTATTTTTCTAACAGGGCAAGGAATACTAAAAGTCCAATCACAATTATTTATAATTTGGACCCGAAGATCCAATAATTTTGTAATCAAACATGAAGTTTTGATTACTTATGTAATAAGGGTAGGGATATTACATGTTCCGTAAGTATTATTTATATTTTTGGACCTGAAGTTCCAAACAATTTTACCCCTTATCAAACTTGAAGTTTGAATATAATTGGGCGGTTGTTTATCGTCTCTAAATATTTAATAGTATGATATGAAGTTGTCATTATTTATAATTGGGGCCTGAAGTTCTCTAATAATTATTCAAATATGGAAATTGAATTTGTCCGTTCAAATTTTGGGACGTTGAGTGCGTAAATTATTTGGCCCTAAAGTGACAAAAGAAAATATATCACAATCAAACCTGAAGTTTTAATTGTCAAATTGAAAGGTTATAGACCAAGATTTTTCCAATTATCATTGATTTGTGATATGAAGATTCATATTCAATATTACGACCAGAAGTTCACAAAATAATTATTTTTTGAATTTGGATATAAAATATAAAATTGGACACTCTCATGTTATTTATGGTTATTTGCTCTTGCAGATCCAACTAAAATGCATGATAAATTAAAACTCGAAGTTTTGATTATTCATAAGGTATGCGTCAAATATATTATTTTTATTGGGATTAGTTTTAAAATCAATTAAGTGTCCCTTTAACTATCACATTAATGGTTTCACCAGTAAATTTTTGTCTCTTGACCTTTTTGGCTTCATTTAAGTGTTAACTTACTTTTAATGGTATTTATTTTAACTCCTTTTTCACATTCTAATTATTTAATATATATCTGGGCCTTAGAAATGTGTAGAGAATGTGAAAAATTAAGTCTCTAATTTTTTTTAATAAAGAGGTTGGATTATTATTAGTCGGAGTTAATTAAAATATTTGTCACTTGTTTGGAAGATTCTCTAACATTATTATTCTGTAATCAAACCTGAAGTTTTATTACAAAAAGGGTAGAGAATTTAAAGTCGTTCGACATTAGTAATATTGAACTTGAAGTTAAACTATTTATGTAGAACTAGAAGTTATCAAATACAAATGATAAAAAAAAATGAAGTTTTATGCATAATTAGCACCACTCACTTTGTGAGTTATTTTAATGTAGGACTTTAAGTCCTAAACTTTAATTTGATAATTTTAATGAACCCGACTATTCTTATACACGTGTCGTTAAATAAAGAACCTGAAGTTCTCATTACTTTTCCCATGAAACTAAGGCTCCAGAAGAGCCTATGTTATGTTATTATTTGGTACCCTCCCATACATATACGACGAGTTATATGAAAGTTATTTCTAAAGTAGTTTTCTTTGTTTTATGGGCATCAATATACATGGTACCATATTAAAATGAACAGTGAAAAGTAATTTTACGTTACTTCTAGTGTTAGAAGCCAGAAGCTTATATTAGCAAACAATCATTACATTATTCAAGGGTTTATACTATATCCTATTTAACATTATAAAATTGCACTTTGTCATGAGCCTGCAGCTTCGGGGTTCAATTATTTATTATTATATAATGACCATTTTGGTTACCTTAATTCTTTTTCATAAGACGTTGTAAATGCAAATGATATCTATCACAAGGGTATACATGGTGCTTAAGATTCACCCTCTTTTGAACCATTGATAAATACAATATTTATGATATATGTGCCATTTGGATTTGATGAGACACGATTCTCGTCACTAGGGGGAGGATAGAACGTACCTAAAATACAAATTCTACTTAAAGAACAGTCCGTTCCTGAAGAACGACGAGAATTATCATGGAATACTTTCACATTGTCTCATATAATCCCTTGTATCACTCAATGTGAAAATGAAGTGAAAAATGATATTGCAACATCAAATGTCACATGAACTAGTTGCAAATGTGCTTGTCAAAATCATTATCCCAGAATGATAAAATAAATTCTGGCAGCAAATAAATTCATTGCATGCCAGAAGCGTGGCAAACCTATAGGTTCCAACTATTTGACTCCATGGAAGTAGAGATTAAATAAAAATGTGCCCAAATAACGCTCCATAAGAGGTTATACGTAACGCTCCAGAAGAGGTTATGAACAAAATATCCACTTTCTCAAAAACCCCAGAAGAGGTTATTATCTATGAAAAGACACAAGTCCCTGAAGTGACTATAAAGCCCTTGAAGTTGGCAAAGGTACCTAATATTAAATGAGATCGCTATCTTTTATAGATATACAAGAGAAAAGTGGGGTAAACAAAGATGATCATCGATGATATAATTATATATGTTGTAGCTACACAAAAATCAAAGGGCAATGATACTAAAATTCCATGTGCTATGAATGAATGTCGACAAATAATATATTGGCCAAATTGTGAAAATGCCATGATGGTATAATTTGATTCTCTTGATATACGTGGTATATTTGGACCTATAGTAGAAACCCCAAAATATGTTAACCCTGAAGGTTACAAATGGGAGTTTATAAGAATGTGAAGTGTTAAAACTTACCAAAAGTGCATAAATTATGGCATAAGGTTTCCTGAAGAAATAAAATTGATTATATAAGAACATACCATCCCGTTTCGGCCGTAAGTACTTTCAGATATCTGACTAGCTTAGCAGTTTTTTTATATTATATGAGACTCATGAATATTATAACTGCTTATATATACAGGACTTAGACAAAAAATACATATAAAAATCCTAGAAGGATTTTCTTTGCCTGAAGCAAAGATAAGGAGTACGTACTCAAATGCAGTAAGACGTTCATTGTACAGTAGGCAATCCAAATGGATATAGGTGCAATCGTCTTGGTAAATATTTGTCTAAGGAAGAGTATGAAAACAATCATATATAAAAATGTGCCATTATAAAATATTCTTAATAGATGTGCTCTTGAAAAGCTCAATTGAAATAAAATCCTTAAATGGACATGCTCTTTAAGAGCTCAATTAAAATGCAAAATATCTAAATAAGAAATTTAAAATGAATGACCTTGGGGTAGCAAGTCTTTGTCTCGGCCTGTAGATCAAGCACATTTTATGTTAAACTCATATCCATTAGTCAAATGGATTGAAAAGTCCTGCAAATGTTTTAACCATACAATTTTAGTATACACATGGTCTCTGGTATTTGGATATTATATTATTCATATCATCTTAAATAGGATGACAAAAATAAATTTGGTCCTGAAGTACCATATGTGCATTTTATTATAGTATTTGGTCCAGAAGTACCATACTTGTACGTTATTAGTATATTGATATATATAACACCATGCATGATATTGGATATTATAATTACAGTCAATATCTTGACAAGGAATTATTATCATTGACTTGCATAGCATGGGACTAATATCAATCATATCATATGATATTTTTATCTAACTATCTACGTCCTGTTAGTTATATAGATGCAGGTTATCTCTAGTATCCTCACAAGGAATAGTCAAAGAACTTATGACTTTCCTCGAACAACATATGTTCCTACTACTTCTTATGAAGAAGAGTTATGCAACACATAAACTACAGAAGAGTTATGTTATTAATGACATGTTCATCCCTCTTCACCCATGTCTTATGGAAGTCGATCTTATGAAGAAACGTGAAATTGAAGTAACGGCGGATCAAATCTATTGACCATGTTAAAGATATATTTCAGAAGATTGTATATGAGACTGATATGCATCGACTCAACCATCAGAGAAATATCATAATCAGGGGGAGTATCCAATCAGGGGGGAGCATTTTATCAGGGGGAGAATATAAGAACATGATGTTTTGGACATATGCGCGTTGTACTCTTTTTCCTTTAACTAGGTTTTTTCCCATTGGGTTTTCCAATTAAAGGTTTTAACGAGGCAACACTAAACGCATCCAACACCGATTCAATGATCACAAAATTTGTACTCTTTTTCCTTCACTTTGGTTTTTTCCCACTGGGTTTTTCCTTAGTAAGGTTTTAATGAGGCAATGATCATTAAATGGTGGATATGGTGTTCATCCAAGGGGGTGTTATAAATATTGTATTTATCCTATTTAAGTGGATGTCCAGTCCTATTAGTGTTGGAATATGAATACATTAAATGTGCAACCACATAAGACCTAAGCTACTATAGGTGGTTGATGGGATGCATTTAATGGACTTTAATCCCTACTATCCATCTCATTATTGATCTAATAGATGTGGTGAAAGCTAAGAAGCTATAAATAGGACCCTCTTGTGAAGGATTAAACACACCAATTAATGAGAACTCTTCCTCTCTCTAAAATTCTCTCTGCGTCCCATTTATTTTAACATTATATGAGGGTTTTTTTAATCATATCACGCAGGGTGCGGAATAGCATTTAGCATACCTTGACTAATTCACGTTTGTGGTTCGTGGTTTTCGCTGATCAAGTATTCTTTTGACAGTGTCGGGGATCGTTCGTAGTTTTCGCTGGTCAAGTATTATTTTGACAATGTTAGGGATCGAACTGGAGACCAAACCCAATTCATTCCCAAGATTGTCCGAGTAACAACTTTATACCACTACGCCAAGAGATTTGGTTAACATTTATATGAGTTGAGTTCTAACACGCGTTATTTATGGATTCGATACCCTATGCACTGCTATACTCGTAAAATAAGTATATTAAAATTTTTAATTTTTATATTGTGATGGCAATTCAAATAATGAAAGTGTCCTTACGCGATCACTTGATTTTTCTAATGATTAAATTCTTATTTCCTTATAAAAATCGTTACAGGTAGTTTTTTATAAAAATAAAAAAAAAAAGTAAATTATACAAAAATATCTTTAAAATCTAAATATTTATTTTGTGAATATATTTTGATTATATTAGTTTGTAGAGACGGGTTCTCATATATATCACTTATACCATCTGTGCGGACCTTTTTTTTAAATAGTAAAAAATTATTTTTGACTTGATTTTTTTGTATGATATTTAAACAATGTAATGGACTCCACAAAAAAAATTCAACTCAAAATAAATTTTGTTGCTATTTAAAAAAATCAGCCAAACTATGTCAGTTTTAACCGCTTAAATACAACAAAAACTGACATAGTTTGACCGATTTTTTTAAAATAGCAAAATAAATTATTATGAGCTGATTTTTTTTTGTGGAGCCCTTGAAATGTTTTAATACCATACAAAAAATCTACTCAAAAATATTTTTGTTACTATTTTAAAAAAATGGTTCGCACAGATGGTATGTAAAGGTGATATATATGAGAGACTTTTTCTTAGTTTGTATTATATTTAGACTTTTACAAATTTTATTTATGCTTTTTGTTATACTCATTATATATTTAGTATATAACTATTTTTTTAGCATTGATCCGGTTGTAACACGTGGCATATCATTAATGTCACTTCTTCATATAATTTGACATATGCAGTAATATAACTCTGACACTCATTTTTCCACCTATTTAAGATTTGCAATCGTTTTCGATACTCAATAGTTGTATCATCTTCTTTCATTTCTGAATTTTCTTTCACTTACGACAACTTATTAAACTTTTGATTGAGCGTCGATCTTTTTTCAGTATTACATTTGCTTTGAACTTGGTATTTCGTAATGCATAAATTTTATATGCATATTTCTTTCAGCTTATTATGCCCCTATTCAATCATGTGCATTCATGGATGGAATTATAAATTTATCATTCTCTCCCCATTAGTGCACTATGTCATAATTATGCTATCAAGTTAATATTATTCTCATTGTTGAGGTAAAAAATCACCTTATTACGCGGACCAACCAGAAATGAACATGTGTTATCCAAAGTGGCATCAATCCTAATCAGCAAGGAGTAATTACCCGACCAAGTCCAAAAATGCCGACCAAGTCCAAGAATGTCGATCAATAACAGGAAGACCGACCAACCTTGTCAGTAAAGTGCCATCAGTTGTATACATTATGAACGTTGTACAGATGTAAATGCCTAATTTATAAAGGCATTTCGTCCCTCGATATTCCAACTCTTGTACTCCCTTATGGGCTATAAATGCATTGTAATCCCTAAACTCAAGGGACAAGGACACACTTTAACAAAGGCAAGGCAATACACAACAGTGGATGTAGGGTTTTCTCTTTTGTCTAACCACTTTAAAAATCTTTTGGGTCTCTCTTATTTATTTATTTAATATGTGATCAAATAATTACATATATTCTAGTTTTTTACATCAACAGATTGGCGCCATCTGTGGGAACGTTTTCTAAGCATTTTCACTCATTCACTTATTCAACATGACTGATATTCCTGAGTCAAGTACCAGGAATGATGGCACCCCACCTATTCATTCTGCTCCACCAACTCCCAATTATTTGACTGGAATCTTGGATAGTCTCGCCAGAGGATAAGAGGTTATGCAAGATACCATGAGGCAGTTAGCGCAAACCCTAAAATCCAATCCACCTTCCTTATTTGCTCGCGAAAATATGCCACCACCGCCTCCAAGAAACAGTAGACATAGCCAATTTAGGGCTATTAGAGATACTTCTTATCTCCTAGGAGCAAGTTCTTCGCTCAGAATATCAGAGCCTTATAACGATCAGTCTTTTACTCTTGAAAGATTAAGTGCCTTAGCGAGGATAAGCCGGGCATCTCCTTTTGATCGTTTGGAACCCATGGGAGACAGAATGTTCCAAGGGCACTGTCGAGAAACACTCGACGACCAACTGATCAATGGGAAGGCTCAACCCAGTCTAGATCAAATGCCCGACGAAATGCCCGCACCGAGCAACAATTGCAGGAAGAAAGTTTAGTAAATAACCGAGTAGTAACGCATAGATCTGACGCTAGCAACAATGCGTCGAAAGGCTCTATCCAGCGACTGAAAGATAGATTAGGAGAAATGGCTAAGGCTAAGAACCCTTTGCATAGAAGCTTTGTAAAGGGATCTCCTTTCATACAAGCTATTGTGGATTTTCCCACTCCTGCAAAGTTTAAAGCTCATATAGCTACTCCTAAATATAATGGGAAAATTGATCCCATCCTTCATATAGAGCAGTATCAGGCAGTAGTTGACATCTATGTCGTCCCCAACGAAATGAGATACAGAGCATTCTCAGGGACAATTACAGGACCTGCTCAGATCTGGTATAACAGTCTTCCTCAAGGGAAAATTTCTAGTTTCCATCAGCTTGTCGAGTTATTTATTGGTAACCTCTGCTTTGGAGCTAAACTAGTTTAACGAGTTGCTCATTTACTCAGTGTAAAGCAAAAGGTGGGAGAAAGTACCAAAGATTACATTGCTCAGTTCAATAATGAAAAATTAAAGGTTGCTAACTATGAGGAAAAGACAGTTATTACTGCTCTTATGAGTGGACTGCTCCCCGAGAAACTCTACTACATGCTTGCTAAAGATCCTCCAAAGACAATGACAAAATTGATGGCAAAAGCAACCAAGATCATGAATGCCGAGGAGGTAATGACAACCAAGCGGAGCTCGGAGGAAAAAGTTGATGGTAAAGTTAATGAAAAGGAGAACAAAGATTCCAAGGAGCACAAGGAATCGAAGCAAAAAGGATTTATTGATTGGCTCAAGAAGTACAAAAATTACACTCCATTAACATGGGCATTCACCATGTTTTGGAGGAAATCAAACATAAAAAGGATGTACATTGGCCTGAGAAGCTAAGGAGTTCCCCCCTCCCCCCCCCCCCAAAGGGATATATCCAAATATTATAAATTTCATAGAGACCACTGCCATACAACATATCGTTGCACTTCCCTTCAAAACGAAATTGAAAATCTCATCCGAAGAGGAAAGCTAGACAGATTTATTGATCAAGAGAACAAAGATGGAGCTTAACTAAGGTCAAAGTCTCCTTGCAAGCCCAGAGAAGAGAAAATGATGCCCCGGAGGACGATCCTGACCTACCCAAGAAACTCAAGCAACCAGAACGTGAGGTATTCATGCTTAGTTTTGGTTCTTTTGATTGTCAAATTATTACAGGTGGAGACGCAGGAGGAGGAGGCCATACTACTGAAAGGAAGGCTTACCTCAATAAGGCACAAGCTTGTTCATGTATACAAAAGATTAATCTTGGTGAAGAAGAACGGTCGAGGAAGGTCAACAAAGATAAGCTGGTTATCGGCTTCTCTAAAAATGACCTCTCCGCCATGATGATCCTCTCGTAATTAAAGTCAGAAAGGAGAATATAATTATTTCCAAAGTACTAGTTGATAATGGCATCTCGACAGATATTATGTTATATCCTTATTTTGAAAGTTTGGACTTCAAGCTCGGCCAGTTGGAGCCCTACCACAGACCTTTAATAGGTTTTTTTGGGTGAAAAGGTATTCCCTTTGGGAACAATTAAGGTAGAGGTGTTGATCGGCACATGGCTAGCCAACCGAACAGAGAAGATACGATTATTTGTAATGGACAAAAATATTTATTCTTCTTATAACATGATAATGGGAAGAGTAAGGTTGAAGAAGTTTGAGGTTGTACCATCTACAGTCCATCAATATTTAAAGTTCCCGACCAAATTTAGAGTAGGAGTTGTAAAAGGAGACTAAAAAGTAGCTCAAGAATACAACAACTCATCTGCCGAGCAAGAAGATTTAGCAGAGATAAAGAATAGAACCACCACTTACCAAATGGACACCTCTGAACCCAATGATGAGTCTAAGGTTAAAACCTTAGATCCAAGGGAATAATCAAAATTAGTGAAGGGACAGATAGTTGAGGCAATGGAGAGTATTATGTTGGACGAAGACAAGCCAGAATGTACCACTCAAATAGGAACAACGATGGATCTTGTTCAAAAAAGGAACTAGTGAATTTCCTTATATAAAGGAAGCATGTGTTTGCCTGGAGTCATGAAGATATGCCCGAGATTGATCCCAACTTTCTTTACCATGAGCTCAATGTTAATAAGGATGTCAAGCCTATGAAGCAGAGGCGAAGAGTGTTTAGCCCTGAGAAGAATCAAGAAATTCATGAGGAAACTGAAAAGCTTCAAAGAGTTGCTTTCATTGATGAAGTGAAGTATCCAGATTGGTTAGCCAATGTAGTAATGGTCAAGAAGAAGAAGAATAAATGGAGAATGTGCGTAGATTTCACGGATTTAAAGCTTACCCAAAGGATCATTTTCCTTTACCACGAATTGATCAGCTTGTTGACGCCACTTTGGGACATGAACTTCTCAGTTTCATGGATGCATACTCCGGTTATAACCAGATCAAAATGAAGCCTGAAGACAGGGAAAACGCTTATTTCATTACTCCCAAAGGAACTTATTACTATAATGTTATGCTATTTGGTTTGAAAAATGCAGATGCTACTTACCAGATATTGGTGAACAATGTTTTTTAGGAGCAAATAAGCAAAAATATGGAAGTTTATGTAGATGATATGCTGATAAAGAGCAAGAAAGTAACCAATTATATTATCGATCTCAGCCAAACCTTCGACCAGCTGGAAAAGCATCAGATGAGATTAAACCCGACCAAATGTGTGTTTGGAGTACAGAAAGGAATGTTCCTCGGGTATATAGTAAACTAGAGGGGAATTGAAGCAAACCCAGATAAAATCAAGGTGTTGATTAAAATGCAGTCCCCTACTTACAGAAAGGATGTACAAATGCTAACTAAGTGTGTAGCAGCTTTAAACAAATTTGTATCCCGAACTACTAACAGATGCGTGCCATTCTTTAAAGTGCTTAGAAAGAGTTTCAAATGGAACGATGAGTGCGAAAAAGATTTTTTAGAGTTAAAAAAGTACTTGGGATCACCCCCACTGCTTTCCCAACCCATTTTGGGAGAAAGATTGTATTTATACGTAACTATTTTTGAGTCAAATGTAAGTTCTACCTTAATCCGAGAAGAAAATGGAGTTTAAAAACCAGTCTACTACACCAGTAAAGCTTTCCGAGGAGTAGAAATTAGATACCCACGCCTGGAGAAGTTAGCATTAGCATTGATTGAGGCGTCCAGATGGATAAAGCCATACTTTTAAGCCCATATAATTGTGGTGTACACGGATATGCCTCTTAAGCAAGCCTTGGATAATCCGGAGAAGTCTGGCAGATTAATATATTGGGCAATAGAATTGAGAGAGTATGATATTGTGTATGAACCAAGGTCTTCATTAAAAGGTCAAGCCGTGGTATATCTCATTGATGAATTCACTTATCTTGAGACCCCCCGAGCAACAGGAAGAGCAGGTAGAACATGAAAGGGATAGTCCAACTAAGGCTATCGATGACCAACCATCCGAGCAACCCTCATTAGAAGAAAAGTCTGAAGAAATCAATGCCGACCTACAGGATTTCTCTTCTAGAGCCCAGGAGATGTTAGGAAAGTATGAGGAAGCGAGGAGAAAAAATATTCCATCATGGGATTCTGACAGACCAAGCATTTGATGATAATCTCCCGATATGGAACTTGTATGTTGATTAATCATCTTGTGCAACTGGAAGTGGAGCATGTATAATACTTAACACTTCTGATGGGATAAATATTAAATATGCTCTGCGATTTCAGTTTTAGGCCTCAAATAACGAAGCAAAGTATGAAGCTTTCATTGTGGGTTTGAGTTTGGCCCAATCACTGAACACCGAGCAAGTTGTGGCACACAGTGATTCTCAATTGGTGGTGAATAAAGTATTGAACTTGTATGGAGCTAAAGGAGAGCTGATGACTAGATACATGTCTAAAGCATTAGTGGTGATAGCCAATTACTAGCTGTTCAGATGAGCAGAGTACCAAGATTAGAAAACGTCCGAGCAGATATACTTGCTCGGCTAGCTTCAGTAACAAGAATGGAGCTCCGAAGAACTATTCTCATCGAGATTTTGCAAATAGGAGTATAAATAAAGACCCGATGATTAATTTTATCACAGTAGATATGGGGCCATCTAGGATGGATCCCATCAGAGCATACATTAAAGAAGGAACTCTATTAGCATATACAATTGAGGCTAAAAAGCTGAAGTACAAAGCAGCAAGATATGTACTGGACAAAGGAGTGTTATACAGGAGATGATTGACATGTAACTTGTAGTGTTGTGTTTATCCAACAGAGGTTCAAGACTTGATCTAGGAGATGCATGAAGGATATTGTGGAGCTCACATAACAGGCAGGACACTACTACAATGAATTAGTACAGAGGGATACTATTGGCCCACTATGCAAGAGGATTGTGCAGCCTTTGCTAAGAAATGTGACAAGTGCCAAAGATATTCCAACATTCGCAAGCCTCCACGGGCTGCTCTCACTCCAATCACTTCACCTTGGTCATTTGCAATTTGGGGAATAGACTTGGTTGGCCTATTGGCAACCACCAGAGGAAGATTTGGGTACTTAGTCGCTGTTGTGGATTACTTTACAAAATGGGTGGAGGCAGAACCCTTGGTGGACATGATGTATGAGAATGTCTACCAATTCATTTAGAAGAGTATCATTTGTAGATATAGTTTGCCTTATGCCTTCATTACAGACTACGACATGCAGTTCGATAATAAAGAATTTATCTCTTATTGTGCTCAGTCCAATATTCAAAAGTTGCATTCTGCTCTAGGTCATCCTCTGAGCAATGAGTAAATTAAAGTTACAAATAGAACTCTGCTTAATTTGTTGAAAATAATACTTGATGATGCCAAGGGAAACTTGATTAATGAATTGCATTATGTTATGTGGGCATATCGAATAACTCCAAGGACTGCGACTAGAGAATCTCCATATATGTTGGCATTTGGGACTGAGGCAGTAATACCTGCTGAATTGGGCCTCCAATCCATAGAGTATTGAACTTCAACTCTACTGTAAGTGATTTAATGTGAAGATTGGATTTGGATATGCTGAAGGAGGTACGTGAGGATGTTGCTTTAAGAAATGCAACGTACCTGCAGAGAACAACCCGTTTTTATAATAAAAGAAAGAAGCCGACCAACTTGAAGGAATGAGATTATGTGCTGAAGAAGGTAATCCAGAAGAATAATAAACTTAAGGATAATTGGTATGGTCCATATCGCATTTCAACAGTTGTCCGACCTGGAACCTACAGAATTGAGACATTTTAGGGAGAAGAAGTCAAGAATCCATGGCATTCCGAGCATCTTAGGAAGTATTACCAGTGATGTAATAAAATGCATTGTACTCATGTCATTTAAGTATTAATAAAAATGATGATTTCCTCCATTTCTTTTTTTAATTTTTTGGGAGTACTAGTGCTATGCACTACTATATACTTGATCGGCGACGGTTAAAAGTTGATTGAAGAAATTCAAAAAGTAGCTCGGACAACAACCACACCGTTGATCGGCGCCCAGAATAGGTCATTCGCAATAACTACCACATAATTGATTATTGATGTTCGAATGTTGCTCAACATAAGCAAAACTTGATCGGCAGCAGACAAAAACCCAAGTAAAGCATGATTCTAAGTCTTCAAGAAACTTGGTCAATGAAGACGAGGATAAAATAAGATTTTATCCAACTGGGCAAAGTGAAGGAAGAACGTTGTGAAGATTCCTAAAAAGGAATGTAGACACATATTCCACATACGCCTGGTCACTACTGGTAACTAATGCAAAACCTAAAAATTTAGGTGCATTAGTAGAACCCATGGAAATACATGGATAACTAGTACTAAACTTGGATTTTAAAATTAAGTGCAACAGTAGAACCTATGAGATCATTGGTAATTGATGCTAAATTTTGGCAAAAGCTTAAGTGTGTCAGTAGAAGTAATGAAAAAGAAGAAGTCATTCGCATTCAGAGATTAACGAGATAAGTTGATCATATATATTTCATTCATTTAAATAGTCATTATATGATTCTGCTCACAATTAAATTACAGGAATAAAATTTATTCAAAGGAACGTTTCCTCTCAGCTTTAGAAGAACTGCAAACTGGTTCCATGCCTGCTGGAGGATCATCTAATGTGTAAGGGGAATTGATAAAGTTGAAGTCCTGGAGCATTCTTCTATTACTGTTGCTCGGTATATCTAACAGATAAGGAGGACGAACAATCTCTAGCTCCTCACAAAGGCCATAATCCCCTAAATACTTTGAAATCAGGCACTGGGGAATTGTGTTGGCAGGATTCCAATCAACATCCAATTTGAAAGGAGGATCTTCACAGTTAAACAAACCAGAATCGTATTAGTTTTAAAGAGGGTTGTTCTGCTCCACTTTCATCACTGTTAAGCAATTGGTCCAGCTCCATTTGTAACCTTCATTCTGAGATTGCTTAAATCGTTCATAAAAATGACCCAGAGCTTTATTGTATCCCTCCATCCAGATCTCCCTAGGCTATTTATAGAATTGGAAGGTTAGCCTCTCAACCTGATGGTGTAACTATTTTAACTCTCTGTCTTTGTCTTGTAATTGGGTGGATTGAGTAAAAAGTTTTTTGAATTGAGTTTGAATCTTCTGGGACAGCTCAGTAATGGTTAAAGTTTTTGCCTTCAACTGAGCAACTTGATTAGCAAAAGTTCTACGTCCTAGCCTCATCTGTAGTAGCTTGGCCAGGTTTAGTTTTTTCTCGGGAAGATGAAGTAGACTTAGTTTTCTTCAGTGTTTCCACTTCTTCCCTCAATCTGGCATTTTTAGTCTCCAAGAAAGAAACCCCATCATCAGAAGCAACAATAGTAGTAGAAGAAGCCCTCAATAAGTTCAATTTATCCCTCAAACTGTTATTCTCTTATTCCAGTAGCTTGGCAATGTCTCTAGCCTCCTCTACTTCACGATTATGCTAAAATTCCCGCCTCATAAAGAAAGATGCATGCTTTTCCAACTTCTGCTCAAAACCCCAACCTTCACTCAGAGCTTTGTACGTCTAATCATAATCTATGTATAAAAGAGTTGTAGCCTCCTTGTGATATTTTTTTATCTCTTCAATCATTTCATAATAAGCCATATTATTGTCCACTGCCCGATCAAGGAGACACTTTAAATAAAGGTAGGTTTCTCTAGCTTGATCTGAAGCATCCTCTCCTAGTAACTTAGATAGTTCTTCCTCGGTTATAGTCAAGTCACCAGCTTTGAAGAGATCATTGCATCTTTGAAGAAGCTCATAATCAGCTGAAGAGAATTGATATAGTTCGTCCATGAACTATAAAGAGCAAGAAAAATTTCTAATCAACAACAAAAGAAGAAGGTAAGTGTAAAGTAATTATCCTTTTCATTGGTAAAATGTTGATTCAAGTACATCTGCATGAAATAAAAAGAAAAGTACAATTAAAAAGAAAAATAAAAGCTGCTCAGCAAACAAGTCTACACTTTCTTTCTATCAGAAGTGGCCCCAGTTTGGGGGGAGGCATAGATGGGTGTAGTGACTTGTGGAGTAACTTGCTCAAAGGAAGGGGGATTGAAGAATCATCTGTAGCTTCCTGAAGTTGGTTGGAAGAGTCCAAAATAAGGGTAGATTCATCTGACCCTCCATCATACTCAATCTCATCATCCATGTTAGGAGGAGACCTAGGATCATGCCTGAGAAATAACTCAGAGTCTTGGGGAGTGCCAACCTCTACAAAGGCTATCGACCAGCCATCCTTGAAATATTTATTCGTGGCGAACTCAATTTGAATAGATGTAGCGTCGATAGATTTATCCCAACGCCTGTTGAATGCATATTCCTTGGCCTTCAACCTTCTGGCCTTCTCTGCACCCAGCTTATTCTACATCTCAGCAACCTGCCCCTGAGCAACTGCAGCATCACCCTCTGTAATTTATTTTATTCTTTCACTTCTTTTCCTCGTTAGCCAATGCTTGTTGGGAGTCAAGCAAAAACTTTTTAAGCTCCTCAAAGTCCTCCTCAACTTCAGTTGAAGAAGAATGCACAACATCGTCCTTTTTTAGCATATTTGTTAAAATCGACTAAAAACTGCAAAAGGAAATTAGAGCAAATTAGTATAAGAAATAACAAATAAATGTATAAACATGAGAAAAAGTTACAATACTTACTATTGCAAGGCTTTGGGCAGCCCTTTCAGAATTTATAGATCGTGGCAGTGCAGAATCAGCTCTCCTATAGTCTAGAAGCGTACCATACTTTATTAATTGTTTGGCCAAACCAAGGCTAATGGCCACTGGTGAGCCAGAATTAGGTAAATCGACCAATTCTTGTTGGTCGGCGCTAGCAGAAGAACCTTCAACCATCCTGGAAGGAAGCCATTTTTTTAGCCTCTTGAGTTGGGCTTCATCATTTTTCTTATCTTGGGGCTTCTTCCCAGCTTCTTCTTTATTTGTGGCCCCACCAGTAGCCTGCTTGGTAGAAACAGTAGCAGCAATATCACCCAAGATATTGGGGAATTTTCTCTTTCTCATGGCTGTGGCATGGGGCAAGTCTGAATCAATGGAAGAGGATAGGGCAGAAGTAAGTTCACCACTACGAGATGCAGTGGTAGATAAAGTAGAGTTAGGGTCTTAATTAAGATCAATCACTGAGGAGGAAACAACAAAAGTTGGGCGAGCAACAAAATAAGTGATGGTATTTTTATACTCCAACAGGTATGATGCAGACCTAATGTGTTCCTCCCCTATCTTTTGATGAATGCCCAAAATAAACTTCAACTCCTTGAGGTTGATATCACCCTCCTTGGGACACTTCCTCTTTCGATCAACTGCAACCAAAGTCAACAGATAAAATTTAGTAGCAACAATTGGTAAAATATTCAGGAAGAGTTGTTAACAAAGTCACATAAGCATTTAAAATAACCTATCCCATGGCCTTCCTGAAGACATTTTGGCCCATTGTACACTTCACCCCTTGGTAGAGGGGTATATTTCCAATTTTTGGCAATCACTCCATGGTCAAAGTAATCTCTATTGAAGGAAGGAAGATTCACAACTAAATCTCTATTTACAACCTTAGTTTTTAAATAGTAAGTACTATTACTTGTGACCCACTTATAGCAAAACATGATATCTGGGATTCCTATATGGGTCCCATGAAGCTGATTTAACCTATAAACCCCATTAATTACTCTCCAAGTATTGGGGGCTATTCTAGCAGGGACCACGTCAAAATATTGGCAAAACTCAGGGCAAAATAGGCTTGGGGGAAAGTGAACCCACACTCAGTAATAAAAATAGAAGAGAACCAATGACCCTTAGACGAAAAAAGGCACGTATGAGGATAGAAAGCTCCAAATCCACCCACGAAGAGATATTCCACTCATTCATAAATTCTTCTAGAGAAGCTACTGAGTAAATCATGTTCAAAGATAAAGAAAAGGTAAAAAGAGAAGATTCTTACAAGCATTTAAGGATTCAGTAAGAACTGAAGGACAGAAGAAACGGTTACACAAAAAGCTCAAGAGGATAGCAGCAAAAACTCAGAAGGTTTGAGGTAGAAGACAATCATGACTTTTTTCGCCTTTTATAAATTGCCTCGAAAACTAGCGAGGGTAATGATTAAAGGGAGCATCGATTGAACTGTTGGCAACTAAGCCAAAAAAGACATATATGCCCAAAAATGATTCATCAAAATATTGGATAATTGCAAAAATGTCATCCGCATTATGTTCCATCAATTAAGTCAGCAATTTCACAAGTGTGGGAAGTCAGTAAGTGACTAAGCATCAGAATTGTCGCCCGAGCAACTTTAGGGCTAAATATTCCACACTTTCGCAAAAAACTCAAACATGAAACATTGGGGGCTTCTATTTATATCAAAACTCACCTTATTATGTGGACCAATCAGAAATCAACATGTATTATCCAAAGTGGCATCAGTCCTAGTCATCAAGGAGTAATTACCCGACCAAGTCTAAGAATGCCTAACAAGTCCAGGAATGTCGACCAACATATTAAGAAGTCGGACCAACAGTAGGAAGACCGACCAACCTAGTTAGTAAAGTGCCATCAGTTGTATACATTATGAATATTGTACATATGTAAATGCCTAATTTATAATGTCATTCCATCCCTCTATATTCCAACTCTTTTACTCCCTCATGGGCTATAAATACATTATAATCCCTAAACCCAAGGGACAAGGACACACTTGAACAAAGGCAAGTCAATACACAACAGTGAATGTAGGTTTTTGTCTTTAGCCGAACCACTTTAACAATCTTTTGTGTCTCTCTTATTTACTTATTTTATATGTGATCAAATAATTAGATATATTTTATTTTTTTTCATCAACACTCATCATACAAAATGCCCTCCCAACAGGACCTACGGATATTCTATTAAAGATTATATTTAATATTTTAATTGTTATAAGATTTATCTAATCTATCATGGGTATTAGTGAGGTAATAACATAAATTTCTATATATATATTTAAACAATCAATTAATTATTTTTCTAAGTATGAAATCATATATATTCAATGTTAACTTAGGTTACTTAATACTCAAAGTTGCCCTTTAATAGTTATGTCTTAATGATAGAGAGATTGTTGAATAGCAGTAGGTTATTGATATATATATATTTTGAATGTTTAGACCTGGTTAGATGACTTCCTAGATATTCTGAGCTCAATCATCCCCTTAATGTTCCCAATTCGATTATTTAATGCGAAAGTTTCCTTTTTGCATAAAAAATGTATTGGTTTTTCCCATTCGCCTGTATGGCATAGTGGGGAAAAAATATATTCCTCATTGTTGTTAGAATGCTAGGATTTTGAAAGAAAACAAAAATTACTATATAAGAAGAGCATTGAGACCTACAAGATCTACATCTCAAATGAAGACAGAGGGTTCAGCGTCCAACTAATTAAAGAGTATGCAACTTTTATTATTATCATACAGGAGGATTATTTCAAATGAGTTTTGAAATTGTTACCATGCTCTAAAACATCTTAGTAGATTGTGTTTAATAGTGCGATTCCAACGAATAACAATTAATAATTCTAAAAGCAAAGGAATTAACGAGTAATTAAAGTCACAATACATAGAATTTATGTGGTTCGGCAACTGCTTACGTCTACGAAGGGACTCTTTTTTATTAATTCTTTCAGAGTACCATAATTACATACCCCCATTGTCCCAGGGTGAGGATTTCATTTATAGTGATGAGAGTGGTTAAGTTGTGCACGAACTCTTCCAGCTACTTATTGGCTCATTAGTTGATCCATATTTATCTCCTATGAGACCGTAGGTAATAAGAGTGAGCCTCCATAATTATCCACGTGATGCTAAATCTGACTTAGGCAGCACGTTGTACCTATGCCTAATATTGAATTGTGATGGTTCTGTACCCACAATTTCCCCTAAAATTCTTTTCCAATGATGAGCCAAAGGATTTTACATGTTTTTGTTGGCCCAAATTATAAGTCCAAATCCCGATTTCTTGCACATGTCATAGCTGGTATTTACTTGAATAAGGAAAGGGTCCGCTTGTTCGACGTAAAAAACGAACCACCAATTTCAATATCGGGTCCTGTTCCATATGATTAACCTCTTGGAATTCGACTTTTGCTTATTTCAAACTTTGTATTGTCACTTTGTATGCTCTTCTCTCACTAAAAAAGGCTTCTTGGAGCTTATGCCCTCATAATATACTTTGTAAGTCTTCCTCCTCCTTATCTATTTCTTCAATCTCTGTAACTTCTTCTGTTTATCTTCATTGTATAGTTTTTTCTCCTGTGCCTTTATTCTTTGAAAATAGTATATACTGTTAATGATTTGACCTTAGGGGAATTTAGAAAAACATATTCAATTCCCACTTGGGTTACGATTGAGTGTGTCTCGATGTTCAGAAACTGCATCGCTATTAAGGATAACATTTGGATTCATTCCCTCTCGGTGGCTGAAGGGGGATAACATTTACCCCAAATCAATTTTTTTTGAAATTTTACGTGTTCTTTGATATCTTTCCCTCCCAATGTGCCCCAAACACATGACGGATTGTGAATGGAATCCATAGAATAAATGAATTATATGGGACCAACAGGGATCCTAAAAATTAGATATTTTTATTCCTGGTCCCATACAACAGACGGTATTTTGTACCTGAAGGCAAGGAAAGCTGACCGGGTTTTGGTAGTTAATCTCTCTGATTCCAATATAGGGTATTGGGATCAGGATTTTATTTCTCGAAATTGGCAACATCCACCTCTTCTAGTGGGCGAGCAATATAAAGGTTTTTGTGCCCCCCCCCCCCCCCCGGGAGGGGGTGATTTAGGTTAACATTCCATTTTCTCTTACTTTTGAATTTTTACATAATTGTGTGATTATTGATGAAATTTTCTTTTTCCAGACCAACTCGATCGAAGGAGAAGGAACCTTCTCTTCCCCACATCAACAGGGAGGAACTAATCAAAGTCTGAAAGATGAGAGAGCCCTTTGTTCAAGGTGGTGAGCATCCCCGTTCTGCCTCCTTTCTTTTTTAATACAAAAATTCTACTTCACAGCTCGCCTGGTAGACATAACTCCCGACCTTACACTTCCTTCAGCAAGTGAGGAAACTTCCACTTCTTCCTCGTTCGAATCTTTATAGGTTAAGTCCATCCTTGTTAAGGAAGAAGACTCAATAGCTACCAAAAAGAGAATATTGTTGATTGATGATAATGTCGTCAATCCCTCCTCCCCCAAGGCCAAGTCCTTCAAGATAACTGAACAAAAAGGCCCTTCTACCATCGAATTGGGAATATTAGTCTGAGAAAAAGGCAGGATGGAAAAATCCCCTTCCTCCAAGCCCCTGTTGCCCTCTAAGAATGGGTATGCCCCTACCTTTGGGAGAATTCAACACGTTATGTCACTGATCAACCCCTCATTGACCTTTAGTCTGCTAAAAGGAATTATCGCGTCTGACCGTGAGTGTAACACCCCATAATTTTAGAACCTTAGATAGCGTGTTTTTAATTTGAAAGCCGAATAGGTTTATTTAAAAAAAATTGTCAATTAATAAGTGGACTATTTAAAATAAAAGATTGTTGGGTTGATAGTTGATTAAAAATAAAAATGTAAAATATTGTAGGGGGACTGATTTTTTATTTTTATTTTTTTTGAATGTACATTAATAAATTCTTAACTTTATAAATTTTATAAATCCAAACAATTTTATAAAATATTTTGGTTAAATGTTTAGTTTTATATAGATTAGTATTTTTTTTAAACCCTTCCTGGTGGGTTCTTTTAGGCACATGGCTCCACACCTTTTGGAGCTTTCATTCCTTTGGTTTGGGCCATGTATATTACAGTGATGAGATGAACATTGTTTTTTTTTTTTTTTTATCTTAGGCACATACTCCCAATTGGGATCTAAGTACTTCATTTTTTTAGTTACTTTTCATAGTGATGTCACGAAAAGTTGGATGCCTCAAACATTGGCAACCCCCATGATGTTTGGAAAACGCACGTTTTTTCAAGTTAACTGCCTCCATGTTATCTTAGGACGCGCATGAGTTTTATCAGTCAGTTAGCATATTTTTATTTCTTAAGAAATCTTTTGAGTGTTGAAATTATTTGGGACTCTTTTGTCTCACCAAATAAAAATAACATTGGCTCACTTTTAAAAAGTCACGTACCTTTATTTTCACACCCTCTTTTCTCTACACAAAAAGTATAATACTCAGATTCTTATATTTTTAACTCCAAACCTCCATTAAAGAAAACTTCAATCATATTCTATGAGGTCAAAACTTCATATTTTCAAGAAGGCCCGAGAACGAAACTTGCTTATTTTCGTGAGACGAACGCAACCGAGTATTTCGAATTTTCAACCGATGATTTTCTAGGCATGAATACTCTATTCCTTTCCTTACTATGCATTTTAAGTGTTTCCTAAACCCTTAATAATATGTTTTTGATTAAAAATTAATTAGTAACTTAATTAGAGAAAGTTGACACTTAATTATGGGACGGTTTTTGTGAAAACTTTAAATATGATTTAATCATTGAAACCCTTGGGTGCGTAGGTTAAATTTTTGGGTGTTTATGGTTTTGGGTGTAGGCTCGCATGTAGAATTTATGTGGGTTATTTATATAGTTTTTGGGACGCGCTCACACTTATAATAAAGTGTGAAATTATAAAAGAAAAGCTTATGTCATATTCAAATTATTGCATGTTAATTAATTAAACAATTGTGGAATAAAAAACGACGTTACGAATTGATTTAAATAAAATTGGGCCCCTTATGATTAAATTGCTATGTTGTGCATATTGAATTGTGATTTGTGTGATTTATTTTAGTCACTTTTGTCATTGTGGGGACCAGGGGATTTTGGGTAGTATATTGCTCCCTCTATTTTAGGATGCTTACTAGGTATAAAAATAGTGGGCATGCCTTGGTTAAAATTCATACTTGCTAGATATGGGACTAGTTAGTGTAAATTCTTGGGGATTTTATATTTCTGGGGTGGGCTGATTTTTATGTTTTATTATCACTGAGATTATGACGTGTTTTATATTGGTAATTCATCCTATATGTAAGATATGACGTATGTGTACTTGGAGACCCTTAGGTATGAGACTAAGGGGTATTTTGAGGATCTCACATCGATAAAAATGGTGGGAAAATTTGTGAAATTGAGAAAATGAGAATTAATACCTAAGATAAAAATGGGTATTAGAATTTACGGTGATATAATGTGTATGGGATTGACTATATAAATGGGTCATCTTGAGCGATTTATGTCGTGTTGTGTGGAACCTTGTCATATTGTGGGGAATCGACAGTTTAAACGGATTTGGCTGGTTATTGATAAGGGGAAGTGTGACACTTTGGTGGATTACCACCCGGGGCGGGAGAACCGCCATAATAAAAAGTGAGAATAATAATAAATTTGGGTTAATTTAATTAAATTAACGCTTTGGAGCTGTGGGATAATTAAAATGATATTGGTGTGTTTTTATGAGATGCTTTAGGGGTGGTTAGTAATTTATCTTTGCAAGGTTTAATTATATTCGTAATTAAAATAATCTATTATGATATTTATTGCTTATAATGCTATTGTCTGGGTTCACGACCCTATTTGAAGGGAGTAGTGTGTATTCATTTTCGGGGCTCTAACCTCGTGCGTTGACTAACTTTTTTCAGGTATTAGCGCTGGAGTAGTTGCAAAGGATTTTTGAAAATTATTTTGGAGGCGCTGTTGGAGTTATTTTGGTTATTCTTAGTAGTTAGATTAGTTTTTCATTCCTTCACATTTGTATTGAGACTCATTTTATGGTTTGGTGGGCCATTCGGTTCCACAGTGGCACGGTTTTATTAAGATATTCTTAGTTAGATTTTATTCAGTTTTAAATTATTGGAGATTCGGTTATCATTGGAGTTTAGCATGGTGATGGATCTTGTATCGCATAGTTGGTTATTATCATTTGGGATTGATAAAAATATTTATCTTGTGGATGGATTTTATATGTCTCATTTCTGTCACATGCTAAGAATGGTATTTTATTTAGTTCGTGCCTGGCATAGTTTTGGTGGCGACCGACGCTAGAAATATGCGGGCTATGACAAATGGTATCAGAGCATGGTCTTAGGTCTTGTAGTTTGTGAGTCCATTTATCTTCCGCGTTATCGATCTTTGTTCCCCTTTGTTGATTCACACTCTTTAAGGTAGAAGGTCTGGCATACGTGTTAGATGCGTTTCTTAGAGAGATGGAGTTTTGCGTTAAGAACGTTGTTGGAATTAAGTTTATAAATTGTAATCTTGATGTGAGGATACTTATAACTAATTTTGGGGAGACGATATTTATTTTTGAGATTGTTAGTGCAGATGTTAGGTATCGTAAGTATCGATTTTGGTGAGAAAAATTGATTTGAGGACTGTTGCATTTTTGTGACTTCTGGAGATAGAATCGAGCGGTGATTTGCGAGAGCGCGTGGTACGTCGTTATTTTTATAGTTATACACATATATATAGTAGGATGAATTGTGTTTTTATCGTGGGGTATACGCGTGTACGATTGGGTATATGGGCGCCCGATCGTGATATTTTTACGGGTAGGCATATGCGAGCGTTATTTTTAGTTTTATTTTTGCGCATTCATGCTTCGTCGAATTTCGAGGACAAAATTGTTATGCTAGTGGGAAAGTATGTAACACCCCGTAAATTTAGAACCTAAGATAACACGTTTTTAATTTGAAAGCCAAAAAGGTATATTTAAAAAAATAAAAAATAAAAATAAAAAATTTGTCAATTAATAAGTGGACTATTTAAAATAAAAGATTGTTTGGTTGAAATTTGATTAAAAATAAAATATAAATATTTTAGGGGGACTCGAATTTTTTTTTATAATTGAATGTACATTAATAAATTATTAACTTTATAAATTTTATAAAACTAAACAATTGATTTTTTTGGCACAAACAATCTTTTAAAATATTTTGGTTTAAAGTTTAGTTTTATATAGATTAGTATTATTTTTAAACCCCTCCTGGTGGGTTCTTTTCGGCACATGGCTCCACACCTTTTAGAGCTTTCATTCCTTTGGTTTGGTTCATGTATATTACAGTGATGAAAGGAACATTATTTTTTTTCTCTTAGGCGCATGCTCCTAATTGGGAACTAAGTTCTTCATTTATTTAGTTACTTTTCGTAGTGATGTCACGAAAAGTTGGATGCCTCCAACATTGGCAACCCCCATAATATTTGGAACATGCACGTTTTTTAAAGTTAACTGCCTCCATGTTATATTAGGACACGCATGAGTTTTATCAGTGAGTTAGCATATTTTTATTTCTTACGAAATCTTTTGAGTGTTGAAATTATTTGGGACTCTTTTGTCTCACCTAATAAAAAGAGCATTGACTCACTTTTAAAAAGTCACGTACCTTTATTTTCACACTCTCTTTTCTTTACAAAAAAAGTATAATACTCAAATTCTTATATTTTTAACTCCAAACCTCCATTAAAGAAAACTTCAATCATATTCCTGTGAGGTCAAAACTTCATATTTTCTAGAAGACCTAAGAATGAAACTTGCTTGTTTTCGCGAGACGAACGCAACCGAGTATTTCGAATTTTCAACTGATGATTTTTCAAGCATAAATACTCTATTCATTTTCTTTAGTATTGTACATTTTAATTGTCCCCTAAACCCTTAATAATATGTTTTTGATTAAAAATCAATTAGTAACTTAATTAGAGAAAGTGGACACTTAATTATGGGACAGTTTTTGTGAAAATTTTAAACATAATATAATCCTTGAAACCCTTGGGTGCGTAGATTAGATTTTTGGGTGTTTATGATTTTGGGTGTAGGCTCTCATGTAGAATTCTATATGGGTTATTTATATGATTTTTGGGACGCGCTCACACTTATAATAAGTTGCGAAATTATATAAGAAAATACTTATGTCATATTGAAATTATTGCATGTTAATTAATTTAACACTTTTGGAATCAAAGACGATGTTTTGAATTGATTTAAATTAAATTGGGCCCCTTATGATTAAATGGCTACGGAATTTTGATTTGTGTAATTTGTTTTTGCCATGGCGGGGACGAGGGATTTTTGAGTAGTATATTGCTCCCTATATTTTAGGATGTTTACTAGGTATAGAACTAGTGGGGAGGCCTTGGTTAAAATTTATACTTGCTAGGTATGGGACTAGTTAGTGTAAATTCGTGGGGATTTTATATTCCCGTGGGTGGGCTTATTTTTATGTTTTATTATCATTGAGACTAGGACGTGTTTTATATTGGTAATTCATCCTATATGTAGGATAGTACTCATGTGTACTTGGGGACCCTTAGGTATGGGACTAAGGGGTATTTTGAGGATCTCACATCGAGAAAAAGGGTGGGAAAATTTATGAAATTGAGAAAATGAGAATTAATACCTAAGATAAAAACGGGTATTAAAATTTGTGGCGACATAATGTATCAAGGACCGACAGTTTTAACGGTTCAGCTTAGGCGATTTATGTCATGTTGTGTATAGAACCTTGTCATACAGCGGGGGATTGACAGTTTAAACGGATTCGACTGGCAATTAGCAAGGGGAAGTGTGACACTTTGGTGGATTACCACCTAGGGCGGGAGGACCGCTATAATAAAAAGTGAGAACCATAATAGATTTGGGTTAATTTAATTAAATTAACGATTTGGGGTTGTGGGACAATTAAAATGATATAGGTGTATTTTTATCAGAATCTTTGGGGGTGGTTATTAATTTATCTTTCCCGCGTTTAATTATATTCGTAATTAAAATATTCTATTGTGATATTTATTGCGTATAATGCTATTGTCTGGGTTCACGGACCATATTTGAGGGGAGTAGTGTGTATTCATAGTTGGGGCTCTGACCTCGTGCGTTGACTAACTTTTTTCAGGTATTAGCGCTAGAGTAGTTGCACAAGATTTTTGGAAATTATCTTGGAGGTGCAGTTGGAGTTATTTTGGTTATGCTTAGTAGTTAGATTAGTTTTCCATTCCTTCACATTTGTATGGAGACTCAGTTTATGTTTTGGTGGGTCATTCTGTTCCACAATTGTGCGGTTTTATTCGGATATTCTTAGTTTTATTTTATTCAGTTTTAAATTATTGGAGATTGGGTTATCATTAGAGTTTAGCATGGTGATGGATCTTGTATCTCATAGTTCGTTATTATCATTTGGGATTGAAAAAATATGTATCTTGTGAATGAATTTTATATGTCTCATTTTTGTCACATGCTAAGAACGGTATTTTATTTAGTTCACGCCCGATATAGTTTTGGTGGCGGCCAACGCCAGAAATTTGTGGGGTGTGATAGTGAGCATGTCAGCTAGTTAATATATAACCATCTCTTTACTCACGTCGCTCATGCGTTATCTCTAGTAAGCCGAATTCCTTTTTATTATACTTGAAGTTATTGGTTCTTAATTATTTATTTTGACATAATTTTTTTCTCTCTGTTTGTAGTTTGTGGTAGACTTTGTCGTCATTTTAGAAAATCACTCAGACCAGTCCAAAATAAATAATGATCAGACGACAGGCTTGGACAAGTCCAAAGATGCCCTCTCCACTACCCAAAGGCTTATGACGAGGAAAAGAAGTCCACCAACGATGATTCGAGCACACTGAATAATGATCGTGGCTCGCTAAAGGGTTCTTACGACTAGCTGAAAGTGGAGTGTGACCAACTTGTAGTTGAGCACGATCATTTAAAGATGAAATGCAATGATATTTTTTCGACCAATGAGGTCACCTAGGACAAGGACTATATTAAAAAATTTGAGGACGCCAAACATCAATTGACTTTCATCAGAAAATCCAACTTCAAGAAGGGATAGGATGCTTCGTTGGCGAAGGGTAAATATCCTTGCGAGTTTTGAACTCTTTTAAGAGCACAACCCTAGTTCCATGCTAAAGGTTGATGAGGAGGCTTCCACAGATGCCCTTGCATACCCTAATTCCTTTGTAGTTGCTAAGGGAAAAGTCCCATAGACCCAAGAGAAGGTGAAGGGCAATGGGATTAGTTAGAAATAATTAGCCTACACACACTTGTATTTTTCTCTTGGTCTTTGTTTGTAAGGGCATTTCCCATATTTGCTATTAATGAAAAATTTTATTGTGTATTTTAATTCTGTCTTGAATTATTACCGAGTTTCCCCTTTTTAATTCTTACTTTCTGTAGGATACAAATGTTACCGAAGAGATTCCTTCTTTTTTCTGACAATCTTGATGCCAGGAGACCAGTGCTCAAGCTCGTCCTACATTTGTTTATGTTTGAAAAGCCCTCAAGAAGTTAAGTGATGCGTATAAAGGCCAGTCTGCCCTAGTCGCCAAGCTGAAGGATGACGTGAAAGACTTGGGAGATGCGACTTCCTTATGTAGGAATAAGTAAATTCGTTGAAGATACAGCTTGCATGACCACTTGTCTTTCTAGATGATCAAATAGATAACTGATGCATATTTGTATTGTGGCGGTAAATCGAATAACGACAATGTTCTTACATGACCACTTGTCTTTCTAAATGATCAAATTCTTACTTTCTCATGGAAATTGTTACATATACTTTTTGTAAAGACAAAAAAACCCATAAAAATATTAAATTATAAAAATGATCCTTTTTTAATATATTAGTTTGTATCATATTTTGATTTGTACAAATTTTATTTATGTATTTTGTTCGACTCATCATATCTTTAGTATATAACTATTTTTGTAGAATTAATCCCGGTTGTAACAGGTGGCATATCATTACTTTTACTTCTCTATGGAATATGATATACGGAGTACTGTAAATTCGAGACTCATTTTCCCACCTCTTCATCTACCCATTTAATATTTACAATCTTCTCCATCTAATTTGATAAATCTTTCCTATAACTCCAAGACTTATTTTTCCACCTCTTCAGATACCCATTTAAGATTTACAATCCTTTAGTAAGGATAACCACTTACCCCTCCTCGCATTTCCTTAGATTGGAACATCAACTCCCTCAACGTCCATATTATATTGTCAATTAAATTTCCTTCCACCTATTGTATCCATATAATGGGCCATTCAAAATTAATTAAGCTTATTCTATTAATGCAAAATCATGTGAAAATCCTCAACCCATTTGTATTTTAGTAATTCCATGAAAGATCCCCTAGCAAATTTCCTCATATCTCGACAACTCTGATTGAGACGAAGGTATATGTTTATTTCTTTATATTGACATGAATGTTACTTTTCAATTTCATAGATTAATCTTTTTTTGATACGATTTAAATTTTTTCCCTCTATAGTTTATCAATTTATGGCATGGATGTAAGATATGAAATGCGTCTTCCAATTGTTTGATAAAATGTGTAACACGTGTTTTTTCTATAGAGAATGAATGGTATTTTATGGCATGGACATAAAGATATGGATTGTGTCTGCAAATTGTTTGATAAATTGTGTAACCCATTTATTTTTATCCATAATGAATGGCAAACAAGTTATTTAAAATACTCATATTATCTTTCGAAATATTGTTTAGCATTTGAACTCTCAATGTAGTAAGAAACAAAAAGGACGGTGAGTAATAGTTTTTCAAGCAAAATAATCAAATATATGCGAAACCATACGCAGTTTATGGTAATTGTTGTTTTATCTTCTTTCATTTCTGAATTTTCTTCACTTACAACTACTTAATAAACTTTTGATTGAGTATCGATCTCTTTTTTGGTACTACATTTGCTTCGAACTTAGTATTTTGTAATAAATAATTTTCTATATGCATATTTCCTTTATCGTATTATGCCCTTATTCAATCATGGGCATCCATGGATAGAATTATAAATTTATCCATGTCTCCCCATTAGTGCACTTTATCACGATTATATTATCAACTTAATATTATTCTAGTTATACAAGATGCCCTCCCAACAAGATCTACTGATTTTATATTAAAGATGGGATTTAATGACTTTAATTTCTATAATATTTCTCTAATCTATCATGGATATCCCCGAGGTAATAACAAAATCTTCTTTATATATATTTGAATAATCAATCAAATATTTTTCCATTATAAAAGCATACATACTCAATGTTAACTTACGTTTTTTACTACTCAAAGTTGTCATTTAATAGTTATGTCTTAATGCCACAAAGTTTCTCAAATGGCAATAGGTTGGCGCACATATGCGCTTAGTATGTTGCATCTATTTTGATTGCTTAAACTTGGTTAGAATACTTCCCAGATATTTTGAGTTCAATCATCTCCTTTGTGTTCCCAATTTGATTATTTAATGCGTGAGTTTCCTTTTTGCTTAAAAATATCACCTGTATGGCATATTGGGAATAATTATCCCTTATTGTTGTTGGAATGCTAGCATTTTGAAAGAGAAAAAAATTATTATATAAGAAGAGCATTGAGACCTACAAGATCTACATCTCAAATGAAGACAAAGAGTTTAGTGGCCAACTAACTGAAGAGTATGAAACTTATGTTGTTATCATACAGGAGGATTGTTTACAACGGGTTTTGAAATTGTTACCATTTTTTTTGGGGGGGGGGGGGGTAACATACCACGTGGTGTCCGGACCAGTTTTACGCGCACCTCGACTAATCCCCGTTCGTAGTTCGTGGTCTTCGCAGGCCAAACATTATTTTGACATTGCCGGGAGTCAAACTGGGGAGCAAACCCAGTCGACTCCAAGTCTGTCCTAAAGACAATGTTATACCACTGGGCCAAGAGGCTCAGTTATTGTTACCTTCCTTCAAAACTTCTTAGTATGTTGTATTTAATATACATTGTTTCCTACATGATGTGTTGTGACACTTTGTAGGTAATTATAATGCGTCAGCGTATTGCACAGATTGCATCCTAGTACTATCGTTTAAAAATGAACTCTGCATCCCTTTTTTTGCCAGGTGTTCCAAAGTAAATGAAATTTAAATTGACTCACAATGTTTCTCACCCCTACCTACCCACTCTCTTTTAGACTTGCACGAGGTGTATCAATTTACTGTTAACAATTCGCAGGCATTTTGCGATGCAATTTATTCTACAAGCTGGAGACCACACCAGTTAATTTTCTTTTCGCCTTCTTCACTAATTTCACTTGAATATGAGTTGGTTACTTCTTTTTGTTTATCTCTCTTCATATCCTATGTACCCATTCTTTTTTTCAAGATCTACTAAATATTGCATTTACACTTTTATGTATAACCCTAACATTTCCATAGGTTCCTCAAAAAGCCCAATTATCACCTCCTGGAACCCACCACCCTAACATTCAATACCCCTTCACTCCCTACCACCAACAAGTCATCTCAATCACCTCATCCACCATTCATCAAGATCACATCATTGCCACCACCTCTTTTTTTTTTTGGTTACAAACGGAAATAAGGGACTGAAGCAGAAAGCAGGGAGACTAGACCCTAGGATTATCATGCTCGGCACGTTCGAGCAGTTCAAGAAGCTTCTTCGGTGTGCGCCTGTACTCCCTGTAGAGATCAAGAGATCCTTTTGCCATCTTTGCCATACAGTCCACTTGGGAGTTACTTTCACGGGGAATGTGGATGATCTTAGCCTTGGTGCTTTTGATGAGCTCACGGAAGTTTTCAATAATGTTAGCTAAAGGGTGGTTCCCATTATCATCGGACTCCATGAGTTAGATGATATCAAGGCAATCGGTTTTGAGACATACATTCTTCCATTCCTCTCTAAGAGATATATTTAAACCATGGAAAACTCCTTCAAGCCCGGCACGAAGAGGGCTTGCATTTACTTGTAGTCGTCTTGTGAAGCCAATAATCCAACTTCCCTCTTCATTTCTCACAATTGCTCCAAAGGCTCCCGTTCCACTTGTAATGTCAAAACACCCATTAGTGTGTATGATATATCTACATGTGACACTATCGCAAGCATTAGTGTATGTAGTTGATCTAACCCCTTTTTGGTTTGCATTCTTACTATGGGCTTGTAATATGTCGCAAGTAAGTTTATTAGTAAGCATGCAAACCGTAAAGGGGGAATTTTTTTTTTTAAAATAAGGATATTATGGGCTTTCCAAATCCACCATAAGCAAGAGATAAAAGTAACATACCAATTATTTTCCACATTACTCCACACATTTTCAATTACCCAAGACTTAAAATCAAGATGCGTACCTTGGCTTGGCTTGAAATACGGATTGATATTATGCCACACTTGACTACTAGAACAACACTCTTTAAAAAGGTGATTAAGATCTTCATCGCTCGAACATCTAGGGCATATGTTATCCATGGTAAGGCCCCTTCTTCTCCTATAAACATTTGTGAGAAGCTTCTCATAGAGAAGAGTCCAAAGAAAGTGCTTGAGCTTAGGAGGTAACCCCAATTTCAATATTCTCTTCCAATCGTTCCAGGGGGGTTATCCCATCCTACATAACAATTTTATTATTACAAGAGTGTATAGAGAATTTACCTTTGTTGTTCGGTTGCCAAGATGGTTTATCGTCCCTTTCCCCCCTAGTGGGAAGAGATGTGTTTATGATTTCCTCTGCAATAGGATCATTGAACCGTTGGTGTATTTTATTGACATCCCAGCCACCATTATCATTTATGAGGGTGCTAACCTTTTCATTATTGTCAGGTTGTTGGGTAAAGTGTGAGTCAAGTGGTGCATCCCCACACCACCAATCTTTCATGATGTCAATTTTATTCTCTTTACCCACATTCCATTTAGTGTTTTTCATAAGGATATCTTTACAACTATGAATGCTACGCCATATGTGGGAGTTTTTGGTTCTCTTTTTCCAAAGTCTATTTGACCGCCTCTCAAGACAGCCTATTTGACTTTGGTATTTGTGTAAATGTTTCTAGTATCGAATGATGTAATTCTTGCTGCGCCGAAGTGATCATGATCTGGAAAACTTTTTAAATTCATGAAAAACTCATTCAGAACATAGTTTTCTTTCCACCGCCAATTTATTTGGGTTGTGTTTGCTTTTATACTTTTTTTCCCCTTTAATGCACAATATGCCTGAAGTTATAGTGCTAACTGATTTTGATATTATTTTAGTAATTTTGTTCTTTAGCCACTTAATAGTAAATAGTTATATTATGGTGTGTTTTATTCCCCACAACTCGTTTTATTTCAGTTGGGTATATATATATATATATATAATAATGTTCTTGTGCGGATTAGTTCGCATTTTAAAAATGCGGACCGGACGTGTGTCTCCTAAAGGTGCGCCTAGAAATTATCGCTTAAATTATAGGCACACTCTCTCTCTTTTCTTGGCTCACCACCAGGTGACATATGTCCGGTCGACACTCTTAAAATACGGACTGATCCACACAAGAGCGGGACTATATATATATATATATATATAGGCAGACTCCTGTGCACACTAAGTTTGCACAGTGCTGGCGCACATTAATTTTTTAAAGCATTAAAAAAAATATTTTTGATTTTATTTTTTATGTGATATTTAAATATTTCAACGGACCCATGTAAAAAAAATCAGCTCAAAAAACTTCTTTTACTATTTTTAAAAAATCGGTCAAACTTTCGCAGCTTTTAAAGTACTTAAAAGTAGCAAAGCTTTGACCGATTTTTCAAAAATAGTAAAAAAAGTTTTTTGAGCTGATTTGTTTTACATGGGTCCGTTGAAATATTTAAATATCACATAAAAAAATCAACTCAGAAATATATTTTTTACTATTTTAAAAAAATGATGTGCAAACTTAGTGTGCACATGACCCCCCCCTCTCTCTCTCTCTCTATATATATATATATATATATATATATATATATAGTCCTGCTCTTGTGCGGATTAGTCCACATTTTAAGAATGCGGACCGGACATAAGTCACCTGACGGTGGCCCAGAAAAGAGAGAGATTGTGCCTATAATTTAGGCGATAATTTCAAGTCGCACTTTTAGGCGACACATGTCCGGTTCGCACAAGAGTATATATATATATATATATATATATATATATATATATATATATATATATATATATATATATATAGTCCTGCTCTTGTGTGGATTAATCCGCATTTTAAGAATGCGGACCGGACATAAGTCACCTGACGGTGGCCCAAAAAAGAGAGAGATTGTGCCTATAATTTAGGCGATAATTTCAAGTCGCACTTTTAGGCGACACATGTCCGGTTCGCACAAGAGTATATATATATATATATATATATATATATATATATATATATATATATATATATATATATATATATATATATATATATATATATATATATATATATATAATGTGTATGTGTTTTCAGCTGGGTTTTCAATATCCTTGAATTGAGAGCACATATATAATGAGTGTGTTATAGAGTTTATTTTTAGATTTTTTACAATGTTTTTTCTATTTTTTACAGTAATTTTGTGAAATAGTAAGAGGTATCGCAAGTCTTTGTATTGAAATCTTGGAAACGTTTTGGTGTATATGGTGATGATTTACTCTAGGTTCAAATAAACAAGTATGTTATCATATAAAACTCTTGGTGAAAAGTGTTTTTCTCTAGCTTAAAGCAAGTTGTAGTAAAAGCAAAATTGGTTCTTGTTTTCCATGTAAAGCATCGTTGCAGTTGTTTTGTTTATTATGACTATTGTGGTGTGACACCCCGACTAATTAAATACCGGATAGCTACTCCTTTATTCAAATTAATACAAAATATCAAGTTGGTTCAGTTCATAGCATCACTGTTGAAAACGTTTTAAAAATTTCTAGCCACCTAATATTTAAAAAGTGAGTTATCAATTTTAGTTAAATCTGATTAACATACAACCAATTTAAATTATGGAATACTAATACCACAACCACAACATAATCACAATAGAATAACCATGGATTAACAATAAATCTGGAGGAATACTCCTCTCAATAATCCGAATACTGAATACAACCAAATACAAAGTCTGAATCACTAATTAATTATTTCCTATACTGAAATAAAACTGAATAAATAAGATGTCTCTAAGAGAAAAGGGGCGACATGACCTACAGATAAGTGAGTCTGAAATGGAGTCAAAATGAAAAGTCCCCCTAGACTAAGTTGCGGTGCACACATACTCTGCTATCAAATCCCAATACATCACGTACATAAGGATCATGTGTTCCGAATCTCTCAGGAACCGTTTCGACAAGTAGCAAACACACATAATGGAGGCGAACATAGTTCACATCACATGGGTTACGTACATACGTACGCTCCCATGATCAGCAGACTTATTAACTCCTCAATAAGTCATTCTCTGATCTATGTCCTCGAGGTACCAATCTAAATCCCCCCATAGGCACACAAAGATTAGATGGCCATGATCGAACACCGACCTCCCGTGATAGCAAGTATGGTAGGTATGTTATACACATATAACCACATATACTAAGCATTCGCACATCTTAGGTATCTTATAATATTAATAGAGGTATATTTTACATTCCTATACTGTCATTAATGTAGTACACTTACAAGTTCCCGAATAATCATCAATAGATAATCAACTCTTCTCACGTCGTAAATTCAAGTACTTATTTCCTAACCCATAGATGTTATCCGGTTTATTACAAAATTATAAGTTTTAATCCTCAACGTACTTCAAATCTCACACTATACCCACTAGTCAACAAGGGGAGGTTAACACTCAATTAAATAAGTTTACTGGAAGTTCAAAATAAAATCAGGCCTAAAAAGGCCATTCGGTCAACTCGTTAGAAATCTCGTTCGAACGAGGTAGTTCGAACGAAGGTCTTCGAACGAACTCGTTAGAAGGGGTACTGTTATCTCGTTAGAAGTCTCGTTCGAACGAGGTCGTTCGAACGACCTGGGCTAGTCTTCTAACGAGATGGCAGGGAACGCCCAAAAATTTTCTAACTTCGTTTTTCTTCAATTCCTCATCTCTAAATCCATCCTAAGATAATCCAAATCAGATTTTTAAGGTTCCTAAATTATTCTAAACCACCCTAGGTTACTTCCTAACAAAATTTTAAGGTCAATTCTTCCAAATACACATGTAAAATCCACAAATCCCCAATTTTTCCACAAACCCTAACAATATTAACCCAAAATTTATTTGAACATGAAAACTCCTTTTTAAATTCATTTTTACATCATCAAATGTTATGCTTTGATAACTAAATTCTTCTAGAACAGTTCTACATGCAATCCCTAACAATTTTTTTAGGTTTTCATCACTTTTTCACGACATATGTTAATTTCTACACTAAACATGGAGGAAATATTCATTGAACTTAATAACATCAATTCAATTGCCTTAAATCTGTTGTTCTGGGTCGTTGTTGATGATCAAGGGTTGGTTCTCTCTTCTTTCCGGTCACAAATTCCTTTCAAAATGCTGATGATGGAGGAGGGTTTGGTTAGGAACCTCTTTTAACCTCTCTCTAATTCCTCTCAAAACTCATGTAGCCCACTCTCTTGTCTTTGGTTGCTAATGGACTTAGTGGCCTCACTAATTATTAATAAATAACCATCAAAATTCGTGGGTTTTAATTCTTAAATTTTTAAAATTACCAAAATACCCTTCTAGGTTGCCGGTTTGGCCTAAAAGTTCCCCGGAACCCAAACCAAACTCCCGACTAGTGTTTTCTGACTATTTCGACCCTTTCGGACGCATTGGCGCACTCAAAATGATCATTCGGTTGATAAAAATATAAATTACTTTTTAATCTAATTAAATTTATTCCTGACGCGACTGACACACGCGTCCCAACTTAATTTCCCAATTTGTCGTATTTCTGCCTGGTGACAATTTTAATATTTTCAATACTCATATATTACCATATATACTCAGAAATATTCAATTTTAACATCATACTCAAATACCAACACACGTCTCACTAGTATTTACATCCGGATTAATTCCCAATTAATTCTCATTTAATTCAATTAATCCCTTAAATAAAAATCAATAAAATTATGGGGTATTACATGTGGTAAAAGAGGTTTTAACTTGGAGCGATGTTAAGTGCCCTCGTCCAAGCTACATTTGGTGCGATCTCTTCATATTATAAAATAATATGGGGGTAAAACCAGCCAACATCTACCTCTCCCAGACCCTGAAGTGAAGAGAGAGCCTTGTGCACTAGGTACGACCTGTTTTATTGTGGTAATTGAATCTTGAATTATTGTCTCATTACCAACACTCTTAATTGTTTGAATATAACATATTTTTTGCAATATTTATTTTTCGTGTCATTATCATGTTTACGTTAAACTCAAGCATCACTCCTAATATTTCTCAACGTCAAAACTTAAAAATAACAATTAAGGAAGATAGATCATATATTCAAATATTGGTTCCATAAAGTGGTGGCTCAGACTGAAGCCATGGCCATAGGCCTGTCCAAGAGAGCATTGCAACTTCAGCTCGTTGTGTTAATTAATGAATGCACCGCAACCTAGGGAGGGAAAGAATCGACACCTTTTGATCAATGAAATATCCTTTGAATATTGAGTGAGACTCTATTTCTTATTTATGAAGATAATAAAGATAAGAAACCCCGTCCGGAATAGAAGAGGGCTATCCTCAAAGAGGAGAGTTGGAGGTTCCTTAAAATGGGTTGTATCTGTATGATATCATTAGTGAGATAAATATATTTCTTAAATTGGGTGTTATACAATGAGAAAGATCTGAGAAAGGGGGAAAATAGGATTGTTGAGACATTACACATACTAAGAGAGTAAATATCGATATATTGATATGGACAAATAAAGCCATAATCATACAATAGACAACATAAACAAAATGATATAGTGGTATATAATTTGATGAAAATTCAAGAATAATTAGTTTTTTGAATTTTCAAGATTTACCGGGTAATAATTGATTCATTAAAAATATGTGACCTACTTATATCTAAAAAAGAGTTCAGACAAAGAGATACACTACAAGGTTAATTGACCTGTTAATTTAAGGCATCAACATTTTTTTGCTAAGTTTAATTATGAAACCAATATTTGATTTTTTTTTAATATTAAAGGAGGTTAGAAAGTTTTGAAATCTTAGGTTGGAAGTTTAAATTGATAAATTTTTTTTGCATAAAAAAATGTTTGCTTTAATTACATCTAAAATAAAAGCTACTATATTGAAAAATGCATATAATGGTACCAAACGTCTATTTACATTACAGTTATTTCAATTATTATTGTAAAACTTTGACATATTTTCTTAATTAGTTAACTTTTTTTGTAATTCCCTAACAAGTAAGTAATTGTATGTTTGAAAGTTGTATTACTTTTATTTGACAAAATGTGTAAATATAAAAAAATATTTACTCACGCTCGCGTATTACGAGGGTTGAAAACTAGTGTCTAATAATTTGATTAACTTACTATATGATACACATATCTATATATTCAATTAATAAATTTGTTAAATATTGGAAAATCCTTTTTACAAAAAAAAAAAATATTTGGTACAAACATTTATAAACAGTTCACCCTCTAATTGTGTTTTATATATATTAAGATAATTGATAAATGGCATTATTGGTATATATTGTAAATTCTCATGCCATTTTTTATGCATGAAACAAATACTAAATTTTGATTCCTAATAGTAATCCATTGGATAACCAAACAGAACTAAATGATTTAAAATCTCGACAAATTTTTTATTGACAATCGCTTTTTCGGTAATCACAATCCACCCAAAATATTACCGTGTACCAAACGGGGCTCAAATATTTCTTTATATTTCATAATTTTATGTCGAGCTATGATTTCAATTCATTTTTATAACACATTGATGTGTCCTATTCATATTAATTTGTGTCTAGAATTCACTAAGAATCATCCAAAACACAAAATGAGTCAGAATCCTGAGTTGGTCTAGACTTACTCATTCAAATTTGTTTATCAATTTTAAATGTGGGTCATGGTGATTATCTTGCATGATTGGTTGAAATTTTAAAAACTATAAGACTCGCACCATTTGTAAACTTTGAAAAATAATATTCAACCCCACAAAAAACTTTTAAAGTTTACTTCTACCCACATAAGATACACAAAATTATGTTTTCAACCTTCTAAATTTAACCCTTATTTCACCACCACCACCACTTTATTCGTCACCTTTCCGCCACCACCACCATGAACCTCTCTCTTTCTCTCTAACATTGTTTTTTCTTCCAAAAATAAATAATATTAATGTTAGATAAGTTTTTTGAATTATAACAAGCAAAAATGAAGAAATAGATCTTTAATATACCCTAAAAACCTCAAAAACCATAAATCTGTAAAAAAATGGCTTCACTTGGACATTTGAAGGCTTCCATCGAATGTGCACAAATTAAAAATAGAATAAATTTATACACACCCATGGTGGCTTCCCACCATAGGTGGGCGTCGTGGTGACTTTTCGACATGGGTTGGAATTTTTATGGGATTTCTCATCATGGATAAGGATTTCATGGTGACTTCCCACTGTGTGTAGACACCCTATTATAGTACCCATACACTCTACTATAGGGTCCAAATAAGGTCCCTTCTATCCCAAACCATGGGTCCTTCTTTAAACCCTAATTGGACGCTAATAATGCTCTTTTCAAGCCCATTTGATTTTGGTCAATCGATCCGAGAAGTCACCATCACAAAACCATAGAGCTCTGAATTCTCTTTCCAACAATTATGACCGTGTATGAATCGGACTTGAAGTTCACGGGTTATGTACAAAAAACCATTTATGTCTGCTAATCGGTCAGATAACTCTCACATGCTTATAGGCAGACTGGACTTACTTCATTAGCCAGTAAGGCCAACCTGCCGAACTCTAGCCTCTATGGGCTAGTAGGTCCCTAGGTCGGAATTGTCTCTTTTTCCATTTAGTTTTTTTTATATAAGGAAAGCCTTACTCTATTTGCACATGACCTCGATTTCAATGCGGTGGTCTGTCCTAATTTATCACACATCGTTTTTATAGTATTCTCTCATACATTTCCTTACTTCATTTTTAACCACCGTTCAACCATCATCATCTATATACCGAAAGTCCGCCTACAAAGAGCTCAAAATATAATTTAAAGGTGTTTGAAGATCCAATACTCTTTTCGTTTTACTAGTCTCATAAATGTCATTTTGAATATTTTAGTGTTTTTATCTCATTTGTAGCTCATTGATTCTATTCGTATTACTAATCCTACTTTTTACTATAATATATATCTCCAAGTCTATTTTCACCTACTTTTCATATATCAAAAGAGATGTCCTAGATTCGGATTATGGGTTAAACCCACAACCTTGTTCAAAACTACGTGGGTTTTGATGCCATTTTTTGCTATGTAAGCATCCCGAAGTTATTTTGGGATTTAAGTCCTTCCTTACTTATTTTACTTAGTTTGTTTCCATATATTACAATCTCACTCATGTAGTTAGTATATTTTACTCATATTGTTGGTTCTTTCCCATTTTTTTTTATCTCTTTAGCGAGTCCATATACGTTGTAGGTGGTAAAATCCTATTATTATAGAGTCAACACAATTAAATTCGAGCAAGGTAAATAATCACAATCGCACAAGAATGTAACATGTACGTGGTTTGGAAAGGTGCCTACATCCACGGGGTGTTTCTGTCTCTTTATTGACCGATTATTAATAAAAAAAATTACATGCCCCTTTTCACAGGACGCCTCACAAAGTAAATCCAAATAAGGAACCCTCCCAATACACTTCGGTCTACACAAATTGTTCGTTTGGAACAATGGCGTGAAACCCCTTAAATGCTTATCATTATGGAGAATTCCAACCCTAAAGGGTAACTCTAAAGTATCAAAGGACAAAAAGCATAAGAGCGATGAACGCAATCAAGACCCTAGGACACTAGAACTTGAAATGCTCTGATACCAACCATGATACCCCGTAAAATTCATAAATAGATTGATCATGTTTAATACAAAAATCACGGGAACTAGAAATATTTTACAACATTCTCAGCATAACGAAATAAATAAAATGAAGTAAGTAAATGCAATACAAGAATATAAAATGCTTAATCAAATAAAACATCTTGGGTGTGAATCACTGCCAAAGGAATCAAATCCAACTCTTGAATAAATATTTCAACAGTAAAATATTTATCTTAGAATACAAGTACATCTTATACAATCTCTGACTCGAATTTTTTTTGAAATAATTACAACCACGTGAATTGAAATATAAATGAATACAAAGTTGTGTAAGAGTAACACTGCATGATAACTACACCCTAAGAATGGTGAATAGATATTCACTAGAAATACTCCTCTAACGAATAACCCATGTATACAGCAATAACAGCGACTTAAGACCTGTGGAAAAACAGTTCAACAATGAAGATTAAACCCATAAAGTCCACAAATAGTAATAATTTAAGTTAAGTTGGGCCTCAATATTAATAATGCATCTTCCTCCCATATTAAGTAGATTTTTAGTTATTTGAGTTGCTCAACCCAAACAACCTAAAATATGCATGCGTTTTTACTCCTGAACCTGTGTATGGACCAATGTGATAGAATTTCACCATTTATCAAGTATCTATACTTTAATAATTTTAAATTCACCTTCCGTATTAAGATTCTTGTATTTTATGATAAATTAATGCTTAAACAGTAATTCTCTTGTTAAGAATTATTTTATTGTTTTAATCGTCTCAGATTATGTTTCTAACTATGTACATCTCTAATGTATCATTATTTGACGTTCTCAAGTCACAGTTCAGTATATAGACCTCTAGTATATTATCACCACAATATTCTCAAGTCATAAACGTATGATTATAAATTTCTAATATAAGTCATCATTCGATACAACCATCTCAAAGTATCGCAATGCAAAATCACATAGTCCAGAATACCTGCGAGTGTACACAACTCACATCAAATCAGATAAAAAATAAATAATATAAATGACATTAAATAAGTTTGTTGACTGAAAATAAGAAAAAATGAAGAAATAAAGTTGTAATATACCAAAAAAACTCAAAAAACCATAAACCTGTTAAAAATAGTTGCCTATCAACATTTGGTGGCTCCTCGTCAAATATGCACGAATTAAAAATAAAATAAAATTTGTGCACACATATGGTGGCTTCTTAACGTGAGTGGGGGTTACGGTGACATCTCAATGTGGGTAAGGGTTTTTATGGGACTTCTCACCTTGGATTAGGCATTTCATGATGACTTCCCATCGTGTGTATACAAAGTTCCTTTTTTTATTTAATTTTACACATTCGACAAGAAGCCACTAAATGTGAGGGGTACATCCGGTGATGAGAACCAAATGTCGAAAGATGACCATTTTTTATGAATTTACAATTTTTTGTGTTTATTTTGGGCATATTAGAGCTTTAATTTTTCATTTTTATTTGTTTTAAGTAGAAAAACACATTTGATATCATTTATAACATTTTTTTTTACATAAAAACAAATTTAGATTAAAGTTGTGGTGGTGGTGGTGGGGCAGTGGTTGTGTTGTTTTTAGTGTTAGTGAGATAAGGAAAAGATGAAAGAGAAGTGGAGGCAGCGGTGGGAAGCAGTGGTGGTGGCAAGAGTGGTGGGATGTTTTGTTTGGCATTAGATCTTTAAGAGAGAATGTGAGGTTAGAGGAAGAAAAAAGAGAAGAAAATATTATCAAATGAAAAATGAAGGTTTATATACCCTTTAACTACTGGGGTGCCCCTTTAATATGAAAATGTAAACAATTGTATTGTAATTGTCATATGTAAAAAGTGAGATAAATTTTAAGAGAAAACATTGATTCGTTGAGTTATATGATCCACATAGGCTTGAATCATAGAGTGCGACGCGCTCATTTTGAAAACATGGACTTTTAAACTTTAACATCATTCAAGCCACTCTCTATAACAAGACTTCCGTTGCCATATTCTTCAAAGACGTATCCTTTTGTAGTTTTTGTGATTGGATATTTGGCTATACACACTTGCACGTTTTGCTAAAGTGTTTTTAATGCGTTAAATAAGTTAAATATCTTTAAATTGTGTTGTGTTTTCCAAGTGGGAAATGATCGAATTTTTATTTGTTGTGATTTGAAGTCTTTTTATTACTTTAACTTCAAACTTTTAGCACGGTCCATATTGGACCTGTGCGCACGGCTGCTCCAATATTTCAGCACTGACTGCAATCGTGCGCACGATAAAAGTCAACTATGCACACGACGGAGATTTTTTTTGAAATTTTTCTATAAATAGGTCAATTTTCCTCCCATTTTAAAAACTTAAAAGCCTCACACCTCAAACACACTTTTGAGAGTATTTTCGCTTCTTTATTATAATTTCACTTGTTCCCACCAAAATTGATAAAACTTAAAAATATACTCGATATATGCCTTGACAGAGAATTAAGAGTGTTTTGGTTCAGATCCACATAGCCTCATTCAATTTAAACTACATCTACACTTGAAGTGAAGCTCTATCACTCCTAAATCTAAAATTGGATTTGCTTCAATTTATTGGAGGAATTGGAGCATGGAATGATTTCAATGAGAATAATGGAGTTTTATCATTCACTTTGTGGAGATCAAAGTGGATTTTTTTATTGAATTGAGGAATGTCCAATGTTTATAGGTAACTACATGTGAGGGCATGGGTAAGAAGTACCTTCTTACTTTGTGAAATAAAAATAGAGTATGTCGAGGTTGTTTACCCCTAGGTGGGAGTTTTTCCTCATAAATTTTTCTTGTGAATTGCTCTTATCTGTTAATTGTTCATCTACACAATTTGATCACACATTTCACGTATATCACACCTAGATCTAGTGTAATTCACTAAATTTGGAATTAGGTTTTTAATATTATAGCTATTCGTGTTAGATTTGCCTAATTGAATTTATTATGTTGTTGATCCAAAATTTTCATCACCTCACCTAACTATTGAATGTCTTAGGATAATTACAATTGAATGTACATCTAAAATTTATCAAAATTGGCCATATTGTACAATCAAACCTATTCACCCCACGTCTAGGTTTGTTTAAAGTGAACACGTATTGTTTAAACACACATCCTCAATTAGTGTCACAACGGTTGCTCTTGTTTTTGCATTTACATTATAAGAGTATATCTTATATTTGCTATGTTTTATTTGTGTTATTTTTTCATAGATCTAGTTTGCTTGTTGGTAAATCTAGCTTTTATGATCGATGATAGAATTGGTTTGAACCGTTATGAGAGGATGGAACATATGAATTACGAAAATGAAAAGAAGAAAAAAAAATCTTCTCATTCTTTCTAAAAATCAAAGTCTATTGATGTTGACTTTGATGAATGTAATGATGTTAAAAATGTCAAATTGTTGAGTTAAGACAAAGGAGATCTGATGTCTCAACTTCTCAAAATGAAAACGTTGAATGTTAAATTAGCCAATCAAATCATACTCTTTGAATAAGAAAAATAATCTTTTAGCGAGTTTGAAAAGACTAATCAACTTAACAATTAAAAGTTGAAAATGATTGAAAAAGAAAAGGGTGGATTGTTAGACTTGACTTGTGCTTTAAAAGAACATAACAATTCTTTAAGATTATAAAATTTTGACTTAAGAAGATTGATTAGCTCAAAAGGTTTTGGTTTAAAAAAACTCAAAGTTATTAAAGAAGGGAAAAGTGATTTGACTTTTGAACTCGAAAAAGTGAAGAAATAGCTTCATATTTGTGAAGTTTCTAAAATTGAACTTGAGAAGATATTTGAATTATAAAAAATGAATATGACTTGTCCAAATATTTGAAAACCAAGTCATCTTCTTATCAAGTTGATACATCGACCGAATGTTCATCACATTTATAGAAAACCGATCATTTGATCTTGAAGAAAAATGGGAAGGTACAAAAAGTGAAATAAAATGTTCAAATGAAAATGAAAATGAAAAAAGAAAATGATCAAAAGGTTTGAAAGGATCATCCAAAATCATTATCTCTTTATCACAATATAGTAAATCTAAATATTTTTGTTATAATTTGAAAAGTATTAGAGGAAGACATGGTTTTAGCTCCATGAGATTAAAAGAGAAAATGATTTTATCCTCGGTGATGTCTTTAATAAGAACATGTTTTCTAGACGTTATGATGGTAAATCTGGTCTTTTGCCATATTTTCTTCCACAGTTGTGTGGTAAGAAGGTTGAGAAGACAACTTGTAAGGTTTTAAAGAATATGAGACTAATAAATCTTGTAGGTTATTGAGGGAAATAAATCATAGGTTCATTGATATTAGGAGGCAATTATTATATTGGGATCCTATTATTGAACTCAAATGTTAAATCCGTTGACCGATGAGAAGGATGAGTTCTGTAGTGCAAGTTATAAGTGAGGCTAGAAGGCAGTCTCCTAGACCTAGAACTACACCTAAAAGAATACTAGGAGGAATAATAGGTTGTGTCCATAGTTTATTAGTGGCTTACCTATAAATGCTACATGAAATAAAGTTGAGCTTGTTGTACCTCAAAAGAAATTTATGAAGAAGGAGGTTATTTTTATTGTACCTGCCATTTATTCGGGAGGTGGAATACCCATTGCTATCTGGGAGATAGTTTTCTAGGATTCCTAAGATTTTGTTTGCATGTAGGTCCCTTCTTAGGTTATTATTGATTTGTAGGAAAACCAATCTTATGGGTGTGATATTAAAAGATACATTTAGATCTTTTTATGTTTTTGTGAGGATTTCATGCATTTGTTACATATGTTTTATTCCTTGCTAAACTTATTTGTAAATTCATGCATTATTCTTTTGTTAAAAATCCAATAAGATTTTAAATATTAATTTTTAACCATTTTGATTGGAAATGTTGATTGTTTTAATTATTAGGTAGAATTCGTTTGATAAATCATTATTGTCAAACTTGTTGAAATCTTTGGTATATATTTGATACTACTTGACCAGTTGCGTGTCACTTTATGCATATGACTATATTTTATAAGATTCTTTCTTTTAGTGCTTGATTTAATCATGATCAAATACTGAGATCTCTTATTGGTCTTAAAAGTTTCTATGGTTCATGTGTGAGATTTTTGTGTGTTTTATACATTAAAGGAGTTAACAAAGGACCATTTTGTATGAATTGATAAGGGATACCATTAGAGTGATTATACCTGATTTTGAATTTAAGTAATATTAGGTAGGTGTCATCTGGGTGTGTGAAAATCCAATTAATGGCAAATGCCAATAAGTTTAAAAGAGCCACAAGCCAAGAGCTTAAAGCGACATTCAAAACAAGATAGGGGATAACATTTCAAAATGAAAATTATATCTTATTTTAGCACTCAAAATATTTAGGACAACATATGCTCAAGGGAGAAAAATGGTTAAAAGCTACCGTTTCTTGAGATTTGAAAGGATATTGATGCAATGATAAACTTAACCATCATTTGTAATTTTCGTATGATTTAGTTATGTGTGTTATCTCAATATTATAACCATAATTGTCATAAACCATGCCTTGATTGAAATATAAAGTTGTTTGAAATGACTTGAAAAGAAATTTAATCCTTGTATGTTGAATTGATAGAAATTTGAATTGAATGTGTTCATTATCTTTAATTTAACCAAGATTCAAAGGAAATTTGTTTGTCAAATCAAATTTATCATTAGTTACCTAATCACTATCACACAAAGTTCACTTTAGAGTTTACATTTGTATATATGTGTCTGAGTTGTTGATTTCTGTGAATATTTCACATATTTGTGCTTTTCAAGTGAAAAATGAATGATTTTTCATGGATTGCATTGATCCATATCATTTTGTTTGAGTGTTGGGAATTTTGTTTCAAACTTAATCTTTCTTGGAACTTATTATCCTTGACTGAGTTTCTGCGTGAAACTATACGCACGACTAAAACACAGATGTACACACAGCGCCCGCTCGCATGGCTGAGATCTAATCCGTGCGCACGAATCCCCTGTTTTGGGTACTCTATTTTGTTTTTGGAGGCTTTCTAATTTGTTGTTACACTTATTTTTGCTTATATGTTTTTTTGTGTGTTGTACTTACTGTCTTAGATCTTCTACCTATTCATCATTATCTCCGATAGAGCTTATGTGCAATTTTGGTTGATATATTTTTATCTTAGATCCTTTCTATGTTCTCTAGGATTGTTTTCGACTACCGTTTTATGTACTTTGTATGCCCTATATAATACGATTTAATGTTGATATCTTGATAATGTTTGTTTTGATTAGATCTTTATATGATCCGTTTGAGTTTGTGACTTGAGTTTGAGCTTTTATTTTAGTATTTTTGTAGTTCGACCTTAAACACACCTTTACTCTTTATAGATTTTCATTTCCCCAATGTCATTTGTTTGTGTTTATATTGACTAGTATTTGCTATTTTATTTTAGTGACTATACTGTGTGAGCTTATATGATTTGAGATATCGCTTTGTGATATCATATGATTCGTGTTATTGTCTTTGGACATTTATTGTTATTGTCATTGTCTCACATGTTTCTTAGTATATTCCATGCCCATGCTCACATACTCTTGTCACATGCTTTCATGATATCTTGTTGTGATTCTCCTACTCCCATCATGTCTTAAGTATTTTACTTGCGTTATTTGATTTGTTATGATTTTCATGATTCTAAGTACATGCTTTGCTTTATGGGGAGTGTTTGTTGATTTAGGAGGAGTATTAGTTTCTTTTTACTTGAGTTATTTTCTTATGAGGGAGGTTGTATCTCTTTGCTTGAGATATCATTTTATTGTGGATATTTTGACCATGCTAATCCTTTAGACTTCATAATACATATTCATTGTTGCTAGCATGTGTTTCTTGTGTGATTTGGGTATTGATATCATATGGTCACATTTGTTTTATCATTTGCCTATATTCCTTTACCATTGATATCTTATGATTTTATTTTATGGTTATCACGCATGTGGTTTAGGAGGATTAAAGATTTTTTGCCTATCTCTATATGTTTTGATTGTATTTTGTTGAGAATTGATTGTACCATTTGCGGTACTTTATTACTTTTTTTTATGTTTTTACCTTATTATTGGTACTTGGATATTTGGTCGTATGAATTTTGTTATACCTTTAATCCTATGTCTCTCATAAAGTAATTTTGGCTTATTATGGTACATTTCGGATGGTTTTATGGATTATTTATGTTTTATCCATATATTTATGGTTACATTGCTATATCCATGCTTTATATGATCTCATTCTAGTTAGATTGTTTATATCACATATCGTGCTTCACATGTTTATTGCTTGAAATATCTCATTCACCAGTTTCTGTTTTGAGATTCATATGTTGATAACCGTGATGTTGTTCATGCTCATGTTGATTTATTGAGTATTCCTTTTATAATTTTGATATTTCATATGATTTACAAGCTTTTTCTTTATTAGTTCTTGACTATTCATTATGATTGTTGCTTTATTACCATGATATACCCATTATCTATGTCTTTATACTTCTCTTTGACTTTTTCGTGTCAAAAGGGGATAAACTTCTAAGATGGGGGGAGTTGACCCTATGTTTTCTTATTTATGGAGGAGACACATTGATCGGGGATAATCCATGTTCCATATGTTTCTTGATTTAGGGGGAGAAAATTTATTTTATGGGATTTTTAGGGAGATACACGTTTATGGTGACATTTCATGTAGGGGAGCACATACTTGTTCTATTCATTGATATTAGATGACTCTTATCATATCTTACATTCTTACATGTTTTATATAATCTATATATATATTTTTATTTTGGGCAGGATTTCCAAAGTAGGGTTGCTCTTTGTGCACGTTATTATCTGCATGATGCTCTTTGTTGTTTCTTGTGATTTCAGCTATAGTCATGTTGATTTGACTTCGATCCACCATTTCAGACTCGATTTTAATGTTTTGTTTGTATTTTGGACTCATAGAATTACTTCCTACTACTCTAATTATATGGCTAATGTTAAGTGTATTTGGTAAGAGTAATCAAGAGTGTTTTTTTTCGGGTTTTGCTATTAAATAACCAAAGGGGGAGATTGAAAATGTAAACATTTGTATTGCAATTATTACACATAAAAATTGGCAAAATTTTGTGACAAAATATTGAGTTATTGAGTCATTTGAGCCACACATTCTTGAATCATTAAGTGAGACGCATTAATTTAGACTAGATGGACTTTTGAACTTGAAGATCATACAAGCCACTCTACATCAGAAGACTTCCGTTGCCACATACTTTTAAGACGTATCATTCGGTAGTTTTGTGATTGGAAATTTGGCTTCACACACTTGCACGTTTTGCTAAAAAGTGTTCTTCATAGGTTGAACAAATGAAATATCTTTAAAATGTGTTGTGTTGTCCAAGTAAGAAGTGATCGAATTTTTATTTACTACGATTTGAAGCCTTTTTCTTACTTTGACTTCAAACCGTTAACACACTCCATATTGGACCCGTGCGCATGACTCTATTCACACGATCAAGATTTTACCCATGTGCATGATTGCGCCAAAATTTTAGCATTGACTGGAAATCGTGCACGCGACGAATAATTTTTTTGAATTCTCCTATAAATTGGTATATTTCCCTTCCATTTAAAAAAATCTTAAAACCTCACGCCTTAAACACACTTTTGAGAGTATTTACAAGGTTGAAAGCATTTTACTTTGCTTCTTTATTCCAATTTCACTCATTCCTTCCAAAATTAATAAAACTTAATTTTATACTTGATGTATGCTCTTAAGAGAGAATTGGGAGTGTTTTGGTTCAGACCCGCGTAGCCTCAATTCAAACTACATCTACACTTGAACTGAAACTCTATCCTTCTTAGATATAAAATTAGAGGTGCTTCGATTTATTGGAGGAATTGGAGCATGGAATGATTCCAAGGAGAAACAAGGGGTTTCTTATTCAGTTTGTGGAGCTCAAGGTGTATTTCTACGTTCAATTGGAGTGCGTTGAGTTTTTTTACCCCTAGGTAAGGGGTTTTTCTCATAAATCCATCTTGTGAATTGCTCTTATGTGTTGATTGTTCATCTACACAATTTGATCACACACTTCACTTAGATCACAGCCAGATCTAGTGTAATTCACTAAAATGGGAATTAAGTTTTTAGTTTTAGCTATTTATGTTTGATATGCCTAATTGAACTCATTGTGTTGTTGTTCTAAAGTTTCATCACCTCACCTAGCTATTGAATGTGTTAGGACAATTAAAATTGATAAAAAAATTGTTCATGTTGTAAAATCAAACTAATTAGTCCAGAATATTACATTTAATACCCTTTATTCTTTTACGTTCGAGCATACTCGTGTCCGTTAATTTCTATATTTAAGATATTATATTGGATAACCTTTTTACTCAACGTTGATATGTTTTGCAAGGTTTATCAGAGCCTTTATAGGTATGGGAATGCTTGGCGGAACAACTAGATGAGTTTCAGAAATATTTCATTACAAGATGAAGCTTCGAGGGCATTTTCTTAATATCAGACGTCAAGAACCGATTGTCAGAATATGACCTATAATCTCTCAAGTCCTGAATTAATCTCCCAAATACTTTAACTCATTACTCTCTAAGGTTGATACATACATACGACCATAGGATACCGCTCACTGTCGTATTTTCCCATTCTAACCCAATCTTAAAATCCAATGTAAGTACAATAGTACAAGAGACATAATTCTAACCTACATATTGGTCGGATGTAAGTACTATAGTACAAGGATATAATATTATTACTATGTTATTGATAGGATTTTAGAGAGAAGAATGAATTTTTTCCTTGGAATGATTAAGGATGCATGAATTTTTTATTTACATGAATTATGTTATTTCCACTAGTTGCAGATGGTCACATGATACCCGCTATCTTCCATGATTATTGGGATGACTTTTTTTTTTTTTTTTTTCTGAAATATGATGATTACCTTCTGATAAGTGAGAAGTTTGTTTATGGTTTTTTACGTTAGAGTTAACATTTTAAGATGAAGGAAGGTAGTTATGTTGTTCGCCTGGTTATGGGGTTGCGAAGGAATGAAAAATTATGAAATTTTCTAGCCACATTGACTAATAGAATCCAAAAATGATTTCTTTAGGGGACTATTTGAATAAACATATGTTTTCATTTGTCTCTGAGTTTAAAAAAATATTTCGTAACTAGTCAAAAATAAAGAAATCATAGTTGATGTTGTTGAAATCGGTCAGGACTTCAGACTCACCAAATATGCCTCCTTAAATCACGAGGATGTGTTACTAGGTTAGAAATAATAAAAACATAATGATTTATAGTGGTTTAGTACCCCCAGATGAGCTACTCACGTCCACTCTTAAGGTGTTTATCTTTAACATATTCAACATGAAGTAAGATAATACAAGTGGGACCATACTTAAACTTCAACTAAGGTGGTATAACAAAGTCTAAGGTCTTTATGATGAGCAAAAAGCTTTTTAAAAATGGTCAGTGGGGGTTTGATGGCTAAACGACATTTCATGCTACATTAGTCATGGCATTTAATGGCATTAAATGATGAAAGGATTTTTAGGTGAATGTTAATGGTTGTTAAATACATTTAATGACGTATAATGCATTAAGACAAATTGCAAATGGTCAGTGGGGGTTGGTAAAATAGTGAATGTACTTTTTACCAACATTTTGAATTGGTTTGAAATGCAATTCTTAACTTAGAGGGCTTTGTGACAACCCGCTCAAAATAATAACGGGTGGCCAGCCCTATACTACATTAAATCAGGTATCTCAGATGGCTCAGTCTCAACATCAACTGACAATACTAAACAATATAAGGCTAACTACCCGAAACTATTAAAAGCAGATGCCAAAAATTAAATAAAATATGCAACAGACAACAAACCAACACTATCAGCTACTAACAAAGGTAGAATGCATAGGTATGAAAGATGAAAGAAAATGCTAGAATTAAAACGAAATGAGTACATGCAAGGAAATATACCCGAATAAGATGTCGGGTCACACACAATGAACATCCATGGGGAAGAAATATAAACAAATATGAATAACTCTAAAGTATAATCCCGATGTACACAATGAATCCTATCTAGATTTACAAAGAAGTAGGAAGCGACTACAAACTAAATCCCGCGACAGTCCGCACCTGTTACGGCCCACAACTCGGGACAGAAGAGCATCTGACATCCTTGCGGTAGGACACCTATAGTAATATATATATATATATATATATATATATATATATATATATATATATATATATATATATATATAGCAGGAGAGAAATATAAACGGGTCAGAGCCCGAGTGTAAAAAATGTTTCGCAAGTGTATTGACCTGCATAATAAATATAAATGCACTTATTTCATAATTTAAAGTGGAGTCGCACTCTCGTGAAACCCCAATCTCACCTCTCATCTAAAAGCGCGCACCTATTCGCATCCTGAAATATTTATTAAGTTACCCCATCCATAGGGACAACCTACCATACAATAGGCACGACCTATACCCGCAAGACCTTACATTCTAACGTAACCCAAGAATCCTTCCCATTCTAACCACACTTAAATGTATATACACACATAGATTCCATACTAGGTTAAAATGGTTTCGATTAATAACTTATACCAGTTGTAAGTTTTAATGCGTTACCCATTAACATTAGGCTTCAATAATATAATTTAATCTCTAAATAACATGCATACAATTTAATAAGGACAAAACTTCTCTCCACTCTCAACATTGCACTATGTTTCGTACGTGGGGGGTCTCGCAAAGCGAAATCAAAAGTAGCAACCCCCCCAATACACTACTCCTTGACAATGTCGATCGTGGGGATCCATCATATCATCCACACCAATTATACTACTGCTACTTATAAGTATTAAGGACAAAACTTCTCCATATTCTCCACATGGCGCTGCATTTCGTGCGTGGGGCGTCTCGCAAAGCGAAATCCAAACAAGGAACCCTCCAATACACTAATCCTTGACAATGTCGATCGTGGGGATCAATCATGTCATCCACACAAAACTGTAATACCCCGTACTTTTGACTATAATTATTTTTGGGATTAATTAATTAATTGCGTATTAATTGGAAATTAATCCGGGTTATAAATACTAATGAAATGCGAATTGGTATTTGATTGGGTGCATATATGATTATATATGTATTTGGTATTATAAAATTTGTCGTGAGATTTATATACAGCAATTCGGAAATTTTGTCGAGACGCGAGGGACCGCCGCGTCACGGGGTAATATTTTGTTAATAAAAGTGAATTTAAAATCGATAATCCGTATGGTCGTTTTGAGTGCGCCAACGCGTCCGGAAGGGTCGAGATAGTCAGAAAACACTAGCCGGGGGTATAGTTTGGGTCCCGGGGTATTTTTAGGCTATTCCGGCACCATAAAGGGTATTTTAGTAATTTGGTATTTTTGGGTAATTAAAAGTGACGAAAATTGAGAGTTGTAATCTGATAAGGAATTGACCCAACCAACCCTTATTAACCCAACAAGCTACGGAGGTTTATTAAATTAGGTTTTCATAAGTTTTCCCAAAGCAAACCCTAGCCACCATAGCCTTTTGGAGAAGAAAGCTCGGAGAAGGAGAGAGAGAGGAATTCTGCAGAAATTCTACACCAAATCCACACCAAATTCAGAGACAAACAAGGCAAGTGGTTTAACTATGTTTAATTCCAAAGGATGTTCTTTCCATGTTAGAAAATTGATGTTTTACAAATTGTTCTTGGAAGATAAATGAAAACCCATGTTAATTGGACTTAGAATTTGATTATTAAGGACCATTTGCACGTAGAATACTATGGGACGAAATTATATGATGATTATACATGATTGGGTGAAACAAAAACGGATTTAATTTGATGAATTGAGGGTTTATAAATTAGGGTTCTTGTTCATGAATAATTTGGGGGAAAGTTTAATATTTGCAAATTTGATGGATGATTAGGATGAGTTAATCCATAAAAACGTGATAGGATGTGGTTATATTGTGTTTAGAATTGTTTAGATATCTTAAATCAATCATTGGGACGTATTTTGGAGAAGATTTGAGGAGTAAAAATGTTGAAAAACGAATTGGGGAAAAATCTGGGCCGAAACTGGTATCTCGTTAGAAGCAACCCCAGGTCGTTCGAACGAACTCGTTCGAATGAGCTTCTAACGAGTTGACCAGTCGTTACTAACGAGTAGGGATTTCGTTCGATATCTCGTTCGAACGAGATATCGTTAGAAGGACAGTTCGTTCGAACGAACTGGGATCTCGTTCGAACAGCCTCGTTCGAACGAGACTTCTAACGACCTGACAGTCCAAACTCGTTCGAAGTCTCGTTCGAACGAGACTTCTAACGAGTTGACAGTTTTGTCCTTTTTGGACTATTTTGATTTTTGGATTCCCGGAAACTGGTTCGAGGGTAGAGTTAACATTCTTTGATGATGTAAGGATAGATTTGGGACTTTTGGGTTATTGAGAGGAGTAAATTATATACGAGAGTTATATCCAATAAACCATTTGAGTTGAGACGTGAGTGTCTACTATGATGTGAGGATGAATTATAGCGCGTATAATTATAAACCGGAATACTACGAATTGTGATAATTATAGTTAGTACGAGAGTGCAATATGTACTACGATTAAAATATGGTATTACTAAGATGTGTGTTTACTTAGTATTGTTATATGGATTGTGTGTATGACATACCTACCATACTTGCTATCACGGGAGGTTACGTTCGCTTAGGACCCTCTAATCCTTATGTGCCTACGGGGGGGATATAGACTGGTACCTTGATGAACATAGGTCATAGAAAGACTTATTGTGATATTAATAAGTCCGCTGACCATGGGAGCGTAGGTATGTGCGTGACCCATGTGATGGTGACTGTGTTCGCCTCCACTATTTGTGATTTGTGTTATCTGAACTATTCCTGAGAGATTCGGAATATGTGATCCTTATGTACGTGATGTACCGGGATGGATAGCAGAGTATGTGTGCACCATAGCTTAGATTGCGGGGTGCTTGTATCGTATATTTATGGTGTGAATAATATACATTAAATTAATGGGAATCCTCATGTTAATGTTGTAAAAATATTACGGTGTTATTTCGAGTTATATAATGAGTTAACTATTAGTTATATCAATGGCATATTTAGTAACTGAGTTTACGTTAAACCTCTATTTAATTACGAGCGTTGTTATGTTAAATAGAACCGGGTAAAAAGGGTAGGAACTATTACAGTCTAGCTAGTTATGATGTCACTTAGCTAGTGGTTATATTATTGTAGATGGGTACTTGCGTTAGGAGTGCACAGTTAGACGAGAGGTGAGAATATCATGTGAGTGCACGTCCTAACATGTATTTTGCATTTAATGTTTTAAATGTTTTTAAAGCACTTGCAGGTTTTTAAAATATAACTCCGCATTCGGGCTCTGACCCGTTTGCTTTTCAAATCTCTTGTTCTTTGTAAAACCATTTTAGGTGCCCAGCCACAAGGACACCAAGCATAGGATACTCATTCAGGTGACGAGCTGTAGCTTCTTGTGGAAGCTACAGGGATTTGCATGTAGACGCTTCTATCTTTTGGATTCCAGAGTCACTATCTATCAGTTGTAGGGAATGTCGCCCATTTCTATTTAGAGCATCTTTCATATTTCAGTTTTCAGAGTTCAGCATGTTTTATTTTGTTTCAGTTTATTTATTTCAGTTATGGGATTGTAGTGAGGAGTTTTCCTCCAGACTTTATTTACTCTATTGTGATGGTTATTCAGTTTACTTCAGTATGGTGAATGGTGTTATCTATTTCTTCATTTTACTTCTTGCATGTTAATCAGACTTTAATTAAAATTTGGCAACTTGATTTTTAAATACTAGGTGGTTAGTAATAATAAAATGTTTTCGACAGTGATGCTATTAACTGAGCCAACTTGGCATTTTGAATTAATTTTATAAAGGAGTAGCTACCCGGTATTTAATTAGTCGGGGTGTCACAAAAACATGCTACTACTATATGGATTACTAACTAAGAGTGATCCCAAAATCTCCAACAAATATCCTTGGGTTGATATAACCGAGATATTGCTCAAGTGCGATACATCAACCCCCAAATAATCTGGTACACCATAATCATCTAAGATGTACACCATAGAAATTTCATATCCGTTCACCTACAGGATATAATAAATATATATATATATATGTATATATATATATATATATATATACACACACATATACAGCCATTCATTCCCATAGCCAAGTGTACATACTACACATAATGTACAGTGGTCATACCCATAACATAATCGGCTATATATCGCCAATATACTGCACCATGCTATCATCTTCCAGTGCCCGACTCACGTAGTGTACTGGGGACCACCTTTAGGACTAAACGACACCTACCTCGTGATCAACACACACACACACACACACACTCGTCCGGGAAGCGATCGTAGTTCCTAACCGGTCAATGAGACGAAACATAGCCACCACGTCTCACCCCAACAAAATGTAAATCACATAATAACACAACGGACACTATGACTTGGGGAATATCCACACTGTGCTCATCGAGCCAGGGTGCTCACCCTCATCGCGCAACTTCTCAATGATAGCATGAGCGGGGTATGCTTAACCATACAAGTATATATATCATTCACATGCACAATATATATACATATATATAATTACATCATATATCTAAACCTTCATATACGGTTTAGATATTCACACCATGAGTATACACATATATTCATATCTATACAAATATATATATATATATATATATATATATATACATACCGTCTCTCATTGTATGTAAGAAACTTATAAACTCTACTATTGGCGGCCATATTCCTCTATGTACTAGTCATCACTTCAATCGTATTAGATTAATTCGTTATGTGAATACGATCCCTCACTTGAAGCATATTCATCCATTTTCCTTATGATATAAATAATCTTCCAACATAGATATATCTCCAACGTTAAGGTTATCACCCAAAGTTTAGTGTAGGTAGCAATCACTACACATCACATCTATATTCGAAAGTACCTCAATATCTCTAGTACTAATTTGACCATTGGTATACACCTAACTAATAGTCTATAAACCTCAAGATCAATCTTAGATTCATCTCATGATCCCGTCACTTAGGAAAATACCACACGGATATATAATCACTATCCCGACTACGGTTCAATTTCTCCTATGAACCACTAAATCTTATTGCGCTTGCAATCTATTCCTTAAGTTAAAAATTACTAAGGATAGGAAACCACTCTCTCCCGTCGGTCCCCCAATATTATCTTAAATAGAAACCTATCACTATAAGGATTTGGCGCAAACCTCGGCCTACGAATTCTTGTCGTACCCTCACAACTTTCTCTCGAAGGGACCTTACCCTTACATCATAACTAGGCTCACTTTTGATCTATAATTAGGATTCCCATCCCCAATGAGGTTTCTCACTATCTCTATACACAACTCCAATGCATATATATATATATTCCCAAATTATTTCAAGAAGTCCCCCAAATCATAACATGTGAGAAAACCCTTATATGTCTCCAAATCATATTTCTTACATCATAAAAGAAGGCCCCGTATCAATAAACCCAATCAAAAAGGGGTAGAAATCATTCTAGAAAAACTCCTCCAAACAGCCCTGTTTCCGAATCGATTCGGCCTGGCCCGAATCGATTCGCTCCAATTGCGAATCGATTCGGTCCAAAGGACCTGGGACTCTGTCTCAAACCTAATCGATCCGCCTTGGGTTCGAATCGATTTGGTCATGTAAACCTGCCACTTTTGCCTAAGCCGAATCGATTCGCTTAGGGGCGAATCGATTCGGGTCTGTAGACTCAAAAAGTTCTCTTCTTCTTCATGAAACCCACGAATTTAAAACTCTAAAATTTCACTTCTAACCCCTAAACCTTCATCATAACATGATTTTAAGCCAATAAATCAACCCAAAGTTGATCCCAACCATTTCTACACCATCAACCCATATATAAACATCAATTTCAAGATTAAATCTTCAAAATCTAGGTTTTGTTATTAATACCCAAAATCCAATTATTTTATCCACAAATTATGAAATGAAATACACAAATGAAATATTTAGCAAGATTAAACACTTGCCTCAGATTTGTAGAGGTTGGATCGTCCTCGTGATCGCGGTTGGGCCGGAAATCTCCAAGTTTTCTCTTCTCTCTCTCTTCCTTTCTTCTTCTTTTCCTCTTTCTTTCTTTTTCTCTCTTCTCACAAATGAGAAGGGCTGAAATCGTAAGCCGTTAAATCCCTTAAAACATAAGTCCCAGTTTTAATTGTTAATACACACTTTAAATGACTCGTTTACTCCAATTCGAGCCAAACATACTTAAAAATAACACGAAATCGAAATAAAACCCAATGACAGTCATTTTGACTATCTCGACCCATCCGAAACCAATGGTACACTCAAAATCCTCATCCGAAAAACTTTAAAACGTCTTCAATTTTTGGACTTCAATTTCCAAATTTTAAAATTCTCCAATTTAAATAAATTTTATTTCTCCCAAAATTAAATTTCTGAGTCCCAAAAATCGTGGGGTGTTACACTCTTCCCTCCTTATAATAATTTCGCCCGCGAATTTTAGGATATGCCTAGGACCTCAATCTCCTCTAGTCCTTACATCTACCCTCTAGATCACTATACCATTCTCTCCCAGTTCTCACATCGAATCATATAGATTTTTAAAATTTAAACTAGCCACCCAGGGCGCCCACACACCCCGTACCCTAACTCAACTCGTATCATAATAACCCGACTCCACTAGCCTCTATTCGTAATATAGCTCTCAGTAATATAATCTATTACAGCATTTTAAGTATATATGAAAGTTTAAAATTCCCAATGGTTGAACTCTTCTCAATTCCTGACATAAGCCACACTCATGCGGGGGAGGTCTCGCAAGCGAAATCCAACAAGGAACCCTCCCAATACACTACTGTGTAGCTATGTTGGGGATTGATATCAGTTAAACCAGGGTTAAGGTTTTATAAAAGATTTCAAATTGTGGATATTTCCCGAAGGCCTATGTAACGATATAATATAAAACAATTTTGTGTCTTTCGACACGCCAATCAAATACCTTATGTCCAAGACACAAGGCCCCGACAAATACAATACTCTAACCGCTACCTGGTTCTCAAACTAGCACAAACCTGAGATAAATTTTCCGCTCAAAATAAATCTACTAAACTTTGAACCTCTCAGTTATACAATTCCTTTACATTACATCAACACATTTTCCACAAGACAAGTTCTTCCCTAATTGGAATACTAGAATTACCTGCCCTAGCCTATCCATAAACCAATAACCTTAACAATTCACACTCCGGAAAATCAATGGAGTAACTCTCTACTAGCTCATCCCAAGACGGTTTACTATCCCAAAAGATGTCATACAAAGACCATACTTGCTCACTCCCTCTTCCCAGAAGGCAATACTCCCGATATTGGGACCACTCCCCACACCTCAAATCGATAAAGGTCACCCACACTAGGTTTCCTAACAAATGTTGAAGAATTTCTCAATCTAAACCTCCCAAGGGTTCCCTATTCTCTCCTCATAAATACTTACCTTATCGATCACGAAGTTCTCCTTCTTACCTCTGCCTGAATCACGGAAAGAAATACCTCAAATCAAAACGTACCCGAAATCTGTTACGGGTATTACATCTCTCATCTTTCCCCTTCCTAATCGACTTATTCTCGACGACGTCTGAAACGAAAGCAACTGTGTCAGAACGTCATTCGAGCGAGTATGTCTCGTGAAAGAAGATAAACGTAGGGAACACAACAATCCTAATAGTAGGGTTCTATATCAATAACGTCAACGGAAGAACACAGAAAACCCGCACAGATCCTAGAGACTCTAGAACCTGATACTCTGATACCATCTGTGAGAACCCGCTCAAATTAATAACGGGTGGCCATCCCTATAATACATTAAATTAGGTATCTCAGACGGCTCAGTCTCAACCTCAACTGACAATACTAAATAATATAAGGCTAACTACCCGAAACTATTAAAAGCGGATGCCAAAAATTAAATAAAATATGCAACAGACAACAAACCAACACTATCAGCTACTAATAAAGGTAGAATGCATACGTATGAAAGATGAAAGAAAATGCTAGAATTAAAATGAAATGAGTACATGCAAGGAAATATACCCGAATAAGCTGTCGGGTCACAGACAGTACAACATCCATGGGGAAGAAATATAAACAAATATGAATAACTCTAAAGTATAATCCCGATGTACACAATCAATCCTATCTAGATTTACAAAGAAGTAGGAAGCGACTACAAACTAAATCCTGTGACAGTCCGCACCTATTACGGCTCCCACAACTCGGGATAGAAGAGCATCCGGCATCCTTGCGGAAGGACACCTGTAGTAATGTGTGTGTGTATATATATATATATATATATATATATAGCAGGAGAGAAATATAAACGGGTCAAAGCCCGAGTGTAAAAATGTTTAACAAGTGTGTTAACTGTGCATAATAAATATAAATGCACTTATTTCATAATTAAAAGTGGAGTCGCACTCTCGTGAAACCCCAATCTCACCTCTCATCTAAAAGCGCGCACTTATTCGTATCCTGAAATATTTATTAAGTTACCCCACCCATAGGGACAACCTACCATACAATAGGCATGTCCTATACCCGTAAGACGTTACATTCTAACGTAACCCAAGGATCCTTCCCATTCTAACCACACTTAAATGTATATACACACATAGATGCCATACTAGGTTGAAATGGTTTCGATTTATTAACTTATACCAGTTATAAGTTTTAATACGTTACCTATTAACATTAGGCTTCAATAATATAATTTAATCTCTAAATAACATGCATACAATTTAATAAGGACAAAACTTCTCTCCACTCTCAACATTACACTATGTTTCGTGCGTGGAGCGTCTCGCAAAGCGAAATCCAAACAAGGAACCCCCCCAATACACTACTCCTTGACAATGTTGATCATGGGGATCCATCATGTCATCCACACCAATTATACTACTGCTACTTATAAGTATTAAGAACATAACTTCTCCCTATTCTTCACATGGCACTGCGTTTCGTGCGTGGGGCGTCTCGCAAAGTGAAATCCAAACAAGGAACCCCCCCAATACACTACTCCTTCACAATGTCGATCGTGGGGATCCATCATGTCATCCACACAAAACGTGCTACTATTATATGGATTACTAACTAAGAGTAATCCCAAAATCTCCAACAAATATCCTTGGGTTGATATAACCGAAATATTCCTCAAGTGCGATACATCGACCCCCAAATAATCTAGTACACCATAATCATCCAAGATGTACACATAGAAATTTCATATCCGTTCACCTACAGGATATAATAAATATATATATATATATATATACACACACACACACATATACAACCATTCATTCCCATAGCCAAGTGTACATACTACATATAATGTACAGTGGTCATACCCATAACATAATCGGCTATATATCGCCAATATATCGCACCATGCTATCATCTTCCAGTGCCTGGCTCACGTAGCATACTAGGGACCACCTGTACGACTAAACGACACCTACCTCGTGATCAACACACACACACACTCGTCCGGGAAGCGATCATAGTTCCTAACCGGTCAATGAGACGAAACATAGCCACCACGTCTCACCCCAAAAAAATGTAAATCACATAATAACACAGCATACGCTATGACTTGGGGAATATCCACACTCTGCTCCTCGAGCCAGGGTGCTCACCCTCATCGCGCAACTTCCCAATGATAGCATGAGCGGGGTATGCTTAACCATACAAGTATATATATCATTCACATGCACAATATATATACATCTATATAATTACATCATATATCTAAACCTTCATATACGGTTTAGATATTCACACCATGAGTATAAACATATATTCATATCCATACAAATATATATACATACATATATACATACTGTCTCTCATTGTATGTAAGAAACTTATAAACTCTACTATTGGCGTCCATATTCCTCTATATACTAGTCATCACTTCAATCATATTAGCTTAATTCGTTATGTGAATACGATCCCTCACTTGAAGCATATTCATCCATTTTCCTTATGATATAAATAATCTTCCAACATAGATATATCTCCAACATTAAGATTATCACCCAAAGTTTAGTGTAGGTAATAATCACTACAAATCACATCTATATTCGAAAGTACCTCAATATCTCTAGTATTAATTTGAACATTGGTATACACCTAACTAATAATCTATAAACCTCATGATCAATCTTAGATTCATCTCATGATCCCCTCACTTAGGTAAATACCACACGGATATATAATCACTATCCCGACTACGGTTCAATTTCTCCTATGAACCCCTAAATCTTATTGCGCTTGCAATCTATTCCTTAAGTTAAACATTACTAAGGATACGTAACTACTCTCTCCCGTCGGTCCCCCAATCTTATCCTAAATAGAAACCTATCACTATAAGGATTTGGAGCAAACCTCGGCCTACGAATTCATGTCGTACCCTCACAACTTTCTCTCGAAGGGACCTTACCCTTACATCATAACTAGGCTCACTTTTGATCTATAATTAGGATTCCCATCCCCAATGAGGTTTCTCACCATCTCTATACACAACTCCAATGCATACATATATATATATATATATATATATATATATATATATATATATATATTTTTTTTTTTTCCCCCCAAATTATTTCAAGAAGTCCCCAAAATCATAACATGTGAGAAACCCCTTATATGTCTCCAAATCATATTTCTTACATCATAAAAGAAGGTCCCGTATTGATTAACCCAATCAAAAAGGGGTAGAAATCATTCTAGAAAAACTCCTCCAAACGGTCTTGTTTCCGAATCGATTCTGCCTGGCCCGAATCGATTCGGTCTCAAGGACGAATCGATTCTCTCCAACTGCGAATCGATTCGGTCCAAAGGACCTAGGACTCTGTCTCAAACCGAATCAATTCGCCTTGGGTCCAAATCGATTCGGTCATGCAGACCTGCCACTTTTGCTTAAGCCGAATTGATTCGCTTAGGGGGCGAATCGATTCGGGTCTGCAGACTCGAAAAGTTCTCTTCTTCTTCATGAAACCCACGAATTTAAAACCCTAAAATTTCACTTCTAACCCCTAAACCTTCATCATAACATGATTCTAAGCCAATAAATCAACCCAAAGTTGATCCCAACCATTTCTACACCATCAACTCATATATAAACATCAATTTCAAGATTAAATCTTCAAAATCTAGGTTTTGTTATTAATACCCAAAATCCAATTATTTTATCCACAAATTATGAAATGAAATACAAAAATGAAATAGTTAGCAAGATTAAACACTTGCCTCAGATTTGTAGAGGTTGGATCGTCCTCGTGATCGCAGTTGGGCAAAAAATCTCTAAGTTTTCTCTTCTCTCTCTCTTCCTTTCTTCTTCTTTTCCTATTTCTTTCTCTTTCTCTCTTCTCACAAATGAGAAGGGATGAAATCGTAAGCCCTTAAATCCCTTAAAACATAAGTCCCAGTTTTAATTGTTAATACAGACTTTAAATAACTCGTTTACTCCAATTCGAGCGAAACATACTTAAAAATAATTCGAAACCGAAATAAAACCCAATGACAATCGTTTTGGCTATCTCGACCCATCCGGAACCAATGGTATACTCAAAATCCTCATCCGATAAACTTTAAAACGTCTTCAATTTTTGGACTTCAATTTCCAAATTTTAAAATTCTCCAATTTAAATAAATTTTATTTCTCCCAAAATTAAATTTCTCAGTCCCAAAAATCGTGGGGTGTTACAGGCTTTTATGCGCTTGGGGATATAATTGTGATCTACAGAGGCTATATTAGTCATGAATAAGTGGGACCAAGACCTACTGTGGTCTGGAAAAGGCAATTTAGGTTGGTTATTCTCTGACTTAGTGTTTTGAGACTATATCAATTAACAAGATGAGTTGGGAGACCTTTGTTTTTAAGATGGATATCATTTGACGACCTTACCCTCCATGGTTGAGCATCGTAAAGGAATGTTGAGGTCATTTACTTATAATACGAAGTCCGTATTTAGGTTTTGAGATCTGATGGTGGCCTAAGAAAGTTAATGCTATCTTAAAGGAGATTCTAGGTGGTCATATATTTGAACTATATGTTCGACTTTCTGTTAGATCATGAGAGTGAAGGGTTGAGGTCCTTATGCGTATATTTTAATCTCATTATTGCTACTTGGGGACCTCTTGAGATTGGTTTTGGGTTGAAGATCATATTTGGTATCATAATAGTTTATTGGAAAAAGGTTTATTGATAAAATCTTAAATGTTATTTAACAATGAGATATTCATGATGGACTTCCTCCTTTTACCTATTTGAGAGTACCTTTCAAAGTAAGTCCATACTCTGTCACTTGTCTCCCTTTTCTTTTTCCTTTTTTTAGACTTATTATGCCCTAAAGTAGGTCATACACTTTGTATTATTTTAGTTTTATTAATAAATTTTCTCCATTTGGATATTGATTGAAAAGCCTATAGTTTTTTGAAAAATATTTTTACCCCAAATAAGCTATTGAGATTTGTCTGTTGGTTCCATGTTAATTGATAAACCGTGTAGTCTTCTTCGCATGTCAATTCAAATGTCGCAAGAAGGACCCTTATGAATATAGATATAGAGTCAGGGCTTCATTTTTATGGGGGAAAATAACGTTGTGGCATTTTGTCCCACCAAAATGTCACAATGCTCTATAGATGATCTACAACAATATTCTACAACAATATTCTACAACAAAAAGATTATATGCATTTACTCACTTGGATCACTTAAAAAATCTATATATATTTTATAACACATTTTTAAATGTCACCCCTTTAACCTGAAACCACCTCACTCACACAAATCAAGCCCTTATTGAAAATTAGAAAGTATTTTTATGCTTTATAAAACATTAATTGTTTAAAAATTTGTGAAAATAATTTGTAACTCAAATAAATTTTAAAAACTCTATTTTAACTTTTTAATATTAACAATTATATTATAAAATTTTCAATATGAAAGTTATATTATAGACTTTATAATATTAAAAGTTATGTCATAAACTTTTTAATTTTAAATATTATATCTCCTTCAAGCAATGTGTTATAATTGTTTATTTAAACTCGTGTATAATTGGAAAATTACATTGGATACTATTAATTAATTAATGCTATAAATTAACTTGGATAACGCCGTAGGCACAATAAATGAGTGTACCATAAGCACGAAAGGTTGTAAATAAATTTATGTGGCACTGGCACGGGCACTTGCTAGTGTGTGTGTGTGTGTGTGTATGTATTGACATTTCACTCAATAATTCCAAGATCCACCATTAGAACGACCCCCATCGAATGATGGTGTAAAAGTTGATTTAGTATAAATTATATTGTAGGTATATATTTTTCTATTATAATTATATAAAGTAGTTTAGAACTTATTTTTAACACGAGAAAGTATTAAATCAACTATAATTATACATTGCTCCATAGAATTTTAGTGTTTTTTTCTTTTACTTTACCCTCGGAGACAATGAGATATCTAGAGATAATCTTTTGAAAATTCAATTGTTAGAGTTACCCCCTAATGCAAGAGATAATACATAAGATGTAAGTACCAAGCACGACATTAGCTCATAGTAAAATCATTTTTTTTTAAATGTTATCTTTATTTTACAAGTTCAATTATGTTAAATTTTTTTGTCAATATCTATTAAACAAAATTAATATATTTTAAATAATAATGGTAAAAAATTAGATATTTTGCCTTACCCACTATAAACCATTCATTATTTATATTTACCCATCATTTTGTTTTTCTTAGACTGAGCCACCATATTTACATTTAACGACGTTTTTTTATTTTGCTTTTTGCAATTCTTCTTTCATCCTAAATGTCACAAAAATGGATAAAGGAAACCCTAGAGAGAAGAGGGAGGCTATGTGGAGAAGAAGAAAATAGTGATATTGGTCATTGAAGATGTGAAGAATTGGGTGTGACACCCCACCTATTTTAACCACGGGTGATCAATCCTATATCAAAATAAACGGGAATCTCATTTGGTTCATTCTTAGCATCACTGTCAAAACCTTTTAAATTACTAACCACCTATGTTAAATTGAGTCGGTGCCAAATTTTATCTTTCATTAAATAACAACGTATGGAAATTAAAACTAATATAACTCATCCACACAATAATAGAATTATGAATCATCACAAGGTAAATAGATAAATGATAATAAACCGAATAAACCATCGGTTCCAAAACTAATATCCAAACCATAAGTTTATTGAAATAAAACGGAATCCAAATACATAGTCTGATACATAAAGCTGAAAGAATGTATCAACTGAAGGGGCAATATGCCCAAATGAAATACTGAATCATAAATCCTAATCTAGTAATGAATAACTGAATTGTCTAAACAAATCCTGCATGCCTCCACAACTGATGCAACTACACATCCCTGGAATGAATCATCAAGCTTGGCGTCCCTATGGTTGGACACCTAAAATATTTTGAAAATAGATTTGATACGGGTCAGAGTCCAAAACCTTTGAAAATCATTTACAAGAATTTAAATTACATTTTAAAAAGTAGTTAATAGATACACACGTTAGTTCCACCGAGACTCCCTTGAGTTCTTCACCTCTCAACTCACCTCTCAACTATTGTGCACACCTAACGCCTCCTATTTTACCCACCTAGTTATCCTACCCATCCTAACTAGACATAAGTATATAACTAACCACAACCGGTTTATCTTCCATGTACCGCCCATACGATACTCTATCGTAAAGCCAATGATTAATATTAACCAAATATTAATATTGCACCTTGAACTAAGTTCCTCATACTTAAATTACGTTTAGATATACACCATTTATCTTTTTTACCATCACACATAAGTAGAATAATCACATTTATATATATATATGTCACATTATAATATATACAACTACAGCATCCCCCGGAATGGTCACCGCGATGCATGCGTACTATGCTATCAAGTTCATTTACCTCTCGTACTAAATCAAGGACTATATGTTTGTAATGTTTACTCCAACCATAAATCAAACAACAAACAATGGAGGCGAACAAAGTTCAAAGCCTTTCAGCTATGCATATACCTAATGTACCCAAATGACTCGCCTGTCCCATTAATACACTTCACATTGTAAACCGCCCTGAATTCTATGTCCCGGGGCACACATCCAGACCTCGCTAAAATAGCCAAAAAGGATCACCCTCTGCGCGGAACCTCCTATGATAGCAGGCAACGTAGGTATGTTCACACATATAACAAAGCATATAATAGATACTCACACAAACTATATATATATATATATATATATATATATATATATATAGAGAGAGAGAGAGAGAGAGAGAGAGAGAGTCAGGCTCATGTGCACATTAAGTTTGCACATTATTTTTTAAAAATAGTAAAAAAAATATTTTTGAGTTGATTTTTTTGTGTGATATTTAAACATTTCAACGGACCCATGTAAAAAAAATCAGTTAATTTTTTTTTTGCTATTTTAAAAAATCGATCAAACTTTCGCTGCTTTTAAGCACTTTAAAAGCTGTGAAAGTTTGACCGATTTTTTAAAAATAGAAAAAAAAGTTTTTTTGAACTGATTTTTTTACATGGATCCGTTGAAATATTTAAATATCACATAAAAAAAATTAACTCAATTTTTTTTAATGCTTTAAAAAAATTGGTGTGCGCCAGCACTGTGCAAACTTTGTGTGCACAGGAGCCTGCCTCTCTCTCTCTCTCTCTCTCTCTATATATATATATATATATATATATATATATATATATATATAGGTATACACACAACCTATAATATATCCTGTATGAAGTGTTTATTTCTCTCAAATACTCAACGAACTGGTGATTCACACATAATATGGTTTTTGTATTTTTCGAGTATCACTCACTATCCGAATGGTCCCAATTATCCCTTAAGAAATTTCAGTAGTAAATATCACTATCCTACTGGTATTGATCTTAGGTTATAGTTTACTCTTCCTGTAACTCAATTCGTAAATTCTCGATACGCAACACAATCGGTTAACTATCGTCGGTCCTAATCCTAATTTTACACTCATTAAGATTAAATTAGGCCTTAACTATATGTCTACTGATCTTCTATAAGTCTCTATATAGTTATTATAACATCACTAAAGTACCCCACAACTTTTGCAAGGAGAACTATTTAAATAAACAAAAGAGGCCCAATTAAGCTTTGGTTGATCGATCAATCGATCCTGGGCTTTGGCAGCTTCGTCCTAACTCATTTTTCTCCATGGTAAACACCTCAAACCTTCATGAAACCTTTCCAAACTCCTATCCAACATACCCAAACCTCGAATATATGTCCAGGGATAATTTCTAACTCAAATAATAGATCAAATCTATAATAAATCTACCCAAGAACAGATTAAATCCCATAATTCATAAAACCCTAGTCTATGGTGTTCTTCATGCATATTCATCAATATACCCAGATTTCTTTCAAGTTATTCATCACATATTCTAACATTTCATATTATTTACATAAAGGTATTAATCCAACATGAGTCCTTTCCAATCATGAATTACACCCATTCAAATCGTAAGAAATCATTTAAATCATGAAATTAAAACCCTACACTACATGGGTATTATAACATGCTTAATATAATTGCAAGATAAACACTTGTCTTAATAAAACAGGTCTGATTTTTGTTCTAAGATGATAAGGTTGATCTTTTCTTGCTCCGATCTCAATTCCGGCGACGTCGATGATACGAAAAGGTGTGGAATGGCCTATGTTTCTTCTCTCATTCCTCTCCTATGGCCTCCTCTCTCTTCCAAGCGCTGTAACCCTAGCTTCTAACTCAAATGGGATGATATAACGCTCTCAAATTTGGAGTTCCTTCTACCCTTGCCTCGTAAATGACCAAAACGTCCTTACATGGTGTCAGAGTGGTCTAAAATTGATCCGGGATCCAATTATATACCCGGGTACCCTATTCCGCCTATTTCAACCCATTTGAAATCAACCCGTGACCTCGAAATCGTCATCCGAGTCACTCTGCATGAATTTCCTATTTCGACTTCAATATAGTCTACACTCGACTCCCGGTTGAGGTATAACACAGTCACGTCGATATCACTCACTACAACGTGTAATAATTATCATAAATTATTTACTACCCACTTAGTAAATTTATCCCATAAATATTAATCATTATCTCTCCCGATAAATATTTTTATAAATGCATACTATTTAATTCAATTAAAATACGGCACACGTGTAATTTAAAATTAACGAATTACTTAAATTCTAAATACTCAGAAATACGGGGTGTTACATTGGGGTTTTGCAATTTGAGTCATCCTACTTGAATTTGGAGGAAAATTTACTTAGTATATTAATATATTTATTTTTGGTGTTAGCATATAGTTATGTATTGGATTCTAAATCTAAACATAAAAATAAGTGATTTAGATAGTTAAACAACAAAATTTTGAATTCAATTTTGTTAAAAAAAATTAAGTTTATAGACATGAATTGAAATTACTAAAATTTTACATAAATTTGGAGTATATGGACAAATTGATATTAGGATTATATTACACTTAAACAATAAATGTAAAACCTCTTTGGGAAATCATGAAATGGAGCGGAATTCGAGATTTTTGGATGAAATGAAATTTTAGGGTTCTAAGTTTTTATGTGTGAGATATAACTATAAATTTTATATAAATAGACTAAGATTGTAAGAAATAATATAGAGTTTAGTTTTGTGAAGTTTGTATGAAAATTTAGGGAAGTATTAAAACCTTAAATTAGGTGGTTAATGGTGGTTGCAGACATAGGGGTTGTAATATGGGCTAGAGGTTAAAGAAAGACTGAAATCTGGAGAGTTTCATATTTTCCCGTTTGAACTTCCATAATGTGGTCGTGCGCACGACCTGGGAAAAATTAAAATGTTTTCTTAATTTGGTAATGAAGAATTTTTTAATTGAAACGGGAGACTTAGATATTTTAGATACTTATCTAAGTCCTTTAATTTTGTATGTGAAATTTCTTGGAAAGATAATAAGACTCATATCCTTATTGAACGACGAATAACTATATTTTACTTTATATGCGATATATTAATTATGTGTACATACGACAGGCATTCTAGAGTAGACATTCTTATGGATCCTGTGACGGTGCCACTTCTGTATCCTAGTAAAGCCAGGTTATACACTGGGTCATACGATGGTGAGCATTGTTGTATTATATAGTACCCTTGGTTGGGTAATGATTCCGTTTCAGAATCACGAGAGAGCGAGACGATACTACCTTAGGTCGTGCGACGATGCCACTTCGGTACTCCGGTAGTTATTTATGTAATAATCTATATGGATGGTACATATATGTCGATACATGTAGAGATGCATATTCTATTTAGATATGTGTTCTTGGGCTGTATAGAACAATCAATTACAAATATTCAATTGAAACGAATAATATGTAATCTTGGGGTTCACCTGGGTTTGGGATTAGATGCATATGATACCTAGGGCTGTTTGGGTTGGGATAACTTAAAAGCAACTAAAATACGAGAGGAATATGCATCGTTATATTGTAGCCAAAGCTCCGTTATTTCTTATTCTTCATAGGCTTGTTATTAACATGAATGTGGCCTTTACTTTCAGAACATATGCAGTTGTGTTGCCTCCGCCCAAAGATCATTTCAGTAGTTTAATTTACGTTGATATAGGTGTAGTTATGCGGTGGTACTAGTATTATTGATTGGTTCGGTATTAGAGTTATGTGGTTCCGCTATTGTATGTGGTACTTATTTATTTTAGACTACAATCATGCTTATAATTATATTCAATTGTTTGAATCCCATGAGGTTATATTAGACCTGCTCAATGTATTATAAAATTTCACGGAGTGTTATAAAGGTCGTAAGATCATGTGTTGGGGTCTCAATGTTTTTCAAACGTCCATAATTTTTAATTTTTGATCCGATTTTTTCGACTTAGGTACCCTATTTGTATTTTTGATTCTCTTTTTTCTGTAAAAAATTGGAATATATATATATACATACATATATATATATCTATATAAATTTTTAAATTTTTGATTTTATTTTTTATATTTCACGTCGATTCGATTTTCCAAATCATTTTTTCAAAATTTCAATATTTAGATTTACAATAATGTAAGGACAAATTTCTAATCATGTAAATTTATTTACAATTGGCTTAATTCCAGACAAAACATTTGAGTCCTAAGTTAGGCTTTATATTTTCGATCTCGTAAGCCTATGATATGTTTTATGAAGACGTAGATGCCAAGCTTCAAAGTGGATATGCATCGTGCCGTGTTTTTTAGCCAAGTTTGTCTTCACGTTTATCGACGATGTCTTAAGATATGGATGCATTTTGAATATGGTCCATGGATATATTTAAGGGTGTTTATTTTTTAACAAAAATCGTTTGGAACTATTTTTTAAATTATTTTTTGAAGAAAAATGATTTTTATTTTTCGAGTTCGTTAGAACAAAGACATCACCTAATTAGAACGAGTTTCGGAAACTCGTTGGAACATACATCTAATGGACATCAAATAAGGACTATCTATTAAACAGTGGACAACTCGTTGGAAGCTCGTTGGAAGTTCATTAGAATGAGAAAGCCTCTTTGTTCGAACGAACTTGAGTTTCATTAGAACAAAAAAGTCCTTTCATTCGAACGAACTATGCATTTTTGTTCGAACGAGTTCGCTACCTCAAAATTCGTGTTTCCATTATTTAAGACATGTTGGAATCAGATTGTTTAATAACTTTTAGTGATTACAAAAGTTCCAAAACCTTACTTTCGCCCATTGAGTTTAAATATTTAAATGCTTTGAGCTCTTTATGTTGGGCACCATAGTTTGTTTCTATTCATTTTGAGAGAGATTTTTTCATGCGGTGGACTCCATACTTGTGGTTTGCTGTGTTGAGGCGAAGAAGTTGTGTTCCGTGTTCTGAATTCATTGGCGATTGCTAAGACTCAACGGTTAATACTGAGGCGTGCGTGGATTCGTGTGCCATGGAATTTTGTGTGGGTGGACTCATACGTTGCATCGTGGAGGAGAGATTGATGATAGAAAAACGTCGAGGCTTGCGAGGTAGATGAGTTGTTGAGTAAGTCTACCGTATAGTCATTATAAAACATTCTCATAGTAATTTATTTGGCTAGTCTTCCGTGGTTTTTTCCCTTTGTGATTTTCCTCGTATATCGGTGTGTTGTGGATGATTTATTTATTTTATCAACTTATTAACTAGATCCATGCTTTACGTTAAAAAGATAAAATTTGGTAAATCGGTCTTTTGCACAAACGGTTTTAATTTGGTGAACAAGTTTTATTGGGTTTAATTTATATGAATCTTGATTTTTAAATTGAAAAATATAAAAATAGACTTCCTATTTGTTCGGACCATCCCTGCCTAAGCACACACCGTTTAGGAGCCTTTTCAAATTGGTATCAGAGCTAGAACACTTAGTTATTGTGTTTTTATCTTGTGTTGCTATTCATGAATTTGAGTGGATTAAGGATATTAGAGCCCCGATGTTTGATGGGTCGAACTACGCATACTGTAAAATGCGTTCGAAATTAGCATTTAAAGCTATATATTAGAGGGTATGTCAATTGGTATCAAATGGACAGACTCCCCACACTACCTTAGTTGGAGAGCATAGGGTACCCAAACCTGCAGAATCATGGAATGAGATTAGGTATAGGCTAGAAAATTATAACTTGCGCGGTCTAAATGCTATGCTTTATCTATCACCCTGAAGGAGTTTCGTCGTATTATGACTTGCGAAACACCAAAAAGGGCTTGAGACATACTTCAACTCACCTATGATGGAACTAGTGTTGTGAAAGATTTCAAACCCCAAAATCTCACCCCAAACTCTGAAACCTCACCACTTAGTTTGTAATCATTAAGATGTTGGATAGTGATACCTTTGATGAGTTTTATGCTAGACTGTCTGACATAATTAACTCATCTTTTAACTTGGGACAAAAAATACACGAAAATCGAGTAATTAAGAAAATCTTAAGGTCATTTCTTGAAAGATTTAATTCAAAAGTTACGGTTTTGAATTCTTTGGATACTTTAAATTCTACGAAACTTGAAGAGCTTGTAAGTGACTTAAAAATTTATGAGCTTGACATGGCATTTCTTTGAAAGCCCAAAAGGAGGACACCTGTTTCGAATGATGAGTCTGAAATCGAGTCTGAAGATGTGGCCCTGCAAGCAAAGAAATTCAAGAAATTTCTCAAATTCTCAAAGCAATCAAAAGATGAAAAAAAAGTTTGAGAATAACATATATAACAAGGCCCATCACTTCCCTAAAGATTGTAATGATAACTTTAAGATGGATGAGTCAGAAAGATGTTTCGGTTGTGAGGGTTATGACTATAGCGTAGCTGAGTGCCCCACTAAACTAAGGAAGGAGGGCAAAAAATCGAAGGTGTATAATTCCACCCTTAGTGATAGTGATCCAGAAGAGGGTTTTGATTCCCTATTAAGTGCAACCATACCATGTTCATGGCTAGTCATGTGAGTTTTGATGAGAAATATTCCCATAAAGATATTTCTAAATATAAAATAGTTTGTGGATCCCAAGTGAGTGATGGTAGTGTGAATGTAGAAAAGAATGAGGATGAAGAAGATGAGGAGGAGAGTGAACTTTAAGTTTCCTTCCGTAAATTGTATGTTGAAACATTGAGAGTGAAGAAGGCTAACTTGAAGTTAGAAGATAATTCGAAAGAATGTATCGTAGGAAATGATAATAGTGTTTTGATTGAGGATCTTAGGGCACGTGAAAGGACTCTTCGAGATGAGCTAGAGCAAGTTGATGGAGAGAGAGATAGACTTCATGTTTGATAAAGGTTATGAACAAGGATCTTCTAGATCTTGAAGTCTCTAGGAGTTTACTCGAGTCGAGGATAGTTGAGCTTGAAGAAATATTGAGAGACGCAATTCGTGTCAAATTTGATTTGGAATCTAGGTTAAAAATTTGGATAAGATGTTAGGCACCGTCCAAATCAGTTATAAAAAGTGTGTAATTGGCTTCAATGATCATAATGATTCCGCTACCTAAGCCAAGACTATGAGTTTGAGAGAGTCGACTAGTAACGTTAGGAAATGTCAACCCTTAGTAACAACCCTCGTTGTGTTTACACTTGCACTTATTGCAGTAGGAAATGTCACCTTATGACGCTTTGCTATGATCTTAAAAATGATCCTGGGAAGTCTAAGAACAGAGTGACTGACGCGACCACAAATGTGTTCTAGTGTGCGTTCTATCTAGGCTCAAGTGCAAGCCTATCGCTCAAGTAATAATCCTGGTCAATCGGGGTCAAATACTTCGGGAAATAAGATGAGAAACCCGTAACGATGTTTGGAAAGATGAAGAATCCTAACTTGACTTTAAAAGAAAAGAAAAAATGCTTTGAATGGCAGATTTACTACAACTAAAGGCGGATTTAAATTAATAACTAAATAGACTAATTATTAATGGAATGCTACTACACTAATTAGTCTAAGACCAGATGGCAAATGTATAAAATAATTAACTGCAAATGAGAGAAAAAGGTTAGGTTGCAATCCCCCACACACTAGTAATTCACCTCGTAGGATGCTAGATTTTGGAATTAGAATTTTAAATGAACCCGGTCTTTATTAATTATAAGCATTCCGTATATGAAGGATCGTATCCCTCATCATACGAAATTAAAGGTAAGAATAAAGCAGTGTCACATTAAAAAACATGCGGGTCGTATTCTTAAGCATCCCGATTATCTAGGGCAAACGAGATCAAAAGTCTTACGACGTTTACGTTAATTACGCAACACGATTCCTTTCAGATTCAATTCAAAAAGCTATTTTCAATTACGATGAATCACATCGGGTGGGGGTCATGCACCCCAACCCTAGAGAATTTAGCCAGACATGACTAGGAGAAGAAAAACATTAGTTCTAAAACTAACAAGACTCTTGATTGTCATAGAAGAGAGGAAAAGAACAATTGGTAATTTTTGAAAGTGTAATTGGAATCGAAGAATTAATTAACCAAAAGAAATTAGAGGAATGAAATGAAATTACTTGCATTCACTAAATTTGGAAATCAAATCTGAATCTTGTAATCAATCTTCAAAACTAGGGTTTGCAACATAGGTGAGAGAGCTTTTCTCTCTCTAAAAACTAATAAAAAAAGTAATTGTTCAAACTCCCTGTCTAGCAATAACTAGAAGTTAAATACATCACGAAAAATCTGGAGTTATAGCTGAATCAAACTCTAAAATTAGAGTAGAAAATCAGGATTTATCTTTGCCGGACCGATCCGTCGGGTGTTCTCGGTTCAGTCTGGTTTTAAATCCGAATTGGTCCATTTTTTGTTGAAAATAGGATCGGTCCGATATGTAAATTTTTCCAGTACGCTGATAAGAATTCGGATCGGTCCTTTTTTGTTGGAAATTAGATCGATTCAAATTGTGATTTTTGCCAGTGAGTTTTAAGGGTCCGAATCGGTCCCTTTTTGTTCTAAATAAGACCGGTCCAGTCTTCAAAGTCCATTTCTCTTTAATTTCTCTTCATTCTCTATCATCTTTAGAACCTCGTAACTTCTGCTCCGGAACTCAGAATTGGACGCCATTTCTTCCACCCACTTGTAGACTTGAGGTCTTCAACTTTCATTTTGGGTTCTCGTCTAGATTCCAAATTGAAATTATGCTTTTGCCCTTTTGACTTTTCTTACTTGATTCATTCTTCTGCTTTGGCTTTTTCCTCTCTTTACTTAGCAATAAATACATATAAATATCATGAAAAAGGCACAAAACTCGAGATACTACGTAGAAAGATCAGTAGAATATAAACGAGATAAATCAAGATGAATTACATTATCCTAGGTGCTAAAAGATACTGAATTAGGGGGTAATTTCGAAAGAATTAATGCTTAATCAAACCCTCCTAACATAGAACTTTGTGCGTCCCGAGCAATGTAAAAGAATTCAAGTACGTCTCAATTCTTGAAGATCGTTTTATTAGGATAGAGTACCACTTTTGCTGACAAGTGTTTGCATTTAGTGTATGCAACATGCCTTTAAACCTTTAGGTTACCCTAGTAGGACGAGTTGTGTCTCGTGAGGGTTTGCAGTGAAGTGAATATACCCACAAAATTCATTTTTGACTCAAGAAAATTCAAAATATCTAAAAAATTGGACAATTTAAACTCCCCGGAAAAATAGTCACCTTAAAATCATATTCACAAGTCCTAAATCATAGTGTGTGTGTGTGCGAAGCCAAAAATCAAACTGCAGATATCCACCGATTGATCATTCCGTTACTTTTCAAAAATTCGCTTTGATTCAATTTCTCACGGGTTGCTCTCACAAACGAATCACACGGACTGTGCTTATTTCTATGGGTATGCGTGATATAAGGAGTAAATGTAATGGAATGCAAATTCACGCACATGAATTTTGAAAGATGGACTATTTGGGGTGGAAAGATCTCATCGCTGGAATACGATTATTGGGAAACGAAAACACAGCCTCATACTCACACATTTAATCTCTTTTATTATCTTTTGTGCCTTAACTCTCCACGCGATAATCAATTTCTCAATCCGGAATCGGTTAGGACTTTTTCAGGCTTAAAGTGTATTGGGTAAAATTGGAAATGGTTGGGAGATTTGGAATTGGAGAATCCTATTAAGATGTCCGTTAGTGCTTTTTCGAGCTTTTGCCCATTTTTTTTTTCTATTTTTCCTATTTTTCACAATTTTCTTTTCTTGCTATTTTTGTTAAGCGTTTTTCTTTTCTTTTGCCCCCTTTTGTTGCACTTTTCGGACTTAATTTTTTGAATTTTTCATCTTCACAATTTCGGGCCAAGTAGGGTTGTCAAACGAAAAGGAAAATTTTATTCGGCTCAAATTGGGTTGCAAAAAGGGTAATTTTTCACGACTTTTTTATGGCTAATATTTTTGGCTGACAAACGAGGGCCTACTTCACTGTCCAAAGTACTAATTGCGTTGCCATACGTGTCTCGAGGTGAATTAAATTCAGAGATTTATTTAGCGCATTTTTCAAGACAATATTTCATTTCCCATAACCGATCAACGTTGAAGAATTGAGATCCCCAACGACGTATTTAAACGCTAAATCCAACTATGATTTAGTCATTAGCTCGGATAGATTTTAACACTCAGAAAAAGGGATAAGCTCGACATCTCACCGGGTTAATAGTCTCCACACTTATTCGTTAAGTCGTCAATTCACGCTCAATTTCCATCTTTAGTCAATTTTGGATTTTTGTGTTTGGATTGTTGCGAATTTGAGACTTTAATTAAATTTCGATGATATTTTCAAAAAATTAAAATTCTAATTTTTATTTATTTTGAAGAAAAAAATAAATTTTTTTTGAGTGCATTTGGACTTTGTGAAATGCAAAAGCACGTGCGTACCCCCTAACTTAGGCTTTTACATCGTCCCGAGGTAAAAATGACTAAAAAATGAATTAAGGAGACTATAACAACTAATGAACAAAGTACACAAATGCAATAATTTAAAATAAGCACAAGGCACACGATATAAACAGTCCAATTTCCATGAAAATATGTATGAAGGTTAGGGGTGTTCGCGGTCCGGTCCGGTCCGGTCCGGTTTTGAGATATTATCGGGACCGGACCGCATTAATCGGTCCTAGAAAATTATGGACCGAGACTGGACCGAAATAATCGATCTCGGTCCTATTCGATTTTTAAGCCGTCCGTGTTCGGTCTCGGTCCTATTCGGTCCATAGACAATTAATATCAAAATTTCACAATAATAGAAAAAGACTCGGAAGAATAATGTAATTAAAAAAATTCACAAAAAATCACACACAACAATTAGATACACTGTTATTTTAATAACACTGGAAAAAATCAACTAAATTAGTTGGTTTGCAAAACTTCTTTTCTTAAGTTTATCTTTTGTTTTAATGCATGCTAATTTATTTTATTTAAAGAGTGATATATCAGTGCTATAATCATATTTAGAGATCCAATGCGAAAATGACATTGAAATGAGCAGTGAGTTCATTCCTTTATTATTAGTCATTTGACATTGACTTGCGGTATTAAGAATGCACTTGGTAGTAATGTAAAATATAATTTTATATGAGTTAGAAGCTGAAAAATTGGACACCTCCCACTTTCTTTGATAATCACTGTTAAGCATATTCAACTAAAGCACATTGTTTGTTGTCATCATTCAATTAATCTCCAACCAATCAAGCCTATTTACAATTTCATCAGTAATAGCGTTTTGTTTGCATAGCCATAAATATAAATAGTTACATTCCAATAATCAACCCCCCAAAAATATAAGTTTGACTGGGGTGACTAACCTGTAAGTGAAGAGAGTGGGGAAAGGAAAAATTTAGCCTTATTCATTTGAATTACCATCTGCTCAGCTCCACTGATTCTGCCATCAACGACTTACAAGTTAAAGTCAGTTTTCTCCTCATAATTCCTCCACCGTCCAAATCATTTTTTGTTTCCCAGCTCTGCCGAAACACTATCATCTTCATCTATTTTGATAAGGTGAATGATTCTTGTAGACTGCAGTTGATTTTTTACATAATAAAATCATAATAAATCTAAAAAAAGAACTAAAGTTATCAACAGCCTCTGCCGGAATTAATAAATCTAAAAAAATAACAACATATCAATAGAGATTGTTGGAAAAATGTCTATGGAGGGAATAAATATCATGAGAAAAACTAACCTATTTGGACACTGCCTCTGCCATTAACAGCCGCTATCGAAAGGGAGAGAGGTGAGATCGATTGTGTATTATGTTAAATTGGGTTAGAACCTCTTGGGAGGTTTGATGACGGCTGGAGAGAGAGAGAGAAAAAAGAAGAGATTTAGGGTTGGTGATGTTAAAGTGTGTAACTTTTAAGACACAAGGCAGCGTGTGTGCAATGTGTGTGTAAGCTACTAAATTAAAAATATATATATATATATATATATATAATAAAAGCGGTCTGGTCCGATCCAGACCTGCTTTTCAAGACTCAGGATCGAGACCGAACCGATTTATTCGGTCCTTTGTAATTTTAGACCGTATTAAGACCGCATTCATAAAAACCCGCAAATATATGTTCGGTTCAGTTCGGTTATTTCAGTCCATTCGGATTTATGCACACCCCTAATGAAGGTTACAAAACTGTGGAAAATGGAAAGAAAAATAGGGCCGAAACATCTGAAAAACAACCAAACTAAAACAGGGGCTAGTTTGAGGGCCCGGGGTCGTTGGGGTCATAGGGATCATAAAAGTAAGACGAGGGAGGGGCATTGAAAGACATTTCGAACATTTGATCTTGAAGACGGTGCATCATGCTCGTATCGGGCCGATATGTGCGTTGATCCTCCTCCCGATGAGCGTCGTAGCGACCAATGAACCCTAAAGTTGTGTTTCAAGCGCAGAGATGCGCGCATCAAGGTTGCCACCCGAAAGCTCAAAATCTGAATCCTCCACCTCCATATACTCGGGATCCTCTCCCTCGGCCATACTCACGTCATCAACCGCCTCATCTGCCGAGGACTCATCGCTTTACTCTTCCTCAGCGCCCACGTCACTATCAATGGCTGCTTGCCTACCTACCTTGGTAAATTGCCACTTGCTTCGCCCTCTTATTGCGGGTGAACTGTCCAAAAGGATTTGGAAGGCGAGGAAACTCGTTGGGTGGCTGTATGCCGGCGTCGGTGAGAATGGACGAGATGAGCCGAGCATCAGGGAGCGGGGAAACGCCTTTCTCATCCATGGATGTGTGGAAAATGTCTTTGTACATTGTGCGGGCCAAATGGATGGTGGAGTTTGGTTCATAGAGGTGGTAGATAAGGTTCGCTATCCTCGGGCGCATGACAGAATCGTTTGAGATTTGGAGAATATTGGTGCAAATAATTTGGAAGGTGATGCGCGCTTTGTCATCCATTTGGCCGACGGGAAAGGGTGCGCGGTGCCACTATTGGCTAGGAGCGATACGGGAAATACAAACATCTTTGGCAAGGGGCGAGCTTCTGTTGGGGTATTGATGTGGGGTTGGATGAGGGACATCCTTCTCCGTCACTTTGCGCATGAGGATATCGAGAGATAATAGTACACGGGTTTGGTCAACATATGCCTCGGCTTGAAAATTATCTGTGCGCACGAGGGACCCGTAGAAAGAGCGCACTTCGTTTGCCCAGATGACCCCGAATGGTTCATTGAAGAAACGACACCACCCCTTTGCGATGAATAGGTTGGTGACATTTCGAGCAGCTCATTCCAAAGAACCTGACTTTCCATGTGCAGCTTACGGGAGTGATTGAAGAACCGTCGACACCATTATTTCTCCTTGAAGGAACGAAACGGGGGCGGCTTATTTTCGACAATGACCGTTGGGTTGAATTTTTCTGGGGGTGATTGGTTGGCCATGAAGGGTGATGGTGTTGGAAACAGAGGTTGGAATAGAGAGGAAGAGAGTGTGAGTGATGGAAAGTTTCGGTGAAAAAGGAGTGGGATAGGTGTGTATTTATAGGTGGGGGGTAAGGGTAGGGGTTGAATTTTGGAGGGAATGGTTTGAGAGGGAAAGGGGTGTGTTTTTGGGAGGGAAAAGGGGTTGGGATGTGGTAAGAGACGCAATGGAAGGAGATGAATGGATTTGGGGGGGTGAAAGTAGGGAGTTGTAGAGTTGCAGGAACCGGACCGGTCCGGGTGCCCAGGAGAGGATTGGTCCGGGTCCTTTTTTTTTTTAAATTTCTCCCTTGCGAACCGGTACGGGTGCCCAGGGGCGGATCGATCTGGGTTCCCAGATTTTCTAGAATTCCCCTAAGATGCAGAAATGCTCTCCTCCCTCAACATTTTTCTTCATGATCACACCTAAAACCTTCCATAAACTCCAATTCTACTGCGGATGTTCTTTTGGAATTTGTGCTTAGTGCTTACCCTTAACTTCTCAAAAACTCAAACCTACAGACTCTAATGACCCTAACTGAATCACAACTATTATACACAATATTTCACCCCATACATGTCGGGGGTGTGACGATCGCTCTTCGTCAGTTCAGTCGACCCCGTAAACGGGGTCCGACGACCAGATGGTGTCAATATCTTCCATGCACGCCTCCAAGTATGACTTTAGGCATTGTCCGTTAACTTTGAACATACTTCCCCCATTTAGATCTTACAATTTCATAGCTCTATGGGAAAATGCATTCTTTATAACGAATGGGCCTGTCCACCGAGATCGCAACTTACCCGGAAATAGATGAAGCCGAGAGTTGTAGAGGAACACCTTTTACCCGGGAAGAAACTCCTTTCGTCGAATAATCTTATCATGAGCGAGTTTCATCCTTTCTTTGGATATTTTAGCATTTTCATACGCGTCATTGCGTATTTCCTCTAACTCGTTTAATTGAAGCTTGTGAGCTTCACCGGCTTTGTCCATGTCATAGTTCACCCTCTTAATGACCCAATACGCTTTGTGTTCTAACTCGACGGGAAGATGACAAGGCTTGCCATACAAAAAGCGGAACGGAGACATTCCGAGTTGGTTTTTATAGGCGGTACGATAGGCCCATAGCGAATCGTTCAATCAAAGGGACCAATATTTTCGGTTAGGATCGACGGTCTTCTCGATAATATTCTTGATTTCTCGATTCACCAACTCAGCCTGCCCATTTATTTATGGGTGATAGGTCGTTCCAACCTTGTGAATGACACCATACTTCCTCATAAGCTTCTCGAATAGCCTGTTGAAAAAATGCGTGCCATTATCACTAATTAAACCGTTCAGAGCATCGAAGCGAGAAAGTATGTGTTCCTGCAGGAAATGTATCACCACTTTGTTGTCATTTGTTTTGGTAGCAATGGCTTCCACCTATTTAGAAACGTAGTCTACAGCAATAAGGATGTCTAGGTATCCAAAAGATTGGGTAAAGGGGCCCATGAAGTCAATACCCCAGTAGTCAAAGATCTCAATAATGAGTATCGGGGTTAATGGCATCATGTCTCATCGGGTAATTGCCCCCATCCGTTAACACCTACTGTATGATTTGCAATACTTGCTCACATCCCGAAATATGGTGGGCCAGTAGAGACCACTTTGGAGGATTTTAGCGACCGTCTTTTTCGTCGAGAAATGGTCTCCACATGCTTCCGAATGACAGAATTTGATGACTTTGGGTATTTTATCATCCGGTACACACCGTCGGATGATTTGGTCCGCATAATACTTAAAGAGGAATGGATCATCATAGAAAAATATAAGGACCAAGTAATGAACCTCTTCTTTTTCTTGCGGTGTCCAATCGAGAGGTACGACTCTCATGAGAAGATAATTGACTACATCCGTAAACCAGGGGAGAGATGAGGTGGCAAAGAGTTATTCGTCCAGAAAATATTCGTTTATGGGTATAGGATCGCTAGGTATGTCAGACGAAATTCGGGATAAGTGATTCGCAACAACGTTTTCTACTCATTTCTTTTCTCTAATGGAGAGATTTAACTCTTGTAGGAGTAGGATCCACCTTATGAGGCGCGACTTTGCATCTTTCTTTGCAAGGAGGTATTTTAAAGCCGCATGGTCGGTGAAACAAGTAATGGGTGAACCAATGAGGTAGGAACGAAATTTTTTTAGAGCAAATACTACCGCTATCAATTCCTTCTTTGTGGTGGAGTAATTGAGTTGTGGTCCGTTTAAAGTCCGGCTAGCGTAGTAGATGACATGAGCCTTCTTGTGTTTCCTTTTCCACTAAAACAATCCCTATCATAAAATCACTTGCATCACACATGAGCTCGAATGGTAAGGACCAATCCGGGGCTTGCATGATGGGAGCGGAAACAAGCGTGCTTTTTAATTTTTCAAAACCACCTTAGCATGCTTCGTTCCAATCTAATGGGGTGTACTTCATGATAAGGTTACTCAAGGGTCTAGTGATGGCGCTAAAGTCCTTAATAAACCTTCTATAGAACCCCACGTGTCCTAAGAAGGAACGCACGTCTTTTAACGATTTTGGTGGGGGTAGCTCAGCTCTGACATCTATCTTAGCTCTATCAACTTCAATTTCTTTGGATGAGACAATATGGCCAAGAACTATTCCTTCAGTGACCATAAACTGCCATTTTTTCCAATTCAGCACTAAGTTCTTCTCCACACACCGGGCAAGTACCTTATCAAAATTTGCTAAATAATGATCGCAAGAGGTGCTAAAAATGCCTCATCCATGAACACTTCAAGTTCTCTCTCAATCATATCGCGAAAGAGACTTAACATGCACCTTTGAAAGGTCACGGGTGCATTACACAAGTCGAATGCCATACGTTTATAGGCAAACGTACCAAAAGGACACATGAAAGTCATCTTCTCTTAGTCCAGAACATCTACCTCTATTTGGTTATATCTCGAATAACCATCTAAGAAGCAATAATCAGGGTGGCCCTCCACCCTCTCTAGCATCTGATCAATAAATGACAAGGGGAAATGGTTTTTCCTAGTTCCCGCAATGAGTTTTCGATAATCAATACAGACGTGCCACCCGGTGGTGGTACATTGGGGAACTATCTCACCCTTAGCATTTTCAATCACGGTCATACCCAACTTCTTTGGGACATCCTGAATGGGACTTACCCACTTGCTATCTGAGATTAGGTAGATAATCCCAGCATCCAATAATTTAATAATTTTTGCCCTCACCACCTCCTTCATGGTAGGGTTCAACCTTCTTTGTATTTCCCTCGAGGGCTTCAGATCCTCCTCAAGGTGGATTTTGTGATTGCAAATCAAAGGACTTATACCCTTCAAATTAGTAATGCACCAACCAAAAGCACTTTGGTGCTTCCTCAAAATTTTTAACAATTTACCCTCTTGCTCTTCATCTAGGCTAGATGAGACAACAACTGGAAATGTCTCATTCTCTCCTAAATAAGCATATTTGACATTAGAGGGTAGTTTCTTTAATTCGAGGGTAGGAAATTTTTCACTGGAGGGAACCATGCGTGCCTCCCTCGATGGTACTTACTCAAATCTAGAAACCCAACTTACATCTCTCGCGTCCTCATCTGACGCTCTCTCATCAAGTATCTCTTTCAACTCCTCTACCTCATTCTCAAAGTCGGTGTATGCTCCCAGACTCTCATTGCTCGATGCAAGGCAAATTTCTAGCACGTCTCCACTATAGTTTTACTCTATGTGCTCCTATACAATCTCATTAATAAGGCTCACTGCGTGAAAATCATCTTTTTCCCCCACCTGTTGGGCGATGTTGAAGATATTGGTCTCTAAAGTCATGTTCCCAAAAGTGAGTTGCATCTGCCCATTTCAAGTGTTAATCAATGCATTAGCCATAGCTAAAAATGGGCGATCAAGGATAATGGAAACATGATTACTCGAGGTGAAGGAGGGATCCGTGTCCCAAATGATAAAATCTATCGGGAAATAGAAAGTGTCAACTTAGACTATCACGTCCTCTACAATACCTCTTAGTATCTTCACGGTTCGAATCGCTAATTGGGGAGTGATCTTTGTGGTCTTGAGGTCACCCAAATTAAGTTGTCTATAGATGAATTAGGGGAGTATATTGACACTCGCTCCTAAATCGAGTAAGGCTTTTTCGATTAGATTATCTCATATGATGCAGGAAATGGTGGTGCACTCGGATCCTTGAACTTTGGAGGGAGATTATTGAGTAGAACGAAGCTCATATTTTGTGCTAGAAATACGTTCTTCTTTACCTTAATCCTCCTCTTTACCGTCAATAAGTCTTTAATAACTTTTGTATAAGCAGGAATTTGCTTGATGACATCGAGGAAAGGTAAGTTTAACTTTACTTGCTTAAGGACTTCTCGCACATCACGGGGGTTGCCTTTTTGGGAAGGCACCAACCGTTAAGGAAATGGCATTGCGGTGAGTGGTTTCACTACTATCTCAGGCTCACTAGTGTCATCCTTTTCACTCTCTTTCAAGTGGACATCTTCGGCCTCTTTCGTGCCGGGCGAAATCTCCTTGTCTTTCAGTGCGTCATGTGGGGGAGGTGATAATTCAATAACCCTCCCACTACATAGAGTGGTTACAGCTTGACATTGCTCTTGAAGTTCCGTGGAAGTAGATCTAACACTAGTTTGACCTTGGGGAGGTCTTTGGCCATGAGCAGAAAACTTTCCCTTCTCTTGGACATTCAACGACGATTTTAACTTCGAAATGTTCGCATTTATGTCAGTAAACATGCGCTCATATCTAGCATTGGTTGCACCTTTATTGTTTATGAATTGGTGTATCGTGTCCTCAAGAGTTCTCCGCGATGGAGTGATATATAGAGCTAGAGGAGGTGGTGCTTGTTGAAAGTGGGGAGGTGGAGGAGGGAAAACACGCGAATTAGGATTCAATGCAGCCTGCGGTTGCCCGTAGCTAAAACCTGGGTGGTTTTTCCATGAAGAGTTATAAGAATTTCCGTGCGGGGCACCGAAATTACCCTTGAATCCTCCTACTCCACTTACGTGCTCATTAAGCATAATTTTGTAAGCGACAATCATCAGACATTCCTCTGTTAAATGTCCCACTTCACAAATAGCACATACCTTCTCAACGGGGATGTGGATTGGGCCAATTGGTTCTCTTACGCGCATAGTGAGTAACTCTCTCATACCTTTCTCAATTTGATCGAGCTGATGGTTCGTAATGGTTTCTTTATCGATGTTGAATAGATCGGATGTTGATGGAGTGCTGGTGGCTTGACGAGTTTGATTCTAAGCGTTAGGGTCAGATGTATCCCATGCTTGAGTGGTGTCGACGACATACCTCAAGTGGAGCTCTGCATCATTAACGTCTAATTCGATGAAGGGGCCATCACACATGGTTTCAACATGTTGTTTGGAGTTGATGTTCAGCCCATTATGGAGGAATGAAATGATTTACTATTTATCAAGTCCATGATGAGGGCAGGAAGTAACTAACTCGTTGAAACACTCAAAACATCGATCAAACGACTCATTTTCTAGTTGTCGAAAGGTTTGAATTTGAGCCTTAATGGAGTTCGTTCGATGTGGAGGGAAGAACTACTTGATAAATTTAGATTTTAACTCGTTCCATGACGTAATCGAATTAGGAGGTAAAGACCATAGCCAGGTCTTTGCTTTATCCTTGAGTGAAAATGGGAAAAGAATGAGACGGATCACATCTTTCGTGCATACTTTATCGCTGAATGTCTCACACGCCTCTTCAAACTCCCGAATGTGGAGATAGGGCTTTTTTGATTCCATTCCATGATATGTGGGAAGGATTTGGATCATTTCGTTCCAGAAACAGAATTGCCCTGCATTATATGGGAGCCGAAATCATCCCGGAGTGACTTATCGCTCGGGATACAAGAATTCTCTCAAGGGTAGATAAGGTGCCTCTCCCTCACCCGCGCCTACGCTTCTGTGCCGTGAAATGGCTCTCTCACTCAATGACTTGGTATCCTCACTCGGTGCACGAGGCGTGTAACTTGAAATGTAACCAGATGGGTCACTCGAAGTGTAATTAGACAGTGAATTTGGCGGTGTAGGAGGTGGAAACCAAAATTGAGGAACGCAAGGGGAATGTGGGATATTTGGGTTGTACTCGACTATCGGGTTTTCGTCAATGCGCGTGGGAGTGGCTTGAGGATTTTGTGATGGATTTTGCAATAATGGGTTTTTAAGAGATGTTGTTTACTTATTTATTTATTTTTTGAATTTTTGGTCAAAATTATGGATTAATTTAATCTAACCTATAGTCTACCTAATTTCCTGACAACGACGCCAAAAACTTGACGCGACCACAAATGTGTTGTAGTTTGCGTGCTATCTAGGCTCAAGTGCAAGCCTGTCACTCAAGTAATAATCCTGGTAAGTCGAGGTCGAATCCTCAAGGAAATAGGATCATATTAATATCTATCATTGTGTGTATTGAAATTTCATATCTCAAATTGATAATTTTGAAATTGGTATCACACTTCATTGATTATTCATATTAGTATCTGTTTGCATCAATATTGATATTATTGATCATTTTTTGGATTATTTGAGCTTGTGTTTCCATGTTGCGTGCTTATTACACTTTATACCGTTGCATGATTTTATTCGTCCTTCCCCATTTCTCTTGGTTTCATATGTTCACACATTTAAGGGGAGATTTGGTTTATGGGGAAGACATAATTTTGTGTTTTCTTACTTTTTTATTTTTATTTTTGAACGAAAAAGGTGAAAAATGTTATCTTTTCTTTCACGATTATGATATCTTTATCTTAAGGGGAGACTTCTTATCTAGGTTAAGATTGTTTCAGACAATGTTAGTAATTTTATTCTTATACATATTTGTACTTGTTATATTCTCTTTGCTTTTGAAGGAGTGTTTAAGTGTGAAGGTTTACAAGACGTGGAAAAGTTTTTAAGCGTGCAAAGCTACTCAGATTATGTGTCTGTCGAGCATCTGTACTGCTTTTTCGTTTTGAGTTGGGGATTAAATATTTTTAGAGAGCTTAACTGAACATATGATTTTTATTTTGGCTTTCTCCCGTAATTGCTAAGGGGGGAGATTTCTTAGGGCAAATTTCCAATCGAGCCAATTTATTTATATTTTGATTTAATTTCGAACAAAACATTTGAGTCATTGGTTCTTCTTTCTACTATCGATCTCGTACGCCTATGACATGTTTGATGAAGATGTAATGGCCAAGCTTAAAAGTGGGTAAACATTGTGTCGTGTTTTCATGCCAAGTTTGTCTTCATATTTATCGTGGATCTCATAAAGTAGGGACGCATTTTGAATATGGTCCTTAGATATTTTTAAGTGTGTTTATTTTTGGACAAAATCTTTTGGATCAATTTTTAAAATTATTTTTTAAAGAAAAATTATTTTTGTTTTTTGAGTTCATTCATCACCTCTTAGAACGAGCATTGGAAACTTGTTGGAACTTGCATCTAATGGACAAGAAACGAGAACTCTTTGTCAAACAGTGGACAATTTGTTGGAAGCTCATTAAAAGTTCGTTAGAACGAGAAAGCCTATTCATTCGAACAAACTTGAGTTTTGTTATAACGAAAAAGACCTTTCATTCGAACAAACTATGCATTTTTGTTCGAACGAGTTTGTTGCCTCAAAATTCATGTTTTCACAACTTAAGGCGTGCTAGACTCATATTTTTAAGAACTTTTCGCAAAATTCAATTTCCTACTTGTTAACAAAATTTTCAAAACCTTAGTTTCACACTGATGATGCTGGAATTAGCACCACCAGATAAGGTGTTTTCAAGCTCAATCTAAGAACAACATTGGCAGTATAGTTATGTAAAAGGTAAGAGAATGAGATGAGGAGAAGAGGAGAGAGCACCAGGATATAAGTGGTTCAGCCTAAATTGGCCTACGTCCACTGTGTGTGTGTGAATAACCTCACTGTAATAAGGCACTAATGGCCATGGATACAATCTCTCAAGCTTTCTCTCTCTACTGTGTATCTAGACAGAGTTTCATTTAGGGTTGAATATCTGGGATCCTTTGCAAGGTAGAGGATGACCTCTATATATAGTACCTAGGGGGTGTAATGTACCCCCCATGCGTGCAATGAGCATATGTGTGTTTGCCTCACCAATATGGGAAAGCCATCTGTCACTGTCACATGTAGATAATGATGATGCAATATTCTCCCCACGTGTGGGGAATAATCTTGTTATAACTGATTTGTGTCCACGTGCCCTTATCCAAATGTCAGCAGATGCTCGGCTATCGCGCCTGATGTATGACCTCGGTCTGGGGGAGGCCGAGGTTGGTAAGTCTAGGTACCTGTTCAGTCCGATTATTCCATGGAGGTCTCGGCCTAATCCCAGCCGAGATAATGGATAAGGTCGGCCTGAGATGAGGTTGAGCTGACGTGTTTGGAGTATCGACCGATGTCTTGATGAGGTTGCTGGTGGATTCCTGCGAGCTCGGCCTATGTATGGACGAGGTTGCCATTCCAAGGTATACGAGAATGTTGCTGATCCTTGTGACGCCCTTTGGAGTGGCTGGTGGCAGTGTCGGCATGGGCCGACCTTGCTATGGCCGAGTGCTGGTGCCGCACGCCCAAGGCTTGTCCAACGTCGGCCATGATCTCGGCCGCAGTTGGTGTCTCTGGGCCGAGGTCACACTTGGGGCATATCAATCACCCCCCAACCCTTAGTCATATGTGGGAGCAGGTGTCTAGGGGATTATCACACCTCCGAGGCCTATCTATTACGAGCCAATACTTGTTTGACAGTTGTCCAATGCTGAAGTATGCTTGCTTGGTGGGCGTGTGCTGTTAGCCACCCTTTGGGACTCCCAAGGCAATGATGGGCCTTGGGAATTGCGCCAGTGTATTTAAGGGTTTTGAACCCTATTTCCCTTCTTTCTTCACTTTTCTCGTTTCCAGCCAACTCGTTCCTGCAGCTTTCTCTCTCTAGAAAGATCCTTGCTGAGGCTTTTGGAAGGTGGTTTTCTCGCGTCTTCTCGTCTCCTCCTTACTATTTCATCCTCAGGTAACCTTCGCCATACTTTTTCCTTCATTTTTCCTGCAAGTCTCCTTATTTTTGCTTTTTCCGATGAGTTTCCGAGTTTTCCGGCAAGGCCACCATTATTTCAGGCGAATAATTCTTGCCACATTTAGGTAGTTTGATCTTTTACTGCTTTACTTCACTAGCTAATCTTGTTTGTAGTTTTAGGAAGTCTCCTAAGTGTAGTGTCAACCTCTGATGCTCAGACCCTTGTATCAGCTTCTTGAGGAGTTTCCCTCCCTTAGAGAGAAGACTTTAAAAAAGATTAGACAAATAGAAAGAGCACAGGAGGAGGCTCGTAGGTCACAAGAGTTTCCCATTAGACCCATATTTCCACCACCTCTGAAGGTGATATATCCCCCCAGAGTTTTTTCTATCAGACAGAGGTTCCTGCTGATTCCATACCGATGTCTGAGTCTGAATCTTCTACCTCAGACCCCATGTCTGTGGATTCCTTTTAGGAGGCCATGGAGTTCACACCTCGGCCTGATCAAGCCGAGGTCTCCAGCCGATCCTCGTCCCATAATATCTCAAGCACCTCAGCCTCTTCCTCAGAGGTTGAAATTATTGGGCCGAGTGTGGCTATACCACCCATACTTGACGCCATCCCTCTGTCAGCCGTCACTGGGGCAAAGTTCGCTCAGAGGTTCCCGAGTAACCCATCAACATCTGCTCCGGCCGACGCTGAGTTGGATGATAATGATGAGGTTGAGAGCGATGTCGACGTCTCTGAGGCGAACGATATCGAGAGTACTATTACTGAGGTAGACCTTCTCTGCTTCAGATATATGTATTCTATCAGTCCCTCAATAAAGCTTAGGAGACCTCTGAGGGAGGAGAGGGCTTATCATGGCCGAGACGGCGAGATCTACCTGTACGAACAGATGTTCAAGTTGGGGTTTCGTCTACCCATTCATCCCATTATCAAATCCATCCTTTCTTATATCAATTTGGCCCCCTCTCAACTATCCCCTAATGCCTGGAGAGTCATAATAGGGGCCATAGTCTTATGGAAGGCTGTCCACCACTCAGACCTTCCAGTTCAGGTCTTCGTAGGTTTCTATGTCCCTTCCTCGGCCAAAAATCATCCGAGCTACTACCACTTTGTAGCTCGGAAACCTGAGGAGAAAATGCTTCAAGTAACTCAGACTTCCAACCATAATTGGAAGCCTCAGTATTTCTTTGCTTCTGGGACATGGGAATTTGGCCCATGTGTTCCCTCATCTATTTTAAAGTCGAGGATGCCCCTGAGGTGGGGTAAAGTCACAATGTCTGCGAGGGCTGACCCTGGCCTGAGCCCATCGAACCTTCAGAAGGTGAAAGCCCTTCAAGATCAGGGGGTACATGGTCTGTTCGTCAGGTTCTATCACTTGATGACTCCCCACTACCTCTCTGGGACAGGCCTAGGTGGAAGTCCCCTTGCCGAGCTTGGTAAGCATTTTTGTTTTTAAGTTTAACCTCTGAGTTTATTCATGTCTGATTATCTAACTCAGATCTACTAATTTTTTGCAGAATGACCACAAGATATTTCGGACGAGCTTTGGGAGATGGCCGCACCCAGCTTGACGAGACTTGCCAAGAAAGCAAGCCTTAACGCTCCTCCCCCAGCTCCCTCTGCCTCTAAGCCCCCAGCCACAAAGAAGAGGGCTCCAGAAGGTCATGCCCCTGAGGATCAGAGGCCGAAGAAGAAGACTGCTGACGCTGCCATCCCCATCTCTTCAGCTGACGCCCTGTCGGCTCGTCTAGATCAGCTAAAAATAACTGACAACATAGTCGGCCAGAGTCTTCAGGCCCTAGATGCCTTCGGCTCTACAATGACCGAGGCTGACAAACGCTTCTTCAGGTTACTGGACACCCCACTACTGGTTGAGTTCGGCATTCACAATTCCATTCAAGTGTGACTTGATCTTTCTGATTGTTCACCCAAGTGAAACATCTGATTGCTCTCCAGCTTATTCATTATCACAAAATATGCAGGGCCTGGCAGCTATGCACCACTTATCCAACTGGACTCTGAGGAAATTTCCCCTCATCCAAAAGGGTCAAGAGGCCGAGAAGGTCCAGAGCACTTTGAACGCAGAGATTGAGTGCCTCAAGTCTGAGCTGAAGGATTCTGAGAAGAAGGTGAGGGGGCTGGAGAAGGATATCTCCCAGCTTGGTAAAGATCATGCTGCAGCTCTGAAGGCTAAGGATGATGTTCTGCAGCAGAAGGTCAACTCAGCTGTTAGGGTAGCCCTCGATGATGCCTCTGAGAAGATAATCTCTGATTACAATTCCTCCGACGAGTTTCTGAGCTTCGGCTTTGAATACATTGAAAGAGGTATCAAAGCCACTATTAAGTGGGCTGACGTCAAGGAGAGGGAAGCTAGTACTCTGAAGGCCTCGGCTTTGTCGACCCCTAGTTTGCCCAGGCCCTTCAGGAGGTGTAGGAGGCTGCCGCGCCCACCGAGACTTCCACATTGGACGGCAATGAGGTTGAAGGGGCATACCATCATGATGACGTGGCCGAGGTGACCAATGTTGCAGAGCCTAACCAAGCCGAGGATATCAACATTACCCTTTCAAATCCTTAGATAATTTTTGAACATTGTAACCCATTAACATTTTGAAACTTGTTCTATAATCCTTGATCTATTATTTCTGAATGTATCAACCTCTGAGGAGGATTATCCTTACTTTTATTGAATGTCATGTGATGTTTTCGCTCTCGTCTTGTTGCAATGATATCTTGTTTAAACTTAATCAATGGTATAACCTAAGATGTTATCCCCATAATTAATCTCACCAAATTAATGATGTTATGTGTCTGAGGTCATCCCATTATGGTGCCTGAGCTCAGACCTCGTCACGGTTGAATGGTGTTATAAGGGTCTGAGGTCATCACCTAAGATGTTATCCTCATAATAAATCTCACCAAATTAATGATGTTATGTGTCTGAGGTCATCCCATTATGGTGTCTGACCTCATAACTTGTCACCATATAATGATGTTATAAGGGTCTGAGGTCATCACCTAAGATGTTATCCTCATAATAAATCTCACCAAATTAATGATGTTCAGGGTCTGAGGTCATCCCATTATGGTGTCTGAGCTCAGACCTCGTCACCACTGTGGTGTTATGAGGATCTGAGGTCATCACCTAAGATGTTATCCTCATAATCTCACCAAATTAATGATGTTATGTGTTTGAGGTCATCCTATTATGGTGTCTGACCTCAGACCTCGTCACCACTGAATGGTGTTATGAGGGTCTGAGGTCATCACCTAAGATGTTATCCTCATAATAAATCTCACCAAATTAATGATGTTAAGTCTGAGGTCATCCCATTATGGTGTCTGACCTCAGACCTCGTCACCACTGAATGGTGTTATGAGGGTCTGAGGTTATCACCTAAGATGTTATCCTCATAATTAATCTCACCAAATTAATGATGTTATGTGTCTGAGGTCATCTTATTATGGTGTCTGACCTCAGACCTCGTCACCACTGTGGTGTTATGAGGGGCTGAGGTCATCACCTAAGATGTTATCCTCATAATAAATCTCACCAAATTAATGATGTTAAGTCTGAGGTCATCCCATTATGGTGTCTGACCTCAGACCTCGTCACCACTGAATGGTGTTATGAGGGTCTGAGGTCATCACCTAAAATGTTATCTTCATAATTAATATCTGACCTAAGAATGAAGCAAGAACTGTCATGGGAACTGATCTTTATTAATAACCTCTTCATAATAAGATGGTACATTTACATAAAACTCTATGCAACATCATATGTAATATCTCTTTAGGTGATCAGCATTCCATGGGTTAGTGAAAGGTTCTCCTTCTAGGTTTTCTAGCCTGTAAGTGCCAGGCACAACCTCTTCTGTCACTTTGTAGGGGCCATGCCAGTTTGGGTGAAGCTTATTTGCTTTCTGTAGGGTCTTCTTTAGCACTAGGTCTCCCACTGCAATGGGTCTTGACTTCACCCTCTGGTTGTAGAATTTCGCTGCCCTCTGTTGGTAGACTGCTTGTCTGACCTCTGCGTCCTCTCTTCTTTCTCCGATAAGATCTAGGTCTAGCCTCCTCTCTTCCCCATTATTATCAGGGTCATAGGTCTGAATCCTATGAGTTGGGAGCCCTACCTTTGTTGGTATGACGACCTCTGAGCCATGTGCCAACATGAATGGGGTTTCTCCTGTTGGTGTCCTTGCCGTGGTTCTGTAGGCCCATAACACAGCGTAGACCTCTTCAGTCCATCTTCCCTTCGCATCCTCTAACCTCTTCTTTATTCCATCCAGGATAGTTCTGTTTGTGACCTCGGTCTGACCATTTGCCTGAGGTCGGCCAGGAGATGAGAAGAATTGCTTTATTCCTACTCTTAGGCAATACTTTTCTAAAGAGGAGTTCTTGAGCTGGGTCCCATTGTTCGAGATGAGAGTGTTTGGGAGGCCATATCTGCATATGATATTCCTCCAAATAAATTGGAAGGTCTTTTGCTCTGTGATCGTTATCATCGGCTCTGCCTCCACCCACTTTGAGAAGTAGTCTATGGCAACTATCAAGAATCTATAATTATTGTCAGCTCTTAGTAGGGGTCCTACTAAGTCAATCCCCCATACTGCAAATGGCCATGGAGAAGTGATTGACGTCATAGGTTGATGAGGCTGATGAGGGATGGTGGTGAATCTTTGACATTTATCACACCTCTTTACGTAAGCTGCGGAGTCCTTGGATAAAGTTGGACACCAGTACCCCTGTGTGATGATTCTCTTGGCCAAGGGTCTTCCCCCTATGTGGCTAGAGCAAGAACCCTCATGAACCTCCTATAAGACCCGGGGAACTTCCGTGGGATGCACACATCTGAGGAGAGGCAATAAAAATCCCTTTTTATACAAGACGTCTCCTATCATCGAGAACTTGCCAGCCCTATATCTCAATTTTCTCCTCTGTAGCTTGGACTCAGGTAGCTCTCCCACTCTAATATACCTGACAAGAGGGTTGATCCATGAGTATCCTAGGTTCAAATTGTGACACGGGTTACATACCTCTTCTTCCTCGATGGTTTCCTTTCTCAAGACCTCGATCGGAATGGTCCTTCTAACATCTGTCTTCATTATCGAGGCCAGCCTTGCCAATGCATCTGCGTGACTGTTACTTTGTCGAGGCACTCTCTTCAGTTTTGCCTCTTCAAAATATTATAACAACCTTCTTACCCTCTTCAAGTACTTGGCCATCCTTTCATCTTTGGCCTCATAGATCCCCAGTACTTGATTGACAACCAACCTTGAGTCGCTATGGAGTAAGAGTCGCTTTACGCGAAGAGTTATTGCCAATAAGAGACCTGCTATCATGGCCTCATACTCGGACTCATTGTTTGAGGCCTGGAAGTTGAACCTCAGAGCGTATTCAATATTCGCACCATCTGGAGCCGAGAGTATCAACCCCGCACCGCTTCCACTGTCGCAGGAAGAGCCATCGACGAAGAGGCTCCAGATGTCTATATCTGATGAAGAGGCTCCTTCTGTCATGACTCCTTGCTTGAAGAGATATCGATCCTCCTCGTCCTCTCAGAAGACACTTGGTGTCGTCTCTTTCTCCTCTTGGAAGACACTTGGTGTCGTCTCTTCCAGATTTTGGAAGACACTGTGGTTTGTCTCTTCCATACCCCCTAGGCCTTTTTCTGCCTCGTCCTCTTCCCATGTGAACTCAGCAACGAAATCTGCGAGGGCTTGCCCTTTGATGGCTGTCCTAGGTTGGTAGGCAAGATCGTACTCCCCTAACTCGATGGCCCAGGTCATCAATCTCCCGAATTTCTCAGGTATATGCAGGACCTGTCTTAGCGGTGTGTCAGTGAGGACTACCATGGAGTGAGCTTGGAAGTAGGGCTTCATTTTTCTTGAAGCATGTATCAGGGCATAGTCCAACTTTTCCATGCGAGGGTAATTTTGTTCAGCCCCTTGAAGGGTTTTATTGTTAAAATACACAGGCCTTTGGATCCCATCGTCTTCCCGTATTATGGCTGCACTGATGGCTGATTCGGAGACTTCTAGATACACATACAACTTTTCTCCTGCGACGGGTCGAGATAGCAATAAGGGGGATCCCAAGTAAGATTTGAGTTGGTTGAAGGCTTTTTCACACTCTTCGTCCCATTGGAAGGCCTTTCTTAGAACTTTAAAGAATGGAAGACACTTGTCCGTTGCCCTAGAAACAAACCTGTTAAGGGCAGCCACTCTCCCTGTGAGTCTTTGGACATCCTTGATACTCCTAGGAGTCTTCATGTCAAGTAATGCCTTGATTTTCTCAGGGTTCGCTTCGATTCCTCTTTGGTTAACGATGAATCCCAGGAACTTCCCAGCTCCTACTCCAAAGACACACTTCGCTGGGTTGAGTTTCATTCTGTATGAGTCCATAACACCGAAGGTCTTCTCAAGTCCTGCTACGTGAGTGCAAGCTTTCAAGATCTTTGTTAGCATATCGTCTACATACACCTCCATAGTCTTACCTATTTGCTCTTCGAACATCTTATTGACAAGACGTTGGTATGTTGCCCCTGCATTTTTCAGACCGAAGGGCATCACTTTGTAGCAGTACGTCCCTTTGTCAGTAATGAAGGCTGTCTTCTCTGAGTCTTCAGCATCCATGAAAATTTAGTTATAGCCTGAATACGCGCCCATGAAGCTCATGAGCTCGTGTCCCACCGTCGCATCCACCATCTGATCTATCCGAGGTAAGGGATAGATGTCTTTTGGACAAGATCTGTTCAGGTCAGTGAAATCCACACACATTCTCCACTTCCCATTGGCCTTAGGCACGATGACTGCATTTGAAAGCCACTCCGGATAGGTAATTTCTCTTATAAACTCAGCCTCTTCTAACTTTTTGACCTCTTCTCGGATGACGTCGTATTTCTCCCTGGAGTAGACTCTTCGTCTCTGTTTGATAGGCTTGGCATCTTTGGTCACATTGAGCTTGTGACTCATCACCTCAGGGTCGATGCCAAGCATGTCTGCGTGACTCCATGCGAAGACACTCTGTCTTATCCTGAGGAAGTTTATCAGCTCTTCCTTGATTCCTAAATTAAGGGCTTTGCCGACCTGGATGGTTTTTTTCGGCTCGTCCTCATTGAGGACGATGGATTCTACCTCTTCCGCGGCCTCTCCCTTCTTCAACTTTGTTTCATCTCTTGGGTCAAGAGTATCAATGCTATAAGTGGTGGTTGCCCTCTTATGTGCTTCTCTCTCTTCGGCCGAGTTTAAGTAACATTCTCGCGTCGTGGTCTGGTCACCTTGCACTTCCCCTACTCCATAAGGAGTCGGGAATTCTAGCATCTGATGGACCGTCGACGGCACAACTTCAAACTCTTTAAGGCCCACCCATCCTATGGTGAGGTTATAGGCTGAGAACACGTTCTCGTCCATGACGAAAAAATTTATCTTCTTGGTCAGCCTCTTCGGCCACTCATCACCCATCCGTACGTCCATCTCATACATGCCCAAGGGGTGGAACTTTTCGCCACTGAAGCCTATCAATGGGTGATGATAGGGCACCAACCTTGCTCTGTTAAGACCTAGGCTCTTGAAGCAAGGCCAAAACATCATGTCCGCCGAGCTCCCCCCGTCTATGAGGATCCTCTGCACCTCGCACCCATGTACCCTTGTTGTTATGACCAGAGGGTCATCATGGGGGGCTAAGATACCCTTGAAGTCGAGTCTGGAGAACCCAACTACGAGGGTGTCCATGTCTACTTTCTTCCTCTTCTGCACTGTATCGGAAGACGTTAGATTCACAACTTCAAGCTTGGCCACTGACCTGGCCTCTGCTACGTGAGCCTTCCTATCAGCTACTTCAGAGCCACCTCCTGCAAATCCTCCACATATGGTGTCAACACCAAAGGAGATCGTACCGACCCTCTTCACCGGGGTGTTATCATCTTTTGGCAGAAGATCCGGATCGTCTTCGACATCTCCTTCTGAATCATCGTCTCTTCTGTCCGGGACATTGTCACGGCATCTGTCATATCTCCTTTTCTTAGGGTCATCTCTTCCACCCTTTGGAGCCTTACCATCCACATACTTCCTCAGCTTTCCAGATTTCAACATCTTTTCAATCTCATCTTTTAAAGCGAAGCATCTATCCGTGACATGGCCATGATCCTGGTGGAACTCGCACCATAGGTTTTTGTTCCTCTTATGTGGTGGGGCCTTCAGTTTCTCTGGCCATCTCCGAGTCCTATCAGTCTTAATCTCATTGTGGATGTGCGCGCAGCTTACAGTCAGAGGTGTATAGTGAGCGAACTTGTCATCACCCGACCTCTTCTTCCCATCTTTCTTGCTTTGGGACTTTCCACTGCCACCGCGGTTCTCATCCTTATACTTGGCGGCCATTGCCTCTTCCGCATTCATTACTTTCCCTGCGGTTTCCAACAGCTCCGCCATAGACCTAGGGGGGTCTTCCACCAGTTTCCACAATAGCTTCCCCTTCTGGAGGCCTCCTATAAGGGCGGTCATGGCTATATTCTCTTCATAATCTTCGACCTCCAACTTTTCTTTGTTGAATCTTGCTATGTAGTCTCTTAGTCTCTCACCCTTGGCCTCCTTGTCATACAGCAGGTGGGTAGTCTACTTTTGAGGCCTCACCCCAAAGCAGAAGTTGTGGATGAATCGCTCAGCCAAGCCTTTGAAGTTCTCAATTGAGTTCTTCGGAAGGGAGGTGAACCAACTGTGCGCTGCCCCTGTCAAGGTCCCAGAGAAGGCCCTACACTTCATCTCATCGGGTATCGAGTAGATGTCTGCTGCCGACTGGTACATTTCGATATGATGCACAGGGTTAGTGCTGCCATCATACTTGGGAGACACTTTAGGAGGCTTGAACTTAGCCGGGGTTGGGAACCCCACTATCCTAGCCACAAATGGGGAGCCCTCTAAGTAACCCCTTTGTAATGGGTCCCTGCTTTTAATGAGGTCTCCTATCTTCTCCTCAAGGCACTGGATAGAATCATTCCATGGTCTTCTGCCATCGACTTGGCCGAGGTTATCCCCTGCCACCTCCCTGGGATGGACCGAGGGTTCCCCTGCCGCGACACGTCGGCTGTTGACCTCTTCCTGTTCCCAGCCTCTTCTTTCACAGTGTCAGCCTTAATCTGGCCGACCCTGCCTGTTCCCTCTCTGAGAGCCTGCTGCGCTCCTTGATCTCGACAGTCTCTGTCTTAGGTCATTCATCGGGCCCAATCTCTCAAAGGCCGACCCTCTGCTCAACCTATCAAAGGCTGACCCTCTTTGTTGGGCCTCTTCACCTCTTCGACCGACACAACCTTGACTTTGCCTAAGAGGCCGTACAGTGTTATTTGACACCTCATACGGCTCCCAGCATTCTTTCGGGACTTCTTCCGCCTCTAGATCATCATACCTGTCCTCTGGGCAAAGGTTTCCTTGCCTCGCCAGGCGCAAGCGCCTAGGGTCAGCAATGTCCTTTCTCCGTTGGGGTGCAGGCTGGTCCTTCATTGGTGCCTGGGTGGTCCTCTGGCGTCAGGATGAGGCTGAACTGCTGCCGGAGTGATCATATCTGGTGAAACTCCAGGTGGCCTCATCATAGTTTGGCTGAGCTGTGTAAATTGCTCCTGCATAGCTTGTTGTGTTGCAGCTAAAGATCTCAAGGCAGCAGCTACCTCTGCCATTTCGGACTGGGGGGCACCTGACTCGAACTAGGACCTCCACCCCCAAGTGGCGGAAGAGGCGGTGGTAAGTCTGGTGCCATATGTTAACACTATGGAGCTTGAGTAGCAGGTGAGCTTAGTACCTCAAAGGACCTCTTTCAATGGTGAAACAGCTCCGCGCTAGGGGGAGGCCTGGTTCACCACCAGAGTCTCCGGTGAGGTTAAGCAGAAAAAGAGGAAGAGATAGCTTCTCGTTCCCACAGACGGCGCCAAAATGATGATGCTGGAATTAGCACCACCAGATAAGGTGTTTTCAAGCTCAATCTAAGAACAACAATGGAAACATAGTTATGTAAAAGGTAAGATAATGAGATGAGGAGAAGATGAGAGAGCACCAGGATATAATTGGTTCAGCCTAAATTGGCCTACGTCCACTGTGTGTGTGTGAATAACCTCACTGCAATAAGGCACTAATGGCCATGGATACAATCTCTCAAGATTTCTCTCTCTACTGTGTATCTAGACAGAGTTTCAGCTAGGGTTGAATATCTGGGATCCTTTGCAAGGTAGAGGATGACCTCTATATATAGTACCTAGGGGGTGTAATGTACCCCCCATGCATGCAATGAGCATGTGTCTGTTTTCCTTACCAATATGGGAAAGCCATCTGTCACTGTCACATGTAGAGAATGATGATGCAATATTCTCCCCACGTGTGGGGAATAATCTTATTATAACTGATTTGTGTCCATGTGCCCTTATCCAAATGTCAGCAGATGCTCGGCTATCGCGCCTGGTGTATGACCTCGGCCTGGGGGAGGCCGAGGTTGGTAAGTCTAGGTACCTGTTCAGTCCGAGTATTCCATGGAGGTCTCGGCCTAATCCCAGCCGAGATAATGGACACGGTCGACCTGAGATGAGGTTTAGCTGGCGTGTTTGGAGTATCGACCGATGTCTTGATGAGGTTGCTGGTGGCTTCCTGCGAGCTCGGCCTATATATGGCCGAGGTGTCCATTCCAAGGTATACGAGGATATTGCTGTTCCTTGTGACGCCCTTTGGAGTGGCTGGTGGCAGTGTCGGCCTGGGCCGACCTTGCTATGGCCGAGTGCTGGTGCCGCACGCCCAAGGCTTGTCCAACGTCGGCCATGATCTCGGCAGCGGTTGGTGTCTCTGGGCCGAGGGTAAACTTGGGGCATATCACACACATTGAGTTTAAAGATTCAAATTTACATATTCATATGCTTTGAAATCTTTGTATGAGGCACCAAAGTTCATTTATCTTCATCTTGAGAGAACTTATTTCGTGCAGTGGACTTCATACTTGTGGTTTACAGTGTTGCAGTGAAGAAGCGGCATTTCGTGTTCTGATTCCGTAGACGATTGCTAAGCCTCATTGGTGGATACCAAGGTGTGCGTGGATTCGTGTGCTATGGAAGCTTGCGTGGGTTGACTCCTACGTTGTACTATGAAGGAGAGGTTGAAGATAGAAGAACGTCAAGGCTTGTGAGGGTGACTAATCATTGAGTAAGTCTACTATCTAGTCTTTGTAAAACATAATCATAGTGATCCATTTGGCTTGGTCGTCCGTGGTTTTTCCCTTTGTGGTTTTCCTCGTACATCAGCGTGTTGTGGATGGTTTATTTATTTTAACTCCTTATCACCTAGATGCATGCTTTAGGTTAAAAAGATAAAATTTGGTAAATCGGTCTTTCACACAAACAATATTAATTTGGTGAACAAGTTTCATTGGGTTTAATTTGTTTAAAGTCTTGATATTTAAAATTAAAAAAATATAAAAATTGAATTCCTGTTTGTTCGGACCATCCCTGCCTAAGCACACACCGTTTAGGGGCCTTTTCAAATAATATTTTTACATCTCATTTATTAATCTTCTTCGTATTTTTATGTAAAATGCCCAATTTATTAGGGCACATTTTTCAAATGATAGTAATATATATTGACCCTTCACTCACTAATTCCTAGATCCTCCACTAGCATTACCTGAATATCAAATGATGGTGTAAAAGTTGATTTACTGTAAATTTTAGTGTAGGAATAATTTTTTTACCTTATTCAATATAGTGGTGTAGAAATTATTATTAACTCGGCAAAGTATTAAATTAACTATAATTATATAGACCAATGACAGGCGGTCGGGAAGGTCGGGTGTTCGTGTTACCTACGCCAGTTGTTACTTTTGGCTCCCACTGCTATGAAAAATCTAAACTATTACTACACTCTTTATGGGAGTATAACGGCTAGTCCGGGTATCAAATCCACAGGGAAATGTTGCTAGACATTAATTGATTTATTATCTTGGGAATACAAGTGTAAAAGATGAAAGTTATAATAAAAGATTAATCTAGGTATGCATTTAAACTAAGATTAATAAATCGAGTAATAACTATAGATTAAGAATAATATACCTCACCTTGGTTTAATTAGCATAAATGGTTACATAGGAAGACAAATTTAGCAATATTAAATCTCATTTCATCAATTAATTAAATAAAGAGTTGTCACCCCCTAAATTGTCATAAAAGCCTACGATGATTTTGGTGTCAATAAATATCCCTAAGATTACATACGTAAGGTCGTAAATACTGCGCATACATGATATATACCATTAAATGTTTTAGGCGTAAAATCAAGAACAACCTAACCGATTTAAACTCATATAACTCATCACCAAAGTAAAGAAACCCATTAATCCAAGGTAAGTTCAATCATCTCAACCTAAACTAAGTTTGCTTCAAAGCATTTTAAGTGGCATGAATTAAAGGAAAATAATAAATAAGCAAGTAAAACTAATTATCAAGGCAAGTAAACTAATTACCAAAGGAAAAAATGACAAAAGAAAGCTTTAATTAAGGAAGAAGAAGGTGAATAGTGTACTTACATACCTAAATGGATGAAATCCCTAGAGAGAGAGAAAGAGAGAGGGGGGAGGGGGGCGGAGGAAAGATCCCCAAAAAACCCTAACTAAAATTTGATACATACTGAGGCCATCCTCAGATATGTCCATCCATCTCTCTCCTACCGCGGGAGTGGGGGAAAAAGGGAAGGAGAAAAATTGAAGAGAGTATTGCGCTTGCGTTCAATTTAAGAAATTATATAATTAAACATAGTTTAATTCCAAATAAATCCTAAACATGTATCTAGGTGTGATTGAATAAGATGTAAAGCATGCAAGAACATTCAAACACACACAGATGAGGAAAAATCCACCAAAGGGGCAAAACCATTTATTTCACTATAATTTTGTAAAGTACGATTTACACGGATTACAATGAAATACAAGGGTGACACATAATTACCCTGAGGCGTCAGATCTGTAGTCGACGGCTAGAAGTTTCCCTTTCCAGGATAGCAACAATGAAGAAGAAGGGCGGTCTTCTCCACAAGAGTATGAACAACAAAAGTGTTTGTGTTCTAGGGTTTCAAAACGATTCACAAATGATTGGAAATTTGTGTGAATAAAAACATGAGTTTGGAAACTCACAAAGGCGAAGACTTTGAGTTTATGAACTCTGAAAATTGTGTGAAGAAGTCTTGCTAAATAAATCCCCGTAGTGGGTTTAAATAGAAATCTTTCAGCCTAAAAAATCTCTGCACGATCTGGCTGAGTTTATCCCAGGCGGTCCGATCTGCCTCTGATGCGGACCGGTCTGGGGGGCGGGCCGGTTCATTTTCTCAAGGCCCTTATTCGATTCTCTAGCAGTCCGAGATCTACTGGCTCTTCAGCAAGCGGACCGGTCCGGTATATTCAGACGAGTGGCACACTCAAACGCTCTATAACCCTTACCGTCGCATTCAAAGCACCTCTCACTATCTTTCTTAGGAGGATCTTTAAAATCTTTTTCATTTTTCTCTTTAAAATTATTTTTCTCAAAATTCCTTTTATCATTGAAATTTCCACTTTTCTTGAATTTGAGAATTCTTTTGAATTTTTTTGCAAACAGGGCCAAGTCATCTAAGTCAAAATCACACTCAGAATCGGACTTAAAAACTTTTTCTTTCATAGTCTTTAAAGCAATGCCATTATCCTTAGCCTTAATGGTTTTGGGAAACATGTCAATCTCATAGGTTTGAAGATCTCCTACAAGTTCTTCCAACTTAAGTGATTTCAAATTTCCCAAAGAGTTCAAAACAGTGACTTTAGGAATAAAGCATTTTGGGAGAGATCTCAAAATATTTTTAACGACACGCGTGTTATCAATCACCTCACCCAAATTAAAACTTGTGTTAACGATGTCTGACAAACGAGCATAAAAATCATCAAAGCATTCAGACTCAGACATGGTAATAGTCTCAAATTGGGTGGCCAAATTTTGTAATTTTGATTCTTTAACCGCGTTCGTACCCTCATGTGTCAGTTTCAAAACATCCCAAGCCTCTTTAGACGTGGTACACGTCATAATTCGGCGGAACTCATCAGGGGCGATGGATCCGAAAATAGCACTCAAACCCTTAGAATTAAAAGAAGACCATTTAAATTCATCTTCAGTCCATGAAGTGACATGTTTTAAATTGGTCACGTTTTCAACAGTGACGGAGGGAGGTGTCCACCCTCTTTCAACTAAAATCCAAACCCTTTCATCTATGGCCTTTAAAGACGACCTCATGCGGGCTTTCCAATATACATAGTTGGTCCCGTAAAAACTGGCATTTGATTATATGATTTCTCCATTGAACACGCACTTTTTCAAAAATCAATTTTTCAAAGAATTTATATCTTAATTTTTTTTGTGGAAACTAGGAATACGCGATAAATTAGCGTAACCTGCTCTGATACCAATTTGAAGAGAGTATTGCGCTTGCGTTCAATTTAAGAAATTATATATTTAAACACAGTTAATTCCAAATAAATCCTAAACATGCATCTAGGTGTGATTGAATAAGATGTAAAGCATGCAAGAACATTCAAACACACACAGATGAGGAAAAATCCCCCAAAAGGGAAAAACCATTTATTTCACTATAATTTTGTAAAGTACGATTTTTAAGGATTACAATGAAATACAAGGGTGACACAGAATTACCCTTAGGCGTCAGATCTGTAGTCGATGGCTGGAAGTTTCCCTTTCCAGAAGGGCAGCAATGAAGAAGAAGGGCGGTCTTCTCCACAAGAGTATGAACAACAAAAGTGTTTGTGTTCTAGGGTTTCAAAATGATTCACAAATGATTTGAAAATTTGTGTGAATCAAAACATGAGTTTGGAAACTCACAAAGGTGAAGACTTTGAGTTTATGAACTCTGAAAATCGTGTGAAGAAGTCTTGCTAAACAAATCCTCGTAGTGGGTTTAAATAGAAATCTTTCAGCCTAAAAAATCTCTGCACGATCTGGCTGAGTTTATCCCAGGTGGACCGGTCTGCCTTTGATGCGGACCGATCGGGGGGGTGGGACCGGTTCATTTTCTCAAGGCCCTTATTCGATTCGCTAGCAGTTCGGGGTTTACTGGCTCTTCAGCAAGCGGATCCGTCCGGTATATGGGAGGACCGGTCCGGGGTCGGATCGGTTCTTTTTCTCTGGGCGGACCGGTCCGGCCTGTCAGAATTTTGATTCCTCTTCTTCTTTGATATTCGGATCCGTTGATGACGATATGAATCTTGAATTTTTTCAACGGTGTAACAGCGTACGACATAACAATTGATAATGGACAAAAATGTCCTTACAAAAATGTCTCGCGCCATCGTACTCTCTAGGAGCGCTTTGGCTTCATCGGTGTGGGGTGAATGTAAAGATATGGATTCGACAACCTATTTTGCACAAAATAGGAAAAAGAACATGTCGCCGCTTCTAGAGTGCGGTATCAAAGGCAAACTGATGCTTACGAAACCAATAGTTCAACGGGTCGGGTGCCAAGTTACAGATTGGGAAGGTATTAGGCACCCATCCCGCCCTTTCGGTCTCTCATGGGCTTGTGTTACTATTTTTCTTTATTTCTCCGTGAAGTGTGTGGGCGTATAGATATAATATAGATCGGAATCTCCTAACTTATACCATGAAAAAGATAGAGTGAGGTCATCCATAGAAATGTTCCCAAAATAATATTTAGAAAAAATACGATTTCTGCGTTTATCGAAATATTGATCGCTATAATGAAACGATAATATATGTTGGATAAAACGATAATAAGAATCACAAACATAATATGTATTAAAATAATGTATGGATGAAAAGGACGAAATTACGAAGATGGAAAAATTTGAAAATTGGACTCGAGTCTCAAGTTTTAATCCGAAATGCCTACGTAGCCTATAAAGACATCAAAGTCCACATAGTTCGTATTCGACATAAGGGTGGGGTTTATTCCATAGATTCGAACGGGATTTTATTGTATATGCGTGTGTAGAAAATATATTTTAGTTTTGAAAAAGTGTGATGGATAATCCTGTTGGAATTTATAGGTGTAACCCTATTTTTATTTGTTTTGGATTTTTTTTATAGAAAATAAAGTATGTGCAATGTAACTAATAAAAAGGTGGGATGTTAATGTGTATGATCTAAAGCAAAACTAGATTATGTATTTAATGTAATTAATGCAAAAATAAGAAATTTAAAGAGAGAGAGAAGGATTTGGACCTTCATTGAAGCTTGATCTTGATCTTGGATGAATTCCCTTGAATGTTGAGATGAATGTTGGATGAGAGAGTATGAGATTTTTCCAAATTGAGTATGAAAGGGATGGGAATGTATGATTGAATGGAATTTCACATGAGGAAACATTGCTGATTGCAAGAGAATGTTACTGAGATCACTGATGCTGATAGATCTGAGGTGTGCTTTGGGAGTGAGGTCACACCCTCTATTTATAGGGCCACGGGTGGTGCCGATCGACATGTAACCCTTGGCACACAGCCGATAGGCAGGGAAATGGACCTGCCGATTGGGAGTCTCGTGCAGATTTTTTCGAAAAAATAATCGTGGAAAGCAATACGTTGATCCAAATCGCGTAGGGGCATATCATTATAAAGACAATTTAAATACCTACAAGAGTCATTTGCATCTCTTCCGAGTCCGGGAATTTACTTTAGGTCAAATGTGGATAGGAGGCGCATGTTGGTCCTTTGGACGGGAGATCATCGAACGAAAATGATAAGTCTGAATCGTGCACGGGGTAGACCGTTGGAAAGGTTATGCAAGGTACTTCAACATTCCAAAGTGATTTTCTCGGTTTGGAAAGTTGACCTTAGTCAACTGGGGCTCGAAAGGTCCCGGTGACCTCTCAGAGTAAAACACATCGTTCGTCCGTACTGTAAGTGAATATCGCACACGGGTTGGATCGTTGGAAAGGGTATTTAGTGCCCTTAGGAGATTTATTCAGTATCATTAGAGCTGAAGAATTGACCTTGGTCAAATGGAGCCTAGGAGCGCCCGATGGTCTCCGTATCAGTTTTTGAGGGAAAACGGATCATTTGTCCGAACGGTTATGCTGTTTCGTGCATGAAGCAGACCGCTGGAAAGGGGTTTTAGTGCCCTTAACATATTCCAAGGGCTTTTGCTATGACGATAAAGTTGATTGGGGTCAAATTGGGGCCCGGGATCGCCCGATGGCCTCTAGATCGATTTTTGGTGGTAAAATAATCCGTTCGTCCGAACCGTTATGCCAGTTCATGCACGAGGGAAATCGTTGGAATGGGGATTCAGAGACCTTCAAATATTCAAAGGGCTTTCGCTCTGTCGATGGAGTTGACCGGAGTCAAATGGGGCTCGGGAGCACCCGGTGGCCTCTAGATCGGTACTCGAAGTATGACCTAGAGTTTATAGTTAAATGGGGAGGTGATTGGGGCTTAAGGAGAGACTTAGGGGGTCCTAAAATATCATGTCTACAGTTCCCCTCGACGGGTGAGCTTGGAACAAGTGAAAGTTATCGAATAGACACCATATGATGTTTTGGAAAGAGGTTGATTCTGCGAACCTAATGGATGAGGATGAGGTCAATTTTAAGGACCTAAGGAAATACTGAGGATGGCCGATTCTGCGGGCCGAGCTCAATTCTGAGAACCTAGGTTAGGAGCGACCAATTTTGCTGGCCAAGGATAATTTTGAGGACCTAAGTTGTAACGACCAATCCTGCGGGACGAGGTCAATTATGAGGACCTAAGTAGAGATGACCAATTCTGAGGGTCAAAGCCAATTTTGAGGATTTAAGTAGAGATGACCAATTTTGAGGGTCGAAGCCAATTCTGAGGGCTTAAGTAGAGATGACCAATTCTGAGGGTCGAAGCCAATTCTGAGGGCTTAAGTAGAGATGATCGATTCTGAGGGCTTAAGTTGGGCGACCAATTCTAAGGGTCGAAACCAATCTTTAGGGCTTAAGTAGAGATGACCAATTCAGAGGGTCAAAGCCAATTTTTAGGGCTTAAGTAGAGATGACCGATTCTGAGGGTCGAAGCCAATTCTGAGGGCTTAAGTAGAGACGAACAATTATGAGGGCTTAAGTTGAGGTGACCAATTCTATGGGTTGAAGCCAATCCGTAAAGTTTAAGTAGTTTAAGTAGAGATGGCCAATTCTAAGGGTCAAAGACAATTTTGGGGGCTTAGTAGAGATTATCGATTCTGAGGGTCGAAGCCAATTCTTAGGGCTTAAGTTGAGGCGACCAATTCTACGGGTCGAAGCCAATCCTAAGGGATTAAGTAGAGATGACCAATTCTGAGGGTCGAAGCCAATTTTGAGGGCTTAAGTAAAAATGAACGATTCTGAGGGTCAAAGCCAATTCTAAGGGCTTAAATAGAGACGACCAATTCTAAGGGTCGAAGCCAATTCTGCGGGCTTAAGTTGTAGTTTTCTTGGGGAAATTTGGAGATTCCACTGTTGAAATTATCTTGTGGTTCCGCTGGGGATTTTGGAGAAGCATTTGATTTTGAGTTCTTGGTTCCGTTGAGGAAGAGGAATTAATCCGAGTATTGGATGTTTCCTTGTTGAGGAATTTTGCGGTGTCCTTTAGAGACGTTACTGGGGAGATATCCAATTGATTTTGGGAATTATGCTGGGAAGGAAAGAGTTCCACTGGGGAAATGAGTGTGGTAAAAATGATTTTCTTGGTAAAAAAGGTTCTAAAATTCATTTGGTAATTTTAGGATTTTTCTAGGGGATGTTTTGGCATTTTGGGGGAATTTTTGTACAAAATTTCAGGGAGGGTGACGACCAGTATGGTGTGAAGGTGATAAACGGCAGTGGCACAATCGTTTGGGGCACCTCGAGCAGGTGAAGGGACAATGCCGATTGGTATGTTGTTGGGAGATGCAGATCGTCATACCCAAGATTTCATCATTTTTCATAGCTTCTAAACTTGCTCTCTTCTGCTATTTCATTATGCAAACAGTTTTAACATTTCAAAACTAAGAAATGGTTGATTTCTCAAGCAACGATGTCCATATGGCGTGGCTAAATATCGACGACTAGGCGAACTTGGAATGGCGGGCCAGGGTGCCCCTTGCGCTGGGCAAAAAAAATACTTTGGACTCATTCGAGCCCGTTGCGAATGAGCGAATTCTCTTGCATGAGCTGATGCGTCATCGATCTTCAAGGGTGGTAAACCCCATCATCTATGTAAGTGTTGATGACCTTTGGTCTTCTTTCTTCTTTTTTAGTGCTATTTCTTTAATTCTTTGAATTTTGACAAGGGTTTTTCCTTTTTATCTTTAACATTCTATGATTAGGCATAATATCTTCCGAATTTATCCCCTTAATTTAATAGCTTTTAGCACCTCGAATAATGTAAAATGTATTGATTTATCACATTTATATGCTACTGACCATTCCCACATAGTGCCTCGAGTTTTGTGTGTTTTTCATGATTTTTAGAGGTATTTAATGCTAAGTGAAGAAAAAGGACAACCAAAATTGAGAAATCAACAAAGGAAGGACAGTCAGAGGATAAAATGTTTAATTTAAATCGGGAGTTCGGACGAGGGGTGAACATGAAAAAAGAGGACTTCGCGTTCGCATGCGTGTAGGAAGAAACAACATCCCAATCCGAGCTTCGAGTCAAAAGATATGAAGCCTCGAAGATGACAAAATCAAGAGAAAGCACACTGGGGCAAATTCTGCACCAGACTGGACAGGGGTTAGTAAAAAATAAATCGGTCCGGGTAAGCAAAAGCAAACTGTCTCATTTAAGGGACCGGACTGATCCGGTTATTTACAAAAATGAACCGATCTGGAAATCCAACAACACACTGGTCACTTTTGAGCACCAGACCGATCCATTTAGTGAAGAAATAGAACCGATCCGGTTACATCAAGACCGAACCAAAGAATCCCGTCGGACCGGTCCGGTTGAGATTTTCCCAGATTTTTCTTTTCTTATTTAGAGTTTTACTTGGTTCAATCTCTTACAAAAATTGGAAGTGTATTTAATTTGGTTTATCGTCATACATTCAAGAGGTTGAAATTTCAGTAGTTTTTAGAGGGCTCTTGTAGAAAAGAACCCTAGTTTTGAACTTTAGCAATTAATTCAAAATTGAGAGTTTTTTTCCAGATTTCTTCATTACAAGTAACACTTAATTTTTGCTTTCAATTTCTTTAGTAGGTAGTTAGATTAATTCGAGATTCGTAGTCTTCAATTCTTAATTCAAAATTTTCTTCTCAAATTTTCCAAACTAGTCATGAATTCCTGCACTTTAGAAATTGTGTTTTTGTTTAAATTAATCACGTCTTGCTAAGTTTTTAAGGGTTGGGATGCATGAACCCAACCCGATGTAATTTACCCATGTAGAAAATAGGTCGTGAATTGAATTTTAAGAGAATTCTGTTGTGTAGTACGCACAATCATTGTAGATATTTTAATTTCGTTTGCCCTAGGTAATCGAGGTGTTTAAGAGTGTGATATGCATGTAGCTATTCAGCACTACTTTATTTTTACCTTTGATTATGTATGGTGTAGACTCTTATCCTCGTATATATATTGCTTAGGATTAATAAAGTCCGGGTTCAATTAAATTTCTAATTCAAAGTCTATCATTCTATACGGTAAAGATACTAGGGTTTGGGGATTGTAACCAGACCTATCTTTCCTTATTCATAGTTAATTCATTCTATACATTTAGTTCTTTGCACTTAGTTTAGTTAGTAGTTAAATTGCATTCACTTATAGTTATTAGCTTGTCCATTCTCCTTAATCACCTTTTCTATTTCTTATCGAGAGTCAAATTTCTGGTTAGTCACCTATTGTGCGTCATTACGATTCATCGTCCTAGTTCCCCGTGGAGACGATCCCTACTTATTGGATTTATTACTAACATGACAGGCTTGCACTTGATATTATATCAGCATGCACACTAGATACACATTTGTGGTCGCATCTATCTGATATCTCTATATCAAGCCTGTGGTCTCGAGGGATAATGGGGCTTAAGGATTTTTGGTAGCACCTTTCGCCAGTGGTGCGTTGGGTGTTGTCATCAGCCGATTTTGAAAGATTGGCGTCTGCACTGGATGAGATGCCTCATTCGATTACTGTTCTTTGCGCTTCTAGGGAGAGGTGGTGGGACACCACCCACACCATGCATTTCGGCTTTAGGGTGATGATGGTGACTCCTATAGATGTGAAGCAGCTACCGGGGATGGACTACGAAGGGGTTCAGATAGTGATGGATAGGACCTTAAGAGTGACACCGACGAAGATGGAGGCAGCGTTAGGTGACGTGAGGAGGATAGTCTCCATGGACTCTATTCGTTTTTCTCTTTTGAGGGAGTTATTGCTGAGTCGTAGGATTGATGAGGCAAATGGGAGACAGGTGAAGCAGATGGCCTGTGTGTTTATTATGCTTTTATTGGAAGGGTTTTTAGTGGCGACGAGTGGAGACGTCGTCCACTTGTGTTTTTTGCCATTTTTGAGGGTGTTTTCGAGCATCCCTTTCTTTGACTGAAGGAGCCTGACTTTAGAGACCCTTTATTCATCTTTGGATGCATCCAACTGGTGCAGTCGACAGACCTTTATCGGTGCCATGTATCTCTTGGAGGTATTCTTTATTTTATTTTCTGCATTTTCCTTTTTGTATTTTCTTCTTTTGATTGATGAACCTTGTCCTTTGGAGACGTGGATCTATGAGGTGATTGGACTTAACACCCAATTGATATCGTTAAAGTACGAGTCTATTGGGGACTTCTGCTAGATGTACCTATGGCGAAAGTCCAACCGACAGTCGAGGAAGTCCCTATCTTTAGAAGCGATGCGTCAGGTCTTGAATGGCCTAACGAGTGATCGGGTAAATCCTTCTTTTTTCTTAAGACCATTTTTTCCTTGATGATCTTTTAAGATATTGATTTTATGCTAGGAATTTCACAGGTGACCTTCTATCCCTGGAGGACGGCCATCTATTATACGGGGGTGATCGAGGGGAGTGCACAGCTGCGACGTCTGCTAGCGCATAAGTTCGGCTACTCCTGGTATTTGAAATAGAGAGTAGTCCGACAGGTGGTGGAGGACGAGGTGATGGTGCCACCTATGAGGCTCCCGATGTATATGAGGTGAGAACGGGAGATGTCAGATAATGCGTGGGTGACGGAGATGATCGACAAACCTTACTCATCATATATCAAAACGGTGGTAACATATGGTTATCTGGATTTTGTGTCAAGCCGGTAGAAGTTGCCCAACATATATGACGTGATGCATCTCCGCTAGGCAGGTTCGAGTTGACCAGTTGGGTCTTTCCACAACGTAGGTGGTGCATCGACATCGGCATCGACGACGATCTCCAAGGTTCCCTTTGTACGGTTGTCTCCTCCTTATTATAACATCCGGCGAGCTGATGGAGGTTTGGTTTGTATGCTGTACTGTCCCAATGCGATGGACCCGGTGGATATGGGGATGACAAAGGAGGTTCTTCAGCCAGCGGTATACGTTCATCACTTTGTCTTTTGATTTTATGATTTCTTTCTTTGCCTCAGACTGATTGATTTATTCTTTTTATTTTTTCTTGTTGCATATTCGGGTGCCGACTAACTGGTCAAGGGGAATTTGGGATTGGGTAGCTTCTTTGACTTCTCATATTCGATCACAGTTCACCCTTTCTTGGTGTCGTTTGCCTCATCTGAGGAGGGGTCTGGTTTGGGGAGTAGAGGTACGTTATCTTGTCGTCGGGGGAAAGAGCACACATCGTAAAGACGAAGGTTCTTAGAGAGAGAAATATAAGAGAGAGAAAGAGAAAGTGTGTGTGTGTCAGAGGGAGAGAATATAGGTGAAGGTAAATGAGATAGTGATAGTTTGGGAGGTTTTATTTTTCGTGTTTTTCCTTTCCAGCAATAAATATGTGACAAAATAATATCTATGCAATGTAATGTTTTGTTTTAGTGACTTAATGCATATGTTCCTTTTACTTTGCTACTAAGACCGTAAAAAGAATTAAAATGATTCGAGAGAAAATTTATTTTAAAATAGGACAAGTAAAAACATAAGGAAAAGGAAGTTCGAAATTTCTTAGAATAAAAACTATTTTTATTGAGTTTTTTGATTTTGACAAAAAAGGAAAAAGGTAATTTTTCAAAAAAAGGGGTTGCCGATCAGCATGCCCTTTGTCCTGCCTATTGGCATGTTAGTCAAGTCTAATCAACCCAAGGCTTTGATTTCACTTTCTTCAATTTCTTGGTACTTGGCGGGACAGGTTTTCCTCTGGGATTTATATAATCTTTGTCTAGGTTTTCCAAGTATAAATAAGGGTTAAGGGTGGAGCATTTTCTTCACACCTTCAGATTCCTTCTCTTTTTCATTATTCTTATTTCTTATCTCATCTTTTTGTGATATGGCTCTCCCCAGAAGTGTTGAATTTACAACTTACCTTGAATCTTTGGCGGTAATATGCTCATATAATGTTGACTACGACGCTTTCAACATGCGTTGGGTTTCATTATGGCACAACTGACCTATAGAATGCAGCATGCTGATGGCGGTAGTAGAATTCTGGTACCCTGAAGACCATATCTTTTTCTTCGGATTGGACGAAGTCTGTCCAACTTATGAAGAGTTCTCCACATGTTAGGAATAAATCCCAATGTCGTGGCAGCTATGCTTGAATTCTCCCGATCTCCTTGAGAGTTGTTAGGGAGACTTCTCCATATCTCTCCTTCGGTGGCTCATCCATTGGTTACAGGAGGGATGATTTATCTCCCTGTTGTATTGCATTTTGTGCATTTATAGGATATTGGTGAAGCGGGTTATGTCAGAACCGTTATTCCAGGCTTGGTTTTAAAATTTCTGTTATTGACTGGGGAACTGTTGGATGACCCCCAACTCATAGACATTGCTTCATAGATATTGTACCATCACAATCTTACGGCGGTGATATTGGCGAAGACTCTGAATGGTTTGGATGATTGTCCGGGAAGGCTGTTCTAATTTCCTGAGGGGTAGCCTCGTAATGTTGTTAATGTGGCTGTCAGAGAGATTTCGAATGGAGGTACCTCCTGAATATCCATTGTCGGTTGTGCTAAACTTCTTTTTTTTACTACTTTATCAGCGTGGGCTTAAACATTTAGAGCTGGGAAAATTAGTTTTTGGAGGACGGGGCTTAAGGCTTGCGTTGGTCAGTGCCTTTGTGTGGGGAGCTGCTGCACATTCTGGAACTCAAGGAATACTAGTATGTTAGGTTGGTTGGCCTCAGACAAATTTTTTTTATTTTCCTTGGCAGCTCTTGCGCCAATTTGGCTGGGAGCAGATTGTGCCACCTTGAACACTAGATTTCTTTCCCTTGGAGGATTTGACAGAGCGTCTGCACATGCGACTGGGCTTTTTGTGGAAGAATCATCGACCGTCGACCCGTCCTTCCCAGTCTATTGGCCAAGTTTGGCGTGTTTCAGGGGAATATATGAAGTGGTTGTGTAGAGGAGTAGGAGCCACGATGCGAGCTGTGGAGATTGAGTAAAGGTGGTTTGCTATATCTAAAACCATGGAGGGAGGTGTTGTTGTTTTCCCTAGGCTGGTTCGGGTTTAGCATTCCATGGAGCGTCTACAACACTCTATTCAGACAGAGGAGGTTTGGGGACCTCAGGACGTGGATGATGATGGGGCCGATTCCTCTGGCAGCTGTGGGTAGGATCCCTGGGGAATCTTATTTATGAAGCTCTTGTATGGTGTTTCTGGTTATATATCTAGGAATAAAGTTATTTAGAAGTATCTTGGTTGGTTTTCTTTTTAGAAAGTAGGGGTAGGTTGGCAAAGGAAGTTATTTGACCCCCTATACTGATGTAATCGTAACGAAATTTTATTAATAAAATAAAGAAAATTTCAATTATATTGTTGTACCTCTTGATGAGTTTTTGCATTTGAATTATTTATACCAATCGCTAAGGCATACATAGTCCTTTTGTCCATTTATATGTTAAAATGAACTGTCATTCTCGGAGATAAGAAAAAAATAGCATTTTATGAAGAAGAAGGGGGCTACGCTCATGTAAAGCGTATGAGCTGCCTACGTACCTCTGGGAGTTTTGAAAATATTTTGAGTTTCGTTTTTGAAAGTAAAAATATTTTTAGAGGATCAGGCGCCATGTAGTTCTGAGTAGAGAGAAATGTTTATTTATTTATTTTTAGAATAGAAGGAAGATGAGAAGAATCGTATCATGTCGATATTAAGGATAAGACTTCTTGAGACGGTCCAAGTTGACTGGACGGGCCATCTCTTCCCCATCGAGTTCGGTGAGCATAGTGGTGAGGCCAGACAGTATCCTCTTCACAATGTAGGGGCCGATCCAATTGGGTTTGAATTTCCCTTTGGGGTCTCAGATGGTCTCTATTATTTCTTTAAGGGCTAAGTCCCTTTCTTAGACATCACGATCCTTAACTCTCTTATTGAATGATCGCACTATTCAACGATGGTACCCTTGTATATGATATAGAGCCTTCAGTCTCGTTTTATCCAGGAGTGATAACTTGTAAAGATGTCTTTGATGCCAGTCTTCCTCGATGACTTTGCTTTCAAGTGTGACGTGTAGCGAAGGAATTTTTAGCTCTACGGGTAGGACTGTCTCCATGTCGTATACTAAAGAGTAAAGGGTAGCCCCAGTAGATGCTCGAAATGAAATGCGATAGCCCCAGAGGGCATAAGGGATCCGATCGGCCCAATCTCAGCAACTCTCGGTCATTTTACTGATGATGGCATTGATATTTTTATTGGCGGCTTTGATTGCACCATTGGTTTGAGGTCGATAGGGAGAAGATTTGTTTATTTGAATCCCATACTCTTTGACTACTTCTGTGACTTATGTGTTGAAATGTAACTCGTTTTCTGATACTAGCTCATGCGGGACCGCATATCGACAGATGATATTTTTTTGAATAAACATGGCCACTTTCTTGGCATTCATCACTGCGTATGACTCAGCTTCGACCCATTTGGTGAAGTAGTTAATGGCAACCAAGATAAATTACTTCCTGTTGAAGGCCTTGGGTGTAACTTTCCCTATGATGTCGATGCCTTATGTGGAAAACGACCAGGGATAAGTCATGTTGTACAATTCTCAAGAAAGTAAATGCTGGAGGTTGGAAAACTACAAGTATTTGAGACATCTCTGAAACATAGGCGGTGCAATCCTAAACCATAGCAGGCTAGTAGTAACCCCGTCGAATGATTTTCTTGGCGAGCATATGGCCATTTATGTGGGGTCCTCACTCCCCGCTGTGGATTTTCTGCATCACCTCTTCAATGTCAGTCCTTGCGATGCAGTGTAAATGGGTTCCATCGAAGTTTCTTTTGAATATTTCTTTATTGCAGACAATGTATTGGGTAGATAGTTTGCAAATGGTTGCTCGATCTTTCTTGTTAAAACCTTGAGGATATCTTGGAATTAGGAGGCTAGCTCTTCTAGGTGGGTATAGAATGGTAAGAGTTTCTCGTCCTTGACTTTCTATTTTTTGATTACTTGACCGATGATGAGGGTTGAATCCCCATAGAAATCTAGGCATCAAATTCCTTTCTTGAGAGTGACTTTGAGGCCTACCATGCATGCCTCGTATTCAGTCATGTTGTTGGTGCAGGGAAAATCTACCAATACGTATAGGAGTGTGAGAGTAATTAGGGGTAATTGGTAGTATCCCAATGTCGTACCCTTTCTTATTAGCGGCACCCTCAAAGAAAATATTCCATCGGAGGTTATCTTGGGAGGTATAAAGGATATTCTCATTCGAGAATTCAAAAATTCAAACATCAGTTTCTTCCATAGGGTAATCAATGAGGTAGTTAGAGATGGATTTTTCTTTCATGTCTTTCTACGTGACATACACAATATCAAATTCGGCTAGAAGCATCAACCAACGGGCCATTCTATTAGATAGGGCAGAATTCTCAAGTAGTTATTTGATTGGATCCATTTGGTATACAAATTTGATAGGATAGGCGAGTATGTAGTGTCGTAACTTTTGGGTGACCCAAACAAGGGCGGCACGTGATTTTTCTAAGGCTGTATAGTTAACTTCGTACCCATCCAACTTGTAACTGACATAGCAGATGGACCTTTCATTACGAGATTCTTTGAGGTATTGGGTTAGCAAAGCCCTAGCTACAACATCTATTACAGTCAGGTATAGGAGTAGGGGAAGACTTGACTGCGGAGGCATGAGTAGCGAAGGTTGGGTTAGATATTGCTTGATTTGGTCAAAGGCTTCCTGGCAAGCTCTGTTCCAAACCTTGGTGTAATACTATCGGAGGAGTTTGAGGATGGGTTTATATATTGAAGTCAACTGGCTGAAGAACCGGCTGATATATTACAATTTTACAAGGAATCTCTAGATTTCCTTCTCTGTTTGGGGGGTGGCATTTCGAGTATGGCTTTTAGCTTGGCAGGATCTGCGTTTGTCCCTTTCATACTAACCATGAATCCCATGAGCTTTCCTTTAGTAACTCCAAAAACACATTTCTGTGGGGTGAGTTGCATTTGGTATTGCCGTAGTTTCTTGAAGAACTTTCGAAGAACGAAAATATGAACTTCTCTAGTCTTCGACTTGATAATCATATCATCCATGTACACTTGGACTTCTTTGTGTATCAGATCACGTAAGATGGTTGCGGAAACCCTTTGGTAGGTAGCCCCTACATTTTTGAGACCAAATGATATAACGGTGTAGCAAAAGGTTCCCCAAGGGGCGATGAATGCGATCTTCTCTTAATCATCCGGGTGCATCTTGATTTGGTTATATCCAACAAACCCATCAACGAATGACTTAAGAGCGTGACTGGCTGTGTTATCCACAATCATGTCGATATTGGGTAGCAGGTAATCATCCTTCGGAGAGGCCTTTTTCAAGTCTCGATAGTCAATGCACATGCGAACCTCTCCTCTGAATATTGGTACGGGTACGATATTGGCTAGCCATGTGGGATATTCGATCACACGCATGAAACCCACGTTCAACTTCTTGACCACTTCTTCCTTAACCTTGCATGTAACCCTGATCTTGTTTTCTCTTTTATACCCTCAGATCCCCTTGGTCTTTTATGGTTTCACCCTTATTAGACTCTGTAATTAATTACGAACCAGTGCCATCTGTTTGGGGCTATATATAGAGGTTTTGGGGTTTGAGAAAATATAGGGTTTGTCCTTTTGCATTTTGTCTCGAATTGCTGTCGAAATTTTGTCACTCTTTAATCTCTCGTTTTGTATACTGAGATATTCCATCTTTAAGAGTGATTGTACCGATCATTATGCCACCAAAATCTCTACCCACTCTGAGATTCGTTTGTCTGAGATTTTTTTTGGTTTTTTCTCATTATTTGGGCTTTGGAGGTTAGTAAGCTTTGAAGGTTTGTGTTCAAACTTTTCGTGCTCATCTGGAACCATTTCATACGATTTGTGTTTGGATGTTTCACAATTGTGAGGAAGTGTTTTATATTTGGGTTATGTTGATTGAGCTACCAAGGTTGCTGAGTTTTGGACCTGTTACGTACATGCTCGATCTCTTAAACTCTCAGCTTCGCGTAGGGTAATTTATTTTCAGTCCCTCTAGCTTATATATGTATATATATATATATATATATACACACGGATCTGCTATATATACCTATATATAATTTTTATATTACCTACTTGTGATTGAGTTAGTTTATCCTAAAGAACTGTTTCGTTTGGATTCGAGACTGGATCTAGTTTAAATTTTATAACCAGTTTTGTTGTTGTTTATAGCTAAGATTTTTGTTGGTTGTTGAGCTGCTTAAGAATCGTTAAAGTAGAACATTTACTTTACCGCACATCTTTATCCCTTTGTTTGGATCTGGTTATATTTTAATTTTTTTTGTCACATAATTTTTTTTGTGATTAAAGTAACTCCTTTTTTAAATCTGATTTGAGTTTCATTTATTCAGATATTTTAAAATATAGTTTTGAGATTAATTTGTTTTCTGTATAGGTTGAAACCTTACAGATTTTTTGTGTGATTATTTATCTCTTTTGTTTAGTTACTGATTTGATTTAAGAGATTAAAATCAGTTGGTTTATTTTCTTTTGCCCAGTGCCTAATTTTATGAGCTAAATGCTACACGGTTCATCTTTAGCTCATTTTACTTGGACTGGATATTATATCATAACACCTGATTAATTTACCCAGATACTAAATTTGGTGTTAGGGTAATTTGCTTTTATTTCAATTGTGTGACACAATTTTTGAAATTTTATTTCCTATTTTGTTTGTGGACATTTACACTAAACTGAATTTTTATTTGGGTTTAATTATTGTTGCTAATAATTAATTATTAAAGAGGGTCTTGTGTGTGTCTAATAATTTAATAATTTTTAATCACTTCATGCATTGATTAAATCAATCTCTTCTTATTGATTCTTGTTTGTGTTGTGTACAACTTCACTGAAACCCTAGCATTGGGTGTGTAGTTGTGTGTGTGATACAAGTTGTCACTACGCTGGTTGTTTAGTAAGATTCAGTTGGTTAGTTTGTGACTTAGTGTACGGGTTTGTATTGGCCAAACTATTTTATTTACACCGGTGTTGCTGTAATCTGTTTTGAAACTTTGGTATTAGTGGACTTGTGTGTTGTTGTTGTGTGTGCGTCTCAAGTTGCCACTACCTTGGTTGTTTAGTTAGATTCAGTTGTGGAGTTGTTTAGTTTGTATCTGGGTGTACTGGTTTGTATTAGCCAAACTATTTCATTTACACTTGTATTGTTGTAATATGTACTTAAACATTGGTATTAGTGGACTCGGGTGTGTGAGTTGTCCTGGGACTAAAGGACACGGGATTTTCTATTTCGGTGGTTTCCTCGAGAACAACTATTGTATTTTTTCACTTTACCTCATCTCATTTTAAAGGGTTTTTAAATGAAGCATCACCACCTTTTTCTACTAGTGAGCGTGAGTGTATTTTAATTTATAAACTTTAATAGATTTTATATCAAAGAATTAATTTTTTTTTTAAAACCTAAACATGTTAGTGTGTGACCATTAGGTCTTTTAAGCAAGTAGTCCTCATCAGTGAAAGGGCTGAACATTTTAAAGTTTTGACCCGATTCATGGGATACTTGTAACGATTCGATAATGTAGAATAAAGATGACGCTTGTGGGGCATGCTGTATGACTTCATCTTGGACGTTATAGACACGTTCGTACTGTAACTGTCTCTATTATGGTGGGGCTGGTGCTGCCGGGGGTAATTGTGCCTGCTGTCCCTGCTGTTGTGGTCCTCTACCCCTCTGTGGACACTCTCTCTTTAGATGACTTGTTTTCCCTCACATAAAGCAACACCCCTGGAATGCTGGCCTTATCGAGGTTGTCCTTACTGTTGGCCCTGGTGGCCTCCCCTGTTATTCCCTTGACCCTGGAGGCCCTGAGGAACGTGTTGCTGCTGCTACTGAGGACCTGCTGACCCTGTTTGAAACCTTCCTCGGGTCGGTAACCCCCAGATTTAAATCTCTTAGCTGAATCCCCCTGTCGGGAATCCTGTCCCTACTATCTGCCTGTTTGTTGTTGCGGTGCATCACTAGCAATATTCCCTCCTCCATTGACTTGCTGGCTAGGTTCACTCCCCCTCTTTCTTCCCTTCAGATGGAAGCGATGATCCTGACAATGCAAAAGTGCAGCATTGTTGACATTAGTATAAGTCCTCAATGCGAGGTTACTTATCAAGTATTGCCCGATCCTCCAGGCTAGCCCATTCATAAACATCAGTTTCTTATTTTATTCACTTCTCACCTCATTAGGCACAAAATTAGCTAAACATATGAACTACTCCTCGTACTCAACTACAGTACGTTCACCCTGAACTACCTCATTAAATCTCTTTCGCATCTCTGTCTCCATGGCTGGCGGAAAGTACTTGAGGTGAAACTGCACCCAGAACTCAATAATGGGCATAATATCCCACTCCTCGGCAGTGTAAACAGACTCCCACCACTATAAAGTTGCCCAGACAAGTCTGAAAGTGGCCGACATCTTCTTCTGCATGTCGCTACAGTCAACCATAGGTAGGTGGTGCTGAATATCCTTCTTCCATGGACAAGCTACAATCACGTTCAAACTACCCTAAAACTTGTGTGGGTGGCCGTTCTGAAATGCCTCCCTTACTCTCTTCCAATCTGAGGCCCCCGATGGGCTTGGACAACTGGTGCCACCGGATGCTATGGTGGCTGGGCCTGAGGAAAGTGGAGTGCCTTGGCAGTCATAGCAGCGTTAATTTCCTGTGCCAAGATAACGGCTACCTCTGTTGCCGTAACTATCCCCTATAGTAGCTGTGGTTGCGGCGCATGTGGCTCCTGTTGAGCCTCTCTCTCATCGGCTCTCGCCACTGCCCTCGACGGTCATCCTCTCTTGGGTGTCATTTGAAATCAGATCGAATTTTATAAGGTCACAATCAATACAAATATGATAGTAGAATGATTTAATCTAAAATACGAAAAATATGAATGCAACAATCCTAATACTAGGGATCTATGTAAAATAATGCTAAGCTGAAATCGTAGTAAGCCATACAGATCCTATGGACACTAGAAACTGATGCTCTGATACCATATGTGACACCCCGCCTACTTTAATCACGAATGATTAGTCCTTTATTAAAATAAACAGGAATCGCATTTGGTTTATTCTTAGCATGACTGTCGAAAACCATTTTTAATTTACTAACCACCTATGTTAATTAATTCGATATCAATTTTATCTTTCATTAACATAATAACATACGAAAATTAAAATTGAATAAACTATCCACAATAATTATAGAAGTTTGAATCATCACGAGATAAGTAGATAAATAATGAATACCGAATCAACCATCGGTTCCCAAAACAGAATTCAATTCATAAGTTTAGAGCAATAAAATAAATCCAGTACCGATAAATAAAACTCAAATGTATCAACTAAAAGGGGAAATATGCCCAAATGAAACTATTGAATTAATAACCCAGTCTAGGAATGAATAACTGAGGCATTTACTCAAAGTTCTGCAAGCCTCCACAATGCTGCAACTATGTATCCCTGGAATGAATCCTCAAGCTGGGCATTCTGTGGCTGGACACCTAAAATGTTTTTGAAAAACTATTTTGACATGGGCCAGAGCCCAAAACCATTTAAAAAATATTTAGCAAGTAATTAAAATGCAACAGTTAAATATGCATCGACACTTTTCATATTTAAGCGGGTGTCGCACTCTCTTGAGATATTACTCACCCCTCAAATATTGTGCACACCTAACGCTGACCTTCTAACCCAACTAATTACACTACCCCACCTAACTAGTCCTGTTACATATCTTTCTATCACTTTACTCTATTCCGAGTACTTCACTCCTTTAGTTCTTACGTTATTTTACCCTTTAACTTAGTTAATCATTTCCACTTTAATTGATTATATAACATTCACATTAGTTATATAAATAATACATTCACACCTTGTATTTTTCTTACCCCGTAAATAATTTATCTACTCTATTATATATATATAAATATACTACAACAATCACACACATGTCGCGTATAATAACCATCATTCTGAGTAATAACTCACTGGATGCTTGTCTCTATAATGCTATCATATCCCAGGTATACTCACTCTAACCCGGTTATCATAAGTCAGTTAACTCACTCCGAATTAGGTAAATAAAATCGTAAACATAGTGGAGACGATCATATTTTCCTGAGAGTGAGACCGAATCATACTCAAAATGTCCCACATCGAAAATAAATCACACAATAAAATATCGAACGATATAATCTGGGGACTATACTCTCCCTGCATTCACTAGCCAGGGGATTCACCCACATCGCGCAACCTCTGATGATATCACTAGAGGGGTATGTTTTTACATAAATATCATGCACATCGACATTTATAAATTACACCCATAGATATATATACTAACTCTAATTCCGTATATACATATAATTAAAATAATTTTGGCTAACCTGTGCCTAACACCCTAACACTAGCCCGTAATTCCCGCGTCTATTTCCCAAATCTAAATCTATTTAATTTCACATTCATCAAATAATTAATGTATCTTTACTTTCTAAAATACCTGAACTCACACAATCGACCCGTATTTAAATATTCACAAATTAAATTCACTTAATTCGTCTCTTAATTTTCTCACCTTTATGCCCCCTTATGAATCATTATAAATATCCCCATACATACCTAAGTATGAGATTACATTTAATTTACACTAATTAAATAATCTTTTATAACCTCCCTAAAGAATTATGGGTCATAAATTTGAATAAGCAAACTTGTCACAAAACAGTCTTGATCGATAGATCGATCAACACCCGCTCTGACAACCTTCTTCCATAATCTATTTTTGCTCCATTTTTACCCATTCAAGCTTCATAATTCTTCTCAAAACTCAACCCGATCCTACCCAACATTTAACACATGTTCCCAATAGTTTCTAATCATCAAAATCATCATTAAACATTGACGATTCCTACTTTAATCAGTTAATTTACGAATTGGGTTTTCTCTCAGTCATTCAACCTCATATTCAATTTGATTTCTATAATCCAAATTAAATGAAATTAGCTACTGTATTTTGACTCTAAATCATATCCCAACATCATATGATAGTGTCTCATCATCAATTAAACAACAATTTCACATTTATTGCTCAAATCCCCAAAAAATCATTTTAACATGTGACAACCCTCCCCAAAACGGATTTGTATACACCTACCATGATATGGACATGAGTTTTTGTAATTAAAATCAGAAGCAAGATAACCACTTGCCTTTCAATGTTCGTAGAGTCTGATTACACGTTGTAGACGACGAATTTAAGATCGTTAACCCAAATCTTCTTCGAATTTGACTCCCAAACTTCCCCTATTTTCTTCTTTCTTTTTTCTCTCAAATTCTAGGGTTTAGATAGTGATTAGATGCTGACCCAAACTCTATAATTTAGGTTTAATGACTCTAATTCTGAAATTAGTCTAACCGTCCAAGCCCAAATGACTCGAATACCCCTGTGTGGGTTCGGTTATGTCTAAAAATCCCCGGGATGCGATTACTATCCCCGGGTACACTATTTTGACTACCCTTTCGAAACCAACCATGACATCAAAATCACCATAGTCACCTTATAATAGTTTTCTATCTCGACCTCACATAGTTGTAACAACCCGCGTAATTTTTGGGGTATTTTCAAAATAAAGAGGAAAAATAAAGTTTTTGATAAAATTATTTTTATTGCTCAAATATGTTGGTTATTATTTTTAAAGGAGAGAATTTCAAACGGTTTCGAAATCGGAGTTAAAATGGATTTTAAAATGATTTTAAAATGTTTTTAACTCTTGGAGTTGTTTTGACTTCCAACTCTTCATTTCTTTGCCTTATTTAAGGGAGTCTTTTGGCTTCCAACTCTTCATTTCTTTGCATTATAAAAGGAAGTCGTGGGCAACCCTTTTAACCTACTTTTGGCACAAATTTTGGCAGCAAATATATTTTATATTCCTCTTCTTTTTATATATACTTTGGCCCTTGAGATTTGTGAGTTCCAACCTTAGATTATAGGTATCTAGGGGCTATTTTGTTGGAGGTTCTTGGAGGATCTTTTGTAGATCTTTTGTGTTGATCTTGAGGGTGTGATCGTTGGTTTCTCATCATGGTTTGAGGTATGGGGTTTTACACAATATGCTCCTTAAATCTCGCGAGTGTCATTCTCTTTGAATTCTTGTTTAATTGAACTCATATTTGAATTGATAAATTCATTGAAATCTGGAAAATAATTGTTGAAATTATTTTGATTCATGTGGTATCATTATATTATTTATGAGCACGTTGTCATGAGATTTTAATATGGCACGGATGTTGGGCACCCGCTAAAATTCCTATTTCCCGGGCTATGGCTTGATAAAGCATATACGGATGTGGTGAGGCCTGGTGATCCGGTTAAAGTGTTGTTGAGAAATTTATTGATAAAATGCTATTGAGATTTGCATTTTGATTTGAATATTCGTACTCGTATTGTTACGTTTTATTCATCGCTAATATATATTTGTTGAGCATCTTTCCTGTCGTATTGTGTACTTCCCCATATTTTCTTTTAGTGGCAAGTTAGCGCGAATTTTGGGGCGCTATGGAGATTGATTTTAGCAAGGATTTCTTGGGAAAGATTTGTATTATTTTGATGTATAGAGCTTCGGAGATTTGTATTTTTATTCGAGTTAGATAGTTGTAATTTTAATTCGAGAGACTTGTTGTAATTGAAGAGCTTGAGATTAGTGGATTTATATTATTGTGAGTTTATTTAGATGCTCTATACCTTGTCACTTGTGGATTTGGATTTATTTTATCGCATTAGCGCTCCGTTCGCTCTCCCCGGGCGGGCAGGGTGTTACAATTGTCTACACGCGACTTCCGATTGAGATATAATACTGTCACGTCACTATCTCTCGCTATGACGTAAAATAATCATTTACTATTTACTTAGTAATTATATTGCATAAATATTAATCATTATCTCTCCCGATTAATATGTTAATAAATACATAATAATTAATTCAAATAAATCACGTCACACGTGTAATTTAAAATAGCCGAATCAATTAAATATTTATTACTTAGAAATACGGGGTGTTACAGATTTTGGTGTTAACAAATATCCTTAAGATTACACATGCAGGGTCGTAAATACGATGCATACATAATGAATCTCCTAGGCATAAATTTAAGAACAACCTAACCCATTTAAACCCATATAACCCATCACCAAAGCAAAACAACCCATTCATCCAAGGTGAGTTCAATCATCTCAACCTAAACTAAGTTAGCTACAAAGCATATTAAATGACATGAGAAACAAAAATAATGAATAAGCAAGTAAAAGTAATTATCAAAGCAACTGAACTAATTATCAAATCAAGAAATGGCAAAAGAAAGCTTTAATCAAGGAAGAAGAAGTTGAATAGTGTACTTACATACCCAAATGGGTGAAACCCTAAGAGAGAGAGAGAGATAGAGATCCCCAAAAAAATCCTAACTAAAAACTAACTAAAGTATGATATATACTAGCCCTAAAAACTCCCCACTATGAAATAAAACCAACTCACATATATTTAGTAAGTTGGTATAAAAGAAAAGGAAAAATAGACAAAAAGGGAAAATTGCTAAATATCTGATGGGCCCAATCAATAGCGGTAAAGGGGCTGGTTGATCGGGGGCTTTGAGTAAAGCCCAGTGACTTCCTTCGTAGGCATAAAATGAAAGGTTGGTCGATCGAGGTCCTTGAATTGGTCGACCAGGGCTCGACTTTCTTGGACACTTTGGTTCTTCAAAAGGGGAAAGTTTGACATTACGGAAATGGCCCTAACTTCATCATCATGACTCGAAATGAGGAGCGATTTGCATTCATGCGAAGCTAACTCAACGAACTAAGCTTCTATGGAGATGCACCGGCCAGACCATGAAGTGTGAAAAGACTAAAATGCCTTAAAGTTATAACAAATGATGAAACTTCCTCAAAATGCAACAAATCATCACTCTAAGCATTTCAATACATACAAAAGCTCAATTATATCTCGCAAAGCATATAAACATACAAAAAAGAGGTTGTCTGGTTAACGAGATTAAAATAGGAGTTAAGAAACACAAAAGGGATAGAATGCATAAGTATAACGGACGCAAACATGAAATATTCGCGACGTATCACGCGACATCAATTTTTAGCTTTTTTTTTAACTTTATCCTTGGAGATAGTGAGATATCTAGAGATGATCTTTTACAAATTCAACTATTAGAGTTACCCCCTCAAGCAACATATACTGCACAAGACGCGAGTACGAAACACGACATTATCCCATGTTGTAAGGAAAAAAATGTCATCTTTATTTTACTTGCCCGATTATTATAAAATATATTTTGTTAAAGATATTTTGTCAAGATCTATCAATCAGAATTTATATTTTTTTTCTAATAATACTCGTAAAAAAATTGGGGTATTTTGACTTTTACCCACCGTGTAGTATTAATTTTTGACTTTACCCATTATTTTGTTTTTCTTGCACGTACCCACAATTTTACATGTAGCGAAGTTTTTTTTTCCACTTTTTGTAATGTTAACTTTTTTGGTCGTTAAATATCAAAATGACAAGTAAAGTCTCAAAGAAAATTAAATGATGGTTATAGTAAATAATGATAACTACATGGTGGATAAAATGAAGATACGCTTAAAATATTCATTTTATAAGTGTGTGTTTCTCTTTATATTCTTAACGTTTACAAATAGTGTTAAAAGAAAATTATTATAATACAAACTAATATCGTGTAAAATTTACTTTACAAGATAAAATTATAAAAGAAATGTTATGCACACCAGACTTTTGACTTAAACTTGTGTTTTGAGTTCATTAAAATATTCAAATTATATTCAAAATATAATATTTTAATACTCCCGGAACAAAGCTGTAACGCCGTGTGTTGGGGCGTCAATTTTGATTGAACTTCCACGATTTGCAATTTTCTATCCAGTTTTTCTGACTTTGGCACCATATTTGTATTTGTATTTCTCGATTTTTCATAACAAATTTGGAATAGAATTGGAAAACATATATAAATTCCCGAATTTTCGATTTAAATTTTTATATTTCACGCTGATTTAATTTTTCGAAATCATTTTCCAGAAATTCAATAGATTTAGGTTACAATAATATTTTTACTTCTCATTTATTAATCTTCTTTGTATTTTTTATGTAAAACATTCACTTTATAAGGTGACATTTTGCAAATGATAGTTATCCTCCACCGAAAATGTCTTAATAAAACTCATTTTGATGAATCGTAAGTTGTAATTTTTTTTATTGGGGTCTATTGACAATGTTACATTAATATTAAATAATTTAATCGTGTTTATTTACTAGGTTCTCACTTTGTAATATGTTAGTAACAACTTTCTCACTCTATAATTATTTTATTTTATGTCAATAGTTTTCTATGTAAAAATTTAGATTTGTGGTATAAAAACATCTTGGGGTAAAATCAGTGTAAACACATGTAACAACTTTCTCTCTCTAAGATGATGGGGAGTTAGATTCTTGATATTTTCGAAGAACTAAAAATTAAAATTTCTAATATTTTTGAGATTTTTCCAAAAAATAAAAAAATCATAATTTTCTAAATTTTTTTGAGATTTTTGAATTGTTTGATTCGCTTGGTTCGAAAAATATTTTTTTTTTGAGTTTTATTTTTTCAAATTGGAAAAGTCCGATCCGATGTTGTTGAAACACACCCCTAGTCGTGTTTGATAATTATACCTCGAAAAAAAATCAAGGCAAAATTTTCCTTGAATTTTTCTCTTACACCATAAAGAAAAAAAATTCAAGGCAAATGCTAATATTGTGAATGTCATAGTCTGAATTGAAAAACAAATTCATGTTAAATAGATCCGCACAAAAAAAATATGGAAGCCCCCGAAGATAAACTCATGATTTGTAGAGAAAAAATTTCACTCTTTTCCGCTTTCTCGCAAAATCCTATGATACAATAATTATAGATATTTTTGGTAACTTATGACGCATAATATTACACTTTATTGTCTCACATGAGTTTAGATTTCTTAATCATTTTAAAAAAAGACGTATAATGACGCTCTCACTTTACTGACTAAAATATTAAAATTATCACAATGAAGACAACTACTTATTTATTATTTTAATGTTCGAGTACAAAGTAATTATACACTTGCTACCATTTCTTACTGGGTGTTTTAAATGTTTAAATGTTTGTACAATTGATTAGAAAGTCACATTTAAATTCTTGTACAATTTGACTAAAAAGTTAAATGTAGAAGAATCTAAAGCATCCGATAAAAAAGGTGGTAAGAAATGACACTAAGATCATCTCGAAGGCATGAAACATTTGCTCCGCTAATTTATTAATTTTGCCTCTACAGAGTACCCTGCAAAATAATAAAGTAAATCCTATTTAAGAAATTTCGTGACAAAATATTTCTAAATTTGCTTGTTCCAAAGCAAAACTAATATAATCGTGTGCGAGCGTGTTTTTTCATCTTTTTCGTAATATTTTTTTTTTTTCACCTTTCACCTGACAATTTGGTTGCCACACGAGAGTTTTTGCCATTTTTATTTTTTATTTTATGCTCTCGAGTTGAATGTGCTTTTTGATATAACATTGAAACGTTTTGGATAAAAAAGCAATTCTAGACGGACACAAAATTTATACACTAACTTAGCGTGTCTGCATTATTTAGCATTTGGATTCATTATCATTCAAAGCATCAGCGAGTGGCATAGTTATGTTGCATATAAGATGGGCAAGTGCCCTACCCAAAATTTCATAAAATTAACTTTTTCCCTTACATATTGTAATACCCCGTATTCTCTGCGTTATTTATTTTTGGGGATTAATTGAATTAAATGTTTATTAATTGGAAATTAATCCGGATAATAATATTAACGAGATGTGAGTTAGTATTTTATTATAATGTGCATATTTGGCATTATATGAATATTGGTAATATTGATATTGTCGTGAGATATAAATACGGCAATTTGGGAATTTTGCTTGACGCGTGTGACCGCCACGTCATGGTATTGTGTTACATAATTAAAAATTGAATTTTAGTTCCATTAACCGTATGGTCGTTTTGAGTGCGCCAACGCGTCCGGAAGGGTCGAGATAGTCAGAAAACACTAGCCGAAAGTTTAGTTTGGGTCCCGGGATATTTGTGGGCCATACCGACATCATAAAGGGCATTTTGGTAAATTGCATTTTTGGGGAATTAAAAAGTGACGAAAATGGGAATTAAAAATCTGACTATTTCTCAACCCACTTAAACCACTAACCCCACTATATGTCATTATGGGCTACGGGAGAAGTTGATAAAGCATTTCAACTTCCACAAACCATTACTCACCTCCATATTCCATTATCTTCAACCTTGGGAAAAGCTTGAGAGAGAGAGAGAGAGAGAAGGAAACCTTGAGAAGAGCTTGAAAGAGAGAGAAGGAAGAGAATTCTGCAGAAAAGTGAGAGGGAGAACAACTTGGCTATCAAGATTCAACACCAAATTCTGAGATAATTAAGGCAAGTGATTTAAACCCTTTTAATTCAAGATATGTTTCCATGTTTAGGAATTTTCGAAATTGATTTTTGGAGTTAAATTAGACCCATGGATTGAAAGATAAAAGCCATGATTTATGTAGGATTTGCATGTAGTATATTCTGGACGAAATTATATGTTGAAAACAGAACCTTGATGATCAAAAGGTAGAATTAGAAGAAACTTAATGATGTTCTTGAATGGAAGAAATCTGGGAAATTTTTGATGTAGTTTTAATCCAAAGTAAGCCTTTAAATGATGAATTATGGGATTTAGAATGTTATTACTGATATAGGATGTTAGTATAACGTTATAGTGACCTTATCTTGAAGTTTCATGCTTAAAAATGGTGAATTGGGACGAAACTGTAACTGCAAAATGAAGCAGTCCGTAACAGACCTGTGTGATCGATCGATCGACACTCATCAGTCGATCGATCGACCACAATCGATCGATCGAAGGTCAAGGTCGATCGATCGACCTTCCCAGAATGAATAAAGTTTTCCTTAATTGAATATTAATGATGATAACCCTTGGATAATTTTGTTGGAGACATTGTGATTACCCTTAAACTTTAAGGAAGACCAGTAGGCATGATTATACAATTGGACTTTAATTAGAATTTAATTTGAGGAATTATTCTAAATTAATAAAATTCGTTATGTGAGTTAATATTTGGGTTAATAGTACAAACTTGAATAATTTGATGAAATAAGGTTTGGGGCAGAAGTAAGGACCTTAGGTATAGCGATGTTATATGAGGGAATCATGGGAACTTAATAGTCTATTCGAGGCAGGTTTTAAGTTTAAAATATTACGACGTGAGACGTGTCGACTATTTAATTTATATATTGTCGGGATACTTGAAATATATGAATTGGGAATAGTGGTATAATGATGTAGAGAATACCCTTATTAATATTGAAATATCTAAGATGTGTGAATGCTTAGTATATAATCTTATGTGTATGACATACCTACCATACTTGCTATCACGGAGGTTACGTTCGCTTAGGACCTTCTTATCCTTGTGTTGCCCGGATTTAGATTGGTGCCTAGAGGACATAATTCAAGAGAATGACTTATTTGTGAGTTAATAAGCCAGCTGACTATGGAGCGTAGGTATGTACGTGACCATGGATATGATTGAATTATGTTCACCTCCATTTATGTGTGTGGTGTTGATTCCAACAATTCCTGAGAGATTCGGAATTTGTAATCCTTATGTACGTGATGTACCGGGATGGATAGCAGAGTATGTGTGCACCGCAGCTTAGCCTTTGGGTGCTTGTATTGTATATTTATGATGTGAAAATATACGGTTAATCGAGAAGGAATTTACTATAATAAATTGTGAGTATAATTATGGTAATGTTTTGAAAGATAAAAAGAGATCTTTGTGGTATTGTTAATAATTGTGAATCCGGGAATTAAAGTAAACACTCTCTATTTAATTATTAAGGTTGGAAATTTAACGAGAACCGAGTAGAAGTGTTGGAAACTCTTTAGATAGTTATGAGATAACACACGAATGGGTACAGGAACGTTAGGAGTGCACAGTTAGACGAGAGGTGAGTATATCATGTGAGAGCACGTCCTAACATGTACTTTGCATATACTGTTTTAAATGTTTTTAAAGCACTTGCAGGTTTTTAAAATATCTCCACATTCGGGCTCTGACCCGTTTGCTTTCAAATCTATCTTTTCGTAAAACCATTTTAGGTGCCCAGCCACAAGGTCACCATGCATAGGATTTCCATTCTGAAGACGAGCTGTAGCTGCTTGTGGAAGCTACAGGGACTTGCTTTTAGACGCTTATATCATTTGGGCTCCTTACTCATTATTCCTCAGTTGTAGGGCATGTCGCCCAAGTTCTATTAGATACATTTCCATTTCAGTTTTCAGACGTTGGCATGTATTCATTTCAGTATTCAGTATTTCATTACTTACTTCAGTTGTGAGATTGTATTATGAGGAGTTCTTCCTCCAGTTTTATTTATAGTATGTTACGGTTACTCTATTACTTCATTATGGTGAATGGTGTTATTATTTCTTCATTATACTTGCATGTTAATCAGACTTTAAATTAAAATTTGGCACTTACTTTTTAAATACTAGGTGGTTAGTAATAATAAAACGTTTTCGACAGTGATGCTGTTAACTGAGCCAACTTGGCATTTTGAATTAATTTTATAAAGGAGTAGCTACCCGGTGTTTAATTAGTCGGGGTGTCACAGGTGGTATCAGAGCATCAGGTTCTAGTGTCCTTTAGGATCTGTACGGCTATTATGTTTCCGCTACGTTTTCTTTGATATAGAGCCCTATATTTTAGGACTGTTGTACTCTTATTGTGTAAGTTTCGTTCTTCAGCTATTTTAAAGTTTATAACTGTAGACTTATAAACTTTGTTCTTATTTCAGATGCCTCCACGACGTGCACGACGAGTTCCCAGGAATGCTACGCCCGAACCACAGCCCGCTCCAGTTCAGGGCATGATGAACGCCGCTGAGGTTGCAGCTATTGTAGCCCAAGCGGTAAATGCCGCCATTGCCGTTGTTCAGCAGGCACCGCCTCAGGCGCCGGTTGCCGCGCCAGTTCAGGCAACTTCATTTCCGTCTACTTGGGAGCGCGTACGTGACGCTTTTCAGAAAGTGCATCCGCCAGAGTTTGCAGGCAGCTCAGATGTAGTAGTCTCGAGCCAATGGAGGAAGGATATACAGCGGCACTTAAGGATGTATGAGTGCACGGATGTTCAGAAGCAGGTGCTAGCTACTTTTAAGCTAGTTGGATATGCATTGCAGTGGTGGGAGTCTATTACCACCGTAGAGGAGAGGGATACTCTCACTATTCATGAGTTTTGGGTGCGGTTCGACCGCAAGTACTTTCCGTCAGCAGTTCACACGGAAATGAGGAGGAGATTGATGAGTTTGAAGCAGGAGGGCAAGACAGTGGCCGAGTATGAGGCCGAGTTCACTAATCTTTTGAATATCGTTCCTGATGAGATACCGTCAGAGAAGAAGAAGATTGAGAAATTTACCGACGGGTTGACATGGAGGATCCGTCAGCATCTGTTAGGGAACCTATCGTTGGCCACGTATTCTGATGTGGTTAACGCTGCATTGTTACATTGCCAGGACCACCGTTTTCATATGGCCGAGGGCAAGAGATCGGGGGAGTCTAGCCATCAGGGCAGGACTGGAGGACATGGTACCGGTGGGGCACAATCCTTTCAGGGGCAGAGATAGGTAGAGCAGGGTTCTCAGCAGGGGGATCAAAAGAGGTTCCGTTCAGGAGGTTTCAGGAACGGTCAGGGAGGATTCTGAAATGGCCAGCAGGGTCATAACGGTCATCAGGGCCAGCAGGGCCAAGGGAGGAATGGTAACGGCCACCAGGGCCGGGGACAGCAAGGGCAGAGGGGAGGGAACTTCCCAGGGAAATGTTTCATTTGTGGTAAGATTGGCCACAAACGTCAGGAGTGTCCTGATAAGGGCCGGGCCCCACAGCAGCAGCAGCAGGGTGCTCGACAGGAGCCATAGAGGCCACTCTTTCCACCAGCCCTCCCAGCTCCAGCTCAGATCATTCCAGCAGTTCCTGTGCAGCAGGGGCAGCTACAGTATGGACGTGTTTACAACGTCCACCAGGCTGCAGTTCCACAGGCACCGCCCGCGATTGAGGGTACGTTTCCTATCCATGGCACTATGGGTCGGGTATTATTTGATACGGGTGCTACACATTGTTTTATAGCTACACACTTCGCAAAGGCGTTAGGATTGTTAGCCACAGCGGAGAGCACAGTTACGTGTGTCGACTCACCTTTGGGGAATGGGTCACTTATATTCTTTATATGTCGGGGAGTGGGGGTAGAGATTGGTGGTTTGGTATTACCTGCGGACATGTTGGTACTAGATATGCATGTTCACGATGTTATTATCGGTATGGACTGGCTCGCTGATCATAGGGCCATGATTGATTGCTTTGGTGGGAGCATTTTTTTTGCCATTCCGGGGCAAGAGATGTTTGTTGTGGCGATGCCTCGCCCAGAGGGAGGCTCGACCGCACATTTATATTACATTGAGGAGGATACCTCTAAGGAGGTTGTGATTCCTTTAAAGTCGATCCCAGTCGTCAGGGAGTATTCTGATGTGTTTCAGGAGATACCAGGCCTACCCCCCAGTCGAGAGATAGATTCCGTTATAGACTTGTTACCAGATACGAGACCTATAGCACGTGCACCGTACCGTATGGCTCCAGCTGAGATGAGGGAGTTACGGGATCAGATTGAGCAGTTGTTGGGTCAGGGGTTTATTCGGAGGAGTACTTCACCGTGGGGTGCCCCTGTGTTGTTCGTGAAGAAGAGGGATGGTTCACTGAGGTTGTGTGTGGACTACCGGGAGTTAAACAAAGTCACGATACGGAACAAGTATCCGTTGCCTCGAATCGATGACCTATTTGACCAGTTGAGAGGAGCTTCTTACTTCTCAAAGATTGATTTGCGATCTGGATACCATCAGTTGCGTATCAGGGAGGAGGACGTCTCGAAGACTGCGTTCTTATCGAGATATGGTTCCTACGAGTTTCGGGTTATGCCATTTGGTTTGACCAACGCTCCAGCAGCATTTATGGACTTGATGAATAGGGTGTTCAGGGATTACCTAGACCAGTTTGTTATTGTCTTCATCGATGATATTTTGGTTTACTCCCAGACATAGGAGGAGCATGCCGAGCACTTGAGACTAGTTTTGCAGACACTGCGCCAGAATGAGTTGTATGCAAAATATGAGAAGTGCGGGTTTTGGCTGAAGGAGGTTCAGTTTTTGGGGCATATTATTTCCGACCGGGGAATATCGGTTGATCCGGGGAAGGTATCCGCGGTGAGGGAGTGGGGACAGCCCACGACACCGACAGAGATCCGTAGTTTCTTGGGCCTAGCAGGTTACTACAGGAGGTTTATTCGGGGTTTCTCCACGATAGCGGGTCCCATGACACACCTAACCCGTAAGGGTGTGCCATTCATTTGGAGTGATGACTGTCAATTGGCATTTGATGAGTTGAAGGACAAGTTAACCTCAGTACCTGTGTTAGCGTTGCCGAGACCGGGAGTTGAGTACCTTGTTTACACCGATGCATCCTTACAAGGACTTGGAGGTGTACTGCAGCAAGAGAGTCAGGCCATAGCTTATGCTTCCCGTAAGCTCAAGCCTCACGAGAAGAATTACCCTACCCATGACTTGGAGTTAGCGGCAGTGGTATTTGCCCTTCGTATTTGGAGACATTACCTGTTGGGGGAGAAATTTCGATTGTTCACGGACCACAAGTCCCTTCAGTACCTATTCAAGTAGAAGGAGTTGAATATGCGGCAACGGAGGTGGCTTGAATTCGTGAAGGATTATCAGTTCGATATCCAGTATCACCCGGGGAAGGCTAACGTGGTGGCAGACGCGTTGAGTCGTAGACCGATAGATGAGGTGGCAGATGTGTGGAAGGCCAAGTGGAAAGAATTGGGACACCAGGATGCAGTGGCCCGATCATTCATGTCTGTGATGACTGTTACACCGCATATTGTCACGAAGGTGGTGAAGGCACAGGCAAATGACTCGTTCTGTCAGGAACATATAGTTCGATTATTAGCAGAGGGAGCTGAATCCTATACCGTTAGCTCAGACGGGGGATTACGCTTCAATGGGAGATTGGTGGTTCCAGAAGGGGAGGAATTGCGGCATGAGGTGATGGCAGAGTCGCACGGCTCACGGTTCGCGGTACATCCCGGAGGGGACAAAATGTACCAAGACATGAGACGTCAGTATTGGTGGAGCGGGATGAAGAGAGATATTGCCGAGTTTGTCTCAAAATGCGCCACTTGTCAGCTCGTAAAAGTGGATCATCAGAGACCGGCAGGACTGTTACAGCCATTAGAGGTCCCGATGTGAATGTGGGAGAGCATCTCTATGGACTTTATCACGGGGTTGCCTACATCGCAGAGAGGGCACGACTCCATTTGGGTGATTGTGGACAGGTTGTCGAAGGTCGCTCATTTTCTACCCGTCAGGACAGATTACACTGCGGGACAGTATGCCCAGCTCTTTATTTCAGAGATAGCGAGACTTCACGGGGTGCCCTTAAATATCGTGTCTGACCGAGACAAGGTATTTGTTTCACGGTTTTGGGAAAGTTTTCAGCAGGCCATGGGCACGGAATTGCGGTTGAGTACGGCGTATCACCCGCAGACCGATGGACATACCGAGCGCACAAATCAGATGTTGGAGGACATGCTACGTATGTGTACCATTGACTTTGAGGGTGGATGGGAGCAGTATCTTCCACTGGTGGAGTTTGCTTACAACAACTCCTATCAGTTCACCATTGGCATGGCTCCATTTGAGGCATTGTACGGTAGACCTTGTCGTTCCCCAGCATGCTGGTTGGAGGTGGGGGACAACAAACTACTTGGGCCGGAAGTGATTCAGGATACTTCGGCAAGGATAGAATTGATTCGCAGTCGCATTCGGGTGGCTCAGGACAGATAGAAGAGTTATGCTGACGCAAAGAGATTTTTCAGAGAGTTCCAAGTAGGGGACCAGGTTTTGCTCAGGGTATCTCCTATGAAGGGGATTATGCGTTTCGGGAAGAAAGGGAAGTTGGCACCGAGATATGTGGGACCATTTCCTATTATTGAGCGGATTGGACCGGTTGCGTACAGACTTGGGTTACCGGAGCATTTACATCGGATTCACGATGTGTTTCTTATTTCCTCGCTTAGGAAATACCTTAGAGATGATTTGGCTCATTCTCTCATTGCTGTGGAGGATATTGATCTCCAGCCGGATAGTTCTTACGAGGAGGGGCCTATTGCTATTCTAGACCGAAGTGAGCGGAAACTGCGGTCAAAGATAGTTCCGTTAGTGCGTGTTCAGTGGCGACATCATAATGTCGAGGAGTCCACATGGGAGCGCGAGGATGAGATGCGCGAACGTTATCCAGAGTTATTCTTACCAGGTACTTTCTAGTTCCGAATTTCGGGACGAAATTCAGTTATTAGGGGGGAAGTATGTAATACCCCGTATTCTCTGCGTTATTTATTTTTGGGGATTAATTGAATTAAATGTTTATTAATTGGAAATTAATCCGGATAATAATATTAACGAGATGTGAGTTAGTATTTTATTATAATGTGCATATTTGGCATTATATGAATATTGGTAATATTGATATTGTCGTGAGATATAAATACGGCAATTTGGGAATTTTGCTTGACGCGTGTGACCGCCACGTCATGGTATTGTGTTACATAATTAAAAAGTGAATTTTAGTTCCATTAACCGTATGGTCGTTTTGAGTGCGCCAACGCGTCCGGAAGGGTCGAGATAGTCAGAAAACACTAGCCGAAAGTTTAGTTTGGGTCCCGGGATATTTGTGGGCCATACCGACATCATAAAGGGCATTTTGGTAAATTGCATTTTTGGGGAATTAAAAAGTGACGAAAATGGGAATTAAAAATCTGACTATTTCTCAACCCACTTAAACCACTAACCCCACTATATGTCATTATGGGCTACGGGAGAAGTTGATAAAGCATTTCAACTTCCACAAACCATTACTCACCTCCATATTCCATTATCTTCAACCTTGGGAAAAGCTTGAGAGAGAGAGAGAGAGAAGGAAACCTTGAGAAGAGCTTGAAAGAGAGAGAAGGAAGAGAATTCTGCAGAAAAGTGAGAGGGAGAACAACTTGGCTATCAAGATTCAACACCAAATTCTGAGATAATTAAGGCAAGTGATTTAAACCCTTTTAATTCAAGATATGTTTCCATGTTTAGGAATTTTCGAAATTGATTTTTGGAGTTAAATTAGACCCATGGATTGAAAGATAAAAGCCATGATTTATGTAGGATTTGCATGTAGTATATTCTGGACGAAATTATATGTTGAAAACAGAACCTTGATGATCAAAAGGTAGAATTAGAAGAAACTTAATGATGTTCTTGAATGGAAGAAATCTGGGAAATTTTTGATGTAGTTTTAATCCAAAGTAAGCCTTTAAATGATGAATTATGGGATTTAGAATGTTATTACTGATATAGGATGTTAGTATAACGTTATAGTGACCTTATCTTGAAGTTTCATGCTTAAAAATGGTGAATTGGGACGAAACTGTAACTGCAAAACGAAGCAGTCCGTAACAGACCTGTGTGATCGATCGATCGACACTCATCAGTCGATCGATCGACCACAATCGATCGATCGAAGGTCAAGGTCGATCGATCGACCTTCCCAGAATGAATAAAGTTTTCCTTAATTGAATATTAATGATGATAACCCTTGGATAATTTTGTTGGAGACATTGTGATTACCCTTAAACTTTAAGGAAGACCAGTAGGCATGATTATACAATTGGACTTTAATTAGAATTTAATTTGAGGAATTATTCTAAATTAATAAAATTCGTTATGTGAGTTAATATTTGGGTTAATAGTACAAACTTGAATAATTTGATGAAATAAGGTTTGGGGCAGAAGTAAGGACCTTAGGTATAGCGATGTTATATGAGGGAATCATGGGAACTTAATAGTCTATTCGAGGCAGGTTTTAAGTTTAAAATATTACGACGTGAGACGTGTCGACTATTTAATTTATATATTGTCGGGATACTTGAAATATATGAATTGGGAATAATGGTATAATGATGTAGAGAATACCCTTATTAATATTGAAATATCTAAGATGTGTGAATGCTTAGTATATAATCTTATGTGTATGACATACCTACCATACTTGCTATCACGGAGGTTACGTTCGCTTAGGACCTTCTTATCCTTGTGTTGCCCGGATTTAGATTGGTGCCTAGAGGACATAATTCAAGAGAATGACTTATTTGTGAGTTAATAAGCCAGCTGACTATGGAGCGTAGGTATGTACGTGACCATGGATATGATTGAATTATGTTCACCTCCATTTATGTGTGTGGTGTTGATTCCAACAATTCCTGAGAGATTCGGAATTTGTAATCCTTATGTACGTGATGTACCGGGATGGATAGCAGAGTATGTGTGCACCGCAGCTTAGCCTTTGGGTGCTTGTATTGTATATTTATGATGTGAAAATATACGGTTAATCGAGAAGGAATTTACTATAATAAATTGTGAGTATAATTATGGTAATGTTTTGAAAGATAAAAAGAGATCTTTGTGGTATTGTTAATAATTGTGAATCCGGGAATTAAAGTAAACACTCTCTATTTAATTATTAAGGTTGGAAATTTAACGAGAACCGAGTAGAAGTGTTGGAAACTCTTTAGATAGTTATGAGATAACACACGAATGGGTACAGGAACGTTAGGAGTGCACAGTTAGACGAGAGGTGAGTATATCATGTGAGAGCACGTCCTAACATGTACTTTGCATATACTGTTTTAAATGTTTTTAAAGCACTTGCAGGTTTTTAAAATATCTCCACATTCGGGCTCTGACCCGTTTGCTTTCAAATCTATCTTTTTGTAAAACCATTTTAGGTGCCCAGCCACAAGGTCACCATGCATAGGATTTCCATTCTGAAGACGAGCTGTAGCTGCTTGTGGAAGCTACAGGGACTTGCTTTTAGACGCTTATATCATTTGGGCTCCTTACTCATTATTCCTCAGTTGTAGGGCATGTCGCCCAAGTTCTATTAGATACATTTCCATTTCAGTTTTCAGACGTTGGCATGTATTCATTTCAGTATTCAGTATTTCATTACTTACTTCAGTTGTGAGATTGTATTATGAGGAGTTCTTCCTCCAGTTTTATTTATAGTATGTTACGGTTACTCTATTACTTCATTATGGTGAATGGTGTTATTATTTCTTCATTATACTTGCATGTTAATCAGACTTTAAATTAAAATTTGGCACTTACTTTTTAAATACTAGGTGGTTAGTAATAATAAAACGTTTTCGACAGTGATGCTGTTAACTGAGCCAACTTGGCATTTTGAATTAATTTTATAAAGGAGTAGCTACCCGGTGTTTAATTAGTCGGGGTGTCACACATATATACTAGCTTTTACATAATGCCCCATTCAAATTATTTTTTTTGAACAATTTAAATATTTTATGGAGATAACATAGTTCCCGATTTTAAATATTTCATATAGTAGAGACATTTTGTGAGTGAGACGCTACAAGTTATATTCTATATATGATTTTTAATGCATCTAACATTTCTCGAACAATACTAGATTTTTTAATTCACGTATTATTTCTTATTTTCGTCTATACTTTTTGAATTTATTTTAAATATTAATAACAATCTATACTTGTGATTGTGAAAAGTATTCAGTCATATATATACATCATACATAAAGAATGTTTTTACATGTATATATATGCGTATATGCATTTTTTCATAGAGTGCCCCACATGGGCGGGTCTAGCCCTGACCGAAGTGGGGCGGCCGCCCCAGTTCAACTTAAAAAAAAAATTAGGTGTTTTTTGGTAAAAAAATAAATTTGGAGGTTACTTCTAATTATATTCAAAGATGAGGGAAAAATGTATAATAAATTAAAAAAAAAAAACTCAAACGTTCATCTCTCAAATCTCATAACCTATTCTCTTCTATTCTCTCCTTTTGTTTATAAACAACTTATTATTTATATGAATTTGTTTATATTTTGTGTTTGTTTATATGTTTATTTGTATGAATTTGTTCATAGAGCTAAAGGTATGTTTATATGTGTTTGGTTAGCAAAATAAAATATGTGTTTTTGTTTATATATGTTTAAATTTATAATGAATATTAAAATTAAAATTCCTAGAATCTATTAGTGTGAAATTTAATTTATAATGTAAAATTATTCTGAAATGAAATTTAATTTATAATGTAAAATTATTCTGAAATGAAATTAAATTTAGTATGACTCTATTAGTCTGAAATTAAATTAAATTTGTTCTAAATATAGGAAGCCAATGGAGAAAATTTTTAAACGAAAAAGGGAAGACAACACACTGCATCCGAAATGGAAAAATTTAGGAATCCAAATTTAGTTAATTAATATCTCAACATTTTTAGGGTTAAAAATTGCAAAAATAGAAGTAAAAACAACCCCAAAAAAATCGCCTCGGGGCTCCCGCCCCCAAACCCCCGAGCTTCGTAAAGACAAAGTCACCCCACCCCACTTCACTTCAAATCCTGGATCCGCCACTGGTGCTCCATCCGAATTTTTTTTTTTGGCTCCATCATTAGCACCAACCAATACGGATATGATACATCAGTGCATCTATCTGAATGAGTCCAAATACTGTGTCGGTCTAGAATTATCGATAAAAATGCATTGAATCACTTAGGACCAATAATATCATTTTTTGCTCCTGAAATAGAGTTCAGCTCGTGACTAAGTATTAAGTAACAGTTAGTACAAAAAGGGCTGGCTCCAGAATCTGAACATCCTTTTATAAAAAGCAAAGACTTTTTTTCACATATTTGAGCTCCTGTTGGTAATAGCATCTAAAAACCCATAGCATATCTAAACCCAAATCCAAATGAACCCTACCTAGCCCAATGAAAAAAGCTAAAGAATAAGAGTGTAAGTACCAAACAAGTCAACTTGATGAGTGTGGATAGATTTTATTCTATTTGATAAAAAGGCATAGTATAATCCAAGTATATCACAAGGAATATCTCTCTTTCTCACATTTGACTGAGTGGCCTTAAACACTTCCACATCTTCCTATATTACAATAGAAAGCAACTATGGTTTCCCCCACACAATACAAACTCAAAATTAATGAAATAACTAGTTTAAAAAGGGATACTTGATATTTAGTCCCTAAAAGTTAAGTATATTTTGTATTTTTTTTAATAATTCTGAATCTCTATACGAACGAGGTCTTTGAACTCTTTCGTATAAGCTAAACAGGGAGGATATGCACACACTGGCGGAGCTATGTTGAGAAAGGGGTGGGCAAGTTTATAAATTAAACTTTTACCCCTAATCTTTTTATAAATTAGGGATAGTGTCCACCTATAATTTCATTAATTAACTATAATTTTATGTATTTTGGTGATAATTTAGTACCACTCTCAACATATATGTAACCATTTTTTTGTGACTGATACATTGCATAATATATCTAAATAAAAATTTATTTTTTCCCCATCCAAAAGATAACTATAACTATATATATATATATATATTAAATTTTCATTAGTAGGTGAGTTTTTTTTGGTAAATTTTGTGGAGTTCAGTTCAAAGATTTAGACTATATTCTTAATGTTGATTTTTTTTGGTAAATTTGGTGAAGTTTATAATCACATTTTACCCCCCCCCCCCCCCCCCCCCCCAAAAAAAAAAAAAAACTCCACTAAATTTAATTAAGTTTTAAATTTAGCCATTAATAATGATAAAAGTCCTTTTTATGATATTTCATTTCCAATTTTAGGCTCTTAATTTGGATGAAAATTATATGCACGTGAACTCTCCCATGTATCTATTGTATTTAAGAGTGTCTCACCCAACAAAATTTTCTAGCTCCGCCACTGACTGCACATGACACACTTCTCACACGAGCCCTGCTTAAATACTGTCATACTTAGGGGGAATTGAACTCAGCACCGTGTGCCTCACCACACAATCCTGAGTTCGCCGCTACCACTAGGACAAACCAGGGTAGGTAAGTATATTTTGTATTTAGTTCATCTTGTTTGGCAAAAAGTCCCTTGTCTATTTTTCTCATAATTTTTTCTTAAAGTTTGGGATAAGAGAAAATGAAGTGTTTGTGAGTATTTTATATGGTGATACACTTTTTTTGGGGAAAAAAAAATTTGGACTAAATATTAATAAAAAAATATTGAGGGACTTTTGGTTCCATGAACCTAGTAAAAATGTCAAAATAATTGAAATTATTAAGACAAGGCTATAGGTATAAAAATATTACATCAATTGTACAACAGATAACTTTTATGATAGTCTACAACAACTTATTTTATTACCACATTATTTGGTGTAATTTTTTGGTGCATAAATCATATTCTCTTTTTACGCTTTTAGCATTTAGTCCCGTTTTTAAGGTTTACTTAGTATCCGAACCCATTATTTTATATCTTAGAGGTAGGTCATTTTTTTCAGTTAAAAAATTAAAAATAAATTTGAGCTACTTATAATTAGACAAAAATAGTCTTATAGAATATATTAACTGCTAGTGGAGTTATTTTACCCAAATTGTATAGTCGTTTTAAACATAGAATGAATAATTATTTTATACGAAAAACATATATAGCAGAAAATAGAGTCATTTGAGATATTATTATAAAAAGGCATAGTATAATTCCACAAGCATATCACAAGGAATATCTTTCTTCCCCACATTTGACTGAGTGGTCTTCAACAACTCCACATCTTCCATATTACAACACAAAGCGATTGTGGTTTCCCTTACACAATACAAACTCAAAAGTAAAGAAATAACGAATGAAAAATGTCAAAATAATTGTGATTTTTTTAGATATTGCTATGGGTATTAAAGAATTGTACCAAGTGATGTGATAATTCATTTGCATTAGCATAACTTTATGATAATGTGTAAAAACAACCCTTATGGGTAGTTGGAAAATGCATTTATACACTAAACTCAAATCTTATGGGTATCCTAAATGTGCAAAGATAGTTATTGGTACTGTAAAGTTTTCCATATATAGACAAGAAATAATGTGTCCAAGTATTGTTTTTTGTACGCGCAACGGTGACACAAAATATCTTTTTCCACCTCAAAGAATAATTTCAGTTTACAAATTTCAAATTATGCCCCAATGCTGTTATTTGCTTCAACAATAAAAATTTCAGGGGAAAATTTTGAATTGTTAAAACAATAGGACTAAGGAACAATATTCGTCTCCAAATGCTTGTCTTATTGGCAATATGGGTGGAAATGAGTCGAGACAAGCCGAGCTTAAGGTTGCTTAAACTTGGTTTGTAAATGTAAACGAGCCTAAAAATATGTTCAAGCTTAGTTCATTTATCTTACGAGATGAGATTGAACGAGCTTCTAAGTAAATTAACACGAGAGGAGATTGAGTAGCTTGGTTATTTTATAATAGTTTAGTATGTATATTGTTGATAGAGCCGAATCCAAATCGAGCTCAATAAGATAACTTACTTAATATTTTGTTTAAGCTTGAATTGTTTATTTTACGAGCATGTCTCGAACGATCTTTTTTTCAAACGAACATGAGCTGAGATCGAGTAGCTTGGTTCGTTTTACAGCCTAATTGGCAATGCATGTATGCAATAACCCACTCGAGGATACCTAACTTTGACAAGGTAGCACTACAATCACTCAAATATTCACTACCATACGTGATGCTCTAATGACTTAGTATACTTCCACGTCATTAGGTGTAATTTATTGGTGCGGAGGTTATATTCCTTTTTTAGGCGTATAGCATTTAGTCCCGTTTTAAAAGTTGTTTAGCATCATATCCCACTCTTTTATATTTTAGAGAGGTCATGTTTTTTGGTTAAAGAATTAAAATAGTTTGATTTATATATAATTAGACAAAAGTAATCTTACATTAGGCTTAACTAATAATTTTTCACAATCAATGATATATCTTTAACGTACAATGCAACTATTTTAACACAATTATGGAATTATCTTTCACAAATTAAAGTGTTATTTTAACGCATTTTTATAGCCATTTTAAACAAATTGCCAATTTAGCACAATTTGTGGTAATTTAGTTTTTCCATTCTATCCTCCTCTAATGGGAGCCTTGATCGAGGGCATACTTATCCATCTTTTTCTTTCTTTTAATAAATTTTGGCTCCAAACGAGATTTATTTAACAAAAAAATTGTGAAGTTATTTTACCCAATTGTATAGTTGCTTTAACATGGGAAGAATCATTTTATACAAAAAAATATTTAGCACAAAATATAGTGAGCTTAAAACAAATTGTATAGTCAAGTAGAGTAATTATAATAATTTGCGAAATTATTTTTAACCAAATTGTACAATTGTGTTTACATCAAATACAAGTTATTTTATATAGAACAAATGGTCACTTAATCTATATTAGAGCCATTTAAAATAAATTACAGAGTTTCTATAATAACATGCAGAGTCATTTTAGCATAAAATTAGTCACTTCACACGTTATTACATTAAAAAAAATAATTGACTCATTTTATTACTTGTATGTACACCCTTAAATAGTATAGTTGAATTTAAAGATGTCCCATTGAAAGTCCTCAATTCTAACAAACCCATCTATCATCACATCCATGAAAAAACATTCCATACTCTATGTACTTGTCAAAGTGTATATAAGCATGGTTCATAAATAGAACATAAATTTTATTCCAAAATTACTAAAAATCACACTTTATGTTGTTTTCAACGAAATTCACTATGTTACTGAGATGTAGTGGATATAGGGCATTCATGGACTACAAATAATCTCTAAAGATGATAGTTACGTAAATAAAGCCCACTCCATTTGAGGTCCCAAACCTACATATATTTTATCAATAATTAAATACATAAATAGAAATAACAAGATAAAATATCATGCACATAGGGAATCACATGTCTGTACTCAACACTAATAAAAACATGATACATTTGCACATACAAAAATATTGTCTTTATAGTGGGAGACACGTGGGACATGTATCGCATCTGTGTCGTGTCTTTTCTGACGTTGAATACGAATATGTGATGGCTTAAGTGTATGATACTTTTTCTATAAAATATTGGAGATTAGATTATAGGTTTCCTTTGTGAAATATTTAATGGGTTACTAGAATATGTGTAGTAATAGTTGCATCATGTCAAAATAACATACTCTAGATAGGTGAGATTAATCGCTTAACTAGTAACTGAGTAGGAAAATGTTATAAGTACAAATAAAGTGTACAAAAAAAGTTACACAACTAATGTGGCACTTTAATAAAATGTTGTACAATGTCTTAAAGTGAGTAATGTACAATACTTCGTTGCAAAGCCACTTCATTTTGTGTAATTTGTTGTGTAATATCGTTGTACCCACGACATTTGTCTTTAGATTAAAACCTCATGCCTCACTAAACACGACCAGTTAGCCCGATTTGTCACCCCTAGCACCGTGCGCCTCATCACACGATCCTGAGTTCGTCTATACCTCTAGGACAAATTAATGTAGATAAGTGTATTTTGTATTTTGTCCATCTTATTTTGCAAAAAGTCCCTTGTCTATTTTCGTGATAATTTTTTTCTCAAACTTCAGGATAAGAGAAAATAAAGTGCTTGTGAATGTTTTATATGGTGAGAGACTTTTGGAACAAAATAAAAAATTTGAACTAAACATTAATTAAAATGGGTTAATTATACTTGGGTCCCTGAACTATTCTTCCCAACACTTCACCTCCACTATTTCAACTTTTTGCATTTCACCTCTCTAACATTAAAAAACGCTACGATTAACCCCCTGCCGTCTAATTCCGTTAGCTTTTGACAGAAACCGTCAGTCATGTGCATGGCACATGACTTTTAAGTGAGACATTTTTGTCCAAACCTAATTGTTTTCGAATAAAATTAAGAAAATACCAAAAAATATTTGAAAATATAAAAAAACCATGGAAAAAATATTTATTCTTTGCGAAAAAATTATTTCCCACAAAAATAATTTATTTCCATCAATAACATTTAAAATAACAACAAAAATATTTAAAAGTAACAACAAAAACATTAAAAATAGTAGTAAAAACATTTAAAAATACTAAAAAACACTTTAAAAATATAAAAAAAACTTGGAAAAAATTACAATTTTTTAAAAACATTTGGAAAATATGAATATACATTAAATAATTGTGAAAAATATCAACAAAATATTTAAAATTTGAAAAATTATAAGAAATAGTTCAAAAAATATATTTACAATAATTATTGAAGAATACATTGAAATACAAAAAAAGACATTTAAAAATATGGAAATTCTTTAACAATTAAAATTCTGAAAATTATCAAGAAAAATATCAAAAAAAATAGGAAAAATGATTAAAAGAAAAACAGAAGATATAAATATATATTTAAAAGTTCTAAAAAATACTCGAAAAATATTTAAAATCTGCAAAATTACACCCCAATAAATAATTCAGAAAATATATTTAAATAATTACTGAAAAATACATGAAATACAGAAAAGACATTTAAAAATATGGAAATTACCGAACAATTATAATTCTGAAAGTTACCAAAAAATATAAAAATATTTTAATGAAAAACAGAAAATAGATAAAACAGCAAAAATATTTAAGATTTTTTTTTTCTAGAAATGCATAAATGTACATAATATTTTTTTATAGAAAATCCTAATAATAACAGATTTCCAATAAAAAGATAAATTCATAATAAAAGATAAAATACAGGAAAATACATATTTTTAAGTCTCCAAACTTCCAATATAAATATAAAATGCATATAAATTAATCCACACAAATTTGAAAATACAAAAAATAAATAAATAACCCACACATATTTACAAACCTCCAAAAGAAATCCTTTAAAAAAGCCCCAAATTAGTTCCCAACATTCAAAAGAAATCCCTACAAATCTTCCATATTTTCAGATCTCTAACAAAAAATATAAACCCCCAAAATGAATTTCCAAGAAAACCCACATAGAAAAACCCACTCTCCAAAATAGATAGAGCCGGGGGTTGCCGGGGGTGGGGTGGGGGGTGGGGGTGGGGGTGCAGATCGGGTTGGGTGCGTGGTGGGGGAAGAGGGCAAATTGATGGGCTGCATGGTGGGATGGAAGGGCAGGTCGAGTGGGGTGGGGGGGGGGGGGGGGTGAGGGGGCTTGCGGGGTGGGTGGGTGAAAGTGAGAGAGAGATGGAGGGAGGAAAGAGAGAATAAAAATGAGTTGGGTTTTAGGTTTTTAAGAAAATAGATTTAAAGGTTAAAATTACCAAATTAACCGCTAAAGGGCACATGCTCCGCACTTGACTAACGGTTTCTACAAAAAGTAAACGGAATTAGACGACAACAGGTTGATTGTAGCATTTTCTAAAGTTAGGGAGGTGAATTGGAAAAAGTTGAAGTATTGGAGGTGAAGTGTTGGGAGGGGTATAGTTCAAGGAGCCAAAGTGTAATTAACCTTTAAAAAAATACCGAAGGACTTTTGGTTCCATGAACCTAGTAAAAATGTCAAAATAATTAAGATTTTTAGACAAGGCTATGGATATTAAAAAAATTACACCAATTGTACAATAAATTACTTTTTATGATAGTGTACATCAACTTATTGTATTATCACATTATTTGGTGTAATTATTTGGTGCATAAATCATATTCCTTTTTTAGGCTTTTAGCATTTAGTCCTCTTTTTAAGGTTTGTTTAGTACCCGATTCCATTATTTTATATCTTTGAGATAGGTAATTATTTTTAGTTAAAAAATTAAAATGGTTTGAGCTACATATAATTAGACAAAAGCTCAACCAATATTTAAATTACAAGGCAACTGCTTTAGCAAAATTATGGAGTTATCTTATGCAAATTAAAGTGTCACTTTAACACGTTATTGCAATTATTTTGAACAAATAGTGGAGTTATTTTAACTGTTTGTGGAGTTATTTGACCGAAATTGTAAAGTCAGTTTTAACACAAAATGAATAATTATGAGGTAGAATCTTATTATACTAAGTCTTTAGATTTCAATAGTTTCACTAAAAAGGATGTTATTCTTGCTTTGAGAGAATTAAAAGGTTTTTTTGATCAATCTATAAGTGGGTATAAAAAGTTGCTTGATGAACACATCACTTTAGAAAAAAAGTAGAGATATTTGCGTTTCAAATGAAGTTTCAATTAAAGAAAACAAAAATCTAAAAATTGAAAATGAAAGATTAAAATAAGAAAATGAGAAGTGAACATCAAATGACAACAATACATATCTTGAAAATCTCAAATTAAAAGAAGAATTTAAATGCTTAAAAAAACCCCATAATTTTTTTTAATCAAGTTGGGACAGTTTAACCCTACTTCTTAAGCCACAAAAAATTGAGTCTGTTAAGGAATGTTTAGGATACACGAAAGAAATTTCGAATTCAAAATCAAAGACAAAGTTTATGCAAGAAAACGATGAATATATTTTTGAAAAGAAAAGAGAGGAACCCAAAATAAATGTCACAAAAACCCAAAACATCAAGCATAATGTCTATTGCACTTTTTGCAAAAAGTAAAATGAAACTTTTGAAAAATGTCATGCCCTACTAAAGTTAAAAAATAACTTTTGTATTATTTAAAGAAAGAAAGATCATACATGCGTTGATTGTGAATCTCATTCATCAAATGCTCATTGCACATATCGTGGTAAAACTAATCATACATTTGATATGCGCAAAATAAGGAAAACAAATTCATGAGTGCAGACAAAGGATATCATCACACTCCTTCACTAACAAATATGGCCACAAAATTCAAAGGATACCAAAAAGAAATGTTCGTTCATCATATTTTATAGGTACTCAGAGAATGACAAACGACCTTGTTTTGAAGATACACAAGCAAAGTAAGAAATAACTAAGATCTGCTTGTTGTGGGTAGTGCTGCAATGCATAGTTTACTGTTGAAGAATTGAAGACGCTTGTGCATGATACTTATAGGATCTCTATGTAGTTTGTAAGTCATTACATGTCTATAAAACTCATTAATAGTGATGAATTAAAGGTTTTGTCTGAAATAGATTTTTTCTCTGTCTTCTTCCCATTTTGGTTTGGTATGGAATTTGGCTTCATAATTTTATTGCATCTTCACTTTAATTTAAATCAAGATAAAATCTGATAAAAAGTGAATTTGTATGTTTGGCCAAAATACAAGTAATTCCATATAGCCTCTGATGGTTTCTCAATTGCAAAAAATATTTATTTAACCTTGGTTTTCTTCTACACTTGAATTTTCTAGTTCCAAAGATGCTATATTCTTTCTATACAAAAATTTTGTTTTTAATGCATCTTTATATTTAGAATTTAACTTATCCTTGATTGAACAAGCATAAATTCCATGTTTTGTGAAATTTAGAAAACGAGGCATGTTTTGTTTCATGCCACCTCATTAGTCGTTGAGGTTATATAGGGCTCCATATTAGCAAAGGACTGGTTACACAGGTCATAACCTTTAGAAACTAAATCAATATGAAAATTATAGAACATCTCATGACTTACGTTCACTAGTGGTTCGTGTCAGCGAAGGTCCCATCTCGCTGGTCGCGATTTGAAGTAACCATGTCCCAAAATTCCCTAGTTATAATCGCGACCTTTGGTCGCTGGCCCCTCGCATCCGTGAAGTGTGGCTTTATTGCAATGAAGGGTCGGTGAGCTATTTTAACGTTTTAAAATTTTAAGATATTTTATTTAATATCTTTTTTGGAAATTGTGCCAAGACATAATCTTTATTTGTAGCTAACAAGAATTTCCCCGTAACTAACAGCAGTACTCATCATAATCCCTTTTCTTCCTTGGTTGAGTAAAATTTCTTATTGGTATCATAATGGGTCTCTTTATTTTAGGCTTAATTCCCTAGGGTAGTTCCTTTTCGTGCGAGATGGAGGATGGTTATTCTCTACGATCTTCTCTATTTGATTTTAGAACCTATTCCTACTAGAAAATCCAAATGATTGTACACATGAGGTTGTGGGATGATCGAAATCAGAATTTTTTTTTGAAAGGTTATAAACTACCATTAATCATTATTGATGGAGTTCAAGTCCTTAATAAATGATTAAGTTAGGATGATAACTATATCAAATAGAATGTGTGGAATGCGAAGGGTTTACAGAAAATTCAAAATTATGAAACCATGAAAAAAGTTAGGCATATTCCGACTTGATCTATATCAAAGGAGTCAAGGGAAGTTTTCCAAATAACCTATGAGGGCACCTCAACCATAAATCATGAAAAACTTCAATGCCTTACCACATGTTTTGAACTCCTTATGATGAAAGACAACACAATTTTTTTGATGAATTCTATTCTCAACTAAGTGAAATAGTTAATTCAATATTTACGTAAGGGAAGGTTATTAAGGAGAAGCTTATAGTTGATAAAATTCTTAGATGTCTACTGATAATACGCAAATATTGCGTATTTCATCCTCCGAACCGACGCATTTTATCCCCCTCGGGTATCTTATTCCCTATATTTATACTCGTTAACCAGAAAATCTTGAATTTCTATGTTAACATGTTTTGCAGGGGTTAATTGAGATTTTATAGGTATTTGGATGCTACGTGTGAAGTTCGAACGCATTTCGCTCGATTTTCGTACGCGATCGCATGTTCAAGGGTATTTTAGTCTTTTCACAACTTGGGCACCTGGCCCAACATCTAAACGGAAGTTGTATCCCTCCTCTCAAGCTTTGTGTGGCCATGAATGGTGCTCGATTCCGATTCAGAACGAAGAAGTTACGGGGTTTTTAGCGGAAGGAAAAATAATGAAACTAAAAGAGGAGGAGAAGAGGAAGAAAAGCAATGCCGCAAGCTGCCTTGGCTAAGACCTGCTTGATCGATCGATCGATCAAAAGGATCGATCGATAGATCCTTCATATTTTTACCACGATTTCAATGATCGATCGATCGACCACTTGATCGATCGATCCCCTGTTTCTAGGAGATATTTTGGACTTTATGTTCTTTTCTTTTCTATTTCTTTTCCCACTTACTATATAAAACATTTTTGTTGTAATATCTGATATACTTAGTTTTTAGAGGATAGTTTAGGTTAGGGTTTAGGTTTTTGGAGAGTTCTTCTTCATTTCTCTTTGGATTGACACCCTTTGTGGTTTGTAAGTTGACTATTCATTACCCTCTCCATTAATACATTGTGTATTTTCTTATTTTCTTGCTTTCTAGATAATTTACATGCTCTGATAATTAGGTTTACATGCTTTGATTACTTGCTTTCCAGTATAGATTTACCGCGTTTTTAATATGCTTTCTAGCTAATTTAAATTAGGAATTGTGTTTGAATTGAACTCACTCGAGTTGACGCGTTGCTTGGCTTTGGTGATGGTGTTTACGGGTTTATTTTGGGTACGTTGTCCTAGTTATCATGCCTAGGAGATTTGACGGGGCATATCATGTATGTCCCATGCTTACGACCTTGCGTGCGCAATTTTTGGGATATTTGTTGACGCCAAAATCTTATTAGGCTTTTATTCGGATTTAGGGGCGTGACAACCCTTGGTTCAATTAACTGTTGAAATGAGACGCATTTCTAAATAACTCGTCGACCTATGTGTCCATTTTATACAAATTAACTCGGGTGAGGGATATTCGACGCAACCTATAGTTTTACTTGCTTTGTTAATCTAGTTTCAATTCAATCGCCTAGATTAATATTTACCTTTCATGCATCTTTTCCTTTTTAGTTTGTAATCACCTTTTACACTTTTATTTCGGAGTATTAAATCATATAAATTCTAGCATCTCGTCCATGTGGATTTTTGATACCCGACTTACTGCAATAAACACCAGTTGAGTGTAGTCGTATTTTAGGTTTGTTTGTATTGAGTAGGCGAAACGAAAACAACGACCGTGAACTTACACGCGCACGCATTTCGCACTCGATCACCTACCTGCAATGAAGAAGTTTTATCTTTACTTCAAACACCTATGAAAGTAGATGAATTGGTGGGCTCACTCCAAACATATGAGGAAAATATGAATTAATATCTCAAGGAAGCTGCAATAGGGAAGAACTTAGAGTTTAAGAACAAATCTTAAAAGGTTGCTCCAATGGATACCCTTGATCTTAGTGAAGATGATATGGCCTTGTTGACTAGAAAGTTTTCCAAGTCTTTGAAAAAATGGTTTCAAACCAAAGGCAATCAAAAATTGAATTCGCTTAGGTTTGAATTGGGTCAAGGAAGTCGGAAGAAGAAGCAAGATTCCCTAAATGTCATCACACGTGGTGGCAAAGTATATTAGTCCAAACAATGTCCTATGGAACCAGTTCAAAGTAATGGAAAAAATATATATCAAACCACTTATAGTGATGATGACTCGGAGTCTGATCAAGAAACTCCGAATACTAACTATTCAGTTTTTTTGGCCCGAGAGAATTTTGAAGATTCAGATGACTTGGAGGTTTTACATTTTTCTCCCTCGTGTGTTAATATTACCACTAATATCTTTTTGGATGCTAGTAATGTGTGAATTATGACATCCACAATGATTATGCTCATCTTTTCATGGAGTCCATAGAACTCGAAAAGAGGAACCTACATATCTCCACCATACTATCCAATGTTGAACATCAAAGGCTTTTTTAAGTGAGAGTTGTGAGAAATACTTGATTTCTCATAATAAAGTATTTGGTAAACCACTAAGCGTATAATGGGGTATTATGGGTTCTTTAATGTTGAGGTTGATAACTTGAGGAGATCCTTAAAAGAGAGTGAAGACTCTTGGATTTCCTTGATGAACAAAATCTCTGTGCTTGATATCAAGTTACTATTTTTTTCCACACTAAAGGTTTATTTGGAGGATATGTTTCACAAGTTAGGTATAATGCTTTTATGAAGAAGATCATCAAAGGACGAGAGAATAATTGACTTTTTAGGTGATATTCCTTCGTATTCTTATAGTCAATTCTCATGTCATTGTCTCGTACCACACCCATGTTCCACTAATCTTAGAGAATTCTTTTCCATCTAGTATATTTATGAATAATTAAAGTAAGGTGACGTTCACTAAGGCCGTTCTCAAAGTTATTTTCAAGTATGCTACAGCATGTTCACATTGTAGTTGGCATAAGAACCTTAACATTGATAATACCAAAGTCAAGGACCTTTTAACTCATTGGAGGTTATTTCTATCCTTTAATTAATTAGAGTTCAAACTCATTAGATATTCCTAGGATGTGCTTTAGATCATTCATCTTATTCCTTGGTTATATCATAGGTTTGGTTTATCATTTATTATTTGGTTAATATTGATCTTTGCTTATTCATATCTATAATCTTTATTTTGTAGAATATGATTCTCTATATATGTATGTATTCATATATCTTATGTGATAAATTGTAACCTACATGAGTAGATATTGTGTATTTAATTTCACTTATGGATTTTATACTCCACACATAAAATTATATAGCTTGAATTGCCTTTGCAAATTAAGCTTGCAATTTTAGAGTATTTTGTCATAGCTAATACACTAACCCACTATTTGACTTGAGAAATTTCAAAATAAATTAAAATGAAAGGATTTGTTTTCTTCTTCTAAAGGAAATTGAAAGATTTATGTGGTGCTTAAAGAAAAATGGTAGTCATTTAAACTTTTTGTATGAGAGATTTTGATCATGGATGAAGTTGAAAAAGCAAGAGCTAAATTTTCAAAACATTCATGAGAGAAAAAGTGGATAGGACTACAACATTAGGTCAAAAGGGTTACTTACCTTTGAAAATTGAACATAGTTTCTCTGCCTATTTATGTGTAAAAATCAACACCTACAAAAGCATTTTTATTGCGATTTCTCAAAGATTTTGATCTATCTAAAATTGGGTTACACAAAAAATATAAGACTTTAAAGGTTTTAGCCATTGATAAAAAAAATGAGGAAGCACAAAGTTTTAGTTGAAAATGATGGTTTAATATAAATATTTTTCAAACTTGCACAAATCCAAAATTTTCAAAAGTGAGATTAATAATCAATCTTCATTCCTTATCTTATAAGTTAATGATCTTATTATTCACTTCTATCACGAGTCATGTCTAAAATAAATATTCTTTAAAAGGCATATAATTGAACTATTATGCCTTTTTAATGCTTGACATTCTTTATTTGTGGAGTATTTGATATAATCATAAACTGTGACACCCCGACTAATTAAATACCGGGTAGCTACTCCTTTATGAAATTAATATAAATATCAAGTTGGTTCAGTCGTAGAATGACTGTCGAAAATATTTAATTTATTACTAGCCACCTAATATTTATTAATTAACTAATGTGCACGCCTAACGTATTTCCTTAACCCATCCTAGTTATGCCGCTAATTAACTAGTCTGTACCACTACTGCTTTCACATTCTAACATAGAGTATATACTCGTAATACTCAAACAAGTCAAATTCATAACCCATTTTCACATTCATTAAATTACTTATCTCAAGTGTAAATAAACTCTCATATTTTTAGCCCATTCAAATATCTTAGTTCTTCACATCTACCAAGCAAAAGTGAACCAGTCACAAGTATATATATAAATCACTCTCAGTACATATATATATATAAGGCACCCCTAAGCTAAGCTGCGGAGCATGCATACTCTGCTATCAAATATATATACATCACGTACATAAGGATCACGTGTTTCGAATCACTCAAGAACCGTCTCAATAAACAAAATCACACATATTGGAGGCGAGCATAGCTCACATACCCATAGGTCACGCACATACCTACGCTCCCATGCTCTACTGACTTATCAACTCACAAATAAGTCATTCACAGTACTATGTCCTTAGGGTACCAATCTAAATCCCCCCGAAGGCACACAAGGATAAGATGGCCCTTTTTCGAAAAACCAACCTCCCGTGATAGCAAGTATGGTAGGTATGTCATACACATAAGAAATCCATACACTAGGCATTCACACAACCTACATAATCATATTTCAATATAGGTATTCACACATTCCATCTAGTAAGTCTCGTACGTAGCAAGTTTATTCCGAACATCATACGTAATATATATTTAGCTTGATAACACTCGTCGTATCAATTTGAGTACTTAAACCTATCCCAAAAGGTTACTAGGTCTCCTATTAGTTTCTAATTTTATTTCAGTAACTTAAAGTCCCTCCGTTACTGTTCGTATCCTTACATCATAATTCATTCCCATTATAGTTTCAATTCGAACGATTTTAACCGTACCTCACTCGGTAACCCTCGTAATCAATATCATTCAATTCCATAAGATAAATCATATTTCCGGGCATCAACTAAGACCCTACTGACCTTAACTAAGTCCCACAATATCAAATTAATCATCCTAACAATCATCATCGGCCTTGGGATTTTCATTAAACTTTAAGGGGAAACAATTGCCAAATATCAAGAGAGGTCGATCGACTGACAAAAAGGATCGTTCAATCGATCATCGATCGATCGACGTTATTGGATCGATCAATCGATCAAGCAGGTATTTGCCCAGATTTCTTAAACAGTTACGGGTTCCTTCCTTTTTACACCACAAATTCTTCATTACAACGTCCTAAACTCCCAAGAGAGTTCACTAATCATCCTATTAACATATTAGCATCATCTTTAACGTATTAGAATCATTAAATCATCATGGATCATAAGTTTGTTGGATCAAAACACCGAATATTCACAAAAACCCTATTTCTCCTATTTCCTTCAAGATCTTCATAAATCTCAACATAAATTCGCGATTCTCTATGCATGGATCATGGTTTCATAACTAGTATGTACCCAGAAGTTTATCTACATGAAGCCTACCCATATTCAGTGTATAATTCTCAAATTTCACAATTAATTCACTTATTTACGATAAATCATCAAATATAAACTATCATGTAAAATATATGCTTTGAATATTTGCAAGATAAATCACTTGCCTCTGATTAGAAGTTCTGATCCGTTGATGACAGTATTAGTTAGTTCTCCCTCTCTTTTCGGTCACAAATCCGACGACGGTGGTGGTTGTTTTGCCTTGGAAACCCTTGGAATTCTCCTGAAACCCTTTTCTTTCTTCTCATGTTACTCTCTCTTATGTTTAAAAAAATAATGGCCCTATTAACCATAAGTTTTGGCTGATAAATATCTCCTAATTTTCGTGGGTCACTACTCACCAAAAATAGGAATGACATGAAATTCCCTCCCGAGTTTCCGGTTAGGCCTAAAAATGCCCCGGGACCCAAACTAAACCCCCGGCTAGTGTTTTCTGACTATCTCGACCCTTCCGGATACGTTGGCACACTCAAAATGATCATGCGAATGACATAAAAATAAAACACTTTTAAATCCATTAAATTTGATCTTGACACAACTGACACGCTCGTCCTAACTTAATTACCGAAACTGTCGTATTTTCAACTCACGATAATTTTAGTAAATTCAATAATCACATATTACCATAATCACTTAGTAATATTCAACATTATCATCATATTTAAATACTAACTCTCGTCTCGCTAGTTATTTAAATCCGAATTAATTATCCCAAATTAATTTAATTAATCCCACAATTAAAAGCAATTTCATTTAATTAATCTCATAATTAAAAGCCATAAAATTACAGGGTATTACATACTTCCCCCCTAATAACGGAATTTCGTCCTGAAATTCAGAAAAGTAGGCATACCTAGAAAAATTAGGTATCCTTCAGTAACATAAACAAAATACAAAGAAAGGCTCAATCACGACAGCCCGCGCTTCACAACAAGCTTGTTGAACACTCTTGACACTTTATCAGTTATAGGGTTACACTTCAATAAATGCACCTCACGTTGTGCTCTTACTAAACAACATTCCAGTAAGAATGCCCTATACATCATTGTCCGCATTATCTCAATATTATTGTGAGTTTGCACCTCACTTCATATCGACTCCCGCGTTTATTTAAACACAAAACTCCCCTCCTGGGATCAACCATAAAACATCAGACTACTCTTGTCCATTCTTTGAATCTCTGTTCCCAGCGTTGTGACTTTTACACAAGCGAAAGCCACTTCAGACGGTTGGTGGTTAACCCATTATAGTCATCGGACTCCAACTTCTGACTGATCTAAAACTCGGATAATCTGCTCACCTCTAAGCATCAAGAGGGAGGATAGTAAGGTTTATCCTCATAAACCTCAATAAGCACCTTGTCCACTATAAACAGGTACATGTGCTTTCTCACAACTTTCCTATTAGGTAATATCCTCTCCCCATTACCATATTATACTTCACTTACTAGAAATGAAATGATCGCAATGAATCCAAAATTACTTTCATACAGTTCCACCAGTCGTCAATCACCTTGCGCCTATTCATCGGGCTTTAGTTAATACAACTTTGTCAATTTTTTTCCCACTACGTCCTTATGCCGCATATTAAAGGTGGGTTTTGGGTATCTCATCCTAGTTCAGATTAATACTGTATAAGGCCACATACCGACGCGATCACTATCTAATAGTGTAAATCACCCAAGGATATAACAATTTATTTCCTTCTTGAAAACCCGTTCCATGAATTTGAAGGAAATTGTTACTTATTTATAAGTTGGCAACCCCTCAAAGAAATTTACCAACTTGACTCTTCCATCATGGGAATCGTCGACTTGATATAAAATTATCTGGCTGATCGTCTTACTCCAACCGATCTACTACTTACTATACCCCTTTTAATACCGACTTTCACGTATAATTATTCTCGTTAAATGATACTTAGTAACCCTCTTCTTCCCGTGGCGTATACGAAAAGTTTAGACCCGTGCACTTTTCACCACGTTGTGCACATCTGGAGTCTTTATACCTTATCAACATTCTCACTCTATTTATGCGTAAGCCACCCTCAACATTCATTTAGGTGGAACTCCGATCCAAATTGTCCATAATAGTTAAATATTTGTCTTCTCAAGGGATATCCTCTTTTAAATGGCTTTCCACTACCCTTCAACTAATTTTGGACGTGCTACTCCGATCACGCATGAGTATAATGATTATCATCCTTCTCTTATGACGCTTAATCCATTCTACCTCTACTATTTTGTAATATTAGTCTCACAAGTCTCACTCATCTCTATGTCTCTTCTTCCGACGCTTATCTCATCAGCAAACCAGGGTGTCTACACCCCTTATAACCCATGCATATGGGTTTAAGCATCACATACGCTTCATAAGTACTCCAAACTCTTTATTTTCCACGCAGTTACAACGTGGCCATACCACGTGGGCGTTCTCAATCACCCCCGAATTTGAAATTCTAACTCCTCCTTAACATCATTTCATCCTTCAACCCGCCAAAATAAAACAAAAATTATCAGCACTTCCTCACTAACAACTAGCTCTACTGACCTTATATCGTAATTTACCCCATTAACTTTCAGTTATAACTATATACTTCCATAACGATTGAGGTACTCAAATCATGGAAGAATGGCCAAACATCTCCTTACTACCAACCTTACGCTAAGTTTCATTCGTGGGTGTCTCGTAAAGCGAAATCCAAATATGGAACCCTCCCGATATACTACTTCTTAGCCTTGTTGGTCATTAGAATCCGTTAGGCCCTCAGTCCATATCATGTACCCCTATATTCCCATCTCTTGACAACAAAGTTACATCTCCTTCCGCAATTACACTTAAATAAGGAACTCCTTCCCAAAGACACTGTCTAATAACATTGATGGTAATCACATTCCATAAACATCATTTAAATATAATGGGGTTCTCAAAATCTCGTACCCAGACATACAACTATGAGTATTAACTTCCATGTCTCTAAAGGGTGATATAACAATGCACTATTCTTATTACCACATCCTGAGCGTTAATTATAATAACCAGCTAAAACTTTTCGCTGAACTTTAAACCAAATATGATACGATTTATATCAATAAAGTCCCTACACATACCGGGAACAAATATCCGAGACCATTATACTTCTCGAAGTCTCAACAATACATATATACATATATACAAATATATAAACGTGAGCCCGACCCTCTCGCAGATGGGGCCTCGCCATAACAAAACATTCTGCAGCAAGGTAGTAACCCCTATAGACTTGCAATATCTACACACTATCGGTTTAAGAATATTATAAAACCATGATTAGGATAACATCATTATCGTATAACGCAACACTAAAACCAGAAATTTTAATAAGGTATATACCACTATCGATACACCCATTCATCCTCCTCAGATAACACTAAAGGTAACCCCACTATACCAGAGAAAATATTCGTATAAATAATAACATTGTTGATATACACACTAAACTTGACTCTCATGCGAATATAGAAATAGAAATGTAGTAACTCGTTCCCGACACATACAATACGCAACATCATCTGAGGATATAACTCATATTTCCATCTTGCCAATCGCCCTGGCTGCTCAAATGGTTCCTGGACATAACATACTTGCCCGTACAAAATCGAAAATTTCAATAACTATTTCCCTTGCTAGGCACCATACCCTTATCCCTACACTTGATTCGAATTTTTTTTAACGCACGGGTTTCACTCCCCACAAAATACCTCTACACATACTCCATTTATCTCCGGTCACACTGACCATGTTAGGATTGTCCTTCTCAGACGTTGGTAGTCTTGACTTAGATGACTACCTCTATTGTTCTCTTAGCTTTGATGGCCCTAAGGAACACGCTACTGGCATTGACAACTCTTACTGAAATTACCATTGCTCGGTAACAATTCAGCTATTCGAATCATTTAAACGGGTCCCCTGATGGGTCTCCCCCTTGTGGTGCTTCACCAACACCGTTTCCCCCAGTCTTACTCTTTGACTAAAATCTTCGGTTCTTGAAGATCCCCACACAATCGCGTCATTATTACCATCTGCATTGACTATCCAAGCAGAATTCCCCAGAAGTGCTAGCAATTCTCCTTGTAAGTTAATTTTCCCCTTTAATGTCCTCTTCTCCATCGCACCTACTTCATCCGGTGTAAGGTTCTATAATTAATTAAATTTATTTTCACGAAGTGACCTATGTCCGACCCTCTTGTGTGAGTTCAGAACAACGTCCCATCGTATCCTGAACATCTGATGAAGGAACTTATTGTCAAACAGTACGTATGCGCCTTCTTTTGAGAAAACATTCCACTTCTAAGAGTGGTGGTTGCCTCTTACCATTGTAACTCTGCTCTTACGAGCTAGGAAAAATTTTACCCAAAACTTTCACTCCCAATTTACCGTACTCCGACATATTCCCAAACCTTCGAATATTTTACCTTCGCTGGCTAACACACGCCATTTCCACATTTCTAGAATTTTCACTGCTAGTTCTCTTCAATGTTTCGTTTGACTCTCTCTCCCATTCTGACCTTGCTGGGTGAGTCAAATTTGACCCCACTTTTTACTATAGTGGTTTCGAGAAGTCATATGTTGTGCCTTAACCGTCTTTACCATTCTGGCCTTCCGTGCCATAATAGGGGTGACCTTAACTACGGTCATCAATCTTGAATATACCTTACAACATCAACTGAGCTTTGCCTCCTGCTGTCCGCTCAACTGTCCTCGCCTGACATACTGCATCGTTTGGCACATGAACACACCCGAATGCAAATAAGATTCACTATCATATATGTTATAGCAGGAGAACGAAACCTCACCAAAGAAATCAACAATCCTAAACATAGGGCTCTATATCAAAGAAAGCTACGCTGGAAGCATAATAAGACGCACAGATCCTTAAAGGGCACTAGAACCTGATGCTCTGATACCACCTGTGACACCCCGACTAATTAAATACTGGGTAACTAATCCTTTATGAAATTAATACAGAATATCAAGTTGGTTAAGTCGTAGCTTCACTGTCGAAAATATTTAATTTATTACTATCCACCTAATATTTAAAAAGAGAGATGCCAAATTATTATTAATTAAATTAACAATAACCAAGTAATTAAATCAACAACCTTTAATCGCATAAACAATCTCATGTAAATAACCAACGAAATAAAATAAACTGAGTCTGGAGTCAACATTCCAATAATAATATTACCAGAGTAAATAAAATACCGATACAAGAGTTCGAATAATCCAACATCTGAAATAATGAAAGTTTGCATCTACAATCTCTAGATAAGAATTGGGCACCATGCCCTAACTGATATGAATAGCCCTGAAGGAATCAAGAATAAATGTGTAGGAGTCTAATACTAAGATCCTGTAACTTCCACAGCAGCTACATCACGTCATTAGAATGGAACTCCTATGCTTGGCATCCCTGTGGCTGGGCACGTAAAATGTTTTTACAAAACAAAAATAGATTTGGAGGAAAAAGGGTCAGGGCCCGAGATGAAAACATTTTAAAACTTTAGCAAGTGTTTAAATTACAATTAAACAACACATATTATAAACATGTTAGTTGCGTACTCTCACATGAGTTTCTCACCTCTTAAATAATGTGCACGCCTAACGTATTCCCTTAACCCATCCTAGTTATGCCGCTAACTAACTAGTCTCTACCACTACTGCTTTCGCATTCTAACATAGAGTATCTACTCGTAATACTAAAACAAGTCATATTCATAACCCATTTTCACATTCATTAAATTACTTATCTCAGGTGTAAATTAAACTCTCACATTTTTAGCCCATTCAAATATCTTAGTTCTTCACATCTACTAAGCAATAGTGAACCAGTCATAAGTATATATATAAATCACTCTCAGTACATATATACATATAAGGTACCCATAGGCTAAGCTGCAGTGCACGCATACTCTTCTATCAAATCCATGTACATCACGTACATAAGCTGCGGTGCACGCATACTCTTCTATCTAATACATGTACATCACGTACATAAGGATCACTTGTTCCGAATCACTCAGGAACCGTCTCAATAAACAAAATCACACATATTGGAGGCGAACATAGCTCACATACCCATGGGTCACGCACATACCTACGCTCCCATGGTCTGCTGGCTTATCAACTCACAAATAAGTCATTCGCTCTCCTATGTCCTTAGGGTACCAATCTAAATCCCCCCTGAAGGCACACAAGGATAAGATGGCCCTTTTTCGAAAAACCAACCTCCCGTGATAGCAAGTATGGTAGGTATGTCATACACATAAGAAATCCATACACTAGGCATTCACACAACCTACGTAATGATATTTCAATATAGGTATTCACACATTCCATCCAGTAAGTCTCGTACGTAGCAAGTGTAACACCCCGCCCGCCCGGGGGGAGCAAACGGAGCGCTAATGCGATAAAATAAATCCAAATCCACAAGTGACAAGGTATAGAGCATCTAAAATAACCCCACAATAATATAAATCCACTAATCTCAAATTTCTTCAAATGAAATACAACAATAATCTCTCTAAATAATGCAACTATCTATCTCGAAATAAAATGCTCTATACAACAACAATAAATACAAATCTTCTCTCTCGAATATTATTCCCAAAATATCCAAGCTAAAAAAAAAATCTCCAATTAATCCATAGCGTCCTAATCCACGCTAACCTGCCAACTAAAGAAAATATGGGGAAGTACACAATACGACAAGAAAGATGCTCAATAAATATCTGTTGGCGATGAATGAAACGTAACAACACGAGTACGAATAGTCAAATCGAAATGAAAATCTCAAAGCATTTATCAATATAATTTCTCAACAACACTTTAACCGGGTCACCAGGCCTCACCACATCCGTATATGCTTTATCAAGCCATAACCCGGGAAACAGGAATTTTGGCGGGTGCCCAACATCCATGCCATATTAAAATCTCATGACAACGTGCTCATCAATAATAGAATGATACCACATGAATCAAAATAATTTCAACAATTATTTTCCAGATTTCAATGAATTTAACAATTCAAATATGAGTTCAATTAACAAGAATTCAAAGAGAATGACACTCGCGAGATTTAAGGAGCATATTGTGTAAAACCCCATACCTCAAACTATGATGAGAAACTAACGACCACATCCTCAAGATCAAATCAAAAGTTCTACAAATTCTCTTCCAAGAACCTCCAACAAAATAGCCCCAAGAACACCTCTAATCTAAGGTTGGAACTCACAAATCTCAAGGGCCAATGTGTATATAAAAAGAAGCGGAATATAAAATATATTTGCTGCCAAAATTTGTGCCAAAAGTATGTTAAAAGGGTTGCCCACGACTTTCTTTTATAATGCAAAGAAATGAAGAGTTGGAATCCAAAAGAATCCTTTAAATAAGGCAAAGAAATGAAGAGTTGAAAGTCAAAATAACTCCAAGAGTTAAAAACATTTAAAAATCATTTTAAAATCCGTTTTAACTCCGTTTTCGAAACCGTTTGAAATTCTTGCCTTTAAAAATAATAATCAACATATTTGTGCAATAAAAATAATTTTATCAAAAACTTTATTTTCCTCCATTTTTCAGAAATTAATTAAAATAGCCCAAAATTACGCGGGTTGTTACACTTCCCCACTTACAATGGAATTTCGCCCTCGAAATTCACCGAATGCCTAACTCTCAAAAAAATCAGGCAAACAATCTCCAAAAATAATCTCGTTTCCAAAAATAATCTCGTTTCCAAAAATAATTCCTCACCTCTAATCTCCAAACCTAACACGAATATCGCCTAAAATTTTCTATCTCCAAAAATATCTAACTACGCAATGAACCCAAAATCCAAGCCCCGAGGGTTGTCGTATACCTAAGCTCTGATACCATTTGTAACACCCCGCCCGCCCGGGGAGAGCGAACGGAGCGCTAATGCGATAAAATAAATCCAAATCCACAAGTAACAAGGTATAGAGCATCTAAATAAACCCACAACAACAAAAGATAAACTACAAATCTCAATCTCTTCAAATTAAATACCAAATCTCTCGAATTACATACAACAACTAACTCGAAATAAAATACAAATCTCCAAAGCTCTATACATCAAAATAATACAAATCTTTCACAAACAATCCTCGCTAAAATCAATCTCCATAGCGCCCCAAAATCCGCGCTAACCTGCCACTAAAAGAAAATATGGGAAAGTACACAATACGACAGGAAAGATTCTCAACAAATATATGTTAGCGATGAATAAAACGTAACAACACGAGTACGAATATTCAAATCAAAATGCAAATCTCTATAGCATTTCATCATTAAAATTTCTCAACAACACTTTAACCGGGTCACCAGGCCTCACCACATCCGTATATGCTTTATCAAGCCATAGCCCGGGAAACAGGAATTTTGGCGGGTGCCCAACCTCCGAGCCATATTAAAATCTCATGACAACGTGCTCATCAACAATATAATGACACCACATGAATCAAAATAATTTCAACAATTATTTTCCAGATTTCAATGAATTTATCAATTCAAATATGAGTTCAATTAACAAGAATTCAAAGAGAATGACACTCGCGAGATTTAAGGAGCATATTGTGTAAAACCCCATACCTCAAACCATGATGAGAAACCAACGATCACATCCTCAAGATCAACTCAAAAGATCTACAAAAGCTCCTCCAAGAACCTCCAACAAAATAGCACCAAGAAAACCTCTAATCTAAGGTTGGAACTCCAAAATCTCAAGGTCCAATGTGTATATAAAAACAAGAGGAATATAAAATATATTTGCTCCCAAAATTTGTGCCAAAAGTAGGTTAAAAGGGTTGCCCTCGACTTCCTTTTATAATGCAAAGAAATGAAGAGTTGGAATCCAAAAGACTCCTTTAAATAAGGCAAATAAATGAAGAGTTGGAAGTCAAAACAACTCTTGAAAATTACTTAATGTTCGCCGATTTAGAATTCCAAGAGTTAAAAATATTTAAAAATCATTTTAAAATCCGTTTTAACTCCGTTTTCGAAACCGTTTGAAATTCTCTCCTTTAAAAATAATAACCAACATATTTGAGCAATAAAAATAATTTTACCAAAAACTTTATTTTCCTCCATTTTCCAGAAATTAATTAAAATAGCCCAAAATTACGCGGGTTGTTACAGCAAGTTTATTCCGAATATCATAAATAATATATATTTAGCTTGATAACTCTCGTCGTATCAATTTGAGTACTTAAACCTATCCCAAAAGGTTACTAGGTCTCCTATTAGTTTCTAATGTTATTTCAGTAACTTAAAATCCCTCCATTACTCTTCGTATCCTTACATCATCATTAATTCCCATTATAGTTTCAATTCGAACGATTTCTAACCATACCTCACTCGGTAACCCTCGTAATCAATAACATTCAATTCCATAAGATAAACCATTTTTTCGGGCATTAACTAAGGCCCTACAGACCTTAACTAAGTCCCACAATATCAAATTAATCATCCTAAGAATCATCATCATCCTTGGGATTTTCATTAAACTTTAGGGGAAAACAATTGCCAAAAATCAAGAGAGGTAGATCGATCGATCGACGTTATTGGATCGATTGATCGATCAAGCAGGTATTTGCCCAGATTTCTTAAACAGTTACTGGTTTCTTCCTTTTTACACCACAAATTCTTCATTACAACTTCCTAAACTCCCAAGAGAGTTCACTAATCATCCTCTTAAAATATTAGCATCATCTTTAACATTTCAGAATCATTTAATCATCATGGATCATAAGTTTCTTGGATCAAAACACCCAATTTTCATAAAAACCCTATTTTTCCTATTTCCTTCAAGATCTTCATAAATCTCAACATAAATTCACAATTCTCTACGTGAGATCACGGTTTCATAACTAGTATGTACCCAGAAGTTTATCTACATGAAGCCTACCCATATTCAATGTTTAATTCTCCAATTTCACAATTAATTTACTTATTTACAATAAATCATCAAATCTAAACTATCATATAAAATAAATGCTTTGAATCTTTGCCAGATAAATCACTTGCCTATGATTAAAAGTTCTGATCCATTGATGACAGTAGTGGTTGGTTCTCCCCCTCTTTCCGGTCACAAATCAGGCGACGGTGGTGGTTGTTTTCCCTTGGAAACCTTGAAATTCTCCTGAAACCCTTTTCTTTCTTCTCACGTTACTCTCTCTTGTGTTTGAAAAAATAATGGCCCTAATAACCATAAGTGTGGGCAGATAAATATATCCTAAATTTTGTGGGTCACTATTCACCAAAAATAGGAATGACTAAAATACCCTCTCGGATTATCGGTTAGGGCTAAAAATGCCCCGAGACCCAAACTAAACCCCCGGCTAGTGTTTTCTGACTATCTCGACCCTTCCGGACACATTGGTGCACTCAAAATGATCCTAAAGATGACATAAAAATGAAATGATTTTAAATCCATTAAATTTGATCTTGACAATCTGACACGCGCGTTCCAACTTAATTATCAAAACTATCGTATTTTCAACTCATGATAATTTTAATAAATTCAATAATAACATATTACCATAATCACTCAGTAATATTCAACATTATCATCATATTTAAATACTAACTCTCGTCTCTCTAGTTATTTAAATCCGAATTAATTTTCAATTAATTATCCCAAATTAATTTAATTAATCCCACAATTAAAAGCAATTTCATTTAATTAATCTCATAATTAAAAACCATAAAATTACAGGGTATTACATACTTTCTCCCTAATAACGGAATTTCGTCCCGAAATTTAGAAAAGTAGGCATACCTAGAAAAATTAGGTATCCTCTAGTAACCAAAACAAAATACAAAGAAAGGCTCAATCATGACAACCCTCTCTTCACAACAAGTTTATTGAACACTCTTGACACTTTATCAGTCATAGGGTTACACTTCAATAAATGCACCTCACGTTGTGCTCTTACTAAACAACATTCCAGTAATAATTTCTTATAGATCATTGGCCGCATTATCTCTATATTATTGTGAGTTCGCACCTCACTTCGTATCAACTCCCGCGTTTATTTAAACACAAAACTCCCCTCCTAGGACCAACCATAAAACAGCAGACTACTCTTTTCCATTCTTTGAATCTCTGTTCCCAGTGTTGTCACTTTTACACAAAGGAAATCCACTTCAGACGGTTGGTGGTTTACCTATTATAGTCATCGGACTCCAACTTCTGACTGATCGAAAACTCGGATAATCTCCTCACCTCTAAGCATCAAGAGGGAGGATAGTAAGGTTTATCCACACAAACCTCAATAAGCACCTTGTCCACTATAAATAGGTACGTGTGATTTCTCATAACTTTCCTATTAGGTAATATCCTCTCCCCATTACCATATTATACTTCACTTACTAGAAATGAAATGATTGCAATGAATCCAAAATTACTTTCATACAGTGCCACTAGTCGTCAATCACCTTGCGACTATTCCTCGGGCTTTAGGTGATACAACTTTCTCGAAACGAAACTTTTCCCACTTCGTCCTTATACCCCATATTGAAGGTGGGCTTTGGGTATCTCATCCTAGTTCGGATTAATACTGCTTAAGGCCACATACCGGTGCAGTCACTATCTAATAGTGTAAATCACCCAAGGCTATAACAATTTCTTTCCTTTTTGAAAACCCATTCCATGCATTTGAAGGAACTCGTTACTTATTTATAAGTTTGCAACCCCTCAAAGAAATTTACCAAATTGACTCTTCCATCACTGGAATCGTCGGCTTGATATAAAATTATCTGGCTGATCATGTTACTCCAACCGATCTACTACTTATTATACCCCTTTCAATATCAACTTTCACGTATAATTCTTCCCGTTGCGTAAGCCACCCTCAACATTTGATTCGGTGGAACTCTGATTCAAATTGTCCATAATAGTTAAATATTTGTCTTCTCAAGGGATAACCCCTTTTTGAATGGCTTCCCACTTCCCTTCAACCAATTTCGGACGTGTTACTCCGATCATGCATGAGTATAATAATTATCATCCGTCTCTTACGACGCTTAATCCATTCTACCTCTACTATTTTGTAATATCAGTCTCACAAGTATAAATCTCACTCATCTCTATGTCTTTTCTTTCGGCACTTATCTCATCAGCAAACCAAGGTGTCTACACCCCTTATAACCCATGCATACGGGTTTAAACATCACATACGCTTCATAAGTACTCCAAACTCTTTATTTTCCTTGCATTTGCAACGTGTCCATACCACTTGGGCATTCTCAATCACTCCCGAATTTGAAATTCTAACTCCTCCTAAACATCATTTTGTCTTTTTACCCGCGAAAATAAAACAAAAGTTATTAGCACTTCCTCACTAACAACTGGCTCTACTAGCCTTATATCGTAATTTACCCCTTTAACTTCTAGTTATAACTACATACTTCCATAACGATTGAGGTGCTCAAATCATGGACGAATGGCTAAACATCTCCTTACTACCAACTTTACGCTAAGTTTCATGCGTGGGATGTGTCGCAAAGCGAAATCCAAATAAGGAACCCCCCCGATACACTACTTCCTAGCATTGTCGGTCATCAGAATGCGTTAGGCCTTAAGTCCATATCATGTACCCCTATACTCCCATCTCTTGACAACAAAGTTACATCTCCTTTCGCAATTACACTTAAACAAGGAACTCCTTCCGAAAAACACTGTCTCATAACATTGATGGTAATCACATTCCATAAACATCATTCAAATATAATGGGGTTCTCAAAATCCCATTCCCATACATACAACTATGAGTATTAACTTCCACATCTCTAAAGGGTGATATAACAATGCACTATTCTTATTACCACATCCTGAGCGTTAATTATAATAACCATCTAAATCTTTTCGCTGAACATTAAACCAAATACACTCCGATTTATATCAATAAAGTCCTTACACATACCGGGAACAAATATCCGAGACCATTATACTTCTCGAAGTCTAAAAAATACATATATACATATATACAAATATATAAATGTGAGCCCGACCCTCTCGCAGATGGGGCCTCGCCATAACAAAACATTCTACACCAAGGTAGTAACCCCGATAGACTTGCAACGTATGCACACTATCTGTTTAAGAAAATAATAAAACCATAATTAGGATAACATCATACTCGTATAACACAACACTAAAACGAGAAATTTCAATAAGGTATGTACCACTATCGATACACCCATTCATCCTCCGCGGATAACACTAAAGGTAACCCCACTATACCAGAGAAAATGTTCCTATAAATAATAACATTGACGATATATGCACTAAACTTGACTCTTATGAGAATATAACAATAAAAATATAGTAACTCGTTCCTGACACATACAATACGCAACATCATTTGAGGATATAACTCATATTTCTATGTTTCCAATCGCCCTGGCTGCTCAAATGGTACCTGGACTTAACATACTTGTTCGTAAAAAACCGAAAATTTCAATAACCATTGCCCTTACTAGGCACCATACCCTTATCCCTGTACTTGCTTCGGGAAAATTTTTATCGCACGGGTTTCACTCCCCATAAAATACTTCTACACATACTCCACTTATCTCCGATCACACTAACCATGTCAGGGTTGTCCTTCTCGGACGTTGGTAGTCTCGACTCAGATGACTACCTCTATTATTCTCTTAGCTTTGATGGCCCTAAGGAACACGCTACTGGCATCGACAACTCTTACTGAAATTACCATTTCTCGATAACAATTCAACTATCCGAATCATTTAAAGGGGTCCCCTGATGAGTCTCCCTCTTGTGGTGCTTCACCAACACCATTTCCCCTAGTCTTACTCTCTGACTAAACTCTTCGGTTCTTGCAGCTCCCCACACAAGGAAGCGTTTACCTCCATATTAACAAATCGCGTCATTGTTACCATATGCATTGACTGTCCAAGCAGAATTCTCGAGAAGTGCTAGCAATTCTCTTTGTAAGTTAATTTTCCCCTTTAATGTCCTCTTCTCCATTGCACCTACTTCATCCGGTGTAAGGTTCGCTAATTAATTAAATTTATTTTCACAAAGCGACCTATGTCTGACCCTCTTGTGTGAGTTCAGAACAATGTCCCATCTTATCCTGAATAATTGATGAAGGTACTTATGGTCAAACCATACGTATGCGCCTTCTTTTGACAAAACATTCCACTTCTAAGTGTGGGGGTTGCCTCTCACTATTGTAACTCTGCTCTTACGAGACAAGAAAATTTTTACCTAAAACTTTCACTCCTTATTTGCCGTACTCCGACATATACCCAAACCTTTGGATATTTTACCATTGTTGGCTAACACACGCCATTTCCGCATTTCTAGAATTTTCACTACTAGTTCTCTTCAATGTTTCGTTTGACTCTCTCTCCCATTCCGACCTTGCTGGGTGAGTCAAATTTGACCCCACTTTTTACTATTGTGGTTCCTAGAAGTCATATGTTGTGCCTTAACCGTCTTTATCGTTCTGGCCTTCCGTGCCATAATAGGGGTGACCTCAACTACGGTTATCAATTTTTAATATACCTTATAACCTCAACTAATCTTTGCCTCCTGCAGCCCACCCAACTATCCTCACCTGACATACTGCATCGTTCGGCACACGAACACACCCGAATGCAGATAAGATTCACTATCATATACATTATAGCAGGAGAACAAAACCTCACCAAAGAAATCAACAATCCTAAACATAGGTCTCTATATAAAAGAAAGCTACGCTGGAAGCATAATAAGCCGCACAAATCCTAAAGGGCACTATAACCTGATGCTCTGATATCACCTGTCACACCTCGACTAATTAAATACCGGGTAGCTACTCCTTTATGAAATTAATACATAATATCAAGTTTGTTCAGTCGTAGAATCACTGTCGAAAACATTTAATTTATTACTAGGTATTAACACATTCCATCTAGTAAGTCTCATATGTAGAAAGTTTATTCCGAACATCATACATAATATATATTTAGCTTGATAACTCTCGTCGTATTAATTTGAGTACTTAAACCTATCCCTAAAGGTTACTAGGTCTCCTATTAGTTTCTAATGTTATTTTAGTAACTTAAAATCCCTCCGTTACTGTTCGTATCCTTACATCATCATTCATTCCCATTATAGTTTCAATTCGAACGATTTCTAACCATACCTCACTCGGTAACCCTTGTAAGCAATAGCATTCAATTCCACAAGATAAACCATTTTTCCGGGCATCAACTAAGACCCTACTGACCTTAACTAAGTCCCATAATATCAGATTAATCATCCTAAGAATCATCACCGGCCTTGGGATTTTCATTAAACTTTAGGGGAAAACAATTTCCAAAAATTAAGAGAGGTCGATTGATCGACAAAAAGGATCGATCGACGTTATTGGATCGATCGATCGATCAAGCAGGTATTTGCCCAGATTTCTTAAATAGTTACGGTTTTCTTCCTTTTTATACCTCAAATTCTTCATTACAACGTCCTAAACTCCCGAGAGAGTTCACTAATCAGCCTATTAACATATTAGCATCATCTTTAACGTATTAAAATCATTAAATCATCATGGATAATAAGTTTCTTGGATCAAAACACCCAATTTTCATAAAAACCCTATTTTTCCTATTTCCTTCAAGATCTTCATAAATCTCAAAATAATTTCACAATTCTCTACGCATGGATCATGGTTTCATAACTAGTATGTACCCAACAGTTTATCTACGTGAAGCCTACCCATATTCAATGTTTAATTCTCCAATTTCATAATTAATTCACTTATTTACGATAAATCATCAAATCTGAACTATAATGTAAAATATATGCTTTGAATCTTTGCAAGATAAATCACTTGCCTATGTTTAGAAGTTCTGATCCATTGATGACAGTATTGGTTAGTTCTCCCTCTCTTTCCGGTCATAAATCCGGTGAAGGTGGTGGTTATTTTTCCTTGGAATTCTCCTGAAACCCTTTTCTTTCTTCTCACGTTACTCTCTTTCGTGTTTACAAAAATAATGTCCCTAATAACCTTAAGTGTTGGATGATAAATATCTCCTAATTTTCGTGGGTCACTATTCACCAAAAATAGGAATGACTAAAATACCCCCCCGAGTTGCCGGTTAGGCCTAAAAATGCCCCGGGACCCAAACTAAACTCCTGGATTTTTTTTCTTGACTATCTTGACCCTTCTGGATATGTTGGTGCACTCAAAATGATGATACGGATGACATAAAAATATATACTTTTAAATCCATAAATTTGGTCCTGACATGACTGACACGCGCATCCCAACTTAATTACCGAAACTGCTGTATTTTCAACTCACGATAATTTTAATAAATTCAATAATCACATATTACCATAATCACTCAGTAATATTCAACATATCATCATATTTAAATACTAACTCTCGTCTCGCTAGTTATTTAAATCCGAATTAATTTATAATTAATTATCCCAAATTAGTTTAATTCATCCCACAATTAAAAGCAATTTCATTTTATTAATCTCATAATTAAAAGCCCTAAAATTTCGGGGTATTACATAAACCTTGAGTATGATTTTGAAAGTATTGGTCATATCGTTGCTTATTTTAAAGGGTGATGTTGTGGACTTGCTAAAAATTGAGAAAACTACTTGCTTATGCCACTTCCTCCAAAATATTTTTATTTTTCCTAGGTCTCGACTCACGACCTGGTAGCTTCGCTATAGTGACAGATGCCATCACCATAAAAGTGACAATCACATCAGTGAATAAGTTTGGAAGAGTATAGTTGATTTTAAAATAAAATATTTTGAAGCTTTATTCTTTTCCACCCAAACAATGCTACTTTTGCACTACTTCATTTCTCTTCCCATAAATATCAATTCTTGGGATATCAGTTGATTACCTTTTAAATCTAAGCGGCTATTGATCATCTTGGTAAGATTTGTTCCTAGATTGTATGGAGTTCCCTTTTATTAGTTCTTAGAGTTTAATGGTTTAGCATTTTGAATTCTATTTATGCTTCATGAATCTATTTGTCTCTAGGAGGTATAATTCATTTGAACTACTGTATTAGTTCTTTTGTCTATTCGTGTGATTTATTATTTCTCTTCAATCATTTTAGAACTTTAGTGCTCTTATGTCTTATATGAGTGAGAGTTCGTAATTATTGTCATTGTGTCTTACATGAAAATCTCTCACATATAAATGGTGTATGATCATAGGATTATTTATTCATGATATCTTTACACTCATAGGAATTTTGTGTTTTTTGTCTTGGTTCATGATTTTTGACTATTAAAATGGCTCCCAAATCACTCTCATGTTTAGTACAATAGGAACAGTCGATTGATTTTTTGTCTTGGTTCATGATTTTTGACTATTGAAATGACCTCTGCCAACACCCATTCTAGATTAGATGAGATGTTCTCCACATGTTTAGTACATTAGGAACATTCAATTGATCTGGATTATCTTTCCAAGACTCATGTGCCTTATATTATAAGAAAGCGGGGTTGTTATGCAAACGTAGTTCGGGAATTTTATGCATTTGTGACATAAAGTGTGGATGAATTTAAAGTAGAAGTGATGTATGATAATGTTGATGGTGTGAATGTGATAATACTTCTCAAGAAGATTATTAATCATTATAATATTGAGGTAGTTAAGTCTCCTAACTACCTATTCCTAAAGAATAATTATACTCCTTACCGATCATAATCTATTTTTCATTTAAGTAACGACCATTGCACTTGTTAGACTTTCAAGTATTTTTATAAATTCCTCTTGGCTACGGGCTACTACATTATTAACCTGATTGTTTCTTCAAATATTCTGCTGACTATACATCCACACAAGGTTTTGATGGAACACGATTACTTGTTGTATGTTAATGGATACAATGTTTATAGTTTGGATTTAATGAGCATGATATTTGACCTCAGTGTGTCTTGCTCGAAGGATATGATGACGTCTCATGGATTGACTTTCGATTGTGTAATTAGATGCTTAATTTTGAAATTTGGGGTTCCTCTTCTTCCAAATAAAGTGCTGGAAAAATTTGAGGGAAAGATCTCATCGAAATCATATTATAGATCGATCACTCTGCTGGGAGACCACATTGGGTTACTAGTTCCGCCGCATGTCGTTCCTCCTCCACGTTGTCGTATTCCACATCATTATGGTACATTTAAAGTACCAAACAATTATACTATGAATGATGAATATTTGGATGGGATTTCTAATTAGTTGGTTTGCTCATGTTAATCCCGAATTTTGCCATGTTTCGATTCTTTATCCTCCCAATTTTCTAAAATAAATCAACGTGATACCATGGTTCAACTTAATCAAGTTAAGGATACACTACATGATGTCGACATGAAAGTTTGGTATTTAAGGAGATTGATGGAGAATAAGAAAGGAATTTGAGACGTTACCTAGTTTTTAAGTTTTATTTTTATTTTTTTAAGAGTTAGGATTTAACTTTAAAGACTTATTGTTATCATCATCCTTGCCTTAATACCATCATAACTTTAAAGACTTATATCTTGTCTAAATCCTATAATTCTTATTTGGTTTGTTTGAATTCTTATCAAGTATATCTTGAGTTTATTATACATATTTTCATTGATATATTATGCATCTCCATGTGTAGTTGTTCATATTTTATCTTGGGCCCGCATTTCGCATGTTTTACAATTAGACTAGATTGTACATCTTTTCATTGACATATTATGTATTGCCATGTGTAGTTGTTAGTATTCTATCTTGGGCCCGTATTTTGCATGTTTTATAATTAGACTAGATTATTGTATCAATTTATCACTCGTTATATGACCATCTCTTATTTTATTGGTTTTGTTAGCACGTTTACTATAGTTAGTTAAATCTACTTTTGTCAATTAAATCTACCTTTCTCAATATTTACTTCTTTCCCCTTTCTCACTGCTTGAAAAAAGTAGAAGTTTGTAGATAGAGGGCGTGCATAATATTGAGCATGTTTCATTACGAAGAGTGTTTTTATACTATTTCATGTTTATTGAGAGGAATTGCATAGTTCAGGGGGATTTAATTTAATAATTTGATGTTCATATGGTCATACCCACATGTTTCATCGTATCACTCTTTTATTTTCCTTTCTTAACATTCACATTGGTATTTGATGACTTTTGCTAATGTGTGATAGGAAATCGATACAAAAATCTTCTTGAAGCAACTTGCCGTTGATTATTTGTTATAGAATTTATCTTACGCCTTTGTCTTAGCAAGTCATTTCGTAGGTGATAGATTTGATTCAATTGCTTGTAATTTTTGTTCTAAGTATTATTATGAAAAAATGGACAATATGGGAGATTGTAAGAGTATAGTATACTCATGTGGCCCATGACACTAGGAATTATCTTATTCCGTGTTACAAAAATACATGTTGAGTCTAGTCCAAGAGTTCTTCGAAAAGCTTCATCAAACTCATACCGGATCATGGATGTCGTTTTTCTTAAGTTAACCACTTGGGATAAGGGTACATGTCTAAAAAATTTAGATTCACCGTTGGTCAAATAATTTTCATAATTAAAAAATATTTTTATTTAACCTTGTGATTTTCTTTTAAACTTAAATTGCCAAATACAAAGATGTTATATTCGTCAGATATAAAAATTATATTTTTAATGCATCTTTGTATTTAGAATTTGATTGTCCTTGCTTGAACAAGTGAAAATTCTTTGTCCTGTAAAATTTACAAAACAAGGCATGTTCTATTTTCTGCCGCGGCCTTGGTCGCTGGTTATTAACTGCAACAAAATAGGGCTTTATATAAATGAAGGTCTGGTTCATTGGTCGTGACCTTTGGAAACTATGTCGGTGTAAAAAGTTTGTAACATCTCATGACCTATGTTCACTGGTGGTTCGGGTCATGGAAGTTCCCATCTCACTGTTTGTGACAAGAAGTAACCATATCTCAAAATTACGTAGTTACATCGCTGACCTTTGGTCGCTGATCCCTCGTGTCCATGCAACATGGATTTGTTGCAGCGAAGGTCGGTGAGATGTTTAAAATTTTCACTTATTGAGATATTTTAGGAAATTATGCCATGACATTGATCTTTATTTGTAATTAACAAAAATTGATCCTTGACCAATGTGAGTGTTATATTTGAGTGTGTATTCTTTTTTTTTTTCATACACGATATAATACACACTCATAGCAAACCTTCTTCTTCCTAGGTTGAGTAGAATTACAAGATAAATCTTTCAAGGTGAAAAATATTTTCAGCATACTTCTTGCTTCTTCTCCTCTGTGATTTTCAAGATTTTTGATTCATTCTTGTATCATTAAAAGTAAGACTTTTGTACTCAAGCAAGATTTGACAAGTCATTCTCTAAATCTAATTTTTTCTTAATTATGGTCCTCTTTTAAGCTTATGAAACATACTAGTGATTTTTTAAAGTGAAACATTTTCATTACATCTTTTCATCCATAGGACACTGTTAAAAATCTTAGTTATAGTTGGCATTTACTCATTGATTTTGTTGAAATGGAATAAATTGATTCTTCCGCTTTAAAGAATATTTATTGGCATTAGATTGGAAGTCATTATACGATTCCAAAACTAGTCGTGATTGTGTAATGTTCTCCTAATGCTCGTGAGAAAAAGTTTCCAATCGGTCATAGCGCTATGTGTTTGTGAGTCACTGTCTTCTAGTTGTAATACTTTACCATAATACATTTTTCGTTCATTTCGGCCTAAGGTTTTTACCCGTTGTGGGGTTTTACTCTTTCATCCGGTGTTGTGTGGTTTGATTTATCTTTCCTCATATTAGAATCACATGTCATAAAAATATTATCACATAGACTTTTGGAAACCTGAAAGTCAAGGATTGTTGCAAAATGGTTTACTTGGAAATACTGGGATGGACTATGAGAAAACCTTTTCACTAGTAGTCATGCTAAAGTCTATAGAAATTCATTTAATATTAAGATTATGCTCTTAAACGATTGCCTTGATAATTTCATCTTTATGATGCAACCCAAGGTTAATCTTAAGAAGTCCATTTACGGACTCAAGATAAAACCAAGGTCTTGGAACCTTCGGTTTGATCAGGGAATCAAGTTTTTAATTTTGATCAAAGTCCAAATATTTTTTTTTTGTTATAAGGGCGGATCCAGGATAATCTGAAAAGATAGGCTAACATAAAGCTAAAATTTAATAATAAAAAATAAAAATATATATTAGTGTTTATTAAATTATACCTATATTGTGTATAGATAGTCTTTAAAGATTCAAATTGTTAATTAACAAAATAAGAATCTACCAAAATTGTGCTCGTCCCGTGGAGAATTAATCCCAGTTTAATAATTAAAATGTAGGGGGCAAGCCCTAATTTTCAAACTATTTTTTTTAAAGGAATGTTAATAAAAAATAAAACCCTAATCAACTAAGTACTTATAAGTATGAGGTTAATAACCAACTGAATCTTACAACTGAGTTATACGATACTAAAACAATATTAATAACATGAATTTGAATAAATTCAAAATGTTAAAACCCTAATGATCAATAATTCCGAAAAATACATTCTTAATCAAATAATAACAATAAATTAGATTAAATAATAAGATATAAAAAAAACCTTATAGCGTGGAGAAAAAACCATGAATCATGGTTTTTCTCAATGGATTTAACAATGTCAATTTAAAATTGTCATATGTTAATATATTATTTGTTAAAAAACCTTAAAATTTTTTAAAAAAATTCATAGCAACTCTAAGAGTTTTAAAGAAAAAAATAAAATAGAATGGACTGTGAGGTTAAGAAAAAAGGATGGTGAAAAAATAAGAAATTAAAAAAGAAAAAACGTTAAGAAAAGAATACCTATTTGGTGGCTGGTGGTAAGGTGCAGTAGACTCTAGTGGAGATTCAAGACGATGACCTGGACTTTTAGACGAAGGGAGGAGAGGAGGATGGATTTGGTGTGGGAAAATAAGGACCGTGGTGAGGTTGAGGGTGAAGAGAAGAACAAAGGGTTTTTGACTTTTTCTCTTTGAGTTGTAATTTTATATGCAACTGTAGATGTACGCCAGGAGGTGTTTTTTGTCTCTTTTATTTTAACAAATTGGAGATTAGGGATGGGAGGTGGAGATCTTGGGGTGGAATATATTAGGTTGGGGCGGGGTGTATATTTTTTGGGTTGGGTTTGTTATACACAGTTAATAGATTTTTTTTTTTGCTTTTTGGCTGTATCACTGGTCAAGCTATGCCGAAATCAACATATATTTGTATAAAAAGCATGGTGGAAATGTAGTGGTATTTCTATTGCAATATGTGTATGCTATTCTCCTAATCAGGGATGAGGTGGGTTAATTGTCTTACATAAATGTGTGGTTGTATGAGTAATTCGATGAAGAACTTAGAATAATCCAATCACATCCTTATAATTAAGCTTTTACTATATTGAATAAGAAATGGTGTTGGTCTTATCCCTAGCAACTTATATATGTGATGTGCTAATAAGTTTATCATAAGGGATTCCAAGAAAGGATTTGTTACTTTTAGGCAGGGAATCAGTCCATCTATGGATTAATGTCCTGAAATACTTGATGAGATAGAGAGAATGAGTAATATACATTGTGCTTCAACAGTGGGCAACCTCATTCATGCTATGCTATGTAAAAGAACAAATATCTGCTTTGTAATTGGCATGGTTAACATATTTCAATCTAATAGTATTATGCCTTTTAGGTACAAATACTTGAGTTACAATCATATAAGGATTTAAAGATTTCTACCCCTGGATATATGTTTACTCTACGATATGAAGATGTAAGTTAGATGAGTGTGAAGAAATCATGTATTGTTGATGCCACTATAGAGGTCAAAGTTGGTGCCACTTCAGAGGCAACTAAATACTCTATTTGTCTTGGGAAGTTCCTATATAACTTGGGTGAGGATCCTTCAAGTGCAATTGGATACTACACTTTATTGTGTTCATATAAGTAGGATTTCAAGTTTGAGAGAACCCATAACACATAAAAGGCATTTATCGTAGGTTTAACCTAGTTCGAGAGATCGAATAAGGGAGGAAATAAGTTTATGACCAAGGTTGCATAAAAAACTACTAGGTTAATCCTTCTACAATAAGGGCTATACGTCGCCGAGTATATTGGATGGGAGTTGGATGCACATGTATATGGCTTTAAGACTAAGTGGGAGATTATTGGGGTTTTATTCTTAAAACCATGTATGCTATGTACTTTTAAGTAAAGGTGTGTCACTTTATTTTGAAATAAGAATCATGTTTGACGGAATGGAATATGCTTACTTTCATCTATTGTATACCATGCCAGTTAATTGGACTAAGTAGGAATTCTTATGAGTTGTGTTTGGCTTGATTACGCGAGATCATAATTTTAGTTCTAGTTTAATTAAAAAATTACAACTTAGATAAGAAGTTGACATCCTATCGATAAAGCCGCATGTGCGATTCTGGTAGTTTATCTCAAATTACTAGAACCTTTTTTTTTGGTTCAGAAACTTGTCTGATACTTCAAAAAGGATTGTTACAGGTACATTCAGGTACGTATTGAACATGAACTCGGGTGAGATTCAAGTCTAGGTGCTGAATAGATTAAACTTCTATAATCTCATAACTTTTTTCAAGTGTGAATATATTCTTAATCATAAGGACTATGAAGATTGAATGTGCATATATGTATTTCTTTGATTGTTATGGGTTTGATCCAATTTATCAGGCCTAATCTCCGCAAGTTTGTCTATTATTATGTGTATATGTATGAGATCATATTCTGTAGGAATTCATATTAGAAATATCCTAGATTGTGATCCCCCTTGATAAGATTATAAGTTTTAATTTTACCAGTAAACATGACCGATGGATTTTGTAATTCGATATAAATAAGTTAAGTTTGAGATCAAGGAGTACATACTTTAGATCTTGATTCCAACTTACGAGAATCTCTTTCCATCACATATACTATACTACCCCAGATCCAAATACGTTTTATATCAAGGTTGCGCCTAATCCACAATTCCTTGGGTGTAGTAGATATCGTCTTCAATGGCAACAAGGGAAAGTGGTTTTATCTAAACCATGTCCGAAAAATAATCTGGGAGACTTTTATGACTCATCATGTACCTAACATATTAAAAGGATTTTTATTCTTTATCTCTGCTAAATCATTTTTCTAAGGCGTACCAAGTTCAAAAAACTGGGATGTCATCCCTTAATCTTCTAGATACTACCTACATTTCCTAAGAGGTACTCACTACTATGATCATATTGTAGTGTCTTGATAATTTTATCTTAATGATTCTCCACTTCGGGCTAATAAACTTTATACTTCTCAAAGGATTTTGTAACACCCCGTACTTTTAATGTATTTTAAATTACATGCGTGCAAATAATTTTAATTTAATCAAAAAGTAAATTGGCATAAATAAATGTTAATTATCAAATAAAAAGGATTAATATTTATGTATATTTATATTTACTTGTGTGGTAAGTAAATGATAATTTATTAAACTGCATTACGTCGTAATTGAGTTAAGCCGATGGGTTTATCGGTATTTCACTTGGGATACATAGGTAGAGTGGTGTTAGGAATGAGATGAAATTTATGTTAGGTGACTTAGATGGTAGTTTTGAGTACACCGATGGTCCGAAATGGGTCGAAATAGTCTAAAATAGGTACATATGAGTTACAGTTGGGTTATGGGGATTTTTTTGGACTAAGTGTGAACCATAGCCGAGCATACGGGTCATTTTACCTGGAGGGGATGACCCTAATCCGAGTTTAGAGAGTTTAAAGATGATATTTAATGAAGGTGGATAAAGGAGGGATGCTATCCATCCACCCCAAAAGGCTAGGGTTTGTGAGAGAGTGAAAAAAAGAAGATAAAGTGAGAAAAGAGGAAGAAGAAAGGATTTGGGGAGGAAAGTTATCATCTTCGGGTTGCAGATCGTCACCAAAAGAATTATATAAGAAGGAAGAAATAATATTTCATCATCTTTAAGGCAATTATTTAATTACTTTGATAATCTTTTGTAGTTATATTTATTCATGCAAACCTTCGTGTAGAATAGTATGCGAAAAATATGATTTTCGGTTTGGAAAACTTGGGTAAATCTGGGCTTAAAAATATATGAATGATGGAAGATGACTTTGATTATGTTTTTAGAATAAATCTTATGTAAATCAATAAAAAACATAAATTCTTGAACAAATTAAAAAGGAAAAAACCATATCTTGAAACTAGGGTTTGTCATGGTGTTAATTCTCGTGGGTGATTAGAGGTTGTCTTCGGGATGATATTTATGTTGAAAACTGATGGAATATGTTTGTGTATGAATTAAGGTTCATGGATGGAAGTTTGGTGGAGGTTTTAACTACTAGGGATGGAGATTTAGGGTGAAAACCCAGCAAAAGTTCATCTGGCAGCCCAATGGAACCGAACTAGTTCGCTGGGAGGAGTGAACCGTTCACTTACCGAATCAACTCGGTTCTGCTGGCCTACCACTTTTGTTTTGTGTTAGTTTTTTGGACCATTCAAGGATTGATTATTATATTTTAGGTTCGGGTATGAGGTAAGGTTTCTGAAAATTCAGTGTGAGGGTTAAGAAGAGTCGTACGTTAACCGAAATGGATTCCATCATATGGAAAAACGTGAATAAGTGAGTGAACATTTATGGATGGGAATTGGGAAATCAAGTTAGGATTTCTGGATGACTAGGATATTACTTCATGTTATTAGCATGTTTGCCCAAAGTATATAATTAGTGAGTTAAATTGTAATTAAGGTAACACTTAGATAATTCGGGAAGTCGGATTAAACTTTAAGATTTTGAAAGCTAGTGGTACGGGAGATGTTGCATACGTTATCCGATTTTATATATATATATTTATATATATATATACCCCATTCTGTTACCCCCTAACTCTCCTTAGGTTCCTAGTACCTTCCTTCATCACTATAAACCCAGGTCACGTCTCGAGTACTGACCTGGAAGCCATCGGGCACTCCCCGACTCGGTTTGACACAAAAGTCAAACTCTTTGTCTCGAATGAGACTCAATGAATCTTCGAAGGGCACTGAATACCTTTCTAACGGTCCGCCCTGTGCGTGATTCTGACTTACCATGCGGGCGAACGATCCGTTTGCGTCTGAAACCTGACCCAGAGGCCACCGACCGCTCCTGGGATCTATTTGACTTATGTCAACTCTTCAGCTCGACCGAGGCTGAATGAATCTTATAAGGGCACTAAATACCCTTTCCAACGGTCCATCTCTTGCGCGATTCTGACTTTCCATGCGGACGAACGCTCCGTTTGACTCCGAGAGGTCACTGAAGGCTTCTCGGGCCTGGTTGACCAAAGTCAACTCTCCAAACCGGGTCAAACTCTTTGGAATGTCTAATTACATCTCCTAACCTTTCCAACTGTCCGCCCCATACGCGATTCAGACTTACCATGCGGACGAACGATTCGTTTACGTCCGAGCGATTCCCCGTCCAATGGACCGATAAACACTTTCGAGCCATATTTGACCCAAAGTCAACTCCTGAACCCGGGAGCAGTCCAAAGGACTTTCAAAGGTCTCTGAATTACCTTTCCAACGGTCTATCCCGTGGGCGATTCTGGCCAACAGTTTGACCTCGGCGATCGATTTTCCAAAAAAGCTTGAAGCGCACTGCCAAATGGCAGGTTCTAGACCCTGCCTATCGGCACCTGCCGATTGGAAGAAATAGGTCTATGCCGATCGGAAGTCACCTGGGCCTATAAAATGAGGCCTTCACCACATTTTTAAGGGAACCCAGATCTGATAAAAATCTCTCTCAACGCATCCCAGAAACCTCTCCCGAAAGCAACGTGATTTCAACTTCCAAATCCCTTTTTCACTTCCACTTTTCATCATCCTTTTCATCAAACTTGGTGAATTGGCCACTCTCCATCATCATCCAAGTACAAGGGCTTCTCTCCAACATTCAAGATCAAGCTCAAGATCTTCAAGAAGGTCCAACTTTCTCAAACTCTCTCTTAAATTCTCTTAAATTCCCAATAGCTTGTTTTTTTTATTACTTAACACTTTTATCATCTCATCTCACACATTATAATATACTTTTTATTTAGTATTATTGCATAGCTCTTATTTTCATATAAATAAAACCCAAAAAAGAAGAAAAAGAGGGTTTTGGTCATAAATTCCAAATAAGGGATTCTCATACCTTTCTCACTTTTTTCTTACCACTAAAACACTTTTTCTACACACACACACACACACACACACACACACACACACACACACACACACACACACTCACACTCACAAATAAGAGATCCCCCATTTGGATTTATGGGATAAACCCCACCCCTCGTTTTGTATGCGAACTACATGGACTTTGATGCCTTTATAGGCTACGTAGGCGTCTCGGGGTAAACCCGAGATTCGAGTCCTTTTTCTCACTTTTTCTCTTACTTTCTATATTATCTAAATCTAATCTTATTATATTCTATATACTTGCCCTTAGTGACGTATTACTCCATAGGTGTTATCGTTCCATTATAACGATCAATGTAGGGGTAATCGCGTAAATCTTATTTTTCTAATATTATCCTTATATCTTCCTACGGATGACTCTCTTTATCTTTTCCATGATATAAGTCGAGGATTCCTACCTCCATTCTATATATACACATGCACACATATCACGGGGGGAAACAAAAGGAAAATAGCAAATATTCATGAGAGACCGAAAGGGCGGAATGGGTGCCTAACACCTTCCCATTTCGTAACTAAGCCTCCAAACCCTTCTCGAATCATCTTGGTTTCGCACGCACCAGTATGTCTTTGGATGCCATCCTTTGGGGTGGATTCCCCTTTTTCTTTTATCTATTTTGAGTAAAATAGACTGGCGACTCTGAATCTCTCTACATTTTTACACCTCATCTCAAACGACGCCGTCTGAAGCGCTCCCGAGAGGGACGCGCGGGAACCGAAGGATCCTTCCCTTCACGCGCCCACCCGCAGGGCGAGGATCGGGGATGGCCACCGTGGCGACTCCATTGGGGACGTGTGTTTTTTCTTATGGGCTTGACTTTATTTACATTAATGCTATATTTTCTGATGTTTTCCCCATATCAGCATGTTCTCCTTTTCCATGTGTATCCCATGCTTATGCTTATGTTCACACACTTGTAGAAATTTCTCCATGTACACTTCGCACCACGTGCACCTAGAATCACATATATCCCTATGTTCACGCATCACCCATCCATACTCGGTGTACCTTTTTTGGGGTACTCTACTTGGCTCCCTATTTGGCATAATCAAGAAAGGCATTCTCATCATAAGATGCCAATACGATAATCATGCATGATTCACACGACATCACCAAAGAGAATTATTATTGACCAAATTTTACCTAGTAACTGGAGGGTCACTTCGTGATGGGCACTGGTCCGGCAGGTCGTAGTTAGCCTAAGCGATATGACTCTCACCTTCCATTGGCCAAGTACCTTCGATGTATATCGAACGGTTCCCTCTCATCGTACCGCTTGACCGAAGTTATGACGGGAGGTATATCACAGTGAATTATTTCACGTACGTCGAGTATATCAAATTCTCTCTCACACGTACCGTCCTCACGAGGTATATGGTGAGGCAATTCACATACACTCAGGTATATCAAATGGCTTGTCCACACGTATTGATTGCCCGCAAGAGCAAGACGTATATTATGGAAGTCACGCTAAAGGGGGGAAACCATGCCGATTCACCCAACCAACTGCATACCCGCATATAGGTGTCAAATATAGGACACGCACTTTAGATTTCCGGTTTCGACCCAAAACTCTACCGAAATTTCGGGTCGGCCTACCGCCCAATTTTCGTGCATTTTTTAAAACGGGACCCTGTCTGCGAGCCTGGTCACAAGTCCAAACCTTAGCTTTGCATATATTAAAAACCCCATTTTTCCAGGCTCGGGTCCCATCCGACATTGCATTTAGGAGAATTAAATACGAGTGAGAACATAACAATCATAATAATCATGTTGAGTTCCTTCTCCAAAAACATTTCTCCCCTCTTTATCAAAAAAATCCAAAAACATTTCTCCCTTCTTTATTAAAAAATCCAAAAACATTCCTCCCTTCTTTATCAAAAATCCAAAAATAACTTCTTACCCTTTTATCAAAAATAAATCTCATCTTATGCCTTCTCAGGTCGATCGCAAGCCCTTGGCCTGGCTCCTTATTGGCTTCGGTCTTCAGTCAAATCACCCCGGAGTTTCATTCGTTACTCTACTAATTCTTTCGAGTTCGAAATCCACCCATCTTCCATGGAGAATACAGATCAAGCACCAGTCATACAGTCGAATCTGCCGACAGTCCTAGCTCAGCTCGTGGCTAAGATTGACAACCTCCAAACCGAGGTCCGAGAGATGCAACGAAACTAAGTTCCTATTCCGTAAGAGCCCGAGGCCCTATTCTCTTGTGCTATGGGTCCACCCGAGCCTATCTGTGTTCCGAAAGAATATCAGCACGCTCCACGTGCCCCTCCTGCCAATGGGCCACCGTCTGCCCAGCTTCTAATGCCAAATATTGCCCAGCCTGTGGCTAACCTGCCTGTGGTCGTTGATCCAAAAGAGGAGGAGTTTAATAAAGTCAAAAAGGATCTCCAGATGCTCACCAAGAAGTTTGACCAAGTCAGGATCTCTGGGAATTATATGGACTACACCCACATGTCTCCTTATCCTAAAGCGAGGTTGCCTGAGAAGTTCAAGATGCCAAATATCGAGAAGTTTGGAGGTAGTGGACCCCCGATTATTCATCTTCGTAGTTATCATCGTTCCATGACTCTACTAGGGGCTTCTGAAGAAGTGATGGCCCCATTATTTCAGCAAACTTTAAAGGATAACGCCCTCCGATGGTTTTTATCTCTTGAGGAATCCAGAATCCGTAGCTGGGAGGATGTAGCCCGAGAATTCATGTTGCAGTAAAAATACAACGAAGTGCTTGAGGTCACCCATCATGATTTAGAGCTGCTCAAACAGAATCCAGGAGAATCAGTCAGTAACTTCATAACCCGATAGAGGGAGCGAGCAACTACCATGACTAATCGGCCATCCGAGAAAGGACATGTCAACATAGTGAAGAAGAACTTCTTGACCCATGCTCGAGCGACTATGGGAGGACAATACTATCCCCACTTTAGAGCTCTCAGAGAGGCTGGAGTGGAAATCGAGGAATGCCTTGTTAAAACAGAGGTTGGACCAAAGAAGGTTTTCGGACAGTTCACCCCTAGAAAGAATGACAAGCCTGCCAGTGCTACCATCTCGACAATCAACAACATCTCTCAACCAACTACATCATGGGCACCAGAAAGATGCCCTTTCCCCATCTGAAGGGAATACACTGAGCTCCATGATCCCCTCTCTAAAGTTTACCAAGCTCTGTTGAGCCGAAAACTCATCAACCCCTTGGATCCACGTCCGTTGCCAAATCCACTCCCAAGAAATCTCAAGACCGATGCTCATTGCGCCTTTCACCAAACTACCGGCCATACCCCGACCAATGCTTTCTCCTTCAAAACATAATCCAAGATCTCATTGATCGGGGTACCATCGCCCCACCAGCCAATACTAAGCCAAACACTACTCACAACCCACTCCCAAATCATGCCAATGCCATCTTCTTAGAAGAAAACCCAAATTTCGATCCCTCAACTCAAATCACACCCATATACTCTCCTAAACCTCTTCAAATTTGCCCATATTTCCTCCTATACCCTACTAGCCTCGCTGTTCAGGCACTGTCACTCCTCACTAGAGCATGCATCGCTGTCCGTACCCATTCTGAAAATGAAAGTATGGAATTGTCAGAGGTGTTAAACCAACTCCTAGAGTTTGGGATGAAATTGCCCTCACAGATGGTCATCGATTGCCAGAAGTTCAACACACTGTTCTTGGAAGCACGAAAATGGGCCCGAGATTCAGACATATGGGTGGTACGAATCGACGAAGTCAGCTTAGATGATAGTGTCCAGATCATGGCAGAATTATTCAGGCAGACCAACAACATTTGTAGTATCACCGGGTTACTTGACACTTTGAAGCTACAAGGGCGCTTGGTCCCTTCAATCACACATATCCCCACAGAATGGGGGAACTTGTATGAAGAAGCCGTTGAAATTGTGGAGTGCATCGACCTTACATGGAAAGATAAAATTATTGTCACCGGATGGGGGGAAGAATTCGAAGATTCGAGTGAAGAACAAGCTTCAGGAAGAACTAGCCCAGTAGCCGACATATATGGGATGATATCATTTGAAGAACTCCTTGGAAAAATTGACAGGGTGGTAGGACAACCTGAGATTGACAAGGAAACAGGATTCGTGTTCATTCCTTCTTCGGTAAGTCACATGACCAGATCAGGGAGACATTACAAAGTTCCAAGCTCACTAATTGCAAATGACAAAGGGAAGGGCGGTGAAAACCTTCCTATGCCAGAAATGACCATTGAGGAGAGCAAGACCCTCGATTAACTGAAGAAAACTCAAGCTAACATCACTCTATGGGGACTTTTCATGTCTTCCCAGCTGCACAGAAATGCTTTAATCAAATTACTCACTGGACCTATAGTTCCTCCCTCTACCACACCAGAAGAAGCGGTAAATCTGGTCGGATCCTTGACCTCTACCCGAATGTTATCATTTTCTAAAGAAGAAATCCCCAGAATTGGGCCGAATCACAATCATGCACTCAACATCTCCGTCGAAGTTTTGGGAAAGGTCGTGCCACTCTCTCTTGTCGATAACGGATTCACCTTGAATGTTTGCCCATTGAGAACCTTCAAGTATTTAGGCCTGAAAGAAAGCGACCTCGCTCCAACCTCCGCCGCTGTGCGTGCCTACGATAATACTCGTCGTGAGGTGATGGGATCCATAAAACTTGTAATAGGGGTTGACCCTATTTACCCTATCATTGAATTCCAAGTCATAGACATCCCATCTTGTTTCAACCTGTTGCTCGAATGCCCCTGGCTCCACAATATCATAGGTGTGTCTTCCTCACTCCATCAGAAATTGAAGTTCTTCGTCGACGGGAGAGTCATCACTATTTTTGGGCGACAACGAAAATGCCGAGGGTGCAAGCACTAGCAATCCAATTCTTGAGATGCATCACGGGTTAAATGATATGCTCCTATCAGGATTTCGGGTTGAGCCACTCCTACTCCCGGTAGGGGACGGTTTCAAAGAAAGGGTTTGTCCAGAATATGACCCTCATGGCAATGTCAATGTGATTAAGATGTTTTGAAACATGCACTTCATTCCAGGACTAGGGCTAGGGCAAAGGCAGCAAGGGATACTTGATCCCATCGAACTGAAGAAATCTTTCCCTCCTTGTGACTTAAGGTATCAACCATCTGAACAAGAGCTTAGAATGATTCGCTAATCTCTACCAAAGAGAAGATTAGACTGCATCCGAACTATCTCAGGAGACTCCTTAAATGAACGATTCATCAAAGAAGGTGAAGACTTCCCCTTTTGCAGTTTTCCAGAACCTTAGTATGACCACACAGATAAGAAGATGAGGCCGGGAATGGAGATCTTTTTCCAAGATAGCTACCCATGGGTTAAAAGTTTCCCACACCTCGTACAACCGCTCATCAAAGATATCGAAGAGACTGAGGAAAGTGATTCTGAAGATTCCTTCAACTTATAGATACTGGGGCTGGCACTCTGCATGGTTCATTCAGACACCATATCAATGGACCCATCTTGTCTGATTAAAGCTGCTGATACACCTCTCCTCAACTGGCATGCTGCGCTGGTCCTACCTCTTGAAATATCCCCTAACCCCAATGTTTACCCTATTTCTTCTTCTGTAGTCTATCCTTGTTCAAATGTAATTCAGACCTCTTTTGATGAGGTTCTCAATGCTGTTTTTCCTATCAATGAAATAAATGAAGATTTTGAGTATCTTCTTGTGCCTTACATTAATTGTTTAGATTCTGATCAAACTTTTGATGATCATGATTTTGCAAATGAACAATTCTTAACTGATCTAAAAAAGGTTAATAATAAATAACATAATTGCGTTCAAGTTAATGAAGAAGAGACTGTTGTTATTAATCTCGGTTCTAGTAGCCAACTGCGCGAAATTAGGATAGGGGCCACCCTTGATGCGCATGAGCGCGCACAACTCGAAGAATTACTGAAGGAGTTCGTGGATGTCTTCGCATGGTCCTATGATGATATGCCCGGCATCGATCCTGAAATAGCTCAGCACGAGATCCCCACTCTCCCAGATTACAAGCCAGTGAATTTTTTTTAAGAAAACTCCACACCAAATGGTCGCTCAAGGTCAAAGAAGAGGTGGTCAAATAGTCAAACGTGGGTTTCATTCGAGTGATCGAATATTCCACATGGCTAGTTAACATTATACCTGTGCCGAAATCAGGAGGGAAAGTTCGAATGTGTGTGGATTATCGAGATTTAAATAAAGCTTCTCCGAAGGATGATTATCCATTACCCAATATCGACATGATCATGGACAGTGCAGTCAATTATGGTCTCAAGTCATTCGTCGACGGGTTTATCGGATACAACCAAATCAAGATGCACCCAGACCACCAAGAAACAACCACATTCATCACCCCATGGGGAACCTTTTACTACACCGTTATGCCATTTGGTCTCAAGAATATTGGGGCTACCTACCAAAGGGCTGCCACAACCATCCTGCACGATCTGATTTATAAAGAAGTCGAGGTTTATGTGGATGATATGATTATCAAGTCCAAAACTAGAGAAGGTCATGTTCCCGCTCTCCAAAAGTTCTTCGAACGACTACGACAGTATCAGATGCGACTTAATCCATAGAAGTGTGTCTTCGGTGTTACAAAGGGAAAACTCTTAGGATTCATGGTTAGCGAAAAGGGGATAGAAGCAGATCCTGCAAAGCTGAAGGCCATACTTGAGATGCCGCCACCTCGAACAGAGAAATAAGTCTGAGGTTTTCTTAGGAAATTGCAATATATTAGCCGCTTCATCAGCCAACTAACCTCCATCTATGAACCGATCTTCAAGATCCTCCAAAAGGATTCAACCAAGGTTTGGAACGAGGCCTGCTAAGAAGATTTTGACCGAATCAAACAATACCTGACCCAACCTCCAGTGCTCATGCCACCACAGTCTGGTATCCCTTTGCTCCTATACCTAACCATAACCGACACTGCAGCTGGGGCTTTGCTAGCCCAATACCTTGAAGAATCCCGTAAAGGAAGAGCCATCTCTGACTACCTTGCCGATTACCCCATAGACGAAGCAGATGTCCATATTTCTGAATTTCCAAATGAAAATATCCTCTGCACCACTGAAGACCACCTTCGATGGAAAATGTTCTTTGACGGCACTGCCAACAAAAAGGGATATGGCATTGGGATCCTCTTGATCACCCCAGATGACTCCCACACTCCCATCGCCATTAAATTGGATTTCCCTTGCACCAACAACATTACAGAATACGAGGCATGCACAGTGGGCCTCAAAGTTGCTCTCGAGAAAGATATTCAATACCTTGATGTCTATGGGGATTCTGCCCTCATCATCGGTCAAGTGCTTAGAAAGTGGAAAGTCAAGGACGAAATGCTCCAACCCTTTCATGCCCAATTAGAAGACTTAGCCTCCTAATTCCGAGATATCACCTTCCATTACCTACCCCGAGCAAAGAATAACCTAGCCGATGCTCTCGCCTCCTTGACCTCCATGGTCGACATTCTCGAAGGAATAACAATGACCCCCTTCCTAGTTCAAAAGCAAGACAAACTGACCCATTGCTACCATATTGAGCTTGTCTCCACCGAAGATCCCGAACTAGTCGATTGTTGGTACTATGATATCTGGTGCCTCCTCAAACATGGTAGATATCCCGATGGTTCCAATAAGAAAGATCGAATGACTCTCCAGAGACTGGCCGCCCAGTACATCATCTGTCATAAAGCCCTACTCAAGAGGAACTTCGATGGAACTCATCTACACTGTATCGCAGGGGCTGAGATTGAGAAAATAATGCAGAAAATCCACAGTGGGGAATGCGGGACCCACGTGAATGATCACATGCTTGCCAAGAAGATCATCCGACAAGGTTACTACTGGACCACCATGACCCAAGACTTTCCCGCCTATGTCCGGAGGTGCCTCAAATGCCAATAATTCTCTAATATTCAACACCTACCTCCGCGAGAGTTATACAACATGACCTCTCCCTGGTCGTTCTCCACCTGGGGTATCGACATCATAGGGAAGGTTACACCAAAGGCTTCAAACGGACATGAGTTCATCCTAGTTGCCATTGATTACTTCACTAAATGGGTCGAGGCTGAGTCATACGCAGTGTTGAATGCCAAAAAAGTGGCCAAATTCCTCAAGAAGAATATCATTTGCCGATATGGGGTCCCTCACGAGCTGGTATCAGATAATGGGTTGCATTTCAAAGCAAAAGTCACAGAAGTAGTCAACGAGTACGGGATTTAGAGGCAAAAATCTTCTCCTTACCGACCTCAGACCAATGGTGCAGTTGAAGCTGCCAACAAAAACCTCAAAGCCATCATCAACAAGATGACCGAAGGTTATAGGGATTGGGTCGACCGGATCCCATACGCCCTCTGGGGCTATCGGACCTCAATCCGAACCTCTACTAGGGCTACCCCTTACTCCTTGGTCTACGACATGGAAGCAGTCCTACCTGTGGAGCTGGAAATACCCTCACTACGCGTTATGCTTGAAAGCAAGGTTAGTGAAGAAGACTGGTTCCAAAGCCGTCTTAATGAGCTAGCCCTCCTCTATGAAAGAAGATTAAAATCTCTTTACCACATACAGGGGTACCATCACCGAATAGCGCGATCATTCAACAAGAGAGTCAAGGACCGCGGTGTCCGAGAGGGGGATTTATCCTTCAAAGAGATAATAGAACCCATCTGGGACCCCAGAAGGAAATTCAAACCCAATTGGAGCGGCCCCTACATTGTGAAGAAAATCTTATCTGGTGGTGCCACCATGCTTACTGTCCTAGATGGGAAAAGATGGCTCGTCCAGTCAATCTGGACCATCTTAAGAAATTCTAACCATAGTCCGAAATCTCGGCGCACTACGATTCTTCTCATCCCCCTTCTATTCTAAAAAAAAGGCTATTCATTTCTCTTTACCCAGAACTACGTGGGCCTGATCCTCTGCCAAAACTATTTTCAAACAGATAAAAACTTTTTCAAAACCCCTCGAGGTACGTAGGCAGCTCATACTCCTCACATGAGTGCGACCCTTTCTTTTTCACAAAGTACTATTCTTTTCTTACCTCCGAGAACGACGATTCATTCTAAAAATACTCGAACAAAAGGATTATGTATGCCTTAGCGATCGGTATAGATAATTCGAAATTACAAAATTCATCGAAAGGCACAACTGGATGATCAGAAACTTGTTTATTTCATTATTAAGAAATTACAGTGCCGATTACATAGAAAAAGGAACGGATAACCCCCTTCCCCCTACTACCATAAAAAGCCAAATAAAATCCCCACATACTTTTCCTATTACATAAATAAACTCTCCAAGAGTCCTACCCACAGCTACCAGAGGAGCCTGCACCCTCATCATCTACATCCGGAGGTCCCCAAGTTTCCTCTGCCTAAATAGAGTGCCGTAAACATTCCATGGATCGATGAGACTTAACCATCTTCGAAAAGACCACAACACCCCCTTCCACGGTGTTTGATAAAACAAACCATCTTTGTCCAGTCTCCACTGCCCACATCTTGCTGACTACTTTCCTCCACTACCACTTCATATAATCTTTGGGGACATGCCAAACCTCCCGACAGACTGGGAGGGACGGGTCGACGGACGCCGATTCTCCCACAGAGACCCGAGAAGCAAATGCAGGCGTTCAGTCAAATCTTCTATCGAAAAGAAATTTGAGGTCCAAGGGGGCACGACCTGCGCCCAGCCAAATTGGCATAAAAGACGGCTAGGGAAATAAAAAGAGGTCTGCCTAAGACCAACCAGTCGCACACATGAATACTCTCTTAGCTACAGAACGGGCTGCAACGACCCCCACTAAGGCACTGACCAATATATCCTACGAGCCCCATGCTCCACAAGCCAATTCTCCCAGTTCTCAACATATAGGCCAACGTTGATGAAGTAGCGTGAAAAGAAGTTGGGTACGACCGACAAGGGATACTCCGGAGGAGTCACCAAGCAGAATCTTTCAAATAACCACATGAACAGCATCATAGGGCTACCCCTCAAAATGTCAGAACGACCTTCTCTCCAGTCATTCGGTCCATTCAGAGTCTCCGCCAGTGTCACCGCCACAGGATTACGACGATATGACATCTAGGAAGTAATGGCTCCAAGTTGCAGGTCCACTTGCACCTCCCCAGTCACCAGTAGTAATTTGGAAACCAGACCTAGAACCATGGCTCTAGCATAGCCAGCATCACCTACTTCCCTCAAATGCATGGACTGCAGCACCACCGGAAGGGAGATCATTCCTCTAACAACCAATGATCTGGCCACCGAAGGCGAAATACAAAGACGTTCGGCCAACAAATCCCTAGGAGAACGGGAAAATTTCGGCAAAGCCGTGACAACACTGGGATTTACACCCAGCATGGCAGAAAACTCCTCGTAGGTAGGACAAACTTCTTCCAATCCAAAGCGAAATACATGGTCTTTGGGGTACCAGAATTGTACCGCCGCCGTCAGCATGTTCCACTCAAAAGGCCAATTATGCCATAAGGAGACTCGACGCATGTTGAAAGCATCATAGTCGACATTATAAGAGCACATTGCCTCCAAGGCTTTGAGGTAGTTGGCAAACTCAATGCTACCAGGGAGATCCATGTTGCAAGGCTAAGATATAGTGGGCAAGAAAGTAAGAATGCAAAGGTGTGATGAAAACACTCCACCCTTCCCCCTTTTTATACTTGAGAACCCTCATAAGAGACATAATCCCTGCAGAAATCGGAGGGTAATCCTACCCCAAAAGGTACCAAAGGCTGAAGAGGGTACCATTCAAAGCTTTCAATTGATGGGGCTGGACTGGTACTTGCCGATCGACAAACCCCACTTTTGGAAATTTCCCTTTTTTCCTCTTTTATCAAATCAAAAAACTCAATAAAAATAAATTGACATTCTCAACAGAATTTCAAAATCCCTTTTTCTCCTTATAAATTCCCCTAAAAAAATCCAAAAATATTCCTTTTTACGGTCTCGACAGCAAAGTAAAAAGCGCATGCGCATGCATTCATTCATCATAAAATAAGAGATAATAAAAAACTCCATTGCATCGCATATATTTGTGTTTTGTGTTGCATCAGTTTTGCAGGAAATAAAAAGAAAAGCTAAAAAAAAGGGGACTCAGGCCCGAACCTACATTCTCTCATTCTCTCTCAAGAGCTTCCACCCCTGCGACGTGCTCTCTTCCCCCTACGGCCAGATGATGCACCACCACTACCCGAGCCACAGTCCTCTCCAGACGAGGCAGACGGCACCAAGCAAGAAGTAACGGGAACCGCGTCCCGAATATGGGAAGTCGCCGAAGAAATCCAGTCTCTGATGTCCCTTAGCCAAGTGGTCGACACCTGGACTTATAGCAAGGAAAATGCAAAATCAGTATCAAAACAGAGATGACAAAAACAAAAAAGAAAGAAAAAAAGGAACAGAAAGGTATACCGCAGGTCGAAGGACCTCCTCTGTCGAACCCAACTCCTCCGGATCCATCGTATGAGGACGGTGCAACATAGGCACCATCCCTCCATCAGCCCGCCGAATGTTGTACGAAGGGGTATGCAATCGCACAAAAGGGATCTCCGAGGTCGCCGCCGCCGCAGATGCCGACTGACCACCACCGCTGTGGGAAAATCCTACCGCCCGACTCGAACCCGCCGGAGGGAAAGGCAGTGCATCATATAGACTGGGCGCCATCACCCATCTCGTCACAAAATCCATATAGTCATACGACACAGCCATATAGGTGTATAACAAGTAGGACTCGCCAATCATCGTCGCGATCCTCTCATCCTCCGACAGTAGTCACTCCCACCTCATAGATGTAGGAGGCTATGGGGTGGCACCACCACCTCCTCCTCGGCTATCTGACGAACCACCCTCTCCCCAAGATACCAGGAGTGGCCGAACTCATCTGCCAGTAAACGCCTCATCCGCGCGTTCACCCCGATCACCCCCGCATCCTGAATGGTTGTCCCCCATGAGTAAAAGGTCACCTGAAAATCTCCAAGCAAGCATAAATCAATATAAAATCAGAAGGTGCAAAAACCAAAATTGAAATGGAAAGAGTCTTACCCTACCACTGGTAAGGTCATTCAAGACCTGACGCACCGCCTCCAGGGAAAGATATCCCTTCGACTACTGATTGGCCTTACGCCATCGATACAATCAGTAGAAGTCCCTAACAGTGTCGTCCTTCAAAGTGATCAGCGGGGTATTGCACCCAATCACCAAATAGAATCACGTCTGAATTCATAAGCAAAAAGAGACGCATAAGGAAAATGCGAATGCATGAAAGGAAAATACGAATGCATGAAAAGTCTGTGCCACTGCCGAATGGCACTCTTCATACTATGCCGATTGGCACCCCCCTTAAATTTCGTACAGAAATTCCCAAAAAATACCAGAAAGCCTCGAAAACCCCCCCAAAAATCCCTAAAAATCCCAGGATGGATTTTGAACCTTTTTACCAAGAAAAATTTGTATTCCCTCAAACGAAACCCCTCTTCACCAGCGAAATCCTCAAAAACCAAGTGAAATCTCCCAACAAAACTCCGAAGGATCTCTAAGGATCACCTGATCACTTCCCTAGCGGAATTCTCCTACAGCACCCAAAATAGGTTGTCCCCCCCTACGAGGTCTCCTAAAAGCTTCCCCAGCTTAGATCAAAATCATAAAGCTCTTTCTCCAGCAGAATCAAAATGCAATCTTTATCCACTCTTGGGTCAGAATTGACCCCGGTCTTGGATCGTCACCTGAGTTAGGTCAGAATTGACCTCGGTCCTCGGTCGTCACCACTCTTAGGTCAGAATTGACCCCGGTCTTGGATCGTCACCTGAGTTAGGTAAGAATTGACCTCGATCCTCGATCTTCACCACTCTTGGGTCAGAATTGGACCCGATCTTGGATCGTCACCTGAGTTAGGTCAGAATTGACCTCGGTCCTCGATCCTCGATCGTCACCACTCTTAGGTCAGAATTAACCCTGGTCTTAGATCGTCACCTGTGTTAGGTCAGAATTGACCTCGGTCCTCGGTCGTCACCACTCTTGGGTCAGAATTGGCTCCGGTCTTGGATCGTCACCTGAGTTAGGTCAAAATTGACCTCGGTCCTCGATCTTCACCACTCTTGGGTTAGAATTGGCCCCGGTCTTGGATCGTCACCTGAGTTAGGTCAGAATTGACCTCGGTCCTCGGTCGTCACCACTCTTGGGTCAGAATTGGCCCCGGTCTTGGATCGTGACCTGACTTAGGTCAAAATTGACCTCAGTCCTCGATCGTCACCACTCTTGGTTCAGAATTGGCCCCGGTCTTAGATCGTCACCTGAGTTAGGTCAGAATTGACCTCGGTCCTCGATCGTCACCACTCTTAGGTCAGAATTGACCTCGGTTATTAGATCTTTACCCTAAGCCCGCAGATCCAACTTTGACCTGCAGAATTGATCATCCCCAGTACACTCCTTAGGTCCTCAGAATCGACCTTGACCCTCTGAATTGGTCATACTCCCTCAAAAGCATCATGTGGTGTCTATTCGACGGACGTCATTTTTTCCAAACTCGTCCATGGAGGGGCTCTATAGACACCCCATTCTGTTACCCCCTAACTCTCCTTAGGTCCCTAGTACCTCCCTTCATCACTATAAACCCAGGTCACGTCCCGAGTACTGACCTGGAAGCCATCGGGCACTCCCCGACTCGATTTGACCCAAAAGTCAAACTCTTTGTCTTGACTGAGACTCAATGAATCTTCTAAGGGCACTGAATACCCTTTCCAACGATCCACCCCATGTGCGATTCCGACTTACCATGCAGGTGAACGATCCGTTTGCATCTGAAACCTGACCCAAAGGCCACCGGGGGCTCCCGGGCTCTGTTTGACTTATGTTAACTGTTGAAATTGACTAAGTATGAATGAATATTCGAAGGGCACTGAATACCCTTTCCAACGGTCCATCCCGTGCACAATTCTGACTTTCCATGCGGACGAACGATCCGTTTGACTCCGAGACGTCACCGAACGCTTCTCGGGCCCGGTTGACCAAAGTCAACTCTCCAAACTGGGTCAAACTCATTTTAATGTCTAAATACATCTCCTGACCTTTCCAACTGTCCGCCCCGTGCGCGATTCGTACTTACCATGCGGACGAACGATCCGTTTGCGTCCAAGCGATTCCCCGTCCAATGGACCGATAAACGCTTTCGAGCCATATTTGACCCAAAGTCAACTCCCGAACCCGGGAGCAAGGACTTTCAAAGGTCTCTGAATTACCTTTCCAAAGGTCTATCCCGTGAACGATTCTGACCAACGGTTTGCCCTCGGCGACCGATTTTCCAAAAAAGCCTAAAGTGCACTGCCAAATGGCAGGTTCCAGACCCTGCCTATCGGCACCTGTCGATAGGCAGGAACAATTCTATGCCGATCAGCATTCACCTGGGCCTCTAAAAGGAGGCCTTCACCTCATTTTCAAGGGAGCCCAGATCTGATAAAAATCTCTCTCAACGCATCCCAGAAACCTCTCCCGAAAGCAGCGTGATTTCAACTTCCAAATCCCTTTTTTACTTCCACTTTTCATCATCATTTTCATCAAACTTGGTGAATTGGCCACTCTCCATCATCATCCAAGTGCAAGGGCTGCTCTCCAACATTCAAGATCTCAAGATCTTTAAGAAGGTCCAACTTTCTCAAACTCTCTCTTAAATTCTCTTAAATTCCCAATAACTTGTTTTTTATTACTTAGCACTTTTATCATCTCATCTCACACATTCTAATATAATTTTTATTTAGTATTATTGCACATATCTTATTTTCATATAAATAAAATCCAAAAAATAAGAAAAAGAGGGTTTGCTCATTAATTTCAAATAAGGGATTCTCATACCTTTCTCACACTTTTCTCACCACTAAAACACTTTTTCTACACACACACACACACACGCTCACAAATAAGAGATCCCCCATTTGAATTTATGGGATAAACCCCACTCCTCATTTTGTATGCGAACTACGTGGACTTTGATGCCTTTATAGGCTACGTAGGCGTCTCGGGGTAAACCCGAGATTCGAGTCCTTTTTCTCACTTTTTCTCTTACTTTCTATATTATCTAAATCTAATCTTATTATATTCTATATACTTGCCCATAGTGATGTATTACTACATAGGCATTATCGTTCCATTATAACGATCAACGTAGGAGTAATCGCGTAAATTTTATATTTTCTAATATTATCCTTATATCTTCCTACGGATGACTCGCTTTATCTTTTCCATGATATAATTCGAGGATTCCTACCTCCATTCTATATATACACATGCACACATATCACGGGGGGAAACAAAAGGAAAATAACAAATATTCATGAGAGACCGAAAGGGCAGAATGGGTGTCTAACACCTTGCCATTTCGTAACTAAGCCTCCGAACCCTTCTCGAATCATCTTGGTTTTGCACTCACCAGTATGTCTTTGGACGCCATCCTTTGGGGTGGCTTCCCCTTTTTCTTTTGTCTATTTTGAGTAAAATAGACTGGCGACTCTGAATCTCTGTACATTTTTACACCTCACCTCAAACGACGCCGGCCGAAGCGCTCCTGAGGGGGACACATGGGACCCGAAGGATCCTTCCCTTCATGCGCCTGCCTGCAGTTCGAGGATCGGGGATGGCCATAATATATATATATATATATATATATATATATATATATATATATATATATATATTTCGTAGACTAGTTATGCGGGGTAGCATAACTAGGAGAATAAAGTAAGTACGCTAGATGCATACTTTAGTTGAGGGGTGAGGATAATCTCATGTGAGTGTGACACTAAGTTAACATGGATATTTCATTATGCTTTATGATTATTATTATTGCATTTAAATACTTGAAAATGTTTTTCAAACGTTTAGGACGCTGACCCGTATCAAAAATATGTTCAAAACCTTTAGGTGCTCAGCCACAAGGTCACCAGTGATAGCCATTCCATTATAGTCAGACAATGTTAAAACAACTGTGGATGCATGCAAGACTTGATTAGACACTTCTCTTTATTATATCTAGATAGGATTCTATTTCATTATTTTTCTCTTTGGTTGTGTTGCTCGCAGTTGGACAGTTTCGTTATCGGACAGTTTTTACATTTCTCAATTTTAGCATTTGGATTATGGTATTCTGGAGACCGAGGATTTATTCGGTTTAATTATTTATTCTATTAGTATTCTTTTTTGCATTTCAGTCACTGTGTATGTTTATGTTTATATTGTTGAATCGTTCAACATGTTAACAAGATTCAAAACTTGTTAGCGAACTTAATAGGTTATTAGTATCAATTGGTTTTTGAAAGTGATGCTAAGAATGAAATCATATATGATTATCATTTAATTTAATGAAGGCTTGATCAAATCGTATTAGACTAGGAGGGTTGTTAAAGATGGTATCAGAGCATCAAGTTATAGTTTCCTTAGGATATGTGTGACTTCATTACGTTTCTAGCATAGCGTTCTTTAATATAGAGCCTTATGACTATAATTGTTTGATTCTTATTTGTGCATTTACGTTCTTTGTCTATATTGGTATATTTGAAAATTAATATAATACAACTTCGGTTTGGTTCCAAATTCCAAATGCATGTAGACGTAGACTAGAACGTGCCACGAGGAGGGTCGTAAAGGAGGCTCAGCCGAAGCCGTAGGCCACTCAGGGGACTGTGATCGCAATAGAGGTCATAACTATTGTAGCTCAAGAAGTTAATTTTGCTATGATCGAATTTTTGCAACATCTTCCCTAGACATAGCCACAGCAGCCAGTGACACTAGTTCAGGATTAACTAGTGCCGTTAGTTTGGGAGGAGTTGGAGAGGCCTTCTAGAAGGGCCATTCATCAGAGTTTTAGGGGAGTGCATACACTGTAGCAGCTAGGTAATGGAAGAAGGACATCGAGAGGCATTTACATATGGTTGAGTGCAACGACATTTAAAAGAAGGTATTATCTACGTTCATGCTAGTTAAGGTAGCTCTGCAATGGTGGGAGTCGATTACCACATCAGAAGAGAGGGATTCAATGACTATCTAGTAGTTTTGGGTGAGGTTTAACCGAATGTTCTTTTCGTTAGTGCAGACGAAGATGAGGAGGATATTTCTAGATCTATCGTAGGAAGGTCAGGCAATGGTCGAGTATGGGTAAGAGTTCACTCGCCTGGAAAAATTTATGCTAGACGAGGTGAACACTGATGAGAAGAAGGTGCTAAGGTTTATGTATGGGCGTACCTAAATGATCTGACAGTATCTTTTAGGTAATCCGACATTAAGGAGTTATGGTGATATAGTCAATGCCTCACTTTTACAATGCTAGGATTGACATTGAGGTTTATGTTGGGGAGTCTAGCCATTAGGGAAAGGCTATAAGTAGCAGTGACAGTGGGTCAGTATAGTAGAAGGTTAGGAAACATGAGTGGATTACTAGCAGGGCTAGCAGCATGTTCCTCAAGGCCATTAGGGCCAAGGGAATAATGAGGGTGGCCACTACGGCCGAGGCCCCAAGGTATAGAAATCAGGACAACCTTTATAGGGGAAAAAATAGTGAGTTTTTACAGGTAAGTGCTTTGTATGTTGAGAGCAGGGACATATGCCCAAATAGAAATAGGGGTCAACAGTAGGAGGCCCAGCGGGGGCAACAATTCCATCATCTTCCAGCCAGCCAGAACCAACATTATTGCCTTCGCATGGGCAGTTTGAGTGTATGTATCGCGTCCGTGGACCAGATTTACAGTCAACGCCATTAACGATTGAGGCTATATTTTCAGTTCATGAGCACTTATGGTGGGTATTATTTTACATGAGTGCACCACATTTTTGTTTACATTAGATTCGCGCATGAGATGGTTTTGGTGGATATAGTGTCATATATTATTATGATCATATATTTATCGTTGGGTAGTGGGGCTCTCATTCATTCCATCTGCAGGGGGGTGTGGGCATTGGAAAGTTATGTCATTAGTGGATCTTCTCGTTTAATTAATGTATGAATATGATGCTATCCTAGATATATAGTGGTTTGCTAAAGTTAGGGAGATATCATACTGTTATAGTAGGACTATAATGGTTGTTGTTCCAGGCCAGGATAGGTTTCTAATGGTATGCCACGTCCCGAGGGAGGGTCGAGCGCGCATTTATATTATATTGAGGATGAGACTTCCGAGAGTATAGTCATTTCGTTAGTTTTGATTCATATTTTTAGTGACTTTACTGATGTGATTTAGTTAAATACCGGTGGTGATAGATGAGTCGAGAGGTCGAGTTCTGATCCACATAGTGTTGGGGACTAGGCGACAGTGCGAACATCGTATCGTATGACTCCTTGAGAGATATGGGAGTTGAGAGGTTAGATTTAACATCTTTTGGGGAAGGATTTTTGAGTGCCCCAATACTATGTCTTGGGCCAACGGATCTCGATAATTGACGGATCTAGGTGATAGTGTATCGAGAAGGTTCCTTGTTTGGATTTCACTTGTGAAACATCCCATGCATGAAGCTTAGTAAGTGTTAAGAGTTGAGAGACATTTGAACTTTATGACATTGGTTTAGTACGTTAGGCATTTCATGTGTGAAGATATAATGCTTTGAACATAGAGCTATTATATGATTTAAGGTAATGAAGCCAAGTAATGCTATATAAAGAGCACTGGGGGGAGGTTTGAACCACTAGTTGAATAAGTGGGACAATCTCAGGAACAATTAACTCACGATTAGTAGGGTAATCGAGTATACCTTTACTGTATAATCATACAGGGCATGTGTAGTTGATTTCGATGTATGTGGATTGTATATGTGGTATTTGTGAGTGTGAGAACGTGGTAAGGTGTATGGGCACCCTACTCAGCTCGATATTTAGTATTATCAGAGAAGGGCTAACGTGGGAGTAGATGAATTGAGTCTTACTCCTGTAGGGAAGTTGGCAGCAGTCGTAGAAGGTGAAGTAGACTGAGCTTTGTCAGGAGGGGGATATAGTCCGGGTATTTATAGTAGTGATGAGAGTTATACTCGAGAACGTTTGAGGGTTGTGAAGTCACAAGCAAGGGATCCGTCTTAGCAGGAGAGGGTTCAATAGTTATGGGCAAGTGGAGCGGAGTCATACTTACTCAGTTATGAGGGTGGCTTACGCATCAATGAGAGGTTAATCATCCCAGACAACGGGGACCTATAATATGAAGTGATGATAGAGTCACATGGGTCGTGATTTTGGTACATCATAAAGAGGATAAGATGTACTAGGACATGAGGAGGCAATATTAGTGGGCTAGGATAAAGCATAACAATGTTGAGTTTGTCTCCAGGTGCATCACTTGTCGGTTGGTGAAGGTAGACCATCAGAGACTAGCCGATATTTTATAGCCATTAGAGATTCCAATATGGAAATGAGAGAGCTTCTCGAAGGACTTTATCATAGGGCTACGGACATCGCAGAGGGGTCACGATTCCATCTGGATCATTGTGGATTGTCTGGCCAAAATGGTCCATTTCCTGACAAATCAGATTGATTATACTACAGGGAAGTATGCCCAACTTTTACAGTGAAAATAGTTAGGTTACGTGGGGTGCCGATTAACATTGTGTCTGACAGGGACTAGATCTTTTTGTCCTATTTTTGATAGAGTTTTCAGGAGGCTCTGGGGACTAAGTGTAACAACCCACCTAATAAAATACCGGGCGATCACTCCTATATCAAATTAAAACAGGAGTCTCATATGGTTCATTCTTACCATCACTGTCGAAAACCAATTTAATTACTAATATCTTATTAGGCCGGTGTCAAAATTTTAATTAACTAATCTTTTGAACTAAGCCATTCAAATTAAATAATTACAACAGTTTATATGCAACAACGGAAATGAAATAAAATAAAATAATCGAACACTCGGTACAATAATACAACCAAATCGAATGCCGCACTAAAAGGCGATAAAAGAATAAATGAGTACAGTTGGTCCATAAGCCCGAATGTTTCTACTATACCTCCTATCTAGATCTTAATGATAGAAGCGTCTACAATAAACCTGCTTGCATCCACAGTTGCTGCAGCAAACGTATGACTCGAAAGAATCATCATCCATGCATCCCTGAGTCTAGACACCTATATATATATATATATATATATATATATATATATATATATATATATATATATATATATATATATAGAGAGAGAGAGAGAGAGAGAGAGAGAGAGAGAGAGAGAGTAAGAGAGGGGAAAATAAAGAAACGGGTCAGATCCCGAGTTTGAAAATATTTTGCAAGTGCATAAATGCCATATTTTTAAAATATGAAAATATCATATTTAAATTAGTATCGCACTCTCATGAGATACCCCTCACTGCTCTTCTATAGTGCACAACTATCACATACTTTTTTAAACAACCTAGTTAAGCTACCCTACCTAACTAAAGTATTTACCCATCTTCGAATAATCCTCATAATCTGAGTACGAAGGATTGAACTTCTCCCCATTCCCAATATTATGTTACGTTCGTGCGTGGAGTGTCTCGCGAAGATAAATCCAAACAAGGAACCCCCCCGATACACTACTACGTGACAATGTGGATCGTCGGGATCCATTAGGCCCTTAGTACATACAACATCTTATACTGTCCCGTATATATATATATATATTTAGTTCTCATTAACTTATGATTCATAATTCATAAACATCCGGATATAAATTTACTGGGAGGAGTATAGCATTTTATTCATTCTTTTCCCTTTTATACAGGGTTAGGTTATAAGATATCTCATCTCATGTATAAATAATATACTATACGCAACATGTATATTAATCATCCACCGAGCTATAATATAAGTGGCTTAGTCAGTCTAATTTACTAAGCATTCGTGGATTATCTCAAGTATATATATATGTTAATCACAATACATATATCCATATCCGACACCCATAGGCTTAACAATGGTGCACACATACTCTGCTATCCAATCCAAGTACATCTCGTACTAAAGGATCACATGTTCCACATCGCTCACGAACTGTATCAATACAAATCACACATATTGGAGGCGAACATGTTTCCAAGGCTACGGGCTACGCACATACCTACGCACCCATATGACCGTCAACACTATCATTCTCTCATATATCCCGTACCTAGGTTCCATGATCTTGAGGTACCAAATCTAAAATCCCCTTGAAGGCAACACAGGATAAGATTGTCCTCTTTCGAACTCCAACCTCCCGTGATAGCAAGTATGGTAGGTATGTCATACACATAATAAACAATCATATAAATTCACATTCCACCTATATAAATATATCATCAATTAGGTATTCACGTAAACATATTATAATGATAGATATTTGTCTTAACTATACATAATTTCCCATAGGTAATTATTTAACCCATGTATATAATAACATCCGGGCATACGCACCACCCGTATAATAAATCCCCTACGTAGTATATTTATATCTCGAATATCGTACGCATTTATCAGTTTTTTACTAATCCCTAATATTTTATTTTCGACCTTTTCTCACCGCACAATGTTAATATCCATAACCCTGATATATTCATTCGTCTCATAATATATATTTTAACGACACTGTATATATTATTTATACCTCTTCTCAATATTTTATGTCTATAATCTTCAAACTCTTATAGTGATAATCAATAGCCTCGAATATTTCCATTTGCAATAATATAAACCGTCACATACTTAAATTACAACCCCAATACGTATTCTCATACTTTATTCGTACGTATTATCCTCACTCGAAGGGTACTACCACACTCACATATCAAGACAGTAGATAGGGTCCCGATACTCTACCGGTCCAAGGTATTTTTCTCCTCAAATTTCACAATTTAGGATTCTAAGGGTTTCTCAAAAAATCTGCAGCAGCACTGAAAATCTACACAAAAGATGGAACCAAATCCCCCAGAAAAACGAACCGAATCACCCAGAAATGGAACCGTTTCCGTTGTGTCAGTCCGAGTTTCCATCTCAGAACTGCTTCCGTAGAAAATTCATTATAAATTCAAATAAAATCTGAAAAATACGCGGTCGGCTCTCACATGACCGCATAAAAAATATCTACAACTTTTATATTTTGACTGAGAGCTGAATCAGTTCTCTTCCTGACCAAAACAACCCCGCAAACTACTGTATTACTATTCATCATCTTCTCTAAAAATCAAAACCTCCATTTTCCTCCATTTTTGTGTAATACCCCGTAATATAATTGATTTTTATTTAAGGGATTAATTGAATTAAATGAAAATTAATTTGGAATTAATCCGGATATAAATACTAGCGAGATGTGAGTTAATATTTGATTATGATTTTAAAATTGAATATTTCATGAGTATTGAAAATATTAAAGTTTTCGAGAGGCTGAAATACGACAATTTGGAAAATTAAGTTGGGACGCGCGAGTCAGTCGCGTCAGGAATGAATTTAATTAGATAAAAAAGTGATTTATATTTTTATCAACCGAATGGTCATTTTGGTTGCGCCAACGTGTCCGGAAGGGTCGAAATAGTCAGAAAACACTAGCCGGGGGTTTAGTTTGGGTTCCGGGACATTTTTAGGCCAAACCGGCAACCTGGAAGGGTATTTTGGTAATTTTAAAAATAAGGAAGTTAAAACCCACGAAAATTAGAGTTTATATTTATATTTTTAAAGGGGCCACTAAGGCCATTACCACCCAAAAGCATTAGAAGTGGGCTACGGGAGTTAGAGATGAGTTATCATAGGGTTCCAAACCAAAAACACCCACCACCATCATTTTTGAAAGAGATTGTGACCATAAAGAGGGAAGAATCAACCTTGAAACACCGGCAACACATCTGAAGACCAAATCTGAGGCAAGCGATTTGATATTTTAAGTGCATTGAATATTTCTTCCATGTTTAGTGTAGGAACTGTTTTTGTCTTGAAAGTTTTGAGGAAAACTAATGAAATTGTTGTAGAAACTCTAAAGTTGGGTTAGGAATTGCATGTAGAATGGTTATGGACGAATTTGGTATTCGAAGACTTAACTTTAATGATTTAAAAATGGATTTATGATGAGTAATTAGGCATAATAAAATTCTGGCTTCATATTCATAGGGTTTGGGGTAAAATTCGGGGATTTATGATAATTACATGTCGTTTAGGAGGATTTGACCCCAAAAATATGTTAAGAAATGACCTAAGAGGATTTAGAGAAGTTTAAAAACATTAAAATGCAATTGGGATGATCTTAGGATGAATTTAGAGAAGAGAAAAATTGAGAAAAACGAATTGGGAGTTTTTTGGGCGTATTCTGCCATCTCGTTAGAAGACCTGCCTAGGTCGTTCGAACGACCTCATTCGAACGAGACTTCTAACGAGATGACAGTACCCATTCTAAAGAGTTGGTAGTTCATTCAAAGCCATTCGTTCGAACGATATTTCTAACGAGTTGATAGAATGGACTTTTAGGACTGATTTTATTTCGGACCACCAGAAGACTTATATAATTGAGTGTAATCCATCCCTTGTTGATTTGTGGATATAATTGTGAGATTGGAAGTACATCGAGGATTAAAACTTAGAGTTTTGTAATAAACCGGATGATGTTTATGGGTTAGGATATAAGTATCTAAAATTTCTACGCGAGGAGAGTTGATAACTTTAATGTATATAAATCAGGGACTTGTAAACGTGTAACCTTCAATGACGGTATAAGAATGAGAAATATACCTATATTAATATTATGGAATACCGAAGATGTGTGAATGCTTGGTATATGTAGTTAATTGTGTATAACATACCTACCATACTTACTATTACGGGAGGTCGGCGTTCGATCAGGGGCATCTAATCTTTGTGTGCCTACGGGGGGATTTAGATTGGTACCTCGAGGACATAGGTCAGAGAAGGACTTATTGAGAAGTTATTAAGTCTGCTGATCATGGGAACATAGGAATGTGCATGACCCATGTAATGTGAACTATGTTCGCCTCCATTATGTGTGATTGTTGTTTATTGAAAATGATTCCTGAGAGATTCAGAATACGTGGTCCTTATGTACGTGATGTACCGGGATTGGATAGCAGAGTATGTGTGCACCTCAGCTTAGTCTCGGGGTGCCAGTATTGTATATTTATGATGAGAATAATATACTACTAAGTGAAATGAACTGTCATGAATAAATGTAAGTGTGAATAATAGCAACCTTTTAGTAGTGTTAAAAATGGAAAATCTCTAGTGATTAGCATGACTAATATGGGAACTAAGAAGGAAAGTAAAACTCTCTCTTTGAATTAAGATGTCGGGACTTAAATCATGAATCGTATAGAAATGTTAGATTGCGTATTGGGCTAGTTAGATATGGGAATAATAACTAGAACGGGTACGATAGGAGTGCACAATTAGTTGAGAGGTGAGTAACTCATGTGAGTGCACGCACTATCATGTACTTTATATTCACTGTTTAATCATATTAAACACTTGCTGTATTTTAAAATATTTTTCATAATTGAGCTTTGACCCGTTTTCTTTCAAATCTATTTTTGTAAAAACCTTTTTAGGTGCCCAGCCACAAGGACACCAAGCGTAGGAGTTCCATTCCGATGGCGTGCTGTAGCTGCTGTGGGAGTTACAGGACCTTGATAGTAGACGCCTCCACTTTCTATCTTGACTCTATTTTAGATTTATTCATCTGTAGGGCATGTCGCCCCTTTCCTTTCAGAGACATCTTATTTACTCAGTTTATTTTATATTCTGGATTGTAACTAAATTAATGATTCAGGCTTGTATTTGTTTATTTCAGTGTTCGGATTGTTGTGAGGTGTATTCCTCCAGATTCAGTTTATTAAATTTTATTTATTGTGACTGTGATGTGGTTGTGGTATCAGTAATTCATAATTTAATTTGGTTGTATGTAAATCGAATTCAATTAAAATTGACAACTCACTTTTTAAATATTAGGTGGCTAGTAATTGTTAAAACGTTTTCGACAGTGATGCTACGAACTGAACCAACTTGACATTTTGAATTAATTTGAATAAAGGAGTAGCTACCTAGTATTTAATTAGTCAGGGTGTCACAGGTGGTATCAGAGCATCAGGTTCTAGTCTCCTTAGGATCTGTACGGCTTGTTATGTTTTCGCTGAGCTTTCTTTGATGTAGAGCCCTATATTTTAGGATTGTTGTATTCTTTTGTGTATGCTTCGCTCTTCAGCTATTTTGAGATATTAACTGCGAACTTATAAGACTTTACTCTCATTTCAGATGCCTCCACGACGTGCACAGCGAGTTCCCAGAGATGCTCAGCCCGAGCCAAATCTTGCACCAGTCCAGGGTACCATGAATGCCGCCGAGGTTGCAGCCATTGTAGCCCAAGTGGTAAATGCCGCCCTTGCAGTTGTACAGTAGGGCACCACCCCAGGCGCCGGCAGCAGCGCCAGTTCAGGCTCATGCATTCCCTTCTACTTGGGAACGTGTTCTTGATGCTTTTCAGAAAGGACACCCTTCGGAGTTTGCAGGTAGCTCCGATGTTGTTGTGTCCAGCCAGTGGAAGAAGGACATTCAAAGGAATTTGAGGATGTATGAGTACACGGAGGTACAGAAATAGATACTAGGTACTTTTAAGCTAGTAGGATCAACATTGCAGTGGTGGGAGTCCGTTACCACCCCGGAGGAGAGAGATGCCCTTTCTATACAGGAGTTTTGGGTACGATTCGACCGTAAGTATTTTCCATCAGTCGTTCACACTGAAATGAGGAGGAAGTTAATGAACCTCAAGCAGGAGGGAAGGACCATGGCCGAGTATGAGGCCGAATTCACTAATCTTTTGAACATTGTTCCCGATGAGATTCCGACTGTAAGAGAAGAAGATTCAGAAGTTCATGGATGGGTTGACTTGGAGGATTCGTCAGCACTTATTGGGTAATCTCTTGTTGGCCACTTATTCTGATGTGGTTAAAGCAGCACTGCTTCACTGTCAGGACCACCGCTTTCACACGTTAGAGAGTAAGCGATCAGGAGAGTCCATCCTTCAGGGAAGGACAGGGGGAAATGGTGCCAGTGGGGCATAATCTGCTCAAGGTCAGCATAGGCAGGGAGATCAGGGTTCCCAGCAGGGGGATTTTAAGAGGTTCAGATTTGGGGGTTTCAAAAATGGTCAGGGAGGTTTCGTCAGGGCCAGTAGGGTTAGCACGGCCATCAGGGTCAGTAGGGCCAACATGGCCAACAGCAACAGTTTCAGTAGGGCCAGCACGGCCAAGGGAGGAATGGCAACGACCACCAGGGCCGTGGGAAGCAGGGTCAGAGAGGAGGGAACTTTTCAGGGAAATATTTCATTTGTGGCAAGATTGGCCACAAGCGACAGGAGTGTCCTGATAGGGGCAGGCCCCCACAGCAGCAGCAGCAGGGTGCTCGATATGAGCCCCAAAGACCTATATTTCCCGCTGCCCTCCCAACACCACAGATGCTAGCTTTGCCACCCATCCTAACAGTCCCAGTCCAGCAGGGACAGCTACAGTAGGGGCGAGTTTATCAACTCCAGCATGCCGCAGTCCCACAGGATCCACCTGCTATTGAGGGTATGTTCTCTATTCAGGGGACTATGGGGCGTATTTTATTTGATATGGGGGCCACACATTATTTCATTGCCACGAGATTTGCATGCACTTTGGGGTTGTTAGACACTGCAAAGAGCACGATTACTTGCGTAGATTCACCGTTAAGTTGGAGTTTCGTGATTTCCCTTATTTGTAGAGGTGTGGGTATAGAGATCGGGAGATTTACTTTACCCGTTGATATGTTAGTATTAGAGATAACTGAGTACGATGCGATTATTGGTATGGATTGGCTAGTTGCGTACCGATCCATGATTGATTGTTTCAGTAGGAGTATCATTTTTTCCATTCCCGGGCAAGATATGTTTTTAGTGGCGATGCCTCGCCCCGAGGGAGGATCGTCCATACACTTGTATTACATAGAGGAGGAGACCTCTAAGGAAGTGGTAATACCACTTGATTCGATTCCCGTTGTTAGTGAGTTTGCTGATGTATTTCAGGATATACCTGGATTACCTCCTAAAAGAGAGATAGATTTTGTGATCAATTTGACGCCGGGCACTCGGCCAATTGCCCGCGCACCATACCGTATGGCTCCAGCGGAGATGAGAGATCTAAGGGATAAGATAGAGCAGTTGTTGGGTCATGGGTTTATCCGAAGGAGTACTTCGCCGTGGGGTGCCCCTGTGTTATTCGTAAAGAAGAGGGATGGATCATTGAGATTATATGTAGATTACCGAGAGTTAAATAAAGTCACGATACGGAATAAGTATCCGTTGCCCCGAATCGATGACTTATTTGAACAGTTGAGAGAAGCTTTCTTCTTCTAAAAGATTGATTTGCGATCGGGATACCATCAGTTGCGTATCAGGGAACATGACTTCTCGAAGACTGCTTTCTTGACGAGGTATGGTTCCTACGAATTTCGGGTTATGCCTTTTGGCTTGACCAATGCTCCAGCCGTGTTTATGGACTTGATGAATAGGGTATTCAGAGAATTCCTAGACCAGTTCGTCATTGTCTTTATTGATGACATTCTGGTTTACTCCCAGACACAAGAGGAGCACGCCAAGCATTTGAGGCAGGTTTGCAGACGCTAAAAGGAGGTTCAATTTTTAGGACATATCATTTCAAATCAGGGGATATCTATTGATCTGGGGAAGGTATCTGCGGTGAGGGAGTGGGGGCAGCCCATGACACTGACTAAGATTCGTAGTTTCTTGGGCCTAGCAGGATACTACAGAAGGTTTATTCGGAGTTTCTCAAAGATAGTGGGTCCTTTGACACATCTGACTCGCAAAGGTGTGCCATTCATCTTGAGCGATGCCTGTCAGTTGTCATTTGATGAGTTGAAGGACAAGTTAACCTCAGCGCCTGTATTAGCATTGCCTAGACCGGGAGTTGAGTATCTAGTTTACACCGATGCGTCCTTACAAGGACTTATAGGTGTGCTGCAACAGGAGAGTCAGGCTATAGCTTATGCTTCCCGTAAGCTTAAGACTCACGAGAAGAATTACCCCACCTGTGACTTAGAGTTAGCGGTAGTCGTATTCGCTCTTCGGATTTGGAGACACTATCTCATGGGGGAGAAATTTTGGTTGTTCATAGACCACAAGTCTCTACAATACCTCTTCACGCAGAAGGAACTGAATATGCATCAACGTCGGTGGCTTGAGTTTGTGAAGGATTATCAGTTTGATATCCAATATCACCCAGGGAAGACTAACGTGGTAGCAAACGCGTTGAGCCGTAGGCCAGTAAATGAGGTGGCTGAGGTGTGTAAAATTAAGTGGAAGGAGTTGGGACACCAAGATGCAGTGGCCCGATCATTCATGTCTGTGATGACTATTACACCTCAGATTATTACGAGAGTGGTAAAGGCCCAGGCAAATGACTCGTTCTGTCAGGAGCAGATAGTTCGATTACTAGAAGAGGGATCTGAGTCCTATACCGTTAGCTCAGATGGGGATTACGCTTCAATGGGAGACTGGTCGTTCCGGAAGGGGAAGTATTGCGACACGAGGTAATGAAGGAGTCGCATGGCTCACGGTTCGCAGTACACCCTGGTGGGAATAAATTGTACCAAGACATGAGACAAAGGTACTGGTGTAGCGGGATGAAGAGAGACATCGTCGTGTTCATTTCCAAATTCGCCACTTGTCAGCTAGTAAAGGTGGATCATTAGAGACCGACAGGACTTCTACAGCCATAAGAGGTTCCGATGTGGATATGGGAGAGCATATCCCTGGACTTTATAACGGGGTTACCTACGTCACAGAGGGGTCACGACTCCATATGGGTAATTATGGATAGATTGACCAAAGTTGCTCATTTTCTACCCGTAAGGACAAATTACACTACAGGACAATATGCCCAGATTTTCATTGCAGAGATAGTGAGACTTCACGGGGTGCCTCTAAATATCGTGTCTGATCGAGACAAGATATTTGTTTCACGATTTTGGGAGAGTTTCCAGGAGGCCATGGGCATGGAGCTGCGGCTGAGTATGACTTATCACCCGCAGACTGATGGGCAAACAGAGCGGACAAATCAGATGTTGGAGTACATGTTGCGTATGTGCATCCTAGATTTTTGAGGTGGTTGGGAGCAGTACCTTCCACTGGTGGAGTTTTCTTATAATAACTCCTACCAGTTCACCATTGGCATGGCTCCATTTGAGGCATTGTATGGTAGACCTTATCGTTCCCCAGCATGTTGGTTAGAGGTGGGGGATAACAAACTCCTTGGATCGGAAGTGATTTAGGACACTTCGACAAGGATAGGGATGATACGGAGCCGTATTCGGGTAGCTCAGGACCGGCAGAAGAGCTCTGCTGATGCCAAGAGGTTCTTCAGAGAATTCAAGGTGGGGGACCAAGTGTTACTCAGAGTATCTCCCATGAAGGGGATCATGCGTTTTGGGAAGAAGGGGAAACTGGCACTAAGATATGTGGGGCCATTTCCTATCATCGAGAGGATTGGGCCAGATGCTTATAGACTCGGGTTATCAGAGCACTTGCATAGGATTCATGATGTGTTCCATATTTCCTCACTAAGGAAATATATTAGGGACTATTTGGCCCATACTCACATTGCTTTAGAGGACATCGATCTTCAGCCTGATAGTTCCTACGAGGAGGGGCCGATTGCTATTTTGGACTACAGCGAGAGGAAACTGAGGTCAAAGATAGTACTATTAGTACATGTTCAGTGGCGGCATCGTAATGTCGAGGAGTCCACATGGGAGTGCGAGGATGAGATGCGCGAGCATTATCCAGAGTTATTTTATCCAGGTACTCTTTAGCTCCGAATTTCGGGACGAAATTTTGTTATTAGGGGGAGTATGTAATACCCCGTAATTTTATTGATTTTTATTTAAGGGATTAATTGAATTAAATTAAAATTAATTGAGAATTAATCTGGATATAAATACTAGCGAGATGTGAGTTAGTATTTGATTATGATGTTAAAATTGAATATTTCATGAGTATTGAAAATATTAAAGTTGTCGCGAGACTGAAATACGATAATTTGGAAAATTAAGTTGGGACGCTCGTGTGAGTCGCGTCAGGAATGAATTTAATTAGATTAAAAAGTGAATTATATTTTTATCAACCGAATGGTCATTTTGGGTACGCCAACGTGTCCGGAAGGGTCGAAATAGTCAGAAAACACTAGCTGGGGGTTTAGTTTGGGTTCCGGGACATTTTTAGGCCAAACCGGCAACCTAGAAGGGTATTTTGGTAATTTTAAAAATAAGGAAGTTAAAACCCACGAAAATTAGAGTTTATATTTATATTTTTAAAGGGCCCACTAAGCCCATTACCATCCAAAAGCCTTAGCAGTGGGCTACGGGAGTTAGAGAGGAGTTATCATAGGGTTCCAAACCAAAAACCCCCACCACCATCATTTTTGAAAGAGATTGTGACCATAAAGAGGGAAGAATCAACCTTGAAACACCGGCAACACATCTGAGGAACAAATCTGAGGTAAGTGATTTGATATTTTTATGTTCATTGAATATTTCTTCCATGTTTAGTATAGGAACTGTTTTTGTCTTGAAAGTTTTGAGGAAAACTAATGAAATTGTTGTAGAAACTCTAAAGTTGGGTTAGGAATTGCATGTAGAATGGTTATGGAAGAATTTGGTATTCGAAGAATTAACTTTGATGATTTAAAAACGGATTTACGATGAGTAATTGGGCATAATAAAATTCCGGGTTCATGTTCATAGGGTTTGGGGTAAAATTCGCGGATTTATGATAATTACATGTCGTTTAGGAGGATTTGACTCAAAAAATATGTTAAGAAACGACCTAAGAGGATTTAGAGAAGTTTAAAAACATTAAAAGCAATTGGTATGATCTTTGGATGAATTTAGAGAAGAGAAAAATTGAGAAAAATGAATTGGGAATTTTCTGGGCGTATTCTGCCATCTCGTTAGAAGACCTGCCCAGGTCGTTCGAACAACCTCGTTCGAACGAGACTTATAACGAGATGATAGTACCCCTTCTAATGAGTTGGTAGTTCGTTCGAAGCCATTCGTTCAAATGACACTTGTTCGAACGAGATTTCTAACGAGTTGACAGAATGGCCTTTTAGGCCTGATTTTATTTCGGACCTCCAGAAGACTTATATAATTGAGTGTAATCCTTCACTTGTTGATTTGTGGATATAATTGTGAGATTGGAAGTACGTCGAGGATTAAAACTTAGAGTTTTGTAATAAACCAGATGATGTTTATGGGTTAGGATATAAATATCTAAAACTTCTACGTGAGGATAGTTGATAACTTTAATGTATATAAATCGGGGACTTGTAAACGTGTAACCTTCAATGACGGTATAGGAATGAGAAATATACCTCTATTAATATTATGGGATACCGAAGATGTGTGAATGCTTGGTATATGTAGTTAATTATGTATAACATACCTTCCATACTTGCTATCATAGTAGGTCGGCGTTCGATCAGGGCTATCTAATCTTTGTGTGCCTACGGGGGGATTTAGATTGGTACCTCGAGGATATAGGTCAGAGAAGGACTTATTGAGAAGTTAATAAGTCTGATGATCATGGGAGCGTAGGTATGTGCGTGACCCATGTGATGTGAACTATGTTCGCCTCCATTATGTGTGATTGTTGTTTATTGAAAACGATTCCTGAGAGATTCAGAATACGTGGTCCTTATGTACGCGATGTACTGGGATTGGATAGCAGAGTATGTGTGCACCTCAGCTTAGTCTCGGGGTGCCAGTATTGTATATTTATTATGAGAATAATATACTGCTAAGTGAAATGAACTGTCATGAATAAATGTAAGTGTGAATAATAGCAACATTTTAGTAGAGTTAAAAATGGAAAATCTCTAGTGATTAGTATGACTAATATGGGAACTAAGAAGAAAAGAAAAACTCTTTGTTTAAATTAAGATGTCGGGACTTAAATCGTGAATCGTATAGAAATGTTAGTTTGCAAATTGGGCTAGTTAGATATGGGAATAACTAGAGGAGAGGAACTCATGTGAGTGCACGCACTATCATGTACTTTATATTCACTGTTTAATTATATTAAACACTTGCTGTATTTTAAACTATTTTTCACAATCGGGCTCTGACCCGTTTGCTTTCAAATCTATTTTTGTAAAAACCTTTTTAGGTGCCCATCCACAAGGACACCAAGCGTAGGAGTTCCATTCCGATGGCGTGATGTAGCTGCTGTGGGAGTTACAGGACCTTGATAGTAGACGCCTCCACTTTCTATCTTGACTCTATTTTAGATTTATTCATCTGTAGGGCATGTCGCCCCTTTCCTTTCAGAGACATCTTATTTACTCAGTTTATTTTATATTCTGGATTGTAACTAAATTAATGATTCAGGCTTGTATTTGTTTATTTCAGTGTTCGGATTGTTGTGAGGTGTATTCCTCCAGATTCAGTTTATTAAATTTTATTTATTGTGACTGTGATGTGGTTGTGGTATCAGTAATTCATAATTTAATTTGGTTGTATGTAAATCGAATTCAATTAAAATTGACAACTCACTTTTTAAATATTAGGTGACTAGTAATTGTTAAAACGTTTTCGACAGTGATGCTACGAACTGAACCAACTTGACATTTTAAATTAATTTGAATAAAGGAGTAGTTACCCGATATTTAATTAGTCCGGGTGTTACATTTTGTTGTTTCTAATCTCATCCAACAACTCCATAAACATCTAATATATGTTTTACAACTAACACATCAATTGATTTGGGGTATTAAACCATTTCTCTTAGATTTAAACCCTAAAACCATAAAAATGCCAACTTATTATTTTAACCCATTGCAATCCATTTCTTCACTCCATTTACATGGATTTAACACTAGAAATCGTTAAGAATTTACATTACATTAATATGTAAACTCATATCCAAATTTCCCCAAATTTATTTTAAGGGTTCTAACCCAAAGTCATATAGTTTACCAACTATAATATGAGATTAATGCATAAAATGAAATAAATCAAGTACACACTTTCCTGGAGGATGAAATCCGACGACCTCGAGTCGAGTCCGGCGGAGTTTGGCCGAAATCTCCCATTTCTCTCTTCTTTTCTCCTCTTCCTTTCTTTCTTTCTCTCTTTATTTCTTCTTTCTTTCTTTCTTTCTTTCTTTCTTTCTTTCTTTCTTTCTTTCTTTCTTTCTTTCTTCTCCCGTGTCTTATAAGGGAGAAAATGAGGGCTTGTCCCTTATTAACCTAAAACTGTCTCGTTTACTCAATTACGAGTCCCTACTGGTCCAAAAATGCTCAGAACCCAAATACTACCCCCGAGTACTCTATTTTGACTATCTCGGCCATTCCGAACCCAATGGCGGAGTCAAAATCTCCATTCGAGTCACTTAACTAAAATTCACTATTTTGACCCAACACGTTCAATACGCGTATTTTCTAATTTAAAATATTTTCCTTTGTCACTTTACCCAACTACAACATGTAATTAAAAATAATCCACTCATATACTTAGTCTCGTTAGAAAATATAATCCATGTAAATATTAGTCCGACACTTGAAAACCAATATTAACTATTCACTTTATGACATTAAATTTATTTAATATCACTCATTAATCATAGAATTACTATTCACAATAATTCTTCAAATTACCGAATTACATCCACAATGTAATTTAAATATCTTTAAAAGTACGGGGTATTACATACTCCCCCCCTCACAACATAATTTCATCCTCAAAATTCAGATATAGCCTGTACCACTACTCTAGGATCGGTATATACATTACGTCTTAGTTTAACCAAATTTAGATATAGCCTAACACAATGGTCTCCCACTATATTCCACCCATCTCAAGGCGTATGCTCATATATATATATATATATATATTCTCATCATTGCTATTCATATATATACTATTCCTGCACCCTCGGGTTAACACCCATTAGCGCACTTAATAATAATATCACATAATACGCATACACACATCCTATTAAGATTCATAGGCATATTCACAACCTAAACATACACTTCTCATAGGTATTTTATTCTCATCGCTACGTATTGTATAAATATTCAGATTACTATTTCTCTCATAATCTCCATGGTACATTCCCTATACCGGATAATTAAAGTATTTATTCTCATATACTTTTCCAGAATTTGGTATCCTTTTCATCAAGAGGTACCTTTTAAATGACTTTCCATAGCCTTTCAACCCATCTCAGGTGTGCTAGCTCTCATTGCACATAAAATTTTGACTTATCATCATTCTCACACACATTCAATTCTTCATACCATTTAACCTTGTTTATAACTGCCCCTTAGGCATATATTCTACACATTCCTTTTTCACGTCCTTCAGTCTAGGACATTTTTTTAGAATTAACTAACCAAGGTACCCATACCCCCTATCATTCGTGCATATCTGCACAACCATTGTAAACGTCCAATGCGTAACGCTCTTTTCTAACAATGGATCCCATTTCCTTGGCCTGGTACTAACACCTGAATTTTTCCTAACCCGAATAATTCGAAATTTAATTCTCCCAATACCTAAAAATTCAATCCTTGTCAAGATTATCCCATCGATCTTCTTGTGGTTAACTCAAAATAGTCTTCCTATATCAGTGCCGATAGTCTAATTACCCTACTTCATGATAGTCTTAAGATCAAGATGTTTCTAATACACGTAATATGATTACTATTATAACTATATCCCTAGTGCCCAAGACCTCTATCGACTTTCGACATTTGTTCGATTTCATGCGTGGGACGTCTGGCAAAGCGAAATCTAAACAAGGAACCTTCTCAATACACTACTCCCTCGCTTCATCGATCATCGAGATATAGTGGTCTAAGGGACACCAACGGGACATTCTAAATCCTACCTCGTTAACCTACTAATTTACTTCTACCACTATATCCTTCCATCTTGACCAAATGGAAAACTCAACTAATCAGGGCGCCTACTCTCGACAAGAGCATTATGAACATCATACCCAAAACATATTTCCTATAAATTTCCCTTATATTCAAAGCCTGGCTATAAGTCTTGAATTAATTTCCTTTATCTTACCTCATCCACATACTTGCGGTGAGAGGAAAATTTCAGAGCTTCTTTATATCACTTATATCTCCATATAATTATACAGTCATCAAATGGCTCTCACTCAACAATGTTTCCTCTACACTAGGTGACTTATAGTTAAAACCAACATCCTTGCATTTTATAACATCTGCCCACTCCCGACGTCATTAAGGTTCGTACGTGGAGTGTTTTGTTTGCTTCAAATAAGCAACCAAGATAATCCCATCCCATCTACCCTTAAAATATGGTCAGAACTCTCAATTCTGTCAATGAGTCATACCACAAGCGCTTGCACTAATAGTAAGTCCTTCGCGCGAACAACAACAAGCTTAAACTCCCACCTTAACTATAAATCTTGCATACCTTAAAATATATCCATAAGGTCCTCATGCACTCAAATCATGCTAATGAAACATCTCCTCATCGAAGTTCCATGTAAACATATAATCAAGGCGAGCTCATCCCGAATTTATCTCGCATTCCATTCTTTAATATATCCGTGGATATACGTTTCACATCTCATATAAATATATATACATATACTATACACATCAAGTATATCCATACTTATATATCATACACTATATAAGTATAATAACCATCCCTCACAGCTATAACTCAATAGATGCAGTCTCTCCATGTTTCATCCTCCAGGGAATTACTTACACATCATCCTGGGTACCAGTGGTCGGACTATCACACTGACTTGGTAAAAACCAAATCACAATAAATAGGAAGCGATCATAGTTCCTCTCCGAAAATGAGAACGAGACATTCCCACCACGTCTCATTCCTGATAAAATCACACAATATAAAATGGACACTATGACCTGGGGACTATACACTCCTTGCTCCTCAAGCTAGGGGCCTCACCCAAAATGCACAACTTCCCATGATAGCACTAGAGGGGTATGTTTCTTACAAATATACCAATCACATACAAATATATTTAAACATATCATATATATACGTCTATATATGCTCTTATATATATACAATATAATCCGTCCAATCGTGTCTATCTCTCGTAACATTAGCCCGTATTTTCCGAATACCATATTCGATTTAATCCCATAAGTATTCGCTTACTTATAATATAAATAAATATTAAGCTTATCATAACTAGCTTGTATCCCAATTAGATCCGAAATTCCAATTCGAATCCCAAGAGTCTTTATCCCATTAGACTCTTAAAAATCACAAAGTCTCACAACTTTAATTTTTCATTGCAGATTTCACACCTTGCACTAAAATAACTGTAACTCACTCTACATAAGTCCAATTTACTAGTGAGTCTATTATTCCACTGGAGAAGAGTCTTTCTCCATTATACATACCTTACTCCGGTACTAAGTTCACTTAACCATGTCACTCTTTATTCACCGTCGGTCTCTGACCGATTCTTATGTGAATAACCTAGAAACTGCATTCACTTTATTCTAAATCAAGGGAATTTGCAGTTTAAAACCATCTATAAGATTAATTTATGAGAAAAATATCATGCTCCTCTAAATATGGTGACCATTGTTCCAACCATTTCACATTTCTCCAATGAGTGAGAAAATTTTCCTCAAATTTTCACATATGGGTATTTCCATACCCAACTCTAAGCCAAAGCTTCCGAGCCTTCGACTTCTAAGAAGTGAAATTACACTATTTCCGCCTAGCTCAACTTCAACGCACGGTCTTAATCAAAGACCTCTTAAGCTTTTTCCCCATCTAACTTCACTGGGTAATTCAAGTTTATCACCATTCTTTACCATACCGGTGCATAGATAATTATAACTATTATTCTATAGTAGTCATTGCAGAAATCCATGACAATGCCGCAAGGAAAATGACCTTTACTGCGGTCCTCATTTACAACATAAACTTATAGCTCTAGCTAAGCCCCACCTCCTGCTGCCCTCACAATGGACTTCTATGGTTGTCCTTCAACGATCAACACATGAATCTCGAACGAGCGCACAAAAGATTTACTATAATCTTACATAATGGTAGGAGAACGAAGTCTCACAAGAGGATATCAACAATCCTAATCCTAAGGCTCTATATCAAATCAAAAGCAACGCTGAAAGTGTAGTACATCTGCACAGATTCCTAAGGACACTAGAACCTGATGCTCTGATACCACCTGTGACACCCCGCCTAATAAAATACCGGGTGATCACTCCTATATCAAATTAAAACAGGAGTCTCATATGGTTCATTCTTAGCATCAATGTTGAAAACCAATTTAATTACTAATATCTTATTAGGCCGGCGTCAAAATTTTAATTAACTAATCTTTTGAACTAAGACATTTAAATAAAATAATTACAACAGTTTATCTGCAGCAACTAAAATGAAATAAAATAAAATAACCGAACACTCGGTACAATAATACAACCAAATCGAATGCCGCACTAAAAGGCGATAAAAGAATAAATGAGTACAGTTGGGCCAGAAGTCCGAATGTTTCTACTATACCTCCTATCTAGATCTCAATGATAGAAGCGTCTACAATAAACCTGCTTGCATCCACAACTGCTGCAGCAAACGTATGACTCGAAAGAATCATCATCCATGCATCCCTGTGTTTGGACACCTATATATATATATATATATATATATATATATATATATATATATATATATATATATATATATATATATATATATATATATATATATATATATATATATATAGCAAGAGAAGGGAAAATAGAGAAATGGGTCGGAGCTCGAGTTTGAAGATATTTTGCAAGTGCATAAATGCCATATTATTAAAATATGAAAATCTCATATTTAAATTAATATTGCACTCTCATGAGATACCCCTCACCCCTCTTCTATAGTGCACAACTATCACATACCTTTTTAAACAACCTAGTTAAGCTGCCCTGCCTAACTAAAGTATTTACCCATCTTCGAATAATCCTCATAATCTGAGTACGAAGGACTAAACTTCTCCCCATTCCCAATATTATGTTACGTTCGTGCGTGGGGTGTCTCACGAAGAGAAATCCAAACAAGGAACCCCCCCCGATACACTACTATGTGACAATGTTGATCATCGGGATCCATTAGGCCCTTAGTACATACAAAATCTTATACTGTCCCATATATATATATATTTAGTTCTCATTAACTTATGATTCATAATTCATAAACATCCGACTATAAATTTCCCGGGAGGAGTATATAACTTTATTCATTCTTTTCCCTTTTATACAGGGTTAGGTTATAAAATATCTCATCTCATGTATAAATAATATACTATACGCAACAAGTATATTAATCATCCACCCAGATATAATATAAGTGGCTTAATCATTCTCATTTACTAAGCATACTTGGATTATCTCAAGTACACATATATGTTAATCACAATACATATATCCATATCCGACACCCATAGGCTTAACAGCGGTGCACACATACTCTGCTATCCAATCCAAGTACATCTCATACTAAAGGATCACATGTTCCACATCGCTCAGGAACTGTATGAATACAAATCACACTTATTGGAGGCGAACATGTTTCCAAGCCTATGGGTTACGCACATACCTACGCACCCATATCACCGTCAACACTATCATTCTCTCAGATATCCCGTACCTAGGTTCCATGCTCTTGAGGTACCAAATCTAAAATTCCCCCGAATGCAACACAAGATAAGATTGTCCTCTTTCAAACACCAACCTCCCGTGATAGCAAGTATGGTAGGTATGTCATACACCTAATAAACAATCATATAGGTACACATTCCACCTATATAAATATATCATCATTTAGGTATTCACATAACCATATTATAATGATAGATATTTGTCTTAACTATACATAATTTCCCATAGGTAATTATTTAACCCATGTATATAATAACATCCGAGCATACGCACCACCCGTATAATAAATCCATTACGTAGTATATTTATATCTCGAATATCCTACGCATTTATTAATTTTTGAATAATCCCCAATATTTTATTTTTGAGCTTTTCTCACCGCACAATGATAATATCCACAACCCCGATATATTCATTCGGCTCATAATGTATACTTTAACGATACCATATATATTATTTATACCTCTTCTCAATATTTTATGGCTATAATCTCCAAACTCTTATAGCGATAATCAATAGCCTCGAATATTCCCATTCACAATAATATAAACCGTCACATACTTAAAATACTACCCCAATACGTATTCTCATACTTTATTCGTACATATTCTCCTCACTGGAAGGTTACTACCACACTCACATAGCAAGACAGTAGATAACGTCACGATACTCTACCGGTCCAAGGTATTTTTCTCCTCAAATTTCAAAATTTAGGATTCTAAAGGTTTCTCCAAAGTTCTGCAGCAGCACTCAAAATATGTACAAAAGATGGAACTAAACCTATTAAAAAAAATGGAATCGAATCCTCAAGAAAAACGAACCGAATCTCCCAGAAATGGAACTGGTTCCGTTGTCTCAGTCCGAGTTTCCATCTCAGAACTGCTTTCGTAAAAAAATCATTATAAATCCAAAAAAAATCAGAAAAATACGTGTTCGGCGCTCACACGATCGTATCGAAAATATCTACAATTTTATGTTTTGATCGAGAGTTGAATCTTTTGTCTTCCTAGCCTAAATAAACCCGCAAGCTACGGTATTACTATTCATCGTCTTCTCCAAAAATCCAAACCTCCATTTTTCTCCATTTTTGTTGTTTCTAATCTCATCCAACAACTCCATAAACATCTAATCTATGTTTTACAAATAACACATCAATTAATTTGGGGTATTAAACCATTTCTCTTAGATTTAAACCCTAAAACCATAAAAACCCCAACTTATCATTTTAACCCATTTCAATCCATTTCTTCACTCCATTTACATGGATTTAACACTAGAAATCGTTAAGAATTTACATTACATTAATATGTAAACTCATATTCAAATTTCTCCAAATTTATTTTAAGGGTTCTAACTCAAAATCATATAGTTTACCAACTATAATATGAGATTAGTGCATAAAATGGAATAAAACAAGTACACACTTGCCTGGAGGATGAAATCATACGACCTCGAGTCGAATCCGGTGGAGTTTGGCCGATATCTCCCATTTCTCTCTTCTTTTCTCCTCTTACTTTCTTTCTATCTTTATTTCTTCTTTCTTTCTTTCTTCTCCCGTGTCTTATAAGGGAGAAAATGAGGGCTTGTCCCTTATTAACCCAAAAATGACTCGTTTACTCAATTACGAGTCCCTACTGGTTCAAAAATGCCCGAAATCCAAATACTATCCTTGGGTACTCTATTTTGACTATCTAGGCCATTTAAAACCCAATGGAGAAGTCAAAATCTCCATCCGAGTCACCTAACTAAAATTCACTATTTTGACCCAAGACGTTCAATATGCGTGTTTTCCAATTTAAAATATTTTCCTTTGTCACTTTACCCAACTGCGACATGTAATTAAAAATAACCCACGTATATACTTAGTCTCGTAAGAAAATATAATCCATGTAAATATTAGTTCGACACTTGAAAACCAATATTTACTATTCACTTTATAACATTAAATTTATTTAATATCACTCATTAATCCCATAATTACTATTCACAATAATTCTTCAAATTACCAAATTACATCCATAGTGTAATTTAAATATCTTTAAAAATATGGGGTATTACACTAAGTTGTGGTTGAGTATGGCTTATCACCCACAAACAACCCGACAGACTGAGCGTATGAATTAGATGCTGGAGGATATGCTGAGGACGTGCATGATGGATTTCAAGGGGGTTGGGAGTAGTATCTTCCACTGGTAGACTTTACCTATAATAACTCGTAGTAGTTCATGATAGTCATGTCACCTTTTGAGGCACTATATTGTAGACCTTATTGTTCACACGCTTGTTGCTTAGAGGTCAGGCCAATAAGATTCTTCGACCAGAAATGATTCAGGACACTTCTTCAAAGATTTAGTTGATTCGGGGCCGTATATGGATAGCTCAGGATAGGCATAAGAGTTGTGCAAACGCAGATCGGAGACACTTGGATTTTGATATGGGTGATGAGGTGTTATTATAAGTATCTCCCATTAAGGAAGTTATGCTATTTGGAAAGAAGGGGAAGTTGGCACCGAGGTATGTGTGGCATTTCCCAATCATTGAGAGGATTGGTTTAGTTGCGTATAGACTCGATGTGTTCAATATATAATAATTACGGAGGTAACTCAGGGATAAGTTAGAGTATCGTCATATCACGTTAGAGGAGATAGACTTACATTCAGATGTCATGTACGAGGAGAGGATCGTTGCCATTATAGACCATATCGAGAGAAAGCGTTGGTCGAAGGTGGTACTGTTAGTTTATGTTTAGTGGGGGCACCATAATGCCAATGAGTAAACTTGGTAGCATGAGGATGACATGAAGGAAAAGTATTAGGATCTCTTTATGCCAGGTAAGTCTGAATTTTGAGGGCCAAATTCCATTGTAAGGGAGAGTATGTAACACCCTGTATTTTGAAAATATTTTAAATTGCACGTGTGCACGTAATTTTAATTTAATCGAAAGGTAAATTGTCTTAAATAAATATTAATTAGAAAATAAAAGGACTAAGTGATAGCCATTCCATTCTCGTTAGACAATACTGCAACAACTGTGGATGCATGCAGGGTATGATTAAACCCTTCTATTCATTCTATCTAGATGGATTTTATTTCAGTATTTTTCTCTTTGGGCGTGTTATCCGTAGCTGGACAGTTTTTTTTATCAGACATTTGTTATATTTCTTAGTTTTAGGATTTGGATTATGGTATGCTAGAGATCGAGGATTTGTTCAGTTTAATTACTTATGCTATCAGTATTCTTTGCATTTCAATCATCGTGGATGTTTATGTTTATATTTTTGAATGGTTCAATTATACATGTTAACAAGATTTAAAAATTGACACCGGACTTAATCGGTTATTAGTATTAACTTGTTTCTGACAGTGATGCTAAGAATGAAATCAAATATGATTTCCATTTAAAGTAATAAATGACCGATCAATCGGTATTAGACTATACGGTGTGTCACAAATTTAGACTTATAATGCATTAGGTAAACGTACCCAAACCTTGAGTAGTCATCTATGAAAGTCATAAAATACTCAAAGACTCCTCTTTCAAACGATTCCCGTGGTTCTTTGTCTTTATAGCCTTTGGCCGAGAAAGGTCTCTTGGTCATTTTACCTTCTAAATAAAATTCACAAACGGGTGCCTCCACTGACAATGAGCTTAATTTACCACTTTCTACTGATCTACATACCATTATTATAACCTAGGGGTAAGTGGCAAGTATACGTTTGGTTCAATAAGAAGGGATCCTTTATCTTTAAATCCGATCCAGTTTAATTATGAAAAATATTAATTTATTGAGTGGGAGAGAGAAGATTCACAACATAAAGATTATCTAGAATATACCACAACAAATAAAAGACTTATTCTTCTTAATAACCAAAATTAATATAAAATAAATTGAACATTCATAAAAGGCTAAGATAGAAAGATAGATCAAATTCCTTCTAATGGAAGGTACATAAAGACAATCTTTTAAAATTAAAGTCCTATAACTACTAAATATTATATATATGTATATCCCACATCAACTACCACTATTCTTGTAATATCTCCATGGTCACGTAAATATCTCCACCACTGAGTCGTTTGATTTCTTAGAGTCCCTATAAAGAATTTTATACATGATTATTGGATCCTCTAACTACACACTAAGTACTGTTAGTACGACCACAAAATATAATTCAACGAAAATTAAATATAATCTACACGTGTTGTTTTATTTTTTGAAGAAAATCAAAAAAATTATTTTTCCAGTGTCGAGACTACTTATAGTGAAAACACCTGCCCTTGGGGTTTTTTATAACCCCGAATGATCGCAAGCTACTTGAGGTTACAACCTGAATTTAAGTCTTTTTCCACTTCTTCTTGACCATATGATTAGATGTAGATCATTTCCTAGAAAAAAGACTCAATTCTTTACTTCTTGTTGAGACCTTCAACTTCTTGTAGTTCTTTATGGAGTTTTACCAAAGATTAAGAAATTTTTTTCATATTGTAAATTAGGCAGAAGTGATTAAAGGACTCAAGCAATGACTGGAGAATAATATTGACCTAGGTTTGCCCATCGATTTCTTTTCCTAGATTTACGAGCTCATTGAGAAGATCCATCATACTTAAAACATGTTCCCTCACTTGGGCCCCCTCAATCTTATTCGTGGTCATGAGTTATTTAATGGCAACCTGTCATGTGGCACAATTATGATCCCAAACATATTTTTAAATAACATCATTGTTGATGTCTAAAAATGGACTTAATCTTGATTTATAATCACAGATAAAATATAGTAAGTTAATCAAGTCACACACACATAGAAGAAGAGATTTTTAAATTGGTTCATCTGTAAAATAACCTACATCCACTGTTAGTATTATTTCATAGGGTTACAATAACTCAGTATAGCCTGCATTGGATGATTCGAGTTGTCCCTCCAGCCGAGGGAGTATTACGTATTTATAATAGTGTAAAACCCTAGAGATGGAATGCCTTTATATTTCCATGAAATGTACATATGTGTACAATAAATGAAACTCTTGGGATTTTGTGCAGGTTGGCATCCCATTCGAGTCACTTTTGGTTTTCCTGATGGTTGGAATTTTTGGAGTTAGTCGACCTTCCAGCCAACTAAATATCTCTGATGCCGATCAAGGTGGCTAGTTGACCACATAGGAAGACAAATGCACATATATCATTGGTCCACGTAGGAGTGTAATTTTTACGTACAAAAAAATCTCCCAATGCTCCATGCTTGATGATTGATCGAAAGTATGTAGTATTTGGTCCTGGAAATTGCTCGGCGTACTATTTCGAGTATTTAGCCGCCAACCGACTTCTCACACTTGTAAAATTTTCACTGGCATTGTTTGATAATGGAATATTTGTAAATAATTGAAACTTTTTTGAACCGCCAAAGGATATAATAGTCTTTTGAAGTTTTGGGAGGCGTGAAGCTGACAATAGTTCAACAGTTCATTCGGTTAATTATTTCATTCCCTTTTATCGAAGCAACATATAAATAGGTATAATTTTTTGCTCCTTTCTTTTAACCTCAAACCTTCGCACTTAGTATTTCCTCCTTCTTCAAGATTTCTTTGTACGATGGTTCACTGACATTATTTTTTCTTAAGTTCTTACAATCACCTTGGATCCCCTGTAAGCCTTATTTCCTTCTTTCTCTATTTTATTATCTTTTTATCTATTTCCACCATAGTTCACATTATTGACAAGGGTTCATCAGATGAGTTTAGAGAAAAAAGAAAAATTCCATCTTGGGTAGATTTAGAGATAGCCCAGGGTCCCATAGATGTGTATTGTCTTCTTGAGGATCATTGGATCCCCACCTTATTCATAGGTGAATATGGCATCACTTTTCGACAAAACCCTCCTTTTCTTTAATTTTTTCAATACTTTGATGTGTTTACTTCTAAGGTGGTACCAAACACTTGGCGGGCTATAAACGGCGTCCATCGATTGATTGAAATTTAAGGAACTTATATGGGGGTCGAGGATTTGATGTTTTATTACAAATGGGGTACTGTTTGAAAGAACACATATCATTTGAAAACTAGGCTGGCCAATAGGGCTTTAGTAGTGATTTTACCTGATCCCAATAAGGACTATTGGGATAATGGTGTATTGGTTAAGGACTGACAACATGCTTCTCATCTTTTACTAGGACCAGATGCCCCCAGGTAGAGCATGACATAGGTTACAATTCTGTTCCTTATTTATTATTCTTTTATTATGTGTTTCTGAATTTGGCCGACTAACTTTACTGTTCCTTCTTGATGCAGAGGAAAGTAAGAAGAGGTGTCCAAAAGAAGGGGAAATTAATATTAAAGAGATCAAGTTTCTTTGGTGACTTAACCAAAGAATAGGATTAGAGCATCCTCAAACTGCCTCTTTGTTGTTGGAATATAAGAGTTCCATCACCTCATTTATAGCCCGAGCAACACTTGTGCTGCCCGAGGTTGCCATCAATCTAGAAGAGGATCGTGTACCCACTTATTTAGCTATAGAATCTGCTAGTGCTGAGTTGGGAGGAACTTCTTCCTCCCATTTGCTCCTTTAGCCAACATGATTAAGAAGAAAATGACCAATTTGATGAGTGGACCATTATCTCCATCTCCAAGAAGAATAGTGTACTAACAAGAAGCCAGATGAGAAAAAATCCCAGGCTATTGACAAGAGGCCTCTTGGTGTTGAAGAGACTCAAACTACTAAATCTCAATTTCAGATATTAAAGAGAGGCTTGCTCGACCCTAAAAAATAGACCCAAAAAAATTAAGCCGACCAACAAGCATTGGCTACATAGAGGACTCTGGATAACCAACAAGAGTTAGTGAGAAATATCCAAGCTGACTTTGACATTGGTTTAGCTTTTGTTGATGTTAACCCTGGATTATCCAGGGGTTTGATCAAGTTTAGAACTCTTCTTGCTGATCGGGCTACATCAACCCCCACGACTAGGTCCAAGCTAATTGAGAGCGCTTACCATAATTTGGTACCATTATTTATCTTATTTTCTCATTTTCCTTGACGTTGATGACTTTTTTCTGACATCTGATGTTTACTCTTTTTTTAGTTTTTAGCTGTCTTTAACAAATAATGGAGAATGATGGTCAACTACGGTCTTATCCTAGTGAAATGGAAGAGGCCTTTGAGGGCCTAAGACAATCTTTGACTACTTGCCGTCAACCCTAGAATCAAAGTAAAAGTTTTGGGAGGAGGATCTGAAAAAAGCCAATGATAGGGCAACCACAACAAAAGATAAAATAAAGGCTACTGATGAAAAGGACCAAACTGCCAAGAAGAAATTAGGTGATGCTAAAGGTAGAGCAAAGGCTGCCGAAGACAAACTTACAGAAGAGCATCCTCAAAGAATAGGAGATGGAACTCTTGTATTCCGACAACAAAGAGGCATTTTTAGGATTCTCTTCTCCTATTCTTTGGTTAAATTCCTCCTTGGGGGAGGGGGTGGGTGGGGGCTTTGTGAATAATGAATTCAAAATTACCCATAAGGGAACTTATACCAACTACCACAATAATTAGTATTTCTCTTTGGAGGAACTACTTATTATTGAATGTGTATAAATCGTTGATGGATATTGTAAGAAAAAATATGTTCCAATTTTAAATAATTTGAAAAGGCTACAACATTTGATATATTTCTAAAAACACCGTGATTTCCCTATTTTAATATATATTCAACATGTTTGGAATAAATAAAAAATTCAAATTACCTTGATCATTATGTTTTAAAAGAATTGGATACTCAATTTTATTTTCCTAACTACACATATCCATGTCCGTAATTTAAAATAATAATAAATTATTCATATAAGCGTCAACATGATCTAAGTCTAGTTAATTGTCCATGTTGTCCGTAATTCTAAGGGAATTGTAAAAACATATAAACAACATATAAAAAAAACATGAATGACAAAGACATATAGATTAACATAATTATGGAAACCAACATAAACTAGGATTCTCGGCTATTATGGTCAAGCTGCAACTGTGCTGTAGATAGGAGTATGCCTTTATCGACAACCAGCAATACTCTTTGAACCTAATCACTTCTTGTTGCCACTATGCCGGGATGGAACGGGGTTCCACCTGTCCGTTCAAGTGGCGGGGTTGAGCAAGGCCTCCCCCGTGATGGTCCAGGGGCAGTGCCAAGAGGTTGAGAGGGAGTGGTCACGAAACCATGCACTGTTTTACAATGATAAAAATGATTTATGTGTGAAAAACAGCCTTTGAACTTCGACGTGGTTTTGAATTCTTGAACATATAAACCCCCATATAAAACAACAACATATTACATAATTCGAGTGCCTCTATGAAGTAGTTCACGTTCTACATCGATATTTTGTCCAAAATATAATAAAACAAAATAGTTTTTTTCTTCGCCCCATCAGTAGTTAACACCAGACATCAATATACATTCCTTTAATGTAATAAAAAATAACCACGAATAAATCATCGTGGGATTGTATCACATAAACTATAAATAAAAAAACTTGACCATATTAACAGTATTATATTGTTGCAAAATTAAAGTTAGCACATATCTACATTCTACCCAACATTTTTGCATATTGATCATTTTAATTGGGCAAAATGGTTTTGTTAAACTTGTACACAATATGAATATGGCTCTAACAACGAGTTTTGAGATGATTCCACAGGGTCTGTTGATCACGCGTATAAATGGAACCATAAAAAACTCATTACCCAAAATTTAAAACCCTACAAGGATGAATTTAGGGTTTACCATCGAGATCTATCTATTTTTATATCTTCTCAGCACCAATATTATTTGATTTAGATTAACCGAGAACACAAGATCGATGTACCTCAAGGTATTTTACCATATTTCTACTATGAACTACCATGAAGAGATTGTGGGATCTTCGTTTATGATCACATTCTTCCAACTTCTGCTATCTCCCCCCACCTTTCTCTCTCTCTCAAATCCAACATAGGTGTTTTGAGTTATAATAATGATAAAATTACAAGAACAAGAGAGCCTTAGGTTCATATATTTAGGTTATGGAAGGGACCCTAAGGATAGATAAGTACATGGATCCTAATGGGCCTAGGAAAACTCATTCCGACTTGGATTCTAATACCAATCCATTAATTATAATTAATTCCACCAAATAATTGTAATTGCAACTCCATGTTAAGGTTATAAATACTCACTAAATAATTGTAATTGTAATGGACCTAGGTTTGGTTCACTTTATTATTAATTACTTAATGTCCCCATGTTAAGGTTATAAATACCCGTTAACAAAATAAATGATTGACAATTTATTTTGATTAAATTATTTAAGTCTTTGAGTAGCCCAACTTAACTTATTTGTAGTGTCGGATTAACGTAATCCTCTTGCGGAGTTTGATACATACAAAATTTATAATAATCACGAGTGGGTATCACCAATCATTACACCGAAACGTGGATTACATCCATACACTACACCAAAATAGTCAAATGGTTATGGTTTATGCCCGTGACCATATTGAGGGTGACAAAATCATGGGTCGTGGTCCTAAACCGTGACTCAATATGGGGGTCACGGTCTTGCGGGTGGTTCAAAATCGTGACCCCTAATATGATAATTTAAAGGAATGTTATTTTTTTTTATCATGGTACCAAATCGTGACCTATGATGTGACAATTTAATATTATAAAATATATAGTCACGGTGAAAACTATGACTATATATTTTATAATTTTAAATGGTTACAATAGGGGTCACAGTTTTAAACCTGGACCAAAACTATGTCACGATTAAAAAATAATATTTGGCCATGGTTCTTAGCCATGAAAAAATATTATTTTTTAAGTTTTGTCACATTTTTGGTCAAGGTACAAAACCGTGACCAAATTAAAAAAATAATAATTTTCTGCATCCTGAAAAAACCCGTGTATTTTCCAGACATGTTTATATTTTCAGAAATAAATATTTAGCCACTACATCCTCCATATATCAAAAAATAATAATACAACACAAATTAACAAACTAATACCATCAAATTGTTGAACATATATAATAATACAATGTATGCTTGCATGAATATGCTAATAGCATTGTAATATCCCAATCTAAATCCAATGCACTGGTAATTTCTTTCCACGAAACTATACTTGAAAATGTTCCTACTCTAACTAGATCTCCAAATAAGACTTCAAAATGTTCCAAATGGTAAGTAACAAAGGGCTTGGATCTCAAAATATCTCCGGGATGCCTACATATCGAAAATGTCATCAAAGTCCACATAATTCGTAAGATGAACAAGGTTAGGCTCTAACCCATAATTAAAATCTAGGGTGGCTCTTTTGATTTATGACAATATACGTGAAATGTATTAAAAGTGTAGAGAATTTTGAGAGCACTCTAAATTGGGAATTACGATATAGGCCCCCTTTTCGATTTTTATTTATGATAATATATGTGAATGTATATATAATAATTAAAAGAATGGGGTTAGTAATATAAGCTAAAATGGAATAATAACATGAAACAACGTAGAATTAGTGATTGAAGAATATTAGAAAATAAAATTAGTATTACTATTAAGTGACTTTGATGCCTTGTGTCTCGTTGAACATCACATAATACAAACCACCAATCAAGGTAACCACAAAAATATAGAACATCAATAGAATCCTTGACCCTTTATGTGGTTACCTCAGATTGACAGTTTGTAATCAATGTTGCATTCAAAACTTAAGAAGATCTATATAATGATATTTTTCAAAATGTGAGCGATGGGGAAGAAAATGTAAGAGAACTAGAAATATGAATAAAATATACACAAACATAGATAAATATAAGGGTTATTCCAATACAAGTAATATAAAAAAGGTTTTCATACAAAAATTTAACAAAATACCAATAATATAATGTTTCAAAACTCAATTCTCATCTAAATCAACTAAAAGAACGACCACTGTGACCATCCGGGGTTGGATTCCCTTCGGCGCGTGCGGAATGTCGGGGTCATCCATCGTCAACTGGGGGATAATGTGAAGAGATAGAGTCGCCAACCTATTTTGCTCAAAATAGGCAAAAAATGTATCCACCTCGAGAGAATGGTAACAAATTCAAGCTGATGCTTGCAAAATGAAGTAGTTTAAAGGTCAGGAGATTAAGTTATGGAATGGAAAGGTGTTAGGTACCCATTTTGCCTTTTCGGTCTCTCGTGGGAAAATGTTAATCTTATCCTTTAGACTCTATGATGAAATCATACAACTCACATCATGGAAGGGACATAACGGACTCATTCATAGGAGCGTTCCTAAAAATAATGATAACTAAAATAAGATGTACATACTTGTCGAACCATAAATCACTGTGAAAGAGCGAATGCATACGTTGGGCAAGATACAAGTACGTAGGAGCATAAAACTCAGAAAATAAAATATAAAACAAGTATATAGTCATGAAAAAGGGAAGACTGGAATCTCGGGATTGGCCTAAGATGCCTACGTAGCCCAAGGGGAATCAAAGTCCACATAGTTTGAAAATAACATAGGGGCTAGGTTCAAACCATGAATCCAAATGTGGGACTTCTCTTATGTGTATGTACTGAAAAAGTGTTTTAAGAGTGAAAGTGTAAAATAAAAATCCAACTATTGGAATTTATGGATAAACACTCTTTTTCTTCTTTTTTTAATTTTTATGAAAATAGATTATGTGCAATATGACTAATAAAAATAAGAGATTAATGGATGTGATATAATAATACACAACACAAAATAGAAATAAGGTCAATAATACTAAAATGGATAAACTAGAGAAAGGGATGGAGAAATATACCTCTGAATGCTTGTTATTGACTTTGAGATGATAGTGTGCTGATTTTAAAGTGGTATGGAAGTAATATGGAGAGGTGGGAGTAAATTTCCAAGTGATTTAAGGAGGTGAGGTAAGAAAATGACAGAAATGAAGGTTCCTATATAGAGCACTCTTAGGGTTTGTGTTTCGTGCTTTAGCTATATAGGACTTCATCTAGTTGGACTTCGATTTTGACAAAATTATTCGTGTAATTATGGTGAGTATCATTACCTTCGCCAAGCTCCTACTGCCATCTACGTCACCTCGACAATCAACTGAATTCTCAATACTTCATAAGGTTGTCTCTCACTATGGCTCGTAGGATTTTTATAATGTCACATAGGACACTACACGATACAGCATATCATTTTAACATATATATTAATTAAGTGTGTTATTAAAAAGAATTTTCAAAACAGTTTAAAATTTAATTTGAAGTTTGTTTAATAAAACATATATGTCAAATATAAATTTTCAGAATTATTTTTTAAAAAAAAATTCAATACCCGTTTTAATTAATCTGTGATAACTGTTATTTATAGGTATGCACGTCTTATATTGTTAAGTCCAATAATGTATGCATGCATGGCTTAAATAAGAACACTTAAATAAGATTCAATGTGGGAATTAATTATGCGAGAGGGTTCTGTGACGGTATTCGATTTACATGATACAAACCCAGTAGAAATTATGGATGAATTTGGGGGTAATTAGATGAAATTGGAACCTAACGAGTAAAAACCGGGGAATTTCCCCAAATCAGAAAAATAGAGATTTGTGAGATTAAATTTATGTTTGAGGTTCTATGAGAGGCCCTGATCATGTTTTATATAGTTATGATGTTGATTGTGCTTGGGTTATACCAAGGGAAAGTTTAGGAATTGGATAATTTCGTTAATCGAGGAAAAAACAAGGCAGAGAAGATGACCACCTGTTCGATCGATAGATTGACGGTTAGGGTCGATCGATCGATCCTTCAGTTTTTCAGCAGATTGGATTAGGGATTTATATGGGTAAAAGTTTTTGTTGTAAATTTCCCCTAGCATAATTAAGAGAGAAAAATTAATTATGAGATTAAATTCTTAACAATTATAAAGGGATATAATTGGGAGTGGTGGGGGAATTAAGGACGATACATTGCTAATGAATTTTGGGAAATAAATTATAAGAAATAAAATAACGGACTGGGTGAATAAGTTCGAGGATTTGACTCGGGCGATATTTAATTTCGGGCCACGTGAGGGAGTCCAGGTATATTGGTTGAGTGATACCAAGGTGTTAAATTGATTACTGAGCAGAGTAGATTAATTTGGAGTGGGAATATTGACTCGAAAAATATTAAAATATGGATCAAGTGAGGGAGTTCGAGTATATTGGTTGAGTGACACCAAGGCAATAAATTAATTAAGGGATAAATTAATTAATTTAGAGTCGGACCATAGGTTTGGAAAAGCAATGAATTAATTAATGTGTAAATTAATTAAATTAGAGACGGACCATAGACAAGGAGAAAATATAGGCTAGTGCTACGGATTTTGTGCACGGTAATGCCGAGAACTAATTATTATATATATACGGTGTTGTGATAATATATATATATATATATATATATATATATATATATATATATATATATATATATATATATATATATATTATGCGTGTTATTAAATATTAGTGACTAGATATTTATTTAATTTATATACTCTAGTGCTATCAAGGGAGGTTGTGCGATATGGGTGAATCCCCTAGCTTGAGGAGCAGGGAGAGTATATCCCCAGGTCATAGCGTCCGTTATATGGGTGAGGGGATTATCTCACTTTCAGGGAAGGAATATGACCGCCTCCATTATGTTTATATTTGGCCAAGTTAATGAGCAATTCTAACTTGGGGTAACTAGGTTATGCTAGTACATCTAGTGGGATAACACTTTAGAGAATACATCCTGTGAGTTATTACTCAGGAGGATGGGTTATATTTATATTCAACATATGTGTGAATGTTGTAATATTGTTCTACGTATATAATTGGATAGATAATTATATACGGGTAATTCAAATATATGGAGAAAATTGTATTATTTATATAACTAGTGAATGTTATGTGGCTAGGGATGGCAACGGGTCGGTTCGGGGTCGGGTTTTAACTCCCCGTCCCCGTCCCCGTTAGAAAAACCATTCCCCGTCCCCGCCCCGTTCCCCGTTATAACGGGTTCGAGGATCCCCGTCCCCGTTTAAAACGGGTATCGGATTCCCCCCGGGGAACCCGTTTTGAATTATTATTATTTTTTTTTTTCATCTCCTCTTTAGGCACATAATTATCTAAAGTTACTTTTAAATTACAGAAACCTATGGAATGAAATATGAAAGTTGTTAAATTCTGTGAGAGGTTGTAACTAAATTAAATCAATAGAATATGACTGAGCCGCTGAGCAGGGAGACCCAAAAAATTTGAGACCCAAAAAATTAAAGCAATAGAATATGCAAACCATTTGAGACCCAAAAAATTTAGTTCAAACCATTTAATAACCATATGCAAACCATTTCATATAGTTACTCCAATAGATTCATTATAACGTTAAGAGTTTAATCACCATTTGAGACCCAAAAAACAAGAGATCTACCTGATGTGAGAGAGCTGTGAGGGGCGAGGGCTGGCTGAGCCGCTGAGCAGGGAGTGAGGGCTGGGCGAGACAGCGGCGTGATGGCAGCGGGTTGATGGAGTGACAGCGTGAGAGCTGCAGCGGGGAGTGAGGGCGGCGTGACAGCGGCGTGACGGCAGCGGGTTGATGGAGTGAGGAAGGGAGGGAGTGAGGGCCGGGCGTGAGGGAGTGAGGAAGGAAAGGGAGGGAGGCAGCGGCGTTAGCAGATGTTGTGAGGGAATAATAAGTAGGGTTTAGTTAGTTTATATATTTTTTATAATATAAATATATATTTTTTATTATATGTTAGTAATTCGGGTATCCCCGTGGAGACCCGGAGGTATACCCGAAACCGACCCGAAACTTTTCGGGGATTTTTTCCACTCCCCGAACCCGATCCGATCCCCGAAAATTCGGAGATTTTTCGAGGATTTTTTTTCGGGTATCCGCGGGGAACCGAAATTTCGGGGAAAATTGCCATCCCTATATGTGGCTTTCAAGGAAATATGATTAACTAAGTTAAGGTGGTAAATAACTTATAAATCATGCGTTTAAAATACACGGGATTGAGTAGGGAAATTGACAAGAGTTATATCAAGTATCTAGTTTCGGGGTAGAGGACTAGGTGGGATATAAAGAAGGTGTTAGGTGTGCACATTAGTTGAGGGGTGAGTCTGTCTTCAAGGGAGTGCGACACTAACTAAAATATGAAGCGCATTCATGCATATTTTATTACTGCAAGTTAATCATTTGTTAAATATTTTCAAAATATTTTGGATTCTAACCCTTGTAATAAAATATTTTCAAAACCTTTTAGGTGTCTAGCCACAGGGACGCCAGACTTGTTTCATTCCAGGGATTCGCTGCTGCAGCATATGTGGATGCTGTAGGATTTGGATAGGCGCCTCTATTCCTTCTATTCCTAGTGTAGGTATTTCTATCAGATATCCGAGCATGTTGCTCACGGTGTTTATTTAGTATTTATTTCGGATACTTGAGATCCATTATTATCTGTCTTTACATTTGTGTTGGATTTTAACCGATGGTTTATTCGGCCAGTTTCTTATTTATATGTGATGGTTGGATTCATTTAACTTGTGAATGTTTATGATTTTTTTTTCCGTATGAGTATTTCTTTGAATTAATGAAAGATAAAACTTGGGACTAGTATAATTTCACTTAGGTGGTTAGTAATAAAAATGTTTCGGCAGTGATGCTAAGAATGAACCAACTGAGAAACATGTTCTAATTTCATTTAGGACTGATCACTCAGGGTTTAATTAGGTGGGGTGTCATATTATGTTCATTTTATGTTTTTCATCCTTTGTCCAATTGAGGCAAAATGGGAGAGAGATATTTGAGTCCATCAGGATATTTATTGTAAAAACATGACTAATTCTTGATCTTTGCCATTAGTGCTATTTTATTTTCCAGGAATCATTACCATTAGATCTATTTAGGGTATTGATATGTTCATAGTTATGTACTTTTTGATTTCTAGGAAATGGGTAGTTAGAATTTTTGTATGGGAATTAGTTTTTCCTTTTTGTATCCATGCGAGTCCTAGATGACTCAAAGTAGATTTTGTTTCTCATTTTCTAAGGGGGATATTGAAGCACATTGCATAGTTGACTCACTTGACTCTACACCATATTAGATCCTTTACTAGTTTGGAAAGATAGACAAAATTGAGTCCCTCCTTCAATACAACATAGCCTCTTCAAGTACTACACCATCATCAACAAAGATCAAAGCCAACCAGGTAGTAAACCAACACACTTAACTCAAAGGATTGCATATTTCATCTCATATTTTATTGTTGTGTGTTGACTTGAATTAAAATAAATTTAATATAATTTTTAGGAATTTTAAAACAATTAAAATCTATTTTTTAAAAATATTTATAATGGGGTCTTAAATTGTTTGGGGTTAAAATTTATATTTTATAAGTTCCTAAAAGATGGCTTGAGTAGAATACAAAATAGACACAAAATATTGTGTTAAATGTTGGATTTCTAAAACCCCAAAACACGAATTTTTCAACTGATAAAAGCTCTACACGTGCGGGCACTAGATCGCTTCAATGAGAGTTTGTTTATACTCACAATATTTGCACTTCATATTGACCGTTGGATCTTAGTTATCAATGGTCTGCATGCGCTCTTTAATAATCCTTCTGCATCTCATTTTAACCAAAGAATGTTTAGATTTGTGCTGTCATTTATCAGGCATTCGATTTGAATTTTTACCATTTGTTTAATCCTAGTCGTCCATTCACCTTCGACCTTCCAGACCCTTCTAAGCCAAGTATAATAGAGGTAATTAGGTCCCCATTTGAAAACTTTGGAAACTTCGTCATTTGAGATAAAAGAGAGAGAATATCGAAATTGAAAATAAAGAAAATTATTTTCGTACCAAAACTCTTCCAATTTGTTTTTTCAAAAAATCATTTTTGAGAGTTAGGGTTTTTAATAATCCTCATAGTTTCAATCTCTCTCTCAACAACCTCACAAGATTTCTGATCTCCTTTATTTTTAGAAAGTTGTAGATCTAAAAGCCAAGTGATACAATTCACGATTGTTAGGTCTTAGACTGTTTGATTTCTTTTTGAGAAATCATCTCTTGTTAGATATTGTTTGTAAGATGTTTTAAAATCATTTTTATCAAACATCTCTTAATTTTTGAAAATTGAAATCATGACTTGCATGTTTATGATCTGAGAAGATTTTTCACTTCGAAAAATTGCGTTTATAAATAAGTTCTAGGGATTCGAGTTTTAAAGATCCTAAAGGCATTCAGATCTTGAAATTTTTGTTCAAAAAAAAACAAGTCTAATTTCAGAAGTGTAAAAAGGATCTTATATCTAGATTTATTGTAATTCATAGGATTTGTTTGTAATTAAGTGTGTGTGAGTACATGCATGGAATTTTAGGCACTTTACTCACTACACTGTCACCCACATATACTAAAGTGTGTTATTAGTTTGGAGATTTTGACTATTCAGTAGACATTGTGTAAATAGGGAAAGGTAGCAGAGCAAGAAAAAACTAAATGACAAATTTAGTGCCTTAAATAAGTGAGAAAGGATACCGTGAAGGAGTGGGATCTCGTTAGGTACATTTCTAAACTTAGAATAGTAACTATTTGTATGATTTGTTATATGCTTGTAACCTAAACTGTTTTTAGTGGATTTTGCTTTTGTGGCGTAGAAGTCACTGTCGATGTTTCGCCAATTGGGTGGGGTTTTACCACATAAAAAATTGATATCTCTTGTGTGTGCTTTTTAATTCTATATTATTACATTATTCTACTTAGACTTAGGTTTATTCTAAAACCTATTTCCAAGAGACATAACTAATTTGTTCAATAAACTACTTTGACACATCTTGTGTTCTAGTTAAGATTTTTATAAGATTTTCTTCAAAACATATTTTTGGAACTCGTTAAACAATTTAAACTTTTGTTAAAATAACCTAGTGAGGTTTTTGACTTTGGAATGGGAATTAAGTTCCCTTTGAATATTCATTGAGATTCTCTCAAGCTAGAGAGTTGACCAAAGTCAAACCAGGTTCAGAAGTGCACGGTGGCCTCTAGATCGGTATTCTGAGTATGACTTAGGGTTTTTTATGAACGGGTGAGTTTTTGGGACCTAAGAAGGTTCTTAGGAGGTCCTAAGATGGGGTTTCTTCCGAGCCCTTTGACGAGCCAGCTTGGAGAAAGTGAAGGCCGTCGCATTATAGACACCACATCGACGTTGGGATAGATGATTTTAAGTCAATTATATGAACCTAGAGGACAAGGGTGACCGATTCAGAGGGTCGATGTCAATATGGGCCAAGGTAAATTCTGAGAACTTTGAGTTGTGAGGACCATTTTTACGGGATGAGTCAATTATTAGGACCTTGAGTTGTGAAGACTGATTCTGCTGGTCGAGGTCAATTATGAGGACCTTGAGTTGTGCTGATCGATTCGACAGACCGAGGTGAATTCTAAAGATTGACAAGTTGGGATGACTAATTTTTTGAGTCGAGGTCCATTATAAGGATAAAAAGTTATGACGATCGATTATGTGCGCGAGGTCAATTATGAGGACCTATAAGTGGGGATGACTAATGCTGCGGGTTGAGGTCAATTTTGAGGATCTAAAGTTGCGACAATCGACAATGCAGGCCAAGGTTAATTTTGAGGACCATGAGTTGTGGCAATCAATTTTGCCGGTCAAGGTCAATTATGAGGATGTTCTGTTATGATGATTCATTTTATAGGCCGAGGTCAATTCCAAGGAGTTAAATTTATAGTTTGCGGGGGATAACTCCGCTGGTGAAAGAATAAAAGGGTTTTGGTTCAGGCACACATTTGATTCAGCTGGGGAGTTTGTTGACTTGTTGTTTATGCTAAGGAAAATTTAGTAGGCTTGAATGTGGGCACATCATTGGTCTCGCTGGGGGATATGTATCCATCTGGGATTTTTGAGGGCTTGGTGATTTAAAAATGTTTTCTTGGGGAAAATAATGTTTATTTTTTCAAGATTTTTATGGGAATTTTTAGGGAAATTTTTAGATTTTTTTTTTCCATTTTTGGTATAAAATTTAGAGGGGACTGTCGATAGGAGGGCCTAGTGAGGTGCCTATCCACATAGGGAACGAATTTCTAGGATTATTGGGAAGAGGAAAAGACACTACCGATCAATATGTGTCCGTGGGATATCAATCGGTATGCCCGTTAGCCTTCTATAAAAAGCGGTCGACCCTTCCTCATTTTACAAACCTTCAAGTTATTGATTCTATTGATTTCTCTCTAAGAATTGTTCCTAAGTCCTTATTTCTTCAAGACTTAAAATGGCGGGAACTTCTAGAAAAGTTCACAACGAGTGGTTGTTCGTTAATGATTCGGTAAGCCTAGAGTGGCGGTTTGAGGTGCCACTTGTACTGGGTGATGAAAATGACTATGAATCCTTTAACTCGATTACTGATAAAAGGGTTTGTTGCGTGATCCCACACACCACTATTCAGAAAGGGCGAAGAAACTTAATGGTTATGTGAGTATTTTGACCTTTGGGTTTCCAAATTGTTTTTTATTTTTCTTCTTATGCTAATGAAGTGTTTTCTTTTGGTTTCTTGGAGACTGATATAGCTTCTTCGAGCATCCAATCCTGGAGGACGATTGGGTTGAAGGATGTTGGGTAAAAACTTCATGAAGTGGTGCGTTAAATGGTGTCGTTTACAGGATTTGGCCCGTTGGCTGGCGTATTGGATAAGACACCGTACTCTTCTGCGATGTTACGCACACTTGATGAGAGGTGGTGGGACACGATCCATGCATTCCATTTGGGTGTCGGGGAGATGACCGTCACTCCTATGTATGTTCATCAGCTGATGGGGATGGATTGTGAGGGGCATCAGATTATGGTGGATAGTACTCTGTGGGTCACACCGAAGGCGGTGCAGGCTGTTCTTGGGGACGCGGGTGGTATTATATTGAGGGATTTTATCGAATATCAGTGTTGAGTGAGACGTTTCTAAGGAGGTAGATTGACGAGACTGACGTGTTGCGGGTGAGGTAGACAACCCATCAGTTTGTTTTGATTTTACTGGGGGGATTTATGGTGGTGACAAGCGTCGTCGTCGTTTATCTTTGGTTTTTGCTATATTTGCAGATTATTGTGAACATAAATCTATATGACTGGGGGAGATTTACTTTGGTGTCCCTTTATGCTTCTCAGAATTCATTCAAACGGTGCTTCCGATATACTTTTGCAGGATCCACATACTTTCTCGAGGTAACATTAAGTTTTTTTCCTTTGTTTTCTTCAGTTGTTCTCCTATTTCGTGCTTATAATTTCTTTTTCTTCTTGCACATATAGTTTTGCAATGTGGTTGGGCTAAATGATGGGTTGGTGTCTCTGAAGGATAACAGGCTGGGTGAGCTGAGTAAGATGTACCGGTAGCAGAAGTAAACTGTAAGTCTTACTAGTCCTTGTATCCCAAGGATGTACGAAAGATGTTAAATAACTCGATGAGTGACCAAGTTAGCTTTTATATTTTCTTATAAGTCCTTTGGCATCTTCATTTTTTTAGTAGATACTGATTCTTTTCTATGGATGTAGGTGGCCTTCTACTCTTGGGGCATGTCTTCGCGGGCCACGAGGGTTATGGGTATTCACATGCATATGCGATGACTACTAGATAATAGGTTTGGGTATATATGGTACATGGGAGAGGGAGTGCTAAGGAAGATTGTGGAGGAGGAGGTGGAGGAATCACCATCGGTGCCCTCGGAGTACATGAGGCGAGTGAGAGAGTTAACGAACTATGCTAGGGTGACGATAATGATGGGTGAGCCATACATGCTTTATACTGATACGACGACGGGTTATGACTACCTGGATTACGTGACCAGTTGGTTGATTCCTTCCTGTATATATGGAATGGATAAAATGCCTCTACTTACCACTAATTCGGAGAGGGGTACTAGCGCACCGGTGTCATCGGGAAGTGGTGAGGAAGCAGTTACAATGGAGGATCCATTTATCCAGGTCTGTCCTTATTCTTACAACTTTCATTTCAGCAGTGAGAAGACGTTGAGAGTGCCCGAATCTCCTCTTGCATCGGTACCTCATTTGAACATCCTTACTGATGAAGCTCTCTGTTATAAGGTATATGCTCTTCTTTCCTTTTTTTTTAATTTCATGTTCCCCGCTTTATTTTTCTTTCTTCTTTACTGACTTTCTTGAGCTTTGTTGTTTTATATTCTTTTAGCCTTTGTAGTTTGTACGTGTGTCGACTAATTGGCTATGGGATATTAGGGACTAGATGGCCTCTATATCTTCCTATGTGAAGAAGTCAACCACTACCTGTATGGTGCCTTCAGTTACTTCTGATGAGGGTTCTTCCTCTGGGATGGAGGGTCTACCGCCCGTGATAGGGGGAAGCGTGTACACCGTGGAGGCTGAGGGTTTGGCTTGAGATGTTGTGAGAGAGGGTTCAGGCAGTGTCCCGTTATATTTTTATTTTTTATTTTTCTTTTTGTTCCTGAAAAAATGTAACAATGGCAAACATGGATTATGTATAAAAAATTCATTTTTTTTGGTATTTTTCTTAATTTAGTGGCTTACATGCGCTTCAAGTTTTGTTGAGATTCCTTATTTATAAAGACAAGGATGATTATGAAAAAGGTTTTGAAGAAAAATGTTTATTTTATGAAAACCAAGATTAATAAAACAAGAATAACTCGAGGATTAGATTTTTTCAAAGTAAGAACTTTTGGTAATTGATTTTGGTCAAAACTTGGAAAAAAAGAATTTTTCTGAAATATGGAGTTACCGATTAACATACCCTTTATCCTGCATATCAGCATAAGGGTCAAGTCAAATCACTCCTTTGGCTTTGATTGCACTTTTTGCATACTTGGAATGCTTGTAGGGAAGATGGATTGATAAGGTTTTGAGTGATTTATCATTTGTGAGGGTTTTTGGGGATAAAAGGGTGGCTTGGTGGTGTATTTTTCACCTCCATCCATTTTCTCTATTTTATGTCTTTCTCCCTTTTCTCAAATGACTCTCCCATTATCTAAAGTTTTCTTCTTACCTTGAAGTTTTTGAGGACATGTGACTCTATAATGTCGACTATAACACCTTTGACCTATGTCGGGTCTCCTTATGGTGCATCCTGGCTATAGACTGGAATCTGCTAGAGGCGACGGTATAATTCGGGTACCCCGAGGATCACATTTTTGGGTTTTTCATAGAAGAGTCATGCCCTACTTATGAGTAGTTTTTAGCGATGTTGGGGGTTATCCCTAGTGCAAAGTCAATTATGCACGACTTGTCCCATTCCCCCGGGTGTCTTTGGCTGAGTTATTTCACGTTTCCCCTTGACGGCTTAGCCATTGGTCCATGGAGAGAATATATCCCTTCCGATGGTTATGAAGTCGATGTGTAAGAGGGAGTTGTTTGATATTTTGTTTGGACTGTTTCCTTAGGTCTGACTGCTAGGCTGTTACTAGTTATAGGTGACCTGATGATCGATCCTTAGGTGGCCACGATAGTGCCATGGAAATCTTACCGTTGTATTCCTATGGAAATAGTTCTAGAGGAGACCCTGAATGGTTTTAATGATTGGAAGGAAGGACATTGTGACTTTTTACGGGGGAGACCTGTGATACTATTCATGTGGCTTTATAAAAGATTTCACATGGGGGGCACTCTTTTGTACGCTCTTTCGGGAGTCCATAACTTCTTCGTTTAACCCTTATTTCATTTTAGCCCTTCAACGTAGAACTATATTAACTGGTTCGTAAAGTACGGGGCTCGATGTCTTCATTGCTTTATGACATGGTGGGGGGACCTACAATCCATTTTACAGTTGGGAAGAATACCGGTAGGTGTGGCTGGTTGGCCTTCGATAGGCTTCCTTCTATTTTCCTTGGCGGCTTCTGCGCTAAGTAGGGGGAGCAAATAGTGCCTCCTCATATAACCATCTTTTTTCCGATAGAGAACTCGACTGAGCCTTTAAGGATGATACTGGGGCCCTTCTGGAAGCATCGTCGGCCGTCTACCCTTCCACGACAATGGTTATATGAATGAGTAGTTAGGAAGATCTTATAAGTAGAGACTGGGGAAAGGTGGATTGCGATTTTTGACACCATACAGGTGGTCATTGTGGTTTCGACAAAGCTTTTCAAGGCATACCATTGCATAGAGCGCATTCAAAGCACTAGTTAGGAGTGGGAGACTTGGGGACCTATGGGAGCAGGCGATGATGATGAGGTAGGGTCGTCTAGATGCTGATGGTAGTATTTTGTGAATGCTGGGGTTAGTATATATGAAGTTGGGGAATTCATGTTGGGGTGATTTGTGTTGGTATTCAGGATGTTTCAATGAAGTTCGTTATTTGGTAGCGAATAGGTAGGTTATTTGGAGAAATGCAGGTTGATTTTGTAATTTGGAAAAAGGGGGGTTTGTTTGACTCCCTTTACTGATATTTCATGTAATGGCTATGGTCTTTGATTAAAAATAAAAGTGATTTTGATAATATTCTGTTGTGAATTTTGATTTTGAATTATCTATACCAATTGCTAAGGCATATGTAATCCTTTTGCTCATGTAAATGATGAGATGGACCAACGTTATCAGGGGGAATAAAAGAATAGCATTTCATGAAAAAGAAAGGACCGTCCCTATGTGTGTCATATGGGATGCCTACATAACTCTGAGGGTCTTGAAAGTTTTATTTTGAAAAGAATTGTTTTGAGAGGATCAAGTCCCGCATAGTTTTGGGTAGGGGAAATGAAGATTTTTTTAAAAATAAAATAGGGATAAAAAGAGTCTTTGAGAGCTAAAATTCGGATTAAGGGTAGAATTTCTTTAGAAAGTCCAGATTGACTGGACGCGCCATCTCTTTTTCATCGAGATCTGTGAGCATAGCGCCCATCCTGACAAGATTTTCTTCACGATGTAGGGGACGCTCCAATTAGGTTTGAACTTCCCTCTAGGATCCCATATAGGTTGTATAATTTCTTTGAGCGCAAGGTCTCCTTCCTGGACACTGTGGTCATTGACTTTACTATTGAATGATCACGTTATCCGATGGTGGTACCCCTGTATGTGGTATAGATCCTTAATTATATTTTCATCCAAGATTGAGAGTTTATCATTGCGGCTCTAATGCTAGTCTTCTTCATTGGCTTTGCTCTCGAGCATGACACATAGGGAGCTCGATGGGGAGAACTGATTCTGTGCCATATACCAGAGAATAGAGGTAGCTTTAGTAGGTATTCTGATAGAGGTGCGGTAGCCCCATAAAGTGTTTGGGATTTGATCGACCCAATCTCTACAAATTGTAGACATCTTACTGATGATGGTTTTGAGGCTTTTGTTGGAGGCTTCGATAATGCCATTAGTTTTTGGTCGGTAAGGATAAGACTTTTGTATTTGTACCAAGCAAGGTTTGAACGAAGAAGTTATGAGCACTGTACATGACCTGGTAGAACAATATAGGGAACATGACATGATAAAACTGGCCTCCTATAAATAACAAATAGATAAGCCATACAACAATGGTGTCAATCTGAGGAAGTTCCATGTCGGTGACTATATCCTCAGAAAAGTCCTCGCCAATGTCAAAAAACATTTGGACAGCAATATGGAACCTAACTGGGAGGGACCATTCAAGTTGTTCATAGACGATCTAGAAGGACCCTATCATTTGGAAAAATTGGAGGGTAGAGAGATACGCTAGAGCTTGGAATGTGGATAATCACAATAAGTTTTACCTTTGATTTTATTTCCAGCGTACTTAGTTTTTGCAAAATTTTTTTTCAAAACTTGTGATGCTTGCAGTTTGATTTAAGATCTTTAATAAAAGCAAAAATAGTTCAATAGAAAAAAAAAGACCTTTGTATTTGAATTTCATACTCTTTGACTAGTTCTGTGACCTCGACTTTGAAGTGGAGTCCATTATCGTATAATAACTCATGAGGAACCCCATATCGACAAATGTTATTCTTTCGGATAAACTTGTCCTCTTTCTTTGCATTCAGCACTGCGTATAATTCAACTTTGTCCCACTTAGTGAAGTAATCAATGGCGACTAGGATGAACTCGCGATCGTTGGAAGCTTTAGGAGTGATCATTCCTATGATGTATATGCCTAAGGTGGATAAGGGCCAGGGAGAGGTGATGTTGTATAATTCTTGGGGAGACAAGTGTTGCAGGTTGGCAAACTGTTAGATTTTGAGGCATCTTCAAACATTGGTAGTGCAATCTTGAAATATAGTAGTACAATAATACCCTTAATAGATTATCCTTTTGGCAAGTATGTGACCATTCATGAGGGTTTCATATTTCTTATTGTGGATGTTTAACATCATTCCTTTAATATCAGCTATCGTTATGCATTGCAAATGGGTTCCATCAAAGTTTGTCTTGAAAAATGCTTTGTCATAGATGATGTAATGGACAACCAGTTTGTGACGGACCACACATTCTTTCTTATCAGCATCTTGGGGATACCTATTATGTTTTAGGAGGATCCAAATATCATAGTACCATAATTCGTCCACGTCATAGTCTTCTTCGGTGACGAGCTCAATATAATAATTCTGGGTGGGCATAACTTATATCTGAAGTAGAAAAAGGCCATTGTTATTCCCTCAGGTATATCAACCATGGAAGCTAGGGTTACTAGGGAATCATCTAGGCTATTCATTGAGTGAGGAAGATGACTTATTTGAATTAGGAGGCAATCTCTTCAATGTGGGCTTGGAAGGGTAGGAGCTTCTCGTCTTTGACTTTCCATTTTCTGAGAATTTAGTTGATAATGAGGAAAAAGTCTCTATAGATGTCTAGGTGCTTGGTGCCTTTCTCGTGGGTGATCTTGATGCCTATGGTGCATGCCTCATACTCAGTCATGTTGTTGGTGCAAGAGAAGTCCAACTTGATGGTACTGGGGGTGTTGAATTAATTATGAGCAATAAGGAGTATCCCAAATGTCGTACCCTTTCTTATTGGCGACTCCATCGAAGAACACCTATTATTTGAGATCCTCCTGAAAGGTTTAAAGAATTTTTTCATCCGGGAATTAAAAGACCCAAACATCGATTCCTTCTATAGGATAATCGGTAAGGTAGTGTGAGATGGACCTCCCTTTAATGGTTTTTTGCCTAACGTACATAATATTGAATTCGATAAGAAACATCAACCATTGGTCCATTTGGCTTGATAGACTGGGTTTATCTATAAGGTATTTGATGGGATCCATTCGAAATACCAGTTTGATAGTAAAATCAAGCATATAGTGCCATAATTTCTGCGTGGCCCAGACTAGAGAAACACATTCGTTCTCCAAGGTAGTGGATTTAACTTTGTACCTGACCAATTTTTGACTAGCGTTGTAAATGGCTCTTTCCTTGCAGGATTCTTTAATGTATCGGGCCAATAAATCCCCTATTGTAGTATCCATTATGGTCAAGTATAAGGGGAGTGGAGACCTAGCTACAGAGGCATGAGCACAGAAGGTCGGGTAAGGCATCGCTTGATTTGGCCAAAGGCTTCTTGGCAGTCCTCGTTCCAGACTTTGATTGAATCCTTTCATAGAAGTTTGAAAATAGGTTCATAGATAGGGGTCATTTGTGCAATGAACTGACTGATGTATTTCAATTTACCCAAGAATCCTCACACTTCTTTCTTCATTTGAGGTGGGGGAATCTCGAGAATGAATTTTATTTTGGCGGGGGCCACTTCAATTCCTTTCTCACTAACCATAAACCCAAGGAGTTTCATTTTAGTTACATAGAAAACACACTTTTGTTGGTTGATCCGCATCTGGTACTGTCGTAGTCGTTTGAAAAAATTTCAAAGGGAGAGAATATGACCTTCTCGAGTCTTGGACATGATGATTATGTTATCAACATAGACCTCGACTTCCTTGTGAATAAGGTTGTACAAGATGATTTTGGCAGCCATTTGGTAGGTAGCCCCGACATTCTTGAGTCTAAATGGCATGATGGTGCATCAAAATATTCCCCATGGGTGACGAAGATAGTTTTCTTCTGGTGGTCAGGGTGCATCTTAATCTGGTTATTACCTACAAATCCGTTAATAAATGATTTGTGGGCACGGTTGTTTGTGTTGTCCATGATCATGTTGCCGTTTGGTAATGGGTAATCAAATTTCGGGGATGCTTTGTTTAAATCCCAATAGTCGATGCGCATGCTGACTTTTCCACTCAATTTCGACACGGGGACGATATTTACAAGCCATGTAGGGTATTCGACCACACAAATGAAACCCACGTTTAGCTTTTTGACTAACCTTTCTTTGAGTTTTAGGGACCATTTCGTTTGCAGTTTTCTTAACTTATGCTTGATTGGTTTGCATTATGGGAATGTAGGGATTTCATGCTGAGCTATCTCTAGGTCAATGCAAGGCATGTCATCATAGGAACATACGAAGACGTTTTCGAATTATTTTAGTAGCTCTTCAAATTGCACACACCCATGCTCGTTAAGGGTGGACCATAACCTAATCTTGCACCGATGGTTAACAGAATCGAGATTAATAACACCAGTCTCATCATCATCATTAATTTGAATGAAGTTATGTTGTTTATTATTTTCCTTATTATGATCGGTTGAGAATTGTTCATTTATAAAATCATCATCATCAAAAGTTTGATTAGAATCAATGAAATTAATGTAAGACACAACAAGATACTAAAAATGCTCACTTCTTTTATTTTTAGGGAAAACATCATTGAGAACCTCGTCAAAAGAGGCCGCACTTACATTTATATTAGAAAAGGGAGATACATAAACGGGTGCAGAGATTTGAATAAGTTAAATAGAAGGCTTGGGATGAGATTGAACAAGCTGTACTAGGATGTCATGCCAATTTAAGAAAGGTATATCATTAGTCATGATTTGGGCAGACGGGACCGATGGGCCAATATCTTGGCATAAAATAAAAAGACTCTACTCCAGTGTCCACATGTTAAATGATTCATCGAAGTCTCTTCTCATAGAGTTTTTAGTGATTGCCATGGTTTTCTCGGTGAGAGGTTTCATTTCATGTTTCCAGTCTTCGCCCTAAGTTTTGTTGGCTTGAAAGAAGATCTCCAGCCTTAGTCTCATCTCTTTTTTAACAGGGTCATACCGTGGTTCAGATTCCACAAAATAGTCTTTTTATTTTCTAGTCTCCTTTTGGTCACAATGGCCAGAGTGCTTTGAGTTCAGCTGGTGAACATATGGGGAAAGGCTTCTTTAAGGACTATGGGCTCAAGGATTCCTTGCTGGCATCATCATAGACTTATTCCAGACATGAAGTGCATGGTCTTGAATATTTTAATTACAATGCCATTGCCATGAGGGTCGTGCTGTGGAAAAACTCGATCTTTGAAATTTTCCACTGCTGGGACAGGGAGCGGATCAATTCTGAAACCAGAGAGGAGCATTTCATTAAACACATTCTGAATCTCCAATACTGGATTATTGGTTCTGGCACTGTCTAAATTGTCTTCATCCTCCGGAATGGTGATAACTTGGCCTTTAGCGAAGAACTTTAGTTTTTTATGAATAGAAGAGGATACCCCTTGGATTCTATGGAGCTATAGGCAGTCAAGGAGTAGATTAAAATAGGCGGGTGTGATAATAACTTGGAACTTGGTCAAAGGGTTGACAGGAACAACACTAAGTGTGAGTTTTATGGTACCTATTACTTTTCGACGAGTGTTATAATAGGCACACACGACGACGGATGTGGGGGTGAGATCACTAGCTTTCAATCCCAAGTAGTTGGACGTTCTGAGTGGACGGGCATTGCTAGTGGATCCATTGCCGACAAGTTATAGCGGGACTATCTTTCCCAAAACTTCGACATAGATGGTAAGGGCATAGTTGTGATTAGGGCCAAATTTGGGGAATTCTTCTTCGGAAAAATAGAGGAATCTGGTATAGGTCATTGATCAAACTATATTCATGGCTTCTTCGAGAGTAGTATATAGATAAATTATAGGTCCAGTGAGGAGCTGTATCAGATCATTTTGGTGAATCTGGGAGGAAATGAAGAGTCCCCATAAGGTTATATTATCTTAGGTTTTCTTGAGCTTCTCGAGGACTTTTCTTTCTTCAACGGTCATTTCTAGAATTGGGAGATTTTTGCCAAATCCATTTCCTTTGTCTATGGGGAATCGGATATTTGTAATATCACCCTGATCTGATCATGTGGTTCATAGAGGCGGGAAAGAATTAGAGCCCCATGGCTTCAAATACTTTGGACTGAATGGATACTTTGTTGATTTCTCCCAATAAATCTTCAAAAGAGATCATTCCACAAAAACTGACAACTGAACTTGCATCTTCATGATTCGATTCATCATCTGAGCTATCAAATTTATCCCCCCATCCGATGGCAATGATGTCTTCTTGAAAGGAGTAACCAATGTACTTAATCAAATCCACGACTTCGTTATATAAATCTTCCTAATTAGAGGGGAAATGGAAAAGTGAAGGGATTAGTTATCCCTAAAGTTTCAAAGCAATGATCATATCAGAAATGCTGCATATTTCCCCTATCTAGAGAAACATTTCGACCATTATCTGTACAACATCATTTAGACTGAATTCCTCAACGGGTAAAACCCACTCATATAATTCTCGAGCCCACTTTCGAGCTTCAATGAACATGCCAAAAAATTTCTTTTAGTTAATGGACATCTCAGTGGGAAATTTCAGGATAAACGTTTAGGGTTGGTCTAACAAACCAGGTAGTTCCATGCCCCCCCCCTCTCTGATCAGGTGCGGACGAGAATACAAGCCCTCATGAGGAGTGATAGAGCATGACTATACATGTATGTAAGGTGTAGTATAAAGGACGAAAAAACTTAAGAGGTTTAGGTGAGACTGTGGGGATGACGGGAGCCTTGACAGGCATGATCTAGGTAGAAGGGTCAAACTCAGGGCAGTTTTCCTTAGTACTACACGAAGCTAGGATGACCATAAGATCTTGATGAACATTTGGTGCTTGGTCTGTATTATCTATAAAGAGATTGTAGAGGTACATCCTGAATTTGGTTGAAGTAGCAGAATAAGTAGCGAAGCTTCGGGGCATGTTGATGAAAGACCGAAGCTAATAGGGAGGCAGTCCAAAGTCAGGTATGCAATCCTCCTGAGAGGGAAAATGATTTGGGTTTATTTTTAAGATCGAAAGAAAGTATTCTTGGATTTTTTGAAAAAGGAAAAAAATGTTTTTGGTATTTTTGGTTTTTGAAAAGGAGGAAAAAAATCGGAGGAATCTCTATTATTATTATTATTATTATTATTATTATTATTATTATTATTATTATTATTATTATTATTATTATTATTATTATTATTATTATTATTATTATTATTATTATTATTATTATTATTATTATTATTATTATGTTTTCACTTGTATTTTGTTTGCTTAAATGCAGAAAAATGCCGAGCAGGACCCAAGCCTAGGAAAAAGAGGGTTTAAATATAAGATCCGATTTTACTTGTTTCCAGGCTCAAGCCAGGGTCCTGTTTTAAAAAGGCAAAATATCGCGAGAATTTGGGTGTTATGCCTCTTGCCTATAGGGAAATCATTAATCGGTATGTGTGGAAAACCATTAGATATAACCGAGTGTACGTGAATTGCCTCATAGTATACCTCATTGGGATGGTACGTGTGAGATAAAATTCAATATACTCGATGTACGCAAACGAGTTCCCTACTATATACCTCCCATCATAAGTTCGATCAAGCGGTACGATGCGGGGGGAACCGTTAGATATATGTCCAAGGTACGAGGCCAATGGAAGGTGATAGGCATATCTCTTAGGTTAACCATGCCCAGTGAAGCCAACACCCATCATGAAGTGCCCTTACCCCCCGGTACGACACAATTTTTTTGTCAATATTGCAATGCTTTGGTGATGTAGTGTGAAAAATGCATGAGTCTTAATTAGTATCTTATGGAGAGATATTTTCATTTGCATTCTAAGTAAAGGGATTACTATCACTTTAAGAAAGAATGTACAAGTATTATGAAAAGTAAATCCAGTATGGAGCATATGAAATCAAGTGAATATGTAAAAGTGAGTGAGGCGGGAGAGTGACATGGGGATAATGTGAGTGATCATGTGAATATACACAAGTGAATGTGTGTGTTAGTGAGACTAGGCATGGATCAACTACAAGTGGCGTATGAGATGTGTAAGTGAGCATATATACAAGTGAGAGAAGTGGGTGTTCTAGTGAAGCTAAGAATGGATAATCTAAAAGTGGTGCGTAGAGCATATGAATAGAGGTGAAACTATACACAAGTGTAAGTGTGTGAAGTGAGCATGTAGAATATGTACAAGCATGTGAAGTGAGTATGTACAAGTGAGTGAAAAGAGATATATACATGAGAATAGATCATGGTAGAGACAAGCATGATATAGATATAAAAAAAGTAAAAAAGGGTGTAAAGGGAACATACAAGTAGGATCATATGTATGTATATATATATAAAAGTAGGAGAGTAAAGAATAAAACCCATGTATAAATAGGTTCTAGTCCTCTTAAAAACAAGTTCCCCAGTAGAGTTGCCACTATGGTCATCCAGGGTCGGAATCCCTTTGGCACATGCAAAATGTCAGGGTCGGCCGTCGTCAAGTGAGGGATAATGTGAAGAGATATATTTGTCATCCTGTTTTTCTCAAAATACGTAAAATAATGTCACCTCCTTGAGAGAACAACATCAAGGTCAAAATGATGCTTGCGAAACCAAGTTTTCAAAGGTCCAGGGACTGAGTTACAAAATGGGAAGGTGTTAGGTACCCATTCCGCCCTTTCAGTCTCTCATGGGCTAATGTTAATGTTCTCCTTTTGGACTCCGTGATGTGTGTGTAGATGTAATATAAGTAATAGGATAATGGAATCATCTAACTCAGGTCATGAAAGGGACGGAGCAGACTCATCCGTAGGAGCGTTCTCAAAAATAATGATAACAAAAATATGATATAAGTACTCGTCGAACCAAAAATAACTATGAAAGAGAGAATGTGCACGTCAAGCGAGATAAAAGTACGTAGGAGTTCAAAACTCACAAAAAAGATATAAAATAAATATAATATATATTCATGAAAAAGGGAGGATCCAAATCTCGAGATTGGTCCAAGACGCCTGTGTAGCCCAAGGGGCATCAACGTCCATGTAGTTTGAAAATAGCATAGGGGTGGGGTTAAACCCATAAATCCAAATGTGGGACTTCTCTTATGTGTATTTGGAGAAAATGTGTTTTAAGAGTGAAAGTGTGAAATGAAAATCCCGCTATTTGAATTTATGCATAAACCCTATTTTTTTCTTTTTGCGATTTTTTTGAAAATAGATTATGTGCAATATTACTAACAAAAATTAGAGATTAATGGATGTGATATAATAATACAGAGTAAAAAATAGAAATAAGGTGAATAATACTAAAATGGATAAAGTAGAGAAAGGGATGGAGAAATATACCTCCTTATGAATGCTTGTTGCTAACTTTGAGATGCAAGTGTGATGATTTTGAAGTGGTATGGAAGTGATATGGAGAGGTGGGAGTAAATTTCCAAGTTATTTAAGGAGGTGAGGTAAGAGAATGTAGGAGAATGAACTTTTTGAGAAAGGGAAAGGCTATGATTACGAGGAGAATATCCTATGATTGTAAAGAGGGGTGTTCAACTTCTGTGTGGTAGGGTCAGGTCGTGGTCCCTTTTTATACGGTCAAGGTGGGTGCCGATGGACAAGGCCCCTGGCCTGCCTATTGGCATAGGTCCCACCTTGCTGGACAATAAAAAGTACATCCTGCCGATAGGCAGGGTGTTTGGGGTGCCTATAGGCAGTCTGGAACGGGTTTTTAAAAAAATAGGTATAAAATGCAAATCGTAAGTCCAAATTGCACACAAGACAAACCATTGGAAAGGTAATTAAGAGCACTTTGAGAATCCATTGAGCCACTCCCAAGTCCGGGAGTTGACCAAATATGGCGCAGAGCACCCAATGGTCTCTAGTTGACCGAACAGATTGTTCAGTCGAACTGTATGGCCGATTCGTGCACGTGGTGGACCGTTGAAAAGGAAATTTTGTTACCCCAGATATTTCATTAAGCTTATTTTGGTTTGGAGAGTTGATTAAGGTTAAATGGGGCTCGAAATATCCCGATGATTGTTTGGAGTAAAATAGATCATTCGTTTGAACCGTAACGATGATTCACCCACATGACAAACCATTGAAAAGGGCTTCTAGATTCCTTCAAATATTCATTGAGCTTCATTCAAGATGTAGAGTTGACTAGCATCAAATGGAGCTCGGGAGCGCTCGATGGCTTCTAGATCGATATTCGGATTAAAATGGATCGTTCATTCAGACCGTGAGGCCGATTTGCTCACGTGATGAACTTTTGGAAAAGGAATTTAGTGAACTTTGAAGATTTATTGATCTTTTCTCAATCTAGAGAGTTGATCGGAGTCAATAATGCCCAAAATTTCTTGATAGTCTCTAAATCAATACTCAAAATATGACATAGGATTTATGGTAAACGAGTAAATGTTCGGGACATAACGAGCTGCTTAGGGGGGTCCTAGGATGGGGTATCTACAACCAAATTAAAGTTTTCATGAAGAGCAGGCTGGCAATATTTAGGGTCCTTTAATGCGTTCGCTTGAGTAGTCAAACCACTCGGTGCATGCATAACAACATACCAAGTGTCGTCTTTTATGCACTTAAAGTAGAATACCTTCTTGACATTTTGAAAGGCAAAAATTGAAAGGCTCGTTGATAAAGTGATTTTTACTTTATCTTAGATAAATCTACCATTATAAGTTTTGAGGGAGTGTTAAATTTACAACAATTCGTAGTGTCCACCTTCAACCAATGACAATAGAAGGAGATTTCTTTTAAGTATATCTGACCTAGTTCCATGTTCTCTTGGACAATCCATAATAGGTCAACACTATGTCCTTTGGATTTTTATCGCTTTTGCAATATACAAAAGAATTCAAGGCGTAAATTGATATTCCTCTACTTTGCGTAAATAATTTTTCCTTGCACAGGTATTGGACGGAATCAAAACCATTGATGCAGAATTTTTTAAACTCCTTTGAACGAAAACCAAGACCTTTGTCTAGGCATGAAAGCTTTGAAGACACATCACCTTTCTTTAAAAGATTCATTTTGAATGGATTTATATTATGCCATGTTTTACATCACATAAATAAATAACAACAACAAAAGAGGTTTGAATTATCTCTTTTGATACCCATGCCCTAAAATCCCTTATCTTCTGATTTCTCACCATTTCACGCTCATATTTCCTGAATGTTTTCATAAAATTTTAGAGTTTAGATAAATAAGTTATATATGTAGTTACTTACTCTTTTCAATCATAAATTTCATATTAGGATTCGAAGACATAATGAGCTACTTGTTCGTATTCTAGATTGGTGAGTCTAACCTTTTTAGGATTCTCGAAATCGAATTTATCCTCAAACATGCTAGGTTCCTCAACCACTAGTTGTCCATGAGTATTGAACCTCCTAAGCCCATGTTTTGGCATATGTTCCCGATGTATAACTATGACTCTACTGTCATATATGCTTCTGCAATCTACCCCCAATATACCGTGTATTTTTAACGTAGTCTTTAAGGGGTTTCATCAATCTCTAAAAAGGATACATCCAGTGATACCTGTAGGGTCCACTCAATAAATCCTCATTGCATAAATGCACAAGAAGTTGGACACGGATGTCAAAAATGAGAGAGGAAAATACTTATCCAAGACGCAAATCACCTCGACCTAAGTGGATTTTAAGCCCTTAATTGCATCTTGTTTACCACTTTTGTGCACACTAAGGTGAAGCATAAACTAATCTGCATAATTTCCATGCGAAGATCTTTTTGCTAAAAAAAGTAATGCCTAAATAACAGAGGGATTAATTGGATGATGATGTGCTAGTTATGAGACTTGTATTATTTTAAGTCATTTGTATGGTTGCTTACAACCTTGTGAAAATTACTAAAATAACCATTTGGAGTCTTCAAATTAAACAACGTGTCTAAGAGGATCATTTTCTCACTTGTAGTCAAAGTGAAAGCACCCATGGGAATCGAACTTCTTCCAGTTGTAGGATTAATTTTTAATCACATTTTATTTTTATCTTCATCTCTTTTAGATCAATATGTGACCTCTATTTCAAATGAGATCCACCTAAACGTGTTCCTACCAGATGTTCTATAAAATTCTTCTTCTTGTGCATCACATCAATTACCTTCCTTGCACGGTTCTCATTCAAGTACAACAAGTCAAATAATATTGACCATCTGGACCATCACTTCATTTTACTAGGATATTATGGATCCTCCCTAGATTTATGCTTCTGGCCTATAAAATGAGGATTTTTGCTAATAAACATATTCCCAAAGTCACCGCCTTCTCCTTCTCCTCAATTTGATAACCAAAAAGCCTAGCAAGTTTTTCCATATGCTCTTGACTGACACTTTAAAAGTTAGACTTATTGTTCCTAAAAGGGTGACGCTCAAAAGAAATCTACAATGATTAGTGATTGGGCTGAAAATCTAGTGGTCATGTTAGGACACATTCGTTGTTTGATTTCCCACTACAATACATAAATCCTAAACTATGACTACACTCTTAAGAGAGATAATAGAGAGTCCGAGTATCTAATCCACGGGGAATGATGCTAGATTTTAATTGATTTATTACTTCACAAATAAAGTTTAAAAGATGACAAGGTTAACAAAAGAAAAATCTAGGCATGTATTTATAGATCAATCCAAATGAGTAAAAAGTATAGATTGACAGTAATATCCCTCATCTCAGGTTAATTAGTATAAATGGTTATATGGGAAGAAAAGAGTTTCAAGATTAAATCTCATTTCAACAATGAATAAAATCTAGAGTTTTTACCTCTTGAATTCTCTTAAAAGCTTAGTTGATTTTGGTGTCAACAAATGTCCCCAATATTACACATGCAAGGTGGTAAATACGGTGCATACATGTTATACACCAGTAAATCTCCTAGGCATAAAATCAAGAACAATGGATCCATTAAAACTAGTCTAATAAATCACAAAAGAAAAGCAACCAAATTAATCCAAACTGAGTTCATTCAATCTTAACCTAAACTAAATTAGTTAGAAAGCATATTAAAGTAAGTAAGTAAATAAAGCAAGAAATGAATGAAAATAACCAATTAATCATAGAATAAAATAAAAAAGCAAGATTATATCAATGAGGAAGAAGATGAATAGTACACCTTACATACAAATGGAATGGAACTCTGGGAGAGAGATTCTCCCCCTCAAAATAATATCCCTCCTAAATATAATCTAGATGTAAAATAAAACTCCTCGCTTTCTATTTATACCCTAAATAAAAAAAATAGATAACTCGAAAAATATCAATTTATATAAGTGTACAGTACCCGAGATAAACTTCTGTAAGGGACTGGTCGACCTCGAGTCTGGAAGTTTCCTTCTCACTCCCATCCAATTCTGACACGTCGAACATAAAAGGCAATAAAAGGAAGATAATTAAATTATCTACATGTTGGTATTTTGAAACCCTCTAAATTATGCACTATAAAAGTACGAGTAGGAAAACATGCCGAAATGTTCCAAAAATGACCAAAACTTTCGTATTCAGGATCTTATTGACGTACGGTCAGCGGCCATGCAAAGGTAATTTAATGATCTACATGTTGGTAATTTTAAACCATAAAAAATATGGAGTTTAAAAAGACCAAATTTCCTTTAAAGTCCTATCTTGGGACGAATTGTTCTCAAAATGCATTCAATTTCAGACTATGCACCCATAAGACCTATAAAAGATCAAATATACCTCGAAAAACATATAAACCGATAAAAAACTGTTATCCAACATATGAGTTTAAATATGGTAATTAACGGACACGAGAATATTAAAATGTGGAAGAATATAGGGTACTAAATGCAATATTCATGACTAATCAACCTACATAACTCATCTTCCTACTATGATGTGGCCAAGTGGATTCAATTTCCTCCCCACAGATGGGATATCCATAATAACCATGAATATTGCAATTGGATAAGGTCCCATAGGAAGTAAAGTCATGGATCTCTTACAAAACCATTGGTTTAATTGTGAACTCTTCAACCTTAGGAGCGTCAAATTCCCTCATGCCTTCATCCCACAACCCTTTAAGTTCTTCAAATAATGAGGTTGAGAACATATCAATATCATCATTGGGACCCTTCATCCCGGATATCAATAACGATAATAATGTGAACTCTTTTCGCATGTACAATATTTAAGGGAGACATAAAGGTGGAATGAGAAGTGACCAATAACTCTAATTAGTGCTGAAATTACTAAAACGGTTAAACCCGTCGGTTGATAATGAAAGATGAACATTGCTTGTTTTTTTTTAAATTAAGGGTTTCGTGTGTCTGAAAGCTACAAGATGAGTTAATCAACCGAATGATGCATAATATTCACACCCACCTCTGCTCAAGTGTGCCATGCCATGGCCTCTGTTATCCATAGTACAATTAAAAATATTTTCAACCATGGACCGAGGGGAAATACTTTAATACCTTCGGTGGAACTTTTAAGCACTCGCGAAATTTTATTGTACCATACTTTTGACTCTCACAAACCATATATCCTGGCTCCGTTTGTACAAGAAATTCATTCGTTAGTTCGTGTTCGTTATGGTACAATCTGTAATCATACTTAAATGCACGAATAGATTTGTATTCCAAACCCAAACCCTTCAAGATCTTTTTCATGTTTGGATAACTATCTGGTAACGTGTTCTATTTCGGGATAATGAATTTAGCGCACTTGAAAATTGAAGTTATGCTATTGACCAATAACCTAAATTAACTCTTTAAATTATGCAAAATGATCAATGCGTACAATATTGAATGATCTTGTGTATGGATAAATTTCCAATGTAGATAATTTATTTGTAGTTGTATTAATTCTAGATAAAACATTTGAGTCACTGGTTAGGCTTTGTATTGTTGATCTCATAAGCATATGATATGTTTGATGAAGATGTAGTGGTCAAGATTCAAACTTGATATACATCGCAATGTATTTTTTTTGCTAATTTTATCTTCATGTTTATTGAGGATCTCGTAAGGTAACGATGCATTTTGAATATGGTCCTTGGAAATATTTCTAGGCGTTTATTTTTAAACAAAAACGTTTGTTATTATTTAAAAAAAATATTTTTGAAGATTGTTTTGGTTTGGAGGTCATTAGAATGAATTAGGAACTTCGTCAGAACGAAGTCTGGATAACGAAGGTTATACCTCATTAGAACGAACTTCAATACCTCATTAGAATGTGCATCTAACGAATATCAAATGAGCATTCTCTTTCAATAAAAGAAATCTCGTTGGAAACTCGTTGGAAGTCCATTTGAAAAAGAAATCATATCCGTTTGAACAAATTTGAGATTTGTTAGAATGAAATATGCCTTTCATTCAAATGAATTATGCATTTTCATTGAAACGATTCTACCGCCTCAAAATTCATATGTTCTATATTTAAGGTTTGTTGGACTCATGTTTTTTAAGAAATTTTGGCAAAACTAATTTTCCTATCTATTTACTAATTCCTAAACCCAAATTTCACCCTTTGAGTTTAATGACCCAAGTTTACATATTCATATGTTTTGAGATCTTTTGTTTGAGCACCAAAGTTTATTTTCTCTTCATCTTAAGAGAAAAGGTTTCATGCGTTGGACTCCGTACTGTGTTTGATATATTGCGATGAAGAAACGATGATTCTGTGCTGTAATTCTTTAGACGGTTGGTGAGCCTCATCGGTGGATACCGAGGCATGTGTGGATTCATGTGTTGTGGCAGCTTGCGTGAGTGAACTCCTGCATTGCAATATGGAGGAGTGGTCAAAGATAGAAGAACATCAAGGCTTGTATGGTAGACAAGTTGTTGAGTAAGTTTACTATCTAGTCTATATAATGTAATACCCCGTATTTTTAATGATTTTTAAATATGGAATTAATTAATTTAATATGAGAAATTATTGATAATTAATCCAGATTAAAATAAATATTGACTAGCGAGATAAGGGTTAGTATTTATTAACGTGAATTAAATTAAATATTATTGAGTGAATGAAGTAACATGTGACTATGAATTATAGAATCTGTCGTAAGTAAAATATACTACACTTATGGAAATTGAGTCAGGACACGGTGTAAGTCATATCGGGACTAATTTAATGCGACATAAAGTAAATTATTTTTAAGTCATCCAAATAGTCATTTCGAATGTGTCAAAGTGTCCGGAAGGGTTGATATGGTCATAAAAGTCTACCTGGGGGTTTAGGTTGAAACCCGGGGCATTTTTAGGCTAATCCAACATCCCGAAAGGGTATTATGGTCATTTGTAATTTAAGTGAATAGTAACCTACGAATTTTGCTAAGTTTATATACTAGTTGTTTGGGATAAGTGAGGGTTAGTATTCACAAATTCAAAGGAAGAGTCACAGTGTGAGAGGGAAAGCCAAAAGCCAAAAGACAAGAGTCTAGGCTAAGAAACACCATCGTGAGCCACCACCGTCGTCAAATTATTAATCGAAAAAGGTGAAACAAAATCCCAATGTTCTTCTTCAAAGGACCAAACTTACAAATCATAGGCAAGTGTTTATTTTGCCAAACTTGTGAATTGATATATCATCCATGTTAGATTACAATTGATTTTTTGAAAATTAGGAATTTTGGAATTGGAGATTTGAGATACAATTCATGTTCATATGTAGAATTGATGTAACAAATGATCCCTGAGTTATATTGGTTATTCATGATTATATATATCACGAAATTATGTTAATAATTGATGATCAAATCTGGGCTCTTAGTATAGTTCTTTAATAAGTTGATGAACAAGGGTTTACATGAAATTATCTTGATTAAACCCATATACTTGACGATCCTTGATGTTAATTGTAATTCTTAAACATTAGAACTCATGTAATTATTTTTGTATAACATCGAGAATGAATAATTAGGACTATAGGGTGTTAGAATGACGATTTTGATGATAAATATTAAGAAAACCCGTAAGAACAAATTCTGCAGATTTTCGAGACCTGTAGAGGCGAATCAATTCGGACCATGTCGAATGGATTCGGCAAGGCGAATCTATTCGGGAAAAGCCGAATCGATTTAGCTACCCAGTTTTGGCCAAAATTTCCTTTTTGTTTAGAATCTTTTGGGGAAACATTCGGGATTTAAAAGTGGGACATATTTTTAAACAAAATGGGAATATAATGGGACACCAGTAGGCATGGATGGATTTTTGAACTTGGGTCCGAGAAAGTGAATTAAGGGATAAACTTAATTAGTATTAGTCGGGGAAAATAATTACTTTAGAGAAGAATTCAGGACTCAGAGATTTGAGATAAATGATGATTTAGACCAGTAGGGTGTAGCGACTTTACTTACTGTTATGATGTGTAAACTTAAGGCTACCCTTCGAAAGATGAGAAATATTCGGGAGCTTTTGATAATGAATAATGTTATAAATATCTAGGCTATTCGGTATAACAATATACTACGTATGGAACATATGAAATAAATTTATAGGTGGTGTGAATACCTATTGTTTGTTTTATTATGTGTATGACATACCTACGCTACTTGCTATCACGGGAGGTATTTTTGAAAGAGGACGGTCTTATACTGATGAACCCATTGAGGGAATTTTAGATTTGGTACCTGTGAGCATATAACCTAGGTACGGGTTATCTGAGAGAATGGTCGTGTTGACGGTCATATGGGTGCGTAGGTATGTGCATAACCAGTATACCTAGAACTATGTTCGCCTCCAATAAGTGTGATTTGTATTTATGGTTCGTGGGATATTTTCGAATCGATTGTCCTTGTTTGAGTAAGAGATGTAACGGGGACTAGATAGCAGAGTATGCATTGCACTGTAGCTGAGTCTCGAGGTGTTGTATTAGTATTTATATTATAGTGTGTTAAATATATATACTTGTGATATTTAATGGTGTAAAGACTTAGTAAATAAAATAGATAGTGAAATCTAATTCAACTTAAGTATGTGAACACTTAATGGTAAATGTGGGAAACTCTCATTCAAGAAAAAAGTTGTGAAAACTTTCATTAACATATAAGTGGGAAAGATGGGTGGTGATTATGAACTAATTGATTTGAATATTAATGAAGTTGAACTATTAGATGCGATAATAGTATATAGAATGGATTAGTAGTACGCTAGGCGTGCATACTAGTTGAGGGTGAGGATTTTCAAGAGAGGGGTCGCATAACTAACATGTATGTGATATCAATCTGGTAAACAATTTAAATTGCTAAAATGGTTTAAACTATTTTGCACTCTGGCTCTGACCCATTTTTTGCAAAATCTCTTTTCTCTTGGACAATCTATTTTAGGTGTCCAGCCATAGGGACTCCAAGCTTAGACTGTTGAATTTTTGACGTGCTGCAGCTGTTGTTGAAGTTGCAGGATCTCATGATTTAGATGCCTCCACTTCTCTATCATTTAGTTTATGATTCAGTCATTTACTTTAGAGCATGTGTCGCTCTTTTCCAGTTATTATTCAGAGAGATATTGTGTACTTTCATTTCAGTTTGATGGGACTTTATGTTGTTATGGTCTATTAGATTTGAGATGGTTATTGGGATGTTTTATTCTAGTTTTATTTAGTTGGATTATGATTTAGTATTATTTTTATTCTTGTGAATGCTTAATATGTTAATGGATTTTAATTAAAAAAAATATTTTGACACTAGTTTAATTATTTACTAGGTGATTTAATAAGTAAAAAATGTTTTTCGACACTGATGCTAAGAATGAACCAACTAGATATTCTGTTTTAAATTTAATAAAGAACTGATCACCTGATATTTAATTGAGCGGGGTGTCACATATAAAACCTTATCATAGTGATTTGTTTGGACGGACTATTAAAGATTTTTCCCGTGGTGGGTTTACCTTGTACATCAGTGCGTTGCACTTTTGTTGTACTTATTTTATCTGCTAATAACCTAGATGTATGTTTTAGGTTCAGAGAATAAAAATTTGAAAATTGATTTTTCAAAACAACTCGGTTTAAAATTGGTGCAAAAGTTTTTTTTGGGTTATCTATTTAAAGTTTATTCATTAAATTTGAAAATTTTAAAAAGGAACTTTTTATTTGATAGACCATCCCATCCTAATAACCTTCGGGCTTTTTCAAATTGGTATTAATGCCAGTTACACTAATTTATTGTGTGATCTTTGTTTTATTGTGGATTTATGTAGGAAACTAATATTCTCAAATTTGTATGAAATCTAGAACACTAGGTTGTGGTGTTTAGATCTCGTGTTTTTAGGCATGAATTTTGGTGGTTTTGATGGGTCTAACCACACATACTAGAAAATGCATATGAAATTAAAACTTAAGGATGTAGATAAGAAGGTATGGAAAGAGGGAGTTAATAGTCGAACTCCACCTACTACCTCAGTTGGAGATAATAGGATACCTAAACTCGTATCATCATGGAATGAGGATGAGCATATGTTAGCAAAATTAACTTCCGTGGTTTGATGCTCTGTTTTTTTCTATCACCCTTGAGGAGTTTAGGTGTATTATGACTTTTGAGATGTCTAAAAAGTCTTGGGATATATTCTAATTCACCTATGAAGTAACTAATTCCGTTAAGGGTTCCAAACCCGATGTGGTTCCGTCACGTGATCATGTACCGGTAATTCTTTCGAAACATATGGTACATTATTTTCTCCATGGAATGACCATATCTTATAGTCTTGCATCATTACCCACATTAGTAAATACAATTCAACGTCTTACAAAGACATAAATTTTCCGTTTACACAAAGATTTCACGAATACAAAATCTTATCACTATTAAGATTTCTATCTGCATATTTAATAAATTCACGCACACTCTTTACATGATTATCATATACTCTTTGACTCTTTCCCATCCACTCTTTGTATATTTAGAAAATCCATTAAGCAGTCTTAAAAATTAAATTTACTATATAAATAGGTTGAAGGGAAGGACATACTGGATACAGTAATTCTCAGTTTATAATTCAAGAAAATTCATTCAACCCAAAAAAATTCAAAGCAAATTCATTCTACTCGATGATTCAGTAAATATGGAATAAAAAAAAAGATGTCCCCAATAATTAAAATATTACAAATTTGTGCAAAAATAAAACATTGTTCAACGCCTAGGCTTATCCAACAATTAAACTGATCAGGTAATAAGATAATTTTGATAGTTTCTTAACATATGCCATTTCCCATGGTCAAAGTACACAGACTCATCTTTACAAACATAATATGTTGTATCAACCAATATATGAGCCTATCCTATTGACAAAGGGCGATTGTGGACTTGTGTTCCAAAAATCATGGAAATGAGAGTGCACACACACCAATAACCTTGCTATTGGACATGTTACTTATATAATACGACTTGTTGAAGTTAGTATGAATTGATGGTGATGATCCACGAAATATTAGAGGACACATTTAGGAGGGGAATGTTCTAGGGGGAGGAATTTAGGAAGGGAATGTTCCAAGAGGAGGCATTGGGTAAGGGAGTCTTCCCAGTGGAGGGATTTGGAAGGGAAAACCTTGAGGCATAGGAAAGGGTAATATTTGAAGAGGCATATGAGGGGGTAACCCTGTTGTCGAGTAAAGAATCAGACTAACCCCCGAGTTTCATTCATCAGGATTTTTATATTGTTGATAATATTTCCCACCTCCCTTAATACGTGACTCCTCACTAAAGAGATATCATCCAATAAAGGTGCACTATGATGTATTTTTGTACTTCGAATACATGATTCCACACCTCTTATCCTCCCCTTATTTTCATTCCCGAGTAATTTGGTTAAAGCATTTGCTTCAGTGTCATAGGGGCTACACTCGGACTAAATGCTCAACATGTCTTCTATCATTTCTTGTAACATAATATTATATTTAGTACAATGATTATAATGATATTTTATTATAATGTGTATATATATGATAGCAAATTTCTCGAGAATTTATTGATTACTTTTTCCCCCCAGGCATGCAAGTATAAGTTGACCCAATTAGGTTTCTTACCTTATTTCAAAGTTCCCTTGGTCTGTTACACCCATTCACCCTTTAGATCATCATAATTTTTTGTCCCGAGTTTGTGGATATAAAGTTTATTTGACTATTCATTTTATTTTTCTCCCTCTTAGTCGACTTTCCCTCCCTTCCCTCATTCTCTAAGAAGTTGTTCCATCAGTCAGTGGGCATTTCAACATTTTGGGGAACTTTTTCTTTCAACACAAAATTATTAGAATTCATTGCCCCATTTGGGAAAAAAATCTTTTGAAGGTTCTTTTGATATGTTTTCAACTGATCATCTACTCAAGAAAGAAAATTTGCATTCAAAGCATATGGGATTAAAAACGTCTTATCAAGTTATTACCACACACCATCCTTTATGGTAGTATCGACCTTATTCTAGTTGTATGTGACCTCGATGCCCACAATCATCTTTTTAAGAGATAGAACTCAGTTTTCAAAAAGATGAAGGTCCACTTTATTATTAGTTAGACGATTCTTGACCAAGGAGAACTTAATGGTTTTCTAGGAATAGCTTGGGATTTCATAGTAGAAGGATATGGGATGTTGGAATAAGAATGGGTTCTTGATTTTAATGACTCGGAGATGGATTGGTGGATTGAATCTTAAGAGGAGTAGAGTATTGATAACCCGAAGAAGATGAAAGTTGAGGTTGGGGTGTACGAGAGAACCCAGGTGGCAGTGTTTCATTATTTGGTTGACTATTTTTGTTTATGTTCGACATTTTGCATAATTAAAATGATAAATGAGTGACGTATGCAAGAAAGTAAAGTTTAAAGATATATATATATATATATATATATATATATATATATATATATATATATATATATATATATATATTTATTTATTTATTTATTTATATACCTTTCTAAAAGATTTTAGAACATGCTCGATGTGTCTGATTTCCATCCAATTAGTACTATTTTTTAAAAATCTATGAAATTTTGCACATGGCCAACTGGGCAAAAGCGTGTTTATGATTGATGTATAAAGGTTTTTGACATGAGATCGAAATCCTTTCTTCTTCAACTTATTTACAAGCTCAATTTTATTATGCATATGTCACGAGATGTCACAATCTGAGTAACTGTTCTCTTTACGGAGTTGTATCCACATTGGATTGATATTTTTTTCAACCATTTCTATCAATGTCACCAACATTAGTTCCGTGTTAGGATTATGCTGGAGAAATATATTCTCCACCGCTTCAGCATTTTGGCAAGAAAAACATAATACAATTGAACAAGAACTCTTACAAGAAATAAACTCCATGATTTGTAAGGTAATAAAATTATTAAATTTTTTATTCCAGTAATTTTAAATAGGAGTTCCCTCCATATGGCGCACACTAATGAAAGATGTTTTAGTGCGGTCGAATTGCACCCTCTCGTACTCATGTTGAAAGTAATTACTATAGTGACTCATTTTTCCTGAAAAAATATATGGACGTGTATGAATATGAGTTGTAGAGGTAATGGATCTAATTAATCCTAAACTAAATATGATTTTTCATCCGATTATTCATACACAACGACTCCAATTTAAGTTAATTTTAATGTAATTAAACCTAAAATTACAATATGTCTACCAATTGTGCAAGCCCTTCCACCAATTTGTGTTCACCTAAACAACAACCATTTAAGGAAAGGGTGAATTCGGCCACAACAAGTTAACCAAATGACTATATTCTGAACATTTAATATGTGTGTGTGTGTGTGTGTCTATATATATATATATATATATATTTGTGTGTGTGTGTGTGCATGTGTGCACACGTGAGTCTCTGTGTATGTGTATGTGTTCATGGGTGTGTATGTTTGCATTTGTGAGAGTGTGTATCTATGTGTATAGTCATTAAGATATGATAGTTATTAAGACAAATAATTAGTTAAAGATTTATTATTCAGAATTAATAAAGTGAGGGTTTTAAGTATCCATCATCCATACCCAAACATGATCATTCAACACAAGCCACAATGACCATCAACCCAACAATCCAACACAAGTTTAACATGTACTCCTTTTATATCGTCTATGATTAGTGTCATATATTGCATTTTGTTAATCATTTTGCAATACAATATTGTAATTCCTGCTCTTTAAACGCATGTTTTATACCCATTTACTGTATAACCTTAAGTATTCATGGTTAATATCTTTTGCAAGGTTTATTTGAGTATTTATAGGGTTTACATTGCTAATGGTGATGTTTAGAAGAAATCTAGGCAATAAACTATCACGTACACACCTTCAGGGGAAAATAGTAAATTCAGATGACTAATTTTACACGTGCACTATTCACAAAAGTTGTCGGGCTTGAATCAAAGAAGTTTGGATTCAAATGGTAATATAATCCAAACTCAAACAAAGAAATTATGACCATACAAAGTTTGAAACTAAAAGAAAGTCAAATCCAAACTCCCGAGTCAGACCCGAAATCACACTCCGTGACTTGGATATTATTGTAATATAGTCAGCCTTGATAAATGGGTCATATTGGTCCTTCTGTTGTGCGAATCCGAGGTTGTATGAGAAAGTTACAAAGTTCTGGAGTTATATTGAAAATAATGAAAACAATATATCTATTTTATATATCTAAAATGGAAGCCTAGCTATTAATTCTACCCACCCATTATGCTATCCACGTGGCATATCCATAAAATATTTCTCTACCGCTTATTTGTTCAATTCATGTCCTCTCTCTACTTTCCAAATTCCCAAGCATCCTTCTCTCTTCTCCACGACCCTATATTTTCTCTCTCTCATCGTTGGATATTCAAACTTGCACATAATAACTCACCGCATGTCCACATCTTTCTCCCCATCGGATCGTCACACTACTAACTGCATCAAACTATAAAACCAATCAATGAAAGCCACGGGTCCAATGACGTCATTTCCTCTTAGATCATATACTTTGTCATCGTCTTCTACTAACTGGATATGTGTTATTAAATTTATGGATGGAGATACAAAGTTTAAAGGTCCGCAAATGAGAGAGGAGAAATGATCATAGATGATAAAAGTGAAAGAGGTCTCCGGAGGGGATAGTGGTGAGGAGATATCTGATGAGTGTAAAGTGGAGTAGGATGAAGATGAGGAGATTAGTCAGACTAAGGATGATATTCATCTTAAGATCAAATAGTTTGAATGGTCAATTACCATTTCTCTCATTATGTTTGGCTTGATTTATTTCCTTTCGCAATGCATAGTTAATTGTTGTATATTTATTCTAACAAACTACTGACTTATAATGGACGATATAAATTGTTATGTTGGTGTCTCTTTTAATATTTGAATTGGAATTGTTGACCCTCTTAGTTGATATAATTCCTTTAACCCCTTGTTAATTTTATTTTAATATCTATAAAGTAAGTGTATGTATTATCGTTCTTAATATTGTATTAAATTTCCTTTAGGGGCAGTTTGATATGTAATGGAAGCAATGTAATAGCTAGAATGTTAAGAATTTGATTAACAATGTCTCGTCCCCTAAAGTGTGTGTGTGTGTGTATATATATATATATATATATATATATATATATATGGCATAGGCTCAAGTGAGGTCCTTATGTGAGGTCCATAATTAGACAAAAGTAAGACCTTTAGTAATATTCTATTTTAGACCCCAATACCTTTAGATAACAATTTTGTATTTTAAGATTTAAGACTTTAGAAATAAAAAACTCACCGAATTCTGACCAACCCCAATTCTGGTATCAGAGCCATAAGACGCTCCTTTTAGACTAAAAGTAAAAAGACTTTAATGCCCTTGGGATTTATCCCTCGCATTTACTAAGATATTTTTGGATCCAACCCAGACTACCAACCTATACCCATAACTGATTTAGACTCAGAAGGTTGTTTAACCACACACATAAACGGCTGTTCACATACTGAACATATCGAGTCAAACACGCAGACAGTAGACAAGTTACTGCTAGTGCTATTAATAGCATAATAAATCAAAATAAGTGTATACTTCTTATATTAAGACAATTAATAAAAGACACTCAAACCCTAGAAACAAAGATAAAAAAATATATCTAAAAGACTACTAGAAATAGATAATCAAATTCCAATAGACTTAGTACACGTTTTACAAGAAATAAATATTAAGACTAATCATATAGAAGTACTTAACAAAGACATTTTAGAAATTAAAACCTTAATTAAAATTCAAGACAGTGAGTTAATTAAACTTACTAAAGAACAAACTAAGCTTATTCCTAGATTAGATAGTTATCTTCCTAATGGAGATAGTTAGATCGAACTGGAATGAGGTACCAAGAGACCTCTCCATTCAGACTTTATCAGAATTTTATCAAAGAATTTTAGAAAAGATAAATGACGATAGATTTTATTATAAGATAAATGAAAATGAGATTGCAAACGCTCTTAAAGCAACTAGACTTATATTAGAAAGACTAAATTTAATTTCTACATCCATAGAAGCTACCCAAGACTATAATAGTAGCTTTGTTAACGACTTATATTTAGATTTAAAAGCTAAGACAAAAGGATTAACCACCTTCTACACAGAATTTGTTAAATTCCAACAAAATTTAGCAAATTACCTTAATAATAGGGAAAGCCATAACCTATCCAAAATGGATAGTATTATTAATGAACTTAGACTAGACATGCTTAAGTAAAAGAAAAATATAAAGAAATTATAAACGGAATTAAGGCCGTATATAATAAACCATCCCAAGCAGAAATAAACTCGCCTTTTATTCTAACTCGGTTAAATAAAATTAAAAAGACTGTAGAAGCCATAGAAGTTAGATCTATGCAACAACAAGAAAAAGATAATGAAGTAAAAGAATATATTACTAATATTGGTAAAACCATTGTTAATTCTCTCGCTAGACATAGTGAAGAAACTTATGAGAAGACTAGAAAAGAGAATAAGAATTTTAAAGAAGAAATCCTTAATCAGATAAAAAGACAAAAAGATTATTCAGACTTCTTAGAAAGAATTGAAAAACGACTTGAACAAAAACAGGTAACTACCTGTAAATTTAGAGAAACCCCTACTATAGAAACTAGAGAAAAGAATACCATAGGTAGACGAGTCATAAATGACGGACTAGATAAGACTAGTAAGATAGTTAGCTCTATCCCAAATATCGGACAGAGTAATCATATGCTCCAAAGACTTAAGGATTCATCCTCCAATGTTAGGACATGGTGGAAAGAGAGAAATTTCACCATTCCTCTCCAATGGAAAGAGTGGGGTGAAGTCGACTGGAAGATTGTTGAAGATTCCATCCATAATGGACAACTTCCAGCCGTTAGATATATAGACTTGTTTAAAGAAGGTGCCACTCCTAAGACTCCTAATTATAACATGACCTACCATTGTAGAAATCATGTGTTAGACAAATCATATACTGAGCTTCAAGTATTTGACTCAGAATGGTTTAGATCTAGAGGAACTGATAGGAAGTTCCAATTCCTAACCTTTGGACTCTTTCAAGCAAGAATCCAAGGATTACATAGACCCCAGAATAATATCAACATATTATGTTGTTTAGTCGACAAAAGATGGAAAGATTTTGAGAAAAGCCTTATTAGGATAGCCCAATTAGAAATGTCAGACAACATAGGATACTTTAATGTCATTTCGGCAGTTATAGTAACTGTAGACACAACCAAACATTTTAAGTTAATCTTATATGCTAGTGGCTATGAAGACTATATTATCCCAGACGCTAATATAAATATAGAATTCCAAAGCTATGTAAAGTTCTCCCCATTTCCTTATGAAGGAATGCAATCGGGAATTTCTAGCGGTAGACTTAATGAAGAAATCTTAGTTAGAACCAATATTTTCAACTATAATCATACTTACAGTATTAAGAATACGGGACCTATGAAAGAAAAAGCTAAGACCCTTTGGCAATTGCCAGAATTCCAAGAAACTAAGACTATACAAAATAAACCCTTGTTTATTAATCAAGACGACGTCACTGGAAATGTTACCATCCAGTTTGGTCCCCCTAATATTGTCAATAAGAACATCCAGACCGAAGAAATTAGATTTAGGAATATTGGAGAAGCCATAATCAATGATCCTTCAGAAGAAGAATGTAGTAGTAAAACTAGTGCTAGTTTACTAAGACAATCCCCTATAATTAGACCTAGAAGATCATTTGAACAAAAAGACTTAGTTAAAGAAAAAGCTAGGATCCAAAACTTTGGACATGAACCCTCAGAATTGGATATGAATACATTTAAAGATAACCTTAAGAAAAATCATTCTGTTAGGTTTTAAGAAAGAGAAATATTTAATATGATAGCCCAAGACCGCATATTAAAATTAGAAGAATCTAAGAATACTAAAGAACTTCTTAGAAACTTAAGACTAATAGAAGAAGGAGAACAAAGACTAATCCCAGCTACACAAGTAGAACCTAGTGAACAAGACATAGGAAGTAATAGTAGGCTAGAAGATGCTCCTAGACTTTTTAGTAAACCAATAGGAATAAATATTCCTATATACTCAAGCACCGTGGTTAAGACTAAACCTGATTATATAAAAGACTTCCCAACAAATGACAAGAGTTTCACTCCTATTAAGACTATGGCAAGCCAGGTCATAAATCCAGTAGGTATATACCTTAACCTAGACAATGTTCAAGATAGGAAGAAGGCCTTAGATGAATGGCGTAATCAGATGAACATGTGTTTTGCATCTAATGAACAATGGGATGTGTAGAGAGGGCTTGAAGGTAATCCTGAGATTAGGGATAATTCCCTAATTAGAAACAGTGTTTGAGGATTAACGCAATAAGAAGCAACTCAAGCGTGGCAGCTTAGTGAGGCAGCTTAGCGTGGCAACTCAAGCGTGGCAGCTTGGTGAGACAGCTTAGCGTGACAACTCAAGCATGGCAGCTTCGCATGGCAACTCAAGCGTGGCATCTTGGTGAGGCAGCTTAGTGTGGCAACTCAAGCGTGGCAGCTTGGTGAGACAGCTTAGCGTGGCAACTCAAGCGTGGCAGCTTGGTGAGGTAGCTTAGCGTGGCAACTCAAGCGTGGCAGCTCATATTTTAGCTTGTTGTATTAGTCATATTGTATTTTCATTATTGATGACTGTAAGCTTTAACGGTTGTAATGACGTAACGATAATAACAAAAGAGTTTGTATGAGGTCAAACGGTACTCGCGAGAGACCAGGCTTGGCAGGGCCTGGGAGAGCTTTCATGCTCTATCGGATGACCTCACCGTGGGAACTTTAGAGGGACCTGGTTTGGAGGTTTGAGAAGTAAGGCACCGTTGGGTCTTGTCCTGACCATACTAGATACACCTGGTAAAACATCGAAGGACCCTGGCCGTGGAACCTCACGCGGAGCAGCTTGGAGTTTCATCGGGCGTTGAGTTATGAACCAAGTAAACCTCTAATTAATGTCACATCTACTGTAGGTGATGTCACTAGCCAGTTAAACAATGTCAGACCCGTACTTGAGTAAACCATCGTGGTATTTGGGGCTGTCAGGCAGTTGGTGATCCACCTCTGCGACAACAGCACCCTGACACACAGTGGTTAGGCAAAAGGCATGTCTTGGTATTTAATGTTTATGATGTGGAGACAACTAGTGCATCAGGCATTTAATGTTGTGACATAAAGTATGAGGGATGTCTTTTCATAGTTTTAATGACTGAGTTGCCTCGGGGGTGGTGTGGAGGGCTATTTAAGGACCCCAACCACCTTTGAGGAAAGAGAGAGACTTTTGGAGAGTTCAGAAGTTATTGCAAAACCAGAGAGTTTACTCACTCACCATTGTCATTTATTATAAAGCTTTTAATACTTGACAGATATTCTTGAGGGTGTTTGGTGTGTTTCTACCTTTCTATCAAGGTGTATCTAGGATGCTTACTTCTCTCTCCCTCTAGCTAAGCCACTTCTAAAGTTCATTATTATTCCCTGAGTTATACACGAGAGACTTTGTGAGCCTAAGCTGAGTCTATCTTCATTGGGTCCATGTTTATATGTTCTGTCATTAATCCAAATCTTTGGCTAACTAACTTGTCATTACCATACTCAATAGGGGTTATGCCTCCATATATAATCTAAAGTACCCTCCTACATTTGGCGACTCCGCTGGGGAGGCATCCTTCTAGATAAGGAGTATGGCGTAAGATAATGCTACTCGAAGACTCAATTTCGATGACATTCAATATAATGAAGAACAGGATGCGAGAGAGCAAGAGGCCCTAGGAGATGGGGTTCCTCGAGTAGAGGTACCTCTGGCGCCAACAGCGTTAGGCGTCCTAGGGGCGACACAACCTTCCACGAGCGCAGGGTTGGAACCCGCCCAGATGGCGCTCCTCATGCGCAAATTTTATGAATTTTTGCAAACCCCAGTAGCTTCAACTATGCTGGGAGGATTGGAGGCTAATGCCTTCGTAACACCAGGAGTGGCCCCGTCGGCCCCATCAGGGGCAGGTATTACAGAAGCGGTCCCAGCAAGTGTACCCTCTGTTGTGAATCCAGCTGTGGGCACCTCAGGAGTCTCAACGGCACTACCGGTAACGTTCGCTTCGGTTGCAACGAGCGCTCAACCCTCGGCCCCGTTGCTGGTGGCCCCAGTAGCCTCGCCCTTGGAAGAGATGAGAAAAGAAATACAGAAGGAGATGCTTAAGTTCATGCAGGTTTCCTCGCAGGCTGTGGGCGAGGTGGCAGCGGTCTACGACGACTTCCGAACACCTTACCCCCAGGAGTACAACGACGAACCCTACCCGAAGGACTATATTCCCCCTACCTTTGAAAAATACTCAGGGAAGGGCGGGAACCCGAAGGAACACATTAAGCGTTTCGTTGAACACTTGGGAGCGCACTGCAATGATAAAAAGCTTAGACTGAGGGAGTTCTCCAAATCCCTGACTGATAAAGCATACACTTGGTACTCTCATCTGCCTCCCAATAGTGTCTCTACGTGGGAGGAGATGCATGTATTGTTTGTCCGAAAGTTCTTCTTGGCAGAAGATGAGTTCACCCTAACCTAACTTGGAAGGGAGAGGCAAAGGCCAGGAGAAGAGGTAGTGGCCTATATTCGAAGGTTTAGGGAAAGGTCCCTCGATGTAAGGGAAGAAGCTAAGGAGGCCAGGTTACTACAGATTTGTGCTGAGGGATTACTTCCTGAGTATATCTGTCACCTAATCAATGAGACACACGAGGGAACATTTTCAGCATTCTTAAAATCCGCAAGAAATATATCTTTGGTGGTGCGACCTATCCCGATAGTAGCTCCCATGGTGTTCAGACAGCCGATACAGCCCATTGGAGGAAGGTCTCAGGCCCCACGGGTGGGATATATCGATAGGGAAGATGGGGGCAAGGCGCTGAGTAAGGACAACAAAAGAAAGTTCGAAAGAGATAGAGAAGACCCGCCACCGTTACCTTGTATGGTGGAGGAGGATGTGAGTTTCTATAACACAATGGTCCAAGGCGGAACGATTTACGAACCAAAGGGTGTCCCGGTGGAAGAGCCCGACGCGGCAACTAGGGCCGATCCCAAATATTGTCAGGTTCATCGAATGGTCCAGCATCCAACAGAAAGCTGCTTCACACTGCGAAGAATCATCGACAAGTACATGAAGGAGGGAACATTACAAATCCCTCCGCAGAACGTTAACAATAACCCACTCTCGGCACATGGGACCAATCTTGTAACGGCCTACGATAAGGAGGCAGAACGGGAGGAGGGAGGGGCAACAAGGGAGTTCGATAAGGCAATGGAACATTGCACCAGGGGAATCTCTATTTCAGAAATACAGGAGGATGGCTGTCAAGATGCGTCAGCCTAGAAGAAGTCGAGCAAATATTGAGGAAAACGCATAAAGAACACTACAAAATGACTGAGATACCGATATATAGGAGAATCCAAAGGAAGGGGTATTTCTGGCCTAGAATGAAGCAAGATGCGACAGAGCTACAACGGAAATGCAATAAGTGTCAGCTATTCTTCGAAGCAGCTGAGTGCCATTTTATTGAAGCTCAAACGGACTGGAGGCAGCCCTACATCGACTTCATTCAGGAGGGGGTTGTCCCAACGGAGAAAATAGATGAAATGGGTCTGAGGCGAAGGGCTCCTAGGTTCTACGTCCAGGAGAGGCAGCTTTATCGAAAGGGGTACTTTAACAGGCCCTTGCGATGTGTCACGAGGGAAGAAGCAGTGGAGGTCCTCAAATAAGCGCACGATCCAGCACATATAGGAGGTGCCAAGCTGTATGATCAGTTGATGACATTGGGGTATTATTGGCCAACAATGGAGAAAGACTCTGCAGAGTTTGTTCGAAAATGCAAGCCTTGCCAACTTCATGGGAATATGATCCATGCCCCATCGACAGACTTGCACTCTCTATCAATGCCCTATCCATTTCATACTTGGGTGTTCGACTTAGTGGGGGCAATACACCCCTCTTCGAGAGGCAAGATATGGATACTAGTAGCAACAGAATGTTTCATAAAATGGGCCGAGGCAATACCACTCAAACGGGCAACGGCTGGGGTAGTGAGCAACTTCATCAGAGAGTACATCATTTGTCGTTTTGGGATCCCAAAAGTAATTCTCTCGGATAATGGGACCCCCTTCGTTAATTCTGAAGTAACAATGCTCACGGACAAGTACTCCATTGTTCATCACACTTCAACGGTGGCATACCCAAAGGGAAATGGTCAGGACGAAGCAACTAATAAAACCCTGATTAATATCTTGTCCAAAATGATGGAAGACTTTCCAGGGACATGGGATGACAAGATACCAGCTGTCTTGTGGGCCTATCGAACAACCAAGCGAAAACCCACAGGATACACGCCGTTCTCTCTTGTTTATGGGGTTGAAGCAATCCTCCCAGTAGAATTGGAAGTTCCCTCTGCTCGTTATGCCTTGAGAAGTAGCATGCTCCCTCATAGTAGACATGTACAGCTGGAAGCGTCGGATGAACACAGAGATAACTCGATGCAACACTTTCAAATATATACGAAACAACTCTCCAGGGCATATGACAACTTGGTGAGACCAAGGAAGTTCGTGGAAGGAGACCTCGTATTGAAAGCGGCAGTGAAGCACATCAGGGGACTTTCTCTACCAAAGTTCGCAGCCAACTGGGAGGGACCCTTCGTTGTGAAGGAAGCTCATGACTCAGGTTATTGCTTAATTTTGAAGTTAGAAGAAGACAAGCCATTTAAGATTAACAATAAGTGGCTGAAGGTTTATCATGTGTAAACAACCAAGTTTGAACTGATGTTATGACTAGCTATCGTTATAAATAAACAAGTTTTGGGTGACATTTTTTTAGCATAATGGAAGAATTGCAGAAATAGAAAACTCTATAGCACACAACAACAGTCACAACACACGAAGGGATTGAAAAGTATATGTTCTTCATTCATAAACAATAGAGCATTACAAAATTTCTTTTGGGAGCTATTGCCCAAGAATTACATAGATAAAAGCAGTAAAGGATCTGTATACAAGAAGTAACTAGTCTAAAAGAAAAGATAAATCCGAGGAAGAGAAAAAATCTCCAGGAAGGCCCGAAGAAGCTGCTGTGAAAGACCGTTGGGCATTAATAGAAACCTCCAGCCTCGTTTGCACTTGTGTACGTTCGATCAGGAGTCTCTCACGCTTCAGTTTGACCAGGCACAAAGCTTCTTCGGCATCCTTTACCTCTTGATCCACTGCTTCCAAAAGGGGTGCCAATGCGACCAACCTAGCTTCCTCAGCTTCCTGGTCCTCCTGGTGCTTTCGTAACACTTCCCTCTGGCCGATCAGTTGCTGGTTCTTCAAAGTCTTCAGATACGTTATAAGCCAGTCAAAACGGAAACCATCACGTCCCAAGTCCTTCAGAAAACCTAGAAATTAGTTAAGAAGGGATCTGGTAACACTTGCAGTAGGGGTACTGGCGATTTTAGCAACAACGATCGCCATGCCTTGCAGTCTGTGACTCATCACATGAATATTGGAGCGCAGGCAATCTGGTGTGAAGGTCTCAGGGTGGCGATTCACCAGTTGCTCGATCACCAAGCGGTGGTTGACAGGCGTTTGAGGAGACTGCCGAAGCACCATTAGGCAAAACGCATGAGGAGCCAGGTCAGGAAGAGGCAGTTTGCACCCAGACTCGCTCTCGGCTGCAGCACCAGTCGTAGAACCTTGATCATCATGAATAGAATTTTTCGAAACATCAGTTTCTCAAAAGGGCGACCCTACAGGTGAGATAACTGGGGACAAATTTTCCCGAGCAACCTGAAAAGAAATAGCCCACATGATGAAATTATGAAAAAATCTTAACAAGCGCTTTCGTTGTTAAGTCACCGTTATAAGGTGGAGTTTCTGAAAAAAACTTAACAAGTGTTTTCGTTGTTAAGTCACCGTTATAAGGTGGAGTTTATGGAAAAAATCTTAACAAGCGCTTTAGTTGTTAAGTCACAGTTATAAGGTGGAGTTTATGAAAAAATATTAACAAGCGCTCTCGTTGTTAAGTCACCGTTATAAGGTGGAGTTTATGAGAAAAAAAATCTTAACAAGAGCTTTCGTTGTTAAGTCACCGTTATAAGATGGAGTTTATGAACAAAACTTAACAAGTGTTTTCGTTGTTAAGTCACCGTTATAAGGTAGAGTTTATGGAAAAAATCTTAACAAGCGCTTTCGTTGTTAAGTCACCGTTATAAGGTGGAGTTTATGAAAAAATCTTAACAAGCGCTCTCGTTGTTAAGTCACCGTTATAAGGTGGAGTTTATGAAAAAACTTAACAAGTGTTTTCGTTGTTAAGTCACCGTTATAAGGTGGAGTTTATGAGAAAAAAAATATTAACAAGTGTTTTCGTTGTTAAGTCACCGTTATAAGGTGGAGTTTATGAAAAAAACTTAACAAGTGTTTTCGTTGTTAAGTCACCGTTATAAGGTAGAGTTTATGGAAAAAATCTTAACAAGCGCTTTCGTTGTTAAGTCACCGTTATAAGGTGGAGTTTATGAAAAAACTTAACAAGTGTTTTCGTTGTTAAGTCACCGTTATAAGGTGGAGTTTATGAAAAAAACTTAACAAGTGTTTTCATTGTTAAGTCATCGTTATAAGGTGAAGTTTAAGAAAAATCTTATGAAAAATCATAAGATGGAGATTATGGAAAATCTTAACAAAAGTTAGCAAGAAAAATATACCTCAGTCACAACGGGAGCATATGAGGCAGCCACAGGGACAGGAACCGTTGGGGGAGAGATTATTACCCCAGAAGCCATAACGGGGTCCCTGGACGCAGAAGCCTCCACGCTTGGCAAAACTCTATCACCCGTATAGGGCACAAGGGCCAGCATACGGGGTTCATCATGCGAAGACACTGAGCCTTCAAACAAAGCCACATCAGGAGGGGGTGTAAACACACCAACCTGGGCCCTCCTTGCAGGAGTTAGTGCAAGATCAGGAGAAAACTGTGCACAAAGCCAAGTGTTAGAAAAGAAGAATGGGCACAAAAAATATGAAGAAATACTCCTACGTGTTACTTACCTCATTTATGATACTAAAAAGAGGAATGGCAGTCAGGGGTCTCATCAGCGTCGTTGGAAGAAGAACGCTTGCCAACAACGAGGATATTTCAACCTGGGGTACCCAAGAACATCTCAGAATTCAGCAAGCCAAATAAGATAAGAATGGGACCAACAATAAATAAATTAAAAAGGAAACCATACCTCAGGCCCACTCTCCTCAACAGGAACAATGGGTAGAGGAACCTCAGGTGAGGCCTGTAAATCAGAGGGGACCGAGGGTGTTATCTCGGATTGTGTCACTTCGGGCGGGGTTACCACTTCAGGCGAGGAATCACCTCCCCCAACGACTTCCCTTACACGTTGACTGCCATCACGTCGAGAATAGGTAAGCCCCGTCATGGGGGAACGGGGAGGAGTCACATCGGTACGAGGTGCACCGAAGCGTCCCCCCACAAAATGGCTTACGGGAGGGCTAGATGGGCCTGGTCTTTCTATTTCAACTCCCTGCACCACAGTTGTCAAAAAAAAAAGAGAAGAAGGAAAGTATATGTATAAGTAAAGACAATCCTCCTTAAGCAAAAGGGAGATAATAACTAAATCAGGCATACATACCTCCGATTCAGAAGGAGAACGAGAAGACACGACCACGGGCGAAGAAGGAGGAGTAACAGCAACAGAAGGGGCAGGAGTGGAATGCACCTCAGGAGTCTGTTTCTTCTGGGACTTGGTGCCCAGAGTCTTCTTCCTTGATCCTGCTGCGCAAGTACTGACCCCTTGAGGAACCCTAGAGATCTTCCTCCTTTTAGCCGTTGGCTCTGAAAGATCCACCACCACCGTGGGGAAAGCAACGGAGGAAGGGACAACGACTTCATGCCGTTGATACTCGGCATTTATCCGGTCTAGTTCTTCTTGGGCCTCCCTCCTTACACGCTCAGCCATCTCAGCAGGCATGGGAGGTGGAACGACGGCTATGGGAAGAGCCGCAACGGGAGTTTGGGGCTTCTGGGACTTCGACTTTGATGACCCACTCTTGGTCATTTTTGCCTTCTTGGCAGGTGGTGGAGAAGCCCCCTCGTGGGTAGTAGCTGCAGTAAAGGGGGCAACCTTCTTTGGAACAGCAGGAGTCCTCGGTCTTGGCATTGCAACTGGGACCATGGGGCAAAGTGGGGGAAGCTCGATAGGAGGTGATTTGAGGGTTGAACTTGGGGGGAATTCTATCCCAAGTACAGAGTTGCTTTTTAGCCCCAACTCTAGGGCAGAAAATGAAAAAACGGGAGGATACACCGGCTCTCCCTCAACTAACTTAGCAACTTCAGCTAGTTGTTTCGGCCAATACTTGGTGGCAAACAAAGGGGTCACATCCCCATGTCTAGTAATACTGGGAATGGTGACACGCCCAGCCATTGTTGAACATATCCCCCACGCAGCAGTCGAAGAAAACAAGGAGCATGCCTCGCCAAAGGAGACCTTGGGGTTTGATGATTGAAACATTGGACGTGGCACCCCCTGGTCAAACCCAAACTGACGGCTGCATCGGTTGGGATTATAATGCTCGCTCGTGTATCCCCACTCGGTGTAGGAGGGCAGATATCTAGGAGAAAGCAGAAGAACCACGGCAAGCGATGGATCCTCAATGTCGGGAGAAGGGTCCTGTATCAATCTGGTATCATGATGAAAAAATTCACAAGCGTGAAAAAAGGCCTCTTCCTGATAGGGCCTCATAACGAAATTCTCAAAACGGTCAATCAAAGAAATCAACTCCTTTCGGCTTTGTCTCTTATGATAAATGAAAGACCGAGGAGGCAAAATTATTTCACCCGAAGGAGGACTGTTGGGCTTGGCCGCTACGGCAGGAAAGCGGAAGTAGAGAAAGCTGGTCAGAAGAACGCTGTTGGAAAAATTGTCCAAGTTATAACGACCAATAGAGCGTTCCATGTCAAATAAAGCCTATCCAACCAGGTGTACAGGGATCCCAAGGCAATTGCAGCCAGGGGAAGCTTTATGCCTCGAGCTAAGCGAAGGGACAGGTTAATAAAGTCTCTTCGGGGATGGTCGTTGGGCTTGCCCGTCAAAAGGAAACGGGACAGAATCACAAGAATGTAAGAGGGAAGCTCCAACGGCGTACCTTGACCAGGGGCAGTTGATGAAGAACTGCCTTCACTAGAACTCTTAAAGAAATAATTGATCAAGGGAGAAAAAGTAGCTTTGTTGGAAGAATCGATGCAGCTTCGGCATATGCGATCCAACTCCAAACGATTTGCAGTCTCTTGAGTATCAAGAGCCTCATCGGTGTAAGGCTCATGGCCTGTTGCATCGAGGCCCAGGAGCTCACACACGTCCTCCAGAGTTATGGTAAACTCACCCCACGAATCCATGAATGTATGAGTATCCACGTTCCATCGAGAGACCAGGACAGGAAGGGCAGCGTTGTTTTTTGATAGAGTAAACTCACCAAACCATCTAGCCCGTCGCAGCCCGATCTTAGTAAGGACATCAACATAGGACCTCTGCATGTGAGAGTTCCAGGCAGCAAAGTGCGCGGGGGATCCCCCGGGTGCTTCGAAATCAATATGGGACCATGGAAAGTCCCCTCGCTCCAAGCGAAATCTGAGAGTTCCTTCTGGGGGAAGAAATCCCTACTTAGATAATTCTTCATCCTCATCACCCAACAGTAGGGCGTCAAACTTGGAAGAAAACAGACAGCCTTACAGGCAACAGCAAAGCCATCACCCTCCCCAAAAATGGGGGAGCGACGGTAAAACCTCAGTTGTTCCTGGCGAGCAGCACCCAGGGCGGAGGCAGCAGTGGTGGTGGCAGACGGAACACTGGTGGCAGACACGGTGGGGTTGCTTGAAGACGCCATGGCAAATAATAAAACCGTAACAGAGAAACCTTAGAGAAAAAAGGGATTGAGAGCGAGAATGGAGAAACACGATCACAAGTGGTGGTATAGAAGGTGAAGAATGAAGCTCTTGCAACAATGGAGTCTCTCTCTCTTTCTAAAGAAAAGAAACGCTAGTCTGAAGAAGATAATAACAGAGTAAGAAAAAACAAAGGAGAAGGTTCAAAGTATTTTGAATACGGCTGTTTGAAAATCTCGAGTTTTGGCGTTTAGATTTCCCCACCCTCGCACGTGCATGGCCGCCTATAATCATTTCACATGAACACGTGGCACCTTGGGAAGTGCTTTGACAGTTGAGAGGACTGCGCCACCTCATTAATGAAGTGACGTCTGGGGAACACTAATCGTTGCCTTCCTATACAAGCTTGAGTTTTGGCGCCAACAAAATTTCTTGTCAGACTTACCCCTTAAAGCCCCAACGAAGAAGATGTTCCAACGGTCCTGCATAAAGGAAAAAGGCCTAAATATTTTCACACAAAGAAAAGTCCATCGGTTTGAAACATTTCGTGTAGACATTTATCGTTCCAACAAATCTCTCCACGAGGGGGAAAATGTAGAGGGGGCTTGAAGGTAATCCTGAGATTAGGGATAATTCCCTAATTAGCAATAGTGTTTGAGGATTAACGCAATAAGAAGCAACTCAAGCGTGGCAGCTTGGTGAGACATCTTAGCGTGGCAACTCAAGCGTGGAAGCTTAGCATGGCAACTCAAGCATGGTAGCTTGGTGAGGCAGCTTAGCGTGGCAACTCAAGCGTGGCAGCTTGGTAAGGCAGCTTAGCGTGGCAACTCAAGCGTGGCAGCTCATATTTTAGCTTGTTGTATTAGTCATATTGTATTTTCATTATTGATGACTGTAAGCTTTAACGGTTGTAATGACGTAACGATAATAACAAAAGAGTTTGTATGAGGTCAAACGGTACTCGCGAGAGACCAGGGCTGGCAGGGCCTGGGAGAGCTTTCATGCTCTATCGGATGACCTCACCGTGGGAACTTTAGAGGGACCTGGTTTGGAGGTTTGAGAAGTAAGGCACCGTTGGGGCTTGTCCTGACCATACTAGATACACCTGGTAAAACACCGAAGGACCCTGGCCGTGGAACCTCAAGCGGAGAAGCTTGGAGTTCCATCGGGCATTGAGTTATGAACCAAGTAGCCCTCTACTTAATGTCACATCTACTGCAGGTGATGTCACTATCCAGTTAAACAATGTCAGACCCGCACTTGAGTAAACCACCGTGGTATTTGGGGCTGTCAGGCAGTTGGTGAGCCACCTCTACGACAACAGCCCCCTGACACACAGTGGTTAGGCAAAAGGCATGTCTTGGCATTTAATGGTTATAACGTGGAGACAACTAGTGCATCAGGCATTTAATGTTGTGACATAAAGTATGAAGGATGTCTTTTCATAATTTTAATGACTGATTTGCCTCGGGGGTGGTGTGGAGGGCTATTTAAGGACCCCAACCACCTTTGAGGAAAGAGAGAGACTTTTGGAGAGTTCAGAAGTTATTGCAAAACCAGAGAGTTTACTCACTCACCATTGTCATTTATTATAAAGCTTTTAATACTTGACAGAGATTCTTGAGGGTGTTTGGTGTGTTTTAACCTGCCTATCAAGGTGTATCTAGGATGCTTACTTCTCTCTCCCTCTAGGTAAGCCACTTCTAAAGTTCATTATTATTCCCTGAGTTATACACGAGAGACTTTGTGAGCCTAAGCTGAGTCTATCTTCATTGGGTCCATGTTTATATGTTCTGTCATTAATCCAAAGCTTTGGCTGACTAACTTGTCATTACCATACTCAATAGGGGTTACGCCTCCATATATAATCTAAAGTACCCTCCTACAGGATGCAAGTTCATGTAAGCAGTACACTGAGCAATCCATTAGAGGCATTGCAAAATATTACTTAGATAGTTTAAGAAAGGATATAAATGAAGACTCCTTAGCTAAGATTGAGAAGATGAAAGAAAACCTAGAAGAAAGATCAATTGAAGAATATATTCAATTGTTCACATCAGAATTCATTGGAGCTGGACACCTAGCTCAAATCAATGAACAAGACCTAGCAAAAACTAAGTTATCCCTCATTAGCATTTGCAAATTAGATAAGATAAATGAATATAGCAATAATTACGAGCAGCTATATTACCAAATTAAAGAATTTGGAGAGACCTTAAAAGATGAATATTTTAGAAAGATACCTGCCATAGGATAAATCCTAATTAATGAATATAGGAATTGGCCAGAAATAGCTGGAGTTAAGAATAACTCCCTTGGTGAAAGAATCAATTTCGCCAAAGACTATATCATATCTAAAAGACGTGATATAACCCAAGGAAAGTTGATAGAAGAAACTTTCAAGCACATCCCTCCAATCAAAGACGAAAGAGACATCGCTCCAATCTAATGGGGATGTGGAAGTGAATATAAGAAATTCAAAAAGAAATTAGAATGGAAACATAGGAAGTTTAAGACTAGACCTTTAGGATTTCCAAAGAAGAATAAATTTAGACAATCTACTACTTTTAGAGAAAAGGATCCTAAGACTAAGAAGAAAAAGTTTAACCAAAGAAGATACTTTAAGAAAAATACTAGTAAATATAAGAAAGTTCCTAATTATAGAAAAGATAAAGATGTAGATCAATCTAAGACTGCCACTAAAGAATGTTGGACTTGCGGCAAAGAAGGACACTTTGCTAAAGACTACCCTAATAAGAAAGATAAAGAAAGTATTAAGATTATTAATACAATATTAGATTATGCAGATCAAGAAGAGTTAGATATCTTATATGCTATAGAAATATCAGACATAGAAGATGATGATAATACTAGTATCTATAGTGTATACACAAATAGTGATTCAGAAGACTATAGTGATACTGATGAGTATGAAGACTCTCAGAATACTCTAGACTTGTATATGATGCAAACTAATCAAGACGATCTAGATGATGAATATATAGACTTTGAAGATGCTTGGTATAAATGTATATTAATCCAATTCTTAAAGAAAAGATGGACAGTTAGTAATCTTGAGTTACTAACCTATATACCTAGATGCTACTTTGATGAAAGACATTATTGCACATTTGAAATGAAATGTTGCAAAAAAGACTTTACATGCGTAGAATGCTTTGAGACCATACAAACAGAAATATTTATGGTTTGTATTGTTTGTCAATTACACTACCATGAAGACTATTGGAGAACTAGATTTAGAGCAATTTATACTAACCAGTATGACACTCAAATAGACTTAGATATTCAAATATATTATCAAGATATTAATAAGAATATAGCCAAAAGACTACAAGAAACTGAAGACATCAAAGGAAAAAGAATTTCCTATGATTTAGAAGAATACCATTCTGATAATAGTTCAGAAGACTAAATACCCTTAGATTTTATAGATAAACCTCAGAAAGGAATATCTATTTTAGAAAAGAATAATTTAGGAATTTCAACTAAACCACATGCTTGTTTTGTAGAATTAATTGTTCAACTTAAAGACTAACCTAAAAGACTTTCGGCTTCTATAGATACAGGGTGCTCTCAGAGTATTTGCAAGGCTAATGCCTTCCCCGAAGACTATTTTCTAGAAAGTAATCAAGAAATCTATGGTAAAGAGGCTAATGGAGATCCATTTACCTTATATTTCCAGACTATTCCTATTTATTTTAAATTAGGAAATTAGACCAATAAAACCGTTAATCATCGGTTTTAGATAATGGACCCTCATCCTAGTTTCACAGGAAACATTATTTTAGGACAAGACTTTATTATTAAATATCATCCTTATACTCAGTATAACGATAAGATATTAATTAGTGATCAAGAGGAATTTAATATTAAAGCCCCTCTAATAGATCATAAGACTTACTTTGACCTTATGCAGGTCAAGCCCAATTACAGACCTATAAAACATCAGAGTTCTTCAGTTGAGCATGGTGGACCTGGACCTACAACCCAACAAGAAGCCCTAGAAATTACTAAACCCTTACAAAAAGAGTGTAAGTGTCGAGACCAAAAAGTGTTATAAGCAAATAGCGCTTATACAACAAGACATTTTAGATCAAGCCCAGCATACCTTATTACAGGTGCAAGCTGTATCCAAACAAAAGAAAATGGATATATAAGTAGAAAAAGAAAAGATTAGGCAACTAGCTGAGCTTACTTTAGGAGAAAATCACATCGCTAAGTGGGATAAAGACCAAATCTATTGTGAAATCATCCCTATTAACCCAGACGCCACTATTAATGGTGGAACCTATAAGAAAGGATACTCACAAGAAGATAGGGAAGAATTCAAGAAAGACATAGATGAAATGATTAAGTTAGGCATTATTAGAGAAACTAAAAGTAGACATAATAGCTTAGCCTTCTATATTCAAAATGAATTTGAACGTAAAAGAGGAAGAAGACGCATGGTTATAGATTATAGACAATTAAATAAAAATTGTGAATTTGATTCTTATAAGATACCAGACAAGAATAATTTAATCAATTTGATTGAAGATAGAATTATATTCAGTAAGTTTGATTGCAAATCAGGCTTTTGGAAAATTAAGATTCATCCAAACAGTATTACTTGGACAGCCTTTAGTGTGCCCCAAGGAAAATACGAATGGCTAGTCATGCCATTTGGATACTTGAATGCTCCTCAAGTTTTCCAAAGAAGAATGGTTAATATATTTAGACCTTATTCGAAATTTTATCTTGTTTACATAGATGATATTCTTATAGCCAGTAAAACTGAGATAGAGCATGTAGACCATCTTAAAAAGATTATTTTAGAATTAGACAAACATGGTATTGTTATTTCCGAAAGGAAAATGAAATTATTTCAGACTGAAATAGACTTTGTGGGAATGCATATTAATAAAGGAAAACTATCCTTAGCAGAACACATAACTAAAAAGATTCTTGAGTTTCCAGACCAACTCAAAGATAGAAAACAATTACAATTATTTTTAGGATTGCTTAATTGTGCTGCAGACTTTATTAAAGACCTTGCTTCAAAAAGACAAAGCTTAAGATTCAAATTAAAAGGAACAGACAAAACCAATCCATTTTATTGGACCAAAGATAATTTTGAAGTAATAAGACAAATTAAAGATTCAGTCAAGAACATTCCTTTACTTGAACTTCCTAATGCAGAAGACCAGTTCATAGTAGAAACACATGCCTCTGATAAGCAATGGGGAGCAGTATACTTTGCCATTGATCATCAGGAAAAAAAAACTATGTAGACATAGTTCTGGAACCTTTACAGACCTAGAAACAAGATACACTGCCCATGAAAAAGAAGTTTTAGCCATAGTAAGTCCAATAGAAAAATATATGCTGTTTCTTAGTCCTGAACATTTTACTGTTTATACTGACTCTTCTTATACAGTAAAATTCAGAGATTTAGACTTGTCCAAATCAAGGACTAATAGACTAGTTAGATGGCAACAATTGCTTAATGGTTATGACTTCTCTGTTATACATATTAAAGGAAGTAAAAATACCATTCCAGACATTATATCAAGAGAGCCAATGTTTGCTAACACTAATATGATTTCATGTTTTATATTGCAAACAGAAGACCTAGAAGACATGAGTTCCTCTGGAACGAATAGACTGAACAGGGAAGACGTTGCAGACTATCTTAGACGCGTAAGACCAAATGCTGGTGTAACGCAAAGACCGACTCATATTCAAGACTCTCAAAAAGGCCAATCCTAGAGAACTTTGATGATATCTTAGTTCCTCCTGAAAAATATAGACAAGAGATTATTGCTCAAAATAGACTCATTGGGAAAATGTACTTTCCCCAATATAGACCCGATCAAAGAGACCCATACTTGATCAAATTTAGAAAAGAATTCTCAGAAGACGAAAATACCCTTATAGACGCCATATGGTGGAATGTGAAGAATAGACTATGGATTGAGTTTAAATAAAATTTGGTAGCCATTGCCAGATTCATGAGGACTCAAAGACTTGCAGTTACCCAACTCAGTGGTACTGCTATACCTAGACCACAGACTCAAACCTATGCTCAGACTCTTGGAGAATCCTCCAAGGCTAGACCCACTGATAATTTTTGTTATCAGAAAAAGACTTTTAAGACTAAGATTGTTATACCATTTGGTCATAATAATCTTCCATCAACAGAAGACTATAAGAAAGAATCTAATAGCATTATTGAACATTTCAATATGTTATTATCTGAGACTAATGAAGATGCCTTAATAATGAAAGGTTTCTTCAAAGACGTTCTGAAGATTTATCTTGCTGGGAAAGCAGAAATTGCCCAGATAACCTTAGCAGACTATGGATTCATTGGAATCATCCAAATTGAGACTATAGAAGACTCTGTTGCTCTTGGAAAAATAGTCCATGAGTATGTTCAAAAGGTAGAAGATTTCCTTCCTTTATTTCCTAGAATCTACCAGATTTCTCCAAGTTCCTACAGAGGAATGAGAGTGGAAGGATTTAGACCTGTTAGATTTTCTAATTATACATTTGAAGATGTTAAGATCCTATCAGAAGACGAGACTAAAGATTTAATTATTTATAAGTCCAAGCTCCAGATCGCTCAAGCCATGGAGACAATTGAAATCATGGAGTTATTGACGGGAGAAGACAGGTGGTACACTGCCTACCATAAAGAAGACCTGATAATCCAAGTTGATGAGCCATTCAACGGAAGGCTCAATAAAGAATCCAAGGAAATGGTAGAGATAGCTTTGCCAGCTAGCCTTAGAACCGTAGGCCTCATTGATGAATTTTTCAACAATGCCCTACCAAACCAAGACAAGAAAAAGAAGACACAGATGGGAGAAAAACGGGTCCCTCGTTAGCAGATGAATTATTAAAGACGGGAGAATCATTTGCCTAGACTTTGCTTTCCATAAAGCAAAAATATCCCTGGGCCACAGACTAATAAAAAGACGAAGACTTTTGCTGATTGATTCTTTTTCATTATCACAAGACGACAGACTTATGGCCCATGGCCACCAGACGGTACCATTCAGACATGGACCTGTCAAAAGAAGACGAATTACTTTATATAAGCGATAAGGCTCCTTTAACCGGTTAGTTTTTAGCCTCCGGTAGTAGGTCATATGTATGCTCCCTTGTGCTATAAAAGAGACGTTAAGGTTGTGTTGAGAGACATCAGGAGTTAGAGAGTGAGAGATTGCTAGACTTCTAGTATTAGAAGAGAGTATGCTTATAGTAAGTAATATGTATATGAGTGAGTAAACCTCTCATAGTTAGGGGATAGGGGAGAGTTGTAACTACTTATGCTATGCAACAAAAGTATTTTCTTTTTTCAGAAATCTCTTATGTTGAGTTGTTATTATTTTCCAAGTTGTCTCCAACTTTCTGTTTATAGAGGACTATTGTGTGGAACCTCTGCTGTAGCACACAAGGTGTTATACTGGTGAACCGCCGTCAGGTACCGATTAGCCATGAGTCGTTAGCCAGGTAGGCGTTAGGCGTGAAGGCGTACAGGCAGGAAACGGGTCAACCGCCAAAATAGTGGATTGAGGTGCGACACATAAAGAGAGAGTTGTAGGAGGCCGAGACCGGAGAAGAATAGTAACAAGGCTGAAGAGACAAAGGGAAGAAGATAAATATATTGCAGACCAGAAGGAAGGTATAACTCGAACCAAACCCTTAACTATTTTTACATATTATTTCTTTAAGAAGAATCTTATATGAGCTTACAAATCACTAAAGACTTTTTAAAATTTATTAATCAAACAAGTTTAGACTTAACTAGAGAAATTCAAGATTGGATTCTTACAGACCCTAAAGATAAAGAACTTATAGAAACTTCTTTAACAGATGCAGGTTGTACTTTTAAATATATAAACCAGGTTATTGAGTGGTTAACACGAGAAGTACCTAGAATTGAAATAATTAGAACTCGGATCTGAGATCTCTTTAGACAAAAATTAAGAACTGGAGATTTTGCAGAAGAACTGTCAAGACCTGAAAAATATCAAGAATATACTAGGATACTTGAAGACAACATAGACGTATAAAATTAATTAGACGAAAAAGATTAGCTGAAACAAAGGCTATTTTAATTAGAGCCGGAGGAATCCGCCCTCTCATTAAAAACGTAGAAACAGCTGCCCCTAGAATATACCGTAGATTTTTGTCATCTTATGGTGATAATAATTTAGACGAATTTATAGATAACGATATAATTGATATTTTTAATCGAATATATAAAGAAACTAGACAGATAAACCCAAGATACCGTATAAGGTATTTAAGACTACAATATTTTCCATTAAAACCTCTTCCAATTTCTAGACTCCCTGAAGAAATTATTTATATAGATAATCCTCACTATTCAGAACTCCAATACGATAGTGATGGAAGAAGCCTTAGAAGTAGCAGTAGTCCGAAACTTCTACAATTAGACTTCCAGATTAATTATGCGTTAAAATAAGCTTAAAAGACTTTAGAAATCATTGGGGTAGAAAATTATATTCCCTAAAACTTTAGAAAAAGACGAAAACATATAAAGACAAAAGTGGTCCCTAGGTAAGTTTTGGACTGTAGCTAGTCCGCATACTTAGTCTGCAAACTAGGTCCGCACAAGATCCACTCTCATATATATATATATAATGACAAATGGTGACAAACTGCAAATTAATTGGATAACATCACCAAACCCTGTAATCTAACATTACCATATCAATATTATTTGTAAGTAATATTTTTGTATGCATGTATGTGTTATGTGAATGCGTTTTTTTTTTCTTTTAATGAATTGTACAAGATCAACCTTAATTTTTCTTTGGGGATTGATGGAAATTATACCTTTAATGTTTTACCTATTCATGGAAATGGAATGTATTCTAAACCGTGACTCTCCCTCATTGTAAAGGTACTCAGCTTCTTTTCATCTTCCTCCTAAAATGAACTCCAATTGAAATGAATTCTTACCTTCTTTTCCTCTTTTGCCTTTTCCCATCCCCTACTTTCCTTATATTTGATAGATATTAGAGTGTATTATGTGAATGAAGTATGTCTTTCGGGTTCTTTCCAAGCCCACCAAATAGATTTTTATTTGTAGTTGGGACGATAATTTATTATATGTTTGCTTAGAGGATTGATTTTTTTTCTTGCTTTCTATACTCCTCAGGTTTGCCTCTATGATAAGATTCGTTATGCACACATGATTATAAAAATGTTGCACTAAAGAGGTATATTACTATATTTCAAGAAACAATTATTGATTTGTAGGGTTTAAAATTATGTATGTTATGTGTTTGACATAGGCTCAAAGTGAAAAATAACTTTGGGTTATTCAATATCTCTCATACTATTGGGCTATCTTTAGATTTGAGTGTTTATATTAATCTATTTGCAATTGCTCCTTCAGTTGGTTTTATCAATTTTTGGTGGTGTTCGATCTAGGGTCTTTTAGACGCTGCAGATTTTTTTGTACCTATCTCTACATAAGTAAATTTTATGATACGTCCCCACATCGCGCGGGTTACACATTAGTGTGTGTGTGTGTCTATATATATATATGATGCTCTTCTACGAACTGGTCCGCATTTTAAAAATGCGGACCGGACATGTGTCACCTAACGGTGTGCCTAGAAATTATCGCCTAAATTATAAGCACATTATCTCTCTTTTCTGGGCGCAGCGTCAGGTGACAAATGTCCGGTCCGCACTCTTAAAATGCGGGCTGATCCGCAAGGGGTGAAAATGAGGCGGTCGAGCTTAAGACTCCTCAAGCTTGGTTTGTAAATATAAACGAGACTAAAAGTATGTTCAAGCTCGGTTCATTTATCCTACGATCCAAGCTCGAACGAACTTCTAAGCAAGCGAATACGAGGCGAGCTCGAGTAGATTAGTTATTTTACACTAGTTTAATATGGCTATCGATGATCGAGCCGAATCCGAACTGAGCTCAATAAGATAACGAGCGTAATTTTTTGTTCAAACTTGGCTCATTTATTTTACGAGCTAATCTCGAACGAGCTTTTTTTCGAACGAACACGATCCTAGCTCGAGTAGCTTGATTCATTTTACCATGAGTGTATATATATATATATATATATATATATATATATAATGATTGAAAAGCTGTGCTAGCTGAGCTGGTTCGCGCAAAGTAAAGTCTGCGGGGAGACTTAGGTTTGTGTCTTACCCCCAACACAAGATAACGGTTTTTTCCATTGTTCTTGAACGTGGTAGCGTCTGATCGACACATTGCATGTCAATTCCCTTTTCCTCATAATGTGTGCGCCCCTGCCTTCTCCCTATTTTTTTTCCATGCGCCTAAGCCAATTTTCTTAAGATTCCTTCCCCTACTGCCTTTTTTCTCCTTCAGATATCTTTTGTTTGCCTAAAGATTATATATGTTTTATATTCCTTTGTTTCCCATGCCATTTTGTTCCCTTTCTGTGTGAATTATTTTGCCTAGATTCCAACCCCCTTTCTTGTTTCTTTATTTTTTTTGTTTATATCATTCTCCTACTTTTTATCGTCATTTAACCCTGTGTTGTTCCCTTTTATTCATTTTGACCATGAGATTCCGTTCATTCCACCACTTTTGTTCATGCCTTCTGCTCCCTCTGATTTTGACCCCCACTTTTCTAATTAGGATAATCACTAGAGCGGTTAATGAGTCGTGTCGAATCGTGTTCGTATCATTTTTTATCATATTCGTGTCTTATTAGATTCGTGTCTAAACGGGTGACTTTTTTATCATGTAAAAAAATCATATCCAAACCCAACCCGTTATGTATGTTATCGTGTCGTGTTCACTCGTTAATACTCATTAAGATAATGAAATATTTTGAATTGTATTCCAGTTGACGTATTATCTCATTTTTGAAGCCAAATAGACGCATTAATTCATTGAAATTATTAAATCTCTCATTTAGTAAAATTCATTATGATTAAATTAACATTATGCTACATAAATTATTTATAAGTTCGAAAAGTATATCTTATTTACTTAAATTAATGGATCATAATGGGTTGTATCGAGTATTAATGAGTGAAGGGGGTCAATCCTAACCTGACCCGTCAACTATTGTGTCTTATCGGGTTGACACTGATATGACCTGAACCCATTAATAACTCATCCATTAACTTATAACTTCGTGTCGGTTCGTATCGTGTTATCGTGTCGTGCCTTATTTTATTAGGTTTAATCATCACCAGCACCCGATATCATCTCCTCTTAGACATAATTTTATGAGTAGTGTACTTTTGTCTATTTTTAATTTTATAATCTGTAATTCTAGCGTCAATAAAATGTTAACTTATTTAATTCGTCTTCTTTGATTAGTTACTTTCACACTAAAATTAGTTTCAATGCTTTCATAATTAGTTTCTCATTTAAAATCATTTTTTTCCTTTCAAAATGATTTCTTCCCATACACTGTTTTATTTAATAGTTTAATAATGCTTGTAGGTAATTTTGATTAGGTTGAGATTAATTAACTCATATCGGGTGTGTAGTTGCTTCACTATGGTATGATGGAATAGTTTGGTTTTAACGGGTTGGTTATTTTCGAAATTACACCTAGGAACTTTAATGGGGTATGTCACGTATGCACCATATTTGCGAGACTGTGCGTGTAATTTTTGGATTATTGTTGATGCCAAACTCGTATTTGGACTTTTATGAAAATTTGAGGAGTGACACTTCGGGTTTCAAAAATTGTTTAAACGAGTATTAATCGAGTTTTAAATATGTCTAAACATGTAACTATTTAAGCTACGTATTCCTAAGAGAGGGATTTAATTATCAGCCTATGCTTTTTTATAGTTGTAAATTAATTTAGTTTGAATATTCACCTACATAAATTGTCACATTAAAAGATGTAAAAAGCCAAAAATCGTCTTTTTCACATTCTTTTCGAAGTAATAAATTAAATAAATTTTAAACAATAATCTCTGTTGATTCTAGTTAAAGTTTAGGTTTTTTGTATTGAGGTGAAAAATCAACGACAAAGAGAAGCGTATTATATGATTCTTGATTTTTACTTAGTCAAAATGACGCCATCACCCGGAAATGATTTTCTTTAAAACTTAATTGATTTATTTTTTTGATCCAATAACACTCTCGATTCAAATGGCGCCGTTGCCGGGGAATGATTTTTTTAAAAACTTAAAGACCTGTTTGCTTTGCAATTATAATTATGTTTTCTGTGTTTAAATACCATTTTGATAAAAATCTGAGTTTGTCAACCAATTTTTAAACACTGAATTATAATATTTATGTGCTATAATCAAGTTCTTCAGAAAACATGTTGCGGGTATTTTATAACTTATGTTTTTTTTATTTTTAACCTCAAAATTATTCATTCTTAATATTTTAATGCATTTATACCTTAATATGTAATATACATGTATTATACATTAATATGTGTGTAATTCTTATAAATCAAAAATATATATGTACATGTACACAAAATTACGTATGAAATAATATAAAGTTATATAATATTATCAATAGATACATCATATTTATATCTAGTTTTATACATGTATTATTAATAAATCAAATAATGTAAAATATACATATAGTACATACGTATTAAAATACACACACACACACACACACACACACACACACACACACACACACATATATATATATAACTTTAATAGAAAACTTTCATAGATACATGAATGCATAAATATATACAATTTCATAGATACATGAATGCATGCATATATACATACATACATACATCATAAATTATATACATATACAGTTGATATCATGTATATTTAATGAGGTATACATAAAACTTTCATGACTACATGAATGCATACATATATACATACATACATACATACATACATACTTACATACATTCATATATACATACATCATAAATTATATATATGTAGAGTTAATATCATGTATTTTTATGTATATTTAACGAGGTATATTGGGGAATTTAACTACATACACACACATACACACACACACACACACACACACACACACATATATATATATATATATATATATATATAATATGTACATGTTTGCCATACACACACACACATTCCGAATCGATTCGGCCTCCTACCGAATCGATTCGGAATTATGCAGGTGCCCAGGTCTGAGTGACCGAATCGATTCGGACCCAAGCCGAATCGATCCGGACCGAGACAGAATCCTAGGTCTGATGACCCGGATCGATTTGCCTTCCTGGACGAATCGATTCGCTGGGCCGAATCGATTCGGAAATGGCTCGAATCGATTCGGAAATAGGGCTTTTTCAAGGGATGTTTTCTAGGGAGAATTTCATTACATTTGGTTCGAGGTTATCGATTGGGAACCTCTATAGGAATTAATTCGAGTATGTTTTGGAGACTTTTAGAGAGTTTCCCTTATAAGAAATGATTGGAGTCTTATTGACTAAATTTGAGGAATACCGATTAGATATTTTGGTATGTTCTAAGTGGGGAAGCCCACCTTGATTGGAGATTCTATTTGGAGATGATAATTATAATTATATGAAAGAATGAGACAAGTTTAGAGACATTGGATCTTAGGAACAAATCCAAAATAGGATAACTTTAAAGGTTCATAAAATGAATTGAACCATATTATGGATGGAAAATTATAAATGTAAATTTGAGGTGCATTAGGATAAAGAATATCCTTAACTTATATAGAATTGAGAGACGATTCATATTAGAAGCGACATGTGAGATTCAAGTGAGAAATAGTATAGTTTATACTAAGTGGGGAAGATGTGTGAGATATGACGAATAGTATTTCAAGAGAGAGATATACTAAACAATGACATTAAATCTATTGCGCCCAAGAGCGTATAATGAAAATGAAAATGATGTGGCAGGTATACCTTATATGATGGTATATCTTTATTATGTGGGATGTATGTATACCTTATATGATGGTATATATACATGGTTAGGCATACCCTCTCCTTGCTATCATTTGGGAAGTTACGTGCGTTGAGGGTGAGCACCCTGGCTCGATGAGCAGTGTGTAGATATTCCCCAGGTCATAGTCGTCCATGGTGGTCATCATATGACATATATATATATTTATTATTTTGGGGGTGAGAGGTCGTGGGTATGTGTCGCTCTCACCTGCCGGTTAGGAGCTATGACCGCTTTCCGGGACGTTGTGTACGTGAGTTGATCACGAGGTGGGTGCCATTGAACCCCACCAGGTGGCCCCAGTTTGCTACGAGGTATGGGCAACTGGAAGATGATAGCATGTGAGCCTGCGTCCTTCGAGTTATAGCTCGGTTGGATGATTATTCTTGCTTGTTCTTGTACTTGGGTAACGAGGGCTTAATGGACCTCAACGACCTACATTGCCAGGATTAGTGTATCGGGGGGGTTCCTTGTTTGGATTTTGCCTCAGCGAGACGTCCCACGCACGAACCGCAGTGTAATGTTGGAACTTAGGGATAAGTTAGTCCTTAATGCCCATACTTATATATCACCTATCCCGACAATCGACAGTGCCAGGAGTAGTGTAACGGGGGGGTTCCTTGTTTGGATTTCGCTTCGGCGAGACGTCCCACACATGAAACGCCGTGTACTGTTAAGAATTGAGAATATTAATTAATTAAACTTGGATAATAATTTGGGTTATATGCATCATGTAGTGAGGGCATAATGAGCCTCGAGGATCAATACGGTCAGGAGTAGTGTAACGGGGGGGGGGGGGGGGGGTTCCTTATTTGGATTTCGCTTCGGCGAGACGTCCCACGCACGAAACGTAGTGCCATGTTGAGAATCGGGAGGAGTTTTGTCCTTAACTCTTGATTCTAATAACTCATATAATAATAGTATATATATATATATATGTTTACATGCCTAATAAGGGCATCACTAGAATATAAAATTCTAGTAAGAGATTGTTGATGTATTGTGATGATGTTACTATGAGGATAATTGTGTAACTTTATATGTTCAACAAATGAACATTATAAAGATAACTATAACATTTAAGTTAATGTATATAAATTAAATAATGGAGATAAGTGTAGATTGGGAGATAGGTTAGATGATTTCAATTAAATATTTCCTTTGGGTTTAAGTTAGATTCTTTTACCTAAATAGAATTGGACATCCATTTGGAGATCACGTGCATACGTTTTAGTGCGCGCTTTAGCTGAGAGGCGAGTTGAATTTTACGGAGAGTTCGATTCCATTAAATCATGTAATAATGCATTTATAATTATTATGCATTTTAATGCACTTGCTATAAAACGTTTTCAACTCGGGTTCTGACCCGTTTATATTTTCTCCTCCATGTATATATATTGTACTACTTCAGGTGTTCCTCCGCAAGGACGCCTTTGATGTCCATCCATCCAGGGTATTCGTGGAGCTGTGGCAATAGCGGACTGTCGCAGCAATTTATTTTAGTCGATTCCTATCTTTGTATATCTAGATTAGGATTAAGTTGTATATTGAGTTAGTACTCAAGTGTTGTAGACTAACACTTTCATATTTCATTTCTCAGATTATTGTATTGTCTGTTACCCGACAGCATATTCGGGTATTTCATTGTTTAGATTTATTGTACATTGTTTTGCACTCTTGTATATAAATGGAGTTTGCATTTATCTCTCATCATAGTTAGATGTGTATTGTTGGTTATGGTTGAAATATTGATTTTGTTGTTCTTGTTAAATAAAAGTTTTAAATTTTTGACAATCCACTTTTAATGATTTCGGGTTGTTAGCCTTATATTATTTAGTATAGTCAGTTGATGTTGAGACTGTGCCATCTGGGATACCTGATTTAATGTAGTATAAGGCTGGCCACCCGTTATTATTTTGAGAGGGTTGTCACACTTCACTTGCCCCTTTGGAACGTTTGCCTATAAACGTATGCCATTCGGTTTGTGTAATGCACCGGCGACCTTTCAAAGGTGTATGCTGAGCTTATTCAGTGAGATGGTTGAGAGAGGAATAGATGTGTTTATGGACGAATTTAGTGTTTTTGGCACCTCCTTCGACCTATGTTTAGCCAATCTTGAGAAAGTACTAACCCGATGTGTGGAAAAGAACTTAGTGCTAAATTGGAAAAAATGCCATTTCATGGTAACCGAGGGCATAGTTCTTGGCCACATTGAGTCATCCAAAGGGATCGAGGTTGATAAAGCAAAAATAGATGTCATAGTTGATCTACCCCTGCCTAAATTGCTGAAAGACGTGCGCTCCTTTTTAGGTCACACGGGGTTTTATAAAAGGTTCATTAAGGACTTTAGTGCTATCGCTAGACCCTTAATCAATCTTCTCATGAAGGACACCCCATTTGAGTGGACGAAAGCATGCCAAAATGCATTTGAAAACTAAAAAACATGATTGTGTCCGTTCCCATTATGCAAGCTCTGGATTGGTCCTTACCATTCGAGCTTATGTGTGATGCTAGCGATTATGCGATAGGGGCTATTTTGGGCCAAAGAAAAGACAATAAGGCTCATGTCATCTACTACGCTAGTCGGACCCGTATTGAACCACAACTTAATTATTCCACCACGGAGAAGGAGTTGCTAGCAGTAGTATTTTCTCTTGACAAATTTTGTTCCTATCTTATTGGTTCTCCCATTACTTGTTTAACCGACCACGCGGTTTTAAAATATCTACTTGCGAAGAAAGACGTAAATTCACGCCTCATAAGGTTGATCCTACTCCTATAAGAGTTTAATCTCTTCATTAAAGACAAAAAAGGAGTAGAAAACATCGTTGCCGATTACTTATCACGACTTTTTTCCGACATACCTAGTGATCCTACACTCATAGACTAGTATTTTTCGGATGAGAAACTCTTTTCCACATCTTCTTTGCCCTAGTTTGCGGATATAGTGAACTATCTTGTCACGGGAGCCATCCCTCCTGATTGGACACCGCAAGATAAAAAGATATTCATCACTTGGTCGCACATGTTTTTCTAGGATGACCCATTCCTTTTTAAATATTGCGTCGATCAAATCATCTGACGATGCGTACCGGATGATGAAATTCCAAAAGTCATCCAATTCTATCATTCAGAAGCATGAGGAGGCCACTTTTCCGTGAAAAAGACAGCCGGTAAAATTCTCCAATGCGGTTTTTACTGGCCCACAATGTTCAGGGATGTGAACAATTATTGCAAATCTTGCGACAAGTGTCAATGGATGGGAGCGATTTCCCGACGAGACATGATGCCATTAACCCCGCTTCTCATCATTGGGATTTTCGATTGTTGTGGTATTGACTTCATGGGACCTTTCCCCCCGTCCTTTGGGTACCTGTACATCCTAGTCGCGGTAGACTATGTTTCTAAATGGGTGGAAGCTATAACTACCAAGACTAATGACAATAAAGTGGTGATAAGTTTCCTACAAGAACACATAGTTTCTCGCTTTGGTGCACCTAAAGCGATAATCAGTGATAACGGCACACACTTTTGCAACAATCCGTTTGAAAGACTTATGAAAAAGCATGGTGTCATTCCCAAGGTCGGAACGACATATCACCCATAAATAAATGGGCAGGCCGAGTTGGCTACTCATGATTACCGAGTGGAGAGCTAAAATACAAAAAGATAATAAAAGAGGTTAAAGATATGAATTATAGGCAATGTTCCCATTTTCTTATAACCGTAATCCAATAACGACATCCGTTTAACATAAACGTCCGTCTTTCTATTTGGGTGCGTGAACTTAGTTCCAATGCATTTACTCTTATAAATCACACATACCGAGAAAAAATAGTCGCCTTTTTGAGAGATTCGTTTGTGAGAGCATCCCGTGAGATTTTGAAATCAAAACAAATTTTTGGATAAGTAACGTAATGGTCAATCGGTGGAAATTCGCGGTTAAATTTTTGGCTCCGCACACACGCACTATGATATAAGCCTCTTGAATATGAATTGATGATGACTATTTTCTGGAAAAGTTTGAGTTATATAATTTTTGCGTATTTTGAATTTTCTTTAAGTCGAATGTTGTGGGTATATTCACTCCAAACCCTCACGAAACACAACTCGACCTACTAGAGTAACCTAGGGGTTTAAAGGCTTGTTTTGTTGCATACGCTAATTGCAATCGCTTGCCCGCGAAAGAGGTATTCTATCCCATCTTAGACTTGGATCATGTTTTGATTCTTTTACATTGCTCGGGACGATCAAAGTTCTAAGTTAGGGGGGTTTGATTAGGCATAAATTCTTCCAAATTTACCCCTTAATTTAGAGGCTTTTATTACCTCGGAAAATGTAAAATGAATTAGTTTATCTCATATCTTTACTAACGGTTTCGTCCAACAACTATCCTGAGTTTCGTGTATTTCTTGCTAATTTTAAAGGTATTAATAAATGAAAGAAAGAAAGAAACCGGAAGAAGCAAGAGAAAAGAAAGTGGACGAATCAAAAGGGAAAAAGTGTAATTTCTACCAGGAATTCGATTGAGGACCCAAAAAAAAAGTCAAAGATCTCGGGTTTATGAACACGTAAGAAGAAACGACGTCCCAATCCGAGTTCTGGATTAGAAGTTATGAAGACCCGAAAATGTGAGATAATCAAGAGATTTTGAAGAGATATTGAAGAGAAATTGAGAAGCCAGTCTGGACCAATCCGGTGTATTTGAAAAACGGATCAATACAGGTACTCAAGATCACTAAATAAAAATACGTTTACCAGACCAATCCGGTCTTCCAAAAAAACGAATCGATCCGGCCCTAAATTTCACTACAAAGATATCTATTTACCGGACCAATTCGGGTGTTTAGAAAAACGGATCAATTCGGTTGTTACCCGGACCAATCTGATATGTCCTGACCGGATCGATCAGGGGTTCGAGATTTGGGATGATCTTCTTCTTGATAGAGTTTTGTATGAATCCAACTCTTGTAATTTTTGAAGGGTGTAAATTTAAAATACCTCCCACACATTAGAGGAGGATTTTAATCCGTGTAGAGAAGCTTTGTAATTAGCTTAGAAGAGAAAACAACAAGAACCCTAGGTTTTATACCTTTGATTCCAGTTCTGCAATTCAAGTAATTTTATTCCAATTCTTGTTTTCATTATTGGAGTAGTTAATTCTTTAGTAGTAATTTCATTATTTTCTTCACCTTCAATTGTTAGTAAAAATAATTTCTTTCATTTAAAACGCGTTCTCTTCTAGTTTTAATATGTCCGGCTAAGTTTTCAAGGGTTGGGGTGCTTGAACCCCACCCGATGTAATTCATGATAGTGGAAATAGAAGTTGGAATTAAAAATCTTTGGTGAATTGTACCGTAGTAATACGATACCGCTTTAAATCATCCTTTGCTTATGTATTGTGCGGGCTACGATCCCTCATATATATAATACTTAGGAGTGTTAAAAATCGGGTTTTAATTTGTCCTTTGCTTACATACTGTGCTGGCTACGATCCCTCATATATGTAATACTTAGGAGCATTAAGAAGCCGAGTTCATTTAAAGTTTTAATTTTGAATCTAGTATCCTACGAAGTGAATTACTAGGGTGTGGGGGATTTTAACCCGACCTATCTTTCTCAATTCATAGTTAAAAGTTTTAGTTAAATCATCATTAGTCCTTTAGTTAATTAGAGTAATTGAATTTCATTTATTCATACGGTCATTAGTTACTGAGTTTCATATTTGCGTCTAGTTGTAGTCATTTCACAATCCAAATCACCTTTTCCTTCTTTTTAGAGTCATAGTTAGGTTACCGTCGTCTTTCCAACGTCGTTACGACTTCGTCGTCCTGTTTTCCTGAGGATCGATTCTCGACTTATTGGATTATTACTTGAGCGACATGCTTGCACTTGAGCCTAAATAGCACGCACACTAGATACATTTGTGGCCGCGTCAATTAACATGTTTTCTAGGTCGACCCTCAAAATTTTCGTCTTCTAATTTATGGTAAATTCGAAGATGATATTTTTATTTTGTACATATTTTATTTAAAAAATAAAATAATATATTAGTTTTTGTATGTGTTTCTTGTTATTAAGTTGTTTTTCTAGATTATCGAACGTGATATCCGAGTGTCGCCCCATAACATTTCTCTATTACTTGAATTGAATATTGTTCTTGAATAACATTAAGGACAATGCAACATTTTAGTTACGGAGTGCCATAATGTATTTGCATATATGATGTTCCTTTTCCTTTATGAATTAAAAAAATTAAATAATCAAAATTAAGTGATTATTATTTGAAGTTTCTCATGAAACCAACTTTAATCATTCATATAAAAAAATTTGGAATTAAAAAAAATATTTTCTTATTCTTTTTAGGCATTTTGACTATGTTATTATTTTATTAATTTTATTTTCTAAAGTTACTTCATTCTTTTAATTAAAAAAGCAGTAAAAATATCTAAGTATTACCATACCTAAATAACTCTTTAGTTTATTTACCATCACTATTATACTTTATTAATTCATATGATTCATGTATTGACTCCTTATGCACAACACAAATGACACTTGCATATTGTTAAAATTTAAATGACTCGATAAATTTAAAGATGCATAGGTATACTTACTATGTGAGCTTTTTGTTCTCTCCCATATTCTGAGTGATGTATACACTTATTCATTATTTGTTTGAAAAATGATTTAAGTCGTTGGTAATCTTAACATTCTTTTTTTGGTTGTCGATTAAAAAATGATGATATTATCTTTTTCGAAGCATAATTTGAAAACTATGTTTTCACCTAACTTTTGATCAAAGGCAATTCATTACATCATTTCACCAATATCTTGAAAATTAATTACAAAACGCAAAGTGGAATAAGGACTAAACAAAAATAAAGAAAGAGAATAAAAGATAGAAAAGAAAAATAGAAATAAAGGAATTCAAGAAGACTAAAAAGATTCCAAAGAAAAGAAAAAAGAAGTTACTTTTTAAAATTTCACCCTTTCTTCAAAAATTACAAAATTATTTTGATGTGTTGACCGTTATCATCCATGTTCATACATTTTCCAGCCTAAAAAGTGCTTAAATGATATGAGAGTTAATATGATTTTCTTAACATTCAAAAGATTACGTTTTCACATTCTTTTAAATATAGTATCCTTTCTTGAGATCACCTTTTGTCATTATATATAAACGTCTTTTATCGTTGACATGTGCAAGTATTTGTTTCCTATTACATTTACTCTTTATACCTACATGTCCCGAGTGACTTACATTAATCAAGAGTGATTCAATTTTTGAGTATAATAATCGGCGAGAATTAAACTAATGCATTTTATTATAAAAATCTAGTTATTAAAAGTTATAAACAACTGCACTTTTAAATTTTGTGAAGCACATCACGAACTCAATCAATACATATAAATTATAAGAATTAGTTCAATATAATGGTTATAGTAAATAAACTATTGGAGAAATTTGGTAGTCATTTCTATTTATTTGCTAAAACTTAAAATTATATATAAGATTTTTGATTAAAAAAAATGGGTAAGTATTTTGAGATAAATATGATATTTGTGAGCATCATCACTGTAAACTCTCACAAGACAAAACTCGTCCACTAGGGCAACTTAGGTATTTCACAGATTGTTGCATGTGCTAAATGCAACCGTCCATCCCGTGAAAGTGAATCTCTATCTTTTTTTTTTATATTATTTTTGAATAAAATAAAAAAATTCACAAGAACAAATCTTTTACTATATCTCTAAGAACTAGCAACATGCTAGTTAGGGGGGTGTTTAATGTCAAATATTGTACTTTATTAACCATTTTACTATACAATATTGCAATTCTATGCTCGTTAAACCCACATCATTTACCTTATAACCTTATATATTCATGGTTAATATCTTTTGCAAGGTTTATTTGAGTATTTATAAGGGTTGCTAGTGGTGAAGTCTAGAAGCAAACTGGACAAGAAATAATAATATACGCACCTTGAGGCACAAAATAGCAAATTTATATGACTAATTTCGAACTCAGACTATTCATGGAAGTTGTCGGGATTGAATCAAGGAATGCCTGGATTCAAACGACTAGTCAATCCAATCTCAAGCGAATAAATTACGACCATGAAAAGTTTGAAACTAAAATAAATTCAAAGTCAAAGCTCCGGGTCAAATCCAAAGTTAGACGCCATGACCTGGACATTGTTGAAATATTATTGGCCTCAAAATATGGGTCACGTTGGTTATTGTGGTGCGCGAATCCGATGTCATTTGAGAAAGTTACAAAGTTTTGGGGTTAAATTGAAAATAATGGAAACTAGACTAAATATAAGGGTCATATAATATTTATGACATATATATATTGAAGAACTGTGTTAGTTGAGCTGGTTGGCTCAAAATAAAAACTGGGTGGAGACTCAATCCGAGTCGCACCCCTAATATAAGAGAGGGGTTTTGCCATTTTTCCTGGGCGCGCCATATGGATGGCCAGGATAGCGCCACATGGAAGCACCTGAGCCACACATTTCATGCCATTACCTCTTCTATGAAATTCGCGTGCCGCCCCTACCTTCTCCTTCCCTTTTTCCCACATGCCTAATCCATTTTTCCCAAAATTCCTTCCCTTCTTGCCTTTTTGCTCCATTAGATACCTTTTGTTTGATTAAAGTTTAAATATGTTTTCTTATTCCTTTATTTCCCGTGCCATTTTGTTCCTTTCCCGTGTGAATTTTTTTTCCAGATTCCAACCTTTTTTTTTGTTTCTTTGATTCTTTTGTTCTTTATTTTCTTCTTCCTTTTGTTATTATTCAACCCATTTGTTGTTCCCCTTTATTCCTTTTTGCCATTAAATACCTTTCATTCTACAACTTTTGTCCAGGCTTTCTATTCCCACCGATTTCCACTCAAATTTTCTATATGAACCCAATATAATAAATTTTTCCCATCCATGACTTCACACTCCTCAGCCATAAAAGGGTGTTAATTGGGATCATCATTAGTACAGGATATCATCTCATCTTAGATATAATTTTTAGAGTAGTGTAGTTTACTCTATTTTTAATTTTTGTAATCTGCAATTCTAAATGTTAATAAATTTTTTTCTTATTTATTTATCGTCTTTAATTAGTTATTTGCACACTAAAATTAGTTAAAATGCTTTCATAATTAGTTTCTCACTTAAAATATTTTCTTCTTTTAAAAATTATTTATTCTCACACAAAGTCTTATTTAATTATATACAACTTCTTTTTAGGTAATTTTAATTAGGTCGAGATAAATAAACTCATCTCGAGTGTGTAGTTGCTTTACTATGGTTTGATGGGATATGATGGTTTTAGTGTGTTGATTATTTTTGAAATTACACCTACGGATCTTAATGGGGTATAACATGTATGCACCATATTTGCCACATTGCATGTGTAATTTTGAAATTATTGTTGATGAAAAACTCGTATTTGGACTTTTACAAAAATTTGGGGTGTGACACTACAGGTTTAAATAATTATTGAAACGAGTGTTAATCACGTTTTAAACATGTCTAACCATGTAACTATTTATGCTACATATTCCGAAGTGAGAAATTTAATTCTTAACCTATGATTTTTATAGTTGGAAATTAATTTTGTTTAAATAATCGCCGAGATAAATTATAATATTAAAACATTAAAAAAAACAAAAATCAATTTCTCATTTTTTCGAAGTAATAAATCAATTAAATTTTAAACGACATTCTGGGTGGATTCGATAACCGGACTCATTAAAATACATTTAAAACATGTGTAACTAAAGTTTAGTTTTTTTTATTAAGGTGCAAAACCGACGACACAACAAATGTATTTACACGACGTTCGATTTTTACGTTGTCAGTTTACTTGATTGATTCCGTTAAGCAATAAAGTGCCTTACATAATTAGCCTATTAATCCATTCCAAGAACTTAATCTAACGGGAACATAATATCATAATTTCAAGAACATAGTTTAACAAGAGAATAATTCCAGGTAAATAATTCCAAGAACATAATATCATGGGGTTGTAACACCTCGTATTTTCGAGTAATAAATATTTAATTAATTTGGTTAATATAAATTACACGTGTGACATAATTTATTCAAATTAATTATTATGTAGTTATTAAAATATTAATAGGGAGATATAATGATTCATATTTACGCAATATAATTACTAAGTGAATAGTAAATAATTATTTTACGTTATAGCGAGTGATAGTGACGAGAAGGTACTATATATCACTGAGAGTCGAGTGTAGACTATATGAGGTCGAGATAGGAGATTTTTGTAGGATGACTTGGATGGAGATTTTGAGGTCACGATTGATTCTAGAAGGGCCAATATAGTTATAATAGTATACCCAGGGATAGTAATTAGATCCCGGGGCCTTTTTAGTCATAATCGGGTTCACACGAGAGTGTTCGAGTTATTTGGGCTTAGCCCATCAGCCCAATTTCAAGATTAAGATCTTTAAACTTAAGTTATGGAATTAGAGTCAACCATAAATCAAATTGAAAACCCTAGGACTTGAGAGGAAAGAAGAAGACGAAAGTGAGGAGATTTTAGGAGCCAAATCAACGAAGGAATTGGGTGTACCTTGTCGGATTCGTCGTCTTCTAACTGAAGTCAGACTCGACAAACACTATAAGGCAAGTAATTAACTTTCTTTTGATTTGAATATCACAATTTCATATTCATATTATACTATGTATTGACAAAATTCATTTTTGGGAGGGTGACACATGTTAAATATGGGTTTTGGGGATTTAAACATTTAAGTGTGAAATTGATGTTTAATTAAGGGAGAACACTAGCATATGATGTTGGGACATGATTTTGAATCGAAACCCATAAGTTATTGTTATTGAATTCGGATTTTTGGAATCGAATTGATATGTGATTTACTTAATATGTGAAAAACCCAATTCGTGAACCTTAGAAATTTTAATGAAAATCAGTAATGATTGATGATAGATATTTGTGTCAAAGCCTGTTTATGGATGCAATAAACATGGGATATTATTGAGTTGAGATCTGGATTGAAGTTTTGGAAGTTTAAGGTTTAAAAATTGTGGAAAATAGACATGGAGAAGAAGTGACCTCGTCAAGTGATTGATGACCTCTGCACGCGGACAATTTTGCTTATTTTTTTAAGGGCTTAAATTAATTGGGTTTTATTCTAGGCTTTTTTATGTAGCGAAAAATAAAGATGGGGCCTATTTCCTAGTGTTTATGGATGGATATAATTGGAATTAGATAGGTGAGAAACCTATATGATGAATTAAGTGGAATAAATTCATAAATAATTAAATACGGTCCGAGTAGGTGAGTTCGGGTATGTTATCAAGTGAAGATACTTTTATTTGTTTAATTGATGCGTAATTAATTAAATTAAGAGTTGGGGAAATAGAGTTGGGAATTATGGGCTAGTGCTACGAGAGTTAGGCACGGGGCAACCGGATCTTATTTAGTTATATATATATACAGATAGCCTGATAGTATATATATACTTGTGTGCTAATTAAATATTGATGTTAGATATTTTTGTGAATACATACCCCTCTAGTGCTATCATAGGAGGTTGCGTGATGTGGGTGAATCACTTGGTTAGTGAATGCAGGGAGAGTATAGTCCCTAGGTCATATCATTCGGGGTTTTATTATGTGATCTATTTTCTAGGTGGGACGTTTTAGGTATGATTCGGTCTCACTCTTGGGGAAATATGACCACCTCCAAAATGTTTGCGATTTATTTACCTATTTCAGTGTGAGTTAATCGATTTATGGTAACAGGGTTAGAGTGAGCATACCTAGGATGATAGCATTTTAGAGACAAGCATCCAGTGTGTTATAGCTTGGAAGGATGATTATTATACGTGACATGTGTATGAATGTTGTAGTATGCTAGTACATATATAATACAAGTAAATAATTATATATGGGATGAATACATTGTGGCCATCCCCGATACTCGCCGCAGGCGGGCGCGTGAAGGAGGATCCTCGGGTCCCGCGTGTCCCTCTTGAGAGCGCTTCGGCCGATGTCGTTTGCGATGTGGTGTAAAAATGTAGAGAGATTTAGAGTCGCCAGTCTATTTTACTCAAAACAGACAAAAGAAAAAAGGGGAAGCCATTCCGAAGGACGGCATCCAAAGACATACTGGTGCATACGAAACCAAAATGATTCGAGAAGGGTTCGGAGGCTAAGTTACGAAATGGGAAGGTGTTAGGCACCCATTCCGCCCTTTCAGTCTCTCATGGATGTTTGCTATTTTCCTTTTTTATTTTCCCCGTGATATGTGTGCATGTGTATATATATAGTGGAGATAGGAATCCTCGACTTGTATCATGGAAGAGATAAAGCGAGTCATCCGTAGGAAGGTATAAAAATAATATTAGAAAATAAGATTTACGCGATTACCCTTACGTTGATTGTTATAATGGAACGATAACGCGTATGGATTAATACGTCACTAAGAACAAGTATATAGAATATAAGAAAATTTGACTTAGAGAAGATAGAAAATGAGAGACAAAGTGAAAATAGGACTCGAGTCTCAGGTTTTACCTCGAGACGCCTACGTAGCCTATAAAGGCATCAAAGTCCACGTAGTTTGCATACAAAACGAGGGGTGGGGTTTATCCCATAAATCCAAATGGGGGATCTCCTATTAGTGAGTGTGTGTGTGTGTAGAAAAAGTGTTTTAGTTGTGAGAAAAGTGTGAGAAAAATATGAGAATCCCTATTTGGAATTTATGAGCAAACCCTCTTTTTCTTGTTGTTTGGGTTTTATTTATATGAAAATAAGAGATGTGCAATAATACTAAATAAAAAGTATATTAGGATGTGTGAGATGAGATAATAAAAGTTATAAGTAATAAAACAAGTTATTGCGAATTTAAGAGAATTTGAAGAAAAGTTGAGAAAGTTGGACCTTCTTGAAGATCTTGAGCTTGATCTTGAATGTTGGAGAGCAGCCCTTGCACTTGGATGATGGTGGAGAGTGGCTAATTCACAAAGTTTGATGAAAAGGATGATGAAAAGTGAAAGTTATAAAGGGATTTGGATGTTGAAATCGCGCTGTCTTCGAGAGAGGTTTTTGGGATTCACTGAGAGAGATTTTTATCAGATATGGGTGTAACAACCCGAGGTTTTAGGACGGCTATTTATTTATTTTGGGAGAAATAAATATTATTTTATTTGGAGAATTTTTAATTTGGCAATTGAGGTCAAAATTTGAAGTTGTTAGAAAGTGCTTCGAATGGCAATTATGAGGGTGTAGTTGTTTCCGGAAGGGTCGAGAAAGTCAAAATGACTGTACTTGGGGTCTATTTAGGTTCCGAAATGAATTAGGTCCGTTTGGCTCGAATTAAAGTTACCGAGTCATTTAAAGTGTGTATTATCATTTAAAGTTGTGTATCTTGGGAGATAAGTCTTATTAATCCTATGGGAGATTTAATTCTTCTCAGAAAGAAGGAGAAAGAGAAAGAAAGAAAGAAAGAAAGAAAGAGAGAAGAAGAAAGAAGAAGAGAAAGAGAGAGAAAGAGGATTTTCCGGTCATTACGCGATCTCGAGGACGAATCAGACCCTACGAACTTGAGGCAAGTGATTAAACTTGCTAAATAATTGTTGTGTGCCATTTATTTCATGATTTGTGGATTAAATCTTTGGGTTTTAGGTTTAGTTTGACAAAACCTAACTTTTGGGTAAAATATTAGATTTGTTATGTAGATCTTGGATTTGATGATAGAAATTAGTTTGAGTATGTTGTTGGATGAAAATAAATGTTATATATGTGATTGGGTTGAAGAGATATGAGTAGGATATGATTAAAATGAATTTTGGGATTTTTGGCTTAATAAAAAGTAGCCATTTTTTAGCCTTCTAGTAGGCCGAATTGATTTGGAAAGTTGCAGGTGCCCAGGTCTGAGTGACCGAATCGATTCGGACCCCAGCCGAATCGATTAGGCTTGAGACAGAACCCCATGTCTGATGACCCGAATCGGTTCGCCTTGGAGGCCGAATCGATTCGTAGGGCCGAATCAATTCGGAAACAGGGATTTTTGAGGGATGTTTTTCTAGGGAGAATTTCATTCCATTTTGTTCAAGGTTATCGATTGGGAACCTCTATAGGAATCGTATGGAGTGCGTTTTGGAGATTTTTAGGGAGTTTCCCTTATAAGAAATTATTGGAGTCATATTGACTTACATCGAGGAATACCGATTAGAAATTATGGTATATTCTAAGTGGGGAAGCCCACTAATATTGAAGATTCTATTTGGAGATAATTAATAAATTTATATGAAAGAATGAGAATGAGTTGAGTGATGTTGGATTTTTGAATCAAATCCCAAATGGGATAACTTTAAAGGTTCATATGATTGATTGAACCATATTATGGATTGAGAATTATAAATGCTAATGAATGTGCATACGGATATAGAAAATATCCTTAATAATGATTAACTTGGGAGATATCTCATATAAAGGAGAAATGAAAATTGAGGTGCATTAGGATAGAGAGTATCCTTAACATAAATAGAATTGAGAGACAATTCATAATCATGAAGTGATGCGAAAACTTCAAGTGAGAAATAATATAGTGTATAGTAAGTGGGGAAGAAGTGTGAGAATTGACGATTAGTATATCAAGAGAGAGAGATATACTAAACACTAATATTAATTCAACTACGCCTAAGAGCGAAATATGAATATATAAACAATGTGAAAGGTATACCTTATATGATGGTATACCTTTATATGATGTGATGATGTATGTATACCTTATGTGATGGTATATATATAGTGAAGCATACCCCCTCCTTGCTATCAGTGGGAAGTTGCGTGCGATGAGGGTGAACACTCTGGCTCGATGAGTAGTGTGTAGATATTCCCCAGGTCATAGTCGTCCATTGTATTATTATATGATATATATTATTATTTTGGGGGTGAGAAGTCGTGGGTATGTGTCGTTCTCACTTACCGGTTAGGAGCTATGACCGTTTCCCGGACGTTGTGTGTGTGAGTTGATCACGAGGATGGGTGTCGTTTAGCCCCACCATGTGGTCCCCAGTTTGCTACTTGGTTTGGGCAACTGGAAGATGATAGCATTGAGAACCTACGTCGTCGAGTTATAGTTCGTTTGGATGGTTATTATATTATGGTTGTGATTGGTTACTTGGGTATCGAGGGCATAATGGACCTCAACGACCAACATTGCCAAGGAGTAGTGTAACGGGGGGTTCCTTGTTTGGATTTCGCTTTGCGAGACGTCCCACGCATGAAACGTAGTGTAATGTTGGGAGTGAGGAAAAGTTAGTCCTTAATGCTCATATTTATATATAGTATACTCTTCTCGATGATCGACAGTGCCAGAAGTAGTGTATCGGGGGGTTCCTTGTTTGGATTTTGCTTTGCGAGACCTCCCACACACGAACCGCAGTGCACTGTTAAGAATTGGGAATAATAAATTAATTAATGGTATAATAAGACTGTGGGTTACATGCATCATGCATTGAGGGCATAATGAATCTCGAAAATCAATACTGTCAGGAGTAGTGTAACGGGGGGATTCCTGGTTTGGATTTCGCTTTGCGAGACGTCCCACGTACGAAACGCAGTACAATATTGAGAATTGGGAGAAGTTTAGTCCTTAGCACTTAGATGCTAATAACTCATATATAATTATAGGTATATTGATGGTATAACTAGAATATGAGAAATACTAGTAAAGAGAATGTTTATGTATTGTGAATATTTTAGTAAGAAGATGGTTATGTAACCTTTACATGTTAAGTAAATGAAAATAAAGAATGAGAACTATAACATTAAAAGTTAAAGTATATGATTTAGATGGAATTCAGATAAGTGTAGATTGGGAGATAAATTAGATGATTTTAATTGAATATTCATATTGGGATTTAGTTAGATTTATTTGCCTAATTAGAATTGGGCATTTATTTGGAGATCACGTGCATACGTTTAGTTGCGCGCTTTAGTTGAGGGGTGAGTTGGATATTATGGAGAGTGCGATTCCATTAAATCATGTCATAATGCATTTACAATTATTATGCATTTTAATGCACTTGCTATAAAAATATTTTCACCTCGGGCACTGACCTGTTTATATTTTCTCCTTCTATGCATATATATTGTATTATTTTAGGTGTTCCTCCGCAAGGACGCCATGGATGTTTATCCACCCAGTGTATTCGTGGAGCCGTGGCAGTAGCGGACTGTTGCGGCACGTTGTCTTAGTCGACTCCTATCTTTTATATAGCTAGATTATGATTCATTTTGTATATTCGGGTTTAGACCCAAGTGTTGTAGAGTAGCATTTTTATATCCTCTCTCCCAAATTATTGTATTGTCTGTGACCCGACAACATATTCGGGTATTTTACTTTGTACATTGTATTGTACTCTTTTACATTATTGGAGCATATGTGTCTCCCTCATCATTTTTAGATGTTATGTTGTTTGTTAGTTGTTGTATGGTTGGTTTTAATTGGTGCTAAATAAAAGTTTTAAATTTTTGGCAATCCGCTTTTAATAGTTTTAGGTAGTTAGCCTTATATTATTTAGTATTGTCAGTTGATATTGAGACTGAGCCATCTAAGATACCTGATTTAATGTAGTATAGGGCTGGTCACCCGTTATTATTTTGAGCGGGTTATCACACTGGGTTCCTCTTGCAAATGAGGTGAAGGCCTCTTTTTATAGGCCCAGGTCACTGCCGATTGTCATAGACGTGGTCCTGCCTGTCGGCACCTGCCAATAGCAGGGTCTGGAACCTGCCATTTGGTAGTGTGTTTCAGGCCTTTTTGGAAAATTGGCTACCGAGGGCAAACCGTTGGTCAGATTTGCACATGGGGTGGATCGTTGGAAAGGAAATTCAGAGACCTTTGAAATTACCTTGCATCACTCTCGGGTTAGAGAGTTGAATTTGGGTTAAATATGGCTCGAAAGCATTTGTCGGTCCATTGGACGGGGAATCGTTCGGACGCAAACGGATCATTCGTTTGCAAGGTAAGTTTAAATTACGCACGAGGCGGACCATTAGAAAGGTTACGAGATTTAATTCGACAATCCAAAGAGTTTGACCATGTTTGGGGAGTTGACTTTGGTCAACCGGGCCCTTGAAGCAATCGGTGACCTCTTGGAGTCAAACGGATCGTTCGTTCGCATGGTAAGTCAGAATCGCGCACGGAGCAGACCACTGGAAAGGGGTTTCAGTGAACTTAGAAGGTTCATTCAGTCTCGGTCGAGCTGAAGAGTTGACTTAGGTCAAATAGAGCCCGGAAGCGCCCGATTGCTTCTGGATCAAATTTTGGACGCAACCGGATCGTTTGTCCGCATGGTAAGTCGGAATCGCCCACGGGATGGACCATTGGAAAGGGATTTAAGTTCCATTTGAAGATTCATTCAGTCTTAGTTGAGTTGAAGAGTTTGACTTTTTGGTCAAATGGAGCCTGGGAGTGCCCGATGGCTTCTAGGTCATTACTCGAGGTATGACCTGGGTTTATAGTGATAAAAGGAGGTACTAGGGACCTAAGGAGAGTTAGGGGGTAACAGAATGGGGTATCTATAGAGCCCCTCGACGGGTGAGTTTGGAACAAATGATAACCGTCAAATAGACACCACATGATGCTTTTGAGGGAGTATGACCGATTCAGAGGGTCGAGGCCAATTTTGAGGACCTGAGGGGTGTGCTGGGGATGGTTTGAATGATGATAAAAGGTTTAGGTCTATTCTGAGGACCTGAAGTGATGCTGGAGGATAACCAATTTTGTGGGTCAAAGATAAATCTGCCGGCTTAAGTGAAGATCTAATAACCGAGGTCAATTCTGACCTAAGAGTGGTGATGACTGAGGATCGAGGTCAATTCTGACCTAACTCAGGTAACGATCCAAGACCGAGGTCAATTCTGACCCAAGACTGGTGATGATCGAAGACCGAGGTCAATTCTGAACTAAGAGTGGTGATGACCGAGGACCGAGGTCAATTCTGACCTAACTCAGGTGACAATCCAAGACCGAGGTCAATTCTAACCTAAGAGTGGTGACGATCGAGGATCGAGGTCAATTCTAACCTAACTCCGGTGATGATCCAAGACCGAGGTCAGTTCTGACCTAAGAGTGGTGACGACCGAGGACCGAGGACCGAGGTCAATTCTTACCTAACTCAGGTGACGATCCAAGATCGAGGTCAATTCTGACCTAAGAGTGGTGACGACCGAGGATCGAGATCAATTCTAACCTAACTCAGGTGACGATCCAAGACCGAGGTTAATTATGACCTAAGAGTGGTGACGACCGAGGACCGAGGTCAATTTTGACCTAACTCAGGTGACGATCCAAGACCGAGGTCAATTCTAACCTAAGAGTGGTGACGACCGAGGACCGAGGTCATTTTTAACCTAACTCAGGTGATGATCCAAGATCGAGATCAATTCTGACCTAAGAGTGGTGATGACCGAGGTCAATTCTGACCTAACTCAGGTGATGATCCAAGACCGAGGTCAATTCTGACCTAAGAGTGGTGACGACCGAGGAGCGAGGTCATTTCTAAGCTAACTCAAGTGACGATCCAAGACCGAGGTCAATTATGACCTAAAAGTGGATAAATATTGGATTTTGATTCTACTGGAGAAAGTGCTTCGTGATTTTGATCTGAGCTGGGGAGCTGATAACTGGGGAAGCTTTTGTTTCTTAAGGAGGCCTCACAGGGGGGAACAACTAATTTTGGTGCGGTAAAAACTCCGCTGGGGAAATGATCAGGCAATCCTTAGAGATCCTCCGGGGCTTTACCAGGAGGAGATTCACTTGGTTTTTGAGGATTTCACTGGGAAAGAGGGGTTCCGCTTGAGGGAATTTAAAATTTTCCTGTTGAAAATGTTCTAAATCCTTCCTGGGATTTTTAGGAATTTTCCAAGGATTTTTGGGGGCTTTCTGGTATTTTCTGGGAATTTCTGTACGAAATTTAAGGGGGGTGCCGATCGGCATGGTATGAGGGGTGCCATTCGGCAGTGGCATAGAATTTTGGACTACCTCGGGAAGGTAAGGAGTCAGTGCCGATCGGTATGGTTGGGGTCAGTGCCGATCGCCATGGCGTTTGGCATCCTATATAAAGTGGGAGAATCCCTTCATTTTTTCACAGCTTCTTTGCTTTCTCTCTTTCTGCGATTTCTCTGCAAATCTTTCTAGCATTCCGATCTTCAAGAAATGGTCGCTTTTGTGAGCACTGCAGTCCACAGGGAGTGGTTAATTGTTGATGACTGAGCGAATGTGGAGTGGAGGGCCAGGGTGCCTCTTGCTTTGGGGAGTGATAACTCCTTTGATGCATTTGAGCCTGTTGCGGATGAGCATATGAGCGGACTTTGCTGCGGGAGCCATCGCATCATTGCTCTTCGAGAGTGAATCCTGGTGGTTATGTAAGTAACCCGACTTTTGGCATTCCTTTCTTTTTGGTGATTTTTCTTTCTTTCTTGACTTCTGACGAGATTTTTTCTTTTTACTAGTCTGATATTTCTTTGAAGAACATGCGCGCCCGCAGGATGACGGGGCTCAAGGATTTCTGGGAGCATCTCCCACCAGTGGTGCATTGGGTGATATCATCGGCGGGTTTTGGGAGGTTGGCATCTGCGCTGGATGAGACGCCTCAATCGACAGCGATCCTTTGCGCTTTGGGGGAGAGGTGGTGGGATACTACCCACACCTTCCATTTCGGCTTCGGGGAGATGACTGTGACTCCTATAGACGTGTAGCAGCTGTTGGAGCTGGATTGTGATGGAGAGCAGATAGAGGCAGATCGCTCTTTGCGGGTGAGACCGGAGGCAGTGCGTGCAACCCTTGGTGATGTAGGGAGGATAGTTTTTGGGGATTATATCCGGTTGTCCCTACTGAAGAATGTTCTGTTGGGCAGGGTGTTTGATGTGGAGGACGGACTGCAAGTGAGGCAGATGGCCCGGTTATTTATTTTGCTGGTGTTGGGAGGTTTTATGGTGGCATCAAGCGACGACGTCGTCCATTTGTGGTTCTTACCGTACTTGAGGATGCTTTCGAACATCCCTTTCTATGATTAGGGGAGTCTGACTTTGGCGACCCTTTACTCTTCTCTGGATGCATTCAGTCGGTGCTACCAGCAAACCTTTACTGGAGCCACGTACCGTCTTGAGGTATTCTTCAGTTTGCGCATTTCTTTTCATGCATTCGCATTTTCCTTTCATGCATTCGCATTTTCCTTATGCGTCTCTTTTTGTTTGCGAATTCTTATCTTTGACAGACGTGGTTTTATGAGGTGATTGGGTGCAATACTCCGCTGATCGCTCTGAAGGATGACACTGTTGGGGACTCCTACTGATTATATTGATGGTGTAAGGCCAATCGGTAGTCGAAGGGATCTCTCTCTCTGGAGGCGGTGCGTCAGGTCTTGAATGACCTGACCAGTGGTAGGGTAAGACTCTTTCCATTTTTAGTCTTGGTTTTTGTGCCTTCTGATCTTGTATTGATTTATGCCTGCTAGAAGATTTTTAGGTGACCTTTTATCCCTGGGGGACAGCCATTCAGGATGCGGGGACGACCGAGGTGAACGCGTAGATGAGGCGTTTGCTAGCACATGAGTTCGGCCATTCTTGGTATCTCGAGGAGAGGGTGGTTTGCCAGATTGCTGAGGAGGAGGTGGTGGTGACACCTGCGCAGCCTCCTACGTCTATGAGGCGGGAGCGACTTCTTTCGGAGGATGCGAGGATCGCGATGATGATTGGCGAGTCCTACTTGTTGTACACTGATACGGCTGCGTCGTATGACTATATGGACTTTGTGACGAGCTGGTTGATGGCGCCTAGCATACATGATGCCCTAACTTTTCTTCCTACGTGTTCGAGTCGGGCGGTGGGATCTTCTCACAATGGCGGCGGTCCGACGGCATCTGCGACAATGGCGACCTCAAAGGTTCCTTTTGTGCGGTTGCATATTCCTTCGTACAACATTCGGCGGGCTGATGGAGGGATGGTGCCTATGTTGCACCGTCCTCATGCGATGGATCCGGAGGAGTTGGGTTTGACAGAGGAGGTCCTTCGACCTGCGGTATATCTTTATGTTCTTCTCTTTCTTTCTTTTCTATTTTGGTCATATCCGCTTTGATAGTGATTTTTCCTTTTTCTTGCAGCAAGTCCAAGTGTCGTCCACTTAGCTATGAGACATCATAGACTGGATATCTTTGACGACTGCCCATATTCGGGATGCGGTTCCTGTTCCTTCTTGCTTGGTGCCAGCTGCTTCGTCCGGAGAAGACTCTGGCTCGGGTGGTGGTGGTGCATCGTCTCGCCGTAGGGGAAAGAGAGCACGTCGCAGGGGTGGAAGCTCTTAAAGAGAAAGGTATGTGAGAGAGAGGGAGAATGTGGGTTCGGGTTGAGTCCCGTTGTTTTTGCTTTTTCTTTTTATTTCTTACAAAATTGATGTAACACAGAAAACAAATAGATGCAATGCAATGGAGTTTTTTTATTATCTTTTATTAATGATGAATGAATGCATGCATATGCGCTTTTTACTTTGCTGTTGAGATCGTAAAAAGGAGTATTTTTAAAATTTTTGAAGGAAAGTTTTTAATTAAAAGGGGAAATTATATAAGGAGGAAAAGGGATTTTGAAATTCTGTTGAGAATATCAATTTATTTTTATTGAGTTTTCTGATTTTTCAAAAGGGAAATTTCTAAAAATGGAGGTTTGTCGATCGGCAAGCACCCTGTCCTGCCTATCGGCAGTTCAGTCCAGTCCCATCAAATAAATGCTTTGATTGGTACCCTCTTCATCCTTTTGTACTTTGTGTAATTGGATTCCCTTCGATTTCCGCAGGGATTATGTCTCTTGTAAGGGTTCTCAAGTATAAAAAGGGGTAAGGGTGGAGTGTTTTCATCACACCTTCGCATTCTTACTTACTTGCCCACTATCTCTTAGCCTTGCAAGATGGCTCTCCGTGGTAGCATTGAGTTTGTTAACTACCTCGATGCCTTGGAAGCAATGTGCTCTTATAATGTCGACTATAATGCTTTCAACATGCGTCGAGTCTCCTTGTGGAGCAATCGGCCTATTGAGTGGAACATGCTGATGGCAGCGGTACAATTCTGGTACCCCGAAGACCATGTATTCCGCTTTGGGTTGGATGAAGTTTGTCCTACCTACGAGAAATTTTCTTCCATGTTGGTTATAAATCCCAGTGTTGCTGTGCCTTTGCCCGAATTTTCCCGTTCTCCCAGGGATTTGTTGGCCGAGCTTCTTCATATTTCGCGTTCGATGGCCAGATCACTTATTGCTGGAGGAATGATCTCCCTCTCGACGGTGCTGCAGTCCATGCATTTATGGGAAGTAGGTCATGCTGTCTATGCTGGAGCCATTGCTCTGGCCCTGGTTTTAAAATTATTACTGGTGAATGGGGAACTGCTGGTGGACCCATAACTTCCAGCTATTACTTTGTGGATGTCATACCGTCGTAATCCTGTGGCGGTGATACTGGTGGAGACCTTGAATGGCCTGGATGCCTGGAGAGAAGGTCGTTCTGACTTTCTGAGGGGTAGTCGTGGGATGCTGTTCATGTGGTTATCTGAAAGACTCCGATTGGTGGCCCTTCCAGAGTACCCTTTTTCGGCTCTACCCAACTTCTTTTTGTGTTACTTCTTCAGCATTGGCTTGGATATTGACAGCTGGGAGAACTGGTTTGTGGATAATGGGGTTCGGAATCTGTATTGGTCAGTGCCTTGGAGGGGGCAGTTACTGCCTCTTCTGGAGCTAGGAGAGTACTCCTATGTGTAGCTAGTTGGTCTCAGACGGACCTCTTTTTATTTCCCTTGTCGGCTTCTGCACCAATTTGGCTGGGCGCAGGTCGTGCCACCTCGGACCTCAAATTTCTTTTCGATAGAATATTTGACTGAGCGTCTGTGCGTGCGGCTTGGCTCCTTGTGGGAAAATCGGCGTCCGTCGACCCGTCCCTCTCAGTCTGTTGGGAGATTTTGGCATGTCCCCGGGGATTATATGAAGTGGTTGTGGAGGAGAGTAGTCAGTAAGATGTTGGCAGTGGAGACTGGACAAAGGTGGTTTATTTTATTTAACACCATGGAAGGGGGTGTTGTGGTTTTTTCGAAGATGGTTTAGGGTTATCGGTCCATGAAGTGTTTACGGCACTCTGTTCAGGTAGGGGAAATTTGGGGACCCCAGGATGTAGATGATGAGGGGGCAGACTCCTCTGGTAGCTGTGGGTAGGACTCTTGGAGAGTTTATGTGTGTATTAGGGAATAGATGTGGAGATTTTATTTGGCTTTTTATGGCAGTAGGGGGAAGGGAGTTATCCGTTCCTTTTCTTATGTAATCTGTGTTGTAATTTCTTATTAATAAATAAGTAAGTTTCTGATCATCTATCTATGCCTTTCGCTGAATTTTGTATTTTTGAATTATCTATACCGATCGCTAAGGCATACATAATCCTTTTGTTCATGTTTTTGTTAGAATGAACTCTCGTTCTCGGAGATAAGAAAAGAATTGTATTTTGTGAAAAAGAAAGGGTCGTGCTCCTGTAAGATGTATGAGCTGCCTACGTACCTCTGGAGATTTTGATTTTTTTTTCTTAAAAAATGGTTTTTTGCAGAGGATCAGGCCCACATAGTTCTTGGTAGAGGGAAATGAAGAGAGTTTTTTTTAGAATAGAAGGGAGATGAGAAGAGTCGTAGCGCGCCGAGATTCCAGACTAGGGGAATAATTTCTTAAGACGGTCTAGGTTGACTGGACGAGCCATCTCCTCCACATCTAGGTCAATGAGCATGGCGGCACCGCCGGATAATATTTTCTTCACAATGTGGGGGCCGCTCCAATTGGGCTTTAATTTCCCTCTGGGGTCCTAGATAGGTTCTATTATCTCCTTGAGGGATAAATCCCCCTCCCAGACATCGCGGTTTTTGACTCTCTTGTTGAATGATCGCGCAATTCGGCGATGGTAATCTTGTATGTGGTAAAGAGCTTTCAATCTCCTTTCATCTAGGAGGGTCAGCTCGTCGAGACGGCTTTGGCACCAGTCTTCTTCGCTAACTTTGCTTTTGAGCATGACGCGTAGCGAGGGTATTTCCAACTCCACAGGTAGGACTGCTTCCATGCCGTAGCACAGAGAGTAAGGGGTAGCCCCAGTAGAGGTTCAAATTGAGGTTCGATATCCCCAGAGGGCGTACGGGATCTGGTCGGCCCAATCCCTACAGCTCCCGGTCATGATGGCTTTGAGGTTCTTGTTGGCGGCTTCAACTACACTATTGGTCCGAGGTCGGTAAGGAGAAGATTTGTGTCTCTGAATCCCGTACTCGTTGACTACTTTTGTGACTTCTTCTTTGAAATGCAACCCATTATCTGACACTAACTCGTGCGGGACCCCATATCGACAGATGATATTTTTCTTGAGGAATTTAGCTACTTTCTTGGCGTTCAATACTACGTATGACTCAACTTTGATCCATTTGGTGAAGTAATCAATGGAAACTAGGATGAACTCATGTCCGTTTGAAGCCTTTGGTGTAACCTTCCCTATGATGTCGACACCTCAAGTGGAGAATGTCTAGGGAGAGGTCATGTTGTATAATTCTCGCGGAGGTAGGTGTTGAAGATTGGAGAGCTATTGGCATTTGAGGCATCTCCGGACATAGGCGGTGCAATCCTAGGCCATGGTGGTCCAGTAGTAGCCCTGTCGGATGATCTTCTTGGCAAGCATGTGACCGTTCATATAGGGCCCGCATTCCCCACTGTGGATCTTCTGTATTATCTTCTCAATCTCATCCCCTGCGATACAGTGTAGATGAGTTCCATCGAAGTTCCTATTGAATAGAGCTTTATGATAGATGATGTACTGGGCGGCCAGTCTTCGGAGGGTCATTCGGTCTTTCTTATTGGAACCCTCGGGATACCTACCATGTTTGAGGAGGCACCAGATATCATAGTACCATTAATCGGCTAGTTTGGGATCTTCGGTGGAGATAAGCTCAATATGGTAGTAGTGGGTTGGTTTGTCTTGCTTTTGAACTAGGAAGGGGGTCATTGTTATTCCTTCGGGCATGTCGACCATGGAGGCCAAGGTAGCGAGAGCATTGGCTAGGTTATTCTTCGCTCGAGGTAGGTAATGGAAAGGTGATATCTCGGAATCGGGAGGCTAACTCTTTTAAGTGGGCATGGAAGGGTTGGAGCTTTTCGTCCTTGAATTTCCACTTTCTGAGCACTTGACCGATGATGAGGCCAGAATCCCCGTAGACATCAAGGTATTGAATACCTTTCTTGAGAGCAACTTTGAGGCCTACTCTGCATGCCTCGTATTCTGTCATGTTGTTAGTGCAAGGGAAATCCAAGTTGATGGCGATGGGAGTGTGGGAGTCATCTGGGGTGATCAGAAGTTTCCCAACGCCATATACCTTTTTGTTGGCAGCGCCTTCAAAGAACATTTGCCATCGAAGGTTGTCTTGAGCGGTGCAGAGGATATTTTCATTTGGGAATTCGGAGATTCAGACATCTACTTTTTCTACGGGGTAATCAACGAGGTAGTCAGAGATGGCTCTTCCTTTAATGGATTTATGCGTGACGTACACGATATCGAACTCGATTAGGATCATCAACCATCGGGCCATTCGACTGGATAAGGCGAGTTTCTTAAGAAGTTATTTGATGGGATCCATTCGGGATACAAGTTTGATGGGGAAGGCGAGCATATAGTGTCGCAACTTTTGGGTGACCCAGATAAGTGCGACACATGCCTTTTTCAAAGAAGTGTAGTTGATCTTGCACCAGATCAATTTGCGACTGGCGTAATAGATGGCTCTTTCTTTGCTGGAGTCTTCAAGGTATTGAGCTAGCGAATCCCCAACTGCAGTGTCAGTTATGGTTAGGTATAGGAGCAAAGGGAGACCAGGCTCTAGTGGCATGAGCACAAGGGGTTGGATCAGATTTTGTTTGATTCGATCAAACGCTTATTGGTAGGCCTCGTTCCAAACCTTGGTTGAATCCCTTCGGAGGAGCTTGAAGATCGGTTCACAGATGGAGGTTAGCTGTCTGATGAATCGGCTTATATATTATAATTTCCCAAGAAAACCTCGGACTTCTTTCTCTGTTCGGGGTGGTGGCATCTCAAGTATGTCCATCAGCTTTGCAGGATCTGCTTCTATCCCCTTCTCACTGACCATGAATCCCAAGAGTTTTTCCTTTGTAACACCGAAGACACATTTATGTGGATTGAGTCTCATCTGATACCGTCGCAATCGTTCGAAGAACTTCCGGAGAGCGGGAACATGACCTTCTCTAGTTTTGGAATTGATAATCATATCATCCACATAAACCTCAACTTCTGTGTGAATCAGATCGTGCAGGATGGTTATGGTAGCCCTTTGGTAGGTGGCCCCGGCATTCTTGAGACCAAATGGCATAATGGTGTAGCAAGAGGTTCCCCATGGGGTGATGAATGCGGTGTTTTCTTGGTGGTCTGGGTGCATCTTGATTTAGTTGTATCCGACAAACTTGTCAATGAAGGAATTGAGATCATGACTGGCTGTGTTTTCCATGATCATTTCGATATTGGGTAGCGGATAATCATCCTTTGGAGAAGCTTTGTTTAAATCTCGATAGTCCACACACATCCGAACCTTCCATCCTGATTTCGACACAGGTACTATATTGGCTAGCCATGTGGGATATTCGAACACATGAATGACGCCCACGTTCAACTATTTGACCACCTCTTCTTTGATCTTGAGCGACCATTCGGTGCGAAGATTTCTGAATTTTTGTTTAACCGGCATGTAATCTGGGAGAGTGGGGATCTCGTGCTGAGCTATTTCAGGATCAATGTCGGGTATATCATCATAGGACCATGCGAAGACATCCACGAATTCCTTTAGCAATTCTTTGGGTTGTGTGCGCCCATGCTCGTCAAGGGTGGCCCCTATCCTAATCTCACGCAGTTGGTTACTATAACGAAGATTAATAACAACATTCTCCTCTTCATTAACTTGAACGCGGTTATGTTGTTTATTATTAACCTTATTTAGATCAGTTAAGAATTATTTATTTGTAAATTCATCATCATCAAAAGTTTGATTAGAATCCAAATAATTAATGTAAGGCACAACAAGATACTCAAAATCTTCGTTTATTTCATTGATAGGAAAAACAACAGTGAGAACCTTATCAAAAGAGGTCTCGATTACATTTGAACAAGGACAGACAACAAAAGAAGAAATAGGGTAAACATTGGGGTTAGGGGGGATTTCAAGAGGTAGAACTGGCACAGCATGCCAGTTGAGGAGGGGTGTATTAACAGCTTTAATCAGATGGGATGGATCCATTTATGTAGTGCCTGAATGAACCATGCAGAGTGCCAGCCTCAGTGTCTGTGAGTTGAAGGAATCTTCGGAATCACTTTCCTCAGTCTCTTCGGTATCTTTAATGAGCGGTTGTACTCGGTATTGGAAACTATCGGCCCATGGGTAGCCATCTTGGAAAAAGATCTCCATTCTAGGCTTCATCTTCTTGTCTGTGTGGCCGTACCATGGTTCTAGAAAATCGCAAAAGGGGAAGTGTTCGCCTTCTTTGATGAATAGTCCATTCAAGGAGTCTCCTGGGATAGTTTGGATGCAGTTTAATCTTCTCTTTGGTCGAGACTAGTGGATCATTCTGGGCTCTTGTTCTGATGGTTGATACCCCAAGCCAGAAGGAGGGAAAGCTTTCTTCAGTTCGATGGGCTCAAGTATCCCTTGCTGCCTTTTCCCTAGCCCCAGTCCGGGCATGAAGTGCATGTTTCTGAACATCTAAATCACATTGACATTTCCATGAGGGTCATATTATGGACAAACCCTTTATTTGAAATCGTCCCCTGCCGGGAGTAGGAGTGACTCAACTCGAAATCCTGATAGAAGCATATCATTTGACCCGTGCTGTATCTCATGGATTGGACTGCTGGTGCTTGCACCCTCGACATTTTTGTCGTCGCCCAAAATCGTGATGACTTGCTCGTCGACGAAGAACTTCAATTTCTGATGGAGTGAGGAAGACACACCCTTGATACTGTGGAGCCAGGGTCGTCCGAGCAACAGGTTGAAACAAGCTGGGATGTATATGACTTGGAAATCAACGACAGGGTTTATAGGGCTAACCCCTATTACAAGTTTTATGGATCCCATCACCTCCCCGCGAGTATTATCGTAGACACGTACAACGACGGAGGTTGGAGCGAGGTCAATTTCTTTCAGGCCTAAACACTTGAAGGTTCTCAGTGGGCATACATTCAAGGCGGATCCATTATCGACAAGAGAGAGTGGCACGACCTTCCCCATAACTTCGACAGAGATATTGAGTGCATAATTGTGATTTGGCCCAATTATGGGGATTTCTTCTTCAGAGAATGATGGCATTCGGGTAGCGGTCCAGGATCCAACCAGATTTACCACTTCTTCTGGTGTGGTAGAAGGAGGAAATATGGGTCCAGTGAGCAGCTTGATTAAAGCATTTCTGTGCAGCTGGAAAGACATGAAAAGCCCCCATAGAGTGATGTTAGATTGAGTTTTCTTCAGTTGATCGAGGACCTTGCTCTCCACGATGGTCATCTCTGGCATAGGAAGGTTTTCAACGCCCTTCTCTTTGTCATTTCCTGGTAGTGAGCTTGGAACCTGGTAATGTCTTCCTGATCTGGTCATGTGATTTATTGAAGAAGGGAAGAACATAAATCCCGTTTCCTCATCAATCTCAGGTTATTTTGTCACCCTGTTTATTTCTCCGTGGAGTTCTTCAAATGATATCATCCCACATATGTCGGCTACTGGGCCAGTTCTTCCTGAAGCTTGTTCTTCACTCGAATCTTCGAATTCTTCCCCCCATCCGGTGGAAACAATTCTGTCTTTCCATGTAAAGTCAACGCATTCCACAACTTCAACATCTTCTTCATATAGTTCTTCCCATTCTGTGGGGATATGTATGGTTGAAGGGACCAAGCGCCCTTGTAGCTTCAAAATGTCAAGTAACCCGGTGATGCTATAAGTGCTGTTGGTTTTCCCAAATAATTTTTCCATAATCTGGACAACATCATCTACGCTGACTTCATCGATTGGTACCACCCACTTGTCTGAATCTCGGGTCCATTTTCGTGCTTCCAAGAATAGTGTACTGAACCTTTGGCAATCGATGACCATCTGTGAGGGGAATTTCAGCCCAAACTCTAGGAGTTGGCTTAACACCTTTGAAAATTCCATATTTCCATTTTCAGAACGAGTACGGACAACGATGCATGCTCTGGTAAGGAGTGACAGTGCCTGATCAGCGAGGCTAGTAGGGTGTAGGAGGAAATATGGGCAAATTTGAAGAGGTTGAGGATAGTATATGGGTGTGATTTGAGTTGAGGGATTGAAATCTGTGTTTTCTTAAAAGAACATGGCATTGGAATGATTTGGGAGTGGATTGTGAGTAGTGTTTGGCTTAGGATTGGCTGGTGGGGCAATGGTACCCCGATCAATGAGATCTTGGATTATGTTTCAGAGGTGAAAGCATTGGTCGGTGGTATGGCCAACAGTTTGGTGAAAGTCGCAATGAGCATCGGCCTTGAAGTTTCTTGGGAGTGGATTTGGCAATGGATGGGGATCCAAGGGTTTGATGAGGTTTCGGCTTAACAGGGCTTGGTAAACTTTGGAGAGGGGAGCATGGAGCTCAGTGTATTCCCTTCGTATAGGGGCAGGGCGGATTTTTGGTGCCCATGATGTGGTTGGTTGACAGATGTTGTTGATGGTTGAGACTGTACATTGGCAGGCTTGTCATACTTTCTAGGGCTAACTGTCCGGACTCCTTCTTCGGTTCAACCTCTGTTTTAACAAGGCTTTCCTCGATTTCTACTCCCTCTTCTCTGAGAGCTCGGAAGTGGGGATAGTATTGTCCTCCCATCGTCGCTCAGACATGGGGCAAGAAATTCTTCTTCACTATATTGACCTGTTCTTGCTCAGATGGCCGATTGGTCATGGTAGCTGCTCGTTATCTCCACCGGGTTATGAAGTTACCGACTGATTCCCCAGAGTTCTGTTTCAACATTAGGATTAGTTGTGCAAACCCGTTAAATTTTTAATCCATCCAAACTTCCTCAATAATATCATATTTTCTTTGGAATGAACTAAAAAAATTTGGCCTTTTTCTTAGAATATTGCATTTTCTTTTGGGCTAAAAGTTGGCTTTCACGACGATTTAATTTTGAACTCTCGCAGCCCTTTACCGTGAATCACTTATCATTTTTACCAATTTAAATCCTCACGGTAAACGGTTCTTACATTCACACTTCTCCTTAATCCACTTACGCATAGATGACACGATTGAGATAAGAACGCCTCACCAAATTCAAATATACAAGAGAAGTCAAACATCCATATAAACTCGTGCATGTGTGCAATGTTGGCATATATACAAAGTCGAATCAAAATGCATATCAACTTCGAAACAACCTCATATAAACAATGATTAAGATCATTCCAACCATCAATATTAATGACCAAATGTCCTAGCCACATGAATATGAAACGATGGGGGGAGGGGGGGGGGGGGGGGTCCAAGCACACCAATATGCCACATTAAACATGTAAACTCAAACTCAAAAACAAAAACTTAAAAGCATTTTTTTTTCAAAAGTTTTCTCAAAAACAAAATCTTTTTGTATTTTTCAAATAAACTCAAACAAGTGAAAAATAAAATACAAAGAGATAAACAAGTCATAACACTAGCAAATTATAAACATGATGCAATGGCTAGTGTATGACAAAAACATGCAAGCTAATATCCATAAGAAATGGCAAGAGATGAATCATGTGCATGCATGTGAGAATCAACCAACGAAGCATTTAACATCTCCAAAACGGATTTTCTAACCCAAACCGGTGTATACCTAACAAAACGGGTTTTGGGAACCAATGGGACACTAGATTTAATCTTCCTAGGGTCTTTTCTAAGATCAAAACAAAAACTACTAAGGTGAAATTTCCTACCACAATGCGAACATGTGAAAACACGACGAGGAACGGGACCTTTGGGTTGACCTTTTCTAATACCCTCGGATGTGGTTAACGCTCTAAAACAAAGTATGGTTTTGATTTTGACATTCGAACCACTAGAACAAGATAAGCCGCTACCATCACTACTCGAGTCATTTAAATCATTTTTTAATCTCAAAACTTTCGACTCAAGCAAACGATTAGACTCCTCAAACTTTTGGGACTCCTTATTTAAATTTTCAATTACCCCTAGAAGGTTACCTCTCTCCCCCTCAACGTGAGAAAACTTATCCCTAAGAGCCTTTTCTCATGCCACAAAATCATTAATCGAATTATTTTCCTCACCCACAAACTTTAGAATTTTTTAAACCCTCTAACTCTTTTTCTAAAACAAGGACTCTATCATCACTCTCCTTTTTGCCCAATTTTAATATATTAAAATCTTTAAACAAGGAACTAAAATGCTCGCGACAAATATCTCTTTGAATTTGAAACGTTTGCAAATATTCAATCCTCTTTTTGAAACCGAAATTTTCTTTCTCCAAAACTTCAATACGTTTTGCAAACTTTAAATTCAAACGATGTAAATCGTCAATGCTTGGAGAATTCATCGAGAGACAACAAACAAAGGAGAGATAAACAAACACACAAGATCACAAAACAAATAAACTATATTTTCTAGCTCGGATACCAATTTGAAAGTGCCCAATATGTGTGTTTTTAAACAAAACAAATTTTCTTCAAAAATTATCCAACTTTTAATTATGCACCAAACCAAGTTGTGAAAAACCCAATTCGTACTTTAAACCAATTTTATCCTGATTAATCCTAAACATACATCTAGTGATTAAAGCAAGTAAAGTAAAGTAAAGTAAAGTAAAGAATACTCACAACGCCGGATGTACGAGGACAAAAACCAAAACGGGAAAATAACCTTGGACAACCCATTCCAGACAATCACTACGAACAATGGTTTTACAAAGACAGATTAACCTTAATCAATGAATCGATCCCCATGGGTCTTGACGCTCCTTCTGATCTTCAACCGTTCTTTAATATTTCCCATGCAGAAATTTAGTTTTCCATGATACTTGTCCACAACACTCGACTCCACGAATGTCTTGGTGTCCACCGATTGACTTTGATTCGTCTACGATGTCAAATAAGAAGTCCTTCTCTTTTCTTCACCGCAAAACCCTTATGTTCAATGGTAGAACAAATAAACTTGGTGCAACAAGATCACGTAAGCACATAAGAATGATAACTCGGATCTTTGCAAACTCTAAGGATGTGTTTAATGTTTTTAAACCTTAGAAAACATGTGCAAACAACGTACTGGAATGTAGTCTATTTTTTCAGAATGCACACATACGAAACTATGATAGAAACACGCTTTAAATAAGATTTAAACACCGCCTCGAAAACCATGTCGTTCGAATGACAATGCCACATCGTTCGCGCGACATAGGCATCTCGTTCGAACGAGAGCTTATGTCATTCGAATGACAGGACGAAAGTTTGACTTCGTAGACTTTATGTTCAAAACGTCTCCTTTAAAAGAGATTCAAATTAGTCAAACTCTCTTCCGTGTTTATCAGAATAAAACGTATTGTAAAGCTTTAAAACACTTTTAAAAACATTTTAAAATATTTTTCTTTATAAAAATACATCCTTATCTTTTATAAAAACAATTCCGAGCACCATTAATTATATGCATTCATACCTGAGTGATCTCGAAATGTAATTAACTTTGAAGACGAGTAAAGTTGCACCAATTAAATTTCGGCATGATTATTTCTTTGAAGCTTTGTCACAACGTCTTCAATTTTCTTCAATACGTCATAGACCAAGTGGGATCGTGACAAAATAAAAAAGCTCCCTATGACATATTTCAAACACAGTATTGTTCACGGAATTAAGTCAAATCAACACAGATACTCAATTGGAAATTTAAGTCCTTACAAATATCCCCCTTTGACTATTCCGGCACAAAACTAAACCAGTGAAATGCCTAAGTCGGGCCGTCAAGCCGTATGATGCCTAAATCCCATCCCTTAAACCCAAAATAAAAAATACAAGGCACGGACTAGTCTATGTAGAACCGGCGAGAATAAACTGTCTGAATGTGATGTAAACTTGTAATCTGGAATCGCTGAAGCATACCTACACACATGAAACGGACAAACAAATACCCAGTGAAGTATGGAGGAACAAATGAAACCAATATATATATATATATATATCCAAATGATACCAAACGATAATAGATACAAATATGAATAATCTCTGAAAAAATCATTTGTTAAACAATTTGAGCAACTGATACCAACAACAAAATGATACCAATGTGTACTATCAATTTGAGATACCAATTTGTAAACATATGTAAACCAAAACATGCTCAAATCACCCCCTACATCACATATATCTCCCCCCCTTTTTGTCTCGAATAGACATTCCGGTGAAAAGATAAACCAAACTACAAGTATTTAGCATGAGAATATACCAATTTGAATCAATTGAAATCGCTAGATAATCATGAAACAACCAATTTAATATGATCAAGTAATGACAAATCAGTAGCTAGTAAACCAAGGAATCACACAAAAAATATAACAATCTAATCAGGTGTGATAAACGGACTATATGCAAATATCCAATTTAGAACCAATAAAACCTGCATATAAACCAGTCAGTCCAAAAACACTTCCAGCAGTACCAAAAATATACCAATTTGAACCAGGGGACTGCAAACCAATCAGAAGCAAGAATTCATCCCGTCGTTCGAACGAGTCAGGGACGTCGCTCAAACGAAGTGAGGACGTCGCTCGAATGAAGGACAGATGTCGTTCGCGCGACATAGATATGTCGTTTGAACGACTTCTTGTGACCTGTCAAAATTTCCCAGATTCCCAGAAATAGTGTAATTATTGCCCATTGAAAAAATTTCCACAAAAAAATTCCAGGAAGGGCTTGACAGAAGAAAAACAGTGTTAAAACAGTAAGCTTTTAACCCAAAACCAAAAACTCATAAAAACTAATAAAGTGAGTTACATGCAAACATAGTACCGATGTGCTCAAACATGGATATGTAATGAATCGACGTGAAACTAAAATAAATGAGTCACAATTCGAACACATCGAAACGATCAAGTAGCTCTAATTGATAGTGATAAATCATCAAACTTTATCATAGCCATATGACAATAAAAATGTGAGCTTAATGAACTAAACATACTACATGCACTCAAATCCATAATTTTTACTATTCTACAAACAATAGCGTCAAATTGCAATGTTTCAACAATAGGATTAGTTGTGCAAACCCGTTAAACTCTTAATCCATCCAAACTCCCTCAATAATATCATATTTTCTTTAGAATGAACTAAACAAATTTGGCCTTTTTCTTATAATATTTCTTTTTCTTTTGGGCTATTTCAAACGGCTGCTTTCACGACAAGTTAATTTTGAACTCTCGCAGCCCTTTTTCGTGAATCACTCATCATTTTTACCATTTTAAATCCTCATGGTAAATGGTTTTTACATGCACACTTATCCTTAAGTATACTTACGCATAGATGGCAAGATTGAGATAAGAACGCCTCACCAAATTCAAATATGCAAGAGAAATCAAACATTCATATAAACTCGTGCATGTGTGCAATGTTGGCATATATACAAAGTCGAATCAAAATGCATATCAACTTTGAAACAACCTTATATAAACAATGGTTAAGATCATTCTAAACATCTATAATAATGACTAAATGTCCTAGCCACATGAATATGAAACGATGGGGGGGGAGGGGGGTCCAAACACACCAATATGCCACATTAAACATGTAAACTCAAAAACAAAAAACTAAAATCATTTTGGTTTTTTTTAAAAGTTTTCTCAAAAACAAAATCTTTTTGTATTTTTCAAATAAACTCAAACAAGTGAAAAATATAATTCAAAGAGATAAACATGTCATAACACTAGCAAATTATAAACATGATGCAATGGCTAGCGTATGACAAAACATGCAAGCCACTATCCATACGAAATAGCAAGAGATGAATCATGTGCATGCATGTGAGAATCAACCAACGAAGCATTTAACATCTCCAAAATGGATTTCCTAACCCAAACCGATGTATACCTAACAAAACGGGTTTTTGAAACCAATGGGACACTAGGTTTAATCTTCCTTGGGTCTTTTCTAAGATCAAAATAAAAACTCCTATGGTGGCCTTTCCTACCACAATGCGAGCATGTGAAAACACGACGAGTAACGGGACCTTTTGGTTGACCTTTTCTTATACCCTCGGATGTGGTTGACGCTCTAAAAAAACTATGGTTTTGATTTTCACATTGGAACCACTAGAATAAGATAAGATGCTACCATCACTACTCGAGTCATTTAAATCATTTTTTAACCTCAAAACTTTTGACCCAAGCAAACGATTAGACTCCTTAAACTTTCGGGACTCCTTCTTTAAATTTTCAATTACCCCTAGAAGGTTATTTCGCTCCCCCTCAATGTGAGCAAAGTTATCCCTAAGAGCTTTTTCTCATGCCACAAATTCATTAGTCGAATTATTTTCCTCAACGGCCCAAACTTTAGAATTTTTTAAATCCTCTAACTCTTTTATTAAAACTAAGACTCTATCATCACTCTCCTTTTTGCCCAATTTTAATATATTAAAATCTTTAAACAAGGAACTAAAGTGATCACGACAAATATCTCTTTGAATTTGAAACGTTTGCAAATATTCAATCCTCTTTTTGAAACCGAAATTTTCTTTCTCCAAAACTTCAATACATTTTGCAAACTTTAAATTCAAACGATGTAAATCGTCAAAGCTTAGAGAATTCATCAAGAGACAACAAACAAAGGAGAGATAAACAAGCACACGGGATCACAAAATAAATAAATTATGTTTTCTAGCTCGGATACTAATTTTAAAGTGCCCAATATGTGTGTTTTTAAACAAAACCAATTTTCTCCGAAAATTATCCAACTTTTAATTATGCACCAAACCAAGTTGTGAAAAACCCAATTCTTACTTTAAACCATTTTTATCTTGATTAATCCTAAACATGCATCTAGTGATTAAAGCAAGTAAAATAAAGTAAAGAATACTCACAACGCCGGATGTACGAGAAAAAAACCCCAAAATGGGAAAACAACCTCGGACGGCCAAGCCAGACAATCACTATGAACAATGGTTTTACAAAGACAGATTAACCTTACTCAATGACTCGATCCCCATGGGTGTTGACGCTCCTTCTGATCTTCTATCGTTCTTTAATAGTGCCCATGCAAAAATTTCGTCTTCCCCGATACCTGTCCACAACACTCGACTCCACGAATGTCTTGGTGTCCACCGATTAGCTTTGATTCGTCTACGATGTCGAACAAGAAGTCCTTCTCTTTTCTTCACCATAAAATCCTTATGTTCAATGGTAGAACAAACACACTTGGTGCAGCAAGATCACGTAAGCATATAAGAATGATAACTCGGATCTTTGCAAACTCTAAGGATGTGTTTCATCTTTTTAAACCTTAGAAAACATGTGCAAACAACGTACTGGAATGTAATCTATTTTTCCAGAATGCACACATACGAAAATGTGATTGAAAAACACTTTAAATAAGATTTAAATGCTGCCTCGAAAATCGTGTCGTTCGAACGACAATATCACGTCGTTCGCGCGACATAGGCATCTCGTTCGAATGAGAGCTTATGTCATTTTAACAACAGAGAAAAAGTTTGACTTTGTTGACTTTATGTTCAAAATGTCTCATTTAAAAGAGATCCAAATTATTCAAACTCTATTTCGTGTTTATCAGAATAAAACGTAGTGTAAACCTTTAAAACACTTTTAAAAACATTTTAAAATATTTTTCTTTATAAAAATACATCCTTATCTTTTATAAAAACAATTTCGAGCACCATTAAATATACGCATTCATACCTGAGTGTTCTCGAAATGCAATTAACTTTAAAGATGAGTAAACTTGCACCAATTAAACTTCGGCATGATTATTTCTTTGAAGCTTTGCCGCAACGTCATCAATTTTATTCAATACGTCATAGACCAAGTGGGATCGTGATAAAATAAAAAACTCCCTATGACATAATACAAGCACAGTTTTGTTCACGGAATTAAGTCAAATCAATACAGGGACTCAATTGGAAATTTATGTCCTTAAAAATCTCCCCCTTTGACTATTCTGGGACAAAACTAAATCAGTGAAATGCATAAGTCGGGCCGTCAAGCCGTATGACACCTAAATCCCATCCCATAAACCCCAAATAAAAAAATATAGGACACGGACTAGTATATGTAGCATCGGCGAGCATAAACTGTCTGAATGTGATGTAGACTTTAATCTTGAATCGTTGAAGCATACCTACAAACATGAAACAAACAAATAATTACCCAGTGAAGTATGGAGGTACAAATAAAACCAATATATATATATATCCAAATGATACCAAACGATAATAGATACCAATATGAATAATCTCTGAAAAAATCATTTGCTAAACAATTTGAGCAACTGATACCAACAACAAAATGATACCAATGTGTACTACCAATTTGAGATACCAATTTGTAAACATATTTTTTTTTTTTTTTTTTTTTTTTTTTTTTTTTTTTTTTTTTTTTTTTTTTTTTTTTTTTTTTTTTTTTTTTTTTTTTTTTTTTTTAAATCAGGATATTTATTGAGACTATAGAGAGAAAAGCCCTCTCACATGGCTTACAATCAAATCAAATAAAGCATTTGTTAGAAACTACTAAAATAGATGCTCTAATCACTCTAGGAAGATCACTATAATTTTGAGAACTAAAAGAGCTTTGGTGATAGGATCCATGAATGGCAAGCAACTCTGCAGATTTATTGGCTTCTGATGAACATAACTTGATGAGGCAATGATTAGTTTGGAGAAATTCATTGATTTCAGAAATTTCAGTCCTTATTCGCCACTGAACTGTAGAAGAAGATATAAAACATTGAAGAATTTTTTCTGATTCTACTTCTATGTCTATGTTAGAAATACCCTTCTCCTTGCAAAATTTGATTCCAGCCAAAATAGCTTGAACTTGAGCTTCAATCGATGAATTTGTTGATAAAGCATTTGAGTAAGCCCAAATGACTTGACCCGTATCATTTCGAATAATAGAGCCAATACCCATATGGTTCCCTGTCTTGGCCGCACAGTTGAGTTTAAATCTACCCTTTGGAGGACATTTCCAAGGCATAACTATAGAAGAAGAATTAGAAATCTTGAAATTAAGAGAAAAGACATTGATAACCTCCTTGCATATATCATTTCTCCCATCTTTGATCTTGGAATTTTGGAATATCTCTGCAATTCTATTTATTACTCTAGATGAAATCATGTTAGCTCTCATAGTTATACCTTCAAAAAGAGCTTTGTTTCTTGCAAGCCAAATTTCCCAGATAATAGTGACTGGAATGATCTTATGGAGCCACTGAGATATATAAGAATTTCCTGAATATAACCACCATTGAATTATCGAGTTATGAATAGTAGATGGTCTTTGAGTCATTCCCAGTAAGCAGCAAAAATGATTCCAAACTTCAGCAGCTATAGGACCTGATATAAAGAGATGATTCAGAGATTCCCCATTCTTATGGCAGCATTGACATCTTGATGCTAATTTCACTCCCACCTTTTGAATAAGATCTTCAACAGGAACACATTTAGATAATGTTTTCCACACAAAAATAGATATGTTAGGAGGAATATTAGGATCCCATATATAGTTAAATGCTAAAGAAGACAATTTATGCTTTCTAATAATCTCATAGGCTGATGAAAATGAGAACTTTCCACTAGAAGAAGGCTGCCAAATCAGATCATTATCTAACCATAAAGAATTAGCCTCCATTATATTCCAAGCAGACCTGATTCTTCTAAAAGTCATGGATCCACTTCCAATAGGAGCATTAGAGTATTTAGCATTCATAAACTTAGCCCATAAGCTAGTATTCTTCTTCATATTCCAAGCCAATTTGATGTTAGAAGCTTCTTTGATATACTCCAAATTTTTTACTCCTAATCCACCTTCTTTTATAGGAAAACAGATAGCATCCCACTTGATCCAATGAAATTTTTTCCCATAATCTTTATTTATTCCCCAAAAGAATGAACTAATCAATTGAATAATTGATTTAATCACCAATTTAGGAGGCTGTAAAGCAAATAAAGTAAAGATAGGGATAGAATTTAGAACAGATTGGATCAGAATGACTCTACCAGCTAATGAAAGAAATTTGGACTTCCAACTCTGAATTTTGGAAGCAATAGAATGAATAAGAGACTCAAAGTACATAGCTTTCATTCTTCCTTTGAACAGAGGGCAACCAAGATAGCTCATATTGCCATTAGAAAATTTGAAACCTGTGCAGGCTGCAATACTGGATCTGATATTCACAGAAGCTTTAGAGCTTAAAGAGAAGCAACATTTCTCTTTATTAAAAAGTTGACCTGATTCCTTCTCATAACATTCAATAAATTTCATCAGGTTTTTAAGACTGTGCTTTGTACCTCTTGAGAAAATAATTAAATCATCAGCATAACCAAGATGGCTAATTAAAGGACATCCTCTAGGGTGAGAGAAAGGAGCAATAGAACCTGCCAACATCTGCTTATTCAATCCTCTGCTAAAAGCTTCAGCCATGATAATGAAAAGGCTTGGGGAAATAGGATCCCCTTGCCTAATTCCTCTGGTAGGTTGAAAGAATCCCATAGGCTGCCCATTGATAATTATAGAAAACCAGGTAGAAGAAATGCATCTCCAAATTAAATCAATAAAAGTCTCTGAGAATCCAAAAGCTCTTAGAGATTTAATTAAAAAATGCCATGAGGTTCTATCATATGCTTTAGCCAAGTCAAGTTTCAAAACCACATTACCTCCAGTAGCTTTTCTATCAATATATTGCATCATCTCTTGAGCTAATAGGATGTTATCAAGAATGTTTCTCCCTTGAACAAATCCTGATTGATTACAAGAAATAATTGAGGAAAGCATAGGGCTAAGCCTGGAGTTAATAATCTTGGTGATTATCTTATAACTAAAGTTACAAAGACTAATAGGTCTGTAGTCCTTGCAGAACATAGGTCTATGAACTTTAGGAATAAGACAAATCTGAGTAGAACTCCATGATTTGGGAATGTCAGCTCCTAAGAAAAAAGCTTGGATAGCATTCACAAGATCCTGCTTGATTATATCCCAACACTGCACATAGAAGTATCCATTATAGCCATCACATCCAGCTGAGCTATTCTGATTCATAGCTTTAATAGCATTCAAAATTTCAGCTTCTTCTGGAATAGAAATAAGAATACTATTCATCTCCTCTGACAATAACTTTGGGATAACTTCAAGAAGCCCATTATCTTCAAGAGGACCTGCAGAAAACAAATTTGAAAAATAAGAAATAAACTGGTTAGCAATGTCTTCTTTAGTCTCTTTGATTATCCCCTCATCATCTTTTATAACATGTATGCCTTGTCTTCTTCTATTACTTTGCACCTGAGCATGATAAAATCTGGTGTTTCTATCTCCATTACTTATCCAATCACCCCTTGATTTCTGAAACCAGAACAATTCCTCTTTGGCCATAGCAGCATTGAGGTCTGCCTTGGCTTTTGAATATAGCTGCCTTTGAATTCCACTATTATCAAATTCTAACTTCAGCTCTTCTTGAAGTAACTTGTCCTCCATAATGGAAATTTCTTCAAAAACATTTTTAAAAACCTCTTTATTCCAGCTTTTTAGAGCTGCTTTCAGTCTTTTAAGCTTGAATGAAAATATCTCCATATGCCTACCTGTAGCAGCTACTGCCCAAGAACTTTGGACTAAGTTGATAAAACCATCATGAGTACTCCACATATTTAGAAATCTAAAAGGTTTAGAGGAGGAATCAAACTGACTTTGAATGGATAGTAATAAAGGACTATGATCAGAACAGTTTCTGTGCAAATGAGTAATAGAGGAATTAGGAAAATAGTCCATCCAGGAAGGACTAACCAAGCCTCTATCAAGTCTCTCAAACATCATATTACCATTGATACTTTTAGCCCAAGTGAATTTAGAACCATTATACCCCAAATCCTGCAATGAACAGCTAATCAAGCAAGAATTAAACTCAGAAGCACCCCCAAGATCAATTTCAGCACCCCCAGCCCTTTCTGTGCTTGTACTAACTATATTGAAGTCTCCCATTACAATGAGAGGATAGTCATTACACAGAGAAGAACTATATACTAAAGAATCCCAAAGATCCCTTCTTTCTAGTTTAGTACATTTAGCATAAATTAAATTAACTCCTATCTGAGATTTTAAGAATGGATGATCTAGTTTAAGAAGCAAATTTTGATCCCCATCTACCAAAACCTCACATTGAATACCATGTCTCCAGAAGCACCAAATTTTATTAATCCTATTAAAGCAACAACCCTCAAAACTTATAAGTCTCCTGATATCTTCTATTTTAGAGCTATCAATCAGTGGTTCAAGAATGGCTAAAAAGGAAAGATTATGGTTCTTACAAAGAAGAATTAAAAAACTTTGTAAGAACCAAAATTTTTAATCCATCCAAACTCCCTCAATAATATCATATTTTCTTTATAATGAACTAAACAAATTTGGCCCTTTTCTTAGAATATTGCATATTTTTTTTGGCTATTTTGAACAGTGGCTTTCATGACGAGTTAATTTTGAACTCTTGCAGCCCTTTCCCGTGAATCACTCATCATTTTTACCAATTTAAATCCTCGCGGTAAACGGTTCTTACATGCACACTTCTCCTTAAGTCTACTCACTAATAGATGACAAGATTGAGATAAGAACGCCTCACCAAATTCAAATATGCAAGAGAAGTCAAACATCCATATAAACTTGTGCATGAGTGCAATGTTCGCATATATACAAAGTCGAGTCAAAATGCATATCAACTTCGAAACAACCCCATATAAACAATGGTTAAGATCATTCTAAGCATCAGTAATAATGACCAAATGTCCTAGCCACATGAATATGAAACGATTGGGGGGGTCCAAGCACACCAATATGCCACATCAAACATGTAAACTCAAAAACAAAAACCTACAACCTTTTTGTTTTTTTTTTCAAAATTTTTCTCAAAAACTAAATCTTTTTGTATTTTTCAAATAAACTCAAGCAAGTGAAAAATAAAATATAAAGCAATAAACATGTCATAACACTAGAAAATTATAAACAGGATCCAATGGCTAGCATATGAAAAAACATGCAAGCTACTATCCATAAGAAATAACAAGAGATGAATCATGTGCATGCATGTGAGAATCAACCAACGAAGCAGTTAACATCTCCAAAACGGATTTCCTAACCCAAATCGGTGTATACCTAACAAAATGGGTTTTCAAAACCAACGGGACACTAGGTTTAATCTTCCTAGGGTCTTTTCTAAGATCAAAATAAAAAATCCTATGGTGGCCTTTCCTACCACAATGCGAGCATGTGAAAACACGACGAAGAACTGGACCTTTGGGTTGACCTTTTCTAATACCCTCGGATGTGGTTGACGCTCTAAAACAAACTATGGTTTTGGTTTTTACATTCAAACCACTAGAACAAGATAAACCGCTACCATCACTACTCGAGTCATTTAAATAATTTTTTAACCTCAAAACTTTCGACTCAAGCAAACGATTAGACTCCTCAAACTTTTGGGACTCCTTCTTTAAATTTTCAATTACCCCTAGAAGGTTAACTTGCTCCCCCTCAACGTGAGGAAACTTATCCCTAAGAACCTTTTCTCGTGCCACAAAATTATTAATCGAATTATTTTCCTCAACACCACAAACTTTAGAAATTTTTAAATCCTCTAACTCTTTTTCTAAAACGAGTACTCTACCGTCACTCTCCTTTTTGCCCAATTTTAATGTATTAAAATATTTAAACAAGGAACAAAAGTGCTCACGACAAATATCTCTTTGAATTTGAAACATTTGCAAACATTCAATCCTATTTTTGAAACCGAAATTTTCTTTCTCCAAAACTTCAATACGTTTTGCAAACATTAAATTCAAACGATGTAAATCGTCAAAGCTTAGAGAATTCATCAAAAGACAACAAACACAGGAGAGATAAACAAACACACGGGATCACAAAATAAATAAATTATGTTTTCTAGCTCGGATACCAATTTGAAAGTGCCCAATATGTGTGTTTTTAAACAAAACCAATTTTCTCCGAAAATTATACAACTTTTAATTATGCACCAAACCAAGTTGTGAGAAACCCAATTCTTACATTAAACCAATTTCATCTTGATTAATCCTAAACATGCATCTAGTAATTAAAGCAAGTGAAGTAAAGTAAAGAATACTCACAACGCCGGATGTACGAGGAAAAAAACCAAAACGGGAAAACAACCTCGGACGGCCCAAGCCAGACAATCACTATGAACAATGGTTTTACAAAGACAGATTAGCCTTACTCAATGACTTGATCCCCACGGGTCTTAACGCTCCTTCTGATCTTCCATCGTTCTTCAATAGTGCCCATGCAAAAAATTTATCTTCCACGATACCTGTCCATAACACTCGACTCCACGAATATTTTGGTGTCCACCGATTGACTTTGATTTACCTACGATGTCGAACAAGAAGTCATTCTCTTTTCTTCACCGCAAAACCCCTATATTCAATGGTAGAACAAATAAACTTGGTGCAACAAGATCATGTAAGCATATAAGAATGATAACTCGGATCTTTGCAAACTCTAAGGATGTGTTTAATCTTTTTAAACCTTAGAAAGCATGTGCAAACAACGTACTGGAATGTAATATGTTTTTCCAGAATTCACACATACGAAACTCTGATAGAAACACGCTTTAAATAAGATTTAAAATCCTCCTCAAAAACCATGTCGTTCGAACGATAATGCCACGTCGTTCGCGCGATATAGGCATCTCGTTCGAATGAGAGCTTATGTCGTTTGAACGACTGGGTGAAAGTTTGAATTTGTTGACTTTATGTTCAAAACGTCTCTTTTAAAAGAGATCCAAATTAGTCAAACTTTATTCCGTGTTTATCAGAATAAAACGTAGTGTAAACCTTTAAAACACTTTTAAAATTATTTTAAAATATTTCTCTTTATAAAAATACATCCTTATCTTTTATAAAAACAATTCCGAGCACCATTAATTATACGCATTCATACCTGAGTGATCTTAGAATGCTGTTAACTTTTAAGACGAGTAAAATTGCACTAATTAAACTTCGGTATGATTATTTCTTTGAAGCTTTGTCGCAACGTCTTCAATTTTCTTCAATACGTCATAGACCAAGTGGGATCGTGACAAAATAAAAAACTCTCTATGACATATTACAAAAATAGTTTTGTTCATAGAATTAAGTCAAAACAATATAAGGACTCAATTGGAAATTTATCTCCTTACATGTTGGGATATAAAAGCATAAGGAGCTCCAATAATTTTTCTTATTTTATCAAAATTAATGGGCCCTAATGGTTATTTACGATTGAAGCGGGTCAATGCAATCGCAATCTGTTAACTATTGTATTTTGTCATTTTGGCGTTGCTATAATTTGAAATTATGAAAGGTTTATTCATAACATAATTTAGTGTCACTTCGTATCATGTTATCGCACCGTGCTTTCTATTGGATATAAACACTATTACGAAATCTTTGGATTTTTTTTTCAACCATGCTTGGATGTAATCACTACGAGGAAATATTTGGATCGTTTTAACAACCGTGTTATTGGCATGGGTACACCCTAGTGTATATATATATGTTTAAAAATTTGTTATGAACATTGATAAGGATTTCTATATTTGAAAATATTATGTTTAAAAGTGAATATATAATATTTTTAAATAACTTGAGGTTTTTTTAAAAATTATTTTTCTTGATTATTAAAATTTGAGTCAATTTGAGTTTATTGTATTTGATGAAATATTTTTAAAAATATTTTGAGCTCCAAACAATTTCTTGCATTTCAAATATTTCAAACTTTGACTGAATTTGAGCTCTAAGAAATTTCCTTTATTTCAATTTCACCGTTGTCATTCAAACACACACAAACACACTTAGATACATACACACAGACACATTAAAACACACACTGAAACACACACACACACACACACACTAAAATAGACACACACACATGCCCATCCACTAAAGAACACACACACACATGCCCACCCACTAAAGCACACACACTGAAATGTATACAGACAAAGAGATGTACCCAGTGGAGAGAGAGGGCCCGGTGGAAAGAAAGAAAGAGCCTGGTGAAGAGAAGTTATGGTCATCGGTGGAGAGAGGGAGGGAGGTTAAAATCGTGGTGGAGAGAGTTCAAACATAGAGAGAAAAATGTAGTGTGGGGTTCAGTTAGAGACCAAATTTCTCTGATTTATAGATTTGAAATGATCACGGTTCGAAACTATGACCCATACTATGACCAATGGAACACTGAAACTTGGTTATGGTTCTAGACCGTTCCCCCTATTGTGACAAATTAAATATAAAAAAATTGTAATGATTGTGGATTGTGATTAACTAAAGGTGACCATTTTAAACTAGGGTTAGGGGTCGTGGTTCAGAACTATGGCCATAATTCACAGATATTGGTCACACGCGGATCATTGTCCAAAATCGTGACCATCGTGACAATAATTTCAGCGAGAAATTTAATGTAACAAACTAGTCACGGTATAGATCCATGACCAATGTTATCACGGTCCAGAACCATGACCAATCACCTATTAGTGTGACTCTTTGTTTTGGTTAGATGATTGGATATGGATTTTAGTTGTGGGTCACAGTTTTGGATAGTGACCACTTAGTCATGACTCTAAACCATGACCAATTAATAACGAAAATTTACCTGTTTTGGTGTAGTGATAAAAGACTTTCACCATACATTAATCACCAGTACTCAATTTATTTTTTACCACTACCTAATCTATCAGGCTTATTAATCCAATAATAAATCTCACCCAATATGTGAAAGAAATAAAGAGCTAAAGCACGTGTCCATCAAGAATATTGGGATTAAGATCCTTAAACGAACTTACTAATCATGAGGTTGTCATTGTCTAATAAAATTACTACAAAGATAATGACCTCAAGGTAGGCCTGTTCAATATACACAAAGTGTACTAGGACAGTAAGTTAAAACTATATCATTTTTGCAATTAAGATGAACATATTAAAAGTTTATGGTACAATTCTGCCCTTGGTGTGTCCAACTCAATATAAGACTATGAATGAGAAAACTTATATTCCATAAGAAATGGTGATCTTATCTTCAATGTGTAAGCCTTACTCTACACACCAGGTTAAAGCCAAAAATATATAAAATAATGCAAATATTTTTTCCATCCATGGTTCTCATTAAAAAAGAGAAAAATATTTTATTAAATAATAAATCCACGACTAAAACTATTATATAAAGCATGATTTTAGTCTACTGCTCTTATAAGCACATCACGATGGATCCTTTTACAAATAGCTTACCAACTAAGGCTTTCGACATTCATGTAGAGGGAGTATGATTTATAAGCATAGGCACATGAGTTTAAAACACCCGAGTTTAAAAACAAGTTTATGACATTTATTATTACCAATAAAGGAATTTCTAAGATCATTTTGAAATATTAATCGGTAACACCCCATATTTATGAGTATTTAGAATTTCATTAATTCGATTATTTTTAAATTACAGTGTGACGTAATTTATTTGAATTAATTATTATTTATTTATTTAACATATTAATCGGGAGAGATAATGATTAATATTTATGGAATAAAGTAAATAATGTAGAGCGTTAGAGTGTTATATCAATCCATTTGAGTGTGATGTTATGGTTACAATACTTTGGAGAGAGATAAGGCCATAGGAGAGGAAGAGGAGAAGAAACCTATGCTATTCCACACCCCGGACGTCTTCAGAATCGAGATCGGAGCAAGGAAAGGACATCCTCACCATCTCAGAATGTAAATCAGACCTGCAAATATAAGGTAAGTGTTTATCTTGCATTATTTTAAGCATGCTATATTACACATGTAGTGTAGGGTTTTCAATTCATGATTTAAATGATGATTCTTGATATGTGGGTGGGTAGAACTCATGACTTGGAGTTTAAATTTTTGTAAATAATACGAAATCATTGAGTATGGATGATTAATATGAAATAAATCTGGGTAAAATGATGAATATGCATGAAGAACACATAAACTAGGATTTTGATGAAATATGGGTTTTGATCTGTTCTTGGGTAGATTTCTTGTAGTTTGGATGTGCTATTTACGTTATAAATTGTCCCTACACGTTTATTTAATGTTTGGGTATGTTGTATAGAAGTTTGGGGACGATTCATGGAGGTTTGTGATTGTATAAGGGGTGAAAATTCTTAACAACAAGAACAAGATCCATCAAGTAGGGTGAATCGGTTCACAACCTATACCGAACCGGTTGAGTGTTTCAGTTTTGTCAAAAATTGATTTGCGTGCCATTCTTCCACATGGAAATAATTATGGGCGACTTTGGTGATGATTTAATAACAATATAAATATTGAAAGGAAATAAATAGACATAGTTAAGGTACGGTTCAATCTTAATGAGTGTAGAATTAGGATTAGGACCGACGATAGTTAACCGAATGGGTTGCATATCAGGAATTTACAAAATTTGGGTTATGAAAAGTGTAAACGATAACCTAAGACCAATAATATCAGGAATGTTTTACTACTGAAATTTACTTAAGGGATAATTTGGGATCCTTCGGGTAGTGAGTGATACTCGAAAAATTTGAAAATAATACTATGTGTGAATCTTAGTATGTCGAGTATTCAAGAGACATAAATACTACGTACGGGATATATTATAGGTTGTGTGTATATATATATATATATATATATATATATATATATATATATATATATATATATATAGGTTGCGTGAATACCTATTGTGTGATTTGTTATGTGTGTGAACATACCTACGCTGCCTGCTATCACGAGAGGTTCCACCTAGAGGGAGATCCCACCTTGGCGATTCCAGCGAGGTCTCGATGTGTACCCCAGAATATATAACTTAGGGCAGATCACTATGTGTTGTGTATTAGTGGGACTGGCGTGTCATTTGGGTATGTTAGGTATGTTTGTAGCTCAAAGGCTTAGAACTATGCTCGTTTCCACTATGTGTTGTATGATTTATGGTTCGAGGAGACATTCCGAACTGATAGTCCCTGATTTGGTATGAGAGGTTCATGGACTTGATAGCAGAGCATGCATGCACTGCGGTGGCCATTCTAGGGAATGTTGTAGTTGTATATATATTGGTGTGATAAATATATACAAATGTGATTTTTCTACTTGTGTGTGATGGTAGAAAAGATAAATAGTGTAAACCCAAAAGCGATTTAAGTATGAGAAACTTAAATAGATAGTGCAATAATAATACTCGGTTAAAATAAATTATTGTCTTGATGGTAATGCATCGAATGGGCGGTACAGGGGAGCTCAACCTGATATGATTAGTTAGATACTCTGGCCTAGTTAGGCTGGGTAGCATAACTACGTGGGTAAAATATGACACATTAGGTGAGAAGTATATATGAGAGGTGTTAAACGAGTGTACGCTTGACTAACGTCTGTATCTAATAAATGCTTTTATAATTACAATTTAAATACTTGCTAAATATTTTTCAAACGATTTTGGACTCTGACCCGTGTCAAAATATTTTTAGGTGTCTAGCTACGGGGACGCCAAGCTTGATGACTCATTTCAGGGATGTGTAGATGCAGTATTATAGAGGCTTGTAGGACTTTGTGTAGACGCTTAAATTATTCATTCCTAGACTAGGTTTTTGATTCAGTAGTACAGTTGGGTATGTTGCCCCTTTCAGTTGCTACACTTCTAGTTTATTTATCAACGATCTACTTGGATTCAGTTTTATGGAATGAATATTATTTTGGAACCGATGGTTTATTCGATATTTATTTTTATCTATCTATCTATTTATCATGTGATGATTGAAACTCTTATGATTGTTGTGGATGAGTTATTATATTTCAATGTTTTCGTATGTCATTACCTTAATGAAAGATAAAATTTAACACCACCTTAATTTAAAATAGGTGGTTAGTAATTTAAAATATTTTTGACAGTGATGCTAAGATTGAACTGTAACACCCCGTATTTTTAATGATTTTTAAATATTGGATTAATTAAATTAAATATGGAAAATTAATTGATAATTAATCCACATTAAAATAAATATTAACTAGCGAGATAAGAGTTAGTATTTGTTAGTGAGAACTTTATTGAATATTATGGTGCGAATAAAGTAATATAAAATTGGGGATATGATTGTAAAGTGATATAAATTGTCGCCAGTAAGAAATACGACAGTTATAGTAATTAAGTGGGGATGCGCGTGTGAGTCGTATCTGGACTAAGTTAATGTAATAAAAGTAAATTATTTATAAGTAATTCGAATGGTCATTTCGAGTGCGACATTAAGTCCGGAAGGGTCGAGTCAGTCAGAAAAAGTCTACCCGGGGGGTTTAGTTTGTGTCACGGGGTAATTTTAGGCATAACCGGCATCTCGGGATGGCGTTTTGGTAATTTTTATTTTTGGGCATTAATTACCTACGAAATTAGGAGAGGTATGATGTCAGTTACGTAAGGAATATTAGGTTTATCATTTATAAAATCCAAAGGGGAGTTACAAAGGAGGAGGGAATACCGATTCTACGAGTCTAAAGCCAAGAACAACCATCTTGTACCACCGAGACCACCACCGCGTAGATCGAAGAACGTATAACACAATCGTACCAACTACACCAATGGATCAGACCTTCACTTTTGAGGTAAATGTTTAAAATTGCTTAATTTAGAGCAATAATTGACATGTTAGTGTAGGTTCAATTTAAATATGAATATGGTGTTTATTTGATGAAATTGAAGAATTAGAGTAACTAATTAGAATCTGGAGATAATTGGGTTGAACTCTTCATGCATATAGATTAGGAATCACAAATTGAGAATTCATTATGATGAACGAATCTGAAAATTTTGGTATTCTTTAATGTGAATTTGAAGAACTAGGGTTTAATGAACAAATTTGGGGACTTCAAAATTTACTAAGAGTTATGCATGATTTAATGATCCTAGATTGTTATAAATGATATAAATATATTAGAACATCGATTAGAAATGTTGGATTGGTCTTTGGGATAATTATGTAGAGGTTGTAGTATCATTAATACAAGGAAAACATAGTTTCAGGAGGTAGAAGTCTACCGGATCAGTTCATTTTTCTACAGGATCGGATTGGTTCATTTTTCTATAGGATCGGATTGGTTTGTTTTTTTGAAAATTCGGATCGTTCCATTTTTCTGTATATTTCTGTAAAGGCTGAACTGAACCGATCATTCAGGACTGGATAGGTTCATTCTCTAGCAAATTTGTTCTACATTTATTTCGTGATTCCTTATGATATGTTAGTACTATAAAAGTGGGACAAGCTACCGTAAAAGATACTTGGGATTATGAATCGCTTTACATGAGTTACGATAGAGAGAAAAATCGTAATTAAATAATAATGAGAGTAAAGTGAGAAGTATACCGCATACGAATATGTATATAGGTTGTGTATACCTACTAATTGGAATAGGTTGTGTGAGTACCTATATGATCGATTTACTATGTGTATAACATACCTACACTGCTTACTATCGCGGGAGGTTATTTAGTAAAAGGGACAATCTTATCCTGATGAGCCCAATTGGGGGGATTTTAGATTTGGTACCTCAGAACATGGAACCTAGGTACGGGCAATCTGTGAGAATGTTAGTGATGACGGTTATATGGGTGCGTAGGTATATGCGTAGCCTATAGACTTGGAACCATGCTCGCCTCTAATATGAGTGATTTTTATTTTGATGGTTCGTGAGTGATTTCGAATCATTAGTCCTCACTTAGTACAAGATATATCGGGACTTGATAGCAGAGTATGCATGCACCACAACTGAGTCTAGGGGTGCTGTTTTAGTATATATATAATATTGTTATAGTTATGTACATATGCTTGTAATATTATCTACTGTGTGATAATTATAGATGAAGAAGATGACGAATTCTTAAATAACTTAAGGACATGAACCCTTAAACAAATTTTATTAAACTTATACTCGGGTTATTATATATAAGAACAATGCATAAAAATGGTACATGGGGATTTCGGGATATTACTACAAATGATAGAAAGATAATTTATATCTACAAACTAGTTAGATGAGAATTATGTCTAGAGAAGTTTAGCGGTACGTTAGGCATACGAATTAGTTGAGAGGTGAGAATCTCAAGTGAGTGTGCAAAGATCTAACATGCGTTTTATATTTGCTTTACAAAATCTTTAAATTATTTGCTAAATTATTTTAAAATCTTTTACACTTGGGCTCTGACCCGTCTCTTGCAAAAATCTCTTTTCTTGTGTATTATTTTAGGTGCCCATCCATAGGGACACCAAGGTTAGATCATTGGATCTTTGGTGTGCTACCGCTATTGTGGAAGTTGAAGGTCCTCGCATTTAGACGCCTCCACTTCTATCCTTTTAGTTCTAGTATTTAAAGTTCTTAGTTAGGGCATGTGTCGCCCATTCTCAATTTATTTATGTTTGAGGAACATTGTACTTAATTATTTCAGCATTTCCATTTCAATTGGATTTATTATTGTTGGTTTGGGTTTTATTCGACTGGGACGATTATTCCAGTTTATTATATTCAGTTGGATGATGTTTTATTCCTTTATGATTTATGCATGAAAATGTTGAATGTTTTAATAGTTTAAATTAATGGACTTAATATAATTGAATAAAATATTTTGACACTAGCTTAATTAATTATTGGGTGGTTAAAACAAAAATTGATTTTCGACAGTGATGCTAATAATGACCCTACCAGATATTCTGTTTTAAATTTTATGAAGTACTGGCCACCCTATATTTAATTGGGCGGGGTGTCTCAGGTGGTATCTGAGCATCAGGATCTGTATGGCTTACTATGCTTTTAGCTTAGCGTTCCTTGATATAGAGCTTATCATAGGATTGTTATATTCCTCTACGAATGCGACTTACTTTCTCCTACTATTAAGCATAGTGATGCAATTCATATATGAGTTCTGATGGGCATGCTACACCGGACAACATGGGACGACCAGTAAAGGGCCGTTAGAAGGACTGCAGGAAAAGAGGAACTGTAGGAGCTATGGAGTATTCGAAAAATGGTGATCAGGATAGGAGTCACCGAAATTATATCTATGAAGATGATAAAAAGGGACAAGCGCTCAGGAGAAATGACTTCCCAAACACTGTTGTAGATAACAGTAGTGCAAATTTAGACTCACCCAGCATGGATGACTAAGACTCAGAGGAAATCCTTTGAAGAATTGCCTATAAGGATTTAAAGAAAAGATGAAGTGTGATGGGACAATGGAAGGGGATAATCCAAAGGCAAAGATGTATAGTGTAGTACAGTGACACTCATAATTAAATTTTGGGTAAATTTTTTAGCTCATTGGAGCAGCATAGAGCGGTGATAGTCAGTCACCACTTATAAAGCATTATATATATAGAATTAAATGAAGGTTGGGTGCGGTTTGACCATATGTCCTTCCATCCACTGTGCAGATAGGAATGCGAATCGAATTATGAACTTATCACAAGTAAATCACGTAGAAAATGACCGTGAGAGATAAGTCAATTTATTTAACGAACTTAGTGACCAAAGAAAAGGATACAGAGAATAAAAAGGGTCCGTAATTTGAAAAAGGACTCGCGGGTAAAACACCCAAGCATGTAGTGGAGATATGACTAAGGTGACTAGGTTCGGTGTCTTTAATGCCGCTCGTTTACAAGAGTACATCAACGCTTCCAGGAGAAGGAAGCGAAAATGATTGCAGAATATAAGAAAAAAGTGACATTGAATTTAACGGTATCAGTGAGGCACCACAAGAGAGTATACCGAGTAAGGTACCCATGCAAATTCTTTAGATCATTTGAATTCTTACCGAGTGATGGTAGATTCAGTTGAAGCTATCAAGACTAGCAATAAGTTGCTTAGGGCCAGTGGAGCCAAAGGGATAATGGGAGTAGCAATCGGGTCTAAGACTGTCAGGTTCGAGAGAACGACACACTGATATGGATTGTGGTCCTGGGATAGAGAATGGATACATGAAGGTGTCCTATAGGTAGTGAGTTGGACCACCGGTATTAAACTAATCCACAACGGGAAAGTAAGAGTAGTTGGACTGGGAAAGTAAAGGAAAACGATGCCAGTAGGGAATAATAGCAGCATGAGAGAGATTTCTTGTAAGAATATAGGGCTAAGAGATTTATGCCCAGAGGTTATCAATTTGAGGAATCATTGGGTTCAGGTAAGACCAATAATGTCCTCAACAATAATAACAACATCTCCATTCATCAAAGTCGACAGCGCTGAGGAGATGGTCAAAGAGGCTAGTAGGGCTAGGGCTAGAAGCGAGAGAGTTTCTATGGAAAGTTGTTACGGTTATGGAGTGACGGACCGTATAAAGAAGGTTTGACCAAAGTAGGACATAGGATAGACAACCATTACAATCGAACAATGGGTCAGTTCCGGCATGAGAATTATGCTCAAGAACCCGTTAACAGTGCAAGGTAGATGGCAAATGGAGATAGAATAATTTTCTTACCCTTATAAGGAAATGATGACGCTTCAGGTGACGTGGAGGAGTCACAATAATTGACTAGTAATGCTAAAATTCGAGTGTGCATCGAATTAGTGGGTGCGTTGACGATAGTAGCCTTATTATGTATATGACTACCATTGGGTAGCAAGACTTTTATGTTAACTGCAGGGAGGAGCAGGTGTGGACACTAAGAGAATTTATATATATATTACATAGCGATTTTTGCTCCTTTTTGGGTGTTATAATAGTAGAGCATGTTATTATTATATTGTGTAATGACTGATAGTAAATTGTATTCCAAGACTATTGTACTCATTATTTTAGGGTAATATATTTTGGTTTGCAAGGCATCACCTGAAAGAGGGTTGAGACTGAATATATATATTATTGTATTATAGACTTTTGTGAGTATATTATCTTGTTATACCCCAATGAGTAGGTACTTTTACTGATGTGATTCATGGTATATTGATTTATTGTCGAGCAGAGGGATATAACTCGTTAAATTATTTAGCGCTGAGAACTTAGTGATAGTGAGAGCGTAGTGTAAATGGTCATCTTAGAGACATGAGAGTGGACGAGTAGACTTTTATGTCCGCAGACGAAAATTCAGGAGTACGTGTTATGGACTAAGGACTTAACAGATCTCGATGACCAGCAATGTTAGATATTAGTGTATCGAGGGGGGGGGGGGGGGTCCTTGTTTTATTCATGAAAATGTTGAATGTTTTAATAGTTTAAATTAATGGACTTAGTATAATTCAATAAAATATTTTGGCACTAGCTTAATTAATTATTAGGTGGTTTAAACGAAAATTGGTTTTCGACAATGATGCTAAAAATGAACCAACCGGATATTCTATTTTAAATTTTATATAGGACTGGCCACCCGATATTTAATTGTGCGGAGTGTCCCATGAACCAACTGAGATTTTTATTTATTTCGATAAAGGAATGATCACCCGTGATTGAAATAGGCGGCGTTTCACATAATCATGTTAGTAGGAATACCTTATATTTATTTATAAAAATACGATATATCTTATTTAATTGTACTTCATAGGAATTCTTGTGAGTTGAGTACGACTTAATCACAAATTTTTAGAATTCCAGTTTTTGTATGATTGAACATTTCACAACCTAGATGGGCAGTTGACATCCTAACTGTAAACTACATATATATTCTTAGTAGTTTATCCTGACTATGTGGACTTGTTATATAAGTTAAAGAAGATTATAAAAGTATATCAAGAATGTATTGAAAAGTACCAAGGGTGATATTCAAGTCTAGGTGTTGACTATATTAGACTTTCAAAATTTCACATTTTGCAAATTGTGCATAGATTATTAATCCCGAGGTATATGGGGGTTGTAATGTTCACATAATTATCGCTTTGATCTTCAATGGTGAGATTCAATTTATCGGCTCAATAATATCTGGTTGGAAAATCCTTGTGTGAATATGTATAAGATCATATTCCAGAATAATCCGTGTCTAGATATTCTGAATTGTAACACCCCTTTGTAAAATTGTTAGTTCTAATTATAGTAGTAAACTTGTCCAATGAATTATTGTCCAATAGAGTACCAAATATACTGAATTTGGGATCAAGGATTGATAAGACGCTAGTTAATATCATTTCACAAAATCATGAATTTACCAAACGAAATCATATTATCTGATATCTAACTTTGCAAACAAGGATTTTCTATTTAAGTAATTTAGAGATTATTAAATTAGAGTACAGTTGTAATAATTTAGTCGAATTTATTATAATTAAACAGGGAAGGAAATAAGTTATGGGAAATAATACAAAATATTCATATTTCTATATGTAAGCTAATTTAATTAGTCGCCTTGGGTCCCCGATATATTCCTAATTGTATAATTAAGCTCATATTTATCTTTTTCCTCAAAATGATCCCATATGAAGGATAATGAGGAGAACTCTCTTTACATCATAGCTTACACACAACTGAGAGAGAGAGAGAGAGAGAGAGATGAGGAATATTTGGGATAGATGAATGGATATAAGTAAATATCAAGTTCTTCAAAATCTAACTCTTGTTCGGGGGTCCATATACCTTACTTGCTTTTTAGGATCACATACTTGAAGATTTACGATTGTTTAAAACCCTCTTTACCAAATCTATTCTCATATATTGAATCATCTACCAAATCCACAAATGTATTATCCACCACTCCCGAACAAAAAACATTTAAAACTCTAACATGCAAGGTTCTAAAAAACGCGGGGAGTGATTGAGGCGTGGAGGCCAAGCCTTAAGCCTTAGAAGTCTAGGCGGGCCTAGGCGTAAAAAGGCGTGAAAAGGCGTTTAGGCCTTGTTAATATATTTTAATATTTTTTAACCATAACAAGGCTATTAAAATACAAAAAATGCACATATCATAAAAATATGTCTGAATATATGCAAATTAAAATACTATCTGATTATTTTGGATAAGATAATGGTCCGGTTTGTAAACAAATTCTTTAAAAGGCGACATCATTTCACTAAGGCATTGTTGTTTTTAGAAAAAAGTGCGCCGTAAGGGTTTTACCAAGAATAAGGCGTGAAAAGCGTAAGGCGAGGCGTTTCTCCCAAGCCTTAACCCTATGCGAATTTTTTAGAACAGTGCTAACATGTATGATGCTAAGATCCGTGATGTTATAATATTATGCTCCTATTCAAAAACATTTTTTGAAACCTATTTACTACACATGTCGCATTACATTCCTTTCTCTCATGCTATATGTACCGGGATTACAAGTGTTTAGTCCTACTTTTTAAAATATATGTGCATTTAATCCTGTGCCATTATTTTTTTTTTGTTCCTATATTTTTACAATTGTCATTCTCTACAAAAAGAGACATGAGCAATTATGAGATGTTATATGAAAATTGAGAAAAGATTTAGACTATTATGAAATTTAAAACAATTTAAAAATACATGAAATGAAAGAGTAACAAAACTTTAAAAATAAGATTAAAAACAAAAAAAAAATCTGTATAAGGGAAGGTTATCATGTAGTACCCATCTAATCTCGTAATATATAATGTTGGCTCACCCATCCCCAACATATATAAATTATAGTTTCACCCACGCCCAACCATATCTCCTATCAGATAACATAATCTCATGCACTCTGGATCATATATAACACACCATGGGCCCACATAATCCAAATACATTATTGCCTCATCACCGCAACCAACAGTTACTACAGCCATTTACGCTATAGTTTCTGCACACATACATAATATATATATATATATATATATATATATATATATATATATATATATATATATATATCAGTACTGTTCTTATGCGGATTAGTCCGCATTTTAAGAATGCGGATCGAACATATATCTCCTCACGGTGAGCTCAGAAAAGAGAGAGAGTTTGCCTATAATTTGGACGATAATTTCTAGGCGCGCCTTTAGACGACACATCTCCAGTTCGCATTCTTAAAATGCAGAGTAATTCCCACACGAGCATTATTAATATATATATATATATATATATATATATATATATATATGATGATTATATTTCTCAAATTATCATCCATGATCCACGTAACCATGCCTTTTACACATAATAGGACATAATATATTCAACGCCCATATATACAAATCTAAGATCACGTTACTCAGATTCTACTCACAGTGCTACGACCAATACACGGGGAACAAGACACCAACATATAAGATCCCACATACAGATCTGTAACACATAACTATGACTAGGATGTGTGTGTTTTTTTGTCCGAACTTTCAATTTTTTTCGATTTTTGATCTGAGTGTTTTCGAATTTGAAATAAAATTTTAATTTATCGATTTTTGATTTTTTCAAAAAGGTTGGATCGAAAATAATTCTGAATTTCGAATTTTTCGATCCGATTTTTTCGAATTTTTTCCGAATTATTTTTCGATTTTTCCAATTTTTTTTTCAATTTTTTGAAACTTTTCCATATCTTACATAGGTTGGGAGAGGGTGAGGGCTCCAAAGTGTGCGCTATAAAAGGAGATTATTTTCTTAACTTCTACACAAATGAAAGAATAGGTCAAATCCTCATATATTTACATGTTGAGTTTGACCTTTTTCTTTGTTTCTTTTAAATGAGAATATCGAGTAATTGAAAATCAAAAATCGATTTTTTTTTATTTAGAAATTTCCGAAATTTCTAGAGTTTTAATATATTTTGTGAATTTTTGATTTTTTTTTAATTTTTTCCGATTTTTTTCAATTTCGGATTTTTTTTTAATTTTTCAAAAAAATTGGATAAAAATCAGAATAATTATTTTATTTTCGAAAAAATTGAAATATTTTTCAAAAAGGCATTTTTCGGTCCTATCCGATCGAAATACAGTCCTAACTATGACAAGCACACTCCCACGAACATATAACCTATTATCATAACCCTAAAGGATCGTTACATGTGAATCCCAACCTCATATTACCTAGACCCCCTTGACATGCACAAGTTATTTGTTTTCTACGAAATTAATCTAATACATGTTTTTTTTTACGGCGCATATATTAAATAGTCCCTCGAATTTTTTTAAATACGCGTTTAGTCCAAGCCTTTTATTTTGCACCAAAAAATCCTTCACCATGCCAAAAACGCTTAACATCTTTCAAGATAAGAGAATAAGGGACCTTTTGGTACAAAATAAAAGACTTGGACTAAATGTGTATTAAGAAATGTTTGAGGAACTTTTTGGTATTTGATCTTTTTTTTTTATCATACTACGTGGTGTTTGGGCCGGCATTAAGCGCATCTCGACTAATTCATGTTTGCGATTCGTGGTTCCCGTTAGCTAAATATTATTATGAAAGTGCCAAAAATGGAACTGAGATCAAACTCAATCCACCCCCAATTCTGTCCCAATGACAACCTTAATGTAATACATGTTTCAAAACTAGAATTCTTGTACCATTATAGTCACACGCACATATATCATAACTATAATTCGTTATGAACTTGAATACACAATCTAAGTTCTATTACTACACCTCACTCTTGACACCCATTCAACCGTATTATCACAATATAACTAAGTTATACTCTCATGCACATCCCATATTTGGGTGACCACCCACGAATGGTACTATCAAAACCCATGGTCAATCAGCGTCAGTCTTAAGTAAAAAGTTCCAGTAGGATTGCACCCTAAAGTTCATAAATATCACCCAAATAGCTTATCTGCAAGCCCAATCATTATATCAACTCTTTAATCAATTCCAACAAGTTTATGTTTTAACCTTTTATTATTCTCATGCATGTAAAAAGATTATAATTTTATATACCTCTTTTTAGAATAAAAGTAAGAGTTGTTAAGAGTGCGAACTCTCGATAGTAGCTAACCATATAAAAATTAATTACCACCTAAAAGATAGTTTCGTACTATTTTAAAAAAGGTTTAAGAACATCCTAAAGTTTGTGTGACAAAATTCTTATTTAGATTAACATTTTACCAAGCTTATCTTCTTTATAAAGACTAGTGATTCGAATAATACAGAAAGATAAAACAATCGCACAATACCAGATGTACAAGAAAAATCTAATAACGGAAAAAATACTTAGGTCGATTGGAACAACAAATTTAATATAGCATATAATTACGAAAAGTAAAAAAATCACTTAAAACGACACAAGGCGTAACATTCACAATCCACTCTTTCATGCCACATCTTCCGTAAAAGACGCCAACAACTGGAGCACATTGCAAACTGAGACAAGCTTTGGTCGTGACCAATGTATTCCAATATTCACGAACAAAATCTTCTTTGAAGTAGAAGAAACTTTTGTTCCCCTGAGCAACAACCGTTCTACACCAAGGATGTCTGAGGATATCCTAAGGATGAAAAGATGTAAAAAAAAGTTTTGGTTTCTCTAAAAACTCACCATTTTTTTTTCAAACTTGGAGTAAGGCTTTACATATGAACCAAATATTTTGGAAAATAGTTTTTCAAAACTATAATGAGTAATCTTCCTCAAGAACCTAAAATGGAACCAAAAATCTTCGAAGAACACAATAGGAGAGGAATATGATTTTATCTTTTGAAAGCTCGTTTTTTTCCTCTCTTTTGATCTTATCCTCTTTTCCTTATTTAATAAAGCAAATAATAACATATAAGATTTATACCCAAGTGTAGATGAGAAGTCATGGTATCACTTATGTGTATCACACACAAAGTTAAAGTTACAATATTTTTGGTAACACCAACCCGATTATTTATTGTCATAAGCTCCAAGAAGATCTCAATAAGTACACAAATGTGAAAGTTCATATAATACTCACGGAAATGAAGCTTTCCTTAGCTAAGGAGATTAAAAGAGACATAGGTCATGCCTTGAACTAAAGATATTTGCACTTAGAATTTCAGCGTTATTAACAATAAATGCACTTCGTTGAAGTGAATCTTGGCTTTGCTGAAGCGATTAAAAGAGAACAAGGTCGCGCCAGGAATTAGCGAACCTACGAACCATGTAAATTATAAATACAAAAAATTAATTTCAAACATAAGATATGTATATGAAGAATATATTGCATCATGAATTTGGCGAGCTCAAAAACCTCAAAGTTAATACTTAAATGATTTTCACTTTAAAGAAGTATTTAAACATAGGGGTGAATTGATATCCTCTAGTTCATATAACTGTATCCTAAGTGGTTAGCTCGAGGCAATGGCACGAATGGCCCAACATGAGTTTGATAAAGATTTTCAAAGACCTCTTAAACAAGACTCAAAGTGTGCTTTGAAAACTGAAATGAGACAATCCAAATAATTACAATCTTCCTCTTTATCTATTCCGTTACAAAACACACAAAAATAAATAATTACAAGAAATGAACTAAATCTATCACCTAAGACACGACTTGCTTGAAAAAAACATATAACATAGACTAAATACAATTACAAGAAATTTGAAGACAAGACACTCAAAAACTTCTTCAAAGATCTTCTTGTATCTATTTTCTTGTTACAAACTAGTAAACTCATCAAATACCAATATGTAATCGAAAGACTGAAAAATACAAGTATATATATATATATATATATATAAGCATCAATTGCTAAACTTACCCCTTACTCTCTATATCCACAAACCGCTTCCACTTTTTTATCAAGAATGAAGCAAAGGAAGTATTTGAGAATATAATGAGAGTAAATATGACAATCAACCCAGAATAGTGAGAGTAAACCATATTGAGATTGAGTAATTAATATAAAATCTAGGATATATATGTTATGTAATAAACATGCCTGAAGATAAGCATAACAACAACTGTACATGAAGTTACAAAGTATATCCAAAGAAATGACATATGATAAACTTTATGCGAAAATGTGATAGTCATTAAATGAGAAGGAGTTATAGGATCACATAAGGTATAAAACAATCAAAGGTAAAATCCTAACTCACAAAGACCCAAATTAAAATAATCTACATCCATTCTCATTTTTAAGATCATAATAACTTGAGTGAACATGTTGTAAGGTGTTCTTAACTTAATCTAGATAAAAGAAAAGGAATTTGTAGAAGCAAGCATTTGCTAATACTCATCATAGGTGGGTGAAATCGAGAATGCATAGAATTCATCACTTGAGTAGTCATATCACCCAAATTTTATTGAGAAATTAAATGCCCGTTAGGTTCATGAGATTTACGAGAATAAAGTGGTGCACGAGGAGACACAACATGTGGTGGTATGCGAAGATCGTTGTATCATTTGAACAGAGAGATAGATCAATAACATAGCATCATTGTGATTATACCCTTAGATTTTTCTGTGACTTCATTTTGAAGAATCGAAACCCTTGACTCCCGAAGAAAATGACGAATCAAATGATGGAATGGTATATAATGAGACTTCATATCGTTCTAAGACAATCCATTATAAGATCAAAAATCAAACTTATCAAATCCATATTATAACTTTTTGTAAAAGCATATAACAAGTAAACATAATCAAAGGAAATATTTTGAGGGTGCACAATATGCAAAATATATGAGGATACCACGATATTAAGAATATAAAAGTCCTTACGCCCGACCAAATTAAGGAGTGGACACAACTAAAAAAACATCACTCTCTACTTAGAGGAACCCAAAGTAATCATCCCAAAAAGGTAATTAGGTTTAGTGTCGTAATTTAGATTATATTGATGAGTAATAATTTATGCAAGAATACAAACAATTACACCGCAAACTCAGGCATTAAGGACTTGAAGTCTTATATTGTCTTACCCAGTCATAATGTACATATAAAATTCTCAACAATTTAGGATTAAATTTCTCGGATTTAGAATAAAGATCGAGCAACCCATGATTTTCTAAAATCATAGGAACATGAGTTTTGGAGAGAGAATCCAAATCTACGGAACATTCCTAATGTACAAAGTTTTGAGATAAAACCTCATTGAATTTGAAATAAGCGTTGGTCATTGTCAAGGCATATGAACACAATTTAAGAGCCATGTCAATAGGTTGAAAATCTAGAACTAAGACAAAAGCACATAAATCTTATGAGAAAATGGATATCAACATTAGATATACCAAATAATCTTATTAAAATTATGCTAATGAGTTTCATATGAAATAAGAGGTCAAACAATCATGAACTCTAATCCATAATTGACACAAGAATACCAAAGTTCTAAAATGGGTATAACAAAATGATCAATACAAATATGAACTCAATAAAAATCACTATATTCCAATGAATCTCATCTCAAGATAAGTAAACAAATCAATCATAGACAAAAATCAGCAAAATATAAATAAAATCTACAACAAATCGTACTATTAAAAAATATAAATCCATAAAATCTAGAATGACAACTTACCAAGATGATGAATAATTATTAAATTAAGGGTAAATAGCATCTAACACTCATAAGGTATAAATTTTAGAGGAAGAGAGAGGGAAAATAGTATACAAGAATCATGGAATGCGTAAAAATAGGGAAAGTTACGAAATAGGTTATTCAAAGAAACTTCACTCATCCCAAACCCTTTTGCTACTGAGTAGAGTCCGATTCGGTGACACATTGCATCAATACAACAAGGTTAATCTATTGTGTTCGCGAACAGAGGCAGGGAATCCAAATGTGCGGATAGAAATCCTTAAGGATGTGTAATACTTGGTTTTATTATTTTAAGCAAGTACACTATATATCCATTTAAAAATAAACATTGATAAGACTAATATACTTTAAAATATCATATTCATTGTTTATTGTTATAAAAAAAATCAGCAATGAATAATCTTCCTCGAAAAGGCCTATCGATTAAAATTAAAGCCATTAAATAACAAAGTGATTAAAAGACATAACTCGTGATTAAAAACTGGATAAAATGAGCACTAAAGACTAATATCATGAATGCAGATTAATGATTAAACTCAGCGTTTAAAAATTGGGTCTTCGTAAATTAGATAAAGTTTCATATCTGTCCATATTTTCCAACTACCACTTCCTTTCTTCCTCTTTACGCAATTTTAAGATTAAAATATCTAAAGTCCCATATCTTTGTTATTACCCAAATTTAGATAGATTAAAATACTTGATACATCACTTTTGTAAAAATTCTTTTTAAAGTGGCAATATTTATTCTTAAGTAAAGGCAGGAACGTATATACAATTTTCAAATGTAAGCATCCCACTATCCTCAAGTTGTAGTCTTAACCACGTCTTCTCTCGTTTTTTTCATCAAAGCTATAAATTTATCTACTTCACCCATGATAAAATTCCCTCATACACAAAGCATTATAAATTAAAAGGTAGAAATTTTGTGTGCTAATTTTCTATGTGTGGGTGGGTGGGGGGGGGGGGGGGGGGGGGGGGGATAAGACATACTTAGAATTAATGTCCAATTAATATTTTGCTTGTTAAAAAACTTAACAACAACAATTAATTTGTACAATGTAAATCAAACTCACACTCACTTAGGCAATTTATTACACAGTTAACCTTAAAATTATTCGATCCAATTTTATTTCAAGAAAAGTGTTATGAGATTATTTAAATCCAATTAAAAAGACTTTGAGATCAATTTCAACATAACAAGATAAGAAATATACACCTATATCCAATTAGATCCAAATTTAAGTTAATTTTTGATTAATTGAGATTTAGCCAAATTAGTTCAATTCAATTTCAATTATATAATTGGGGGTTATTCACCATAAACAACCCAATTATAGATTTGAAATTATGTGAGGTTGTTTGTGGTGAATAAAACTAAATGCGAAAATGAGCGCAACAACAAGGTCTATGAGGAAATACCCCACCTAAGGAAAAATCTCAAGACGCTACAACTAATCCACTAGAAATATAAAGATGTTTACAAGAGATCAACCATATACATAGCTTGAGTTTCCTTACAAGTTCTCATAATCCTCCAATCCCTAATACTCCACCTGGTCTTGCAAGTCTCAATCAAATCTCCCTTGTTGAGAGAAAATAATCTACTTCTATTAGCTTCCACGCATCCAATTCGATAAACACATCTTCAAAATTTCAAATCTTACTCCTTTTTTACCTTTAAAATTAAGACCTTCAATGTCAAGTGAAGGAAAAATCTTTTCTAAGGTTTGTTTGATGAAATCACTCAAAAATATCTCACAAAATGTTTCATTTCATAATAAGGAAAAATCATATCTCATTTAGGTTTTCTAGAGAGTTAAATAAAATCTCTTAGATCTAAAAAAATTTCAAAGAGAAGTAAGAGTTCTAATTGAAAAGTGGAGCCAAAATTATTTTTATAGTCACAAAGTCAATTTTTCTTCTTTTGTGAAGTCCATATGCACAAAGGCATTTTTAGCCTGCACACAATCGTTAAAATTAACCAAAACCAAACCTACTAGTGATATTCGAAAAGTTTTAAAATTTCAATGGAGTCTTTGAGTTGATGAAGAGATGCAATGCAAGATGGCCCAGATAAGGATAATGCCTAGTAAGGAAATTAAGCATCTAGGCACAAAAGAATTGTTGAGGATATATTTCCAGACTCAGATAAAACTCCTAAACGTCCAACAAATAAAATATTTTGACAAAGGTTAAGCCAAAAAATATTTCTAAATTTTTTTGCAAAAGACACCTTTTAAAAAATGACATAAAACTTTTAATTTCCATTAGAATTAAGAAACAAATCCCTATATTTATTTTACATGGAAATTGTTACAGTGAAGCGTAAAGTGTATAAGTTAAAATAAAAACACTAATTTTGAAGTTTATTTTACCAAATAATGTTAAGATATATAATTCCAAACATGGAGTATACAAGTCATAAATGAAACCGGATATACAAAGTCTAGGCATGTAAGTTATAAATAAAGCATATAGAATAAATGTACACATACAAACATTGGAAACTTAAATCTCATAGGAAAATGTTTCTGGTATGAATAACCAAAGAACAATAACAAATAGACAAAGATGAAATCAACCCTAGATTATAGAAAAGTCTAATAATGTGAAATATATGAGAAACCTTAGGTACACCTAATAAAGATCCTAAATCTTTTGATATGAGGAAGAACTGGAGGACGATAGAGTTTTATTAAGGCTTCTATCTCAAATTTATCTATGACATGTCTCTCTATCTAACTATGCTTGATACTTGGCTTAGCATATTTAGACACAACGTTGGTAGGAACAACTGTGGTTGTCATCCCTTAGGATCCTTACTAGGTGCTCTTATAGTCTTATTCCCATTATGTTCAAAACTCTTAGTAGCCCTAGTACTCTCCAAAGGTACGAATGGTTTAACCGAAATGAAAAAGTATCTAAGACGACCTTCTTTATGTCATTGGGTATACTTTTAAAGTTTGGGTTCTGCTAGAGCTATGAGATTTTTGAGCATATGTTCTTGATATTTTGTTTAAAAATTCCCTTTTTCTCATAATAATATTAAATGAACTTAACATTTCCTTTGGTCTTCACATATGGCTTCATTAATGAAGAACTCTATAAAGTAAGGGTAAAATTGGTTACAATGCGGGGTTCATAAAAGTTACTTGGAAACTAGTGGATTAAGGAATATCACCAAAAAGTTCTTGTCTTTTAATGAATTTCCACTCCAAAGAATCTTTCCTGATATTTGGTATCCATCTTCCAAATCTAACTTCGAATGTGATATAGAAAATCTCGATCTCTAGCACAAAGATTTGTTCATTAAGGAAATCATGAAATTTCCACCTCGTGATTTTGAGAAAAATAAACATAGTAAGAGAGGATAAGTTAAGAAAAATACTCCTAAGGTCACATTTAAACTTTTGCCTCTTAGTGTCAATCATGTATGGATAAGGAAGAAAATTTAGGGAATAATTGAAAGTGAGAATAAAATGATTTCAAAATTGGTTCCCTCCACCTCTAAACGCTAGATGTTGCTATGTTTTTAGTCATAACCTTTATTGGCATTTATTTTCACATATCTTATACTAGGCTATGTACTCTTGATTCATTTTTGAGTTTGTAACAAATTTGAATCATCTTTGATAACTCATATGGGGATAGTTTATCTTCTCGATTTTTTCTTGCTTCATATCTTGATTATTAGAATATTTTACTTTGGTTTTTCAAAAGTGTGTTGAGGATTTTCATATCTAGTTGATCTTTTTTTGACCTATGTATATTTATTCCTATGCATATTAAGATTATCATCATTTTATCTTGGATATATACTTTTTGCTTATGATTATTATCCTTGCTTTACCAGGTTTTGTACTTAGGCTTTATATGCTCTCTTGACCATAACCTTGTATATATTAGAGCTTGTTGGGACATGTTTTAAGATTATGTGCTTTATGTATATATTTTAGTCCTATATCATGCTCTTTTAATTTTGTACATATCTTTCATCTAATTTTTTTTTTGTACAATCACATTTATGCCTTTTCAGATGATATACTCCTTGACTATATTTTTGTATATCAAAATTAATTATGTGATCATTTTTCGTATATTTGGAAATATGACATGTGCTTTATGAGATGAATTCAATTTTCTTTTAAGTCTTATAGAATTGTAGAAAATATTTATGTTTTGAGAATGCATCATCATATCTTGTTGCACTTTACACCGTACTACATATTGTATAAACTCCACATTATGAGGAATGACAAAGTTGTACAATCTTTTACAAACAGTTCAAATCTTTTTATGTTTGTGAGAGAGAGTCAGTTATCCTCAAATGTAGATGTGTGAGATTTATTATTCATTTGAAGAACTTAATAAGATAGATGCTAAAAAAATATCATGAGAGATGATGTGGTTGGGTATACAACTTTGATTGTATGATGCTACCTTTAAAATTTAAAAATAGTGTCCCATCTTAGTAATAAATTAGTGAAATCTGCCACATGCAAAAATATTTTGAACAAAGAAATGTATCTATCCAAAATTACGTAACATCAAGGATGTGACACTAAAGGTTTAAACTAAATCTCTTATTGAGGAAAATAAAAGTGTTAGTTAAAAATATCTTAAAAGGTATTAGAAAATCTCACTATTATTAAATCTTTGAGTCACTTGTTCTTGAATTGCTTTTCTTAATTGAACTCAAGCTTGATTTCATTCTTTCAATGATATTTTTTTTTCACGTATAAGATATGATCTTATGTTCTTGGTTAATGCTCTCATCACGTTATTAGCCTTTTATGGATAATCTTTTATTGATTATGAACAATCGACATAAAACTTGAATTTTGATAAGTGTAAAAATATCATTCATATTTTTTCTTATACAAACTGGGGCTTGGTGTTGTTCTCTTATTGCACAAATATTGATTATGGCATGTAAAACCCTTTGTTTAAGATAAGTTACTTGAATCTCAATTTGATAACATTTTCTTTTCATTTTATTCTCTTTCACTATGTGCTATATCTTGCACATTTCTTAAAATATTCATTTGCAATGCATGTTTGGGGATATTTCTTTTTGTTAAGTGATAAATTTGGTATATATTTGCTCTTTTATAGTCTTAATTGACTTTAGATTTGATGATATTTATTCATGTTCTTACAGTATGTTATATTTTCATTAACTTTGATATTGATAAAATACTTCCTTATATGATGATATCATATTTTTTACATTTGGGATACATAAGCTACCTCCAAATGTGGTTCTGATCATTATTTGTTTTGATTATATTTGATAGGATGCTAAGGTAAACTGTTATATCTTATTTTGACGTATAATATACCTTTGGTGTTTGTTAATCATTGTATTTCCCCTGCTTGACCTTTGGATATCTCTTACACATATTTAATAAGATACTTTCTTTAACATGATATATCATTTGGTATCTAAAATTGTGTTTATGTTTTGACTTTTAGTATTGATCATATAAATTGGTATATTTTATATCTTATACTCTTTTCTTCTTGTGCTTAACTTTGTGTTATTAGATTCTGAGTGTTTATGCTAAAATATTGATATTGGTTTATATAGTTGGCTTAACTCTGTGTCGTGCTTATCATCTTATATTGTTTCTGAAACTGTCGTTCCTAAGCCCGAATAAAGGAGGAGGGTTTCATTATGTAGCTGACAGCTAGCTTAAAACTCTGTTAGATCCTTATGAACATGAATCATGTGAATATATGTGCTAATACTAGGGCATTTTCCTTAAGCGATGCAGTGTGCCAGCCACTGGGTGTCTCAAAAAATAGGCAAGGGGTGTCACATCGACATCCGGGTGCGATGGGAAATAAACAAGGGTTCTTGCAATAATATGGATCTGTGTGGATAAAGATAAAGAATGTAGTCCAAGATAGTAGACTCAGGTTAGTGAATTGGAACATAGGAACTATGATAGGGAAATGGATGGAGTTAGTTCATATGATGATAAGAAGAAAAGTTTACATATATTGTTTACAAGAAACTAAATGGGTCGGTGAGAAAGCTATAGAAATAAAAAAATAGGAAAACATAGAAATAACAACGGAGTCAGAATTATATTAGATAATAATACTAAGGATGATATTGTAACCGTTATTAGGAAATGTGATAATTTTATACTTGTAAAACTGGTATTACGTAAGAATATACTTAATATTATTATCGCTTATGCACATCAAGTAGGATTATAAGAGCACACTAAAGTATTTTTTTGGAAACAAATAAATGAATTAATTCAGGAAATACCCACACGTGAGAAAATTTATATAGATGGAGATTTTAATTGTCATGTAGGAGAAGATCGTGTACGATGTGAGAGAGTGAATTGAGGATATGTCTTTATAGATAGAAACGATAATGGAGAGTCTATCTTAAATTTTGTAATGGCTTATTATTTTTTACTAGTAATACATGTTTGAAAAAGAGACTTCAACTCCTAACAATTTATATAAGTGGAATGCATAAGAGGCAAATAGACTTTTTTATTACTAAGAAAAGAGATCGGTTAATATGTAAAGACTGTAAGGTTATCCGGACAGAGAGCTTAACGTCACAACATAGGATAATAGTGTTAGATATAAATATTAAAACTCAAACACGAGTGCAAAAAGAGATGAAACCTACGAACTTGGAACTTAAAAGGTGAGAAATTAAAACCATTTCAAGATAAAATATTGATTGAAGCGTCATGGAATACAAAAAATGAGACTAACATAATGTGTGATAAGGTGGCCACATGAATTAGAATAATATCAAAAGTAGTTCTTGGAGAATCAAAAGGCAAGGGAACACAATATAAATAAACTTAGTGGTTGAATGCAAAATCACAAAATATAGTAAAAATCAAAAGAGAGTGCTTTTAAATATGGCAAACAACTAGAAACAAAGAAAACTTAGAGAAATATAAATGCGCTAAAAATAAAGTTAAAAAAATCGTAAGAGATGCAAAGCTAAAGGCGTATGATGATTTTTATATGAAAATAAGAACTCAAGAAGGGGGAAAAAGTATTTGTAAGCTTGCTAAACTTACGGACGGAAAAATAAAATATTTTAATGACGTTAAGTGTATTAAAAGTGATGATTTGAGAGACCTAGTCAAGGATGATGAGATTATAGAAAGATGGAAAAATAATTTCGAAAGGTTATTGAATGAAGATAATGGGAGTAGATTAGATATAGAGAAAATTAGGTAAACTCTATGGAATATATTTTTCGTAGAATTAGGACAATAAAAGTTATAATTTATCTTAAAAAATGAAAACAGGGAGGGCTTTAGGACCAGATGGTGTCCCTATTGAGATTTGGAAGTGTCTAGGGGACTAATGAGTGTCTTAGCTTACAAAATTATTTAATAGAATTATAATGACTAATGGAATAACCTATGAATGGAGAAAAAGTGTTTTAATACCTATTTATAAAAATAAAGGGGACATACAAAGTTGTTCAAATTATCATGGTATTAAGGTAATGAATCATATGATGAAACTGTGGGAGAGAGTGATTGAATATAGATTGAGATTTAAAAAAAACATATCCAAGAATCAATTTGGATTTATGTCTGGGAGGTTTACAATGGAATAAATATATTTATTGAGGAGATAGAGAGGTATAGCAAGAAAAAGAAGAAAATTCATATGTTTTTTTATAGATTTGGAGAAGGCGTATGATAGGATACCAAGATATATGATATGGTGGGTTCTACATTAAAAAATTATTGATTCATACGTATATTGATGTGATCAAGGATATGTATGGTGGCGCCATGATTATAGTAAAAAAATCATCTGTAGAAAGTAGTGAATTTCCAATTACTATAGGTCTGCACCAAGGTTCATCATTAACTCGTTATCTCTTTGCTCTTGTTATGAATGAGTTGACTCGAAAAATACAAGATGAGGTGCTATGATGTATGATATTTGCAGATGATATTTTTTAGTGGATAAGTCTAAGATGGGGATTAGTGCTAGATTAGAATTTTGGAGAGAAACTCTAGAAAGAAGAGGATTTAATATAGCAGGACTAAAAAAACATATATGGAGTGCAATTTTAGTAGTAATGGGGGGACAATTGAAAATTGGAGGGTTAAGAGATACCTAGAATTGATCAATTCATTATTTATGTTCGATTATCCAAAAATATAGTGATACTAGTGATGTTGTTACTCATAGGATTAAAACAGGGTGGGTTAAGTGGAGAGGTGATACCGACATATTGTGTGATAGGTGTATACCTTTGCAATTTAAAGGAAACTTTTATAGAATGACCATTAGACCTATCATGTTACATGGGACAGAGTGTTAGGCAACCAAAAATTACAATGTGCAAAAAATGAGTGTTTTAGAAATGCGAATGCTAAAATAGATTTGTGGTCAAACTCAAAAGATTAAAATTATAAATGAATGAATTCATAAAACGTCTAAAATAGCTCCTATAGAAGATAATTTGAGAGAAAATAAACTTAGATGGTTTGGACACATTAAGCGTAGATCGATGGATGCCACCATAAGGAAGAATAAATTAGTTAGCATTGATGGTAACACAAGGGGTAAAGGTAGGCCTAAATTGACTTGGTGTAATATTGTAACAAGGTATATGATATCATGTGGTTTAATTGAAGATATTGCACTATACAGAATGGAATGGAAGAATAGGATTCATGTAGCCGACCTCATATAATTGGGAAAGGAGTTGAGTTAAGTTTAGTTGAGTTGATAATTTTTTCCTTTATATGTTATACCATGTGATTCTTATCCCATGTTACTGTCATATCCTTGTTCTTATTTTGTTACATAGCATGTTTTTCACACTCAATGGTTATTTTCTTTAATTGTGTTATATAGCTACATTTCTTGTGTACTTAGTGATTCAGTTTCCTAATCTCTTCATATTTCCTAAGTAGGGAGAAGTTTCCTATGGGAATAGAATAATTTTTTAAGGGGGATAATCAATTTATTACAATAGAAAGAAATCTATATGATAGGAAGAGGGATTTTTTTCTTAGGTTATTGTATATTACCATGTTAGGGATATTTTAGTTAGGGATAATGGATTTTTAGAATTTTAAGTGATATATATTTGGCTTGTAATTATCGTTGTTATCATTGATGCCTTATATATTGTTACCTTGTGTCTATATCCAATTAAAACTTTGATCTCAATTAGATATTGTGGTATATTGGTTTCAATACTTTAGATTGTCTTTTTCTAGATCACTTCTTAATTCTCTTGTATTTTCCTTTGTCGATTCCATGACCAAAGGGGGGGGGGGGGGGGGGGGGGGAGAGCTTTCTTCGTTAAGGCAAATGACGATGAGAAATGGGGAGATGGATTAGTGAAAGAATAGTCTTTTGGAATGAATTTTATATATAGTATCTTATAGAGATATTTGATAAACATGGTATATGTTCATTTTAATAATTAGATAAATTGATTTATAATTATTTTTTTTATCAATTATATCATCTTATTACTTATATTTCACCGCCATTTTATTACACATTGGTATTTTGATATGTTTGCTAAGTGTATGATAGGAAATACGTATAAGTGTTCCAAATAGTTATGGAGTCACTTGTGAGTCATTCGAGTGTATCTTTATACTTTTTATTCCTTTGGCCGGGAGAGTCGTGTCATAGGTTATAGATTTCATTTCTTTGTTTGTAATCTTTGTTTTCGTGTATTTTGTCATGTAATAAAACAAATATGGAAATTGTAACAGTATGCATAATACTCAAAGTTCCCAATAACATGAGGCTATCTTATCATATTAAGCAAAACAAACTTCTCTAGTCCAAGAGGCCATTCAAGCAGAGCTTCATGTCAAAACTTATTCACCATACATAATCAACTTCATTTCGAAATCATTCAATTCCACATCCATGAAAAAATAACTTTAGGTAAAGGTAATGGACTTCGATGAAATAGTACACCCATGGTTTAACATAAATTGAAAACTGTGTTAAACGTTTGTGTGCATGCACTTTTGAGGATTTTAGGAATTTTCCCGATACATATGTCATATACTTTCACTACACACAAACATATTTCGAATGGGCAATATTTATTTTTAGAAGAATTTAAAAAATATAAATAACTCTTTTTTATGTTTTGCATCCATGCAAAACGGATTTGTTTTTTGTTTGGTTTCGTGAATTTTCTTTGATGTTGGCTTTGTTGTCGGCATTGCTACAAAAATGAATACTTTGGTTGCACTAATGATTTTCCTTGTCATAGGGACATATTTTTTTCTAAACTCTAAAATTCTCAGGAATGTCTCGCGACCTGTCGCACCGAATGATCGCTCCAGTGACGCACTTCTTCGCAGCAGCGAAGCTCTAGCGACAATACCATATCTGGCGCAAAAAAGTTAATCTTTTCGAAAGAATGCATTGTAAAACATGAAGATTCTCTTTTTCATTTTATATTTGTAGTGCCGGGGAAGCAACTTATTTGTGTGGAATAAAATTACTTAGAGCCTCTTAAACTTGTGGCCACATGTTTGAAATGATTATTTAGCTATTTTTCTTCCCACAAACAAGTTAAGGTTTTTTGAAAGATTTTATCATAATAGTTTCTAGAGAGAAAAACCTTGTTTTTATTTTTGAGCAAAACTTTTCATAAGAATTAGAGTGAAAATAAACATCATATATCTCATGGTCTATGATTAAATATATAGGACAGGGTTCTAAATCTAATGATATATTAATTCTGATATATTTTATCACCTCCATGTTACGATCATAACCACAAATCAATTTCAATGGTTAATGTTAAACCATTTTATAAAAACCTATACTTTTATGGAAAAGAATTCATAAGGAGTGTGATTTGAAGCTGTGCACACTCAAATAAAGCTAGAGGTTGAATAGGTTTTTCTTTGGAAAATAGCCAATTTTAAATTTCATATTCAATTTTCGTAATTTTAGTTAAGGATTCAATTAGGTGAGATGATGAATCTATTAGATACATGATTAAACCTGCAATGAGGTGATCTAGACTAATTATCACAAAAATAAACTAGAAGTGAGTTCTAAATTCAATCATAATAGATCTTAATAGATCCAAGCAACATCTAAGTGTTGTGTGTGTTAACAAGGCGAGAATCAATGTAAATACATATAAATAATTCACAAAATAGATTTATGAGGAAAATCCCCCACGTAAGGGTATAAAACCTCGATGCAACTCGAAAAGATTGTATACAATGTAAGAAGTTCCTTATCTTTTGTTCCCCGATTAGAAGTTATTCATTGAACATTAAATCTACCCTATTAATGATGAATGATCCATCCAAATATCTATCAGATGAACAAGGAAGTCACATGTCTTCCCTCGGATCACACCATGCTTGAACTCCTCAATATATAAAACAAATTATATGAATGATGTAACTCCCCTCAATCATATTCCTACTTTTAAAAAAACTTTCCCATTTGATATGACCAAAAGTATCAAAGCAAAATTTATCTCCCATTATATTAGAAATTTCTCCTCCTTGTGGACATGAAAAAGTAAGAGAAGTAGAAAAGTAGTGAAAATTGGTATATACCATGTAATAACAATGACAAGTGAACTAGAAAGAAATAAAATAAATAAATGATGTTATGAACCAATGTTGATCATGAGAAACATGGGGTGATCATATGAATAACAACCATCAATGACACTAATATGGTATGATCAATCTATAATATCATGACAAAGGAATAAATCACGTGAAGTAAAATTTATACCATGTGAATCTCAATAAATCAAGAATAGAATAAGATATATCTAAGCATGTGAAAAGCAAGATAATATCCAAGAGTTTATCTAAATGAGATTGCGACAATAAAGCAAGAAGATAATATACACCAATAACCAAAATTATCTAAAAAGTGTATTGTGTTAGAGTGTGCATAACACTTAAAGTGCCCCATATGATTAGGTTGTCTTATCCGTTGACCAAAACAAACTATGTGTCTCTACTTCAAGAGGTCATTTGGGAAAAGATTTAAGTCAAAACTTGTTCACCAGATGTCATCAACTTCATCCTGACATCATTTAACTCCACATCCATGAGGATGACACTTTAGGTAAAGTTAATGGACTTAGATGAAATATTGCACCCATAGTTTGACATAACTCAAAACGCATTTAGATAAATTAAAAAAACGTGTTAATCTTTTGTTTTTGTGTGCTTTTGAGGATTTTATCTACATATATCTGTAAGGACATATTTTCATAGGTCCATTATCAATTTATTATGTCATATACCGCTACACCGTCGAAGAGCATTCAAGAGACATCTACATCAAAGACGGATCCGAATTACTCAAGTTCTTCATCATTCAAGACTCCGCGAAGTTTACTTTGGTAAGGTTATGTTTTAAATACCTTAACTTTTCACTTAGAGCTTTTGGGATATTTTTACAAAATATTTTTTCTAAAGATTTTATTTTCGAACACCTTTCCGTAGAAAAATTGTGGGTACCCGAAATTTAGAACCATGGGCCCGGACGAGTAGCCCAGTCCTGGCAGCCCAAAGTTCGGACCTCTCATCTCTTATATTGATCCGGTCTCCCCCACGTTTTCACAAATTGGAAGTTATACGGGAGATGGAAAACGTAGAGAAACCCATCACCTCCACTTACCTACATGTATATGTATATATTAAACCCTAGGTCCGGGGCAAAAGGACAAGTTGTATTCTCTGTAATTACTCTCCGGAGTGTATAGAAATAATATCGACTGCACCACCGTGGATGTAGGCACATCCTTGCTGAACCACGTACATCCTTTGTTGTGTGATTGGAATCTTATATTCCTTATTCTTTTCTTGATAATTGATTCTCTCATATTTATTTGTGTTGCATAACAATTGCATCCACAATTGGCGCCGTCTGTGGGAGACGTTCATCTTTCCCTGAGAAGATCCCACGTCAAGAAAGGAGTTTAAGATGTCTGGCCACAGCAGCAATGCTCCCCAAGCAGGAGATATTCAAGAGCCACCTGCTCCTCGCAGGATTAGATCTGAAGTCCGACGTTCAGATCAGAGAGCTCGCCTGAAGAGACCAGCCTCAGAAGAAAGTCAGGGACCAGCGAGGTCCACGCAGATATCCAGGTTGATTGATGCGTACGAGGCAAGGCTCCACGAGCAGAGGGAGTCTTCTCGCAGATACGAGGCTGAGAATGCCCGCTTGAAAAGAAGACTGGAAAGACTGGAGAGGGAGCTTCGTCCTGATAACAGGAGACGCCTATATCGCACTCCTAGCCCTCAGGCGAGCAAATATCACAGCCGAGGAAGGATCCCTAGGCGAGAATCTCAAAGGGACGAAGGAGGTGAGTTAGACGACAACCTTCGCGAACAGCTGCGAAGAGCTCGCCGCTACCAGAGCCCTGCTCGCAGCCACGAGAACATACGAAGCATGGTCCGCAGGGAGATGGACCAGCATCCCGCTCACCACGGAACAAGATCAACCAGAGAACTCGCGAGGCGAGCTCTCAAAACCCAGATGAAGTCACCTTTCACAAGAGAAATCGAAGAGGAGGAAGCTCCCAAGAAATTTGCCATCCCAAGGTTCAAGATTTACGACGGAAAAACTGATCCCATCGATCACGCCAGGCGATACCGACAGGCCATGACCCTCTGGAGTCACCGAGATGCCCTGATGTGCCGCATTTTTCCCTCGAGCCTTCATGATGTAGCACAGAAGTGGTTCGAAAGGCTCCCCCACCGGTTGATCAAGAATTTCAAATCCCTAGCTGAACTTTTTATGTCCCGATTCATTACAAGTAGCTCCCATCCTAAAAGGATGGATGCTCTACTAACAATGAAGAAAACGCCTTAAGAGACCCTCTGAGAATACGCGAAGAGGTACTGGGAGTTATTCAATGAGATCGAGGACTGCGCAGAGGAAGTGGCAGTGGCCTCCTTCAAAATTGGGCTCCCTAGTTCTTCCCTCCTCTACCAGTCCCTGACGAAGAAGGAAGCTATGACTATTGACGACCTAATGGCCCTAATCGAGAAATAAGCAAAGGTGGAAGATGTCACCCGCCCTAATACAGGAGAAAACGGTCGAGCTAAGCTCACTACCAAGGTAGGTGAGAAAACTAAGAACCAGAGGAAAGGAGGAAAGAACGGAGGTAAAAATGGCTCCAAGAACGGAGGGAACCATGACGCGTCAAAAGTATTCCAGGTGGTCAACACCGTCTTCAAAGAACCAATTTACAAGATTCTCGCGAAGATCAAGGATGATCCATTCATCAAGTGGCCCAGGAAAATGGGAGGAGATCCCTCGAAGAGGAACAATGAGTTGAGATGCGCTTTTCACAAAGAGGGAGGACACAAGACCGAGCACTGCAAAGCTCTTAAGTCTCACCTCGAAGAGTTGGCCCAGTCCGGGCATTTGAATGACTTTGTGGAAAAAAGGATAGAGAAAGTGACTGCCAATAGAGAGGTGAGACCCGACAACGTGATGGAGGATGATGCTGGACACGAGTTCGCAGTAATCCACGGAGTATCTGACGTCAAGAAGATACAAGGGAACTCAGCTCGAATGGAAATGAAAAAACTTACAGCGGTAATGCAGGCTTTTCAAATCGATCCAGCAAAGTCACAGTCAGGAAAGCGTCGACGAGCAGAGGACGTCAACTATAACAAGCATATTGTTTTCACGGATGAAGATTTGATGGGAGTAAGGACCCCACATCATGATGCCCCTGGTCATTACACTCAGGATAGCCAACTTTGACATCGACAAGCTTCTCGTCGATCAAGGAAGTTCATCCGAAGTAATGTACCTCGACCTATTCAGGAAATTGAAGTTGAGCGTCGCCGACCTAAAGGAAGCTACTATTCCTTTGGTCGGCTTCGCTGGAAAAATGACCATGCCCCTAGGCAAGATAGTGCTTCCAGTTCGTACTAGGAACGTCTCCAAGATGATTGAGTTTTTGGTAGTTGACATCGAATCACCGTACCAGGCCATCCTCGGCAGAGGATGGCTTCATGAAATGAAGGCGGTCTCCTCGACCTACCATCCGAAGCTCAAGTATGTAACCGAGCGAGGAGTAATGGAGATCCACGGCGACCAAGAGATGGCGAGGAAGTGCTTCATAGCAGCCATTCGACCAAAGCCAAAGAAGAAGGCCGGTCAACCCAGCGAGAAATTTAAAGAGGGTGTGATACCTTCTAAATAGCAATTAAAGTATGGAAGACCTGGAGTAGAGGAAACCAGGCTCTTCCCCTCCGAGCGTGTCATCGAGGACCTGGTAGAAGTTATAGCCGAAGTTGGTGATAGTAGCAGAGTCTTCTTGAATGGAGCATCTCTCACCGACCAAGAACAGAAGGAGTTGACGACCTTGCTAAGACACAACGTAGATGTTTTCGCATGGGAACCATACGAGATGCCTGACATTGATCCTGATATGGTCTGTCATCAGCTGCACGTCGACCCCACATTCAAGCCAGTCACGCAGAAGGCACGGAGAACTGCACCTGAGAAGGCTAAAGCGGTCGAAAAGGAAGTCGAAAAACTGCTGGATGCAGGATCCATACGGGAAGTGCAATTCCCCAAGTGGTTATCCAACCCAGTAGTAGTTCCGAAGAATAATGGGAAGTGGAGAGTTTGCATCGACTTCACTGACCTCAACAAAGCATGCCCTAAGGAAAGTTTCCCCCTCCCAAAGATAGACCAACTAGTAGATGCCACTGCAGCTCACGAGCGAATGAGTTTCCTGGATGCATACTCAGGATTTCACCAGATCCCCTTGTATGCCCCAGACCAGGACAAAACGGCGTTCATCACGACAGTTGGGTTATATTGCTACAAGGTCATGCCATTTGGGCTCAAGAATGCGGGGGCAACCTATCAGCGGCTGGTCACAAAAATGTTCAAGGATCAAATGGTAAACACAATGAAGGTCTACATCGATGATATGCTCGTTAAGAGAAAGAAGAAGGAAAATCACCTCTCAGACCTGTCAAAAACATTCGAAATCCTCAGGAAATACCGAATGAAGCTTAATGCGAGCAAGTGTTCCTTCGGTGTCCAGTCAGGAAAATTTCTTGGATACTTGGTCAGTAAGAGAGGCATAGAAGCTAATCCAGACCAGATCGATGCCATCAATAGGGTACAACCCCCTCGAACAATCCGGGACGTGCAGAAGCTCACTGGAATGCTCGCTGCCTTAAATCGCTTCATTTCCAAATCCTCCGAGAAGTGCAAGCCTTTTTTCCAGCTTCTAAAAGGGAGTAAACTGATAGAATGGAGCCTAGATTACTCGCGAGCATTGGACGAGCTCAAATCCTACCTAAGCACTCCATCGTTGCTGGTCATACCACAGCAAATGGATTCTTTGTACCTGTACCTCTCTGTATCCAATCACACTGTCAGCTCCGCGCTAATATGCGAGGTTGCAGGAATCCAACACCCCGTTTATTACGCTAGCAAGACCTTATTAGACGCCGAACAAAGGTACCTGCCATTGGAGAAGCTCGTATTTGCCCTATTAATAGCCTCGAGGAAGTTGAAGCATTATTTCGAAGCTCATACTATCATCGTCCTTACATCGCACCCCCTTAAGGCGGTCCTAAGGAAAGCGGATTTGTCGGGCAGATTGTCTAAGTGGTCAGTCGAGCTCGGTCGGTTTAACATCCAATTTCAACCAAGGACAACTATCAAGGGTCAGATCCTTGCTGATTTCATAGCCGAATTCATAGGCGAAGAACTCCCCGACCAACCTTAACCAACAAAGAAAAAGGAGAACCAAGCAACAGTGGAAACCTGGAAACTATTCGTTGATGGAGCCTCCAACTCAAAGGGGGCAGGCGTAGGCATTGTTCTCATCACCCCAGAAAACACCATCCTTGAGCAAGGAATCAGGCTTGGATTTGCATCCTCCAACAACGAAGCAGAGTACGAAGCCCTAATAGTCGGTCTCCAAAAGGCGCAAACTCTAGGAGCAAAACGTTTACAGGTGTTCGGCGATTCTCAACTAGTATCCAATCAGATAAGTGGATATTACAACGCGAAGGATGAAAGAATGGCAGCCTACCTCTCCCTGGTGAGAAAAATAATGACGAGCTTTGAGGAGATCAACATCCAGCAGTTTCCCAGAGGGCAAAACAGTCATGCCGACGCCTTAGCAGCCCTAAGATCGGTAGTTGATTCTAGCCTTAAAAGGGTCATTCCCATCGATTTCCTCATTTGTCCGAGCATTAACCACAACAGCAAGCTCCCAAACGTGGAACAAATACTCCAGGTGGGATCAGCCCCCAGCTGGATGGACACCTTAAAAGACTATTTAAAGGAGGGCACGCTCCCAGAGGATAAGAAAACTTCCCACTAGATAAGAGTCAAAGCTGCTCGCTTTCACTTATCCACAGGAGGCAACTTGTATAAGAAGTACTTCTCCGGTCCCTACCTTAGATGCGTCCACCCAGGCGATGTCGAGCAAGTGCTGCGTGAGCTTCACGAAGGAATCTATGGAAGTCATGTCGGAGGAAGGTCTCTAGCCTTTCGAGCAATGAAGGAAGGCTATTGGTGGCCATATATGCAAAAGGACTCCGCAGTATATGTTCGCAAATGCCTGAAATGCCAACTTTACGCTCCTATGGTCCACCAACCCGCCAGCGACCTAAAATCCCTGACCAGCCCATGGCCCTTCACCCAATGGGGAATGGACATCGTGGGACCACTGCCCACCGCTGCCGGTAATCGTAAATACCTGTTGGTTGCAACTGACTACTTCACCAAATGGATCGAGGCAGAACCATTGGAAAACATCCGAGACGCTGATATGATAAGGTTCATATGGAGGAATATAATCACTCGATTCAGAATCCCCAAAACCATCATTACTGATAATGGGACGCAGTTCAAAAGTGTCCCCTTTCAGAACTTCTATAACGAACATGGGATCAGACACCACTTCAGCTCTGTAGCCTACCCTCAGAGCAATGGCCAAGCCGAAGCTTCCAACAAAATTGTGATCGACGGATTAAAGAAGAGATTAGAGCGAGCCAATGGCGCATGGGTAACAGAGCTACCCCATGTTCTATGGGCATACCGAACCATTCCTGGGCGAGTAATAGGAGAAACCCCATTTTCGCTGACATATGGCATGGAAGAAGTCATCCCATTAGAAGCAGGTTTGCCAACAATAAGATCCAACCTTATCGACCAAGGCCTGAATGAAGAAGCATTGCTCGCCGAACTCGACCTAGCCGACGAGCGTAGATAACTGGCCCTGGTGAAGCTAGCGAGCTATCAACAACAGCTCGCGAAGCATTACAACAAAAGGGTTAGCCCGATGGCATTCCAAGTTGGGGACTATATTCTAAGGAAGGTCCTAGGTAGAACAGTGAAGTTGTCAGACGACAAGCTAGGCCCAAACTGGGAAGGACCCTTTAAAGTAACTAAAGACGAACTGTAAGGTGCCTATCATTTGGAAACGATGGAGGGCAGAGAGATACCACGAGCATGGAACGCAGCTAATCTCAAGAAATTCTATTTTTAGATTCTCAAGGAATTCTATTGTTGAATCTTTTTCTTGTATTTGTTATGTGAAAGGAAAGTTCATTTCCCTTATTACTAATGAAATCAGTAACAGTTGCATTTTATCACACATCTTTTCCAAATCACAGGCACGATGGTCGATATAGCAGGGGAATACCCCTCCTCAGGTCATCGTCATGAAACATGAGAGACCTCTTAGAATTGCCCGTGGCAATATATAAATCCCTACAGAGGATTCTTAGGCAATGCGACCAGATTTTATACTGGCCATCAAACCTACTTTGGTTGAGAAAAATCCTGATCGGATGAAGACATCCAATACCAGGTGTGTCCTCGCCAATTGCCCTACTTAGGCCTAAGGGAGTGTGATGACACAACCTAAAAGGTAAAATGGGGCACAATGGTATTTTGGTATTATACTGGACTGGGGGGACACTTGCATGACGAAACAAAAAGGATTATGAAGCAGCAAGAATATAAAAAGATTGGATGAACACGTTTAGTCGGCAAAATTGCCCAAAACACGAACTTTTCATTAATCCCTTATATTTACAACAATGATAATACATTATTAGTCGGCGAAGCTCGCCCAAAGCATTTACATTATTAAAGGTACAAAAGAATAACAACTTGCAAAAACTCATGAGGGTGGAAGCCTCCGAGCAAGATAATCAGCCACTCTAGCTCTTCGTCGGTCGTCTGGAGCAGGGGCTAGATCTTCCACAACCTCATTTGCATCCAACTCCAATAATTGCCGAGGAATAGCATCGGTGGGGATCCATCGATCGTCCCTCCTGAGTGGGTTGGGCATCAGAGTGGAGGAAGACATCTCGTGGCGATACCATAACACCGAGTTCCTCGGGACCTGCAGCTCTTTCAAGGCACTTAACCACCCTTTGATGAAAGAAAGTTCCTCGAACTCAGATAGTCTTGTTGGATCATCTAGCCAGCCTGATCATAACCATCAGCCCACGCTTGTCGAGGACCTTTCTTAAATAAGTGCCGCAATCGGGTGACGTCCCTTTGAAGCCCAGCAGCAATTACATATGCTCGCCGGACATCATCGCGGAGCTCTTCCATCTTCTTATCATGCTGTTCTTCTACTTCCCTGCTCCTGCCCCTAGTGCTCCTACCAGCTCGCGGGAGGGGAGGACGAGTGGAACCTCGCGGCATAGGAGGAGTATATCCAGCTCGCGACGATGAGGAGCCTTGCAGAACTGCTGAAATAGTGCTCGGCGCATGCTCCCTAAGTTGTAAGACTTCCCTCCTCAGGTCTTCATTCTTCTGCTGCAGGCACTCCCCAACTTGGTTAATCTCGGTGGCCATAAGTAACTTAGCTCTCAGTACATTGACTTCCTCTTGCACTGAGGAACCAATGTCTTCCATCTCCTGGAGCCTGTCCTTCAGCTTAGCCACTAGCTCGGACTGCTCCTTATACTTTTGATTCCTTGACCTAAGAGATTTGCAAAGCCTAACAAAGGCCTGACGAACCTGAGGATTGGCATTAGGACCAAGAGTCCTGCCTCAATGAGATGTGGAAGGAATATACTCTTCTATATCAGTCAACTACAAGACATAAAAAGGCAATGGAGAGAAAAATCAATCAATGCACTGGAAAAAGAAGCCTTTTCATTTCAATGATAAAAGTCAAGTACATCGAGCAGAAATTGGAAAAATTACAAGCAGAAGTACAAAAATAGTCCTAAAAGTAGATTAACTAGCAACCTCAGGCTGCCCAGAGGTGGCTAGCTGCTTCCCCTTGTCAGCAGCAGCAGAGGCATCCCCCTCTACAGGGATGCCCTCAGTCGTCTGGGCAGGACAAGCACCGATAGGAATTGTCTGAGAGGCAAGATCAACATCCTCGATGGCTGGGGCAGGGGCTTCTTCGTCCACAGTTGGCCTCAGACCCGGGTCATGCTCGTCGAACAGAGGAGATTCAGCATCAACACCAGCAGCTAAGAGGGCCTTGTTCCAGCCCTTCTTGAAGTTCAAACGGCTGATGTAGCCTATCTGAACCTCGGCGTCTTCGTAAGAAGCACTCCACCCGGAGTTGTATGAATCCTCCTTGATGGTGGCTACCTGGGACTTTTTCTCCTTTAACTGCTTCGTCAGAACCTTGTTCTCCTCCACGACATCCAACTTGCTCGAGAAGACTAGGTCATAGGCCTACCTCAGCTCGCTCATCTCTTTAACTGCCGCATCCCTCTCTCGATTAGAATTGATGAGGGCCAGATCAGAGGAAGCTCGGGCGGCGTCAGCAGTCTTTAAATCAGCCTCCAGCTGAGAATCCCTGACTTCCAGAGCGGACTTCTGCCGCTCCATCTCGCCATTCCTTCTCACCAACTCGTCGCGAGAACGATAGAGCACGGCAAAGTCAGTCACAAACTGCCAAAAATAAAGAAGAGATCAAGAAGGAGAAACAACTAAAACTTGTTAAAGAATTGAAAAATGGAGAGGATCTTACCAAGGCTAGCCTCTAGCTAGCTTGTAGGGCCAATTGATCAGACCCCAGCGCCCTCTAGCGATCTGCAGGGAGAACTTCCCTCTCGAGCAGCGCAGGTGCCAGCTGAGGAGAAATGGCAACTGAGGCCCCCTCGGGAAAAGCAGACATCGGAACCAAGGCTTGCCCAGCCTTCATCCTTGACTCCATCTTTCTCTTCTCTTCCTCTTTCTCCTTCTCCATTCTCTTCCTCTCCTCCATCCTCTTCTTTTCCTCCACCTTCTTTCTTTCCTCCTCCTTTTTTCTCTCCCTCTCTCTCACCTGCTCTTCCTCTCTCCTCTTCCTCTCTTGCTCCTGAGTAGAAGACCGAGAACCAGTAGCCACGGCCCCAGAAGTAGACTTTTGTTTCTTTGACCTTTGTGCAAGAAGCACGTGGTCCTCATCATCATCATCTCTAATCAAGTTCTTCCTTGGAGGCATCTCTTCACCTGAACTGCTGGAAGTGCTCAACGATCCTCGAGCTTCAGAATCCTCCTCACAGTCAGAGGAACTGCTACTGTCAAAGCTCCCTTCACCTAAATTACTCGCAGCTCCTGTAAGCTCACTTTCAGAGTTGCTCTCCTCTTCGTCCAACTGGATAGGCTTAGCAGTAGTCTCTTCGAAGGAATCTAACTCTGGTACACTATCCACATGCTGTGCTATGAAGATGGAGCCAACGTTCTTATACTCGAGCAAAAAGGCAGCAGACCTGGGATGCTCGCCGTCACCCAGAGGCTCCCTGATATTCCAAGCTTTCACCAACTCCGAGATACGAACCTCGCTGAGAGTAGGCTCCAAATTCTTTGACCTCGCTGTGGAAGAAAAAGCAAAGAGGGGTTAAAAAAGTCACAAATCAGCAAAGGTTGAAACAACAGTACAATGTCTACCTATATATTCTTCCCCGTAAAAAGTAACAGTGAACCTCTCAAACCTCAACCCTTCAAATTGGGGAGAGAACTGCCAATTTCTAACAAGGAAACCTTCTTGCCAGTAGTCCTTATGGGAATCAGGTAGATTTACTACCAATATCCTATCCGGGCTCCTAGCTTTGAGGTACAGGACACCTGAGCTAGTTCGAGAAAAGGAGTAACAAAAGCAGACCTCGGCAAGTCCTAACCTAGTGCCATACAATTGATTTATCCTATGCACACCGTTCACTATTTTCCATACATTGGGCGAGCATTGTGCGGGAACAATATTAAAATAGTCAAAAAAGTGCAAAAATAGATCATTAGGGGGAAAAGTAAGTCCCCCCGGGAAAGCAACAAAACATGGATCCAGTGGGCATCCTCTATATCCCTAACGTTCCTAGGAGGGGAGGCACAACACTCAATATCTACCCACTCAGGGATATTGTAGAACTTCCTAAATTCAAAGATTGACCTATTTCCAATCTTCGCCATTGGAAGACTCAAGAAAAGCTACAAACCAAAAGAGAAAGTACAAAGAGAAGGCACAAGAAACTTACAAAACAGAAGATCGGTTCAAGTGATGAAGAAGCACGAGCTCAAGACGACTAAGAAGCAATGGGAATGGAGATTGAGAGGAGAAGGTATGAGGTGTTAGAGTTCTCAAAAGATAGAAGAATACTAGAAAAGCTGAAGCAACGGAAGAAAAAGTGGCTATCCCAATAAGCCTTCAATTCTAATCATAGCGCACAATAAGCGAAGCGGGTGCCGCCAAATCAACTTCACAGTTTTCGAAGAATCGCAAATCAGCCATAATGGATGATCATTTAAATCCATTGAACCCATAAACATGGCCCAACAAATTTAAGGGCAATTGTGGGTACCCTAAATTTAGAACCATAGACCCAGACGAGTAGCCCAGTCCTGGCAGCCCAAAGTCCGGACCCCTCATCTCTTATATTGATTCGGTCTCCCCCACGTTTGCACAAATTGGAAGTTATACGGGAGATGGAAAACGTGGAGAAACCCATCACCTCCACTTACCTACATGTACATGTATATATTAAACCCTAGGTCCGGGGCAAAAGGACAATTTGTATTCTCTGTAATTACTCTCCGCAGTGTATAGAAATAATATCGACTGCACCACCGTGGACGTAGGCACATCCTTGCTGAACCACGTACATCCTTTGTTGTGTGATTGGCATCTTATATTCCTTATTCTTTTCTTGATAATTGCTTCTCTCGTATTTATTTGTGTTGCATAACAATTGCATCCACAAAAATCATAACTAATTCATAAAAAACTTAGAATGATACGAAACTGGAGGCCACGCGTTCGTATCGAAATTTTCTACAGGTTCGCGTGGAATCTCGCTTGATAGGTCATTCGAACGACCTGTAATTGTCATTCAAATGACATAGCATGTCGTTAGATGTCGTTCGAACGAGCTCGAATTTCGAGTCGGTGCGTTTTTATATAAATACTCATTAAATGAGTCCGTTTTCATTAAGAAGTCACATTGTTTTGACGAACTGAAAAACTGCAAAAGCAGAATCCTTTTTGGCTTCTTCCTTTAGGGTTTTAATCCCTTTTTGTTTTCAATTCACAAAACTCCCATATGCTTTAGTGAATTGTTTTGCTGTTCAAGAACACAACTTTTGCACTTGTTTATTCTTTGTGGGGAGATCTCTACAATCGACAACTGCGTGATATTATGGAGGGAGTCCTTGTGAAGATTTTAGACTGCGTGTCTAGGATTGCAGTCCTTGTGGTATAGCTGCGCGTGAACCACTGTAAATTTCTAGTCGTTACTTTGAAGGTTTGACGAAGACACCGTGCGTTACACTTGTGGGCGAAAGCAAGATGGTATGTAAGTCAATGGTCTTGTAAACTTTTCAAAGTTCTAGACATAAAAAGGTTTTACCCTGCGGGGATTTTTCCTTAAGCTTGTGTCGCATGATTTATTTATCGTATGGTTTGACACACGCATACACCCAGTTGAATGATTTAGGGTTGATTTATTTTGGTTTAAAAATAGACACTAATTAAATAAGTGTGCCAACGTAGAAAGTTGCGAATTTAATCAATTATCACACCGTTACGACTTCTCAAATTGGCATCAGAGCGGGTTACGCTAATTTATTGCGTATTCCTATTTTTCTGCAAAAATTATGTGATATTGATTTTTTTAAATCTGTTTTGTGAAAAATCGAATTTTTTCAATGGTACGCCCGTTTAATGAGGAGCCTATTTTTGAAAAAGTTCACGACCGTGCTGAAAAATTAAAAAGTTTGAATTTGAAACTTTGCAAAAGAATTAAAGTTTTGGAAAAAGAAAATTCTCTCTTTAAAAGTAAGATTGAATATTTGCAAGCGTTTCAAACTCAAAGTGATATTTGTCGTGAGCACTTTGGTAATTTGTGTATTGATTTTGATTCTTTAAAAATTGCCAAAAAGAAGAGTGATGAGAAAGTCATAGTTTTAGAGAAGGAGTTAAAGGACTTAAAAAATTCTAGGGTTCCCGTTTGTGCCGTCGAGGATAAAAAATTAGTCGATGATTTTACGGCACGTGAAAGGACTCGTAGGTATAAGTTTGTTTTAATTAAGGGGGAGCGTGATAAACTGTTAAGTTTAATTGAAAATTTGAAAAAGAAATCCCTGTCTTTGGAAGAGTCTAATTCTTTGCTTGAGTAAAAAATTTTGATGTTAAAAAATGATTTAACTGACTCAAGTAGGTTTGATAGTGATGGTAATGGCTCATCTTGTTCTCATGCTTCTAGTTCTAAAGCCAAAACTATTATTTGTTTTAGAGGGTCAACCATTCCAAAGGATGTTAGAAAAGATCACACTTTAGGTGTCGTTCCACCCGTTTACACATGTTCATATTATGGTAGGAAAGGTCACATTAGGAGATTTTGTTTTGATCTTGGAAGAGATCCTAGGAATTCAAAGTCTAGTGTTTTGTTGGTTCCCAAAACCCCGTGTCGACGTGTTACATATGTTTGGGTTAGGAAATCACTTTTGGATACACTAGATTTTAGAATAGTTGATTCTCATTTGCTTACACATGATTCTTCTCTTTCCATATCATATAGATTATTGTGTTTGCATATTTGTCATACGCTAGTTATGCTTTTTGATATATTTTTGCTAGCGTTGTGACATGTACTTTTTGTATAGATTTTTATTTTTGAAAAATTTTGAAAAATACAAAAAGATTTTATTTTCATAAAATTTTTATAAAAATCCAAAAAGATTTTTGTATTTTGTTTGCACCGTTTATGGATAAAGACTTAGGATAACCGAGTCTCAACATCATTCCATTTTACATGTGACTATTTGATAGTGTTTTGAGACAATAGGTCAATTCATCCTTGTGCTTTATAATGTTTGGAGTTATTAAGATGTAATTAAGTGTTACTTCCTACATGTTTGACTCATGTTTCCTTTATTGCACACATGCACGGATTTGTTTGATTATTGTGCTTGTCTTATCACATGTTGGTTGGGTGTTTTCACTTCAATCATGTCCTTAAAACGAACCAAGCACGATAAATTTTGATAAGGAAATTGTGCATGTAAGAACCGTTTTGCGAGTTTGTGTGCTTTATTTAAAAACGGGGAAGGGCTGCGAAAGGTTCATTTTGCCTTCGCGAATACTAAGCCACCGTTAAATTGGACCTAAAAAATGGAGAAATTTTATTATCCGGGGTCCAAAGAGGTTTAAAAGAGCCCGAAAAAATTTAAAGGCAATAAATAGAAATTTATGCCAATTATGGGCCAATTAGGTTTTTGCACCAATTCTCCAAAGTTTGAGAATTTAGAAAGCCTCTATTCAAAATATAAATTTGAGGGTGTTTGGATGGAGAATTAAAACGGGTTTGTACATCCTTAATAGTCTTGAAAATGCGATAAATAGTTTTGGACGTTATTGGTGCGAAAATCATTTGACTTTGATTTGTTGATTTGTATAAGTCGATGTCATTTAATTCAACAATTTTTTTTACACCTAAGGATACTTTTGATGTTCATTCGTTAGGAGTACACATATGCATCGTGCACATATGATTGATTGCGTTGATTTACCTATCGAATGTGTTCACACCCATTCATTTCGTTTCCATGACTTGGTTGTTTGAGTTTAAATCCATGGTGTGATTTTTGTATCATATTTTTCAAAGTGGTATCTTATTTTTGTATGAAAAAAATTGAAAAATCAAAAATAGTTTGTGAAATTTTGGGGGACATACCTTTGCATGCGCGTAGTTTGATCCATGTTTGCTATGCATTTTGTCATGATACTCCATGTTTTGATTTTTTCTTCTTATCTGTCTATTTGGGGACATCATAAAAAGGGGGAGAAATAATTATCATGTTATGGGGGACTTTTTGCATTATGGGGGAGATTTGATTATTAATGCTTTATTCTTATATCATTTCAAACTCGATGCGTCACGAAGGTTTTTGCTTTATCTCATGTGTGTAGGTACAAACATTGAAGATCATGATGTTGCACACCCTGATGAGAAAAGCTTTGAGATTTGACGAAGATGATTGAAGAACAGTTTTGAGATCTTGCAAATTTATTCATGGGAGGGTAGATTTGTATAGGCATTTTATTTTTTGATAATTCGGATTTTTTATGTATGTACCGGCATAGACATAGGGGGAGATTTGTAAGGACATATTTTCATAGGTCCGTTATCAATTTATTATGTCATATATCGCTACACCGTCGAAGAGCATTCAAGAGACATCTACATCAAAGACGGATCCGAATTACTCAAGTTCTTCATCATTCAAGACTCCGCGAAGTTTACTTTCGTAAGGTTATGTTTTAAATACCTTAACTTTTCACTTAGTGCTTTTGGGATATTTTTACAAAATATTTTTTTCTAAAGATTTTGTTTTCGGACACCTTTTCGTAGAAAAATCATAACTAATTCATAAAAAAATAGAATGATACGAAACTGGTGGCCACGCGTTCGTATCGAAATTTTCTACAGGCGTCGGCTTTGAATCTCGCTTGATAGGTCATTCGAATGACCTGTAATTGTCGTTCAAATGACATAGCATGTCGTTAGATGTCGTTCGAACGAGCTCGAATTTCGATGTGGTGCATTTTTATATAAATACTCATTAAATGAGTTCGTTTTCATTAAGAAGTCACAGCGTTTTGACGAACAGTAAAACTGCAAAAGCAGAATCCTTTTTGGCTTCTTCCTTTAGGGTTTTAATCCCTTTTTGTTTTCAATTCACAAAACTCCCATATGCTTTAGTGAATTGTTTTGGTGTTCAAGAACACAACTTTTGCTCTTGTTTATTCTTTGTGGGGAGAGCTCTACAACCGACAACTGCGTGCTATTGTGGAAGGAGTCCTTGTGAAGATTTCAGACTGCGTGTCTAGGATTGCAGTTCTTGTGGTATAGTTGCGCGTGAACCACTGCAGATTTCTAGCCGTTTCTTTGAAGGTTTGACGAAGTCACCGTGTGTTACTCTTGTGGGCGAAAGCAAGATGGTATGTAAGTCAATGGTCTTATAAACTTTTCTAAGTTCTAGAGATAAAAAGGTTTTGCCCTGCGGGAATTTTTCCTTAAGCTTGTGTCGAATGCTTTATTTATTGTACGGTTTGACACACGCACACACGCAGTTGAATGATTTGGGGCTGATTTATTTTGGTTTAAAAATAGACACTAATTAAATAAGTGTGCCAACGTAGAAAGTTGCGAATTTAATCAATTATCACACCGTTACGACTTGTCAATATTCTATATAATTTCACTAAATATAAACATATTTTTAATAGGCATTATGTATTTCAAGAAGATTTTTGAAAATATTACAATTTTTTTATTTTACCTTCATGCGAAAACGAACAAATTTTCAGTTTGGTTCAACGAATTTTCTTTACTATTGGCTTTGATATTGGCATTTTTTCAGCAAGGAGTATTTTCACTAAAACAGAGATTTTCCTCTCCGCGGCGAAGATATTCTTCGCCGTAGAGACATTTCTTGTCTATATTCTAAAATTCTTTAGAACTTCCTAAGACCTATCTTGCGTAGGTTTTCTCCAATGACGCACTTCCTCATTACCGTGAAGCTCCAGCGATAATACCCGATCTGGTGTAAAAAATGCAATCTTTTCAAAAGATTGCATTGTAAAGTGTGAAGATTCTTTTTTTGCAACCATGTCATTTGGTAGTTGTAGAAGCAACTTATTTGTGTGGACTAGAATATCTTAGATCCTCTTAGAATTCTGGCGATATGTTTGAAATGGATATTTAGCTCTCCTTATTCTGACAAAAGAGTTCAAGTTTTTAAAAGATTTTTGTCTCAATTTTTTATCATAATATTTTCTAGAGATAAAACACTTCTATGTGTTTTTTAGAAAGACGTTCTATGATTATTAGGGTTATAAATAAATCATCATAAACCTCATTATCTATGATTAAATATATAGAGTATGAGTATAAATCTAATGATACATTAATTCTCACTCTAATGATACATTAATTCTCATATATTTTATCACCAACATGTTATGAGCATGACTATAAATCTATTTCAACAGTTAATGTTAAACCATTTTGTGAAAACCTATATGTTTGATGAAAAAGACCACACAAGGATTGTGATGTGCAAGTGTGTACATTGAAATAAATCTCGGGGGGGGGGGGGGGGGATTAAATAGTTTTTTCTTAGGAAAATGGCCAATTTTAAATTTCCTTTTCAATTTTAACAATTTCAGTTAATGATTCAACTAGATGAGATGATGAAGTTATTATATCCACTATTAAACCTAAAATCAGGTGATCAACGTTAATTATCACAAAATTAAGTTTATTTGAGTTCCAAGTTCAATTTTAATGGATCTTCAGAGATCAAACTATATCTAAGTGTTGTGCATGTTAGCAAGGTGAGAATAAATGTAACCACACACGATTAATCCACAAGACAGATTTATGAGGAAAACCTCCAACAAGGTGTAAAAAACTCGATGCAATATATTCTTTCAGAAAACTTGAAAAGCATTTATAAAAGTTAGTAAGTTACCTCTCTCTTGTTTCCTAACAAGAATCTATCCGATGAATATTAAATCTCCACCATTGATGATGAGTGACCCATCCAAAATGCCATCGGATGAATAAGGAAGTTGCATTCTTCTCCTTAGGATCATACCATGCTTGAACTCCTCAATAGATGAAACACCTCATATGAATTATGTAACTCTCCACCTTTTCAAATGTTTCTTCTTTGATACAAACCCAAAGTATTTAAGCAAACAATATCTCCCACTATCTTAGAAATTTCTCCCCCCTTTTGACACCAAAAAGACAAAGAGAAGTAGGACATGCATATAAAATTGGTATATAGAATGTAATAAGAATGAAAAGTGAAATAAAAAGAAACAAAAAAGCTATAAAGAATGTGATAAACCAAATCTAATAACGAGAAACATGGGGTGATCTTTTGAATAACAACTATTAATGACACTAACATGATATCATCAAGCCATTACATCATGATAAAGGAATAAATCACGCGAGTTAAAATATATACCATGTGAATCTCAATCAATTAAGAATAGAATAAAATATAACTAATCATGTAAAAAGCAAGATAATATCTAAAATTTTATTTAAATGAGATCATAATAATAGAGAAAGAAGATAATATATCAATATCCACAAAGATCTAACAAATGTACTATGTAAGCCTATGCATAATGCTTAAAGTTCCCTCCATGAATAGGTTGTCTTATCTGTTTGTCCAATACAATTTTTTTTGTCTCTAGTCCAAGAGGTCGCTTGGATAAATCTTCAACTCAAGACTCATTCACCAGCTACATTCATGAGAATGCCACTTTAGAGAAGGGTAATGAAATTCGATGACCTATTACACTAATGGTTTAACATAAATCAAAACGGATTCTAAAATTGAAAAATGCGTTTAACTTTTTTTTGAGTGTGTGTGCGCGCGCTTTTAAGGATTTTGCGAATTTGCTCTCTACATATCCCATGTACTTTCACTAAATATAAACATATTTTGAATAGTTATTATGTATTTTATTAGACTTTTTAAAATATAAATAACTCTTTTTATGTTTTGCATCCGTGCGAAAATGAGAAAATTTTCTGTTTGGTTTAGCCAATTTTCTTTGTTGTCGTCTTTGTTGCAGCAAGAAATAATTTTTCTACAATGAAGATTTTCCTCCCTGCAATCAAGATTTTCCTCGCCATCGCGACAAATGTTGTCTAAACTCCAAAATTCTCTAAAACTTCCCACGGCCTATCTCACTGTAGGTTCGCTTTCACGACGTACTTCCTCATTGCAGGGAAGCTCCAGCGACAATACATATCTAGCACAAAAAAGTAATATTTCCAAAAGATTGCATCATTAAACATGAAGTTTTTTTTTTTGCAGTCATATCTTTTGTACTGTTGGGGAATAAACTTATTTGTATGGACTAGAATAGCTTAGATCCTCTTAGATTTGTGGCTACATGTTTAAAATTTCTATTAATCTCTTCTCCCTATAAACAAGTTAAATAACCCAGGGGCTGTGGTAGAGTAGAAGGGGCTCTTCCTCCCTTAACCAAGGGTCGGGGGTTTGATCCCCGCCTTGGGCATGGAGCATCCTTAAATCTCTAGGCCAGCTGTCCCACCCATCGAGGTGCCTACAAATTAGCGAAGCGATTAGTCACTAAGTCGCTAGTGGATACCCTGGTGTAAACCAAAAAAAAAAAATAAATAAACAAGTTAAATTTTTTTAAAGATATATAACTTAGGATTTTATCATAATATTTTATAGAGAGAAAAACTTTCTTTGCATTTTTTAGATATTAATGTTTTTAAACTTTGATCTATTTTTTTTACTTTCACTATTTCACCTTTAAACCTTGAAAAAACCTCTTTTTAATTTATTTTTATGTGATTCTCGATTTTTGATAACTTAAAAACATTTTGTGACTTTATTTAGCATTGACAAACACTTTTATATACTTACATCAACCCTAAGGAATATCACATATTAGGAAGTAGATATACACATTGGTGGCTTCTCACTTATTCCATTAAAATATAAAGTTTTCTTAAAACTATAATAGAAGAATTTTGTCGGCATATGATTTGACGACATTGTTCGTGGACCAAAATCGATTGCGATTGTGCAACATTCTCCAACTGTTTTCGCTCTCCTCACACTATATGGTTGGAAAGATTCTTTTTGTTATTCATAGGATCATGTGTTTGTAATTCTTTGTCTTCTATTTGTAATACTCTACCGTAGTACAATTTTCACTCTGTCGGCCCAAGGTTTTTTTCCGTTGTGGGTTTTTTCTCGTATACCTTGGTGTTGTGCTATATTATATACCTTTTTCGCACTTAGATTAAATCATTTAATATTGAAGATAAATTGTGGTGTAATATCTTTGGTAAACAATTTTTCACATAGACCTTAGGTGATGTCTTTTACCCATACCAAGAAGTTAAATAAAAACCTAATATCTTTTTTACAAGAAATTTTAATTGGGTATTCTTCATCCATTTTGGTTTCGAACCCATGCACTCTCATTATCAAATATCAGTATATCAATTCCAAAACAAAATAAAATAAAAAAATACATAAAATTTCAAAATATATCCATGAAAATTCATAAACCACCTGTACACCACTACTCGCCACCATAAAAAGAGGTAGGATCAAAAGATAAATCCTATTATTAATTAGAACATAAGCTATTTGTCGGAGAAGCATCGGTATCATATTCATCATCATAATCATCAATATTAGCTCTCTCCACATATGCATGAGTTAGGAGTTGTTAGAAAACGATAACTTAGCGAATAATCGTGAAGTGGTTATATACTCTATCCTCCACTCAATCAAGGAGAATTAAAATGTGATCTTTTATGTCTCTAATCAGTGAAAAATATGACTCCATATTAGCTCGAGTTGTCTGATTAACTCGTGGACTCTATGGATCAGGATAATGGGTTAGTGCTGATATAGGTGCTAGAGTTGGGGCATGTTGGGCTACGATAGCCCGGGCAAAAATATCATCCTACTCATCAATATCAGGAGGTATAGGTAGTATCCTCTTAGTCTGCCCCTCAGATCGAGACACGGATGTAATCATGATACATTAATGATAAGAGTAAAAACGTCACCTAAAATTCTCATAACCCTAAGTGAGTATAAGTATTCGGTAATCATGCGACCAAATGGTAAGGCCTCATGAGAAGTATCAGAAGCACCTCACCGAATAAGTTTTAGGACAAATGATAGAAAAATGATGGCTCACTATATAAAATAGCATGAATCTCCCTATTGAATTCAACCAAAAAATCTAGAATCCTACGTTTAGGAAAAACACAATACGTTATGATGAACCTTATGACAATGTATTGGGGACTAAGCTCAATGTGACAAAATAACAATCGTACCCACTAGAAATCCCTACCCACAAAGAATGAATCAAGGTCATGATGCTGCTACTGGAATAGTCTTGGAAGTGAATTGAGTTTGATCCCCAGTTCAATCCCTGACACTGTTAAAATAATGTTTGTTCAGAGAAAACCACGAATCGCGAATGAAGATTAATCGATGTGCGCATAAGCTGGCCGGACACCTCATAATATGCTTAAAAAAAATTATTTAGTTGAGGTTCCTTGACACATGGAGGTCGTAGATAGGATGTAAAGGACATATTCCGTGAAAACAATCACTACAACACAAACAAAAATAGTAAAAGTCAACGGTGCATCAGACGAAATTACAAGGTTCAACTAAAACATGTGAACCGTAGAGGCATTCATTGTAGGATGTGGTGATAAGATACAAGGGGTCGATAGACACCGAATGTGCTCCTCACAATTTAATCACTTGAATGTCCTCTTGGGATGCTCAGTATCAACATCTCCTTCATTATGAATAGTGCGAGAGGGAAAATCCGTTCTAAAAGTAATAACATCATGTTTGATCTTGATGGATGATGATTCAATGGCCTAATCTATGACCAAATCAATGACATAATCCGTGTGGTGATGCATACGTCTATCGAAAGTGTAGAAAAATCTCTAGTCTCATCATCGGGTCACTTAGGTATCTCTTAGTTAGAAATTTCGTGAGTCTCATCATAAAAAGCCAAGAAAAGTTATAAAATGCTCCAAAATGGTAGAAAGATCAAACAACCAATAAACATACTCAAAATAACCAAGCCTCTTCTCAAGTGGCATAACTGGCACTAACAGATTTTTGGGGATGGATTGAATTTGATCAGCAAAAGGTACAAACACCAAATAAAAATTAATCGAAGTGTGCACAAGCTGACCGGACACCTCATGGTATACTACCGAAAAAAATATAACATACTCAATAAAGTCCAAAAATGATGAAAACAATGATCAAAGCGAAGAAAATGCATTCGAGTACCAAAAACTCTAAGAACGGATAAAAAAGTGTTAGATTATAAGGAATAATGATATAAAATCCTCAAAAGACATAAAACAAATTGATAGAATCTTTAAGGAAAGAGTTTGAATGATACCTAGAGAGAAATCACAAAATCCCCAAGTTTTAAAAAAACTAGGTTTTGAAATCCTCGATCTTGAAATCAATTACCAAACGATGTTTACTCCTCATGTAACCAAAAAATAGCCTAATCTAAGAAAAATTACACTTATAGGAACCTTTAGCCAGAGAAAATGACGGTTAAAATGAGTTTTAAAACCCTTGAATACGCAGTAGAACATGAACAATCATTGATAATGTTGTGTGCAAGGATATAAATAGCACCGTGTGAATGGTGTTTAAAAAATCTAAAAAATAAGAAGCCACGAGAATGGATGAAACCTAGTTTTTTCTTTTATGCTAACGGAAATGGGAAGTTACCTCATAAACATTTAAAAACCTTTTTCGTACTAATGACAAAAATGTATACGTGCACACGATTTCCATCAAAATATACAAATTAAGGATTTTGTAGAAAAGACTTGGTATGAATCTAAAAAATTCCAAACTCTCTCAAAATATACAATGAAAATATACGTGCTCAAAAAACTAATTTTATGAAATTTTGAATTTTTAATGAATCAAATTCACAAATATATTCATGCAATAGAAAATCATGTTGTAACACCCTGTAGATTTTTAAATCGAAATTAATTTAAATTTATTTGGAGTTTGAAAAAATAAATTTTTGGATTTAATTATTTTTTTAGCAATTTAAAATCTTAAATTTTATTTATGGGAAGTAGGATTTCAATCGGAATATAAATCGGGGGTAAAATTGAGATTTTATTTACATATACAATTTTTGGGGCGTTCTGGGGACCTGATTAGGTCCGAATCGATTCGGCCTAGAGGGCGAATCGATTCGGTTTGATTAGTTTCAAAATATTTTTTTCCAGCGTTATAGAGTTTGAGTTAATAACAAATTATTCCCTTGTTAATATAAAAGTGATTCGGGGTTAGGACTTTTGAAACATATTCTTAAAAACCCAAATACTAATAGCCCTCTATATTTTCGTCTTCTTCCACCTCTAAAAACCTAGACCTATTTATAAAGAAGATTCAACCAAAGATTTGAAAAACTAAATTGAGTTTTGTCAAGATTGTGCAAGAACGAATCTTTCTTAATTTTTCGAGAGGATTTGAACCGTCCAATCAGAATTTTCAATCGACTTTTCAGTAGGCATGGATACGTTTATTCTCTCTCTTTAGTAGTATGCATTTTAAATATCTCTTAAATGTTGATTTATATATTTTTCTTAAAATAAATTAGTAATCATAATTAGGGAAAGCGAAATCTAATTTGGGACTATTTTTGTAAAAAATCTTAAATTGAATTAAGACTCATAACCTTTATTTTGCTTAGGGTAGAGATTTTGTTTTGTTATTTTGGGGGTAGGTTTGCATGTAGAAAATCATAGTTGTGCTATTTTGATAAAAAGAGACTTGTGTAATCATGTGAAATTCGTTGTGTGCTCCTTAAATTTTCATGACGTTGAAATTACAATTGCTGGAAAATAAATTGTGTTATTTACGACGATGGATTAAACAAATTAAATTGAGTTTAATTGTGATTATATGAGAAATTGTATATCTGTTGATAAATTGGATTGTGTGACTTATTATGCTAATTATATTCATCACCGCGGGGGCGACGAGATTTAGGTAATATGCTCTCACCGTAATTTTATGAATACTTGCTAGGTATGGGATTACTGGGTATGCCTTAGTGCAGTTACCACTTTTAGGTATGGGACTAGTTAGTGTAGCTTTTCACGAATGAGATATTTCGGGGTGGGGATGATTCTGTGGTTGTTCCGTTGATTTGGATAGCATAGACATGAGACCAGGAAGAGATAATTGATAGAAATTCATCCTATAAGATAGGGTAAGATGTGCTTGTATTTTGGAGACCTCTAGGTATGGGACTAGGGGTAGTTTCAAGGATTATGCTCGAAAATAGGATGGGGCTAATTTAAAGTAATGATAAATTTTGAAATTGATAATTAATGCCAAAGATAATAAATGGATATTAGAAATAAATTGGGATCATTACTAAGTGCATTGTTGACAAAATACGGGTTGGCTGGCTATTGCGACATGTGGGTGTGTGGCTTGATAATAAGTGCAGGGCTGACAGAATACAGGTTGGATGGCTATTATGACGTGTCGTGCGTGGAACCTCATCAATAACTGTAGGGCTGACAGAATACGGGTCGACTGGCTATAGCAAGGGGAATGTGTATGGTGTAAAACTTTAGACAAACCCGAATAAGGATATATAATAGGGTCAGCTGGCTATGACGACACCGCTATAATAATGATAATATGATAAATCAATCTAAATAAATATGGTGACTATAGCGTAAGTTTCGTATTGTGATAACATAAGTTGAACTTAAACTCCTGGGGTGGCACAATTATGTGTTTAGAAGGTAACAACTTATTTTACTCGTATGTCAATAATTATCTCGCTTAAATTAAAATATTCTATTGTGGTATTTATTATGTATAATACTACTGTCTGGGTTCACGAAGCCTAATTGGACAGAGTAGCTTGTATTCATTCAGTGGGCTCTAACCCATTGTGTTGACTAACATTTCAGGTATAGCGCTGGAGTAGCCACATAAGAGTGTTGGAGATATTTTGGAGGTGTAGCTGGAGTTTATTTTAGATTCTTTAGTAGTCAGATTTATTTTTCCTTTCCATCGAATTTTTATTATGGGACTCTATTTATGCATTTAGTGGGCCAATCTATTCCACGGTTGTTTACGATTTATTCAGATATTTACAGTTGGATTATTTTATCAGAGATTATATTATTTGGAGTTGGATTTAATTTGGAGATTAGCATGTTGATGGATTTATTTTTGCATGAATGTAATTATTATTGGATCAATTTAATTATTCTCTGATGGAATGAATTTTTATATGTCTCATATCTGTAAAAAATGATTACTTATTTAGTGATACCCGACATAGTTTGGCAGCAGCGGCTGGCCACCTAGCTTGTCAGGTTGCGCGAAGTGTTACTCATGTAAACTGATCTAGATTAAGCTATCAATGCTGAAATGAATTCGTTGCATAAGCTTGTTTTGAACTAGGATTAATGACATGTATGAAACTCATATCATAGTAAACCTTTACTAATAAACCATATAAGTTTAAATTCTAATCAAATCAATTAACCAATTTTGCATATCAATCATGACATGATGTGAACACATAATAGATCACAAAATCAAATTAATGTAAATAATTATTTCACATGGATCACATTTCAAGCTTAATCGTATCATAACATTAATATCCTTTTGAGATCTTCCAATGCAAGATTCTAACCATATATTCACCCTTAAAATGATGTTTGAAGTCCTAAAGTAGATACTAAGAGAAATTAATAAGCCTTATCTTATTTTTTAGCTATGAATTTTCTAGCACTTGGTTTTGTCTCTTTTCACAATTTAAATTACTTTTTAAATTGAGTCTTTCACACACACTTTGGTAGAAGCCTTTTTATGATACTCAAAATTAAACCAAAATTATCTCACTAATGATATACCTATCTGTTTTGGAAATGTCTCATCAATCAACACTATAAAATATATACAAATATTCCCCAAAGCTCTCAAATATTTTGTCTAAACATTTATGAAATGATTTTGCCCAATATTAAATATCGGGAATGGATCATGATTTAATAATTAAGAAATCATTCAAGCCACATAAAAGTCTCCTATGATCCAGTGACATGTCAAGTGTATGTCCATAGTGAAATCAATACCAAAGATCTTAACAAATTTGACTTTTCATGATTTTTCATATGAATTCTAACATGTTAGTGGAAAACAATTCAATTGTATATCATTATTTTGAATCCATGTTTGAATCCTTGTACAAAATTAGTTCATATCGTGAATCATATGTATGTATAGAGCTAACCAACAACTACAAAAAGAACAAATAAAAATCTTTTTGTGTGTTTCAAGGATTATGACATGTACATACATACTATGTGAAGAACAAACACATGGAAAGAATGAATGAAATGCATAACGTATGAAAGAATCCTCACCAAAAATTTCTAAAAGATACAAATATATGAATAAAGGATCTCACACTCGTCAAATAATCCCAAATGAATCAAGAACTACCTGGGAAGGGAATAATAACCAACAAAGACCCTAAGTATCCTATTCATTTAAATATTTAGGTAGATGACGGTGTTTCCTCTACCATATCCTTAGGGGTCAGAAAGACTACATCTTATGCCTCTCAAGTTTCTTTTTAGGAATCCTATTCTCAATTATCTAAAAAATACTCCTAGGTCTGCCTATTATAGGTACCCGACGTTCTCTCCTCAAAGGAATTCTAATCCTAGTAATTGTGTTTCTATGCATTTATAAACAAATAATTATCCTATAATTTTATTGATTCACCATGAAATAAGCCTTCCTTATGAGATATCAATCTCATTCCTAATCTGTCAACGAATCTTTCTTCCATAACCGTTTTATTTTTCTCGAAACATTTTCTTTCTAGCCAACAACCATCTACATGTCCCATTAGAATGTCGTTAAAAAATTCATGGGATCACTAGTACATACTATTTTTAGGAATGTCCATAGGATTAGATTGACTAGCTTTCATCTCCTCTTGCTTCAAAAGATTCATTCTCTTGAAGCAAAAATGGGTAATGTGATTCACTTTCCCACAAAATGAGAAACCATAGGTACTAAACCTTAGAAGGCCTTTTTTTAACATAAAAAGGGAATCTTTCGTTACAATAGAAGCAAAAGTGATGCACATTATTCAAGAATCTAAGTCGATTTTCTTTATAAAAAGAAGATATCAATGAACTTCTACGAAATGGTTTTACGGGATTCAACCAATTCTCTTGATCGTGGAATATCATTGAGAAATAGGAATCCATGTTACAAGAAGATTCTTCAAGAGTTGATTTAAAAAAAAATCTTTTTATTTGTACTAAAAAAACAAGAGCATGTTTATTCCTTTTTACTTGACCATGTTTAAAAGAATATTGTCAAGTACATTGGTTCTTTCAACTAAATCAAAGTTCAATTTCTTGGTATGTTGAAGTTCAAGAGTCAACTTTTCAAAACAAACATTTAAAACTTATTTTTTTAATATTAATCTCTTATTTATCCTAAACAAGAATTTCTTTCATCTTCTTTAAGGAACAAACTTCTTCTAACAAGCTATTAGTATTTTCGTTATTCTTAGCGTTATCCAATTGAACACTTGCAAAAAATTTAACGTCGTCTTTTTGTTCACACTGAATAACTTTTATATATATTAAAAGATTGATATGAAACTTTTTTAGATGAATATATTCTTTATAAATTTTATCAAATTCTTTATGAATGTTCTTATCTAAATAATCAATATCACAAGACGATATATGATAAGACGTGTGTGGACCTAAACTAGCATATAACGAGGAATCACTATGAGACCTACGATTATACCTTTTCTCCTTTTCTTTTTAAAAAAACAAATCAAAAGAATAATTATCTTCACCAAGTCTTCCACATTTACCTTCCAACTTAACCATGAAATCTATCTCACTTCCACTATTTTCACTAGTTTAACTTTTATCTTATTCGGCATCGAAATCACTCAATATAGCTTTGTACACTTTCTTCTTTTGTTAAAGTCTTTTAACTTATTAATATTTCTTAAATTTGTAGGAAAAAATTTATATTGTCACCTACTCCACCACACACAAAACACATATCCTCATCTTTTAACTTTCCTATCTTAGGTGCACTCCTCTCATAGCTACTTTTAAAATCGTTTATGAAGGACTTTTGTCACTACCGATTTAAAGTATTTCTCATTATTAAATATTTTATTCTTGTTTTTGTAGCGATTGCTAAACCATTTAACAAATAAAGAAATATCCCCATCAATACTTTCACAAGGACTATTTTCACCTTATTTCACTTTCACCTTCTCACTCGACTCAATAATGAACTATAAGTCTTTCTTAGGTTTAACACACGAATCATTCATCTGCTCACATATTTGGAGGTATCCTACCAGTTCTTCTAGACTACAAGTGTCGTTATTAAACTTTTTAAAGATATCAACCTTCTTCTCGAAACGACTAGCTAAGGACCTCATAACTACTTAAGGTTCTCATAAATCATACGACATGAGCAGTTTCAAACCAATTTACCCTTGGCTTATTTGATATATCTCCTCCATTATCAGTTATAGGACATGATCATCCATCTTCCATGCTCATCCACATTCTCTTATGTCTTTATTTTAAATGATATTTCATTTTTAACTTTCTAATGGCTATAGTTGGTTCCATCAAAGTGAGGCGGTCTTGTAACACCCCGTATTCTTGAGCAATTATATTTAATTAATTCGGGTACTTTAAATTACACATGTACCATAATTTAATTGAATGAATGATTACGTGTTAATTAACATATAATCGGGAGATATAATGGTTAATATTTATGGAATATAATTACTAAGTAAATAGTAAGTTATTAATTTTACGTCCCAGCGACTGATAGTGATGTGACAATATTTTATCTCAACCGGGAGTCGGTATAGACTGCTTGGGGTCAAGATAGGACTTTATTATTGAGTGACTCAGATGAAGATTTTGAGGTCACTGTTGATTCCGTATGGGGCGAGATAGTCAGAATAGTGTACCCGGGGGTAGTAATTGTGTCCCGGGGCCTTTTTAGACATAACCAGCCTCACACGGGGGTGTTCGGGTCATTTGGAGTTGGCCCATTAGCTTAATTATGGGATTAAAAGTTCTAAACCTAAGTGTTGGACTTAGAGGCAACCATAACTCAATTAGAAAACCCTAAAAATTGAGAGAAGGGAGAAGGAAGAAAAATAGATGGCTTTAGAGACCAAATTCAAAGGGGATTCGAGTGTGCTTTGTCAGATTCATCATCTTCTATATGGAATCAGACCCTACGAATCCTATAATGCAAGTAATTAAACTAACTTTTTATTTAAATAGCAGAATTGCATGTTCATATTATAGTATGTGTTGATAAATTCGTTTTGGGAGGTTGACACGTGTGAAATTTGGGTTTGTGGGGATTTAAGCATTAAAGGTGAAATTGATGTTTAATTAATGTAATAATATTATCATATGATGTTATAACATGATTTAAAATCAAAACCCAGTAGCATTTTTTGTTGAATTCGGATTATTGAATCGAACTGAATTTGTGATTTAAGAAATTTTGAGAAAAAACCAATTCATGAACCCTAAAAGTTTTAATGAGAATCAGTGATGATTGATGATATATATTTGTGTTAAAACATGCTTGTAGATGTAATAAATATGGGGTATCAATGGGGTTGAAGTTTTGGTTGAATCCATGGAGGTTTGAGGGTTAAAAATGGAGAAAAATGATTTTCGGAGAAGAGGACATGTTTAGGTATTGATAGATCGGCCAAGGGACGGTTCCTCAGAAACTCATTCGAACGAGTTGAGGTTGTCGTTCAAACGAGAATAATATCTCGTTTGCACTAGATTTATATCTCGTTCATAAGACCCTAGGTTTTGTACATGGAGTTAGATCTTTTCATTACGAACGCGTGGCCGCCAGTTTCATACTTTTCTGATTTTTTTAATTAGTTTTGAATTTTCTATGAAAGAGTGTCCAAGATCAAAATCTTTAGTCAGAAATCCAATCCGGGTATAAATGCCCAATATTATTTTACCTAAGTATTATAGGTGGATGTATATGAGCCTAGAACGGTGAGAAAAAAGGAGGAACCTAAATAATGAATTGAGTGAAATAAATTCATAAATGTTTAATTACGGGTCGATTGGGTGAGTCTAAGTACATTAGCAAGTGAAGCTACTTTAAATTATTTAATGGATGTGAAATTAAATTAAATAAGAGTCAGGGATATAGACTTGGGTATTACGGGTAGTGCTATGGGAGTTGGGCACGGGTTAGTCGGATGTTATTTTATTTATATATGTACGGATAGTGTGATAGTATATATATATACTTGTGTGCTTTATAAATAATAGTATTAGATATTTATGCGAATACATACCCCTCTAGTGCTATAATAGAAGGTTGCGCGATGTGGGTGAATACCCTAGATAGTGAATGCATGAAGAGTATAGTCCCCGGGTCATAGCGTTTGGTATTTATTTGAGTTTACTTTTAGATGTGAAATGTTTTGGGTATGATTCAGTCTCATTCTCGTGGAAGTATTGAAAGGGGTGATTTCTTAGAGTAAATGCTTTGATGGCCCAATTTTCAAATCCTAAATGTGAGATGGTTCACATAATATACCAAACTTAAAATTTCCTTCAAAATCGATAATTAAATTTCTCAAATTTTAATTTCCCCAAAATTAAAATTAAACTCAACTAAATAAATATTTAATTTTCTTTCAAACAAAAATTAAATAAACCGAATTCAAATTCTAGATATGCTAAACAAACAAAGCATGAGTATTTTCAAATTAAATTTCTTGGCTTGAATTAAACTAAAATTTACCCAACATAATTAGCACCAAAATTACACCAAAGTTGTGATTAAACCAATTTTTATCTTTTTAACCGTACACATGCATCTAAGTGATTTTGCAAGATAAAAAGAAATCACAAGACACAAAGTTGCGATGTACGAGGAAAACCCACAACCGAAAAAACCTCGGATGACCCAGCCTCTAATCCACTAGGTATGATTTTACATAAGAGACGACAAAAGACTTACCTCAACAACTTGACTCCCTTTCAAGTCTTGGTGCTTTTTTGTTCTTCTACCTCCGCTAGTCGATAACTCCGGAATCCACTGCAGTCTCGGAATCCATCGATGGGGCGAATCAATCGCCAAAACATACGAAGGCCTTTCCAACGTATGCACACCACAAATCTTCAACAATACGGACTCTTTCGTAGGAAACTTCTCTTTTTGGGATGAGAAAATACACAGTGCCAACGATGGTGATCTCAAAGTAAATATATATTTAGAACTTGGATCAAAACAAACATATGGGTGTAAACTTTGTATTTTTGTAGAATTTAAACCACGAAAATACCAACACAAAGATGGGACTTTGGGATGAAAAGTTTATGCTCTCAAAGTGGTAGGAATGTTCCCAAAAGTCTTCTAAAAAGTTGTGTTTCCGCACATATTAAAGCTGGTAGAAACATAGTGGGGAAATGGGAGGTTAAAAACAAAAACTGGCGAAACTGATAATAAATCACCAGGTCATTCGAACGACTTTTGAATGTCGTTCGCACGACTTGGTTTGAACGAGGTACTAACGAGAAAATAGAGTTAAAAGGAAAAATATCCTTCGATGTCTCATTAGATATCTCGTTCGAACGATGTCATTCTAAAGATCTATCTAACGAGAAAATAGAAAAGAATGATCAATTTTCGCTCGATATCTCGTTCGATGTTGGTTCAAATGACCTGGGATCTCATTCGAACAAGATACCATATTCGGTAGAACGATATTTCAGAAAGTCCAAAAATGCTTTTTAATCCCCAAAACATTTATGTGTAGATTTAAAATGATTTTCTGAGAAAAATAAAAAGTCGTTATGGCAAAAGTTTTATAAAAAGACACCTATAAAAAATAACCAATTCTCAATATATATTAAATGCATTCATACCTTTAGAGACCTTGGAATTCAAATGTTAATGATGTAAAATCTTGGCACATAAAGCGACAATGATGTAATCTTTAAACTCTTGGCCGCTACGTCTTCAACTCAAATGTCCGAATATAACAAAGTACTATCCTATGACTCAATTAGTTTTTTTGGGAATTAAGCCAACACTACAAATAGACTCAATTGGAAATTTTCCCTTACAAATCTCCCCCTTTGGCTATTCCGGGACAAAACCAAAATAAAAATCCTATGGCCCGTCAAGCACTTCTAAAAAGACACAAACCCTCCCAAAATAAAAAATTACAGACACTTGATAAGACACATGGGATGAAACTCTTTTCCGCTTTAATAGGTTGCCACTAAAGATGAAAATTCGCACACTTAAACACACCATCAAATGCAAAGGGATTATAATAAGATAAATAACATAATTAAGTACTTCCACTTTGTCTAACATGGCATACTTAAGAAAACGACGTCTCCCCCTAAGTTAGATCTCCCAAATTAAAAGGTTTAGATACCATTTCTCCTTTTTTTTGTTCAAGAATTGACAAATATTAAAATGCATTAAATAACCTATTTCTCCCCAATTAAATCAAAGACTCCCCCTAAATAAAACAAGGTATATGAATAATGGAAAAACAAGTATATTATGCAATGGTGAATAAAATGACAAGTATAATAATGCATATGGCATGATAAGAAACTAATCCAACACAAAGATTAATAAATACCAACTATGATGCGATACAAAAAATGATACCAAATAGAATAATCTAATATGACCAAGAGATATCAATTGTAACATAAATAATATCTATTTCAACACGAATCGTACATAGAGTATAGACCAAGGCAAAGACTCAAAAACAAAAGGAATATCGTATATATATACACAAAAGATACCAATAATTCACACGCACATACATATAGGTATAAAAACCACATACAACACAAAATACATTAAGCTTTCCACACTCATATGATAAATATGTGTCTAAATAAGATGTGGTAAACGGTAGTGAAGGGGTGTGAACTTGTAACAAAAGAATTAAAACCCAATCACTTAAACATTTTCATGGAGTTCTTATTTGATTTCAAAACTTTATCAAACTTAAATATAGCCTCATGTGACAAGTTAAAAGTGAACTCAAAGAACAAACATACACAATGCACACAATCCTAGAATTTTAATGATTCTACAAACTAATAGAGTCATGACAAAATAAGCATAACTAGGATACATTGTCATTGTGAAAAATCCTTGATATATCCATCCAAAGTTCTTTAAACATAATATTTTTTTTTTCTTTTGTTTTAAATGTTCATATCAAACTCAACAACTTTGGCCTTGGCTAATTGTAACAATGCCACATTTTTTAGGCCACATTTCAATGATGTCTTTTCATGCAAAGTAATTTTATCTTTCGCAGCCCAATTCCATTGATGAACAACAACACTGGATAAATATTTTTCTAATTTTTTTTTAAATCCGGGCAACAGTTCTTACATGCAAAAATCCTCCATAGTCATAGGAACATGTAGATGACTAAATTGATAGGATAACATCTCACTTAGCTCAAATATACATGTGAAGTTAAAGATCAAATGAGCTCGTGCATGTGTGAATCGAGGCATATAAAAAGAGAATTCATTAAGCAATTAAAAGTCAAACTACTCCATGCAAGCATGATAAAAAACACGTTAAGGATTGAAATTCTTAACCAAAAGTGCTAGCCACATGGAAGCGGGTACAATATTGGATTCAAACACAAGTAAATGCCAAATAAAATGTGGAAAACTAAAATACACAAAAAAATAGAAAATCTTTTTGAGATTTTCAAATATTTTATACAAACACAAAGACAGCCTAAAAACCAAATAAAAATCTTTTTTTATTTTTTAACTAATACACAATAAATAAAAATTAAATATAAAAGATACACAACTCATAATTCTAGCAACATCTATATGATGAATCAAAGACTGGAAAATGATAAACAAACATACAACTAACAAGAATATATCATGAGGTACAAAAGCTTTTGTATGTAAATCAAACTAACACATTCAACCTTTGGATTTAGCAGGGGAGGAATCATATGAAAATAAATAAGAATCATAAAGTCTATCATGTAAAGCTTCCAAATCGCATCGCCTAAACCACATAAGTGAAACATGACGTTCTCGAGATTTGGTGATCTTGGCGACTCTACCCTTTGACTTTCTAGGACCATTTCTAAGGTGCCCCTTCCGAAAAAAAAGTGTGCAAGTGAAAACACGACGTGAAGTGTGACCTAAGGATTATTCCGTGTGTGTGTGTTATCAAACCATCACAAATAAAATTGCTAACTCACATATTTCAGGAAAAATCCCTTTCGGACAAAACCTTTATTTTAATATAAAATAGTAAATCGCAACTTACAAAGATTATAATGAAATCAACAATGATCACTCCTCAAAATAATCACATAGGCACGTAGCCTGGAGTCTGTAATGGAACAACCGTAACAATTGACATGAACACGTAGTCCAAATTAGCCAGGAACGCCCTCGAGCACTCCCAATCGATATACAGTCGTCAGCTATAGATTTACCCTCTCTACAAGAGAGATAACTTCACCAAAGTTGTATCATGTGTTCAAAAACAGTTCACATAAACATTGGGAGGTTTTGTGAATCGAAAACAAAGGCTAAAACCCTCAAAAGTGAGAAGACAAATGTTTCTACCAAAGAAGTTTTGTGGGACTACAAATCACAGATCTTCTGAAGAAAAACAAAACTAGACAAACCAATTTATAGAAAAATTAAGTCAGCAGCTCGCTCAAATAAAAAAATAGCGTCGCTCGAACGAGGCATGGCGTCACTCGAATGAGATCGTGCGACGTGCCATTATCACGTGAACGATGTGGCACAGTCGCTCGAACGACCTGAGAGAAAAAATAATTTTTTATTCCAGTCCGCCTCGACACTTAGAAAAATATTTTTGACGAAAAACGTATCTCCAACACTTAGAAAATATTTTAGAAAAATCATCCCAACACTCTAAGTGAACTGTTAAGGTACTAAAACACAAACCTACCAAAATTAATCTCGCGGAGGCTTGAATGTTGAAGAACGTTGATATTCAGATCCGTCATGATGCATGATTGATCTTGAATAATTCTTCGATGGTTGTAGCGGTATATGACATACTCAAATATAAATCGGACAATAAAATAATGTCCTTACAAATCTCCCCCTTTGTCTATGCCGGTGCAAAAAAAATGTCTAAATTATCAAATCAAAATTACTATACAAAACTAATACCCTCCCATGAACCCAAAATTGAAAAGGTACTAAACATGTAACTCTAAAAATTTTCTTCAAAAATCTTCAACATCAAAAACTTCAAATCTGTAAGCTTTTCTCATCACGGTTGTTGATGTAAAAAATTAGATCGCTCTAATTATTCAATCACAGATAAATAAAATGAGACAAAGGTTTTTAAAGTGGTTCAGCCTTATAAGAATGGCCTACGTCCACTGTTATGTTATTGCTGAGTGTTTTGGGAATTCTCGATTACAAGCTCTATCAAGAAATTCTCCTCCCTTTAAATGAGGGTAATACAATGTATTTATAGCCTTCAGGCTATAATCTGAAAGGGTGATACATTAAATGATGTACATATGAAAGGGTAATACATTTAATGCCCTTAAGCGTGTGCGTCAATGATAAGCATTCAATGAATAGTTGAACTGTTGATTATCTGGCAATCAATGTTGTGGCCGAGATACAGCTCGGACCGCATTAGTTGCTCGTCGTTCAAGAGTTCCTCGAAGCGTTGGAGTTCCTCGGAGAACTAGAGTTCCTCGGAGTGTTGTAGTTCCTCGGAGTATCCTTGTTGCTCGGAGCGAACATGACTTGGTCAGGGAAATGAACTTCCTCATTGCTAGTGTGCCACGTAGATTGACACGTGTCTTCTTATTATTCGTCCATATCAGCATACTAATTTTGGTATCAACAGAAGCCCCCAATGTTTTATATTTCCAACTTTGAGGAGTATGGAACATTCTTTCTCGGTATGTGGCAATATTAAATGACCTTCCTGGGTTTTAGGAGCATTTTCTTCGTATTTGAATTTCCTTCCAAATTCGCAGAATCCGCCTTTTTGCATTTTTATAAGCGCTTCGATCTTCGTGCACTTTTTATCCTTTTAGCCGCCGGTAGCGTAATAGTTTCCTTTATGTAATCATTTATTTCGCCGTTTCCCAAGGCAAAGTATTTAAACTTCATAGTCAATATCACCGTCTTTTACCTTTTCCAATTTCTGCTTTCGAGTTTTCCATATTCTTTCTTTCTCTTGTGCGTTCATCCTTGTCTTCGTTCGTTGTCAACAGATCTCCCTTTTTCCTGTAAGATCTTCTTCCTTCTTATTCATTTCTTTTATTCACCATGGTTTATATTATTGAATCTCTTGAGAAATTTCGTTCTGATTATTCCATTCCATCTTGGGTAACTTTGGAGGATCTTTCTGAACCTTCAAATTACTTTCGTTTGGCTGAGGAACATTGGTTCCCCAGCCTCTTTGTTGCTGAATGTGGATTTTATTTTCCACCAAACCCTTTGTGCTTAGAGTTCTGTCATCATTTCGATGTTGTTCCTGCAAAAATAGTCCCCAATACATGGAGAATAGTTAATGGGGTGTATAGGTTAAATCAAACTCATGGAACTCGTATAGGAATTCCTGAGATTATGTACTGTTATAGATGGGTTATTCTAGACAATGTTTATTATTTAAAAACTAGATTTTTGAATAGGGCTTTAGTAGTCAATCTTCCTGATGCTAATAGGGATTATTTTGAACATGGGGTAGTTATCAAAAATTGGCAACATGCCCCTTTGGTTGGAGACGAAGTATATGAAGGTCCCAAATGCCCTCCATATGGCAATGGGATAGGTTATTTTCATTTTATTTTATTTATGAAACTATGATTTCATTATGTATGGCAATGGGATAGGTTATTTTCATTTTATTTTATTTCTGAAACTATGATTTCATTATGTTTGAATAAATGCATGATTGACATTTGTTTGCAGTTGACAGCAAGAGAAAAACTCCAAAAGAATCAGAAGTTAATATCAAGCATTTGAAACATATCTGTAGTTTGCATCAGAAAGTTTCAGACGAGCACGTCAGGTCTGCTTCATACTTGTTGCAGTACAGGAGCTATACATCATCCTTTACTGCTCGTCCTGTGGTCAGCATTAGTGAACCATTGCCAGCTTCTGAGGATTCTTCACCAGACTCTCACATTCCTCTGAGTCAGAAAATGGGTAAAAGAAGAGTTCCTGCTATCTTTGAGGAGACTGCCTCTGTTGGAGAGGGTAAAAGAAACAAGGCTGATGTCCAAAAGGGGACAAAGAAAGTAGATTCCACCCCTTCTGTTGCTCCTCAGAAGGCTGCCGATAAGCCCCCAGTGGCTCCTATGCAGAAGGATGCACCTGTGGAAGTAATCACCATCTCTCCAACCAAAAGTTCTTCTTTGGTTGAGGTTGTTGAAAAGACACCGAGGAGACTGAAGAAATCCTCCTCGGTCAGTTTTTCTGAAACCATTCCTCAGCTCTAAGCTAGTGGAGCTGGTGTTTCAACCGTTATTCCCCCGAGTTCTGCAATGACCTCGGTAAACACTTGGACCATTCCTGAGGTCCAAGGAATTGAGGATAGTATGTCTAGGGATATGCTTACATCCCTGGCTACTCGTCACATTGCTTCAGTAAGTTTCTTCTTATTCTGAATTTTTTCTTTTTTTCCATCAATATATGTATCTCTACAATGACTTATCTTTATCTTCTTTTTCAGCTGGTGAGTTATTTTAACACCATTGTGAGGAAGGATGAAGCAATCAAGGCTTCTAGCTCCTCCTCTGGAGTAGAGGATGCTTTACAGGGCTTAGCCCAATCTTTGAAGGATTCCCGTCAAAAGTACGATGAGGATAGGGGTGAATGGGAGAAGAAGTTGGCTGCATCTGAGGAAGAGAAGGTGCAGTTGGGAAATAAAGTGAAGGACTTGGAGAGAGAGAATAAAAAATATACCGAGAAGCTCACAAACTTTGGGGAGCTTGAAAATAAATTGAAATCGGCTGAGGAAGAGCTAACCCTTCTGCGAGAAGTAAATCGCCAGAAGGAGGAGGTGGAGGCCAAGTTGAAAGCCACCGAGGATCTTCTATCCGAGAAGCTCTCCTCGGAGAGAATGAAAAGAAAAATGGCTGTCAAAAAATCATTTCGAACCGGTTGGGACAAAGGCTGGGACAGGGGGTAGCAGCAATGATGACCCAGGTGCAGTATGGGAGTTTGAAATACTTCCGAGATGGTTGGGTTGCTACCCTGCAAGAATTGAAGGTTAGCGAGGACTTTGAACTATTTCAACAACATCTTCCTGGCCCCCCTCCTGTAATTGAAGATGAGGAAGAAGATGAAGCTGCGTCCGAGGAGTCTTCAATGACAGTGGGTTATCAAGTCCTTGCTCCACAACCCAATCAGACAGCCACCGAGGAGATTTCGTCTTTGCCTGCTCCTCCTGAACAAGTCCCAACTCCAGCCGACCAAATTATTGTTCCCACCGAGCAACCGAGCTCCTCGTTCCAGCCTCCCGAGAAAGTCTTGGGAGACAAGGAAAAGGTGTGAAGTTGTTCGGTATTCTCTTTCTGTTTTTCTTTTAATTGTACTCTGTTTTCTGAATGATGTACTCCTTTTGATGATGTAATAAAATCACCTTTTTTGTTCCTCTGCGTTGTTGATGTTTTGTCTACTTCTTTTATTAACTCTTGCCTTCTCTTCTTTACTAGTTTATGGCTAGAATGGAATTACTATCTGCCAATGATACAAAGCTGATGCAGCAATGTAATGAATATTATAAGGCTGGTCACACAGAACTAAGTGCATCAGAAGTTGCTGATATCCTTGGTCATGATGCTTCTGAGCAGGCAGTACCTGAAGAGTTTACTTGACCGAGCTGTGGCCAATAACGTGTCTTATTACGAAATGATCGAGGATCTTCAATGTACCTTAGAAGACCTTCAAAATCAGTATAAGGAATCAACTGCCCTGTTGCATGAGGGGTATGAGAAAAAGTATCAGCAGCTTTCTGCCGAGAAGGGTTACGACAAACTCCTGGCTGGGTACGATGTCAGGGAGAGAACCCTAAAGGGTGAAGTTGAAGCTTGTAGATAGATTGCCGAGCTGCTAGAGCAAGAAAATAACAATTTGCAGAAAGAGCTAGTACAGTATAAGTCTGCAGCATCTTCTTCAACAGCTGTAATCCCAGTGACTAACGAGGGATTTTCATTTCTAGAGGTTGAGAATGCCAAATTAAGGCAAGAGTTGGACACCTTGAGAAGGTTTGGTACTTCTACGGCTACTCGGGGACGAGGAAGAGGTTCTCGTGGACGAGGAAAAGTTGCACAGAATGTTATCGAGGAACAAAGTACTCCACCTGCTCGGGGTCGATCAAGAGTTCTTCGTCGTATGGTTGACGAAGCTCATACTCAATCAGCGTTGGAAAACCAGGCATACCAATTGATGGCAAAAGATCAAGCCTTGTCTGAACTGTCCAAGAAAGTTAGAGAATTGGAATTACAAATCTCTACAAAGGAATCAGCGTTGGAGACTAATAAAATTTTCATCCAGAGTCTTCATGAGAAGATTGAGAGGTTGACATTTCAATTCCACAAACAGCCCAGGGAGTTCTGGATGGCTGGATACAACGAGGCACTATTCCATTTAGATGCTCGTATCCAGAATGCTAATAATGAGGGTTATAAACAAGGCTGGCTGAATGCCTTATGTGTGTTGAAACTCGAGCAGGGACATTATTTATGGGACTACTATGAGCCCGAATTGCTTGACTTGCCTGTGCCACCATTTAATTTGGACATGGAATGGATCCCAGCTCGTGCCATTCCTCGGAGCTTACTTGCGAAGTATCTTGGTGACTACAGTTTACATTCCCAGTTTGAGGTATCTCGTCCTGAGCATCTTCTAGATCGACCTTCTGTGATGAACGTTAGGATGCTGAAGGACTTGAACTTTATTAACTCTCCTCAGACTTTAAATGATCCGCCTGCTGGCGAGGAACCTGTATCGAAGGCTGAGGGGAAAAAACCAATAGAATAGAAATTTTTGATATAACAGTTAGTACACATATGTAACTTGTAATTTATTTTGAATTTTAATGAAAGACTTTCATTTTCTGTTTGCAAATTTGTATTGCTATTGTCTTGTGCTTGTCAAACACATTATATTTGTGCTTGCATAACGATATTGTGTGGTTCATCGACCAACTTAGTAATAAAAAGTTACAAGTATCAGTAATGTTGCTCGATCACTTAATAATAAAGTAATGAGTATAAAAATGTTTAAAAAATTTTCCAACCAACTAAGGTTGTTAAATTGTCTTTGTCGACCAACTATGGTTAGTGAGAGTTTATCCTCGACTAATCATACTTGGTAAATTTTTGTCTTTAAAATGTGGTTGACCAGCCAAGGTCGATAAATTCTCCTCGTCGACCAACTACAGTTAGTGGGTTTTTATCCCCGACCAACTATACTTGATTCAGTTTGGAATATTTTGTTCTTCGAGGACCTTTTGTATTTTCTGTAATAATCTTACCTCCCGACCAACATAAGTTGGCATTTGAGAGCATATCTTGTTTCCTAACCAACCGAGATTGGCCTTTTTAGGAGTATCATGTTCTCGCTCTTTTACCAACCGGAGTTGGTCTGAGTTCGAACTATCGTGTCCACTTGCCCTTTTACCAAAATTGGTCTGAGCCAGTGTCAGCCTCCTAACCAAAGGAGTATGGTTTGTTCTCGCTCTTTTACCAACCGGAGTTTGTCTGAGTTTGAACTATCATGTCCACTAACTCTTTTACCAACCGGAGTTGGTCTGAGCTAATGTACGCCTCCTAACCAAAGGAGTATGGGGTGTTCTCGCCCTTTTACCAACCGGAGTTGGTCTGGGTTTGAACTATCGTGTTCTCTCTCTTTTACCAACCGGAGTTGGTCTGAGTTCGAACTATCATGTCCACTAACTCTTTTACCAACCGGAGTTGGTCTGAGCTAGTGTACGCCTCCTAACCAAAGGAGTATAGTTTGTTCTCGCCCTTTTACCAACCGAAGTTGATCTGGGTTTGAACTATCGGTGTTGCTTTTATTGCTGAACAGTGTAGTGTTGCACACTAGTATTCCCCGGAAAAACTTTCAATAAAAGAAATAGGATGGCAAAACATAATCGTTTTATTCATATTGATGGAACTCCTTTACATTTTACATCACTGATAATACTTGCATAGGTGTTCAGCATTCCATGCATTCTTAAATTCCTCTCCTTCTAGAGTTGCTATGCGGTAAGTTCCTGGTCGAACAACTTCTGTAACTCGGTAAGGTCCATGCCAGTTTGCTTCCAATTTATTGTGCTTCTGAATGACCTTCTTCAGCATGTAATCTCCTTCTTTTAAGTCGCATTTCTTCACCCTCTTGTTATAGAACAGAGCTGTTCGTTGTTGGTAAGCAGCATTCCTGATGGCTGCCTCTTCTCTAACCTCCTCGAGCATATCCAAATCTAATCTTCTCATTAAATCGCTGACTAGGGAATTGAAATTCAGCACTCTATGTGTTGGAAGACCCAACTCGGCTGGTATTACAGCCTCACTTCCAAACGCCAGCATATATAGTGATTCTCCAGTTGCTGCTCGGGGAGTTATTCGGTAAGCCCACAATATTGACTGTAGCTCATTAATCCAGTTAGCCTTAGCTTCACTTAGCCTCTTCTTCAAACCATTTATTAATGTTCTGTTCGTCACTTCAGTCTGTCCATTGCTCTGAGGATGGCCTGGTGCTGAATGAGTCTTCAAAATATTTGACTGATGACAATAGGCGGCAAACTCCTCGTTATCAAATTGTGTTCCATGGTCTATGATGAAGGCATGAGGGAGACCATATCGGCAGATGATGTTCTTCCAAACGAACTGGTATACCTTCTCGTATGTCATATCAATAAGTGGCTCAACTTCTACCCACTTAGTAAAATAATCCACTGCAACGACGAGGTACTTGAATCTTCCTCGGGTCGTTGGCAGTGGTCCAACCAAATCAATTCCCCACATGGTAAATGGCCAAGGGGAAGTTATGGGTGTCAATAATGCTTGTGGAGTACGTCGGATGGAAGAAAAACGTTGGCATTTATCACATCTCTTGGCATAGGCTAGACAATCAGCCCTCATCATTGGCCAGTAGTAGCCCTGCGTCATTACTCTTTGCAAAAGTGTCCGACCTGCTACATGTGCTCCACAAGACCCTTTATAGATCTCTTCAATCAATTATTTCACCTCGGAAGGATGTACACATCTCTGCAAACCTACCATAATTCCTCGTCTATACAAAACACCATTAGTTAGTACATACCGAGCAACTTTGAACTTCAATTTCTTTGCAGCGAGCTTATCCTCCGGTAATTCTCCCTCCTCAATATATGCCCTGATGGGATCCATCCAAGATGGTCCTAAATCAAGGGTAATAACATTCATCGTCAGGTCTTCATCTATGCTCCGACTTTCCAATACTTCAATTGGTATCGTTCTTCGCAGCTCGGTACGAGTAGCTGATGCTAGTCGGGCCAGTGCGTCTGCTTGTGCATTTTCCATTATTGGTATTCGGATCAACTGAATGGCATCAAATTCTGCCAACAACTCCAACACCTTTGCATGATACTTGACCATTAATTCTCCCTTAACTGCATATGTTCCCATCATCTGATTCACAATTAATTGAGAATCACTGAATACCATCACTTGTTGTGCTTCCATAATCTTTGCTAAATTAAGACCTGCTATCATAGCCTCATACTCAGCCTCATTATTGGAGGCTTTGAATTGGAATCGCAGGGCATATTCCATGTCAATCTCGTTTGGGGTTTTCAAAACAATCCCTGCCCCACAACCTGTTGTGCAAGATGACCCATCTACATATAATCTCCATGTAGGTAACTCGTCTTCAAATTTCTTATCTGATAGAGTTCCTCGGTGAAATATCTGCTGTTTTTTTTCATCCTCCCCTGGTAATTTTTCTTCGTCGATCATCTCTTCTCGCCCTTTTACCAACCGGAGTTGGTTTGGGTTTGAATTTGATGATCTTTCTACATCCACAAGTCCTTTTACCAACCGAGGTTGGTCAGGACTTATGTCTGTTGATCCTGTAACATCCACATGTTGGTCAGCGAGCATCTTTTGTTCCCCGGGGGTATCAGGATAAGTAAACTCTGCTATAAAATCTGCTACATCTTGCCCTTTTAATGATGATCTGGGTTCATACACAATATCATATTCACCGAGTTCTATTGCCCAGTATATCAATCTTCCTGATTTTTTGGGCTTATGAAGGGCTTGTCTTAATGGCATGTTGGTATACACGGTGATGGTATGGTCCTGGAAATATGGCCTCATTCTTCTACTTGCCTCAATTAATGCCAATGCCAATTTTTCCAGCTTTGGGTACCTGATCTCTGCACCTCGGAAAGCCTTACTTGTGTAATAAATTGGCTTCTGGACTCCATTCTCCGCTCTGATCAATGCCGAGCTGACTGCATTTTCTGATACTGCCAGGTACAAGTATAACTTTTCTCCCATTACTGGCCTGGACAATAGTGGAGGTTCTCCCAAATATTTCTTCAAGCCTTGAAAGGCTTTTTCACATTCATCATTCCACTCGAAAGTTTTTCGAAGTGTTTTGAAGAATGGAAGGCATCTATCCGTTGCTCGGGATACAAATCTGTTGAGCGCTGTAACTCGTCCTGTAAGACTCTGCACCTCTTTCTTCGTCGTTGGAGATCACAACCCTAAAAGATCTTTGATCTTTTCTGGATTCGCCTCAATGCCTCGTTGGTTGACGATGTACCCGAGGAACATTCCTTCTCGTACTCCAAATGTGCACTTCGTCGGGTTGAGTTTCATTTGATATTTATCCAGTTGATCAAAGGTCTGACCTAAGTCAACTAGATGATTAGCAGCTTTCTTGCTCTTTGTTAGAATATCATCGACATAAACTTCCATATTGCAACTGATTTGTTCAGCAAAAACCTTGTTCATCAGCCGCTGGTATGTCGCTCCTGCATTTTTCAAACCAAAAGGCATAACATTATAGCAATAAGTTCCTCTAGGGGTAATAAAAGAAGTACTTTCCCTGTCTTCAGGTTTCATTTTGATCTGGTTGTAGCCAGAGTAAGCATCCATGAAGCTGAGCAGCTCTTGTCCCGAGGTGGCATCCACTAGTTGATCAATTCTGGGCAATGGAAAGTGATCATTTGGGCAGGCTTTGTTGAGATCGATGAAATCAACACACATTCTCCATTTATTATTTTTCTTCTTTACCATCACCACGTTTTCTAACCAGTCTGGATATTTCACATCTTCAATGAATTGGGCTTTCTGGAGCTTTTTGACCTCCTCTTGTATAGCTTGATTCTTTTCGGGACTAAATACTCTTCTTCTCTGCTTTACAGGCTTGATCTCCTTATTCACGTTGAGCTCATGACATAAGAAGGTTGGATCTATTCCTGGCATGTCTTCATGACTCCATGCAAAAGTTTTCTTCCTGTTTCTCAAGAAAGTTATCAACTCCTGTTTTATTGAAGCATCCAACATCGAACCTATCTGGGTTATTTGTTCAGGGTGCTCGTCGTCCAGAATAACATTTTCTGTAGATTCCACCACCTGTCCTTTTACAAGTTGGGATTCATCTTTGGGATCAAGTGTTTCAATTTTTGTATCTTCATCCACCTGGTAGGTAGTAGTCTTTTTCCTTGACTCTTCAAGCTCCTCTTACTCGGCAGATGAATAATAAGATTCTCGAGCTACTTTTTGATCACCTTTCACAACTCCTACTCCGAAATTTGTTGGGAATTTTAAGCACTGATGTACTGTAGATGGAACTACTTCGAACTTCTTCAAACCAACTCTTCCCATGATGATGTTGTAGGCTGATTGCACATTCTGATCCATCACAAAGAAGCGTATTCTTTCTGTTCGACAAGCAGGCCAAGTTCCAATGAATATATCCAACTTGATCGTCCCAAGTGGAAAAACTTTCTCGCCAGCAAAACCCAATAGGGGTCTGTGATAAGGCTCCAATTGAGATAATTTCAAATTTAAACTATCAAAGCATGAGTAGTACATGATGTCTGCCGAACTACCATTATCTACGAGAACCCTTGAGATCACTACTTCTTTCATCCTCATTTTAATCACCAAAGGGTCGTCGTGAGGGTAAAGAACACCTGCAAGGTAATTTTTTGAAAAACCAATGACCAGTTTCTCTTTGTTTACCTTCCTCGGGCGATCCTCCTCAGCCAAGTTTATTCGCTGAATGTACGAGCAAGCTTGAGCTTCTCCAAGGTAGGCCTTTCTTTCTGCAGTAAGGTCTCCTCCTCCTGCATCTCCTCCTGTAATGACATTACAATCAAATGACCCAAAGCGTATTAAAAATACCTCTCGCTCTGGCTGCCTTGGTTTCTTGGGAAGATCGGGGTCATCATCTGGATCATCTTCATGGTTTCTCTTATTTTTCTCCTCTGCTCGACGAGGAGATCTCGACCTCTCTCTAGTTCGGTCATTATTTCTTCTTTCACCTCCCCGATCAACATACTTTGATAGCTTTCCTCTTCGGATGAGTGTTTCAATCTCGTTCTGAAGAGCTATGCAATTTTTGGTCATATGGCCATGATCCTTATGGAACTCGCAATATTTCTCCATATTACTCGTATTAGGGTCTGACCTCAGTTTCTTTGGCCACTTTATTTCCTCGTTATTCTTGATTTCTTTCAGGACATGATTAATACCCATTTTCAAAGGAGTATAATTATTGAATTTCTTCAGAACTTCCCATGACGTCTTATTATTCTTGGAATGCTTGTCACCGCCATTGCCCTTATGCTCTTTCTTCTTAGATTTGTCGGTTTCCACCTTGGTTTCTTTATCCATATTCTTCTTTGCAGCCATAGCCTCCTCAGCATTCATGATTTTGGCCGCTTTTGCCATCAACTCTGACATAGTTGTAGGTGGATCTTTGGCCAAAGTGTAATACAACTTGTTAGGCAACAACCCACTCATCAAGGCGGTGATTGCTGTCTTTTCTTCATAATCTATAACTTCTAGCTTCTCGTTTTTGAAACGAGTTATGTAATCTCTAGTACTCTCACCAGACTTTTGTCTAACACTTAACAAGTGTGCTACTCGTTTTACTGGCTTTGCTCCAAAACATAAATTGCCAATGAACAACTCGGCCAACTGAAAGAAAGTTGAAATCTTACCCCGAGGAAGATTGTTGTACCATATCTGGGCAGATCCAGTAAGAGTTCCCGAGAATGCTCTGCATCTCATCTCGTCGGGGACTACATAGATGTCGGCAGCAGCTTGATATTGCTCTATGTGAAGAACAAGATCTGTTTTTCCATCATATTTGGGGGTCACCACATGGGTGCTTTAAATTTAGACGGTGTAGGAAAATCCACAATGGCCTTTACGAAAGGTGTGACTTGAACAAAAGTTCGTTGTAGGGTTTTCCTCGCCTTAGCCATTTCTCCCAATCTATCCTCCAACCGCTGAATGGAACCTTTCCACGCATCATTTCCCTCCTCGGGCCTATTAATTTGAGTAATTGATTGTTCTGAAGTGGCTTCCTGGGATCTATCTTGACGAGCAACTGGTCGCGATTGTGCTGATCCTTCTCGTAGATCTGATGGTTGTCCGAAACTCCTCGACATGGCTTTAGGTGGACTCTTATTCCTCCTAGGGCCTAATCGACTGAAAGGAGACGCCCTGCTCAGTCTTTCCAAGGCACTGGTCCTTTCTGGAGAGAGAGTAATATGTTGCTCAGTATCTGTGGCCCTTATTGATAAAGTTTGCCCAGGTTGATAAGAGAAATCATCAGATTCGTCATTATGATACGTCTCTGTACGCTTGGATCGTGAAAAAGGTAAATTTGTTTGCCTCTGACCACTTCGCTGTCCTGAATGTGCAGGTGCAACGCCATGAAGGGTTTGTATGAGTTGCCGCATTGTTTCTTGCATGACGGTTTGTCCTTGAGCCAGATTCGTCATAATTCCAGCCAGATCTGGAGGTGCAGAAGGATTTGGAAGATTTCCAGCATTTCCAGCGTTTCGATTGATGGATTCTGGATTATCTGCCATTGATGATGAATGATTTTTGGTGAAAAACGATAACAATAGTCGTTTCCCACAGACGGCGCCAATCTGTTGATGTAAAAAATTAGATCTCTCTAATTTTCAATCACAGATAAATAAAATGAGACAAAGGTTTTTAAAGTGGTTCAACCTTATAAGAATGGCCTACGTCCACTGTTATGTTATTACTGAGTGTTTTGGGAATTCTTGATTACAAGCTCTATCAAGAAATTCTCCTCCCTTTGAATGAGGGTAATAAAATGTATTTATAGCTTTCAGGCTATAATCCGAAAGGGTGATACATTAAATGATATACATATGAAAGGGTAATACATTTAATGCCCTTAAGCGTGTGCGTCAATGATAAGCATTCAATGAATAGTTGAACTGTTGATTATCTGGCAATCAATGCTGTGGCCGAGATGCAGCTCGAAACGCCTTAGTTGCTCGTCGTTCAAGAGTTCCTCGGAGCGTTGGAGTTCCTCGGAGAACTAGAGTTCCTCGGAGAACTAGAGTTCCTCGGAGTGTAGTAGTTCCTCGGAGTATCCTTGTTGCTTGGAGCGAACATGACTTGGTCGGAGAAATGAACTTCCTCGTTGCTATTGTCCCACGTAGATTGACACGTGTCTTCTTATTATTCGTCCATATCAGCATACTAATTTTGGTATCAACAACGGTGTTCAACATATGATCATAAATCTTTGTACCTACACACATGAGACAAAACAAATACATTTGTGAGTCATCAAGTTTGAAATGAGATAAACATAAATGAATCGTCAATAATCAAATCTCAAATCTTCCCCATAATGTAAAACTCCCCTAGAATTCGTTCTCCCCCTTTTTGTTTGTCCGAAATAGACAAGGAAATGAATAAACAAAACATGGAGTGTCACGACAAAAAAATGCGTAGTAAGCATGGATCAAACTACGCTTATGCAAACGAGTAACTCAAAAGCTTCCACAAACTATTTTTGATTATTTAATTTTTTATACAAAAATGCAAAAATAATTTACAAAAATCACACACCATGAATTTACATTAAGACAACCAAATCATGAAAACAGAATGAATAGGTGTGAACATATTCAATAGGCAAATCAATGCAATCACACATAATATATGTGCACAATGAATATGTATACTCCTAACGAATGAACTCAAAATCGTCCTTAGGTGTCAAATAATATGAATTTAGGGGACATCGTCTTAATCAAATCGATAAATCAAAGTCAAACATGATTTTCACTATGTAGTGTTTTTTCATGAATTTTCAAGGACGTGCAAACCCGTTTTATATTCCATCCAAACTCCCTCATAAATAATAATGCTTTTTCTTTTTCTTTTGAGGTGATGAAATTAAATAATTTGGTCCACTTTTGGTATATATTTCTTTTTATTGGCTTTAAATTTTTCGGGATATTTTTCAACCTCTTTGGACCTAGGCTTCTGTTTTTGTGCCATGATTTTTTAGGTCCGATTTAAATGGTGTGTTAATCGCAAAGGATCAATGAGTACCTTTCGTAGCCCTTCCCCATTTTCTAAATAAATCACACAAACTCACATCAACAGTTTTTACATGCACTACTTTCATTGTCAAGTTGTATCGCATTTACTTCGTTTTAAAGACATAATTGAGATGAAAACACATCGACCAATATGTGATAGACAAGAACAATAGTCAAACAAATCCGTTCACGTGTGCAATAAAGGAACTCATGAGTTAAACATGTAGGTAGTAATCTGAAATTTCATCTTAATGACTCCAAACATTATAAAGAACAAAAATGAAATGATGATGTATATTAAAACACTATCAAATCATCACATGGATATGGAATAAAGTCGTGATTCGATCATCCTAAATGTCCATTCATATATGGTGTAAACAAAATAAAAAACTCTTTTGTCTTTTTCAAAAATTTTATCAAAATAAAATCTTTTTGTATTTTTTCAAAAACTTTATCAAAAACAAAAACTAATGCAAAATGTACACAAGTCATAGCACAAGCAAGAATATATCACGAAACACAACTAGCTTATGAAAAACATGCGAACACAATCATACATATGATATAGAAAGAGAAGAATCATGTGCAAGCAACTGAGAATAAACTAGTCTAATATCTAGTGCCTATAAAAGTGATTTCCTAACCCAAATAGGTGTGCAACGACACATGGAGGTTCTAGGAACCAAGGTAACACTAGACTTCAACTTCCTTGGACTTCTTCGAAGATCGAAACAAAAATGCTAAGGTGACCTTTCCTACCATTGTGTGAACATGTGTAAAAAGATGGAATAACACCTATGGGTTGACCTTTTCTAACGTCCTCAAAAATAAATAATGGTCTTGGCTTTAACACTCGAAACATGAGAACACGGCAAGCCACTACCATTGCTACCAACACTACTCGAGCCTGTCAATTAATTTTTTAACTCCAAAATTTTTGAATCAAGACAAGAATTAGACTATTCCAATTTTAGAGGTCCCTTCTCTAAATTTTCAATTATTCCTAGAAGGTTATCACATTCTCCCTTAACATACATGCACTTATCCCAAAGAGTCTCCTTGCGTGCCACAAACTCATCGATTAAAATATTTTTATCCTTTTTGGCACAAACACAAGCCCTAGAATTTTTAAATTCCTCCAATTCTTTTTCTAAAAATTGGACTCTATCACCACTCTCCTTTTTGGACAATTTTAAAGCATTAAGTCATGGTCCAAAGAAATAAATTTCAGATGATAAAAATCTCTTTGATTTTGAACCGTTTGCAAAAGATCCATTGCGGATTTAAAACGAGAATTTTCTTTCTCCAAAAAATAAATTATTTTAGCAAACGTCAAATTCAAACTATCTAAATGATCAAAACTCTTACACGTGTCATCGTGGGGAGGCATCCAATTACATAAGTGCTCCATTGGAAAAATAGCGATTTCTCACAAAACAGATTTAAAAAAAACAATCAATATCATAAAAAATTTGAGAAAAACAAGGATCACTTCATAACTTAGAGAAACTCTCTCTGATACCAATTTGTAAAAAAGGTGATCGCTTAAATAAGCTCAGATACCATTTGTAAAATGTCGGCGTGATACTGATTTGAATAAATTCACAAATTTCCAATTCAACCTTATTTAATTGGAGTCAATTTTTAATCTAATTTAATTCAGACCCTAAACATGCATCTACGTGTGTGTGTGTGTGTGTGTGTGAAACAATCACAAATAAAATTTCTAACTCACAGATTTCAGGAAAAATCTCTTTTGGGCAAAACCTTTATTTCACTATAAAATAGTAAATCACAACTTACAAAGATTACAATGAAATCTGCAATGATCACTCCTCGGAATAAACACATAGGCATGCAGCCTAGAGTCAACAATGGAACAACTACAACCGTCCACACAAAAACGCAGTCCAAATCAGCCAGGAACACCCTCGAGCACTCCCAATCGACACGCAGTCGTCAGCCGTAGATTTACCTTCTCTACAAGAGAAATAACTTCACAAAAGATGTATCTTGGGTTCGAAAACAATTCACATAAATATTGGGAGGTTTTGTGAATTAAAAACAAAGGATAAAACCCATAAAAGTGAGGAGACAAATGTTTCTACCAAAGTAGTTTCATAGGACTAAAATTCGCAGGTCTTCTGAAGAAAAGCGAAACGGGACAAATTGATTTATAGAGAAATTAAGTTGGCAACCCACTCAAACGAAAAAAATAGTGTCGCTCGAACGAGGCATGGCGTCGCTCGAACGAGATCACGCGACATGCCATTGTTGCTTGAACAACGTGGCGCAGTCGCTCGGACGACCTGAGCGAAAAAATAATTTTTTATTCCAGTCTGCATCAACACTTAGAAAAATATTTTTGATGAAAAATTTCGCTCCAACACTTTGAAAATAGTTTAGAAAAATTATCCCAACACTTTAAGTGAACCGTTAGGTACTAAAACACAACCTTCTCAAAATTAATCTCGCGGAGGCTTGAATGTTAAAGAACGTCGATATTCGGATCCATCTTGACGCATGATTGATCTTGAACAAGTCTTCAATGGTTGTAGCGGTATACGACATACTCAAATGTAAATAGGACATTAAAATAATGTCCTTACTTCTGATAATCTCGCATAGAATTCATCAAATATCTCACTTTCTATCATTTTAATGGTTTCAAATTGAGGTGTGGGGTTTTGGAGTTTTAAAGCTTTAATGACACTTGTTCCTCATGGGTGAGTTAGAGTATATCACATGCTTCCTTAGAATTTTCACACGTCATATTCCGGCGGAACTCATTTGGTGTGATCACAATAAAAAGGGCATTTAAACTACACTATTTAAAATTAGCAAACTTAAGCTCAACCACACTCCATCTTTCTACGGGTTTAGATACACGAACCTCTCCTTCAAGGCATGTTGATGGGGTCCACCATTTAACTACCGATAGCCAAACCTGCTCATCTAAGGATTTCAGTGCCGACCTCATATGCTCTTTCCAATACGCTTAGTTGGAACCATAAAAAACTGAAAATTCTGCAAAAGGTAAATTTTTCATTTTTAAATCACAATAAAACAAAGGATCTTAACAAAATTATTTAGTGTTACTGATCTGATACCAATCTGAAAGGGGTGATTTCTTAGAGTAAATTCTTCGATACCCCAATTTTAAAATCCTAAATGTGATATGGTTCACATAATATACTAAACTTAAAATTTCCTTCAAAATCAACAATTAAATTTCTCAAATTTTAAATTCCACAAAATTGAAATTAAACTCAACTAAACAAATATTTAATTCCCTTTCAAACAAAAATTAAATAAACTCAATTCAAGTTCTAGATATGATAAACAAACAAAGCATGAAAATTTTCAGATTAAATTTCTTGACTTGAATTAAACTAAAATTACCCAAACATAATTAGCACTAAAATTACACTAAAGTTGCGATTCAACCAATTTTAATCATTGTAATCCAACACATGCATCAAAGTGATTTTACAAGATAAAAATAAATCACAACATACAACGCCGCGATGTACAAGTAAAACCCATAATAGGAAAAACCTCGAACGGTCCAGCCTCAAATCCACTAGGTATGGTTTTACATAAGATACGACAAAAGACTTACCTCAACAAGTTGACTCCCTTTCAAGTCTTTGTGATTCTTCGTTCTTCTACCTCCGCCTAGTCGATAACTCCAAAATTCATCGTAGTCTCAAAATCAACCGATGGGGCGAATCAGCCGTCAAAACATACGAAGGCCTTTCCAATGTATGCACACGATGAATCTTCAACAAAACGGACTCTTCCGTAGAAAACTTCTCTTTTGGGGGTGAGAGAAATACCCAGTGCCAACAATGGTGATCTCAAAGCAAATATATATTTAGAGCTCGGATAAAAACAAATATACGGGTGTAAACTTTGTGTTTAGGTAAAATTTTAACCATGAAAATACCAGCACAAAGATAAGAATTTTCGATGAAATTTTTTCTCTCTCAAAGTGGTAGGAATTTTCTTAAAATTCTTCTAAAAAGTTGTGTTCCTACACATATTAAAGCTGGTAAAAAGATAGTAGGAAGTTGGGAGGTTAAAAACAAAAACTGGCGAAAATGACAAAAGACTGCCAGATCGTTTGAACGGCTTTTGAATGTCGTTCTCACTACTTAGTTCGAACGAGGTACTAACGAGAAAACAGAGTTAAAAGGTAAAATCTTGTTAGATATCTCGTTCGAATGATGTCATTCTAAAGACCTATCTAATGAGAAAATGGGAAAGAATAATCAATTTTTGTTCGATATCTCATTTGATGTTGGCTTGAATGATGTGGGAATCTCATTCGAATGAGATTCCAGATTCGTTCGAACGATATTTCATAAAGTCCAAAAATGCTTTTTAAGCCCAACAATTTTATGTATATATTTAAAATGATTTTCACAGAAAAATAAAAAGCCGTTATGAAAAAAGTTTTATAAAAAGTGTTCCCATAAAAAATAACTAAGTATCTATATATATTAAATGCATTCAAACCTTTGGAGACCTTGGAATCCAAATGTTGATGACATAAAATCTTGGCACGTAAACCAACAATGACGTAATATTTAGACTCTTGGCCACTACATCTTCAACTCAAAGGTCATAGGCTTGAAAGGTTATGACAAAGTACTGTAATACCCCATATTTCTGGCGTATTTAGAATTTAATTAATTGACTAATTAAATAGAAAATGAGTCTTAATTTAAATTACGTGAGTAGAGTAATTTAATGTGATTTAGTAATAATTGTAGTTATTAAATATTAATCTAGAGATAGATACTGATTAATATTTCTGATATGATATTTACTAAGTGTGAATAGTAAATAATTGATAATTAAGATTATACGTCATAGAGAGTGATGTGGGAATATTATATGTTACCGCATCGAGAGGATAAAAATAGAGGTTAAAGGACCTAGGAAAATTAGAGTCCTATATCTGATAATTAGAATTGGGGATTAGGGTTGATAACTCAAAAAGCTTAGAGAGGCTATTAGAGGAGAATAAACTTTCCCAAAAGCTTAAGGAGGATTCTTGCACCCTAAGCATCTAAGAAGTGGGGATTTGAAGGGAAGCACATCAAATCATTATCTTCATTACAAAATCACATCACCTCTGTATAAGGCAAGTTGTTTATTTCATTTAAATGAAGTTATAATTCCCATGCGTAAAGATTGAATGATAACCTTGATTAATCCCATGTTCTTAGAGACAGAAAGAATATATATGATCTATAAAGGTTAGGAATTGCATGTAGAAAGGGATAACCTATGTAGAGGATTAATCAACAGAGGTGACTTGATCATTAAATACGAAATAAATTTGGGTTTGCGATTGAATGTGTGGGAAGAACACAAAACTAGGGCCTTAATGAAGTTTCATAGTTTGATTTGTTCTTGGTCAAATTCTGTGATGATTTTAATATGTTTAAAACGCTAGGAACCCTCCTAATGCATGTAGAAATGGTTTAGAATGTTTAGTTGAAACCATGGTGTAGAGTAATGGAGATTGGTACTGGATCATAGGTTAAAATCGCATGAACGGACGAGGCTGGTGAATTGAAGAAACGGGGATCGATTCGATTTAAAAAAAAGGTATCGATCTGGTAGAAAGGGGATCGATTCGGTTTAAGAAAAAGGATTGATCCGGTATTTGGTCAGGTTCCCAGAAAATCTATTTCCCCCCGTTTTGTCTTAGTTCTTCTGACCGATCATCATGTAAAATTTAGAACCTTACCAAGGGATTTTGGTGTAATTATTAATACTACAGTAGGCCTGGTTAGGATTTGTAGATCTGTCTTAGCAACGAAAGTAAGACGGGAATCAATTGGGATAAATTTGTGTCGTAAATTATTGGATAGTGAAATAATAATTTATGGGAACTTCGGATGGACGATGAGTATACCAGTAGAGTAAGTTAGTCTTAGCTACTCAAAATACTAAGGGGTTAACTAGGTCCCTTAGAGTTGGGAGAATACTCGAGAAGATGCGATAACGAGAGAAATCATAAAATAAACTGCATGGTGAGTATTAGAGAGAAATATACTACGTACTAATGCGAACGATTAGGTTGTGTGAATACTTTTAAATTATGTACCTAGGTTGTGTGAAATACCTACAGTATCTATATAGTATTAGAGTCGAGGATTAGACCGGATCAATACTTTTATATAACATTTATAATTGGAATCGAGGATTAGACCGGGCCAATGTAAATGAAAGGAGAATTGGAGTCGAGGATTAGACCATGCCAATAATCCTTATAATGTATATTGTGGGTGAAATGTACACTATATTAATAATCTACTTGAGTGAAATAGTAGATAATTTGATGACGTGCATACATAAAATAATCTAAATTGGGAGAATTGGAGTCGATGATTAAATCGAGCCAATGATCCTTACAGTGTATATTGTGTGCGAAATATATTCTATATGCATAATCTACAACGGCGAAGTAGTAGATAGTTAGATGACGTGTATATATCTAAAAAGTAAGTTAAGTGGAGAAAACTTAATTGGAAAGCTATAATATTAGATAGTGAACATCTAATGAATAAGATTAAGTGGTCAGACTTAACTTTCAAAATAAGAAACTAACATATGTGAAATGTTACACGAGAATTAATTCACACGTGAGGAGTGTTAGTGAAATTCGGTACTGTATCGACAGTACGGGAACTTAGACGTGTAGGTAAGTTGATACGACTAATATAGCCTAAATAGCTTGGGTAGTATAGCTAAATAAGCTAGTATGGAACGTTAGGTGTGCACTATAGGTGAGAGGTGAGGAACCTCAAGGGAGTGTGCGTAAACCTAACATGTGTAATCAATAATTGATCTTTACTGAAATAAATTACTTCCTAAATATTTTTAAAACGTTTTGAGTACTAACTCTTGCTATATAAAATAGTTTCAAAACCTTTTAGGTGTCCATCCACAGGGACGCCAAGCTTGACTTCATTCCAGGGACTTCGTAGCTGCAACATAGGTGGATGTCGCATGGCTTTGATTAGACGCCTCTTTCACTTTTTGATCTAGTGTAGGATTTTAGATTTCAGTACAGACATGTTGTCCCTCAGTACTTTCATTTTTGGAGTTATTATTTGTTGGTTTTTGGTCGATGGTTTATTCGGCAAGGCTTTGTTTTCTCTTAGTTGTTATAATCAGACTCTTATGTTGGTATTTGATTTATCTATTATTCTGCATGTTGTTGTATGTTTAATTCAAGTTAAAATTTGGCAACCGCAAATTTCACTTAGGTGGTTAGTAATTAAAAAGTTTTCGACAGTGATGCTAAGAATGAACCAGATGAGAAATCTGTGTTGATTTAATAAAGGACTGATCACCGAATGTTTAATGAGGCGGGGCGTCACAGATGGTATCAGACCATTAGGTTGTAGTGTACATAGGATCTGTATGGCTTATTAAATTTTTAGCGTATTGTTCTTTTGTTATAGAGCCCTATTATTTGGACTGTTGTGCATGACATCACGTGTTGAGATTTTTTATGCTCTACTATTTTAAATTGTATGGACTGTGAACTTATACAATTCGTTCTATTTTCAGATGCCACTGAGGAGACAGAGAGTGAAGAGGGTCGAGTCCATGGTTGAGGTGAGGGAGTCTCATCTGGAGCCACAGATACCACCACCATCCGAGTTAATCTCTACTACTCAAGTGGCTGTGATAGTGGCTCAGGTAGTCGAGAAAGTGAAGAGGGCCATGGCAGCCCATTTTCCTCAGCTTCAGGCACCACCTCTAGTAGCACTAGTAATTTAGGCCCCAATAGGGCCACCTTCTTGGCAGCGAGTTAGGGAGACCTTTCAGAAGGGCCACCCACCCGAGTTCCGAGGCAGTATTGATGTAGTAGAGGCTTGTGACTGGAAGAAGAATATTTAACCCCATCTGTGCATGCTTGAGTGTACCGATGTGCAGAAGCAGATGCTTGCTACCTTTCATTTATCAGGGGCATCTTTATAGTTGTGGGAGTCAGTTAACACCGCGAAGGAGAGGGACTTGATGACGATATCTAATTTTTAGGTGAGACTGAGATGAGAAAGAAGTCTGGAGAAGTATGTCAGGGTGATCTCTCGGTAGCAGACTGCGAGGAAGAGTTTACCCGACAGACAAGTTTTATGCCAGATGAGGTGAGCAATGAAGGGAGGAAGGAAGCAAGTTCATGGATGGTTTGGCCTGGAAGATCAAGCAGCACTTAATTGGTAACCCTGCGTTCAAGACTTTCACTCACATCGTCAATGCTGCACTGTTACATTGTCAATATCACCGCTTTCATGCTAATAGGAGAAAGATAGGTGAGCCCAGCCAGCAGGGCAAGGTCAGGGGGAGTGATAGTAATGGGGCATCACCCCAGCAACAGTAAATATCAGGTCATAAGGGGTAGGATTCCCAACAGGGGAATTTCGCTAAGAGATTTAAATCGAGAAAGTACCGACACGACGGGGGATTTAAGCAGGTTCAGCAGGGTCCTCAGCAGCAGCAGATTCCCCAAGGACGATAGGGACAAGGGAACCAGGGAGGAGGCCATCAGGGCCAGGGGCAGAGACAGTTCCAGGGTCAGTGCTTCACATGTGGTCAGCAGGGCCACAAGAGTAGATCTTGAAATGGGGCTCAGCATAAGGGCGCCCAACAGGGGCAGCAGGCTCTATTAGCCCTAGCACTAGCACATGCCCCACAACAACAACCATGCCAAATGAACTACGGACGTGTGTACAATGTCCGAGACATGCCTTTTCAGCCAGCACCTCCAGCACCATCGGCAGTCGCAAGTACGTTTCCTATCCATGGGAATGAGGGTAGTATTCTGTTTGACACAGGAGCGACACACTCTTTTATTACCACTCGATTTTCACTGGCATTCGGCCATTTAGAGACAGTCACCACTAATCTTATGTGTGTGGAGTCATTGATGGGTAGTGAGTCCCTTATACACTCTATCTATGGGGGTGTGTACATTATAATAGGGAGATCGATTTTAATGACTGTTCTTCTAGTGTCAGATATGAAGGGTTATGACATCATCCTAGGGACTGATTGGTTGGCAGATTATAGGGCGATGGTGGATTGTTACGAGAGGACTATCATGTTTGCCATTTTGGGATAGGAGATGTTCCTAGTGGCGATGCCTCTTCCCGAGGGAGGGTCGCGCACTCACTTATATTATATTTATGAGGAGACCTTATAGGAGGTGGTAGTTTCCCTGGACTCAATCCCAGTCGTGAGGGATTTTGAGGATGTCTTTCAAGAGATACCAGGATTACCACCCAGCAGGGAGATTGAGGTTGTTATTGATTTAGCACCGGGGGCGAGACCGATTGCCAGAGCATCATATTGCATGGCCCCTTCAGAGATGCGAGGGCTAAGAGAGCAAATCCATCCTCTCTTGGGACATGGTTTCATTCGGTGGAGTATGTTATCGTGGGGCGCACTGGTGTTATTTGTGAAGAAAAAGGATGGTTTGCTTCGTTTGTGTGTGGACTATAGGGAGCTGAACAAGGTGACGATACGTAATAAGTATCCGTTACCTAGGATTAATGACTTGTTTGATCAGTTGAGAGGAGTTGCGTACTTCTCTAAGATCAATTTGAGGTCAGGTTACCATCAGTTGCGCATTCGAGAGGAGGATGTACCTAAGATCGCTTTCTTATCGTGGTACGGGTCATATGAGTTCAGGGTGATGCTGTTTGGGCTCGCTAATGCACCCGCAGTATTCATGGATCTTATGAACCGGGTATTCAGGGAGTTTTTGGACCAGTTTATGATCATATTCACCGACGATATTCTAGTTTACTCTCTTACATAAGAGGAGCACGCCGACCACTTACGTTTCGTGCTTCAGACGTTACGGGACCATAAGTTATACGCCAAACTCAGGAAGTGTGGTTTTTGGCAAGGGAGGTTCAGTTTCCTGGCCACATAGTGTCTGATCGGGGCACTGCTGTTGATCCAAGTAAAGTATCAGTGGTGAGGGAGTGGGGTCAACCCATAAAACCGACTGATATTCGTAGATTTTTATGTTTGGTCGATTATTACTGTCGCTTCATCAAGGGGTTCTCAAAGATTATTGGCCCTTTGATGAACCTGACGCGAAAGGGAGTACCATTCGTGTGGAGTGACCACTGTCAGTTAACGTTTGATGAGCTAAAAGACAGGCTAACATCAGCACCCGTACTGGCATTGCCTAGGAGTGGATTGGAGTACCGGGTATACACTGACGCATCCCTGTAGGGACTTGGGGATGTGTTACAGTAGGAGGAAAGGGCGATAGATTATGCTTCTCGAAAGCTAAAGCCACATGAGAAGAATTACCCCACCCACGACCTCGAGTTGGCAGTGGTCATTTTCTCTTTGAGGATATGGAGGCATTATGTTCTAGGGGAAAAAATCATTCTTTTCATGGATCATAAATCACTCAAGTATCTCTTCACACAGAAGGATTTGAATATGAGTCAGAGGCCGTGGCTAGAATTCGTGAAGGATTACCAGTTTGATATATAGTATCATCCTAGCAAGGCTAACATGGTGGCAGATGCGTTAAACCAACGACCTACTGGGGATGTAGCTGAGGTGTGGAAATATAAGTGGAGTGAGCTCTAGTAGGAGGATGAGGTGGCCAGGGCATACATGGCAGTTATGACCATCACTCCCGAGATCGTGATACGGGTAATGAGGTCTCAGTCAGAGGGTAAATTCTATCAGGACAGGGTGAGACTAATATTGGTCGAGGGTGCAGAGTCTTACTCGGTTAGTTCAGAGGGAGGTCTACGATTTAATGGAAGGTTAGTAGTGCCCGAGGATGAGGAGTTGAGGCAGGAAGTGATGACCGAGTCTCATAGTTCCAGATTTGCGGTACATCCCGGTGGAGATAAGATGTACCAGGATATGCGACAACAGTATTGGTGGTTGATTATGAAGCGAGACATAACAGAGTTTGTCTCAAAGTGTGTTACATGCTAGCTGGTGAAAGTTGACCATCAGAGACCTTCATGGATGCTACAACCACTAGATATTCCCGTATGGAGGTGGGAGAGGTTTTCGATGGACTTTATTACTGGACTACCGACATCAGGATCGGTTGACCAAGGTAGTTCATTTCTTACCGGTTCATACTGACTTTGATACAATGCAGTATGCGCAGCTATTCATTTCAGAGATTATTAAGCTGCACGGGGTACCTATTAATATTGTGTCCGGAAGAGACAAGATATTTGTGGCACATTTCTGGCAGAGCTTTCAGGAGGACATGGGCACAGAATTGCGGTTAAGTACAACATATCACCTGCAGACAGATGGGCAGACTCAGAGAGTAAATAAGATGCTTGAAGATATGTTAAGGATGTGTATCCTAAACTTTGGGGGAGGATGGGAGAGATATCTTCCATTGGTAGAGATATCTTCCATCGGTATGGCTCCATTTGAGGCATTCTATGGGAGGCCTTGTTGTTCGCCCGCCTGCTGGTTAGAGGTGGGGGACAACAAGCTATTGGGGATGGACATGATATAGGAGACTTCAGCCAAGATAGAGTTAATTCGAGGACGCATTCGAATAGCTCAGGATAGGCAGAAGAGTTATGATGACACCGGTAGGAGGCACGTAGAGCTAGATCTAGTAAAAAAAGTATTGGTTCGGGTGTCTTCCATGAAGGGGATTATGAGATTTGGTAAGAAGGGAAAGTTAGCACCGAGATATGTGGGACCATTTCTTATCATTGAGAGAGTGGGACCGGTATCATACAGATTGGGTCTCCCAGAGCATCTTCAGCGGATACACGATGTGTTCTATACGATGTCGCTAAAGAAATACAAGAGGAGCGAGAGGGCCTTCTAGTATGTTCCACTTAAGGAAATTGACTTCCAGCCAGACGTCTCGTATGAGGAGAGACCCATGGATATTCTGGATCATAGTGAACATAAACTATGTCCAAGGTATTACCATTAGTGCGAGTGCAGTGGGGTCACCACAATGTTGAGGAGTAGACATGGGAGCGGGAGGAGGGTATACGAGAGAAATATCCAGAGTTATTCACTGCAGGTATATTTTAATTCTGAGGAAGAAATTCCTTTGTAAGGGGGAAAGTATGTAATACCCCGTATTTCTGGCGTATTTAGAATTTAATTAATTGACTACTTAAATAGAAAAGACGTCTTAATTTAAATTATGTGAGTAGAGTAATTTAAAGTGATTTAATAATAATTGTAGTTATTAAATATTAATTGAGAGATAAATACTAATTAATATTTTTTATATGATATTTACTAAGTGTGAATAGTGAATAATTGCTAATTAAAATTATATGTCATAGCGAGTGATGTGGGCATATAATATGTTACCTCACCGAGAGTCGCGTGTTGGACTATGTTGAGATGGGAAACAAGAAATATATTTGGTCACGGATGAGTCCGAAAGGGGTGAATTAGAGGGGTCACGGATGAGTCCGAAAGGGGTGAATTAGTCAAAATAGTATACCCAGGGATGTCAATTGAGTCACGTGTAAACTTTGGACCAAAACGGCACCTTACGGGGGTAATTTGGTCATTTTAAAGATAGAGGTTAAAGGACCTAGGAAAATTAGAGTCCTATATTTGGTAATTAGAATTGGGTATTATGGTTAATAACTCAAAAAGCTTAGAGAGTCCATTAGAGAGAAGAGAAGAACCTTTCCCAAAAGCTTAAGGAGGACTCTTGCACCCTAAGCATCTAAGGGGTGGGGATTTGAAGGGAAGCACATCAAATCATTATCTTCATCACGAAATTAGATCACCTCTGTATAAGGCAAGTTATTTATTGCATTTAAATGAAGTTATAATGCCCATGCGTAGAGATTTAATGATAACCATGATTAATCCCATGTTCTTAGAGACAGAAAGAATAGATTCGATGTATAATGGTTAGGAATTGCATGTAGAAAGGGTTAACCTATGTAGAGGATTAATCAACAGGGGTGACTTGATCATTAAATACGAAATAAAACTGGGTTTTTGATTGAATTTGTGGGAAGAACACAAAACTGCGGCCTTGATGAAGTTTCATAGTTTGATTCGTTCTTGGTCAAATTCTATGATGATTTAAAATGTTTAAAAAGCTAAGAACCCTCCCAATACATGTAGAAATGGTTTAGAATGTTTAGTTGAAACCTTGGTGTAGAGTAATGGAGGCTGGTACTAGATCATAGGCGAAAAATGCAAGAACGAACGAGGCTGGTGAATTGCAGAAAAGGGGATCAGTCCGGTTTAAAAAAAGGATCGATCTGATATTTGGCCAGCTTCCCAGAAAATCTATTTTCCCCATTTTTGCTTAGTTCTTCTAACCATCATCGTGTAAAATTTAGAACCTTACTAAGGGATTTTGGGAGAATTATTCATACTACATTAGGCCTGATTAGGATTTATAGATATGTCTTAGCAACAGAAGTAAGACAGGAATCAATTGGGATAAATTTGTGCCGTAAATTATCGGATAGTGAAATAATAATTTACGGGAACATCAAATGGACGATAATTATATCAGTAGAGTAGGTTAGGCTTAGCTACTGAAAATACAAAGGGGTTAACTAGGTCCCTCAGAGTTGGCAGAATACTCGAGAGGATGCGATAATGAGAGAAATCATAAAATAAACTGTACGGTGAGTATTATAGAGAAATATACTACGTACTAATGTGAACAATTAGGTTGTATGAATACCTATAAATTATGTAATTAGGTTATGTGAAATACCTACAATGTCTATATAGTATTGGAGTCGAGGATTAGACCGGGCCAATACTTTTATATAACATTTACAATTGGACTCGAGGATTAGACCGGGCCAATGTACATGAACGGAGAATTGAAGTCGAGGATTAGACCAGGCCAATGATCCTTATAGTGTATATTGTGAGTGAAATGTACACTATATTAATAATCTACTTGAGTGAAATAGTAGATAATTGGATGATGTGCATACATAAAAAAAATCTAAATTGGGAGAATTAGAATCGATGATTAGACCGAGTCAATGATCCTTATAGTATATATTGTGTGCGAAATATATTCTATATGAATAATCTAGTAGGGCGAAGTAGTAGATAGTTAGATGACGTGTATACATCTAAAAAGTAAGTTAACTGGAGAAAACTTAATTGGAAAGCTATAATATTATATAGTGAACATCTAATGAATAAGATTAAGTGGTAATACTTAACTTTCAAAATAAGGAACTAACATATGTGAAATGTTACACGGGAATTAATTCACACATTAGGAGTCTTAATGAAATTTGGTACTGTTTGGGCTGTACGGGAACTTAGACGTGTAGGTATGTTTAGACGACTAATATAGCCTAAATAGCTTGGGTAGTGTAGCTAAATAAGCTAGTATGGAATGTTAGGCGTGCACTATAGATTAGAGGTGAGGAAACTCAAGGGAGTGTGAATAAACCTAACATGTGTAAACAATAACTGATCTTTACAGCAATAAATTACTTGCTAAATATTTTCAAAATGTTTTGAGTACTAACTCTTGCTATGTAAAATATTTTCAAAACCTTTTTGGTGTCCAACCACAGGGACGCCAAGCGTGACTTCATTCCAGGGACTTCGTAGCTGCAGCATAGGTGGATGTTGGAGGTCTTTGATTAGATGCCTCTTTCACTTTCTGATCTAGTGTTGGATTTTAGATTTCAGTACGGACATTTTGTGCCTCGGTACTTTCATTTTTGGAGTTGTTATTTGTTGGTTTTTGGCCGATGGTTTATTCGAAAAGACTTTGTTTTATCTTAGTTGTTATATTCGGACTCTAACGTTGGTATTTGATTTATCTATTGTTCCGCATGTTGTTGTATGTTTAATTGAAGTTAAAATTTGGCAACCGAAAATTTCACTTAGGTGGTTAGTAAGTAAAAAGTTTTCGACAGTGATGCTAAAAATCAACCAGATGAGAAATCTGTTTTGATTTAATAAAGGACTGATCATCCAATGTTTAATTAGGCGGGGTGTCACAACTACTATCCTATTCCTCATTTAGTTTTGTCCAGAACTAAGCCAACACTGCAAATAGACTCAATTGGAAATTTTCCCTTACAACTATGACTATTTGTTGTGTTATTACTCGAAAATGTATGGTTATTTTAATCGACATGTGGGTGAATATTGTACTATACTAGTACGTATATAATGGGTAGATAATTATATACATGTTTAATACATAAAGAGTTATTATATTTCAGATATAGCTAGTGAACGTTATATGATTAATTGGTACTTCATATATAACTAGTGTGGCTATTGTATAAGTAATTAAAGTTAAAATGACTAAATAAGTTAATGAGTAGATAACTTATAAATCAAGGTAAGATATACTCAGGTTAAAGTAGCGTGATATAAAGAAGTGTAACAAGGCTAGTTCGGTGGGATAGCATAACTAGTTGGGTTAGAAGGTAACCGATAGGTGTGAACATTAGATAAGGGGTGAGTTATTTATTAAGAGAGTGTGACACTATCTTAAATATGGAAAGTGTTCATGCATATTTAATCATTGCATTTTAATTGCTTGCTAAATATTTTCAAAAATGTTTTACTTGGGCTATGACCCATGTCAAAATATATTTTCGAAATCCATTTTAGTTGCCCAGCCATAGGGACACCCAATTTAAGGATTTTGTTCAGGGATGCGTAGCTGCAGCATGTGTGGAGGCTTGCAGGATCTTGTTATAGACGCTTCTTTTATTCATTCCTAGTTTTGGAATTTGAAATATGTATTTACTCGGGCATGTCGCCCCTTAGATTCAGTATTTCAGTTTATTTAGTAGACTTTGCGTATTCAGTTTATTATTTCAGATTTATTATTGGATTCTATTATTGAGAACCAATGGTTGATTCAGTCTTATTTATTTAGGATTTTAGTTTTAGTTTTATTTGATTTTATTTTTATTTCTTTTTAGTTTCAATTTTTACTTGAGTTTTTATTTTATTTTTTTAGAGTAGGATTTTATTTTTTAGATTTTAACTTTAATTAGTTAGTATTATATTTTTAGGTGTCCAAATTAAACACACATACACACATAAACCATAACTCAAATACACACAAACACCTCCCTCACACCCACCATACACCCCATTCAACCCCTCACCCACACCAATCTCCCTTACACCTCACCTACACAATAACCCTACCCACACCCATCTTCAACCTCCCATTTCTCTCTCCTTCCAAACTCCATTATCACCCACCATTCTTACCCAACCAACCAAACCTTCCACCCTTATCTCTCCATAACTCGAAAACCACCTCAAACCTCTTAACCCGACATCCAAATACCCTGCCGCCGCCGGCAACTCCCTCTCCGGCCAAACCCGTCGGCGCCAGCCCAAAATCAGACCTTAACCCGAGACCCCAGCCACACTCGCCAACCCAGCGCCGAGCCAACCCGCAACTCCAACCGGTACCCAACCCAACCCGCCCAGCTGCTAACCCTCTCCCGTGCCCCATCGCGGTCGAACCCGGAGCAACCATAATGGGACCTGCGTCGGCCTATAACCCTACCTCAACCCTTGTTCGCCCCGTGTAAACCCATATCCACCCCCAATCCAACCCGTCGACGCCCCTTTTCACACCCTCGCCTAGCCTCCAAAACCGCCTGGAAACCACCTGCCATTCCCGAATCCAAACAAACCCGAGACCTCCACGACCTATTTCCCACCTTACCCATTTTCATAAGCCAAACACGATTTCTACCTGCCAAAACGCCTCAAACCAAAACCAATTGCCACATGTTAAATAAAACCCACTTAAAACTTTACCCATTATACCTCCCAACCACCACTTTTAACCATTTCCAAAAATAACCCTTAACTAAATCTGATTTGTTTTATTCCAATCCCCTTACCCACATGACCTCACACTCCTATCACCATTTCCATGAACACTCAAGCCCATTCCCAAAAATACCCCCATGCTCCATGTGCGTACTATATAAGGATGGAAGACCTCATTTGAAGACATATCATGAAATAGAGAAGAGAATTCTAGAGAGAGTTAGAGATAGTTTAGTGTAGACAATAAACTAGGATAAACACCATTTTGTAAATAGTTTTATTTAATTATTTTTATTTTTTGTTAGATATTTGCAAGGTTAAATTTTGTAAGAGATTTAGTTGAGTGATTATTTAATTGCAAATCACTTGGATGCTCAATTGGAGGGATGTAAATTGCAAATTCAAGGATTGAAGTCCAATTTCACTCAAAGATATTTGGTTTGATTGTTCTTGTCTTCTACTTTATTTTATATGCCTTTGATTTTTAATTTGCCAAATTCCATACCATGTTAGGCTAAATCCCCTTTCAAGGGGTAGGGGGAACCCTTATTTGATGTTATTTTAATTTAATTAGTTTGATTAGTTTATAATTCCGTTTGAATGTTAATTTTGATCCCTCACCCTTAAATTTACGCCTCGAGAGAGGGTAAATGATTTTCGAGAGAAAATCGAAATTCTAAGTTATAATACCCATTTTAGATTCGAACTAGAGATAGGGGTTTCTCAAGTGGGGTATTATTACTTGAATTTCAACTCTAAATTTATTTTCTAAGATTTACATAAATTTTAATTGATCGATCGTAGCGGGTGATTAATTCAAAGGAGTGTAGATCTTTTTTCTAGAGTTGTGGGGGGTTAAACTTAATTTTCTAAAAGGTTACTATTAAAATTACATTCGCAACGAGAGTTGATTTGTAATTTTGATATTAATTTGGGAGAATTCAATTAATTAATTAGAATAGCTAAAATTTGTGGTGTAATCTCATTCCTTGATTGTTCTCACATTTATTTACCTCATTTATCTCATATTTTAGTGTCAGACTTTATTTTCCATTTTTGTTACTTTTTTAGTTTGTAATTTGATCTTTCATTTTAGTTTAGTGTTATTTCATCTCACCTCACCTAATTGTTTTAATATTTGAAAAAGCTAAAAAAAAATAGAAAAAGCAAATGCCCAAAAAGAAAATAAAAATTTAATTACAATTGAGTTTGTCTCTAGCTTACCCCCTTGATGTGGATTGATACCCTTACTTACCTCTACACTTGAGTTTGATATATATTTGTAGGTATTTGAGGTTTTGATTAGAAGAGATTTTCAAGCAACGACGAAAAAATATACCGAAAAGCCATTTCTATCAAATGGCGCCATTGCCATTCTTGGGAGCGTGAAGCACTCGAAGCGGATTTCAACTTGTAGTTCATTTATTTTTTGCACTTTATTATTTTTTGTACCATTTTTCTTTATTTTAGAAGTCTTATATTAGGTTTATTTTATCCTTGCTTGTATTGCGGTGCATAGAGACACCTTTATTTTATTTTTCATTTTAAAAATTGTAATAATCGAGGAAAGTGTGATTGGGACACCGGACAAGGTAGAGAGAGGGCGTCCAAGGCGAGGATTTAGAAGCCTCTCTACTTTGTGTTGGTAGTACTCCCAGGGCTGACTGAGATTGGCGTAATCTCCCCTCGGTCGACTCAAATTTTTTGGCACCCCACAGCCTCAAAACCGTGGGAGGTACATTTCTAAACCCTCGCGCCTCTCCTGTTAGCGAGTCAATTATTTTGTGTGCTCTTGTGTGCTCTTATGTGATTTTATTCTCGCATTTATTTTTTGAATGGTGTGATGAATTAAATTACTAAGACCTACACCCGGTCACTCACGATGTAGACACCCCATTCTGTTAGCCCCTAAACTCTCCCTAGGTCCCTAGCACCTCCCTTCATCACTACAAACCCAGGTCATATCTCGAGTACTGACCTAGAAGCCATCGGGCACTCCCAGGCTCCGTTTGACCAAAAGTCAAAGTCTTCAGCTCGACCGAGACTGAATGAATCTTCGAAGGGCACTGAAACCCCATTCCAATGGTCCTCTGTGCGCGATTCTGACTTACGGTACGGACGAACGATTCGTTTTACTCCGAGAGGTCAGCGAATGCTTCCAGGGCCCAGTTGACCAAAGTCAACTCCCTGAACCAGATCAAACTCTTTGGAATGTCGAATTACATCTCCTAACCTTTCTAATGGTCTGCCCCGTGCGTGATGCTGACGTACCATGCGGCCGAATGATCTTTTTGCGTCCGATGATTCCCCGTCCAATGGACTGACGAATGCTTCCGAGCCATATTTAACCCAAAGTCAACTCCCGAACCCGGGAGCAGTCCAAAGGACTTTCTAACGTCTCTGAATTACCTTTCCAATGGTCTGCCTCGGGCACAATTTTGATCAACGGTTTGCGTTCTGTGGCCAATTTTCCAAAAAGGCTTGAAAGACACTACCAAACGGCAGGTCCCAGACCCTACCTATCGGCAGTGTGCCTAAATGCACCTGCCGATTGGCAGGAACAGGGCTATGCCGATCAGAAATGCCCTGGGCCTACGAAAATGAGGCCTGACCTCACTTGCAAAGAGAGCCCAGATCTGATAGATATCACTCTCAACAAATCCAGAAAACCTCTCTCGAAGTCAGCGTGATTTCCACACCCAAATCCCTTTCCAACCTTCACTTTTCATCATCCTTTTCATCAAACTTGGTGAATTCACTACCCTCCATCATCATCCAAGTCTAAGGACTGCTCTCCGACATTCAAGATCAAGCTCAAGATCTTCAAGAAGGTCATATTTTCTCAACTCTCTCCTTAAATTCTCATAAATTTGCAATAACTTATTTTAATACTTAGCACTTTTATTATCTCATCTCTCATCTCACACATCCTAATATACTTTTTATTTAGTATTATTGCACATCCCTTATTTTCATATGAATAAAAACCCAAAAAACAAGAAAAATAAGGTTTGCTCATAAATTCCAAACGGTAATTCTCATACTTTTCTTACACTTTTCTCACAACTAAAATATTTTTTCTACACAGACACACAAATAAGAGAATCCCCCCGATTGTATTTATGGGATAAACCCTACCCCTCGTTTTGCATGCGAACTACGTGGACTTTGATGCCTCTATAGGCTATGTAGGTATCTCGGGGTAAAACCCGAGACTCGAGTCCTATTTTTATTTTTTCTCTCATTTTATATTTTTCTCTAAACTCAACTCTCTTATATTATATATATACATATATGTTTTCTTAGTGGCATATTATTCCGCATGCGTTATCGTTCCATCATAACGGTCAACGTAAGGATAATCGCGTAAATCCTATTTTCTAATATTATTTCTATACCTTCCTACGGATAACTCGCTTTATCTCTTCCATGATAAAAGTCAAGGATTCCTATCTCCACTATATATACACATGCACACATATCACGGGGAAAATAAAGGAAAATAACAAAAATCCATGAGAGACCGAAAGGGCGGAATGGTGCCTAATACCTTGCCATTTCGTAACTTAGCCCCCGGACCCTTTTCGAATCATTTTGGTTTCGTATGCATCAGTATGTCTTTGGATGCTGTCCTTCGAGATGGATGCCTTTATTTTGTCTTTTTTGAGTAAAATAGACTGACGACTCTAATCTCTCTACATTTTTACACCTCACCCAAATGACGTCGGTCGAAGCACTCCCGAGAGGGACGCGCAGGACTTAGGATCCTCCATCACGCTCACCCTCCCGCCGCGAGGATCCGTGGGGGGGATTGCCACATATGATAAGGGATTTCATCACCCGACTCACTCTCTTACCAATTGTGTGATACCCTAGCCATCACTAAATTTAAAATCCATTAACTAGGTAGCCCAATAGGAGAAAATTTTGCAAAGGCGATCACTCAGATAATTCCGTGATTTTTTATCGCCCACGGACTTAATTAAAATTTTACTACTCCTTTCACTAAATTTCAAGATAAAAATTGGTTATGTGCTAGTTAGGAATCCTCCTTAACTTGTGTGTGTCCAATTCCATTCATTTTTTGGTATTCGGTTTTAGTGAGTTCGTCAAAATTCAAAGAGTCCATATTTCTCCCCACCATTTCTTCCAAAAAAATCCAAAAATATTTTCTTTCCTTTTGAAAAAAATTTTAAAAACTCCAAAAAATATTTCTCTCCACATGGATGAAGAACGTCCCTTACGGGACTACTTTGGTCATTTTCCATTGTCACGCGAAACGTGTGACAGTGATCCCGAGACGTCTCTTTATGATATTCTTAGTGGTTTCACCTCTCGTACAAGTACCGTTAGTACTCTTGGACCATCTATGCACTCACCTCCTATTCCATCATTCGCGGTCTCAAGTGTCGACATGTCACGTACCTTATCGTGCACCCATTTTTCCTATGTCGATCACATGTCCCATGAGTGCCCTTACATGCCATATCCATCACCGTGGAATATGTGTATCCATATGACACTGTTTCCAAACCCACCTCGGCCTATGATCACGATTTATCCAATCCCGAGTTGTGTGAATACCCTAGTTATTCGTGGAGACCTGATTAACCTTTCACGCAATGCGAATCTCAACCCGATGTTGTGGATCCTCACACGTTCCAATAGTTGTCATGGCAACATTATTCACATTATATCGATCATTTCCCTCACTACGTACCCCATGAGTATCAACCATTTCTCCATCAATAAAGCGATCCTTTCGTGTATAATGCACTTCACCCCGTTCCACACACTTCCTTCGAGTATTCTCCGTATAGTCCTATCCATAGTGAGTTGTTTCCACCTCCACCACCGCCCGTCATTTCACCACCTTCATCCACATTCTCTCTCGAGGCACTCTTGCTACAATTTATCATCGAGAAAGAGTAAGCCACTCGAATTCAAAATGAAGCTCTCCAAAGGGTTGAACAACGATTACCTGAATTTTAGTGTGCGAGAGAGTCAGACATTCCTATGGATACTCCCATCGTTGCAATAGAGTGTAATGATGATGTGACCTCTCGTGACACGGACTTTAAGTGTGACCAACCCTACCACCTCAAGAATCTCGAAGTTGAGACCATCCCATGGACTGGGTCCCAAGTCTATAATTGTGTTGACTTACCTTTTGATAGTGAGCCTGATCAAATTGCACCATATCCAAATGAACCCATCATTTCGGTTCACACTCCCGTCATAGTCAAAAATATGCTCGATCTTTTATCTCATGCCCCAATTGCATGTCTCTGACATGCCCATATCTTTTAGGTTAGCTCCGGCTACGAGTGCTCACCATTTTCTCGAGATAGAATCCGTGATAGTTGCTATCTATGCGAATATGGATGATGTCCCACAATGCATGGCTCCCTTTGAGCTCGATATTTCTAGTGATTCCTCTATATTAGATCTTGGTACCTCGTCTTACCCACCCACCACATTCACAGATGCTACTCTTGTGGAGAAGTTGATCACTCACTCGTTTATTTCCACACTTCCTCCTGTGAGTGCATTTGAGGATCACTCTATGCCTCATTAGGAGTTTGTGTCTCCCACTCTTGAGTTGGATCATATTCCTACACCGTTTATCCCACCCGATCCACCCATTATCCCATCCACCCCACCACCTGGTTTGGATCTTGATTTTGCACATTTCATGTTTCCATCCACATTTTTAGATCCTAACCTAAAACCATCCACCACCCATGAGAGTTTTTATGGTGATACTCTCCACCGTGACACCGAGCTTGTTCCTCTATGCACACCATTTCCTTATGGTGTTGATTGTTTTTCTCAACAGCTCCCTGGCGTGTCACGGCGTGACCATTATCAACCTCCATTTATAGAACGGTTGTGCAACTTCCATGAGGCCCACCCCATTACAATTTTCACACAATTTTGCCTCCCTCACCAACTTGAGCACCATGCCTATAGGGCCCTAGTCGCCCTCACCTTTAATCTCAACAAGGCCCGTGATCGATGCTTAATCACCCATGTTTTTCTCACCCTTACCTTAATACCCACCCATCCATGGTCCACCGATGCTTTTCATCGTGTGATGCACTTTGCCATACAAGTGCATTGACCCGTTTTAGCCTTTATCCAACAAAACTGACGCTTCAGTCTTATTTGGGGGTGATTCTCATCAACCATTCTTCTGCCGCCACGTACTTTCATGGTTCTTATCCTTAGGGTGAGATCCCTTCGGTCTGACTGAAGACATTAAACTTAGCGCTACCGGGAGGCAACCCGCGTTTCTTGTACTAGTCTCATCCTGTTTGGGGGTGGTGTTTCACATCACCCTATATTTTTCCATGTTTATAAACTTGTTCATTTTTTTCCTCGCATTTCATTCAGGTTTCTTCTTGGCTTCATCTATCCACTTCATTAGCGGTTGATTCTGGTAATCTCTTTCATACCTTATGCTCTCAATTTTAAAAATCATTTTACTTAACATCGAGGACGATGTTCCTTTTCGTTTGGGGGTGGGGAATTTGATCAAAATCGTACCTCTTTTGATTTTTTTATTTTATTTTTTACCCTGATTTTTAAAATTTCGTGTAGTTTCTTTCATCTCATTTATTGATGTGAATTTTCAATCATCCATCTTTTAAGTGTAGGAATCAAGCTAGAGAATATTTTTTCTAAATAACTTATGTAATACGTAACAAGGCATGTTGCACCATGAATTTCTAGACTCAACAAAATTTGTGCACTTATCAAGTCACTGCGGTTTAGAGTTGAGGAGTACTACAATTCTGATGAGAACCTTAAGCATCACTAGTAAAGACTTTAGCTTGTGAGATTCGTGCCTTTCACCCTTTTAGAGAGTTTTACGCAATCTCCGAGTCACAAGTTGATTCAACTTTGTTTGGGTCCACACTTTAATTGTTGTATGATCTCATTATTCTTCACAAAAATTTTGGCTTGATCACTGAGAATGACATCACTTTCGAGTTGTAAGAAACACGTGTCTTGAAATTTGTCCTGATCACTAGATTTTCATCCATACACCTACCATTTACCATTCACTTCACCCATTATATTCCCATGCACTTTCATATTCCCACATATTTCCCCACACCATCACCTATCATCTCCATATCATCTTTCATTTTCAAATAAAAGAGTGTTGATTCCAAATGTCAAATGTCATCAGTGTTGAGAGTAAAAATAAAAAAAAAGAAAAAAGAAAAAGAAAAACAAATAGAGAAAAAGAAAATAAAAATCGAAAAAACAGAGAGAAAAGAAAAGAAAGAGAGTTTGCAGTTAGTAATAAAGACATTTGTGCATAAAGTGTATACACTCTTCTATTGCATCCATTTTTCATCCATTTCACGTCGCATATTCATCACTCATCCATCACCATTCTATTTCATCCTACCTTATACCATCTTTCCCATTTCATTTTCCCCTCACCCTTAAACATCCATATTTACCCTAGGTGTTCGGGAAAATGAAAGTCAACGTGGTGAATAACTCGACTTTCTCACTATAGTGATTAGCATTCTTTCATGAGATCACTTTTTCTTTCTAAATGTTCGTTCTTTGTTACATGTGTGTGATACATTTGAACTTGCTTACATTTACTCACCTCCTCACACACAAGAGCAATACACTAACCCTAATCTCGAGTGTTCGTTTGAGAGAGTTATATCTAGTGAGATTTGAAATTGAAGCGTTGATTCCGACAAGAGAATATAGGAATTACTCTTGTGATGCTCGACCCGTTGTGACGGATTCATACTACACATGTTGAGTCCTAGGAAGGATGTGCCTTGATTATTTACTTAGCTAAATTTTATGCAATTCTAGCTTGTATTTCTGAAATATTTTCTCTCATGATGGATTGTGCGATTATTCTATGTCTAACAAGAGATTGACTGCCTTTCAATAAATCTTTGCAAATAAGAATTTTGTGGGTATATTCCCTGCAAACCCTCATGAGACACAACTCCTCCTATAGGGCAACCTATAGGTTTAAAGGCTTGTTGCACATGCTAAGTGCAATCGCAAGTGCTCGCGAAAGTGGTACACTTTTGGTTTCTTATATTTCTCTTTCTCTCTATATTATTGCTCGAGGACTAGCAACGCTTCGTTTGGGGGTGGTGTGATAAGCACCCAAAATTGTACATTTTATACCCCGAATAGACGTACTTTAGTTGCTAATTCTCGGCAATATGGGTCTTATGTGCTTAAATGTTTATCTTGTAGGTCAAACGTCCGTTTGCGGTGTCAAAAGCTATATATCGAGGCAAATGCGTGTTGAATGGAGCTAAATTCCTTCCCCTGTAACCTTACCCTAGCCTAAACCTACCCCAAACCCTGTGTGTGTTTATCTTGTCCCTTTTTAATATTTTTTAGATTTTTAGTTTGAGTCGTTTTATTTTTAGTATTTATTTTTGATTTATTTAGTATTATCTAGGTTTTGTTTTCTATTTTATCTTTATTAGTATAATTTTATTTTATTTTGATTTTTATTAGTTTTTAGTTTTTATTCGGATTAGATTTTTTAGGATTTCATTTTTTTTGTTTTATTTGATTTTACATTTATTTAGGATTTTATTTTTAGTTTTATTAGATTTTATTTTTATTTCCTTTTAGTTTCAATTTTTATTTGAGTCTTTATTTTATTTTTTTAGAGTAGGATTTTATTTTAACTTTTGATTAGTTAGTATTATATTTTTAGGTGTCCAAATTAAACACACACACACACACAAAACCCATAACTCAAATACACACAAACACCTCCCTCACACCCACCATACACCCCATTCAACCCCTCACCCACACCAATCTACCCTATACCTCACCTACACAATAACCCTAACCACACCCATCTCCAACCTCCCATTTCTCTCTCCTTACAACCTCCATTATCACCCACCACTCTTACCCAACCAACCAAACCCTCCACCCTTATCTCTCTATAACCCGAAAATCACCTCAAACCTCTTAACCCGACATCCAAATACCCTACCGTCGGCGATAACTCCCTCCCCGGTGAAACCCGCCAGCGCCTGACCAAAACCGGACCTTAACCTGAGACTCCAGCCACACTCGCCAACCCAGCGCCGAGCCAACCCGTGACTCCAGCCGGTACCAAACCCAACTCGCCCAGCTGATAACCCTCTCCCGTGCCCCATCACGGTCGAACTCGGAGCAGCCATAACCAGACATGCTCCAGCCTATAACCCTTCCTCAACCCTTGTCTGCCCCGTATAAACCCATATCCACCCCCAATCCAACCCGCCAGCGCCCCTTTTCACACCGCCGACCGGCGTCCAAAACCGCTTGGAAACCACCTGCCATTCCCAAATCCAAACAAACCCGAGACCTCCACGACCCATTTCCCACCTTACCCATTTTCGTAAGCCAAACACGATTTCTACCTGCCAAAACACCTCAAACCAAAACCAATTGCCACATGTTTAATAAAACCCACTTAAACCTTTTATACCCCCAATCACCACTTTTAACCATTTCTAAAAATAACCCTTAACTAAATCTGATTTGTTTCATTCCAATTCCCTCTCCCACATGACCTCACACTCCTCTCACCATTTCCATGAACACTCAAGCCCATTCCCAAAAATACCCCCATGCTCCATGTGCCTACTATATACGGATGGAAGACCTCATTTGAAGACTTATCATGAAATAGAGAAGAGAATTCTATAGAGAGTTAGAGATAGTTTAGTGTAGAAAATAAATTAGGATAAACTCCATTTTGTAAATAGTTTTATTTTATTATTTTATTTTTTGTTAAATATTTGTGAGGTTAAATTTTGTAAGAGATTTAATTGAGTGAGTATTTAATTCCAAATCGCTTGGATGCTCAATTGGAGGGATGTAAATTGCAAATTGAAGGATTGAAGTCCAATTTCACTCAAAGAGATTTGGTTTGATTGTTCTTCTCTTCTACTTTATTTTATATGCCTTTAATTATTAATTTGTCAAATCCCATACCATGTTAGGCTAAATTCCCTTTCAAGGGGTGGGGGGAACCCTTATTTGATGTTATTTTAATTTAATTAGTTTGATTACTTAATAATTCCGTTTGAATGTTAATTTTGATCCCTCACCCTTAAATTTATGCCTCGAGAGAGGGTAAATAATTTTCGAGAGAAAATCGAAATTCTAAGTTATAATACCCATTTTATATTCGAACTAGAGATAGGGGTTTCTCAAGTGGGGTATTATTAGTTGAATTTCAACTCTAAATTTATTTTCTAAGATTTACATAAATTTTAATTGATCGATCCTAGCGGGTGATTAATTAAAAGGAGCATAGATCTATTTTCTAGAGTTGTGGGGGGTTAAATTTAATTTTCTAAAAGGTTACTATTAAAATTACATTTGCAACGAGAGTTTATTTGTAATTTTGATATTAATTTGGAAAAATTCAATTAATTCAATTAATTAATTAGAATAGCTAAAATTTGTTGTGTAATTTCATTCCTTGATTGTTCTCACATTTATTTACCTCATTTATCTCATATTTTAATGTTAGACTTTATTTTCCATTTTAGTTACTTTTTTAGTTTGTAATTTTATCTTTCATTTTAGTTTAGTGTTATTTCACCTCACCTCACCTAATTGTTTTAATAGTTGAAAAAGCTAAAAAAAATTAGAAAAAACAAAAGCCCAAAAAGAAAATAAAAATTGAATTACAATATAGTTTGTCTCTAGCTTACCCCCTTGATGTGTATTTATACCCTTACTTACCTCTACAAGTGAGTTTGATATATATATTTGTAGATATTTGAGGTTTTGATTAGAACAGCTTTTCAAGAAACGACGAAAAAATATACCGAAAAGCCATTTCCATCAATACTAGTACGTATTTAATGGGTAGATAATTATATGGGGGTTTAATACATAAAGTGTGAATGTATTTTAGATATAACTAGTGTGAACGTTTAATGATTAATTGGTACTTCTTCTATAACTAGTGTGAATGTTATATTAGTAATCAAAGTTAAAATGACTAAATAAGTTAATGAATAGATAACTTATAAATAGAGGTAAGAAATACTCGAGTTAGAGTAGTGTGATAGAAAGAAGTATAACAAGGCTAGTGAGGTGGGATAGGATAACTAGTTGGGTTAGAAGGTAAGCGATAGGTGTGCACATTGGATGAGGGGTGATTTATTTCTCAAGAGAGTGCGACGCCGTATTAAATATGGAAAGTGTTCATGCATATTTAATCATTGCATTTTAATTTCTTGCTAGATATTTTTAAAATGTTTTAGTTGGGATATGACCCATGTCAAAATATATTTCCACAATCATTTTAGGTGTCCAACCACAGGGCCGCCCAACTTGAGGATTTTGTTTAGGGATGAGTAGCTGCAACACGTGTGGAGGCTTGCAGGATCTCGTTATAGCCACTTCTTTTATTTATTCCTAGTTTAGGAATTTGCATTCCGTATTTACTTGCGCTTGTCTCCCCTCGGATTCAGTATTTTAGTTTATTTAGTAGACTTTGTGTATTCAATTTATTATTTCAGATTTATTGTTAGATTCTATTATTGAGAACCGATGGTTTATTCGGTCTTATTTATTTATATATCTGTTGTGTGTTGAATTTAGATTTTATTTGTGTGTATGGTTTGATTATTATTTTATTTTTGTATTTTGTTAATTTTACAAAATATAAAATTTAGCACCGGTTTATTTAATTACTAGGTGGTTAGTAACTTTGAAAAAATATTTTCGACAGTGATGCAATGAATGAGCCATATGAGACTAACGTTTTATTTTGACAGAGGGATGGCCACCAGATATTTTAATAGGCGGGATGTCATAAGTCTATTCATGGAATATTCATATGTAATTATCCATCTCCTCAAATAAGATCTAAATACAAACAAACTAGATCTTGGAGAACAAAACGCGGTAGCATAAAAAATGAACACATATATAATCTATCACATGAATGCTTTTAAAAGAGAAACTACTCTGATACCGATTGAAAAAGAGCACAGAAGGAGTGTGATGTGCAAGTGTGAACATTCATATTAACTTGGAGGAGGTGAATATGTTTATCTTAGGAAAATGGCCATTTTTATATTTCCTTATCAACTTTAGCAATTCCAATTAAACATACAACTAGGTGAGATGATAAAGCTATTAAATCTATAGTCACACCTTTAATTAGGCAATCTATGTTAATTATCACAAAATTTTAATTATGACAAAATTTACTAGATGCGAATCCGAAGTTCATTTCAATAGACTTCATGGATCCAAGCTAGATCTAAGTGTTATGTATGTGTGTTAGCAAGGTGATAATCAATGTGAAAACACACAAATAATCCACGAGACAAATTTATGAGGAAATCCTCCTCCCCATCTAAGGATTAAAAACATTCACGCATCCTAATATCTCTTTAAAATTGAAAAGATTAATATAATTCAGGTAGATACATCTCTCTTATTCCCTAATAAGAAGTTATATAATGAACAATGAACTCTCTCCAAATAACAATGAGTGATCCATCCAAAAATCAATCAAATAAACAAAAAAGTCACAATCTTCCCCTTAGGATCACACCATACTTGAAATCCCAAATTAGCCAATCTCCTCTTTTATATTTGAGTATTAATCTTCAATTTTGATGTGAATTCTTTAGATTGAATCTAGGCTAAGTGGATTTGATCACAAAACATTCTCAATTCATCAAAAAAATTGTATCAAGTATAGATTTAGTTTTTTTTTCTCAATTGTGAATGAAATAAGTGATTTTGCTTAAAGAAAAACAACTAGGATGATCCCATCCTTAAAAATACTATATTATTATAGGTGAAGCATAAAGGAATGCATGATATTTCATATAGGTTAGAAAATGCTATATTTATAGAAATTGTTTTGAAATATAACGTCGTTTGTATGAGTAGAATGACCTCCATGTGTATGATATTTTAAAGTAAGAAAAATATGCAAAAACAGTGACATATGTGCGCATGGGTAGAAAACCCAACAGTGCTAATAGTTTTAAGAAGAAAGTAAAAATGCCTAAAATGTGATGAACCATGTGGATGGGCTTAAAATACCTTCGTGAGAATGAATGTAGGAAATATGTATTTTCCACATGCAGGCTGATTTTTTAAAAGCAAGGCCTTTCCTTTTATTTTGAATATAAAACTTCTCAATATACAAGATCACTTCTTTCATTTTGAAAATGATTTTCAAAGTTAAATAAAAATATGTCCATGTGTGCATGGCCTTCTATGTTCAAATCGACAACCCGTAAAACAATATTCTTCCATGTAGTTGAGAATAAGGTATTTGATGTATAAGAATGGTATCTAATATTTAATGTTCAATTTTCATTGATATCTAATTAACAAGACTCTTTATAAAATAATATCTACATGAAATGAAGAACTTTTTTATTGATAATGCATCACTTAAATGCTTTAACATGGAAATAATTCAACCAAACTAATATATTTGGATAATAGGCATTTTTATTTGACTTTAAATAGCGCACAACAAATTTCTATCTCATCAAAACGAGTCTCCTACTCGTTCGAACGATTTCCTCAAGTGAAAAGGGCTTCACACTAGCATTAACTTTTTGCTCATGTGAAGTCCCATATGATGTAGCCTCACATAAGGCTTTTAACGAGGAATGAATGTTTCTTCAAAACATCCAAACCATATCCTTGATGCTTCTATCACAATCCTAAACTATCAAAAACTACACCCTACTACTCCACCAAATTATTCACACTCACATTAAACACACTTTTGTTTTCTAATTAATTAAATTTTTCATTTAAATAAATTTCTAAAAAAATAAGGATAATTACAATGATATTGATGAGATTAAATTGGTAAAATGTTATTAGTGATGCTACACTTTTGGTTCTAGTGTGATTCATATTCGTAAGTCGTTATTTCAGTCTTCTAGTTTTTCTACGATAGTCCATTAAGTATCGACTTGGATTGAGGTTATTCTTAAAAGACCTCCATCGTTAAAATCCTTGTGTTATGTGATTGATTTACATTCTTGTAAACTTCTCGTTTTTGCCTAACAAATTAAAATATTAATTAAATATTTCATAAACCATGTCACGAATATATACATACGATTAATTTTAGTTTTTTTTTAACTTTAATACAAGATTAACTTTAATACATTTTAAATGAAAAATTAGACTTTGCCAAAAATCGTTAAAATAATATGTTAATGTGATTAAATGGAGAAATAAAATAGATTGCGGGAATGTATTTTAAATTTTTGAGTACCCATTTGGAAACTAGTGTAATTATTTAGTATTGGGTCCCTTGTATATTTCAATACCAAATTAGTAGGCCCAAAATCTCTGAAACCCAGTTTAGCCCAAGCCCATAACTTATACCTATATATATATTGGAGTAAGCTAGGGTTATAAGGAAGATATATATTATCGAGGAATAGAGTGACAGAGAAAAAATATTGTTCACATTTTTTTTGAAGGGGTGAGGATAGAAAAGTTGATTTGTCTCATATTTCATCAAGATTTGATCTCCTGCAGTGACCACATGCAAGGTTTACTTTGGTTGGATCACATACTAGAATATCTAAAACTTTTAATGGATTCTAGCATGATTTTTGGAGACCTTAGGAGGGCACTAATATTATCATCTTCATCAACATATTTTTCCTCATTCGGATCATGGCCAAGCCCCCCATCGAAACAAGAATTCCTCCTAAACCTACAGACCCAACCAATGTTTGGACCAAATATTTCTCAAGTGTTATCATGAATCAAACATCCAAAGAGTTGGAATTAAAAACTCCAACCACTTTCAAGGGATAACCAATAGTAATATTTTCAGAATACGACATCTCAACTCTAATTAAACCATTTAAGCATTCAATTGTAGGCAAGTTCTCTCATGGGAGACCTCCAATGGATTACATCTGAAAAATATTTCAAACTTTTTTGTTAAAAGCAGCATATTCAATTGGTATTCTTGATTCAAAGCATATCTTAATTCAACTTAACTGTGAATAAGACTATGTCCGGTTATGGCTGAGTGATTTGTGGTACATTAGAAAATACCCAATGCGAACTTTTAAATAGTCAGTAGAATTTAACCCAGATGAGGAGAGCCCAATTGTGACAGTGTGGATAAATCTTCCCAAAATTCCATTACATTTTTATGCACAATCCTCTTTGTATTCAATAGCACAACTAGTTGGGAATCCTCTCAAATTGAATGCTTCAACAGACTCTATCTCAAGACCAAGCATAGCACGGGTATTCGTGGAAATTAACATTCCGAGAGAAAGAATTCACAGGGTCTAGATTGGAAGTGGAACAAGTGGATTCTGGCAACCTATTTCCTATGAGAACATCCCACCATGCTGTGAATTTTGCAAGAAAAAAGGACATACAAACTCAAAATGTATGTTTCCACACCTTAACACAACGAAGGCAAAGACGGTAAAAATTCCTATTCATGAGAAAGAACAACTACATTCTCTCCAAGAAGGCCCCAAGAATCATCAAGAACTAGAGGGTATGCCTAATCAAGAAAATATCACTTAGGAAAACCAAACTCAACTGCATAATCAATTTGATGTGCTGAATGATAGTCTCATAAATATTGAAGAGGAAAATAATTAAATGCCTCTTTTAGAAAGCATTCCAAACATTGTCAATGATCCTAAACAGATTGCATACCACTCTGAAATTGAGGAAGTTTCTTATGACTACTCTCCAGAGGAAACAAGAAAAATAGATCAATACAATTTATCACCAAAAGGTTCAAATATTCCCCCACCAGAAAAATATCCTTCAAGTGACAAAGACAATCATTCAGATAACGAAGAAATTAGTGTTTCAACTCCAATAATACAGGAGCTTCAAATATTTTCATCTTGGTTTGACTTGAAATGGAAACAAAGGATATAAGCCAATGCTGCAATCGATAAACATGGAAAATAATCAAGTTCTTCTCAAATTAATGATGCTCTTCTCAATGTTCAGAATATTACTCAATTAGGTAAACCTCCTAAACCCCTTTATGACCCTCTTTTGAAAAGTTTCACCAGATCATCTGGTAAGGCAAAATCTCTAACTATCTCTTAACTTTCTAAATGTAAATTTTATCTACTGGAATGTTAGAGGAGTTGCAAATAAAGCAACAAATAGAAGAATTAAAAAATTAATTAAAATACATCAGCTTCCTGCTATAGCCTTGTAAGAACCAAAAGTAAGTATTGAAACATTATCAAAATATCAATTGAAGTGGCAATTCCCCATTAGTATGGCAAATCAATCAAATAAAATTTCTTTTTTTTGGGTAAAATGACCTTAAAACTTCTAGTATCTTCAATTCTGATCAACTAATTTGTCTTAAAATTGAAATTGCCACTCTCAATTTATCAGTTATACTTGTATTAGTATACGTTAAATGTACTGTTACTGAAAGAAGATATATATGGGCTGATTTAAAACACCTTTCAACTCTTAATACCGATATCCCATGGTTGATATTGTGTGACTTTAATGTAATTTCAAATGAAGAGGAAAAAATAGGAGGGAATCAAATTGATTTTCATGCCATTGAAGACTTTAATGACATGATTTCTTCTTGTCATTTACTAGATTTAGGATACTCTGGATCTAGATTTACATGGAAAAATAATAGAGTTAATGGTATAATATTCTGCAGGTTGGATAGAGGTTTAGTTAACACTCATTTGTTAGATCAATTCCCTAACTCAAATATATCTCATCTACATAAAAAATTGTTCTGATCATAGTCCTCTTTTGTTAAATATTAAGACTAATTTAGATTAATGCCCCAAGACATTTAAATACTTATCTATGTGGTGCATTGAATCTAATGTCAAATCTATTATTGAAGGCACATGGTCATCTCAGTTTAGAGCCCCTCATATGGTCTTATTTTCCATTAAGCTAAAATCTCTGAAAACTAAATTTAGAAGCTGGAACAAAGACCATTTCTCAAATATTTTTAAAAATGTAAATGATTTAGAGGACAAAGTCAAAATCAAAGAAAATGACTTTGAATTATTCCCTGATGCCTAATCTCGATCAGGCCTAAATGAAGCTAAAGCTCAGTTACCTTTAGCAATGCAGAGAGAAGAATCCTACTGGTACAAAAAAGAGCCACCTAAAATGGCTCAAATTAGGAGACATGAATGTCAAATTCTTCCATACATCAGTTAAGTCTAGTTATAAAAAACTTGCAATTAACAAAGTTAGAAATAAATACGATCAATGGATTGAGTCTTCTGTTGAAATTGAGAATCATTTTATTTCTCATTTTCAGCAAATATGGAAAGGTGAATTCAAAATTATTGATAAGGAATTCATTGAGGTTATAGACAAAGTCATTATTGATGATATGAAATCTACTTTATCTGCTCTCCCAAATGAAGAAGAGATTTGGTCAGTTATAAAAATCTTGGATGCTACAAGTGCCCTAGGGCCAGATGGTTATGTGGGTGACTTTTACATAAAGTTTTGGGACGTTATTAAAAATATTTAATCAATGCAATTCACTCCTTTTTTGCAGGATCTAAAATTCCCAGGAGTTGGTCAGCAACAAATATTTCTCTTATTCCTAAAGTAGCAAATCTTTACACATGTGCTCAATATAGACCTATAAGTTTGTGCAATTTTTCAAACAAAAAAATATCTAAAATCCTATGTTATATGCTATCTTTAATTATTCCATTTATAATATCCCCTAACAATTGTGGTTTTGTAAAAGGTAGGAGTATTCAAGATAACATCCTCTTGGATAAAGAAATGGTCCAATCTATAGGTAAGAAGGTGCATGGTAATAATGTAATTATCAAACTATATATGGAAAAAGAATATAACAAAGTCTATTGGCCTTTTCTATGTCAAGTTCTTAGACAATTTGGGTTTAATGAAATGTATATAGACCTGGTATGGAGAATTATATCCAAAAATTAGTTTTCAATTAACATTAATGGGCAAAGCAAAGGATTATTTCACTCCTTTAGAAGCCTAAGACAAGGAGATCGATTGTCTCCTAGCCTATTCATCTTAGCAGCAGAGAGTCTTAGAAAAAACATTGACAAACTTTTTAAGATGAACAAAGCCACCCATTACTCTCATCTTAAGAATTGTCAATCAATATCTCATTTAGGATATGCTGATGACATAATTATTTTCTCAAATGGTGATAGCAAAAGTCTTAAAGATATTATCTCTTTTCTTAAAAGATATGAAGAAACCTTAGGCCAGTCAGTTAACTGCTCTAAAAGTTCTTTCTTTATTGATGACAAACTAAGTATTAATAGAAGAAATTCTATTTCAGCAGACTCTGGATTAAATCACTAACACCTCCCAATGAAATATTTCGGTTGTAATATCAACAAAGGTAGATCTAAGCTTATCCCTTTTACTGAACTTATATCTAAAGTTAGAGAAAAGCTCAATACATGGTCATCCAAGATAATCTATCAAGCTGGTAGAGCTACCCTTATAAGGCATGTTCTTCTCTCCATTCCTATTTACACTATATCAGTTTTGAATCCTCCTAAAACTATTTTGAAAAGATTTAGCAACATTTTCTCAAAGTTTTATTGCAGAGGCACAAATAAGTAGCATCCATATCTATGGACCAAATGGTAAGAAACATGTTTTTCATTTGAAGAAGGGGATCTTAACTTTAGAAGTCTTGAAGATATTGTAGCAGCCTCTAGTATAAAACTCTATTGGAAATTTTTATTTGATAAAGGATTATAGGCTACTTTTATGAGATCCAAATATAACAAAGGATTACATATAAGAAATGGATCTAGTATTGTCAAAAGGATGGCTGTAATTTCAAAGGTAGCAGACAAATACGTAGACGTAGATAATCAGATTTGTACCCCTTCCAAAACCTGAGATTTTTCTATTAAATCTGCATACAATATCTGTAGGATTCACAAGCCTCTTTGTTTGAGTTGGAATATCAATTGTGTAGAAGTATGTCCAATGAAAATATCTAATTTTATATGGAGATTGCTTAATAATTCAGCTCCTTTTGAAAAAAAATATTCAACAAGCTGGTAAAAGGCTTGCCTCTGTTTGTAAATCATGTTTATTAGAAGAAGACAATGATATTCATGTGCTGCTGGAATGTCAGTTAGCAAAAGAAGTTTGGAAGTATTTTATTGCTTTATTTGGTCTAACTCCTAATTTTTCATCTTACATATCAATGTTGCTCTCTCATGGTGGTTGATCTATAACAAAAGAGATCATCAAAAAATTCTTTTCTTCATTATCCCAAAGATAAACTATGGGAAATATGGAAAGCTAGAAACAAACTTCTTTTTGAAACTATTAAATTTTTAACACATTTCATTGTTCAACAAGTGATTCATCTAACTTCATCCATTTTTTCTAATATCAAATGCTATGACTCATTTAACTCAGAGGAAAATAAAATTATTGAATGTTTCAACATCCAAAATTTATCCTAAGAACATTCAAATTATTACTTGTGGTTTGTCTAATCTCCCTATAGGTTTATTTAAACTTAACATTGATGGGACCTCTAAAGGTAACCCTGGCCCTAGTGGCATTGGTGGTATTATTAGAGACTCAGCAGGTCATTTTATTGTAGGAATTGAAAAATATATTGGAATCCATGATTCTTTTTTATGCAGAAGCAATGGATTTAAAGGAAGGTTTAAAGCTATTATCTACTCTTCAAATTCAAAATGCAATTATGGAATCAGACTGTGAGCTTCTCATTTATGTTTTCAAAGCCCCCTTGGCAAGCTAAACCAATTATTGAAGACATTCAATTATCTTCTCAAATGAAAATCAAGCACATATGGAGAGAAACAAATTCAGTAGTAGACCATCTTACCTCAAGGTAAGCTATTAAAAAACAAGATGCAACTTATTGGAACTTTAATTCTCTTCCTAAACTAGTTAAAGGTCATATAAATATGGATAGGCTGCATGTTCTTCATTTCAGTAAAATGATTATAAAAGTGTAATGGGATTAAGATGAAATCCCAAGTTTATTATAGAAATTTTGCATTTTGTTTGTAATTGGGTTAACATAAAACCCCAAGTTTCTTTATTAAGGCTTTCCTACTAAAGTATTGGGCCCAACCTCTAGAATTAGGCTAGGCTGGGCTTGTCAAGATTTGGAGAGGCTTTTTCTCTTTATTTTAAAAATTAATAAAATGTGTGTGGGTACAGTCCCTCTTTGCTAAAAAAAAAGGTCTCGTAAGGTATCGGGATTCAAATGGTAGGTTTATGCTTTAAATTTTTTCAGATTTATGTCAATCCTCGATTACTGCTATTAAATTCCCTGTTATAGATCGTGTTTTGGAAAGTTTCATGGTGTACACAATGAAACCCTAGTTTTGTATGTTGTAGAAAATATATATTTTTATGTTTCTTTGTTCTAAAATGGTTTTATAGGATTCTATTGTTTATGTCCCTCCATTATAATCAAATAAATGTTGTTTTATGTGAATGGATTCTATGGTGGTTTATTTGTAGTTATTTCTTAATAGATTTAATTTGGTTGTAAAAACTAGGTTATTTTTAATAATTATTAGAGGATGTAATAGTTTTTAGTAGTTCCTAGACTATATTTCCATGGGTTATGGGTTTAAATAAAGTTTCATGAAGTTTGGTTAATTTAGGTCATGTTTGACAAGTTTTTGCTTGCATTTGGTGAACTCGAGACACAAATGGAAATCTACACACCAGGTTCGATCCAACCATCTTTCTGATCGACCCGTTCCTAGATGGGATCGATGGGAATCTAGGAAGGTGTTGTAGTTGGTTTATTTATTCCTATTTTTCACTAGTTATGCAATGGATCTTTCTCCCGATTCTTCCCAAATCAAAATAGAATATCTCTAGAGGTTCAATATGTGAAGGCCTCCAATTTCTAAATAAATTTACTTCAAAAAGGATTTTTATTCAAAAGGATGTCTACTTCAAATGGGATTCTTGATTTTGAAGAGTTATACTCTCAGAGGAACTCTAGGCCATGATGGAAAATAGAATTTGTTTCCTATTTGAATTGTGATTTGCAAATTATTCTGCTTTATTATTATTCTACCATATTGCTCATGTTAATAATCATAGTGTGCTAATTAATTGATTAATTAGGGGCCCACATTATTATGGACAGCAGGGATTATTATCGCGATCGTCCTAGGTCACGTTTTTATTGAAAATATAATTTTATTTATTCTTTTATAAGTTGAATTTAATCAGGTAATAAATTTCAAATTATAAATTAAATTTTTGATCTGTGAATTTTATTTTAATTTAAAAATGATTTTATTTTGGAAAATTAGAATAGTGAGATCATAAAATTTATTTTGTACACGTAAATTTAGGAATTATTAAGGATTTATATTGGGCATTTAGAATTAAATGTATAATTTTTCAAAATACCCTCTTGTTCAAAATATTAAGTGGGAGAGGAGTTTCAACATAAACCCCACAGTCTCTATTGGTGTTTTAAGAATGTGATGTGATTACTTCATCACATCAATTTTGGTCTGCTCCCCAACATATGAAATAAATCAAGGCATCGGGTATTCATAAAACTCTTAAGTGATAGTTCTTAGAATTTTAATGTGAGTTCGGTCCACCAAATGGGGAATTTCTATATGAGCGGATTGAAATTGGAGGAATGGACCAGTGGTATGAACTTAAATAAAATTGATGATATTCTCCCGCAATGGAGTCATTGTCAACTGTGGAATTAAAACATGTCGGCTATTCAATTATATGAGACAGGATATTCCTTGACTATCCAAAGAACGTAATTGAAAGTTAAAAATTTGTTTAAGTTCAAGGTGAGGTGATTTAAGCTATCAACGAGAAATATTACTTCACAAGGAAACTAGGATGCTCAACCTGATTATTTTTTATTGGCAATAAAGGGACGAAAAATTAAAATTTAATAAATATAATTCACGTATATTTATTTGGAAATTGAGTTTTGTATTGATGATTCTAAGATTTTAAAAATGAATTCAACTTTCACTCATTGTTTTTTGTCTTATAAGTAAAAGGTTATTAATTGGAATAAATTTCAAGGACTGAAAATGTAATTGGACAGTATTCTAACTTAAGGGGATGATAAAATTATTTAACCCAAGATTCTCATCAACATTTTAAAATTATGATGTGATGAACTCCACAAGTCAACTTTGTTTTTCCCTCTAACAGATGGAATTTATCACAAAATCATAGTATTTTAAACATTATAGTAATTCTTTCTAATTAAATGTTGAACATGTTTGGTACCCCCATCGGTAAAGTTATATATAAACCTATTAATTTTAAAGAATTGCCCAATTTGAATTTGTAAACAGTGATGTTTGGTAATTACGCTCAAGTAAGCATCATGTTCTTAAAATTATTTTTACCATTAGTTGAAAAAGGATTTTTTTTGAATTAGCTATGATAGGGAAACTCTGATCCATTTTGTAATCATGTAGTGAGCATCATCGGAGGCCAAAGAATGGTGTTGTATTATTGAGAAGCTCTTGAATTATTTATCAAAATGGAGGTAGAACGAAAAGCTAAGTCTCGGGTGCAATGGTTCGGGGTTAAGAAAGTTCGTATTCCATAGTAGTAGTGAAAGTCAAAAAGCAGGTAGAATGCGTTCGGTCAAAGCCAAGATGGATAAAAGGTACCCAATTAAAATTGTTTAACAAGATATGCAAAGTTTTTCTTCCCAAGTTCAAATTAGGGTAACAAATACAAGACCTAATGTCTATGTGACAAATTTTTTACCAATTAGATAAGAACAAATTTAATCTTCAATATTAGATGATTTGATCAAAATGAGAATAGATAGACAATATAGCGCAATGTCAAGGCGTACGAGGAAAAACCCACAATGGGAAAAAACCTCAGTCCGACAGAATGACAAATGTAATGTGGTAGAGTTTCACAACTAGAAGAAATAGACTTATAACCCTCATGATGCTATAACCGACTAGACACTCTTTCCTATGATATCCTCCGTAGAAAGCGCCAACATCTAGAGAACACTATACAACCACGACATGATTTGTTCCGCAACTAATGATGTAAATTCCTCGTGTTAAAAAAGTTTCTTTTTAAGGTTTGAAGAAAACTTTTCTTTGAGTTTTAAAAGAAAAAACATGTTACAAATATCGGATCAAAGGTAAGAAGCCTCCAATGAGCGTGGTACCACTTTCTAGGTGTGTGATGACCTTAAATCAAATTGTTGTTCAAATTAATGGATTGACTCACGAAATATTTTCTTGATATATATTGAATTGTAAAAAATAACACAAGAACAAATTAGATAGATATTTTTTCAAGATGTTAAAGCAAACAAGTTTACTTCAAGATATTTTGAGATTTCACAAGTATTTAAACTTAAAATATCTCAGGAATATATTGAAGAGGAAAAAAATATTTAGAACATGGAAGAATACAAGATTCAATAAAAAGAAGTTTGATCTTTTAAATGTTTTTCTCTCCTCAAATGATTCTTGTGCAAGAAAGGTTTTGAAATAAATATTTTGTTCACAAAGAAATCACGAACACTTACACTCACACACAACAATGAATTCCAAAATAGTTACTTATACACACAAGCTTGTAATAGAATCTTGGGGGGACAAACAGGTTAAAGGTAGGCTTTCAAGAAATGACATGGTGTAAAAGTAAATAAGATATGGTCAGATCTTTAGTTTGCATGAGTATCAAGAAAGATGTACATAATCTAGCTTTAAAAGTTACTTTTGCACCAAACTGTTACACATCACTGGAGGTTTGCTGCACCAAGATTTTACATCGCTAAGCCAAAGAAGAAAATCTCTGGATAAAGAGAGACCTAATGAGGCACCATCGATGCAGCGAGAAAAGCTCTCACTGTAGTGAAGTTCTACCAAAAACATCTCAATAGCCTTTATAAAATGCAATTTTTAAATTTGTCAAAAAAAAATTTATTTGCATTATATAAAGAATTCCAAAGATTCATATAAACACAAAACACACATAAAAGTATCTTTCTATAAATAGAACACATGTGAGAAAAATGTACATGAGTCCACATTTTCATTTACACTTATAATAGTGGTATAAATGCATGAAGGCGAGAATGTTCATTCAATGATTTTCATGAAGCTTTACCAAAATGACCTCAATGATAAGAGTCAAAATATATTTGGTCAACTAAATATGACAATCAAGTCCTATTGTGTTACATGCATAAAGTGCATACTCTTACAAGGTGTTTTCACTATAAGTAGTTAGAAAATTGATATCAAAGTGTTCATTTTTTCCTAGATTTATAAAGAAAATGACATGGTGATGTTTTTTTCTCTTAAAAGTAGATCATGATTTTTGGTTTACAGAATCCTGGTGGGTAGATTCAGGAACCAAAAATCAGGAATGCAACTCTTTATAAAGGTTCCAGATGATCGAAAACTTCTTAAAGGAGATGTATTCCTAATTATGGGCTATAACAATAAGGCATTAGTATAAGCATTAGGATATCATTTTAGATTTTGGAGGATACTTAAAGATAATGCTAGAATATTATTCTTATATACCTTGTTTTAGGAGAAAGTTGGTTTCAATTTCTAAATTGGATTTAAACAGATATTTGATTATTTTAATAAAATCATTTTTATTTAAATTGGGAAATCTTTTATCCGTTCTAGTACATTGGAAACTAATTCATACATTATAAGGAATGTCATTTATACTGCTAAATATTTAAATGAATAACATTAATGGACATATCCTTAAAGAGAAAGTTTCCTTCCTAGTAAAACCAAACACTATTTGGCTTCAATGACTTGATTATTTTTATTCTAAAAGGAAGGCGAAGACTAGTTTAAAATGGACCATTGAGTTCATCAGAAGTGGTGGCACTACTAGTCTTTGAATTAATTTTAAAACGTAAAATGACCATGGGGTCGTTCGTGACCCAAAAGATAAAGAGCCGAGGATGTGTTGGAAATGGTTCATTTCGATTTGAGTAGTCCTATGACCATCAGTACAGGAGGAGATTTTGAGAACTTCATTGACGATTACTCAAGGTATGTATGTGTTTAACTTATGTATCATAAGTGTGAAGCCTTTAATTAGTTCAAAGTGTATAATACTAAGGTGGAGCATAGGTGGTGTAAACGTATCTAAACTCTACTATCTGATCATGGGGGTGTACATCTCTTGAGACAATATAGGAAATATTTATCAGGGGTAGGGGATTATATCCCAGTCGTATTCACATGGTATTATACTATGAAATGGTGTAGAGGAAATGAAGGAATAATACTCTATTAGATATGATAAGTTTTGCAGTTGTATTCTTAAAACCATGGAAAGGTGCTTATTTTTTTTTTGTGTATCGTGGAGATTGAAATTCTGGTTCTAGTATAATTGAACAGTTCAGAGACGATATAAGAAGTTGATAACCTATCAATATAATTAAGAGTGAAATCCTAGTAGTTTATCTCAAATTAGGAGAAGTTTTCTAATGGTTCGATAACTTGTTAATAGTTCAATGAGGATTGTGACCGGTATATTCTGGATAGTATTGAATATATCCACTCATGATATTCAAGTCTATGTGTTAACTAGATCAGACTCCATAAATATCACAACATTTTCATAGGGTGCATATGATCTTAATACCAAGGGTAATAAGGTTTGGAATACTTGAACAACTATTTCTTGGATTTTTATGAGTGCGATTCAATTTTAGATTGGATTAATAATTTTTAAAAGCTGGGCCATTGATGTGTAAGTAGGTATAATATTATAATTTGGAGGAATCCATATCCAAAAAAGATTTTGGATTATGATAGCCCCTTAATAGACTTATAAGTATTGTTTCTACCAGTAAACATGATCAATGGATTGTTTTATAATTTGGTGGAGTAATAAATAAGTTAAATATGAGAATAAAGGAATACATAAGAAGTTGGTTAAAATCAATTAGCAACAAATTGATTTGACTAAGAAGGAATTGTACGCCTGATAAAGAGAATCATATTATGTATTATATAAAATAGGATTGCAGTCATAGTTATTCAGTGTAATTATTACAGATTAAAAAATAAAGAAAATAAATTACGAAGATGTAAAATCGAATTTTTGAATATTTATTTTGAATCCAATTTAATTATTTAGTCTTGGGTCATTAGTAGAGTCCATATACCTAATTAACAGACTCAAACTCTCTAGAAACCCATTCATTTAAACCTAATTTTCTTTAGATAGCCTTTGTTGGGAAAGAAAAGGGAACCCCCTTCATTTTCTTTAAAGTATATTTCTCCTCATTTGGATCACAAAAAAGATTCGCTAAGGTAATGTGGAATGAAATCCTAGGTTTATGATTTAAACCTAATTTTGGCTCTTCAATTTCTATTGCATGTTTGAACAGTGTTTTGGGCTGAAACATTTGGAATAAGATCCCTTATTTCATATTTATCATACTTTGGAAAGGTACATGTTGTCCACCATAAAAACCCAAGTTTTCATGTTGTAGGAAAATACATATTTGAATATTGCCTTTTAGTAACATGGTTTTGCATATATTCTAATGTTTATATACCTTCCATTATGGTAACATAAATGTTATTTTATGTGAATGGATTTTAAGGTAGTTTATCCATAGTTATTTTCTTCATAGATTCGATTTGGTTGTAATAATTAGGTTATTTTCAGTTATTGCTTTAATCTATGTATATGAAGGAGATTATGAGGGGATGCAATTTTTTAACTAGTTAGAGTCATATATTAGCATGGGTTTGTAATACCCCGTACTTTTATGACTACTTAATTTTCATGTGTTTTTAATTATTCATTTAATTGGGGAAAATTAAATTGGGTTTTGATAAATATTAATTGGCGAGTGAGGGAAATTAAATTGGGTTTTGATAAATATTAGTTAGCGAAGTAAGGATTAATATATTTATTATTATTATTATTATTATTATTATTATTATTATTATTATTATTATTATTATTATTATTATTATTATTATCATTGTTTTTATTATTATTATTATTATCATTGTTTTTATTATTGTTATTATTATTATTATTATTATTATTGTGTGTAATAAGTAAATAGAGACATGGTTTATTATATGTCGTTTATGAGTGAAAAGAGACGATTTATAATATTATGTTGATAGAGAATTACATTGGTGGATTGGTATATATTATGGGCGACGTGTACTATATGCACATGTTGAGCTCGATGTAACACCCCAAGATTTTTGAGCTGTAAAAATCTTTGATAAATTAAAAATAAATAAATTTTTTTTTGGAATCTATTTAATTTTGGTATGTAAAAATGTTGGTTTTTATATATAAAAAGAATGTTTTAAGTTGAATTTAAATCGGGATTCAAATTTGGAAATTATAACTTTTTGTATAAAAATCGGGAGAGGATTCGACCTAAGGGGGATATAAAAATAAAAAATACAAATCCAACAGTACGATCTAGTGGAAATTTTTGTAGTAACTCCTTCTTGCCGCCAGCTACAACATACTAAAATTTCAGCTAATTTCAATGGTTTGATCATACGTAATAAATTTTCGAGTATATGTGTTTAGTTAGGACTCTAATTCTTTTTGGTATATAAACATAAAGTGACAGGTTTAGGACTTTTAAAATGCATCTTAGGCTTCTAACAAATCAGCAGTTTCCTCTATTTTCATATTCCTTAATTTATAAACCCTATCCCTAATTTTATTCAATATTCAACCCATGATTTGAAGCCTCATTCGGTGTTTTCTCGAGTTGGGACTAGAACGAGATTTTTTTTATTTTCGCGCGAGGAAAGCAGTTGTATGATCAGAATTTTGAGGTAGAATCTTATGAGTTTCTTGTGATTATTTAAAGGTATGGGGTTTACGCAATATGCTTCTTGAATATCTTAAGAGTAGTCGTTTGTTCCTCATTTATTTGTACTCATAGTGTTAATATCATGACATTTATTGAAATCTAAAATATTGATTCGATTGAGATATTGTATTTGTTGATGGGCATGGTGTCATGAAATTTTTATATGGCACGGAGAATGGTCACAAGCCAATAGTCCAAAAGTCCAATAGCCAAAATGAGGAATTACAAAGGTTAGGTTAGGTGAGGTGAGGCCTGGTGACCTATTGATTTGTTATTAAGAAATTAAATTAGTATAATGCTCGGATGTCGCATTAAACCTGAATTTATATTCGTATTGTTGCATTTACTCACCGTTATTTTTTTGAGCATCTATTCTTATCATATTGTGTACTTCCCCGTATTTTTCTTTTAGTGGCAAGTTAGCGTGGATTTGGATGCTATGGAATTTTGGAGGATTTTAGAGCACGGCGTTTGGAGGATTTTATTTTTGTATAGCTTAGGAGTGTGATTTATTTGGAGAGCTTAGTATTATTTTCGAGTGAAATTTAATTGTAATTATTTTGGAAGTTTAAATTTTGGATTCATTATATTTATTTTGTGGAATATAGATGCTCTATACTAATTGTTGAGGATTTAGTTCAGTTTTAATCATAGTAACGCCTCGTTTTTTTGTTATATTTGTAGTTGGGTGACTCGAATGACCTTTTTGAGTGCATTGGTGATCCAAAATGGGTTAACATAGTCCAGAATAGGTACTCGGGTGTTATAATTGGGTTCTGGGAGCTTTTTAAACACAACAAGGCCCGTATAGGGGTATAGTAATCTTTTTACACCTAGGATTTAATCCAAAACTGAGATTAGGGTGTGATTAGAGGGTACTAAAAGATTATAGAGGTGGATTAAAGTCTCACATTTGCCTCTGCATAATTGAGATTAAGAGAGAGAGCCTAAGAAAGGAGATTAAAAGAAGAAAGGGAGAGAAGAACTTGGAGAAGATAGGAGAAGAGCCAATCTATGGATTCAAATTATCCCTACTAACAAAACTTCGGATCCAGATCCATAAAGGCAAGTATTTACTTGCTTTAGATTGCAATTAAGATGTTAATTGCATTTATAGTTAATTAGGAAGAAAATCTAACATTAAAAGATGTTAACTTTGATAATCCATGAACATATTTAAATTGTGTTTCATCTCTGATGTTAATTAAGAATGATTGATAATTAATAGATGGAAAATTCTTATTATAATAATGGGTTTATGATATTGAACTTGAGAATATTCATAGGGATTTGGAATTAATGAAATTTCAAGTTTGATAACTTATGGATTTGATTGAATTGATTCATGTTTAGGAATCCTAGGGTTTTGACTGTGGATTCGGGTGTATATAAGAGTTATAATGCTTTCAGGTCGATAATATATTGATGTGGGTTATCAATTTAATGTTTTTAGAGGCTTGGAACCTCCATTGGAGGGTTTTCGAGGTGAAAATCCGAGGAAGAAGACGACTGAAAGACCGTCAAATCAAACCGATTCACTGGGGCAGCGAATCGACTCTATTAGCAGAACCGGTTCGGTTTGCTAACCTACCTAGAATTTTGTTATGCGCTGTTTGAACCGTTAATGCTTTGGGAAATAGCGTAGATTCTTTAGTGTAGAGTGGGACTACTAGGAATATTTCCAAGGTTTGGTATGTGTATTGGGATAATGGATAGATGGGTTTAGGCGAGATGAACTAGGATTTCAAGTGAGCGAACACTTATGTATATAATCGGGAAGTCGGTTCGAACTTTGGGTTTGATAGACTAGTACACTGTGGGTAGGCCTGTAAATTGAGTCGAGCAAGCCCGAAGCCCGTCCGTTCGGCCCGCTATTTTCGGGCCGAGCTTTATTTAAGTTTGAGCCGAGCCGAGCCTGAGCCAAAATTTCAAGCCCGAATGAATTTCGGGCCGAGCTTGAGCCGAACTTTGCCAAGCCCGAATTGGGCCCGAAGCCCGAACTTTGAATATATAAATAAATAAATAAATTATTTTAAAAAATATAACATATTTATGTTAACCAATTTTATATGTATGAAATATAATTAGTCATTGTTGGTTTTCATTCTTACGTCCCTTATTTTAGTTTAATACATTTCATCATTATATACTTTATTTTATGATATATCAATTAGATTTTGGTGTATACATTTTCTCCATGATGGAAACACAAGAAAAAAAAATTAATTCAATTTTTTTTAACAAAAAAAATGAATTCGGGCCTGCTCGAAATCGGGCCCGAAGCCCGAAATATTAATGAGCCGAGTTCGGGCTTAAGTAGAGAATTTCAGTTCGGGCCGAGCTCGAGCTTGAGCCTGGGTAAGGTAGTTCGGGCCGAGCCTGAGCAACCTCAAGCCCGGCTCACCCAGCCCGATTTACAGCCCTAACTGTGGGATATGCATATTAGGGTGACCTGTATATATATATATATATATATATATATATGTGTGTGTGTGTGGGGGGGGGGGGGGGTGTATGTGTGTGTGTGTGTGTTACTTGTTTATGTTGAACATACCTACTCGGTGGTGCTATCATTAGGAGGTTGTGTATTGTGGGCAGTCCACCCTAGCATTAACTAGCATATGTTGGATTGTTTCCCTAGGTCATAGTATTGTTGCATGGCCACTATCCATGTGTGAGGATAGGTGTTGGTTTGGAGACTGGTTCGGTACAATATGGTACAGTTGTGAACCCATACGTATGTTTATGATCGGATCTATTTGTTTATGTTTACATTTGGGTTCAGTGGTAAGATTCCATTCCATTGACCCAGTTGTGGTTTGTTGTATACCTGGAGCCTGATAACACACGAGGATGTATGCATGAGGTCCATGCTTTGGGGATAAAGTTTATACGTATAAATTTTATCCATGAGGTCCATGCTTTGGGGATAAAATTTATACCTAATAACATACGAATGTTAGTGTAGAGGTAAAAACGATATCTTAAAGATCTGTTACTAATTTGAGAGTACAAATAATTGCAAAGGTGTTTTCAAAAAAAAATTGCAACACCGATTTAAATGCGAAAGCCAATTTTAAACAAAATTTATCCTTTTATCCTAAACATGCATCTATGTGTGATAAAAGTGATAAGTTAAACAAGCAATCAATTCAGACCAAGTTTTAGGGGGGGGGGGGGGGGGGAATAAAGGGAAAAACCTTTATTCACTTAGATATTTACAAGACAGTCGACTTACAGACTACTTGATCACCGCCACAAGTATAACGTGTTAATCTTCGTAAATCTTTAATGAACAACTATGTTCCTCGTAAGAATCACAGGACTGCAGTCCTCTGTCAGCCTCAACCTTCCTCTTCAGCAACGAATACTTGCATGTATCACAATTCACCAATGGAGATCCTCTCGACAAAAAGTGTATACAATAGATACTAACTGTAATACCCCGTATTTTTATGCTATATTAATTTGGGGATTAATTAAATTTAATGTGAATAAATTATTTAATAAAATTCCGGAAATTAATTATGTTATAATTATTAACGTGATGAGAGTTAGTGATTATGGGAAATTGTTGAATATTACTGATGAGCAAAGTAATACATAATATTGGTTATATTGAATGTCACGAGTGAATAAAATGACAATTTTGGAAATTTGAGTCGGGACGCGCCCGTGTCGCGTCGGGACTAATTATTGATAAATAAAAGTGAATATTTCATAAGTTGTTCGTATGGTCGTTTTGAGTGCGCCAACGCATTCGGAAGGGTCGAGATAGTCAGAAAAGTATACCCGGGGGGTTTGATTTGGGTCTCGGGGTGTTTTTAGACTTAATTAGTACCCCGGGAGGACATTTTAGTCATTTTGTATTTTTGGGTAATTAAACCCACGAAAATTAAAGGGGCTATATCAGATGTTTAGGTTATCTCCTAGGGTTAGATAACTCAAAACACTAGAACGGCCATTGGAGAGGAGAGGACAGAGCCCTCAAGGCATTCCAAGGCTCAAAACTCACCCGTTTGCACCGCCGCCATCGTCAAAGCGTAGATCGCGAGACGGGGAACGCAACCACACCAATTTTGGCACCAAACCAAACTTTTGAAAATCCCAGGAAAGTGTTTATCTTGCTTATTTCGTTGATGCATCTTTCATATTAGTTTAGGAATGATTATGATGAATTATATGGAAGAAAAACCCAATTTGAGATAGGAAATTGCATGTAGTGATGACTTAAATGATATTCTGGAAACCTTTTGTGATGTAGAGGATTAAACCATGAAAATTTGATGTTGTATAGGAAGGAACCTTTTGTCATAACAGATATGAAGGAATGGGCTACTGCGACCTCAGGCATGTGCCATCCTCTTAGAGACTTGGAATCTATGCTTCGCCTCAGTATTGTTTGTGTATGTGTTAATAATTTTCGAGAGTGATTTCGAATTTGTATTCCCCTTTAATACGAGTGATACGGGGTTTTGGATAGTAGAGTATGCCCGCACCATAGTTTTTTATTTGGGGTGCTGTTATAATATATATATATTATACGAGTATTTAATATATGTATGAAATACTGGTATTTGGAACTGCCTACTGTGATATGGTAAGTAGGACATGGTTGGTGACTCATATTGTAAATACTTGTTTTGAGAGAGTATAATATGACACTGGAAACCTTAATAAATTAATAAAGTTAAAATGAGAATTTTGGATACTAATTGAAATATTCTTTTCAAACAATTGTATCGTTCAATTTTAAATCCTGCGAATAACCTAAGATAAGTTAAATCCTTGGGGAAAGATAGTGTGATATATGAAGAGATAAACCATTGGGAAGGTTAGTGCGATAGGAGTGCACATTATAAGAGAGGTGAGAATTTCTCAAGAGAGTGTCGCACAAATATGTTGTTGCATTGGCCTGTATCAATTTAAATACTTGCTAAACGAATTTTTAAATCATACACTATCGGGCTCTGACCCGTTCCTATTTCTCTTTCTCTCTTGTATATATATGTATATATTACAGGTGCCCAGCCACAGGGGCGTCTTGCTTAGGATCCCTTGGAAGGAACGTGCTGCAGCTTAGGTGGGAGTTGCAGGCCACTTGCTTAGACGATTTCATTTACTTGATTCCACTTCTATCATTCTTCTTATTGGGCATGTGTCGCCCTTTCCACTATTTATCTGTTTTATTGGGACATTTTTATTTCAGTTATTTCTAGTACTGTTACTTTGGGATTTATTCAGCATGAATGTTTTACTTTAAGTTTTAAATGTTGGGATTTTGAATGTTGAATGTTTAAATAAACTGGATTATGTTCCAGGATATTTGTGGTATGATTCTTACTTATTAAAAATGTTGTTAATAAATAAATAATTTTTCTTTAAAAAAATAAAATTTGAAAGGAATGTTAAAAATGGTTTTGACACTTAGCTTAATTAATTAGGGTGTTTAAATTGGAAATTTATTTTCACGACAGTGATGCTAAGAATGATCCAACTGTTCACCTTGATTTTAATTTAATAAAGGAGTGATCGCCCGGTATTTAATTAGGCGGGGTGTCACAGGTGGTATCAGAGCATCAGGTTCTACTGTCCATAGGATCTGTACGACTTATTTTCGCTTTCAGCTTAACGTTTTTGCTATAGAGCCCTATTGTTAGGATTGTTGTATTTCTGCTTTTACGTTACGTCTTCAGCTATTTGAGATTTGATAATGACTGGAGACTAATAAACTTCTTCACATTTCAGATGCCTCCGAGACGTGCACCGAAGGATAGGCGTGCCCAGGCCGAGCAGCCAGCAGCTCCGGCACTATGAATGCTAATGAAGTAGCCTCCATCGTTGCTCAGGCGGTGAATGCCGCGCTAGCAGTGGTTCAGCAAGCTCCACCCCAGATTCAGGCAGTGGCGCCAATACCAGCACAGCTTCCATCTGCATGGGAGAGGGTTAGGGATGCTTTTCAGAAGGCGCATCCCCCTGAGTTCTCTGGTAGCTCAGATATCGTCACCGTCAGCCAATGGAAGAAAGACATCCAGCGGAATCTTCGTATGTATGAGTGCACCGACGTGCAAAGGCAGTTATTGGCTTCCTTTAAGCTGGTGGGGGCCGTTTTGCAGTGGTGGGAGTCCACTACCACCTTGGAGGAGAGGGACACGATCCCTATTCAGTCGTTCTGGGAGCGGTTTGACCGCAAGTACTTTTCACCCGCCGTGCAGACTGAGATGAGGCAAAAATTACTGAATTTGAAACAGGAGAACTCTACCGTTGCTGAGTATGAGGAGGAGTTTACGAGACTTCTCACCATAGTGCCGGATGAGGCACCTACTGAGAGTAAGAAAATAATGTTGTTTGTGGACGGGTTAGCTTGGATGATCCGTCAGCATCTTATAAGGAATCTATCTCTGAGTACTTTCACTGATGTACTCAATGCTGCGTTACTACATTGCCAGGATCACCGCTTCCATCTGCAAGGAAGCAAGAGAGCAGGAGAGTCCAGCCAGCAGGGCAGGACCGGGGGTAGTAGTGCTAGTGGGGCACTATCTCATGGACAGACTCGTGAGCACGAGCAGAGTTCCCATCAGGGGGACCCTGCTAAGCGATTTCGTTCAGGTGATTCCGGGCAGGGATTTGGGGGTTATAGGCAGGGTCAGTAGGGCCAGCCTAATCAACAGGGCCAGCAAGGCCAACACCGACAGCAGGGTCAGCAGCACGGCCAACAGGGCCAACAACGTGTTCATCAGGGCCAACAGGGTCAGTGGCGTAGTGGTAACGGCCAGCAGGGTCGTGGTCAGCAGGGTCAGAGGGGAGGCAACTTCAAAGGCCGATGTTTTGGGTGTGGTAAGCACGGCTATAGGCGCCAGGATTGTCCGGAGGGAGATAGGGCCCCACAACAGCAGGGTGCCCGTAATGAGGCGCAGAGACCACCTTTTCCACCTGCCCTCCCAGCTCCAGCCCAGGTGCCAGGCCTACCAGCCATTCCAGCAGCTCCAGTGCAGCAGGGGCAGTTACAGTATGGACATGTCTATAACGTCCACCAGGCAGCAGCTCCACAGGTACCACCCGCAATTGAGGGTATGTTTCCTATCCATGGTACTATGGGTCGGGTTTTGTTTGATAGTGGGGCGGCGCATTGTTTTATTGCTACGCATTTTGTGAAGGCCTTAGGGTTGTTAGCCATAGCAGAGAGCACAGTGACGTGTGTAGACTTACCACTGGGGAGTGGGTCGTTTATCTTCTTTATAAGACGGGGAGTGGGGGTAGAGATTGGTAGTTTGGTATTACCTGCAGACATGATAGTCTTAGATATGCATGAGCATGATGTTATTATCGGTATGGATTAGCTCGCAGCTTATAGAGCCATGATTGATTGCTTCGGTGGGAGCATTGTTTTTGCCATTCCGGGGCAAGTGATATTTTTAGTGGCGATGCCTCGCCCAGAGGGAGGTTCGACCGCTCATTTGTATTATATAGAGGAGGATGCCTCTAAGGAAGTTATGATTCCGTTAGACTCGATTCCAGTTGTTCGTGAGTATTCCGATGTGTTTCAGGAGATACCAGGCCTACCCCCAGTCGAGAGATAGACTTTGTCATAGATTTATTGCCAGATACGAGACCTATAGCACGCACTCCATACCGTATGGCACCGGCGGAGATGCGAGAGTTACGAGATCAGATAGAGCAGCTGTTAGGTCAGGGCTTCATTCGTAGGAGTACCTCACCTTGGGGTGCTCCAGTCTTGTTTGTGAAGAAGAGAGATGGTTCACTGAGGTTATGTGTGGAGTACCGGGAGTTGAACAAGGTCACAATACGGAATAAGTATCCGTTGCCTCGAATCGATGATCTGTTCGACCAGCTGAGGGGAGCAACTTTCTTTTCGAAGATAGACCTGAGGTCGGGGTACCATCAGCTACGTATTAGAGAGCGGGATGTTTCAAAGACTGCCTTCTTGACGAGATATGGGTCTTACGAGTTCAGAGTGATGCCATTTGGTCTCACAAATGCTACAGCTGTATTCATGGACTTAATGAACCGAGTATTCAGAGAGTTCTTGGATCAGTTTGTCATCGTCTTCATAGATGACATTTTAATATATTCACACTCCGAGGAGGAGCATGCCGAACACTTGAGGCAGTTTCTTCAGACTTTACAAGAGCATCAGTTGTATGCTAAGTACGAGAAGTGTGGATTCTGGTTGTGAGAGGTACAGTTCTTGGGGCATGTTGTTTCTGAACAGGGGATAGCAGTTGACCCGAGTAAAGTGTCGGCAGTGAGGGAGTGGGGATAGCCCACGACACCGACGGAAGTGCGTAGTTTCTTGGGGTTAGCCGAATACTATACAGGAGATTCATTTGGGGATTCTCCAAAATAGCGGGTCCATTGACGAACCTGACTAGCAAAGGGGTACCATATGTTTGGGATGATGCCTGTCAATTGGCTTTCGACGAGCTGAAAGACAAGCTTACTTCAGCACCAGTCCTTGCTTTACCGAAGTCGGGTGCGGAGTACCTGGTTTACACCGATGCCTCTTTACGGGGACTTGGGGGAGTACTTCAGCAGGAAGAGAAGGCTATAGCTTTTGCCTTCCGCAAGCTTAAGCCGCATGAGAAGAATTATTCCACCCATGACCTAGAGTTAGCAGCAGTCGTCTTTGCATTGAGGATATGGAGACACTATTTATTGGGGGAGAAGTTTCGTTTGTTCACAGACCACAAATCACTGCAGTACCTGTTCACTCAGCGAGAGATGAATATGCGTCAGCGCAGATGGTTAGAGTTTGTGAAGGACTATCAGTTCGACATACAGTATCATCCGGGGAAAGCCAACGTAGTTGCAGATGCGTTGAGGCGCAAACCGATAAATGATGTAGCAGACATCTGGAAAGCGAAGTGGAAGGAGTTGGGTCGCCAGGACGCAGTAGCCCATTCCTTCATATCTGTTATGACAGTCACACCCGAGATTGTTACGAGGGTAATACAGGCCCAAACCACAGACCCGTTTTGCCAGGAGCACATTATACGACTTTTAGCCGAGGGTGCTGAGTCCTATTCTGTTAGTACTGATGGGGGTTTGAGGTTTAATGGGAGGTTAGTGGTTCCAGAAGGAGCATAATTGCATCATGCAGTGATGACCCAATCTCACGGGTCCCGATTTGCGGTACATCCTGGAGGAGATAAGATGTACCAGGATATGAGGAGGCAATACTGGTGGAGTGGGATGAAGAAGGACATGCTGAGTTCGTGTCCAAGTGTTCTACCTGCCAGCTGGTGAAGGTGGACCATGAGAAACCGTCAGGGTTACTTCAGCCATTGGAAGTACCCGCATGGAAGTGGGAGAGTATTTCCATGGATTTTATTACAGGGTTGCCTACATCACAGCGGGGCCACGACTCTATCTGGGTGATTGTAGACCGATTGACCAAGGTGGCTCATTTTCTGCCGGTGCGGACAGATTATACCACGGGTCAATATGCTCATTTGTTCATTTCTGAGATTGTCAGATTACATGGGGTTCCCCTGAATATTGTGTCAGATAAAGACAATATTTTTGTGTCACGTTTCTGGGAAAGCTTTCAGGAGGCTATGGGTACTGAGTTGAGGTTGAGTTCAGCTTATCACCCACAGACAGATGGACAGATAGAGCGTACTAATCAGATGTTAGAGGATATGCTATGCATGTGTGTTCTTGATTTTGGAGGAGGTTGGGAGCCACATCTTCCACTGGTAGAGTTTGCTTATAATAACTCTTATCAGTTTACGATTGGCATGGCTCCATTTGAGGCTTTGTATGGCAGGCCTTGTAATTCTCAAACTTGTTGGCTCGAGGTGGGGGATAATAAGTTGCTAGGACCAGAGGTAATTCAGGAAACCTCCGCGAGGATTGAGATGATTAGGAGTCGCATTCGAGTAGCCCAGGACAGGCAGAAGAGCTATGCCGATGCGAAACGGTTCTTCCGGGAGTTTAATGTGGGGGACCAAGTGTTACTGCATGTATCTCCTATGAAAGGAGTGATGAGGTTCGGGAAGAAAGGGAAATTGGCCCCGAGGTACGTGGGACCATTTCCCACTATCGAGAGAATTGGTCCGGTAGCATACAGATTGGGACTACCAGAGCATTTACATCGCATTCACGATGTATTCCACATCTCGTCGTTGAGACGGTATCTTCGGGATGATATGGCCCATACTCACATTGCGATAGATGAGATAGACTTACAGCCTGACAGCTCTTACGAGGAGAGACCGGTGGCTATCCTAGACTATAGTGAGAGGAGATTGAGGTCGAAGATAGTTCCACTTGTACGGGTCCAGTGGGAGCATCATAACGTGGAGGAATCCACTTGGGAGCGCGAGGCCGATATGCGCGAGAGATATCCAGATTTGTTCATACCAGGTATGCCTTATTTTCCGAATTTCGGGACGAAATTCCGTTATTAGGGGGGAAGTATGTAATACCTCGTATTTTTATGCTATATTAATTTGGGGATTTATTAAATTTAATGTGAATAAATTATTTAATAAAATTCCGGAAATTAATTATGTTATAATTATTAACGTGATGAGAGTTAGTGATTATGGGAAATTGTTGAATATTACTGATGAGCAAAGTAATACATAATATTGGTTATATTGAATGTCACGAGTGAATAAAATGACAATTTTGGAAATTTGAGTCGGGACGCGCCCGTGTCGCGTCGGGACTAATTATTGATAAATAAAAGTGAATATTTCATAAGTTGTTCGTATGGTCGTTTTGAGTGCGCCAACGCGTCTGGAAGGGTCGAGATAGTCAGAAAAGTATACCTGGGGGTTTGATTTGGGTCTCGGGGCATTTTTAGACTTAATTAGTACCCCGGGAGGGCATTTTAGTCATTTTGTATTTTTGGGTAATTAAACCCACGAAAATTAAAGGGGCTATATCAGATGTTTAGGTTATCTCCTAGGGTTAGATAACTCAAAATGCTAGAACGGCCATTAGAGAGGAGAGGAGAGAGCCCTCAAGGCATTCCAAGGCTCAAAACTCACCCGTTTGCACCGCCGCCACCGCCAAAGCGTAGATCGCGAGACGAGGAACGCAACCACACCAATTTTGGCACCAAACTAGACTTCTGAAAATCCCAGGCAAGTGTTTATCTTGCTTATTTCGTTGATGCATCTTTCATATTAGTTTAGGAATGATTAGGATGAATTTTATGGAAGAAAACCCCAATTTGAGATAGGAAATTACATGTAGTGATGACTTAAATGATATTCTGGAAACCTTTTGTGATGTAGAGGATTAAACCACGAAAATTTGATGTTGTATAGGAAGGAACCACGAAATTTTGATGTTGTATAAGAAGGAATCACAAAATTTTGATGTTGTATAAGAAGGAAACCTTAGAGCCAAATCATGATAAAGGAGAAAAATCGCGCTTCAGGACCCCCGAACCGGTTCGCATGTTCCTCGAACCGGTTCGCCCCCCAAACCGGTTCGCCCTTGGGTTCGCGAATGTTTGCTGGTCTGAGGTGCTTTTCTTCCACTTAACACTTACAATTTTTTTTTCTTGTTTTCTTTCCTTCCTTCCTCGGATTTTTCTTCAACTTCAAAGGGTCATTACTCATGAACCGTGGCTCGGATTTGGGTGCCGTCTCTTCCAGTGTTCTCGTTGTCCCGACCTCTTAAACTTTCCAGTTGACTCCTCTTTCGGGATCTGGCTACAAAATTACCAAAATGCCCTTGAACTTGCCTTCTTAGCTTTTCTTTCATTGTCTCGCTTTCTCTTTTGCATTGCTTGCATAATTAACCTGTAAAACCAATAAGAGAAGCACGAAACACGAAATACTTGCCAACGAAGATTAGTAGCATAATTGTGCGTGAAATCCATATGGGTTACATCACTCGGATTCACAAATGTACTGAAATTAGGGGAATAAATATACAATATTTTGTCCAATCACGTAGTAAGTTGGAAAAGCCCTTCGAGTTAAAGTTAGAAACGAACCATTATACTTGTTATATAATAATGGGAAAATAAGGATAAATGTTGTGAATGTGGGTTATGGGATAAACCTAAATTGATATAATAAAAGTGGTATATTTATATGATTGTGTATGCATATATTATATACTTGTGAAAATCATGCCCACGGTACTTACTATCCCTGAGGTTATCGCGCTGGGACAGTCTTATCTCGATGGGACCTTTATGGGGGATATTGACTTGTACCCTAGAAGATAGATATCCTTGGTACAGGCTATCGATGTGATAGTTCAGACGGTCCTAAGAGACGCAGGCATGTGCCATCCTCTTAGAGACTTGGAATCTATGCTTCGCCTCAATATTGTTTGTGTATGTGTTAATACAATTCGAGAGTGATTCCGAATTTGTATTCCCCTTTAATACGAGTGATACGGGGTTTTGGATAGTAGAGTATGCTCGCACCATAGTTTTTTATTTGGGGTGCTGTTATAATATATATATATATATTATACGAGTATTTAATATATGTATGAAATACTGGAATTTGGAACTGCCTACTGTGATATGGTAAGTAGGACATGGTTGATGACTCATATTGTAAGTACTTGTTTTGAGAGAGTATAATATGACACTGCAAAACTTTATAAATTAATAAAGTTAAAATGAAAATTTTGGATACTAATTAAAATATTCTTTTCAAACAATTGTATCGTTCAATTTTAAATCCTGCGAATAACCTAAGATAAGTTAAATCCTTGGGGAAAGATAGTGTGATATATGAAGAGATAAACCATTGGAAATGTTAGTGAGATAGGAGTGCACATTAGAAGATAGGTGAGAATTTCTCAAGAGAGTGTTGCACTAATATGTTGTTGCATTGGCCTGTATCAATTTAAATACTTGCTAAACGAATTTTTAAATCATACACTATCGGGCTCTGATCCGTTCCTATTTATCTTTCTCTCTTGTATATATATGTATATATTACAGGTGCCCAGCCACAGGGGCGTCTTGCTTAGGATCCCTTGGAAGGAACGTGCTGCAGCTTAGGTGGGAGTTGCAGGCCACTTGCTTAGACGATTTCATTTACTTGATTCCACTTCTATCATTCTCCTTATTGGGCATGTGTCGCCCTTTCCACTATTTATCTATTTTATTGGGACATTTGTATTTCAGTTATTTCTAGTACTGTTACTTTGGAATTTATTCAGCATGAATGTTTTACTTTAAGTTTTAAATGTTGGGATTTTGAATGTTGAATGTTTAAATAAACTGAATTATGTTCCAGGATATTTGTGGTATGATTCTTACTTATTAAAAATGTTGTTAATAAATAAATAATTTTTCTTTAAAAAAATAAAATTTGAAAGGAATGTTAAAAATGGTTTTGACACTTAGCTTAATTAATTAGGGTGTTTAAATTGGAAATTTATTTTCACGACAGTGATGCTAAGAATGATCCAACTATTCACCTTGATTTTAATTTAATAAAGGAGTGATCCCCCGGTGTTTAATTAGGCGGGGTGTCACACTAACTTTCTAGGGTTTAAACAATTCATAAGAACAATATTACAGGATGTTTTGTTGTGAATTAAAAAAGTGTTTTTCAACACAATGTTCGAAGAAATTTTGCAAAATTTATGCAGAAACGAATGTGGCAACATTCTTAAATGTTCTGAGAACGAAATAGGTATTTATATGAATTTAAGGAGGCGTGTCATTCGAACAAGTTTAATAGGTCGTTCTAACGACATAAGAATATCTTTCGAACGAGGTTTCATCTCATTTCTAATGACTCAAGATAGAAGTATGTCTTTTTTTTTTTATCTAAATTAGAACCAAGTCTACAAACGAGGGATCATTTAAACGACATTAAGATGTCGTTTGAATGACTTAAACGAAATATAAAATTTTAAAAAATCCGCCTACAGTAAACTCAGAAAACATATTTTCCAAATATAAATGTTCCTATTCGTTTTTCATAAAAAAAAGAAACATTTTAAAATATAATTTCGTAAATTAATTTAAACTTTAAATTATTTTATAGCTTATCAGGATGTCGGGAAGTATTCAAACTTGGAGATGCTTGAGTTCAGTTCATCTTGACAGTGCGTGATTATTTATAATGGATACGCTAAGCTAGCCTAAAACTATGCTATGAACAATCCTAGAAAATTTGTTTTTACAAATCTCCTCCTACACACACGAGTCAACAAACATATACCCTCGTGACGCATCGAGTTTGAAACAAAATAAATACTCCTCCATAAATGAAACTCATTTTAATTTGCTTTCCCCCTTTGTTTTTATCTGAAATAGACAAATAAATAAAGAAGTGGAAGCATAAACATGAAATGCTAAGCATCACATAGAAGATAAGATATCATCACATAAGGATATAAATCAAGCATGTGTCATGATCATATCAAAGGAAAATAAAGACCAAATATTTTTAAAAAAAATCAATGTTTCTCAAAATATAAACAAATTTCATAAATACAACATGCAATACCATATATAATATATGCAAAATATATCAAATAAAATCTGACATACATGTATAGGTATAAACGACCACAAATCATGACACAAAACACATAATCTTTACAAACTAGAATAGTATCGATGTGTCCAAATAAGTGGGATGGAATGAATGGGGTGTGAACTAGTAACAAAAGAATAATAACCCAAACACTCAAATACGTTCAAGAAGTTCTAATTGATCGAAAAACTTTATCAAACTAAGCTTTAGACTCAATTGACAAATAAAGTTGAACTTAATGAACAAAACAAGCACAATTAACACAAGCCTAGAATATTAATGATTCTACAAATCAATAGCATCATGCAAAATAATCATAGCTAGGTGTTGATAAAAAAAATTAGTCAGCTGACGTGGACCAATTATATGAAGACACGTGTCATGCTGCATGGCATAAAATATATTTACCGAGTAACTTACAGTTCTGAGCTACTCAGGATGCCGAGCTACTGAGCAAACTGAGCTACTCAGCACACCGAGCTACTCAGCGTACCGAGCATCTAGTCAGGAAGATCAAACGACAAAAACAGATTCAGTGAACATTCTTATCGTGTACAGATGTATGTTTCTATTAAATAACGACATATTATCTATTCATACGGAGAGCCTAAAGGGCTATAAATACTTTGTAATACCCCCCTCGCGGGGCAAGCTTCCATAAGAACAAAAAAGGAAGACTAAGGCAAATACCCAGTAATACAAAACAGTGGACGTAGGCCATTTCATTAAGGCTGAACCAGTTTAAAAATATGTTGTCGTATTTCTTCATTCATATTTATCTGTGATTAATTAATTAGATCGAATCTAGTTTTTTACATTAACAGATTGGCACCGTCTGTGGGAATGACTATACATAGCGTTTTTCACCCAAAAACACATCCTAAATGGCCGAAATCTTAGTTACTAGCAACATAAACAATGATGGGATTCCTCCTAACCCGTCCACCCCTCCAAACGCAAATGATATCACAGGAATCTTGGCTAGTTTAGCCAGGGGGCAAACAACCAGGCAAGATACTATGCGACAATTCATCCAGACTTTTCAAAATGGAGCTTCCATCCAGTCCGATCAACGAAGTGTCATGCCACCATCGTCTTCATGATCCAGACATCCTGAACCTCACCGTAATGGAACCCCAGGTGATCCATCCTATCAGCCCGACCTAACATCTTCTATAAGAATTGTAGAGTCTTAACAAAACATCACTTTGACTCTAGAACGAACGAGCGCTCTGGAGAGGTTGAGTAGAGTCTCCCCATTTGACCATTTGGGCCCCAGGAGGAATGAAAATCCTCCTCGGATTGCATCAAGAAATTATCAATGACCAAATGAGTTAAGGGAAGGATCTGCCCAATCACGTCCAAATATCATGTGCAGCTTGCCCAGAAAGATCCCAGAAGGAGAATTCAACGCGATCTGCTGCTCGCACCCATAGGTCCGAAGATGGAAAGGAGTCGTGGAAAGGATCTATTCGGCGGTTAGAAGACAGGTTACGGGAAATGGTTAAGGCCAGAAATCCTCTCCAAAGAACTTTTGTCTAAGGGTCACCCTTCGTCCAAGAAATTGTGGATTTTCCCACACCATCGAAGTTTAAAGCTCCTGTAGTTACACCATAGTATGATGGAAAAACTGATCATGTCCTCCACATAGAGCAGTACTAAGCGGTTGCAGATAACTATGCAATTCCCAATGAGATGAGGTGAAGGGCATTCTCGTGGGACTATCACTGGATCTGCTCAAATATGGTACAACAATCTTCCTCAGGGGAATATTACTACCTTTCATCAACTGGCAGAGCTCTTTATAGCAAACTTATGTTTTGGTGCAAAGCCAGTCAAAAGGGTAGCACATCTGTTGAGCGTAAGGCAAAGGAAAGAAGAGAGAACAAGGGATTACATCACTCATTTTAATAACGAGAAAACGGAAGTCATTGACTATGTGCAGAAAACTATTATTACAGCCCTCATGAGTGGTCTTCTACCAGATAAGCTGTACTACACTCTGGCCAAGGATCCCCCTAAATCCATATCGAAATTAATGGCTAAAGCAGCCCAGATTATGAACCCCGAAGAAGTTATGGTTGCGAAGAAGAATATTGAGGCAAAAGCAGAGACTAAAGTCGAAGGTAGGTCTAAGAGGAACGGTCATAAGAAAAATAGGGGGAATAAGTAGTCGAAAGGCAAGGAAACATTGGAGCACTTGAGGAGATATGCCAATTATACGCCGCTAAAGTTGGATATAAATTATGTTGTGGAAGAGATCAAGAATAACGAGGAATTAAATTGGCCAGGAAAATTGAGGACTGCTCCCAAGAAAAGAGATAAGTCCAAATATTACGAGTTCCACAAGGATCATGGTCACACGAATAAGCAATGCGTAGCTCTCCAAAATGAGATAGAAACACTCATTAGGCGAGGGAAGCTTAACCGGTTTGTTGATTGCCGTAATGATGAGAAAACCAACGACAGAGCACGATAAAGGTCCAAATCTCCTCACCGACCAAGAAATGACAGGAAAAAGGATCACAAAGATGAACCGGAGGAAGACCCCGATCTCCCCAAAAATCCAAGACAGCCAGAACGTGAGGTATTTTCAATCCGCTTTGGTTCATTTGACTGAAATATGATAACATGTGGAGATGAAGGAAGTGGTGATCATGCCGCTGAAAGGAAAGCTTACCTCAATGAGTCCCAAGCTTGCTCCTACATACAACAGATAAATCTGGTGGAAGAGGATCGTCCGAGGAAGGTTAACAAAGATAAACTGGTCATCGATTTTTCTAACAATGATCTGAAAGGTGGCTTGTATCCTCACGATGAACTTTTGGTGATCAAGATGAGGATGAAGGATGTGATCATCTTAAGAGTATTGGTGGATAATGGCAGCTCGGCGGACATCATGTTCAACCCTTGCTTTGACAGTTTAAACCTGAAACTCGCCCAGTTGGAACCTTATCACAGGCCCCTTATTGGTTTCTCTAGTAAGAATATTTTTCCAGCCGGGACGATCAAGTTGGATATGCTGATTGGTACCTGGACTGCCTATAGATTGGAGAAGATACGATTCTTTATGATGGATAAAAATGTCCAATCGGCCTACAATATAATATGGGAAGAGTAGGCCTGAGAAAGTTTGAAATAGTGCCATCCACTGTACACCAATGTTTAAAGTTTTCGACCAACCTTGGGGTGGGACTCGTGAAGGGAGACCAAAAGTAGCTTGGGAATGCTACTACTCATCTTCCTAACAACAAGAGTTGGAAGACACCAGGAATAAAACCACCACTTACCATGTGGATGAGTCTGAAGAATCGAAGATTGAAACACTAGACCCCAGAGACGAATCAGAGCTCGTGAAGGGTCAATTCATGGAAGCAACAGAGAGCATTATTCTGGATAATGAACGACCATAAAGAACAACTCAGATTGATGCTTCACTTGATCCAACAATAAAGCAAGAGTTGGTGAGATTTTAAGGCATAGGAAGCAAGTTTTCGCGCCAAAAACTGGTTGTCAATTTGCTATTATAGAATAGCGAGTGTAAGTACGGGTCAAACCCACGAGGATTTATCAATTTTTCTTTTGTTAAAAATAATTGTGACTGTCCAACTAGACTAAATTGGGTTGGAGATGAGATGTGATATTAAACTAAGCAACACAAATAAGAAATAGGAGTACAAGAGATATAATCAAGGTAGCGTGAAAACTAGGACGTTGGATCCATTTATCACGTTAAACTAATACTGTGCAATAATTTAAATTCGTCATTACCGATTTTATAACTCAAATTAAACTGAATTTCGTCGTATTTAATTTGGAAAAATAACACGTTACAAGTCCAAAATAAAATTTAACATCTCTAAATTTAGACGCCTAAAATCCCTATTCCCTTAAAAATTTCACTTTTAAGTTTCAAAATATAGTCTTTAAGTATGGGCTATCAATCAATTTAATAAAAGTATAACCCATCAAAAAGTACTCATACTTAAAATAAAAAATGAATTTTTTCAAACAATGCCGAAGGCTTAAAACGCACTCTCGTGTCGTTTTAAATGAATACCGAATTTTTAAAACGTTTAGCACATATCGGGAAGTAAGGACGAAATTAAATCACACATAATATTAATCACACATGATAAATTTCACCTAGTCCTAGTGAGGAAATTACGCTAGCATAATTGTAGACATAATAAAATTGCAAGAATGAATACTCAATTTCATTAAATAAACAAACTTACAATTGATGTGTCACAAATATTCTTGACAGAAATTTTACTCACAAAATAATTATTAGCCCTCAATAAGGAACCAAAAACTATACATAAAGTTCTTTCTACAATTCTCTCTACAACTCTCTGTCTCAAAAATGAAGAACCCAAAAGTTCTATTTATAGGCTTAGGGTCAGGGTATTTGGATGAGTTGGGACTCTCCCTGATTGGTTGTATTTGAGATGATAATTATCTCATGGAGTCTTGAAAAAGTTAAAGATAATTATCCCCAAAACCGTCACTATTCACAGTACCAACTTTAATCGCACTTTTGACCTCCAAAACTTCAAAATATCATTTTCGTCCAAACTTCAAAGTTGTGAGTCTTGTCAAGACCTTTCTGAAAAGCTATGGCACGGCCTCAACGGACACTCGAGTGATTTTATAAAAAATATTTAGTCCAGCTGTGTCAGCCGTGTCGTATCGCGTCGCGATGCATCCTGACAATTTGTACACATCGACTCCTTTGTAGTATAAATTTACCGGGTACCTATACAAATAAAAAAATAAAAATAATTAATTAAAATTTAGGGTCACAAATATTTAAAATTTACAAAATTATCCCTCTTTGCATTTTAGCCCCCGAAATTCATTAATTGCTCGTTTTAATTCAGAATTCAACCAAATTTCAGAGAGAACTTTATTTTGCCTAGATAAATATTTAAAAATTATTTTTAGGCCCATAAATTTTGATAATTATGATTTTACCCCCAGAGTTATTAAAATTAAATTTTAACTCGAATTTTATTCAAACTTGCATTTTTCTTTTCTTTTATGAAAACAACTCTAAAAACTCATTATTTAAGATATAATGGGTTTAACAAGGTCTAGATTTGGGCATAATTCATACAAAATAATGCACGTATCAAATACCCACAAACCTAAAATTTCCTAGTCCTCGAGCAAAAATCAAAACTATAAAATCTAACTCACTTTCGTAGGAATCACAGTTGCACTTAGCATGTGCAACAAGCCGTTAAACCCCTAGGTTACCCTAGTGAACGATTTTTGTCTCGTGAGGGTTTGCAGTGAATATACCCACAAAATTTAAAAGTTTGACTCAATACAAATGACTCAAAAGTAATATAACCAAGTTTGAATGCAAACTTCATAAATATAGTAGAACTTCACATTTCAATCTCAACTTATCATGTGCATGTGTATAGCCAATATAACCGTCCTTTTCAAAAGATTTGATCGTTACTTTTCTTATCCAAAAGTTTGTTTTGATTTCAAAATCATACGGAATGCACTCTCAATCGAACACTCGAAAATGAGTTATTTTCACTCGGTATATGTGAATAAAAGAGTAAATTTAAATGACCAATTTTCACATATACATGATCAAAAATGGAATTTTTTATAATGGATGAATATGATCTCATGAATAGAAAATCGATTACTTTTTGAAAACATTGAATCACACCATAGATCCTATTGATCTTCTCACCACACTTTAACTAACTTCACTTAAGATCGATTAGGACTTTCTTTGGTTGTATTGTAGGCTCGGATTTGGCTAGAAAGAATGGTTCTTTGGAGTTCAAAATTTCTGAGAATATAGAGGTTTTTCGGTATTTTGACTTTAAGGCACTTTTTCTACTAACCTCTATTTTTCTTTTTTCTTTTTTCAAACTCATTTTCTTTTCTCTTTCTTTCTTCTTCCTTTTTTTTTCTTTTCTTTTCAGACATTATTTTTGCAACCTCCTTTTCTTTTTCTTTTTTCTTTTTTTTTTAGCTTTTTTCCTACCGTTATTTTACCATAGTATTCTCAGAAAATGGGTATGGCTTCTTTTTATGGGCTTTAAACTCCCAGTTGGAGTTGGGAAGGACAATGAGTTTTCAACAAAAGGCTTATTTTCTTTTTGTCTCAAATGGGCTTGAAATGGAATAATGTAAAAAGGTTGGAGTTTTGACCTAATTTTTGGGCTTTCAAACGATGGCCTAATCTCATTTCTCAAGTTTCATTAAGTTGATTTGTGTCTCAAGAGGACTTACTAACACTTCTAGTGCTTGAGATTCATATTTTGACTTTTTGTTTTCAGTAATCGAACAAAACAAAGAATTTGAGATCATCAACGAATTTGTCACTGAAGGAAAGATTGAGTTATTTTAACTCGGATTGATTTAAATCTCTCGAAAATGATGAATGGCACAATATCTCACCGGACTAAAATCCCCACATTTATTCGTTAAACATATTAACTTTCACCTCAAGATCCATTTTCGATCATATTGTATGGATAATGTGTATAAAAATTCATAACTTGAGAGATCCATGAATTAATTCGATATTAAGAAATCGTTTCAAAACTCAATTATATAGAAAATCTTTTTGGATTTATGAAAATTTTCTGATTTTTTTTCCCATCCTTATCCCCAAACCTAAATTTTACATTGTCCTCAATGTATGCTCAAACTAGAATTATGGACAAAGCAAATAAAGTACAGAAGTAAAATGACGATATTACCCGTGAATTTCCCCTTGTGTTACCAACTTCCAACCAATCTCACATTACTTTCATCATAAATCAAAAGTCTGAACAATTGAGAGTCAACCCAATCGACAAAGTATACATATGAATGCATATAATGAATGTTGTGAGTGAAATTATCGAAATGCACAATCACATTATAACAGAGATGGTTAGTCTCGCGGAGACTATCATAATGAAATTCCGAATGACATGCTAAGCCGAGGTTTCCCTCAAACTCGAGAATGAATAAATCTGGCTCTAAATCGGACGATCCTCTACTCATTTGCTCCATCTCGCCCAAACGCTCAAATGACACAGGTGAACGTGGTGGAACAGGACAATACGGCCTCACAAAACATGCATCACCAGGTGGAAAGGCTTGAATGATTTTTTCAATATCATCACTAGTATATAAAATCTCATATGTTAGCATACACTCAAAAGGATCGAGATTATGTTCACAGAGAAGGAATTGATCTATTCTATCATCCCAGTCTCTTTCCTCTAAGTGACAAAATGTGTCCAACAACAATTGGACTTCAACAGTAAGATCCTCATCAACTAAACCAAATTCTTCTTCAAAATCTTCAAGACCCATATCTAGAGACAAGTCAGGTGGCCAAGCACGTAGATCAGTTGGGTCATTATCCCGTGGAGTAGTGACATCGTTCACTTCCTGAATGTACTTGACTTCATTCTCTCCCTCATTGGACGATGACCTCTCTAAATTAAAAACATTCAAATCCATGGTCATGTTCCCAAACGATAGGTTTAGTTGCCCACTACGACATCGAATGACAATGTCGGAGGTGGCCAAAAAGGGTCGACCGAGGATGATCGGATTTGTGTGGATGAGTTTAGTATGTGTTGCGTGTCTAAGACCACAAAGTCTACCGAAAAGATAAATTCACCCACTTTAATCAAGACATCCTCTACAACACTTCTAGGTATCTTAATGGATCGATCGACTAAGGCCAAGGTCATCTTGGTAGGATTTAGCTCCCCCAAACCTAGTTTCTCGTACACAGTGTACGGCAGAAGGTTCACGCTTGCTCCTAAGTCTAATAGAGCTTTCTCAAAGTGATGTTCCCTATCTTGATAGAGATCATCGGTCTCCCGAGATCCTTATACTTGACGGGAGTTCTAAATGAAATGATTGAGCTAGCTTGCTCGGCGAGAAAAGATTTCTTGGGCACGTTAGTGTGTCTCTTGAAGGTACAAAGGTCCTTCAAAAATTTGGCATAGGATGGGACTTGTTGTATAGCGTCAAGAAATGGGATATTGATTTGTACTTGCTTGAATACTTCCAACATCTTATCAACTTGTGCCTTTTTCTTTTGGAGCACCAATCGTTGGGGAAATGGAGCTTTTGGAACAGAGTGATGATGCCTAGATTTAGCACCACCAGATAAGTGATGATGAGCTCAAACGGTAGTAACAATGGCAGCCATAGAGATGTATGCAGGTATGTGTGTAGACGGACATGTATGTATAGTGGTTCATCCAATTAGGCCTACGTCCACTGTGAGTGTGTGATCCACTAAATATGGTCACTAATGGCCTTGGATACAATGCATATAAGCTCACTTTCTCTCTCTACTATATATACAAGCAGAGTTCCAGTTAGGGTTACAAATTATCGATCCCTTTGTAGGGTTGTAGGTGACAAGTATATATAGGTCTTGGGGGGTGTAGTGTACCCCCCAAGCATGCATGGTTCATGTGAATGATGATCTAGCCAATCCCCCGCTAACACCTGTAGATGCCACCTATGATTAATGATGACATAATATTCTCACACGTGAGGGGGTGATATTATTATAACGGTCTTCCACGTGCCATGTGAGCCTCACGTGCACTGTTCCAAGCATCTCCTAAGCCACACGCTGTGATGATGTCACCCTATGCCTATGATATGAGGCCGAGGGCAAAGTTCCTTCTGGTAGTGAGTCTGGCCCAATGCAGGCCTTGTACTGTCGTACCCTCGGAGGGTCGTCTCGGCCTGATGAGGGTCGACCCCTTGGAGGGTCGTCTGGACCTGGTCAGTGGTCGACCCCTTGGAGGTTCTTCTGAGCCATGATGATGGGTCGGCCCCTTGGAGGGTCTTCTGGGCCTGGTGAGGGGTCAACCCCTTAGAGGTTCGTCTGAGCCATGATGATGGGTCGGCCCCTTGTAGGGTCGTCTGAGCCATGATGATGCGTCGGCCCCTTGGAGGGTCATCTGGACATGATGAGGGGTCGGCCCCTTGGAGGGTCGTCTGAGCCATAATGATGAGTCGGCCCCTTGGAGGGTCGTCTGGGCCTGGTGAGGGGTCGGTCCCTTGGAGGGTCATCCGATATTGGCTGAGAGGTCATCCTGGCCCCGTCCAGGTGCGGGGCTCCCTCGGCCTGACTGAAGGTATATATGGGTATATCAATCACCCCCCAGCCCTTAGCCATCGATGTTGTTGAGATGGCTGAGGGATAGTGTTGCTTTTGAGATGAGTGCATGGACAGTTAGATGAATGATACATGTCGAGCTGATGTGACACCTAGGAAGATATCCCCTGTCATTCCTATTTCCAAGGCATGGCGGCTGCACACCTGGACTGGGACTTTGTGCCCTAATGATGCCCTCCTCATGGGTCGTGTTTCGCCTTGGTTAGTGGGCCCACTCATTAGCAAGGTATTTAACACTTTTTTGAAGTTTATTCCCCTTCTTCTTCTCCGTGCCTTAACTCTCTCTCTCTAGCCTCTCACCAGCTCCATTGCCATTTCTACAACTTCATCATTTCGAGCTTTGGCAGTCTCGCTTGTTCTTTATTAGGTAATCCCTCTGCCCTAGTGCCCTCTTTATATTCCATTGCTTTTTACACTTCGACTCCTTTAGGCCTGTAGGACTAGATTTTTCTTTGGCTGTTTCATAACTTTCCAACGTTCTTCTCCGATGACTTGTTCTTGAGTGTTCTTGATTAAAACCTTTGCTTCCCTTAGTTTTAAACCAAAAGTCCAACTTAGTCAACTACCAACTTATTTGTAATTAGGTTAGACAAATTCTTCTAAGTGTAGGGTCTTCCCCTTAATGCTTAGGAGGCTTTACGATTTAGCCGAGGAATTCCCATCCCTGAGAAAGAAGTTCTTCATAGAGATTAGACGAATAAAGGAAGAGGACGAGAGGAGATGAGGGGCTGACCCTAATTGGGTACGACTAATTTTTCCCACTCCATTAGCCACTATTGTACCATCTGAGGTCGGCGGGTCGTCTTATCGTCCATCCAAGAGTCTTTCATACGAAGGAGAGATGGATGAGAGAGCATCGTCACCAACAGGCACTGGGCCTTCTGGGAGGAGAGAAACGTCTGATCTTATCCCAGGCCGACAGGCCGAGGGAGTGGTCCCTTCCGAGGCTATTCCTGTGACAACTTTATCTCCTCATGACTTCCAGATGGCCTTTCCTGGTGGACCTCTGATAGGTGATGAGGTCGAGGGAGAGGGGACTGAGGATAATGGTGAGGATTCGAACACTGACCCAGTTGACACCTCCCACGCCTCAGCTTATATTTCCACCGTTAGGGATTGCGACCTCTTGTTGTGGAGGCATACATTTGGTGTGCCCCCCAGCATAAGTATGAGGGTTCCCTCTGAGTGTGAGAAAGTCTTCGAGGGTGATGAGGGAGAGATCGTTGTATATAAACAGATGTTAAAGGTCGACGTTAGGTTCCCTCTGCACCCTGCCATAGTTAATATATTGTCAGCCCTCGACGTTGCCCCCTCTTAACTTCCTCCCAACTCCTGGAGGACTATCCTCGGCTATGTCTCCTTATGGAAGAATACCTTCACTGATGAGCCTTTAGGCGATGTGTTCTTGGCTTGCTACAATATCACTTCCTCATCCAAAAAGCCTGGGTACTATCATCTGGGGGCGAGGAAGTCCGATAAAAAACTTCTCCACGTAGCACAAACCTCTAACCACAACTGGAAGAAGAGATTTTTCTTCATATCTGGGGAATGGGAATTCCCTGCTGGGGCCCAGCCTTTGGACGACGATCCGAGGGTTCCAAGGAGATGGTCTAACCCCTCTATGAAGGCTAGGTCAGACCCCAGACTTAGTCTGGATGAAAAGGATATAGTCGAGTATCTGAGGGAACGAGGGAAAGAGGGTGAACTTGCAAAGTTCGAAGATTTGATGACCCCTTGGTTCCTCAAAGAAGCTGGTCTGAGGGTCGGCCCCTTGACAGAGCTATGTGAGTTATTATTTTTTCTCAATCTTTGATTTTTTCCAAGTGTTTCATCTTTGCTTATTTATTTTTCTGATGTGTCGTCTCCTTTTCAGGTCATCCTGCAGGTATCTCTAACCATCTTTAGGAAATGACTGCCCCAAGCCTACTGTCTGGTCTAGGCAAGAAGAAAGGAAAGGAGCCTCAGCAGCCTCCGAGGAAGACAAAGGTCGTGGGGCTAACACTTGTTGAGCCGACTGCTGACAGTCATAAAAGAAAAGAGCTAGAAGTACCTGCTGACCCTCGACTGGATTCAAGGACGAGGGCGAGGGTGGAGTCGTTTGAGTAGACCGGCTCCTCTTCCAGAATGGGAGCCTTTTGGTCCCAAAACTTAACATTCTTGAAGGCTGAGCCGTCTTCCCTAATAGCCAATCTGAGGGCGGACAAGGATTTTATGTTCTCTTCCCCCTCGACCGCTGACTATGACTTATTGTCCAAGATGCCCCGGGCGAAGGTGTATGACTGTGGTCTGCACACTCTGGCCCAGGTATTTGTTTTTACTTCTTTTCCTTAGTTGAATTTTTCACTAACTGTTTCCTCGGCCCCTTAACATGTGTCTTTTTATGTGCAGTCTATTTGTGCCTTCACATCAGCTACCAAGTGGATGGATGAGAACCAACATAAATTTAATGAAGCCGAGGGTGGTTTCCCACCAACTGAATGATGTTTTAAAATTTTAAGTCCCCCCTCGTCTTTCTTGAGGGTAAATGAGGGGTCGTCCCCACCATTTGCCCTCATTATAGCCGAGGGTGGTTTTCCACCAATTGAATGATGTTTCAAATTTTAAGTCCGCCCTTGTCTTTCTTGACGGTAAATGAGGGGTCGTCCCCACCATTTGCCCTCATCATAGCCGAGGGTGGTTTCCCACCAACTGAATGATGTATTAAATTTTAAGTCCCCCTCATCTTTCTTGAGGGTAAATGAGGGGTCGTCCCCACAATTTACCCTCATTATAGCCGAGGGTGGTTTTCCACCAACTGAATGATGTTTTAAATTTTGAAATCCCCCCTCATCTTTCTTGAGGGTAAATGAGGGGTCGTCCCCACCATTTGCCCTCATTATAGCCGAGGGTGGTTTCCCACCAACTGAATGATGTTTTAAATTTTAAGTCCCCCTCGTCTTTCTTGAGGGTAAATGAGGGGTCGTCCCCACCATTTTCCCTCATCATAGACGAGGGTGGTTTCCCACCAACTGAATGATGTTTTAAATTTTTAAGTTCCCCCTTGTCTTTCTTGAGGGTAAATGAGGGGTCGTCCCCACCATTTTCCCTCATTATAGCCGAGGGTGATTTCCCACCAACTGAATGATGTTTTAAATTTTGAAGTCCTCCCTCGTCTTTCTTGAGGGTAAATTGGGGGTCGTCCCCACCATTTTCCCTCATTATAGACGAGGGTGGTTTCCCACCAACTGAATGATGTTTTAAATTTTGTAGTCCCCCTCGTCTTTCTTAAGGGTAAATGAGGGGTCGTCCCCACTATTTTCCCTCATTATAGCCGAGGGTGGTCCTAATGAGTATCACCCCAATCACACTAGGATTAATTAAACAAAAAATGAGGGACCAATGTGACATTCTCATTAAAATTCCAAGTATTCTGTTGGAGCAACACATTCATTACAACTGTGGTCCGATAGGACTTTACAAAATTATTGATAGTATTTATTCAAATGATCTGCATTCCAGGGGTTTGAAAAGGGTTCCCCTTCTAGGTTTTCTAGTCTATAGGTTCCAGGGACAACTTCATCAATGACCCTATATGGGCCATGCCAATTTGGATGGAGATTGTTGGGCTTCTGCCAAGTCTTTTTGAGGACTAAGTCCCCCACTGCAATTGGCCTCTGCTTCACCCTCTGGTTATAAAACCTTGCATTCCTCTGCCGGTAGGCGACTTTCCTTATCTTGGCGTCTTCCCTCCTTTCCTCAATCAGGTCTAAGTCAAGTCTCCTCTCTTCCATATTTCTCTGGGTGTCATACATTTGGACCTTGTGAGTAGGAAACCCAATCTCGGCGGGGATGACGGCTTCTGAGCCATAAGCTAGCATGAACGGGGTTTCTTCGGTAGAGGTCTTTGTCGTCATCGTGTAGGCCCACAGTACAACATATAACTCCTTAACCCATCTTCATTTTGCCTCCTTAAGTCTCTTCTTGATCCCATCTAGGATTGTCCTATTTGTAACTTCTGTTTGCCCATTGGCCCGAGGTCGACCTGGGGTAGAGAAGAATTGTTTGATACTCACCCTTTCACAGTACTTCTCTAGAGATGTATTCTTTAATTGAGTCCCGTTATATGAGATGAGGGTGTTGGGGAGACCATATTTGCATATGATATTTTTACAGATGAACTGGAAGGTCTTTTGCTTGGTAATCGTGACCATCGGCTCTGCTTCCACCCATTTTGAAAAATAGTCAATTTCTACGATAAGGAACCGATAGTTATTGACTGCCCTAGGCAAGGGTCCTACTAGGTCGATCCCCCATACTGAAAATGGCCATGGGGATATAATGAAGGTAAGAGGCTGATGGGGTTGGTGAGGGATGGTGGCAAATCTTTGACATTTATCACACTTTTTTACATATGTTGTGGCATCTTTCCCCAAGGTCGGCCACCAGTACCCCTGGGTGACCACCCTCTTCGCTAAAGACCTACCCCCAATGTGGCTTAAACATGACCCCTCGTGCACGTCTTGTAAAATGTGTGGGACTTCAGACGGGTGCACACACCTAAGTAAGGGGAGCAAAAACCCCTTTTTGTACAAGGTCTCTCCGATGACGGTGAATTTCGCAGCTCTGTATCTCAACTTCTACCTTTCTTGCCTTGCTTCTAGCATCTCCCCCTCTTTAATGTATCTGATAAGAGGGTCCATCCATGAAGCTTCCTTAGAAACATTTAAGCAAGTGCCAAGGGTTCCCTCAGCATCTTCAATGGTTGGTCGAAGCAAAATTTCCACTGGGACTGTCCTCCTGATATTTGTCCTAGTTGCTGAGGCCAACCTAGCAAGGGCATCAGCTCGACCATTATCGAGCCTAGGTATTCTCTTCAATTTTACTTCTCTGAAGCCCTTCAAAAGTGACTTCACTTTTTCAAGGTACTTGGCCATCCTCTCATCCTTGGCCTCGTAGGCTCCTAGTATCTGACTCACTACTAGCCTTGAATCACTATGGACCCAAATATGGCCGACACTAAGAGACTTGGCCAAGGAGAGTCCTGCTATCAAGGCCTCATATTCAGACTTGTTATTAGAGGCCTTAAAGTTGAACCTCAGGGCGTACTCGATGTCTGTGCCATCAGGTGCGGATACTATCAGTCCAACTCCACTTTCGCTGTCGCAGGAGGACCCGTCGACGAAGAGGCTTCACACAGTCTCTTCTAAAAAATTTCCCTCGGTGAGGGACTCCTGTCTAAAGAGATATCTTACCTCTTCGTTTTTGGCCACTTTTCCTCTACCGGTGCTTGTGTCAGCCTTATCCACTCGTGTGTCGATGAGTATGCCTTGTAGGGTATCTTCCTTCTTGAGGCTCTCATCTTCAACTTCATCATCTTCCCAAGTAAATTCAGCCACGAAATCTTCCTGTGCTTGCCCCTTAATGGTCGTGCTAGGTTAATACACAATGTCGAACTCCCCCAGCTCTATAGCCTAGGCCATTAACCTACCTGATTTTTTTGGCTTGTGTAGGACCTGCCTAAGAGGAAAGTCAGTGAGGATGACCATTGTATGGGACTGGAAGTATGGCTTCATCTTTCTTGATGCATGGATCAAGGCATAGGCTAACTTCTCTATCCTTGGGTATCTTTGCTCTGCCCCCTGGAGTGCCTTACTGTTAAAATACATTGGCTTCCATACTCCATCCTCTTCTCTCACAATGGCTGTGATGATGGTTGATTCTGAGACGGCTAAGTACACATGTAGTTTTTCGCCCTGTACTGGTCGCGACAACAGCAAGGGAGACCCTAGGTATGACTTTAACTTCTTGAAAGCCTCATCACACTCTTCACTCCATTCGAAGGCCTTTCTGAGAGTTTTGAAGAATGGTAAACACTTGTATGTGGCTCTGGACACGAACCTATTCAAAGCAGCCACTCGCTCCGTGAACCTCCGAACGTCTTTAATGGTCTTGCCGATCTTCATCTCTAGGAGGGCCTTTATTTTCTCAGGATTGACCTCAATGCCTCTTTGATTCACGATGAAACCCAAGAATTTCCCTGTTCCAACCCCGAAGACACACTTGGCCGGGTTGAGCTTCATTCGATACTTGTCCATCGTATTAAAAGTCCTCTCAAGGTCAGCCACATGATCCTCTGCCTTCAAACTCTTAGTCAGCATGTCATCTACGTAGACCTCCATAGACTTCCCAATTTGGTCTTCAAACATTTTATTCACAAGGCGTTGATACGCTGCCCCCGTATTTTTTAGGCCAAAGGGCATGACCCTATAACAGTATGTCCCCTTGTCGGTAATGAAGGCTATTTTCTCCGAATCTTCAGGGTTCATGAAGATCTGTTTGTACCCTGAATAGGTATCCATGAACCTCATGAGCTCATGGCCTGCGGTAGCGTCTACCATCTGATCAATGTGGGGGAGAGGCAAGTTGTCTTTGGGATAATGTTTGTTGAGGTCTGTGAAGTCTACACACATTCGCCACTTCCCGTTGGTTTTTGGGACAATGACTGCGTTGGACAGCCATTCGGGGTAGATGACCTCTCTAATAAACTCGGCATCTTCTAGCATCTTGACCTCATCCCTTATGACATCATATTTTTCTCGAGAGTAAATTCTCCTCTTCTACTTTACCAACTTTGCACCCTCTACCACATTGAGCTTATAGCACATGATTTCGGGGTCGATCCCCGACATATCTGCATGACTCCATGCAAAGACGCTCTGTCTTCTCCTCAACAGCTTGATGAGGTCTTCCTTGATGTTTGGCTTCAGAGTCTTGTCGACTTGGACGGTTGTTTCTGGCTCATCCTCATTGAGGATGATGGATTCTACCTCTTTTGCGGCTTCTCCTTTCTTCAGTTTTGTCTCATCCCTGGGGTCGAGGGTATCAATATTGTAAGTGGTTGTTGCCTTCTTGTGTGCCTCTCTCTCTTCGGCGGAGTTGTAATAACATTCCTGTGCTGTCATCTGGTCTCCCTGAACTTCTCCTACCCCATAAGGGGTTGGAAATTTAATCATCTGTTGAACCATAGACGGCACAACTTCAAACCCTTTGAGGGTTACTCTCCCTAGTATAATGTTGTAGGCCGAGAAGACATGTTCATCCATCATAAAGAAGTTAACCTTCTTGGTGAGCCATCTCGTCCACTCGTACCCCATCCTGACATCAGCCTCGTACACTCCAAGGGGATGAACCTTTTCTCCACTAAACCCAATCAATGGGTGATGGTATGGGGCGAGTTTAGCACGGCTGAGGCCTAAGGCTTTGAAACATGACCAAAACATCACATCTGTAGAGCTTCCCCCATCTACCAGGATCCTAGGCACCTCGCATCCGTGCACCCTGGTAGTGATGACGAGAGGGTCATTAAGCGGGGCTAAGAGGCATTTGAAGTCCATTCTTGAGAACCCCACTATCAGAGTATCCATAACGACCTTCTTCCTCTTTTGTGACTTTACCTTCAGAGAGGTTGAGTGTACCATTTTTGTCACTGCCTTGGCTTCAGCTACATGGGCCTTCCTGTCTGCGACCTCTGACCCTCCTCCTGCTAGTCCCCCGGAGATCATCCCCACATCGAGAGATGTCATATTAAGTCTCTTGACAGGGCCGTGGTCGTCTCTTAGAGGGAGGTCAGGGTCGTCCTCATCATCAGAAGGGTCATCCCCTCTTTTTGGAGGACCTTCTCTACATGAATCACCTCTCTTTTTTCTGGGGTCATCCCCTCGGCCCCTCTTGAATGAGCTCTTATCAACGTACTTCCTTAACTTCCCTTCTTTTAACATTTTTTCAATCTCATCTTTCAGAGCAAAGCATTTGTCTATCACGTGGCCATAGTCTTGGTGAAATTCACACCACCGGTTTCTGTTCCTCTTGTTGGGGGTTGCCCTCAACTTCTCAGGCCACGTCAGGGACCGACCACGCTTTATCTCATTGAGAATATGTTCACAGCTGACCGTTAGAGGGGTGTAATCAGTCAACTTGTCTTCCGTAAACCTCTTCTTCCATTCTTTGTTCTTCTTAGGGTACCTACCCCCACTAGTGCCTCCTTTTTCATCTTCGTATTTTGTGGCCATCGCCTCTTCGGCATTCATCACCTTTCCTGCTGTCGATAGCAATTCAGCCATCGTCCTCGGAGGGTCTTCAGCAAGTTTCCATAGCAGCTTCCCCTTCTGGAGTCCTCCAACGAGGGCGGTCATGACTATGCTCTCCTCATAGTCTTCAACCTCTAACTTTTCTTTGTTGAATCTGGCTATGTAGTCTCTTAGACTCTCATTCTTCCCCTGCTTAACATAGAGCAGGTGTGTGGTCTTCTTTCGTGGCCTCACTCCAAAGCAAAAGTTGTGGATAAACTGGTCTGCCAACTTGTAAGGACATTTTTGTCCATTATCAATATGTATGTCATACGCCGTTACACCGTTGAAGAAACTCAAGATCGCATCTACATCAACGGATCCGAATATCAAAGTGTCTTCAACATCATAGCCTCAGCGAGAATGAACTTGGTAAAATTTTGTTTTTATGTTCCTTAAAGTTCATATTTAGTATTGGGAAATTTTTATAAAATGTTTTTTATAAAAATAAGAAGTAAGTTTTTTCAAGCAAAATGAGGCTTTTAAAAGTTTTTTTATTTTTCTGGGAAAGCCGGACCGGTCCGCCTCTATACCGGACCGATCTGCCACCAGACCGGTCCGCCCCTCAACCGGACCGGTCCGCCTGCTGAAAAGCCAGTATACCCCCGATCGAATGCGAACCGAAGAAGGCAAATTTTAAAAGAACCGATCCGAGGTCGGACCGATCCGCCCCCAAGCCGGACCGGTCCGCCTGGGATAATTACGAGCAGTCCCAATTTTTGAAAACTCTTTCCTTGGTTTTCTTATTTATACCAACTTCGGGAGAGTTATTTTTAAGACTTACATACACGATTTTCAGAGTCCTAAATACTCTAAGTCTTCACCTTTTTGATGTGCCAAACATCTTTTTGATTCACACACAAAAATCCCAATTACTTTTGTGAATCTTTTGGAACCCTAGAACACAATCTTTGTTGTTGTTCATCTTTGTGGAGAGATTTTTGCAACCGAGGGCTGCGTGTCATTGCTGAGGGAGTCTCTACAAAGTTTTATGACTGCGTGTCATTGAGGAGAGCTGCGGTTCTTTCTTTGTTGATTGGGCTGCGAGTCCTTGGAGGGTGCTGCGTGTATTCTCTTGCTGAGTTGAAGACTGCGTGTCTTTGTGGGTTGGCTGCGCGTTGATCCATTGCAGATTTCTCTATGTAATTGTAAGTTGCGGCTTGTATATTCATAGTGAAATAAAGGTTTTACCCGAAAGGGTTTTTTTTCCTGAAATCTGTGTCTCAGCATATTTTTGTGTCACATGCTTTATTTATTTATGGGTTGACACACGCACCTTAGATGCATGTTTAGGGGCTGAAATTAAATAAGTGTGCTATATTAGAAAGTTGCGAAGTTAATCAATTATCACACGTTCTCACAACTGCTTAAAGCTTTCAATGGAGTTTTTTAGAAGAGACATATACCAACCGATTGATACATCTCAATATGATGGACAGGGTTTGTACTCCCATCATACCTTGGGGTGACCACAGGTGGCTTAAACTTTGATGGCGTTAGGAAGTTGACTATCTTCGCCACAAAGGGTGAGCCTATGGAGTATCCTCTCTGAAGAGGGTCCCGGCTCTTCAGAATATCAAAGATCTTATCCTCTATTCGCTGGATCGAGTCATTCCAGGGCCTCGTAGGGTCGGCTTGGCCGATGTTATCCTCTGCTGCCTTTTTAAGGTAGATGGAGGGTTCTGCTGCGGCAGGCTTGTGTCGGCTGTTTACTTTCGCCCGGCCGTCGTCCCGTCCTAGGGGTCGGCCCCCATGGGGTCAGCCATTTGTTGCCTCCCTTTTGGACCTCGCAGCACTCCTTGATTTGGACAATTTTTCCTGCAGGTCATTTACTGGGCCCAGCCTCTCAAAGGCCGACCCCCTGCTTAAGCGATCAAAAGTAGAGCCTCTCGGGCGATCGTCAGGATTTTACCTCCCACACTCCCCTCTGCTCTCCTAGAGAGGTCGTACAGTATTGTTGGAGACCTCATACGGTTCCCAGCACTCTATGGGGGCCTCCTCTCCCTCCAGATCATCATACCTGTCCTCAGGGTAAGGGTCTTGAAGTTGCAAGGTTATATGTTCTTAGTTTAATTCATGGAATACACACACGCAATCCAATTTTAATATTAGCTATGAAGTGATATTCTCCAATTTCAATTTAAGTAGCAGATTCACAAGTTCGCAAGAACAAATTTCAATTAATGCAATGGGATTGATAACATGGCTAATTAAAATAAAGTTATTCCAATTTTATCCATTTTATCCTAAGCATGCATCTAGGTGATTTAATAAAGTAAAATGCGAAAATCACAATCACAACGCGCCGATGTACGAGGAAAACCCAAATGGGAAAAACCTCGGATGGCTGGGCCTAGACAAAATCCACTACAAAATAGGTTTTACAAGAGACTCAAAAGACTTACAGACATTGACTCACTCAAGACATGCTTATGCCGTCCTCGACTTCCGAATTTGTAGTACGCGAAGCTCCAACGCGTTGCTCGACACTCCTCGTGTCGCGGTATCCACCGAAGCCCAAAACCACCGTCTTCACTAAGCTAGAATGCAGAAATCAATCGCAAACTTGCTTGTTGAATGTCAAGATAATTGAAGGGGTTTTGTTACAAAAGATGATAAAATTATTGGAGATGATTTTTATCAAAAAGAGGGAACTTATGAAAAAATGCTCTCAAGAGAATAATGAACTTTCTTCTCTTTTGAAACTCATTTTCGTCCATATAATATAACTGAAAAAGTAGTGGATCAAAATAGTTGTGGGAAAATAACTGCTTAAAAATAAGTTCAAAAATTCATATTTGGCAGAACTCGTTCGAACGAGTTATCTAACGAGATTCCAATATCGAATTAGATAGGTCATCAGAAATCTCGTTTGAATGAGATCATTCGAACGACCTTTCTAACGAACTTCTAACGAAGTTACAGTATAGCCTGGGGAATGTCGTTAGATCTAGGTCATTCGAACGACCTGGATAAACTTCGAACGAGATTTCTTATTTTGCAAAAACTTGTTCAAATTTATTTCAAAGATGGTTCTTTATGAAAATTACTTATTTACGAACATTTCTCTATATGAAAATTTCTTGATTAAACAAAATAGTCCAACACATAAAATTTATTTTGGTCATGTACCTTTTTAGGATAGCAAGCATGGCGTGCATATTGATGGCGCGTGAACTTTGGATGCGATGCTTGAATCTTGACGTTGAATGATGCTTGCTGCAGAATGACCCAAAATTATTTTGTCAAACGGAATATAGCCAATATAACAAATGACTTGATTGGAAATTTGTCCTTACAAATCTCCCCCTTTGGCTATTCCGGGACAAAACAGAATTAATAAAAATAAATAAAAAAACTGAATTTGCTAAGCCAGCCGTCAAGCCGATTCTAAAGCCCGTCCCAAAACCCCCAAAAAACAGACTCAAAGACATGAAAGACGAGCTGCAAAAGAGTAGGTGATGTATCCTACACACATGAAACAACAAATTCATAAACGCATGGGGAAGTAGAGAATGAAATATGTATAAAACAATGTGTTAGCATATGTTGTGAATGGTAAATGAAAGTCCTACTAAAATATGCATATGTTCAATATTAAAAATTTAACTCCCCTAAATTATGAATTCAATTCAATATAATGGTAAATGAAACTCCCCCTAAAATATGCATATGTTCAATATTAAGAATTTAACTCCCCCTAAAATATGAATTCAATTCAATATTAATTCCAATTATGAATTCCCCCTAGTCAATATTTCTCCCCCTTTTTGTCCGGAAAAGTCAAAGGGATAAATGGACTGCATGTTAAAGAATAAGCGAGAGAACAATAGGCAATTAACCAATAAAAATGAAGAAATGAAATGACAGAGGAAATAGCAGGATGATTCATTAACTAATAGGAACGGGGAAATAGTCAAAGTTCATACACGGCATGAGGAGAAATGAACAAATATCCATACCAAAGGAACTAATACATGAAATAAAAATATCCACTCAGCCTCACAAGTACATGGAAAATAGAAATGAAAAACAAAGTACATCAAGGGGAAGGAGAATCATATGGAGTATCATCGGGAAGAGATTCAGAGCAGGAACCGGATGAGCCTTCACCACGGCGCATCTCCATACGGCGAATGGCATCAAGATGCTCTAATAGAAGAGAGTCCCGACGGGCCTGGGCTTCATCTCTGCGCGCCTGAGCCTCCTCCCGGTGAGCTTGTGCCTCGTGGTCCTGCTGCATAGAAACCAAAAGCTCCTGCATAAGCACCATGTCCTGACGTCTATCCTCCTGAAGCTGTTCAACCTGAGAACGGACAAACAAAAAATTCTCTGACTCAACGGGTGCGGAAACATAGGAAGTGGAGGGCCGATGGACAGAGCGAGAGGGTGCGGGACGACTGGGGGAAGGTTGAGAGGAAGTGGTGGAGTGAGAGGAGGTGGAGGGAGTGAGGTGAGGGGTATCCGGGGGAAAATGACCACGAGATCGGCTGACCGAGGACATATCAATGGTTTGATATTTGGTGATGGGGATATCGGTGGATACGCGAGGGCAGCCGGCGGCAAGACAAAAGCGGGTAATAATGGCCGCAAAAGGGAGGGCTTGGCGAGCGGGACTGGAGGGGAGGATCCTAACTGTCCGAATGATACTAAAGATGAAGGCCGGTAGGTCAATGTGAGCCCTAATGCTAATGGCAAACATAAGGTCCACGTGCATTTTGGTTATTTGAGTTGTGTTCGTACGAGGAATAAGACAAGCACACACAATCCAATTAAGGACCATGAAATCAGGATGTAAGTGTTTGTGGAATATTGTGACAGTTCCAGGAGGGAGGAACCTAAAAACGGTGTTTATAACAAGGGAAGGATCGGGACGGGTATCAGATGTCCAAGGGAAGGAGGGATTATTGACCCTAGGTAAGGGGATGAGTTCAGCTATCGAGTCGGGAGAGACAATAATCTCCCTACCGCACACCTTAGAATAAATGTGATTATCCTTATCGTTCATCCCAAAATAAAATTCCCGAATGAGGTCGGGAAAAACAGTGTCCGTGAGTGAGAATAGAGGGTCCCACCCTAAATCAGAAAACCACGAATGCACAGTGGTGCCGTGGAGGGATTGGAGATTAATAATTTTCTCCCGAATAATGGAGCGTATAGCGATACCTTGTGTGTGATATAGAGTGTGTGCGGAGAGTGACCTCCAACGCAGCCTGAGGTCAGGTATAGCGGCATTGGCATTGGACTCCTCATCAGAGGAAGAGGAGCGTTCCTCGGGAGAATCACGAATGCGACGTGGGCGACGGTTACGGGCCATGGTAAACACGAATGATACTATAACCTACCCGAATAAAATACCAACCAAACCACCAAGCACCAACAATCCAACAACCAATCAGAATAAGCCCATCATCCGTTAGGAATAAGTGAAAATAAAAGAAAATTAATAAAAATTGATAAAGATAAATTCCATGAAATTAAAAAATTTGAGGTGAGAAAAACTGATAATATCACGGGAGATAGCTTAACCAGGGGCAACATAAACACAAATTAGATGAAATGGCCCCAAAAAAATGTGGAGATATACACACATTTATATATATGAATGTTGGGTAAAAAAATGATTTAGATTAAAAATGGGACCCAATAGCATATATATATATATATATACACACACATACACACACACACACACACACACACACACACACACACACACATATATATATATATATATAAATATAAATATATACAAATGGAGAACAAAATAAGAGATGGTACCTCGAAGGGAAGAGGGAAAACAACAAATCCAAATCAACACAGCAAGTGGTGAACCAAAAATGATGTTAATAGAGGAGGTGAAGAGGGGTGAAATCGTGGGAGAATGAGAGAGTGGGAGAGAGTAAGAATGAGTGGTGAGAAAGATGAGGGATAGAGGAAAGAGAGTGGGAAAATGGAAGAGAGAGTGGGAGAAAAATTTGGGAAAAGTGGGACATGGGAAATCGTGGCAGGTGGAGAGAGAGAAAGAAGGAGAGGCGGAAATTTTTTAGGGAAGTGAAAATGCAGGTTTTAAACGCAGGTCATTCGAACGAGTTATGTCATTCGAACGAGGTATTTCGAACGAAGTTCAAGTATCGGATTGGAAAAATTCATTAGAAGTATCGTTAGAAGTTCGTTCGAACGAAATTACGAACGAAGTTCCAGTAAGGGTGTTAAAAATGTCGTTAGAAATCTCGTTCGAACGAGAATTTTTGACGAAAATCAATATTTTTAAATAAAAATAAAATAAAATAGGGTTAAAAAATAGCATAATAACAGGAATTTGGAAGGCCAGAACGATGCCAAAATGTAGATTTTAATAATCCTAGCTTGTGGCAACATATCCAAATAGTGGGAGCGAGAATGTAGGGGTGTGAACAATATGAGTGAGAGTTTTTAACCACAACAATGTACAAGTGCGGAATCCCAAACAATATATAAGCGAAATATTCACTCACATTAGCCTTGTGTCAAAAAGGAAATATTATTGAACATTTAAACACGAATGTAACAAGCATACAAAATAGATGATTCTCTCACCAATAATGTCACAATGAGAAAGCAATGAATCGATTACATGTGCATGCCCATTGATCTTCAACTTATGTCTCCTATGAGAAACAATAGATTGAGACTATACTTTTTAAAGAATCAAGCAAGCTAATTATTTTTGGCCTTGGCATTATATAACATTTTCAATGCTTCTATTTTAGCCACACAACTGAGAATGCAAATGGAGGCTTTTCACGCAAAAACTTTTATGTTTTTCGCAGCCCGATTCCATTTCTTGAAATGAAAACCAACCAGAAGAATATAATCATTTTTTGTTTCAATCCGGGCAACGGATGATCATGCGCAATTTCGATTGCTTATAACAGATGTGACAGGATTGAGAAGACAACACCAAATCTCACTTTGCAAGTACAATGTGAACAAGAAATCCGCAATATTTCGTGAACGGTGTGTGAAAAAAGGCAAAGATGTGAGGAAATCACAAAAATATATATCATAAAAGAGCATTTTTATGCACAAGATAAACAAGGTCTGGATTAACTACTCATCGAAGGCCACGTGGACATGGAAAAAGATAGTGATCTGAATACATCGACCACAAAGCCATATGGACAAAAAATTTGAAAGCTTTTGTAACCATTCCCGTTTTTCCTTGAAAATAAGAGAAAGATATTTTTGAGATTTTGAATAAATTATATACAAAAGTGATCTAGTTCATAGGTATAAAAATAGGTAAGAGAAACAACCTAAACTAGATAAACGGCTTAGATCTCAATCAATTGAGCAAACCCCAATTGATTTCCAAAGGTTTTCAAACTTGAGGGCATCTAGAGGTTTAATAAAGATATCGGCTAATTGTTGATTGGTAGAGACGAATCTTAGAGAGACGATTTTCTCTTCGACCAAGTCATGAATAAAATGTTCACGGATCTTAATATGCTTGGTTCTAGAATGTTGAACGGGATTACGGGAAATGTGAATTGCACTAGTATTGTCGCAATAGATAGTCATAGTGCCTTGGGAAATACCGTAATCTTCCAACATTTGTTTCATCCAAATGAGTTGAGTGCAACAACTCCCGGCGGCAATGTATTCGGCCTCTGCCGTGGACAACAAGATAGAATTTTGTTTCTTGCTCATCCATGAGACAAGTGCACTTCCAAAGTAGAAATAACCACCAGAGGTACTTTTTCATCCATCAACATCTCCTGCCCAATCGGTGTCGGAATATGCCGATAGACAATCATTTGTGTCGAAAGAATACCAAATTCCAAAAGGCAGGGTCCCACTAACATATTTGATAATACGTTTAATAGCACGTAAATGAGACTCTTTTGGGGCGGCTTGATAACGGGAACAAACTCCTACACTAAAGGAAATATCCGGATGACTAACGATTAGGTAAAGTAAACTACCCATCATACTTCTAAAAAGTGTGTGCTCTACATCCTTTCCTTCGGTATCCTTACTAAGTTTAATCGATGAACTCATAGGAGTGCATGCATGTTTAGCGGATTCGAGTTTAAATTTCTTTACAAGATCTTTAGCATACTTAGTTTGGGACAAAAATATCCCACTTTTGAGTTGACGAACTTGAAGACCTAGAAAGAAACTAAGTTCACCTACCATACTCATCTCAAATTCATTGTGCATTTCTTTTTAAAAAATTTGATTATGTTTATCACACATAGACCCAAACACTATGTCGTCGACATATAATTGAGCAACTAGGATACCTTTTTCATCACAGCGAACGAAAAGTGTCATATCTACTCCCCTCTTTAAAAGTCATGAGAAAGGAGATAAGAAGTGAGTCTTTCATACCAAGCACGGGGTACTTGTTTCAAGCCATATAGCGCTTTCTTTAGAAATAAGACATGATTAGGATGTTTTGGGTCTTCAAACCCTTTCGGTTGTTCAACATAGACTTCTTCTTGAATAATACCATTTTAAAAGGCACTTTTTACATCCATTTAATACAGTTTAAATTGGAGGTGACATGCTATGGCGAGTAAAAGGCGAACCGATTCTAGCCTAGCAATAGGAGCAAAAGTTTCTTCAAAGTCAACACCTTCTATTTGGGTGTATCCTTGTGAAACCAATCTAGCTTTATTACGAACAATGACACCATTTTCATCCATTTTATTTTTGAAAATCCATTTGGTGCCAATGACATTTGTATTAGATGGCCTAGGGACTAATTCCCAAACATCATTTTTCTTAAATTGAAACAGTTCTTCTTGCATAGCATTAATCCAATGTTCATATTTTAATGCTTCTTTAAAGTTTTTAGGTTCAATTTTAGAGGTATAGCATAGATAGGTAACTTCATTTTCTAATTGCCCCTAGTCTTGACACCTACCTCGGGATCTCCTATAATTTTTGAAGTGTCATGACTTTTATGCACCCAAGGAGTAGGATCCTTTTTTCTCAGTAATTGGAACAACCAAGTCATTTTGAGATTCAATACTTTCAACATTTGACACAACATCACACTCACATGATAAATCTTCCTCATTATCAATTGATGTGTCCAGAGCATCATCTTTTATGACAACATTAATTGATTCCATGACTTTAGAGCTACTTAAGTTGAATACTCTAAAGGCTCTACTATTTTGAGAATATCCTAGGAATATACCTTCATTACTCCTTGAGTCAAATTTGCCTAGAAGCTCTCAATCTCGAAGAATATAGCATAGACTACCAAACACTCTAAAATAGGAAAAATTAGGTTTCTTACCCATCCACAATTCATAAGGAGTTTTGTTAGTGTTAGGACGCAAATAAACTCTATTTACTGAGTGACATGCGGTGTTAACCGCTTCGGCCCAAAACCTATGGGGCACATTTCTTCCTAGGAGCATAGATCTTGCCATTTCTTGGATCGTTCGATTTTTTCTTTCAACTATACCATTTTGTTGTGGTGATCGAACGGCCGAGAATTCATGTTTAATTCCTATTTCATCACAAAAGGCATTCACACCGGATTCCTTGAATTCGGTTCCATTATCACTCCTAAAGTGGTTTATGGTAACACCGTGTTGATTTTGAAGAGTTCTACATTTAACAGTAAGAAAATCAACTGTCTCATATTTTTCTCTTAGAAAGCCTACAATAGAGTACCTAGAGAAATCATCCACCATTACTAAGATGTATCTTTTTCCTCCTATGCTCTCGGTACGAGTAGGACCCATAAGGTCCATGTGTATCAATTTTAAGACACGAGATGTTGTTATAGAGTTTAACTTCTTATGAGGACTCTTCATTTGTTTTCCTAATTGACACGACCCGCAAATGGTGGAGGTTGGCTTTCCTAGTGGTGGTAAGCCTCGAACTAGCTCTTTTCTCACTAATCTATCAAGATATCTAAAGTTTACATGACCTAATCTTTGATGCCAAAGATCGGCAGATGAGGATTTTACATTATTGCAAACTAAAGATGATTTAGGAATAATTCCATAGCAATTGTCACTAGTTCTAACACCTTGTAAAATAGATTCACCCGACTGATCATAAACGGTGCACTCCGATTGACTAAATTTCACATCAAGATTTTTATCACATAGTTGGCTAATACTTATCAAATTAGCCTTGAGACCATCAACATAAATAACATTTTCAAGTCTAGGAAACCAGAATATTTTAATAGATCCTCTACCCATGATTTGAGATTTGCTACCATCCCCAAAAGTGACTTTACCATCTTTATAGTTTTCAAGAGTGGTGAATAGAGATTTATCACCAGTCATATGTCTCGAATAACCACTATCAAAGTACCATTGAGAGGTATTTTGAGCCTCTAGTGCAACATGAGAAACAAAATCTTTATTGGTATGATTTTTCTTAACCCAAGATTGAGTTGTTTTCTTTCCTTTGTTGGCTCTAGTGTTATAATTAGAATTATTTCCTTGGACTTTAGAAAACCTAAGAAACTCTTCCTTTAGACTTTTAGAAGTATTGACTAGATACTCGACTTGACTCTTAAGACTAGCTAAGGAGCTATAGGGTTGTTTAGAATTTGTGAATTGATAGTTATTTCCAAGCTTGTAGCAAAAATCTTTAAGATGACCCCATTTGTGACAATAAGTGCACACATAGGGTTGTTTTGGACCAACTTTTAAAGGTTGCTTAGAAGGACTTATTTTAGGAAATTTAGATTTTGTAACAAACTTAGCAATGGGTTCGGGTTTGACTTTTGATGAATGTCCTTCTTCATATGTTATACCCTTTCTTTCTTGATAACCTTTCTCCTTATATCCTAAAATAGGACCTAGAAATAATATCCCTATTCTTCCTGAATTATCCTCGAGTGTGACTTTAACTTCACGAGAGGACTCGAGATCTTTTTCAAGTTGGACAATTTTTGCTTCGAGAGATTTTCTAATCTCTAAAGACTCATTAAGATCTTTGATGACACCTTCCAAGGATATAATTAAGTCACATTTTTCTTTACCTATTAAGATAAGCTTCTCAGAAAGAGATATCTTGATTGCCTCGAGTTGACTAACTAAAGCCTCCTTCTCCTTCAGGCCTTTCAACTCTTTTTTTAAAGTTAAAACTTTAAAGGTTAATCTTTTGTTAACTTTTTGAATGCGAAGAGATTTAGTGTAGAGTTCAGAATAAGCGGATTGTAGTTAACTCTCATCTATTTCACTATCACTCTCTTTTTCATCACAACTAGTAGAATGAGTGGAAACAACTTCAAGATTTTATTCAGAATTATTCACATTAAGGTATGACACACTTGAATTACTAGCGTGGCTTGCCATAAAGGCAATGAAGTTATTTATAGACGGGTTAGAGACATCAGAGTCTTCAGACTCATTATCACTGTCACTTAGAGTGTCATTGTAAACTTCTTTTTCTTTGCCTTGTCTTTTAAGTTTTGTAGGGCACTCGAATGCTCTATGACCACGTCCCTCACACTCAAAGCATCTCTTTGAATCATCCTTTTTAAAGTTATCTTTGTTGAACTTCTTTGGATCCTGATTATTGAATTTTTTATTTCCTCCTTTGTTTTTGTTCTCAAATTTAGGTTTTTCAAATTTAGAGTTTTGCTTTTTAAACTTGAGAAATTTTTTAAATTTTTTAGCAAATAGGGCTATATCGTCAGGATCAAAATTAGACTCATCAGAATCAGACACATCGACTTTCTTAACTTTTAAAGCAACACCTTTATCTTTGATTTTGTTATCTTTAGGAAACATATCTAGTTCATAAGTTTGCAGATCGCCAACAAGTTCGTCAAGTTTTAAAGTATTTAGATTTCCTAAAGAATTAAGAACAGTGACTTTAGGAATGAATCGCTTAGGAAGACATCAAAGTATTTTCTTAATAGCACGATTTTCAGGTATTTTTTCACCTAAGTTAAAGCAAGAGTTAACTATGTCTGATAAACGAGCATAAAACTCATCAAATGTTTCAGTTTCTTTCATGGTGATCGTTTCAAATTGTGTTGTTAAGTTTTGAAGTTTTGACACTTTAACAACACTAGTTCCCGCATGAGTAACTTGGAGAATGTTCCAAGCTACCTTTGACGTTTCTCATGTCATTATACGACGAAATTCATCGGGGGACACGGCACCAAATAAGGCATTTAATCCTTTAGAGTTAAAGTTACACCATTTTAGTTCTTCCTCACACCACTGTTCAACAGGAGTCAAGATAATTTCATCATTAACAACCATAGTAGGAGGGGACCATCCTCTTTCAACAGTAACCCAAACACGCTCATCAATTGATTTAAGAGAAGATTTCATACGAGCTTTCCAATAGGTGTAATTAGTTCCATCAAACAAAGGTAGTCTATTCGACGAAAAACTATCCATATAACCACCAGGATTCATTTAAATAACTTTAGAGACTAGCTCTGATACCAATTTGAAGTTGCAAGGTTATATGTTCTTAGTTTAATTCGTGGAATACACACGTGCAATCCAATTTTAATATTAGCTATGAAGTGATATTCTCCAATTTCAATTTAAGTACCAGATTCACAAGTTCGCAAGAACAAATTTCAATTAATGCAATGGGATTGATAACATGGCTAATTAAAATAAAGTTATTCCAATTTTATCCATTTTATCCTAAGCATACATCTAGGTGATTTAATAAAGTAAAATGCAAAAATCCCAACCACAACGCGCCGATGTACGAGGAAAACCCAAATGGGAAAAACCTCGGACGGCTGGGCCTAGACAAAATCCACTACAAAATAGGTTTTACAAGATACTCAAAAGACTTACAGACATTGACTCACTCAAGACATGCTTATGCAGTCCTCGACCTCCGAATTTGTAGTACGCGAAGCTCCAATGCATTGCTCGACACTCCTTGTGTCGCGATATCCACCGAAGCCCAAAACCACTGTCGTCACTAAGCTAGAATGCAGAAATCAATCGCAAACTTGCTTGATGAATGTCAAGATAATTAAAGGGGTTTTGTTACAAAAGATGATAAAATTGTTGGAGATGATTTTTACCAAAAAGAGGGAACTTATGAAAAAATGCTCTCAAGAGAATAATGAACTTTCTTCTCTTTTGAAACTCATTTTCGTCCATATAATATAACTGAAAAAGTAGTGGACCAAAACAGTTGTGGGAAAATAACTGCTTAAAAATAAGTTCAAAAATTCCGATCTGGCAGAACTCATTCGAACGAGGTATCTAACGAGATTCAAATATCGAATTAGATAGGTCGTCAGAAATCTCGTTCGAACGAGATCGTTCGAACGACCTTTCTAACGAACTTCTAACGAAGTTCCAGTATAGCCTGGGGAATGTCGTTAGATCCAGGTCGTTCGAACGACCTGGATAAACTTCGAACGAGATTTCTTATTTTGCATAAACTTGTTCATATTTATTTCAAAGATAGTTCTTTATGAAAATTACTTATTTACGAACATTTCTCTATATGAAAATTTATTGATTAAACAAAATAGTCCAACACATAAAATTTATTTTGGTCATATACCTTTTTAGGATAGCGAGCATGGCGTGCATATTGATGACGCGTGAACTTTGGATGCGATGCTTGAATCTTTCCGTTGAACGATACTTGATGCAGAATGACCCAAAATTATTTTGTCCAACGAAATATAGCCAATATAACAAATGACTCGATTGGAAATTTGTCCTTACAGGTTTCCTTGCCTCCTCAGGCGTAGACGTCGGGGGTCAGTAACATCCCTCCGCCACTATGGGGGTGGCAAGTCTTTGCGTGGTTCCTGGGGTGGTCCCCTGGCCTCATGCTTCCCTGGAGCCGCTTCCAGAGTAATCATCTCAGGTGAGACCCCTGGTGGTCTTAGTATGTTCTGGCTTAGAGTTGTGAACTGCTCCTGCATGATTCGCTGGCTTGCTACCAGAGACTTCAAGGTTGCTGCCACATCAGCCATCTCAGACTGAGGTGGTGGCTGACTGGAACTGGGTCCTACTCCACTATCCGACGGAGGAAGTGGTGGTGGTGGTAACTCCGGTGCCATGTGTTTGAGCTATGAAGAGCTGAACTAAAGAAAAGACTGGTAAGCTTGAGAACCTTAATGGGTCTCTTTCAATGGTGAAACAGCTCCACAAAGGGGGATAACTGGCTCACCACCAGAGTGCTTAGTGAGATCGAGCTGTACAAAGGAAGAGATGTCTTCTCGTTCCCATAGACGGCGCCAAACTGATGATGCCTAGATTTAGCAGCACCAGATAAGTGATGATGAGCTCAAACGGTAGTAACAATGGCAGCCATAGAGATGTATGCGTGTATGTGTGTAGACGGGGATGAGTATAAGAGGACTAAGATAATGATGTATAGTGGTTCAGCCAATTAGGCTTACGTCCACTGTGAGTGTGTGATCCACTAAATATGGGCACTAATGGCCTTGGATACAATGCACATAAGCTCACTTTCTCTCTCTACTGTGTATACAAGCAGAGTTCCATCTAGGGTTACAAATTATCGATCCCTTTATAGGGTTTCTACAGATGGCTCGGAAGATAAGGGTGGGGAGGAAGTTGGATCCACATGTGGATCTTCATTCTCCTTAAGTTTCTCAGATTCACTCTCGATGGGTGGTGAGATATTCCTTTCGCCTTCCTTGCCAGACCTAAGCGTGATGATTGCTTTGATATCCTCCTGGGTTTGTGATGAACCAACGTTATCTTGCACAAAATATTGACCTTTAGGTAAGTTACCTTTAGGATTGGGCTCAGGTTGACTCGGGAATGTTCCCTTATTTCTCTCACTCAACACGTTCGTTAATTGACTCACTTGAACCTCGAGTTTGGCTATGGATTGAGTGTTTTCATGCAAGCTCTGTTGGGTTGATTGGAGGACATTTTGAGTGGTTTGCTGGAATTGGAGGGTACTTTGACCAAGAAAATTCATCGTATCCTCTAAATCTTTGATCTTTTTGGAAGAAGGATACGATGGTTCGAGGGAATTGTTTAGGAAACCCGGAGGTGGATTACCTGAAGATTGACCTACACTTTCTTGGTATTGACCCTTGGACCATGAAAAATTGGAGTGGCTCGCCACCCCGGATTGTAAGCATTGGAATATGGGTCATACTTTGGCCTATTTTGATAAAGGGCATTGGGTTGCTCGGTACGTGCCATGTGGGTCGTAAGGGCGGGACAATTTTCTACTAAGTGGTCAAATGCATCACAAAGTATACACATAAGGGAACCTACATGTTGAACAACCGCAGGTGCAGTTCTATTTCCCTATTTGCTCGTCTCTAAAGCTTCTAAATGTCGGGCCAATGTGTCCACATAGGCATTTAAATCATAACTTTGTTCGACTTGGTGAACGAAACCCTCATTGGAGGTGGTGAATCTAGATTCTTTATTTAGTGCCCATCACTGGGACTTTTTCATTACGTCTTCTAGGAATAACCACGCGTCAACCTCACTTTTCTCGGTGAAATCACCGTTACATAATGACTCGAGCATGGTTCGAGTATTACAATCAAACCCCTCATACAAAATTTAGACTTGGCGTCCCATCTCAATCCCATGGTGCGGACATTGCAGTAGCAAGTCCTTGAATCTCTCGAAATACATCCACAAGGCTTCTCCCTCCTTTAGGCTAAATGTGTTGATGGCGTGACGTATCGACACCGTCTTTTGATTGGGAAAGAATTTTTGCAGGAAGGCGACACTCATTTGGTTCCAAATGGTGATCGATTCGGGTGTTAACGAGTTAAACCAACTATTGGCTTTGTCTTTCAACGAGAATGGGAACAATTTAAGTTTGCCAATCTCATCGGTGAGTTGTTGATACTTAATGGTCCCACATATCTCCTCAAATTCTCGAATATGAAGGTAGGGATCCTCTTTGTCGGTACCTCGAAACATGGGCAACATTTAGATTATTCCATGATGGAATAGAAAATTATTCGTAGTGTGATCGGGAAGACGTATGCACGAAGGTTGACTTGACCTAGTCGAATAAAGGTAATCTTTAAGGGCACGTGACACTAACTCGTCTCCCATATCAATGAAAATAAAAAATCTACCTATGTAAGTATCGATAATGCTAGACTCCACACTCGACAAACGACCGGTATGATCTCGAAACCAAGTTCACATACACTCAACTCACTCGAAATTTTTTCTTTTCTTTTTTTTGTTGAAGAAAAAAAAATATTAGACTCAAACCACGTAATTCCTAGCTAACACACAGCAATTTGAGTTATCTAAACTAGGTGAGGGGAATTTCAATGTTAAAATCTAGTTTTCCCGAGATTAATCGACGACAATGGGGGTCTCCGAATTAATCTCCCTAATTAGAAAGCTCCTACTCTTTGACAAGGGAGAATTTAAAAGACGACCAGATACGGTTATCGCCTCAAATCCTGCTTTTTCCTCCAGGTAGGTGGTCGGTACGAAGACACATTAAAAACCACCAATCCTAAACAAGATTATACGGGATCGATTTGACAAGTTCACGTTGGAGTAGATTTTAATTATAGCCTTGTTAAGAGGTTTCCTATGATCTATGTGATATTCTAAGACCAATGTCTACTTGATTTTAAATTAAATGTGATGGCTCGAGATATGCAAATGCTGGGTTAATTCTTGATTTTCGGGCTAAGGAAGGGTCATGAAATCCCCACCTTATCTTTCACACGGGTTTTGCCCTTAAGTCAATTTATGCAACGTGGTAAATTAAACCACGTAGGAGAACCTAAAAAAGCGTACCTCCGGCGTGAACTTTTTACGATTACGCCGGGATGAAGTTTAAGTTGACGTCGATCGGAGGGAAACGCCGCCTACGTTTCAGTCGTCCCCGAGAGTTCCTTGTGCTCGTGGCAAGATTGCACAATTTTTTTCTTCGCGTTCGTGCATCGTTGAACACTTTTCTGAATTTTTCTTCACTTTTTTTTTTGCAAGAATGAATATACTTCTCAAAAAAAAGAAAAAAAACTACACCAAACGTAAAGTACGACACATATAGCCAAAAAAAAATTAACGAAAAGAGAAAAAAAATGACACGCGCAGTAGTGGTGTATTTAACAAAAAAACAAAGCACACTGATGAAACTATTTTTTTTATATACTTGATAAAAAAAACATAATTACTACTGAAGAAAAAAATCGGATTTTTTTAGGGTCTACTTACTGAAAAAAACAAATCTGGAAATTTCCAGAAAAAATATTTTTTTTTTCAAGTTTTTCCAATTTTTTTTTTATGTATTTTAGGATAAACTTAGTGCTAAAAGTGCTATTTATTAAAAAAAAAACATAAATCAGATTTTATTTATTTATTTATTTTTATACAGAAAAATAAAAATATCTCATTTTCGTCCAAACTTCAAAGTTGTGAGTCTTGTCAAGACCTTTCCGAAAAGCTATGGCACGGCCTCAAAGGACACTCGAGCGGTTTTATAAAAATTATTTAGTCCAGCTGTGTCAGCCGTGTCGTGTCGCGTCGTGATGCATTCGGATAATTTTTGCACATCGACTCCTTTGTAGTACAAATTTCCGGGGTACCTATACAAATACAAAAAAATAAAATAATTAATTCAAATTTAGGGTCACAAATATTTAAAATTTACAAAATTACTCCTCTTTGCATTTTATCCCCCGAAATTCATTAATTGCTTGTTTTAATTCAGAATTTAACCAAATTTCAGAGAGAACTTTATTTTGCCTAGATAAACATTTAAAAATAATTTTTAGGCCCATAAAGTTTGATAATTATGATTTCACCCCTAGAGTTATTAAAATTATATTTTTAACTCGAATTTTATTCAAACTTGCATTTTTCTTTTCTTTTATGAAAACGACTATAAAAACTCATTATTTATGATACAATGGGTCTAACAATGTCTAGATTTGGGAATAATTCATACAAAATAATGCACGTATCATGGAGTCATAAAGATATGTCGGGGATAGACCCAGCCTTTCTTTGCCACGAGCTCAATGTCAATAAAGTGATCAAATCGGTGAAGCAACGAAGAAGGGTCAATAGTCTAGAGAAGAACTGGGCTATTCAGGAGGAAGTAGAGAAACTGCAAAAGGCTTCTTTCATTGAGGATGTCAGATATCCTGATTGGTTGGCCAACATGGTGATGGTAAAGAAGAAGAATAATAAATGGCGAATGTGTGTGGATTTTACAGATCTGAATAAGGCTTGCCCGAAAGATCACGTCCCTCTGCCCAGAATAGATCAACTGGTAGATGCTACTCCAGGGCATGAATTATTGAGCTTCATGGATGCTTATTCCAGATACAACCAAATTAAGATGAAACCAAAAGATAGGGAGAGTACCTCTTTCATTACCCCACGGGGAACATACTGTTATAATGTTATGCCTTTTAGTCTTAAAAATGCAGGTGCTACGTACCAACGGTTGATGAATAAGGTGTTCGCAGAGCAGATAGAAAAAACATGGAGGTTTACGTCGACGACATGCAAACCAAGAGCCAGAAAGATGCTGAACACATAGCTGGCCTGAGTCAAACATTTGACCAGCTGGAGAAGTATCAGATGAAAACCAAGTGCATTTTTAGCGTACAGGAAGGAATGTTCGTTGGTTATATTGTAAATCAATGAGGTATCGAAGCAAATCCTGACAAGATAAAGGCCTTGCTGGAATTATGATCTCCAGCCACTAAAAAAGAAGTACAAAACCTTACGGGGCGTCTAGCAGCTCTCAATAGGTTTGTCTTACGAGCAACTAATAGATGTCTTCCATTCTTCAAGGTGCTCAGAAAGACCTTCGAGTGGAATGACGAGTGTGAGAAGGCATTCATGGAGTTGAAGAAATACCTGGGGACACCTCCTCTACTTTCCAGGCTACTGTTGGGAGAAAAGTTATACTTGTACTTGGTTGTTTAAGAAAATGCAGTCAGTTCAGCCTTGATAAGAATAGACGGCGGAGTGCAAAAATTGATTTATTATATGAGCAAAGCATTCAAGGGAGCAGAGATAAGATATCCAAAATTGGAGAAGTTGGAATTGGCATTAATTGAGGCGAGCAGGAGAATGAAACCTTATTTTCAAGCCCATACAATAGTGGTATATACTGACATGCCACTCAAACGGGCTTTACACAAGCCAGAAAAATCTAGAAGACTAATGTATTGGGCAATCGAGTTAGGGGAATATGACCTTATCTATGAGCCAAGGTATTCTCTCAAAGGACATGCAGTGGCATATTTCATCGCTGAATTAACTTACCCAGATATGTCCGACCAGTAGGGGGATAACACAAAACAATCCATAGATGCAAGAGGATCATCAAAAACTGTCCCCGATCAACTCCCAGCTGCAGACCTATCGGAGGGGACAGTGACTGAGCAATAAGAATCTTCTGATAAAAGCTTAGAGTTAATGGATGATGAAAGGAAGCACCAGATATTCCATTAGGGGACTCTGTCAGACCAAGGGTTTGATAATTGTATCCCTATATGGAGTTTGTATGTAGATGGTTCTTCGTGTGCAATGGATTGCGGAGTTGGAATTATTCTCAATAGTCCGGATGGGATAGATATAGAATATGCTTTGCATTTCTAGTTCAAAGCTTCAAACAATGAAGCTGTAATTGTGGGTATCAATTTAGCTAAGTCATTGAATGCATAGTAAGTAATGGTGTTCAGTGATTCACAACTAGTGGTGAATTAGATGTTAAATCTTTATGCAAAAAAAGGAGAATTCATGTCAAGGTATTTAACTAAAGCCATGGAGATTGTATCCAATTTTGCAGTAGTTCAAGTGATCAGAATACTAAGACTGGAGAAAGCAAGGGCAGCTGCACTAGCTTGGTTAGCCTCAGCCACTCATACCGAACTACGAAGAACAATTCCTATTGAGATACTGGCTAGTAGAAGTATCGATGAAGATCTAATGGTAAAGTTTATCACTTTGGATATGGGACCTTCCTGGATGGATCCCATCAGGGCTTATATTGAAGAGGGCATTTTACCAGTCGATCAACTCGCGGCCAAGAGGTTGAAATTTAAAGCTGCTAGATATGTCTTAAACAATGGAGTTTTATACAAAAGGGGTATGATCGCAGGTATGCAAAGATGTGTTCACCCAGCAGAAGTCCAAGATCTAGTGGAAGAAGTTCATGAAGGATCTTGTGGAGCTCACGTAGCAGGTCGGACTCTTTTGCAGAGGATAGCGACGCAAGGATACTACTGGCCAACAATGCACGCTAACTGTACAACTTATGCTAAGAAATGCAAAAAATGTCAGTAATTTTTTACTATACGAAGAACTCCTCAGAAATTGCTAACGCCAATCACTTCTCCTTAGACATTTTCCATGTGGGACATAGATTTGGTTGGGCCTCTGCCGACTACAAGATGATGATTTAAATATTTCGTGGTCGCTGTTGACTATTTCACAAAATGGGTGGAAGGTGAGCCTCTCATCGATATGGCATATAAAAGGGTCTATCAATTCATCTAGAAGAATATTATTTGCAGCTATGGTCTTCCACATGCTTTCATCACTGATCATGGTACCCAATTTGACAATGAGGAGTTCGCAGCATACTGCATACAGTCAAACATCCAAAAGATCCATTATGCTCCAGGTCATCCCCAGAGTAACGGGCAAATAAAAGTAACAAACAGAAATTTGTTGAACGGGTTGAAGAAACGATTGGATGATGCGAAAAGGAATTAGAACGAGGAGCTGCATTCTGTGTTATGGGCTTACCTAACAACTCCCCGGAGAGAAACTGGGTAATCTCTTTATATTTTAGCCTTTGGAAGTGAAGCCGTCATACCCGATGAATTAGGCTTACCTCTCCAATAAGCGATTTGATGAGACGTTTGGATTTGGACATGCTCGAGGAAGTTCGGGAAGACGCAGTGATCCGAAACGCCGCTTATCAGCAACGGACTGGCATGTTCTACAATAAATGTGTCAGGAAGTGTGGTCTTAAGGCGGGAGATTATGTGCTCAAGAAGGTCATCCATAAGCACAATAAGTTGGAGGCCAACTGGCATGGCCCTTATCGTGTCACAGTGGTTGTTTAACCTGGAACCTACAGAATAGAAATTCAGAGCACCTGTGTAAATATTATCAGTAACGTAGATCCACATGTATTTTATTTTTTCAATATGAATACAAATGATAATTTCCCCATATTTCTTTTTAGTTCAAATTTTTTCGGAGTACTAGTGCTACACACAACACCAACAACGGTCCATATTAACAACCACCAACTACGGTTGGTTGGTATATCAACAACCACCAACTACGGTTGGTCGGTATATCAATAACCACCAACTACGATTGGTTGGCATATCAACAAATAACAGCTAAGGTTGGTCGGCATCCAATAATGTTGGCATAACAATCATACCAGGCAAGGCCTGTTTGATTATGGGTGACCTCAAGGGGAATCCAAAACTAGACAAGACGATGGGTGACCTCAAGGGGCATCCACTACTTAGGCACAAAGGCAATCTAGATAAGATTGTTACAACTAAGCAGGAACATGGGATAAAAATTATTCCATTGCTTAGGCACTTATGGGTGATAAATCACTACAACTAGGAAAACACATCGGGCAACACTCCATTGTCTTAGGCAATCAAATTAAATAATGGAAAAACTGTCTATGTATATAAACGTTCAACGAAGAACAACGTTATTATAGTTGATCTCATAAAGACTGACATAATAAATCAATTAATTTATTTCCAAGGGAATAAAATTATAAAAATATGATTTTTCTCTGCTCACAAAATATAAATACCCTATTCTATTGGTTTCTTTTCTTCGGATTTTGATACAGGGTCCATTCCAGCTGGAGGATAATCTAGAGAAAAAGGAGAGTTGATGAAGTTTAAATCTCGCAGCATCCTGGTATTGCTCGAACTTGGCCGCTCAAGCAGAGGAGGAGGTCGGGATATCTCAAAATCTTTATAAAGATTGTAGTCACGGAGGTACTTGGAGACCAAACATTGAGGAATGGAGCGAACTGGAATCCAGCTAGCATGTAGCTTGAAAGGAGGTACTGGTAGATCAAGAAATCTAGGTTCGTACCAATCTCACAAGGAATTTCCTTTCTCAACATTCATCACAGCAAGAGCATTCAACCACTCATGTTTATACCCCTCATTGTTTGACTGATTCAACCTGGAGTCAAGATGGCATAAAGCTTCATTTTATCCCTCCATCCAAAACTCTCGGGGCTGCTTATGGAATTGATATGACAATCTCTCAATATTTTGACGAAGCCTCTTCACCAAGTTTTCTTTATTCTCCAACGAAGAACTTTGATTAGAAAGTTGCTCGGTAAGGTTTTGAATTTTCTGGGATATCTCAGTCAAGGCTTAATTTTTTGCCTTTAGTTGAAGAGCTTGATTTTCTGAAGCCTGTTGAGTCCTAGCCTCTTCGATGTTGCTCCGACCAACTCTTGCTCTACCCCGTGAGGAGGATGTAGGTATGGATCATTTCAAAGCCTCCAATTCTTCTCTCAATGCAGCATTTTCAGTTTCTAAAAATAAAAATCCCTCATCACTAACTAGGACCAGAGCTCCAGAGGAAGAGGCAGATTTTAGTTATCTCAACTCTTCTCTCAAAGCATTATTCTCTTTTTCCAGCAACTTAACGATATTTTTTTGATCTTTAATCTCAAGTTTGAGGACATTCTCTCTCTTATTATGGGCTGAAATGAACTTTTCATAACCCCGATCAACACTCAATTGTTGGTACTTTTTCTCATAACCCTCATGTAAAAGAGAAGTGGCTTCTTTGTGCTGCAATTAAAGTCCTTCGATCATTCCTTGAAGATCTTCAATCATTTCGTAGTAAGCCATATTATTTGCTACAACCCGATCAAGCAAGCATTTTAGATACTGGTAAGCATCGATTGCTCATTCAGGGGCATCAGATCCAAGGATATCAACTATATGCGCCTGAGTGAAGTCTGCATGACCAGCTTTGAAGTAATCATTACATTTCTTCATCAACTCTGTATCGTGAGATGACAATAGTTCCATCCTGGCAGTAAACTAGCAAGGAAAAGTAAAAACAGATCAACAATGATACAACTATATCAAGCAAGTGAGGGAGGAACTCAGAATAACTAATAAAGTCCATTTTATTAATCATAAGAGTAGAGGGTACAACTAAAGTTACAACAAAAGGGAAAATAGAAAAACGAGATAAGTAAAGAGCCGAACAACTTTACACCTTCTCCTTATTTCCTACAACATCATCAGTCGATTTGGAGGAAGTAATTGGTTGCTCAGAAGGTAATTGGCATTGCTTGGTAGAGGTTGTTGTCTGCTGAACTTGCTCGGAGGATTGAGGAATGATAGAAGCAGGTGTTTGTTCTACTATCAACATTAAAGATTCATCAGATCCAGCTTCATCTTATTCTTCTTCTTTAATAGTAGGAGGAGGGCCATGAGTATGTTTCTAAAATAGTTCAGAATCATCAGCAACATCTAACTCCTTCAAAACTATAACCCATCCATCCCTGAAGTACTTTAAACTTACATAATCCATTTGGGAAGAGATAGTAGCTAAAGCTTTATTCCATCCTTTGTCCCATCTAGAGATAAAGGACTTCTTCACAACAACTTTTCTCTTTACCCTCTTTGAGGAAGTTTTCTCCTTTAAAATCTCCTCAGCAGACTTCACCTTCTCCTCAAGGTCTTTCTTACGCCATTCAGCCTCTTCAAGCTTGCCATCAACCTCCACCTTACTGGAAATGGCAACCTTCAGTTTTTCTTCTGCTTCGTTGGAAGCATTTATAGCTTGGTGTAGATCCGTAACAGCCACCTACCGAGCTGTAATAGCCTTTTGCCGAGCTATATTAGCCTCCTTAGCTGCTTTAACATCTTTTTGTCGAGTTGTCTCAGTAGATTGGATTTTATTCTCCCAGGCAGCTTTATCTTCCTCGTACTTCTACCGAGATTCCTTCAAAGACTGTGATAACCTAGCAAGAGCTTCTTCCACCCCACTGAATGAAGTTGAAGCTTTGATAACCTCATCCTTCCCCAGGATATTATTAAAATACATCATAAACTGCAATAGAAAAGGAGACCAGATCAGAATATGAACATGGTGCACGGAGGTAAGATAGTAAGTGTTATGATACTTACTGATGCAATATGTTGGGCTGCCAAGTCAGTAACCTTCTCCCGATAAAGAGAAGTTTCAGCAGTTCGACAATCAGGAAGAGTCCAAGACTTGATCAAATTTTGGGCCAACCTAGGAGCAACGAGAGCTGGATTACTATCTCTCAAAGAAGGAGCCTCAACCCCAGAAGGTTGGGAAGCAGCATCCACAGGCTTCTCAACAGGATCCCTTCTTAATCTTTTCAAAGGAACACCTTCAATCAAAGGTTCTTCCTCTCCTTGAATAATAGCAACTTCAATCAAATGTATTGCCTCTTTTGTAACATCAACTTCAATCAAAGGTGCTGCCCCTTTTGGAGAAACATCTATTTTCCTAATCCTTTCAACTAGCACATCTTTTTTGCTCTTCCTTGCCCCTTCAGTACCAGGAGTAGACTTAGCAAAGAGGTCAGGTACTTTCCTCTTCTTCGTCATCGGGTCAGCAATAGTAGTACCCAAGTTAGGGGAAGCTTATTCAACAAATGAAGAAGATGTTGGAGCTTGGTCAAGGTCAATCACCAAAGGAGTAACAAGAGGACGAGTAATAAAAGAAGAAGTGATGTTTTTATATCTCAACAAATAAGAAGCACCTCTCACATGCTCCACAGCAATCGATTGGTGCAAAGCCCAGATGAGTTTCAAATCTTTTATATTAATATCACTCTCTTTTGGAGATTTTCTTTTGTTATCAACTGAAAAACAGAAACTAAATGTCAGTGACGCATTTTAACAAACAAAAACAGAGTTAATTTGAAAAACAAAATAACCTATCCCATGGCCATAAAGTGGACATCTGGGACCTTGGTACACGTCTTTCCCTTTTAGAGGGGGGTGTTGCCAATTTTTCATCACAACCCCACGATAAAAATAATCCCTATTAGCATCAGGGATATTGACCACTAAAGCTCTTTTAGAATACCTAGTTTTTAAATAAATGGTGGTATCGCTAGTAACCCATTTATAACATTACATAATTTCAGGAATCCCTAATTGAGTTCTATGAATTTGATTCAACCTATGTACGCCATTAACTACCCTCCATATATTTGGAACTACTCTTGCAGGAACAATATCAAAATATTCACAAAATTCCATACACAAGGGATTAGGAGGGAAAGAAAAACCACATTCAGCTACAAAAATGGTAGGAAACCAATGTCCCTCAACTAGAGAAAATAAATCAGAAGGGCAAGGAGGTTCTTCTAGAATAAACCAAGAAGGAATCGCAAAATTAGCCCTAAACTTATCCAATTATTCCATAAGGTAAACCATGGTTGGTAAAGCAAAGAAATAAGAAAGAAGAAATTCTTATATAAACTCAAGAATTCAGCTAAGGCGGATGACAGAAGGAACGATCGTAAGAAGAAAAAGTGAGAAGACAAAGAGTTTGGAAATCTAAAAGGCAAAAGGTAGAAGACGATTTGATTTTATCGCCTTTAAATGTAGTGCTTCGAGAAACGGGAAAAGTAATTATCACTAGAGACGACGATTGCATTTTCGGCGGCTAAATGATGAAAAAGACGCAAATACCCAAGCATTTGTTGAAGATTAAAATATTTACGAGTTTTCCATTTCGCGCTCAAAATTATTAAAATGTCACAAGTGTTGGAGATCTGTAATCTAACAAAACTGGGTAAATATGCCTGAGAAACTTCTGGGAATAATGTTCCACACTCTCATATCCAACCTCAACTATTAAACATTAGGGACTTTTGTTGATACAAAAATTAGTCAGCTGACATGGACCAATTATATGAAGATGCGTGTTATCATGTGTGGCATAAAATATATTTATCGAGTAACTTACAGTGTCGAGCTACTCAGGATGTCGAGCTACTCATTACACCGAGCTACTCAGCATACCGAGCATCTAGTCAGGAAGATCAAACGATAAAAACAGATTCAATGAACATTCTTATCATGTACAGATGTATATATCTATTAAATAACGGCATATTGTCTATTCATACAGAGAGCCCAAAGGGCTATAAATACTTTGTAACACCCCCCTCGCGGGGCAAGCTTCCATAAGCACAAAAAAGGAAGACTAAGACAAATACCCAGCAATGCAAAATAGTGGGCGTAGGCCATTTCATTAAGGCTGAACCACTTTAAAAAAAATTGTCTTATTTCTTCATTTATATTTATCTGTGATTAATTAATTAGATCGAATCTAGTTTTTTACATGACCACTAGGTATCATTGTGCAAAGCCATTGATCTTCAACTAAACACCCTAAAAAGATAAATATGATCATATTTCGTTATTTTCTTTTGAAGTTATTTTTTTTATTGATCAATCAAATTAAACCATTTTGGGACCTTTTTGGCATATTATTAGTTTTATTGCCTTAATTTTTTTCTAGGCTCCTTTCAAATAGTGGTTTTCACAATAAGTTCACTTGCCTCTTGCAGCCTTTTCTTATGTACACTCATATATTTTCAATATTAAACAAATCCTCACGGGCCACAGTTCTTACATGCACAAATCATCGATAGTCAAATAAACATGTAGATGACAAAATTGATAGGAGTACATCTCACCAAGCTCAAATATATATCATGAAGTCAAAACCCAATAAGCCCGTGCATGTGTGTGTAGAGGCATAAACAAAGATGAATTCATAAAGCAAGTCAAGTTCGAAACAACTCCATAAACATGTTTAAGATCAATTTAAGAATCTAAAGTCATAACCAAATTTCCTAACCACATGGATATTGTATACCGAATTGGATTCAAACACACCAATATGCCACACCAAATGTGTAAAACTAAAATATACAACGAACCAAAAATGTTTTTAAATGTTTTTTTAAAATAAAATCCTTTTTGTATTTTTCAAAAAAAATATAAAACCAAAAATCTTTTTGTATTTTTCAAATATGAGTCAATAAAATAAAAATATAATACAAAACGTACACATGTCATAACACTAGAAAACAAATATCATGAAGTGCGACTAGAGTATGACAAAGAAAATCATGCGAGCAATCATCCATAAGAAATAACATGTGAAGCATCATGTGTAAGCATGTGAGAATCAACCAACCTAACATTTAGCATCTCCAAAACTGATTTCCTAACCCTAGAAGGTGTATACCTAACTGAAGGGGTTATGGGAATTGACAAGACACTATCCTTAAACTTCCTAGGACCTCTTCTAAGATCAAAATAAAAATTTCTAAGGTGACCTTTCCTACCACAATGCGAACATGTGTAAATGGGAGGAGTGTTACCTATGGGTTGACCTTTTTAAACATCCTTGATTTTGGTTGACCTTTTAAAGCAAACAATGGTTTTGGCTTTAACAACGGAAGTATTATAACAAGACGATCCATTACCATTACTATTAACATTACTCGAGTATTTTAAATTATCTTTTAACTTCAAAATTTTAAACTCAAGCAAAGAATTAAACTCTTCCAATTTTAGGGACTCCATCTTCATATTTCCAATCATTCCTATAAAGTTATCTCGCTCCCCCTCAATGAATTTTTTTCCCTATGAGTCTTCTCATGTGACTTCAAATCATTAATTAAAATATCATCCTTTACGACACAACCCTAGAATTTTTCAAGTCCTCTAACTCTTTTTCTAAAACGAGGACTTTATCATCACTCTATTATATGGACACTTTTATAATCATAAAGTCATGGTGTAAGACAACAAACTTCTCATGAACGATATCTCTTTGATTTTGAACAATTTTCAAAAGTTCCAAAATATTTTTAACACGATTTTCAAGAAACTAAATTCTTTCCGAAAACTTCGAATTCAAATGAGTATCCATCGAGGGACAAAAAACAAGCACAGGAGAGATGAATAGACAACTGCCCAAAAAGCATCAAAACAACACCTTTTGAAAAATCAGTAGCACTCGATAACTTGGAGCAACCTGCTTTTATACCAATTTGTAGAGGTACAAATGCTAGCTTAAATCTCTAATACCAATTTGAGAATGAAAATAATTACAAAGGTAATTTCAAATAAAAATTACAACACCAATTTTAAATTCGGAAGCCAATTTTAAACATATTTTATCTTTTTATCCTAAACATGGAACTATGTGTGATAAAAGAAATAAATTAAACAAGCAATTAACTCAGGCTAAGTTTCAGGAAAAAAAACTCCGAAGGGAAAAACCTTTATTCACTTAGATATTTATAAGATAGTCGATTTACAGACTACTTGATCAATGTCACAAGTATAGTGCGCTAATCTTTGCTAATCTCTAATGAAAAACTATGATCCTCGCAAGAATCACACAATCGTAGTCCTCCGTTAGCCTCAGGCTTCATCTTTAGCAACGAATCCCCACAGGTATCACAATTCAGCAATGGAGATCCTTTCCACAAAAGGTGTATGCAATAGATACAAAGTTTCTAGGGTTTAAACAATTCACAAGAAAAATATTATAGGATATTTTTTTTTGAATTAAACAAGTGTTTTTTAACACAAAACTTGAAGAACTTTCGCAAAAGTTATACAGAAACGAACGTGCAAAAAGTCTTAAACGTTTTAAACACAAAATAAGAATTTATACAAAACTTAAGGTGGTGCGTTGTTCGGTCGTTCTAATGAAATAAGAATATCGTTCAAATGAGATTTCATCTTGTTTCTAACGACTCAAAACAGAAGCATGTTGTTTGATCCAAATTAGAACCAAGTCTACAAACGAGGGATCTAACGACCTTAGGATGGTGTTTGAATGTCTAAAACTAAAAATAAAATTTTAAAAACTCCATCTACAGTAAACTCTAAAAACATATTTTTCGAAACTAAAAGTTCGTATCCATTTTTTATAAAAAAAATAAACATCCCAAAATATAATTTCGTAAATTGATTCAAACTCTAAATCATTTTATACCTTATCGGAATGTCGGAATGTCGGAAAGTCTTCAAACTTGGAGATTCTTGAGTTTGGTTCGTATTGACGGTGCATGATGATTTGTAACGGATATGCCAAACTAGCCTAAAGCTATGATAGGAAAATTCGAGAAAAATTATTCTTACAGTTAGTGACCGATGGTTTATTCAGCTCATTTTTTATTTATTTATGCATTCGTTTATTTTATTCATTTGTATGTATGGTTTTATTTGTTTATTTTTATATTACTTCTTACGATAGTGATGCTAAGAATACACTTATACTGGTTCCTATTTCAACAAAGGATTAGCCACCCGACATTAGAATAGGCGTGGTGTCACATGGTATTAGCCTTAGACAAAGTTCAATGGATTTTGGTGAAGTTTTGAACAAGTTATGGAGGTTATTTCATGCAAATGGCTAACCTGACCTGAAGTTGTTGACCTATAGGAACCGATAGATCTGAAACTTCTTCAGATTGATCCAGTCGAACTTCAGATCGATTTGGAGCTACAGAGGATCAATCTAGCCCAAACAGTATGTGATTTTCTTTTTGCTTTGATCCTCTTTTTCACCGATTATGTAATGGATCTTCGTCCCGATTTTTTCAGGAATAGATAGGACTTTTTACAGAAGTTAAACACGAAAAGAAATATAATTTTCATTGAAGTCTACTTAAAATAGGACTCTAGTTCAAAAGGAAGAATACTTGAAGTGGGTCGGGCCTCTTGATCTTAAAGAGTTATACTTAAGAGGAACTCTACGCCATGATGGAAAGGGGAATTTAATTCCTATTGAATAATGATTGATTGATTGTTTTGTTTCATTATGATTCTACCATCTTACTCATTTTGATAATTTTTGTGCGCTACTTAATTGATCCATTAGGATTCCATATTATTATGGGAAACATGGATTATTACTGCGACCGACCTAGATCATTTTTTTTTAAAAATATTTCTTGTGTTATTTTCTAAATTTAATTTAATTTGGTAACTAATTTAAGGGTATGAATTAAATTGTGAGCTCTGAGTTTTATTTTATTTTAAAATTGGTTTATCTTTGGAAAGTTAAAATAGTGAGATAGGGAAATTTAATTTATAATTGTAAATGGGAATTACAAACGGTTCAATTCGGGCATTTAGAATTGAATAAATTATTTTTCAAAACATCCTCAAGTTTAAAACATAAAGCGGGAGAGTGGTTTCAATATAAACCCTGCGGTCTCCATTGGTATTTTGAAACATGATAGGATTAATTCATCGTGTCATCTTTGATCTAGCCCCCTATCAGATAGAATTTAATCACGGTATCATGATAATTTTAAATTTATTTAAGTGATAGTTCCTTGAAATTAAATGTGAGTGAGTTTGGTGATATACGTAAGTGTGATCTCGTCCATATGGAACCTAATAATAACAACCACTATAGACTCATCCCTAAAAAAAAACTAATGCAGCCTACACGAGTGATCTCGTCCCACAATGGACTCGTCCGATTAACACCCAGGGAACTTTCCAGGATCCCCAGTCTCATCTCACAGAGGATACTCCACCTACATCAACATGGGATTCGGTATCAGACGACACTAACATTACAGGATAACAATCTCAACCCAAGATGAGTTCTTCATTCACAGACGACCACCCTGACTTACCTCAGCTAACAACAAGGAGAAAAGATTCTACTATCTCTACTTGGCCGAGACCTCCTACATTCGATACATTTTCACAGACATAGAATTCATGATATAAGGGCATTTCATTCATATCTACACATAATCATTTTTCAATATTTACAACCCGGGTAGGGGAATATTCTTCATGATTACCTTACTTTATGAGCACACAACTAACACACTCTCATTGACCATGACCTTAGTTGGGCGTGGGACACACGATGGGGATGACACTGTCAACCCCTAACCTATATAAGACATACTTCATCTTCTTCACCTGAATCAATTTTTACCAACCATACTTACTCTGTAGAATTATGTTTTGAGAGAGGAAGATTGATTATATATCTTCCATGGCTATATGTGCCTCATTACAATGAAATCATTACCATACTCTTTATAGTGGACGTAGGCCAAGGCTGAACGAATTAAAGACGTGTGTTAATATTTGTTCTCTTCCAACTCTTCTGTAAATATGCTTATTAATTTTTGTCCCACTACATTTGTCCAATACCTACACTGTGGGTGAATCCATTATATGATATCAGTATTATCGATTTGGCGCCATATGTGGGAAGATTTTTATCATTATCATCTTATCTTAGATTTCCTCTCCCATCTATGGTATTGATCTAAGTCCACCGTTGTTGCATGTAAATTACCATTGAAAGAGGTTGGGTGAAGGAGATCATTAGTTACCTATTTTATTCATCTTGTTTTTTGGATTTTTACACACCTGTTACAATTGTCTGATTTCTCGGATCGAGGATGTCTTCCCATCAACCACCATCAAACGTTAGGGTTGGTTCCATCCAACCACCCCCTCATCTTGATATGGTTGATGTAAGGGCGGCACTAAGATCTCTTATAGCCAACTAGAAGGCCATGCAACACCAGTTATTGACTTTCAACTAAGAAATCATGAGCCAGATCCTAGAGAAACTGACCGTAAATCTCATCACACCGGTCACCATGAGAGGAATCGCGCTATCAATAGCTGGGGGACCACCCCCAGCTCCAACTAAATAGGTTCAATACAGTCTAATGATAAGGGAGATCGCAGACTCCCATCGTCTCCTCCTTGGTAAGAAGGTGCAAGGTGGATCGAAGGATGTGCCATGTGAGGAGAAACACAGGTGGGACTACAAAAAATGATACGAAATAAAGCACACACCATGACAGGCAGGTGAAACACCGCCTCCTACTCAACACTGTAAAATTATTTAATACACTTCGGAGTTGTCACAGGGATACTCCATTCACAAGGCTAAGAAGAGGGTCTGAATTTGATCATCTCAGCCAAAGAGGGAGTTATTCCTAAGACATCATCTCATATAGTATATTTGGGACAAGGTTCACTGGTTGTCTTTACCAAGATTTCCCAAGACGCCATCCAAACCAAAGGTAATGACGAGAGGTGAACAATGCAAAAAGGAATCAAAATAAAGGATCTACCTGCATGGTTGTCTCTGAGGTGGAAGGTTTAGGTGATAACATTGCTGAAGAGAATAAGCCTTTGAAATCCTCAATCCATAGGCTAGAATACAAGATCGAATGCCTCATCAAAATTCAAGGGATATATGGAGGGTTCTACTTTAGTACCAAGCATTATTATCTATCCGACACCTGGAAAGTTCAAATCGCCAATTGTAACACTTGGATATAATAGAAGAACCAATCTTGTTCATCAGATAAAGATGTACTTGTCAATGCCCGACATCTATTCCACTCCATACGAGATGAGATGAGATGCCGAGCATTTTCCATCACTCTCACGAGTGTTGTTCATGTGTGGTATTCTAGTTGGCTAAGAGGAAGGATAGAGAATTTTAAACTGCTAAATGAAAATTTTATTCATAATTTTTTTTCGAAATAAAGCACGCAAAATGCATGACTCGTCTATTGAACGTTGTAACACCCCTCGTTTTTAAAAACATAAAAATCTATAGGCAATTTAAAATTTTGGGTAAAAATAAATTCTTGGAAATTAATAATTTTCATATTTAAAAATGTTGATCTTGATTTACATAAAAAGGTATTTTTATCCAAATTGAAATCATATTCAAATTAGGAGAGTTTTGCATTTTATAAAGTAAGGGAAAATTTTGGATGTCAGGGAATCCAAACCAGTTCGAATGGAGGGGCAAACTGATTCTCTTGCATAGTTTTGCAAAATTAAAACTCTTTAATTCTACAGTTGTATAGGGCCCAATTTGTTTTATATAAAAACACAAAGTGACTGGTTTAGGGTTTTTAAAACATATTTTAACCTTCTCCAAAAGAAAGAACCTCCCATAATTTTCATCCACTCTTTTCTTCCAAACCTAAATTATTAAAACTCAACTTTTAACTCAAGATTTGAAGAACTTAATCAAGAATTCTCAAGATCATCCAAGAAAGTGTTTTTATTATTTTCTTGAGAGGAGCTCAACCATCCATTCATATTTTTCAAACGATTTTTACAGGCATGAATACTTTTATTGCTCCCCTTTGGTATTATGCATTTTAAATGTTGCCTAAATACTAATAATTATTATTTTCTTAAAATCAATTAGAAAGACTAATTAGGGAAATTTAAACTAAAGATTGGTATGATTTTTTTTCAAATCTTTAATACGAAGTAAGAATCAAAATCCTTGCATGCTTATATTAGAGGTTGGGATTCCGTTAGAATTTATGACATTCACATGTAGAAGAAATCGTAGGGATTTTACAAATTGATTTTGACATGTAAAACCACGTTAATTATGTGCATCTTTTAGAGTAGAGATTTATTGTTCTATGTTCCCAAAAATATGCATGTGAATAGAAATTCTATAAATTGATGAGAAAATGAATTATTTTGATTAATATTATAATCAAACGGACATAATTTCGATAAATATTGATCTTGCGATTAATTTAAAGAATTGTTGTGATAAGTTGAAAATATGCCTCATGTGATTCGTTAATTGCGTTAATAATTGACACTGTCGAGGGACCGAGATTGTTGGGGTAGTTATTACTTTCACCTTAATTTTAGGTTTCTTGCTAGGTATGTAACTAGTAGGTAGGCTTTAGTTATTAGTAATGCTTTCTAGGTATGGTACTAGATAGTGTGGGTTTTTTACACGGATGGATGATTCTAGGGTGGGGGTTATATTGTACATCATTTCGATTGGATTGTTAGACTAGGTGCAAGGCTAAGTAGTGGATATTGGTAGGTATTCTTCCTAAATATTAGGCTAGGATACACTTTTGTTTTGGAGATCTCAAAGTATGGGACTAGTGGTAGTTTGAGGAATTTATGCTCGATAAAAGGGTGGGGATAATACAAAATAATGAGAACTTGAGAAAATTAATAATAAACGATTAAGATAATAAATGGGTTTTAAAATAAAATTTGCATCACGAGCATGTGCAGAACTAAAAAAAAATGGGTTAACTGGATATAGCAACATGGGGGTGTGTTGGCGTCACGAGTATGTGCAAGGATGACGAATATTGGGTCAACTGGCTATAGTGACGTGTCATGCGTGGAACCTCACGAGTATGTGCAGGGATGATAGAAATTGGGTTGACTAGCTATAGTGAGGGGAATAGGTGTTATATGTAGAACCCGTAGCGTGCCAAGAGTGTGTACATAACCGAGAAGGAGTTGACTGGCCATAGTGGTTTCGCGCAAATAAAAATAATTCGATTTAAATTAAGTAAGAACAAGAGCTAATGTTTAAATTATAGTTAAAATGAAATAATTGGAGGTAAATAATTTGGGTGGCTTAGTTATGTGGGTAGATGTTTACTCGCATGTTAATATATCTCGTTTAATTTAAAATACACTATTGTGATGTTTATCATATATAATGCTATTGTTTGGGTTTACGAACCCTAATTGGGAGGAGTAACTAGTATTCATGCGCTGACCTCAAACCCATTGCATTGACTAACATTTCAGATATAGTTCTAGAGTAGATGCACATGAGCGATTGGAGATATTTTGGGAGTGCAGTTGGAGATTTATTTTACTTACATTAGTAATTTAGATTTACTTTCCATTTCGTCGGTTTTATTATGAGACTTTAATTTATGGATTTGGTGGGCCAACCTGCTCCACTGTTGTTTACGGTTTCAGTCAGATATTTAAAGTTGGATTATTTCTTATGGATTTTATATTTATTTAGAGTTAGATTTATTTTGAAGATAGCATGGTGATGGATTTTTAATTTGCATGAATAGTTATATTTGTTGGATAAATTTGATTATTATCTTGCGATTTTTTTTAATGTCTCATATTTCTATCACATTCTGAGAAAGACAACTTATTAAGTGACACCCGACTTAGTTTGGCGGCGATGGCTAGACACCTCTCTTGCCAGAATACGTCGGCTGCTACAAACGTGAGGCAAGGAAAGAATGAGCCTTTAAGAGATTGAATATCTCGATTTAATAAAGAGAAGTTAGATGTTGAAGAATATCACAAAATAATTATGGTGACAGCCCTCATGAGTGGGCTCTAGCCAGAGAAACTCTATTGTAACCTCTGCAAATGTCCTCCGAAATCCATGACAAAATTTCTGGCTAAGTTAAAGAGAATCATTAACACGAAGGAGGCCATGACGTCTAATCGAGGATACTAATAAGGGATAGGTGATGAAAATATAGACAATGATGAGATAAAGAAAAGGAGAAAGAGGGGAGGAAGAAGTCAAAAGGTGACAGGTTTGCGAAGTACACCTCGCTGATTGTTAATCCCGATCTTATTATAAACGAGATCAAATATGGTAAAGAACTTTGCTGGTCTGAGAAATTGAGATGCCCTACCCATAAGAGAGACAAGATCAAGTGGTGTGACCAGGACCACGACCACACAACTGATAAATGTTTCTCTTTGAAGGACGAGAATAAGAAGTTGCTAAAGCAGTGAAATTTGAGAAAGTATCTTAACAAGGATGGAAGCTGAGGCGACAACAGAAACAGATATTCCTCGTCGAAAGATGAAAAGACAAGGAAGAAAGAAGTTCAAGTGAATCGGAATAACCAAGAGTCAGATGATGAGGATAAGGATGACCCACGTTGTTAATGGCAACCTCTACATGATATCATTTGATGTTAAACTGATCTCATGGGGAATGGAAAGTGGAGGAAGAAAGATGGAGGATAAAAGGCTCATGTTATTGAAGCCAAAGTTGGGCCAAAGAGGATGACCTAACAGAATCCGAGGAAAGTCGAGCAAGCTGAAGAAAGTACACATGGCCAGTCTCATGGTGGGGTTTTTAAGGCTAGATTTTAAGGGGATTTTATCCCCATACGATGACATACTCATCGTCAGCACATGAGTTCACAATTAAAATGTGGCTCGTATGATGGTTTATGGTGGGAGCTCGATCGATGCTAAGTTTGGGGACTTCTTTAAAGTATGAAAATATAGAAAGAAAAGACTTACCCCATATCATAATCCACTAATTTGATTCAACGATGAAAAGGTACACCCATCAAGAATGTTTGAAATGGATGTCCACATGGATACTTAGCTGAGATACTTGACAAGAAGAATTAAGTTTTTCATAATGGATGAGAACACATTCTCGTCCTACAACATCATCCTGGGAAGATTATCTTTATAATAATTTGAAGTTGTGCCTTCCACTATAGATTAGATGATGAAATTCTTGAATCCTTATGCAGTAGGAAAGTCAATGATGATTAAGTAGAAGCATGTGAGTACAACATTGATACCCTAGATCCAAGAAATGAACATAAATTAAGAAAGAGAGAGCCTACAGAAGAGTTATAATCCATTGTCCTTAATGAGAACGAAATAAAAAAACCATCCAAATCGGCTCATCCCTTAAACTTTCATTGAAGAAATAACTGGTTGAATTGCTGTAAAAAAAATATAGAGTATCTTTGCATGGAGTCGCAGTGGCATGTTGGGGATTGATCCCGACATAATCTATCATAGATTTTATTTGGACGACAAGGTGAATCCAGTGAATTAGTGAAGGCGGACTTTCACTAGAGACAGATATGAAGTCATAAAAGAAGAGGTAAAAATCTTATAGACAGTGGACTTAATGGAAGAAGTTTAGTATCTAGAATGATTATCTAATGTCGTTATGGTGCTAAAGAAGAATACCAAGTGGATAATGTGTGTAGATTTCACAGATCTCAACAAGGCTTACCCAAAAGACAGTTTCCCTTTGTCCAAAATTGACAAGATGGTGGTTGCTACAGTAGGGCGTGATATGGATGCTTACTCAGGGTTTAACTAGATCTTTATATTTAAGGGTGACACTCATAAAACATCCTTCATTACTAATAAAGGGACCTACTTCTAGAAGGTTATGCCTTTCGACTTAAAGGCTGCAAGAGCTACTTACTAAATGCTTGTCAACAAATGTTCAAAGATCGGATCAGTAAAATGATGGAAGTTTACATTGATGATATGTTGACAAAGAGTCTGCAGCATGAGAACTATGTTGAAGACTGGAAAGAAATTTTAACACCATGAATCACTATAGGATGAAGCTGAATCCTACAAAGTGTATCTTCGATGTCAACGCAGGAAAGCTTTTAGGGTTTATAGTCAATCAGAGGGGCACTGAGGCTAACCCAACCAAGATAAAGGCACTAAACGACATGAAAACCCAAAAAACACACACAAAAGATATCAAATACTAAAAGGAAACGTTACTGCGCTCAACAGATTCGTCTCGCGGGCAACCGATAAGTGTCTTCCCTTTTTCCAAATTTTTAAGAAAGTGTTTATGTGGAATGAAGAATGCGAGAAAGTGTTCAATGATCTGAAAGCCTATTTGGGATCACCAGTGCTTCTATATCATCCCATTCATACGTAATGTTTTTATTTATACCTGGTTGTCTCATAATATACTATCAGTGTGATGCTTGTACTAGACGATAATGGAACTCGAAAGCTGGAATACTATAACAACAAAACATTACAAGGGGACGATACAAGGTGCCCTAAAATAGAAAAACTTGCGTATGATCCGATACATGTGTCAATAAAAATAAATTCATATGTTCAATTTCATATGATGGTAGTGCTCACCGACACACCTCTCTGATAGGTCATTCATAAACCTGAGAAATCAAGTAGGCTAATAGATTGGTCAGTTGAGTTTGATATCATCTATTAACCCAACATCACAATCAAGGTGTAGGTTTTAGCATATTTTATATTTGAGTACACTTGGGAGTCGACATATGAAACCGAAATGAAAACTATGTCTAAGGGTTCAAAACAAGCCAAAAACTCAGAATCAAAAACAGACGAGAATACGATAGCTGAAACTTTGCATGGTGAAACATGGGCTAAATTTATTTCTTAAGAATAGTATCCTTTCTAAGGGACATTTCTTATTAGATATTCCATTACGGAGTTTTTTTGTTGATGGATCGTCCTGAGAAATAGGCAGTGGGGATGGGATGATTTTGTTGGCCCTAAATGAGGCTGATATTGAGTACTCTATGAGGTTTAACTTTAAATTATCTAATAAAGAGGCCAAGTACGAATCCTTGTTAGCAGGGATTACATTTGAGAAGGCACTTGGTGTTGGTCAACTCCTTTCCCATAGAAATTCGTAGCTAGTGGTGAACCAAATTTTAGGAATCTATGAGGCGAATGATGAAAAATGGCCAAATACTTGCAAAGAGTAAAGACGACAATAGCAATCTTCTAGGGGTAAAAATGATGAGAATTTCAAGAAGTGAGGATGGGAGAGCAGATGCCCTTGCAAGTCTTGCATCATCTACAAGAGAGGAAATACGTTGAACAGTTCCAGTTGAAATTCACCTAGTGTCGAGCATCGAGAGAGAAGATGCCGACACCAACAAATATATCAACATGAACTTGGGACTGTATTGAATGGACGTAATCATTGAGTACTTAAAGGATGGGAAGCTCGCAAAAAGTAAATCTTAAATAATAAAGGTATGCCACCGAGCCTCCAAATTCACTGTCATAGGAAATGTATTGTACAAAATAGGCTATCTTCTTCCAATCTTGAGGTGTGTGCACGAAACATAAATAAATTATGTGCTCAAATATGTTCGTAAGGGGATCTATACGAGCCATATTAGAGGTCGATCATTAGCTAAGAGAATTTTCACTCAAAGATACTTTTGGCCAAACCTATCCATGGACCCATCTGCGTTCGTTCTTAAATGCGATAAGTGTCAACTCTTCACAAACATACCCCACGAACTGCTTTCTCTTATCTTTCCATGTCCCTTCATGATGTGGGGAATAGATTTGGTAGGTTCGTTACCACGAGCAAAGGGGAACTTCCATTTTCTAATCATTGCGATTGATTGTTTTTGAAAATGGGTAAAGGAAGAGGCCATGGTAACTTTCCCTGAAGAGAATGTTTAAAATTTATTTGGTGAAATATCATTTGTTGCTATGGACTCCCAAACACACTGATGTCAAACAACGAAAAGTAATTTAAGAACAAGTCCATAGCTTCCTATTGTAGTAGGGTCAACATAAAATAATTTTTCTCAACACCAGGATGACCACAAATAAATGTGCAGACCAAAGTGACAAATCGATCAATCCTAGACAAGATAAAGAAAAAATTGGAAGATGCTAAAGGAATGTGGGTTGACGAACTACCCAACGTACTATGGGCATATCGAAAGCCTGAAAGAATGCCAACAAATGACACACCTTTTATGTTGACATATGGGTCTGGGCCAGTCATCCCAACTAAAATTAGGATACCAAGTCACATAATCCAAACGTACGATCCTGAATTGAACTTAGAAGACATAATACTAGATTTGGAACTTATTGAATAATGATGGGAAAATGCAGTTATGCAGTAGTCAACCTACCAACAGAGATCCATAAAGTTCTATATCAAAAGTGTCAAAGCTCGTCCAATCAAAGTTACAGATCTCGTAATTAATAAAGTCGTATAGAAATCTAACAAACTTTGCCTATTGGCATGGACCATACAGAGTCACAGAGGAAGTTGTTCTAGGAACCTATCAGCTGGAAAATCTAGGAGGAAATACATTCATCAATTTATGGAACACCAATCATTTGAAGAAATACTAACAGTGAAAATATCTGAATTTAATAGCTTAAGAGCATTTGTCTCAAATGTAATCGAATATTGTGGAGAGAAATATGAATGAAATAAAGTCTGATGTCAAGTTGTTCAATTATATTTTGGGTTATCGTATTCTAAATGAAAATCTCTTTCCCTCGGTGGTACAAGAGTTTTTGGAGTCTTGTATCCTAAGAATATCTCATTGTAAAGCCTGAGAGGTGGGAAAATTAAACATTATTATTACTATGGTGAGACTTAACATCATTTTTATGGTGAAAGTAAAATAAAAATCTCTCTCTCAGTGGTACGAGAGTGTTTGGAGTCTTGTCTCCTAAGCATATCTCAATGTTAACACCGAAAGGTGGGACTATTAAACATAATTATTATTTTGGTGAGAATTAACATCATTTTTATAGGGAAATTAAAATGAAAATCTCTCTCCTAGAGGTACAAAAGTGTTTGGAATCTCATCTCCAAAGCATATCTCAATGTAAACCCTCGGAGGTGGGAAAATTAACATCATTATTATTATTGTGAGACTTAAAATGAAAATCTCTCTCTCAATGGTATGAGAGTTTTTGGAGTCTCATCCCCTAAGCATATATCAATGTAAACCCTGAGAGGTGGGGAAATTAAACATAATTAATATTATGGTGAGACTTAACATCATTTTTATAGTGAAAGTAAAATTAAAATCTCTCTCTCGGTGGTACAAGAGTGCTTGGGGTCCTAGATCCTAAACACATCTCAATGTAAACCCTAAGTGGTGAAAAAATTAAACATCATTATTATAGTGACACTTAAAATCAATTTTATGGTGAAAGTAAAATGAAAATCTCTTTCTCTACGATACGAGAGTGTTTGGAGTCTCGTCTCGTAATCATATCTCAATATAAACCCTGAGAGGTGGGAAAACTGAATGTCAATATTATTATGGTTAGACTTAACATCATTATTTTTGACAAATAAAAAGGAAAACACTATACATGAAAACATAATGAAGAAATCAAAGTATACTAAGTGACATTCATAAAAAAATAATAATAAAGGAGTGCCAAGAATTAGAGTAACATTGTTAATCGAAAAAATGGGATGATAATAGTGCTTACAATAACAAAATGGGCATTAGAGGCTACACGTGATCGCCCGAGAAGAAAAACCAATAATAGGATAAGTCTCAGTCACCTAGTCATTAGTAGTTGTAGCTTTAGGGATGATCGATTCCTCTTGAGCAATAGTAGTGGCATGTTATCTCCAATATGGTCCTCTCTCGTCCCCAGTAATCTCTACCTCCATAACCCTTTCATTATCAACCTCAGTTTGGATTTTCTACAGAGCAACTATAGTCTCTGGATCAACTAAGCTTTAGGATTTGAGAGTCTTAGTGACCTCAAGGTACTAAGAGACGAGGCCAGGAAATTAGTTGACCACTCATCCGTAAGTGGTTTTGTACCCTCTCTATAAGTACTGAACATTATAGCCTGAAAACTCTTTAGACTGCTTAAATTCGGTCACAACTAACTCATTGCTTTCCTTCAGATGCTCATTCTCGAACTCTTCTTGATACTTCAGAGTCTCTTTAAGATCTTACACTTATTATTTTTTATTCTCCTTCAAGGAAGTGAGACGATCCTTATAAAAGTCTCGAAGATTCATCATATCTTCCTTTTGAGTGACCTTTTGGTTATCCAATTAATTATGCACTTAGAGAGAATGTAAGGCATTAATAAAACTATGATTTGACACCACTTAGAGAGAATGTAAGGCATTAATAAAACTATGAGCATGCGAAAACAAATATGCTAAAAAAAATCCAATTTCAGAGTGTGAAATCAATTTTATCTTTTTATCCTAAACATACATCAATGCGATAAAAGAGATAAATCAAACCAACCATCAACAATGACAAAGGTTCAAGGAAAAACCCCTTTCAGATAAAACCTTTTTTCAGTACTGTAGAAAGATTACAAGATAGTCGACTTACAATACTACTTGATAACTTCCAAAATTATAACGCGCTAATCTTCATAAATCTTTAAAGAACAACCATGATCCTCGTAAGAATTACAAGAGTGCGGTCGTCCTTCAGCCTTTGTCATCAGCAGTGAGTTCCCTCATGTATCACAAGTCAGCCATGGAAATGCCTTCTCCACAAAGGTGTATGAAAGAATACAAAACATTATAGGATTTAAACGAATTCAAAAAACTTAATATTCAATATGTTTTTTTGGGAATTAAACAGTTTTTTGCAATACAAAAAGTGAAGAACTTTCACAAAAGTTATGCAAAAATGAATCTGACAAAAGTCTTTGTAAAACTGAACATGAAACAGGTTTTTATAGGATGTTCACAAAATTCAAGGCGGTGTCGTCATTAGAAACAAAAATTAGTGTCGTTCTAATGAGATGGTAATTTTGTTCGAACGAGACAAGACTCATTTATAACGACATCAAAAAACCTAGACAGTAAGCCCTCGTTTGAACCTCATTTGAAAAACACATTAAATGACCTTCAAATGACATGTAATCTCATTTGAATGAGATTTAAAAATAAAATTATTTTTCTTTTCGAAATATACAAAAATCATGTTTGTTTTCGGTAAAGAGAAGACATTCCAAAAATAAATTCTATAAATTAATTTAAACTCTAAATTATTTTATGCTTTTACGGGATGTCAAAAAGTCTTCAAATTTGGAGATGCTCGAGTTCGGTTCATGTTGACGGTGCATGATGAGTTGTAACGGGATACGCCAAACTATCCTAAAGTTATGCTATAACCATTGTTAGACAAATTGTTCTTCCAAATATCCCCCTTTGGCTATTTCGGTACAAAGCAAACAAACATACCTGAACACCAAAATAAAAAAAATCTATAATGAAAAATATCCTAACACCCCTCCTAACCTTAGAATGGAATGTCATAAGTCTCTTTGTCTTGAATTCCACTTTAAGTACCTACACACATGAGACAAAAACATATACCTCATGATGCATTGAGTTTGAAATAAAGTAAAACTCATGACTCAATTCTCCCCCAAAAATCAAGCCCTAACTTTTTACTTTGCACTCCCCTTTATTTTCATCCAAAACAGAGAAAGAAGTAAAAACATAAGCATGAAATACGAAGCATCAAGTAGAAGATAAGATATCATCAAAAATAGATATAGATCAAGATTATGTAATGATCATCTCAAAGGAAAACACAACCAACTATTTTTGAAATTTTTTTACTTTTCCAAAAAAAAAAAAAAAAATCACAAATACAACATACAACACCATATATAATATATGAAAAATATGTCAAAAAAATCTAGCACAAATATATAGGTATAAACGACCACAAAACATGACATAAAACTCATAAAATTTACACACTAGCATAGTATTGATGTGTCCAAACATGTGGGATGAAATGAATGGGTGTGAATTAGACACGAATGAATAACAACCCAAACACTCAAATATGTTCAAGAAGTTCTAATTGACCTCAAAACTTTATCAAACTAAGCTTTAGACTCAATTGACAAATAAAGATGAAATTAATGAATAAAACAAGCATAATGTACACAAGCCTAGAATATTGATGATTCTACAAATCATTAGTGTCATGACAAAATAAGCATACTAGGATTTATTGTACAAACCCGTTGATCTTCAACTAAAATCCCTTAAAACATAAACATATACCATATTTTATATTCTTTTCTTTTCTTAGGAAGTGATTTCTTTTGAATGATTAAGAAAACTAAACTATTTTGGCTCATTTTTGGCAAATTTTGTATGTTTTTATTGACTTAATTTTTTCATGGGCTCTTTCAAACAATGACTTTCACGACGAGTCCACCTGTCTCTCGCAGCCCTTTCTCATGTTCGCTCATATTTTTTCAATAATAAACCAAATCTCATGGGCAACAGTTCTTACATGCACAAATCCACTATAATCACATAAACATGTACATAACAAAATTGATGGGAGAACATCTCACCAAGCTTAGATATACATAGTGAAGTAAAAGTCCAATAAGCTTGTACATGTGTGTGCGGAGGCATATAAAAAGTCGAATTCGTAAAGAAAATCAAGTTCGAAATAACTCCATAAACATGATTAAGATCAATCTAAGTATCAAAAGTCATAACCAAATGTCTTATTTGTAATTTTTGGTCATTTTCCCCAACCAGGTGTCCCGTGACTATGCGGTTAGTTTCCACGTATTATGTTCGTCCCGTGGGAGGTGTTTGTGCCCCTTGCAAGGGCGTTTGGTTGTTGTTTTTTGTTTTCGCTATTCAACGACATGTTTTCAACCCTAAGTCTGGCTATTTATGATATTTTGTCATGTTCTCAAACTGGGCGTCCTGTGACAACGGGGTCAGTTTCCACGTATTACATTGGTCCCATGGGAGGTGTTATGCCCCTTGTTGGGGCATTTGGGGGATGTTTTTCATTTTCGCAATTCAACGACATGTTTTCAGGCCTAAGTCTCTCTATTTCAAAATTTTGATCATGTTCTCAAATTGGGCATCCTGTTACTGCGCGGTCAGTTGCCATGTGCTACATTGGTACCGTGGGAGGCATTTATGCTCTTTGTTGGGGCCTTTGGGAGTTGTTTTTCATTTTCATCGTTCAACAACATGTTTTCAATCCTAAGTCTAACAATTTGAATTTTTTGTTCATGTTCTCAAATCGGTCGTTTCGTGAATATGCGATTAGTTTCCATATGTTACGTTGGTCCCACGGGAGGTGGTTATGCCCCTATGGGGGCATTTGGGGGCTTCTTAGCATTTTCACCATGTTTTTAAGCCTAAATCTGGCTATTTGTAAATTTTTATCATGTTTTCCAACTATGCGTCCAATGACATGGCAATCAGTTGTGATGTGTTACGTTGGACCATGACAAGTGTTTATGATCCTCGTGGGCATTCTTGGGGAGTGTTTTGTGTTTTTACCGTTCAACAACATGCTTTGAAGTCTAAGTCTAGATATTTGAAATTTTTTTACAAGTTCAAAAATAGGACGTCCCGTGACTATGCGATCAATTGCCATGCGATACGTTGGTCCTGTGGGAGGTGTTTGGGCCCCTTATGAGGGCGTTTGGGGTTTGGTTTGCATTTTTAACATTCAACGACATATTTTCAAGCCTAACCTGGCTTTTTGATTATATTATAAAGTTGGGCATTCCATGACTATGCAGTCAGTTGCAATGTGTAACGTTGGTCCAGTGGGAGGTGTTTGTGCCCCTCGCAAGGTGTTTGGGGGTTATTTTGTGTTTTTATCATTCAACGGCATGCTTTCAATCCTATGTTTGGCTATTTTCTATTTTTTATTATGTTCCCCATTCGGGCATCCCGTGACTATACGCTATGTTGCCACGTGTTACGTTGGTCTCGTAGAAGGTGTTTGTGCCTCTCGCGAGGGGCATTTGGGGGATGTTTTGCATTTTTTTTCCGTTCAACAACATGTTATATAGCCTTGGTCTGGATACTTGAAATTTTTCATCATATTTTCCAACAAAATAAATGAAAGAAAAATCAAGAAATCTCTATTGGACGAAGATGAACTATAGAACATGATGAAAAGCAATTTATATACATATATCGCCCTCCCGCTTACTCAAAAATCTCTCTTCCTCTCTCCCCATCTCTATCCCTCACACCTCTCTCTCTCTCTCTAAGATCCTCAGAATTGATTTCAACCAACCTAACCTTGTTGAACGAGAAATAATTGATAAGTTTGATTTTAAACGACAATTTCAAGTTTAATTCAGATCGATGTAGTTGTATTTTTATATATAAGTATTGCTAAAAACACCCACTCTTAATCATCAGCTACTTAATGTGTTTTAATATATTGCCATGTTGTGTTAGTCCTTCAACATACAATGCATTTAAAAAATAATATGGATTAGATATGGATTAAGTCTAGGTGTGTTTATATATAATCTTATATCCATACACAATATTGACTAAGAACTTCAATTATTGTCTACCAACTGATGTCCTTGAGTTTGAACAATTTTAATTTGCAGAACATAACCACATCATAACCATCTTAGAGGATATGAGTAATGTTGAAATGGAAAAATTGCACATTTTTAGCCAAAGAGAGGAGTTTCATATTAGAAAACCTTCTCAAGCCATAAATTCATATATATGACACCAAAATCCATGCCCAAAACTTTCTCTACAGTAAACTATTACATCTTTTACACACCTTTTGATCTTAGGGAGCATCCCATAAAAGAGAAGAATACGAATGTTTGGCCCTCAAGTAGGAATGATCACAATATGATACACATATTCATCAACAATATGTGTATACACACATATTCATCTATAATACGTGTATACACACATATTCATCAACAATATGTGTATAATATTGTGATCAATCCTCCTTGAGGGTTGTTGATGCAAAAAACTAGACTAGGATAATTAATTGATCTCAGATAAATATAAGTAAGAGAGACAAAATATTTTTAAAGTGGTTCGACTTAAGGGAAGAGCCTACGTCCACCGTGGTGTATTAATTTGGGCTTGTTCAATTGCCTCTTTTCTCGTCCCATTGGATGTAGGGTTTACAATATATTTATAGGCCCCAAGGGGTGTACAAGTTTTGGAATATCAAAGGATAGGATGTCTTTATAACGTACATATTTACATTTGTACAATCATTTATGTATACAACTGTTGGCATCCCTCAGTAGGTTGGTCGGCCTTCCTGGTGTTGGTCGGGCTTCATTGACAGGTTAGTCGGCATCCCTCAGTAGGTTGGAATTTCGTCCTTGCTGACTAGGATTAACCTTCCACTATATAGCACATGCCAGTATTTGATTGTTCCACGTAGAAGATAATTTTTATTATCAACAGAATCCCCCAATGTTTCATGCTTGAGGTGTTTACAAGAGTATGGAACATTTAGCTCTAAAAGGTTGTTCGGGCAACAATTTTAGGCTTGGTTAGCTGCTGAATTCCCGTACTTGTAAAAATTATGACTTATATGTGGACATATAATGAACATGGAATTTTTCTAATTATCCATCACTTTAATGAATCATTTTTGGGCAAATTCGTCTTTTCTTCCTTTGGCCGCCGCTAGTTCAATCGACACTTCCTTTTAATCATTATTTTTCTAGTTTTCGAGGCAACTTATAAAGAGCGAAAAAAGACAATTTTTTCTTACCTCAAATTTTTTGAGTGTTTTTAGTTGTTGTGTTTTCAAGCTTTTTTTTCTCTCTTATGCGATCGTTTTCTGTCCTTCAGTTCTTGCTGAATCCTTAATCTCTGTAAGAACTCTTTCTCTTTTTTTCTATTCTTCATCATGGTTTACTCTATTTATTTTCTTCACGAATTCACAAATGAATTTAAGATGCCCTCTTAGGTTGATCTGGAACACGCTACTTTGCCTGCTAATTTTTTCTCACTTGCAGAGGGTCACTGGTTTCCCTTTATTTTTATAGCCTAATTTGGGTTTACCTTTCCTCCAAACCCATTTTGCCTTGAGTTTTGTCAATATTTTTATATTGTCCTAGCTAGGGTGGCCCCAATACCTGGAGGGTTATAAATGAAGTGTATAAGTTGAATCAAATCCATGGAACCCATATGGAGATTTCAGAAATAATGTTTTCTTATAAGTGGGTGACTAGTGACATCACTTTTTATTTAAATACTATGGCTACAAACAAAGTGTTAGTACTCAATCTTCCAAACTCCAATAAGGATTATTTTCTGCATGGAGTTGTAAAAAATTATCAATATGCCCCTTTGACTGGGAATGTTGAGTATCAGGGGCCTATATGCCCTACTTTTGGCAATGGGATAGGTTATTCCTCATTAACTGTCTTGCCCTCTACATACTTGTTTAAATGTAATACTAATTGTTTCTCTGTAAATTTTGATTGAAGTTGATCAGAAGAGAAGGTGCCCAAAGAAGAGTGAACCTCAAGGAGTTAAAATTCATTTGGGGACTTCATCAGAGGATTGGCAAGGAGCACATTAGGTATGCATCCTATTTGCTAAAGTATAAGAATACGGTTTCTTCCTTTGTTGCTCGTCCCACAGTAGCCACTCCTTCGCTTAAAATTGACCTTGAACAGGAACCTCTTTCTACCTCCTCGGCTGCTGTATCTGGTAGTGATGATCTTGCTTCCCACTCCCCTTCTTCATTGGATTCAAACTTACTTCTTGCCGCTGCTATAGGAAAAAGTAAATTTCCCAATATTTTGGGAGACAGAGCTGCCAATTCCCCTTTCAAACAAGCCGATGAGGGGGTGAAAAATAAATATAAAATAGGGAAGAAACCCCCAACTAAGAAAACTGAAGAGAGTCTCTTGAAAATAATAAGGAAAAGGCTTCCTTCTAAGTTTGCAGAAGGTTCTTCTGCCCTTCCTGACTAGTGAGAGTTAGTCGATATATCTTCTTCTGCCTCTCTAGTGGTCCTTGGCCCTAGATTGGAAAGACAACTAATAAAGTCTGGGACTTTCCCAGACCACAGGGTTTCTATCGCTGCACTACCTCGTTCTAAAAGTTTTGATAGGGCTGGTCAAACCCTTGCTCTTGTATATTCATTTACCTTATTTATTTTTCTTTCTCTTTGTTTTCATCTTCATAATACTGAATTTCATTGGTGTCTTTGTACAGTTCCTCGTTAACTTCAATAACATGCTGGTAAAAGATGAGGCTTTGAGAGCTTCTTCTGGGGAAGTTGAAGAGGCTTTTAATGATATGAAAAAGTTAGTGCTTGATTCCCAATAAGCACTCGATAATGAACAGGAAAAATGGGAGGAAAAGGTGAAAGCTGTTGAAGGAGCTGCTAAAACTACTCGGGGTCTAGCTGATAAGTTACAAAAAGACTTAGATGCTGAGAAAGTTAAGACCGCCCAGCTACATAAGGATTTGGATGTTGAGAAGGTGAAAATGACTAAGGCCAGGGAGGCTGGCTACAACATAGGATGGGATAAGGCCATTGGAGCAGCTTATTTACAAATTGAGTTTGCAAAGAAGAAATGCTTCAAGGATGGCTTGTCAGTTTCCTTGGTGGAGGTTATCACTCAAAAAGACTTAGAGCTGCTCTTATGACATGATCATGGGGCCCCTCTAAACATGGACGAGGAAGTTAGTGATGATGGGGGTTCCAGTGAATCCCTTATGGTGATATAGTCTACCGATTAACACCAAGATGTTAATTCTTCTTCCCCCTCCACCGTTAATCCTCCTCCTTCTTCTGCCCCTACTTCTACTTTAGTTGATCCTGAGGCGAATAAGAAGAAGATGTAAATCCGAGCAGCTCTTTGTTGTCCTTTTTCACGAGTTATACTTTTTCTTTTTCTTCTTGAAGATATACATGTACTTTCCCCTTTCATTAATGAAACGAGAAATGTTTATGTTCCTCTTATTGTATTTTTCCATGTTCTGTACCTTATTGGTTAATGATTTTCTTTTTCTTTATGGATAAATTGGAATACTTATCATTTACTGACTACGAGATACTCCAGAGGTGTAATGAGCTTTACAAAGCTGGTCACTTGTCTCTGAATGAGTATGACCTACTGAAGTTGCTCAAGGAAGGGGTATTCGAACAAACCAAAGAGGCTTGTGTTTATTTGAAGTGTCTTCTTGATCTGGCAATGGCCAATAGCATTGCCTACTATTAAATAATTGAAGAGATACAGGAGGACCACATGGAAACTAAAGCACGTTTCATGTGGATTATGAGAAGAAGTTCTTGTCCCTAAGTGAGGGATGGGTCTTTTAGGGAAAAAGTTGGATAAATTTGCCTCCTATTTTAGAAGGAAAGAATTTCTGCTTAATCGTGAAGTGGAGGAAGCAAGGGCCATTTCCAAGATTTTGGAGGAAGAGAATAATAATTTTAGAGATGAACTTGATGCCTTAAAATCCTCCACTGTTGTTGTTTCTAATACAGATGAGAATCATGCGTTCTTGGAAGCTGAGAATGCAAGGTTGAGTAAGGAATTAGAGGCCTTGAAGAGATCAAAACCTGCTTCTTCATCGTATCGAGCTACAGTCATACCTGGCCAAGAGGAAATAATTACCCAACAGACCCTTACCAATCAAGCTTCATAACTAAAAGCCAAAAATCAAGCCAATGATGAGATGTCCTAGAAGCTACATGCCTTATCCGAGCAACTATCCACTCAATCTTCCCAGTTACAAGCTAAGGATGGAGTGTTGAAGAAAATGCATCACCAAGTTAAACGATTGACCTTCCAATTCCACAAATAATCAAGGAAAATTTGGATGGAAGGTTACAACGAAGCTCTGGGGCATCTTGTGGATAAGCTTCAACAAGCTAAGAATGAGAGTTATAAATGGCGTTGGATGAATTCTTTGATAGTGATGAAGGTGGACCAAAACAACCATCTGTGGGACTGGTATGACCCAGGATTGCTTGATCTTGATGATCCCCCTTTTAAATTAAATTTCAACTGGATTCCTGTCCGAAATATTACTTAATGCTTGATCTCAAAGTACCTGGGAGATTATGAGCTTCATGATGAATTAGAGATCGGCCGACCTCCTCACCTGCTTGATCGTCCCAGTAATAGCAATGCCATAATGCTTTAGGATTTTAACTTCATTAATTCTCCTTACAATTTAGATGATCCTCCTACTAGAATGGATCATATTTCAAAAGATCTAGGGAAACGTCTTGCAGAATGAAGCTTTGTACTTTGTTTTGTTAACACAGTCATGTAATTTATTTGATTTAATAAAATGGAAATTTGATCAACTTATTTTGTGTTAAATGTGTAAGATTAATCCTTTCTTTGTCATTAGTTCTATTGACACACTTAGATTAAAATCTAAATTGAGTATAAATTACCAATGAATGCAGATGTTCTACTAGCCTTCTTTGATTAAAATCTGAATTTAAAGCTAGTTAGATGAGTACATAGGTTCTACTAGCATACTTAGATTAAAATCTAAATTTGGATCTAGTTACCCATGTGTCTCCAAAGGTTTTACTAATGCACCCAAGTGTTAGGTTTTTGCATTAGATACCAGTGGTGTGACTAGGCGTATGTGGAATATGTGCTTACATTCCTCTTAAGGAATCTTTGCAACGTTCTTCCTGCACTTTGCCCAGTAGGATAAAGATCCTTTTTATCCTTATGTTTATGGACCAAGTTTCTTGGGGACTTAGCGTCCTGTTGACTTGGACTTTGCATATCAACGATCAAGTTTGTGGCTTCTTCGAGCAACTTATTTCTTGTGCTGAGAAACTCTTTTGTCTTCTTGTGGTCTCCCGAGCATCTTTTAAGAAAATATTTTCTTAACCGAGCAAAAATTTAAAGTTTTTATGGCAATAACTTCTAACTTTCATCAATTAAACTCTTATAGTAGTGCATAGCACTAGAACTTCCAAAAAAAATCAACAACAAAAATTAAAAGAACTGATTATTGTATTGATACTGAAATTTGATTTCAAACTGATTACAACTGATAACATCATTGGTAATATTTTCTGAGATGCTCGACATGCCATGGGTTTTTGAATTATTTTCCTTCCAAGGTTTCAATTCGATAAGTTCCAAGTTGGATGACTGCTGAAATACGGTATGACAACTTCAGTCCTAAATGCTAACATATATGATATTCTCTAGTTATTTTTCTAGAGGTTGCACGATATGCCCACAAGACAGAAGGTAGATCATTTATCCAGTTTCCCTTCGCACCATCAAGCCTTTTCCTTAATCTGTTAAGCAAAGTTTTGTTCGTAACTTCAGTTTGGCGATTACTTTGAGGATGTCTTGGAGCTGAATCTAATTTTTTAATATTGTACTGAGCACAGTAAGTTGTGAATTCATCATTGTTAAATTGTGTTCCATGTTCGGTAATGAAAGCATAAGTAAACCCATACCTACATAAGATGCTTTTGCATATGAACTGATACACCTTTTCATAAGGCATGTCTATCAAGGGCTCTGGCTCAACCCATTTTGTAAAATAATCCACTGCCACAATCAATTACTTAAATCTTCCTTGGGTGGTCGGTAGTGGTCCGACCAAGTCTATGCCCCACATGGAAAATGGATATGGTGAAGTTATTGGAATGAGAGCAACTTGTGGATTTTCTCTAATGGTGGAGAATTTTTGGTAATTATCACACTTCTTGGCAAAATTTGCACAATCTGCTCGCATTGTTGGCCAGTAATATCCTTGCGCACTTATTCTCTACAAAAGTGTTATTCCTGCTATGTGAGCTCCACATGATCCTTTATAGACCTCCTGAATTAGGTCTTGGACCTCTGATGGATGCACACATCATTTCTAATTGACTGTTAGTTCTCTCCTATACAAAATACCTTTTTCTAGCACATACCGAGTTGATTTATACTTCAACTTCTTGGCTTCCAAATTATCTACTAGTAGAGTTCCCTCTTCAATATATGCTCGGATGGGGTCCATCCATGATGGCCCCATGTCTATGGCAATAAAATTTATCATCAGATCTTCATATATGCTCCTATTGGAAAAAATCTCAATAGGGATAGTTCATCAGAGTTCAATCCTGGCAGCTGAGGCTAACCGAGCAAGAGCATTAGCTCGGGCGTTCTCCAACCTTGGGATTCTATTTAGCCGAACAACTGGTAATTTTGTAATTACTTCCATTGCCTTGGATAGATACCTGACTATTAATTCTCCTTTAGCTACGTATAAACCCAGTACATAGTTCACCACTAGCTGAGAGTCATTGTGTGCTAGAACTTGTTCGACACTCAATGATTGGGCTAAACTTAAGCCCATATTAAGGACTTCATACTATGCTTCATTGTTTGAGGCCCGGAATTAGAGACGCGGGTCATACTTAATATCAATACCATCAGGAGTGTTAAGTATTATATCTGCTCCACTTGTGATTGCACAAGATGACCCATCAGCTTATGAATTCCATATTGGGGTGTTATTGTAAAATGCTTGGTTTGTTAAACTCCCATAGTGGAATATTTTTCCTCTTGCTTCTTCATACTTCTTGGTCATCACTTTTGTTCGGGAAGAGGAATCTGGTAGGTCAGTAATGGCTTCTTTCGATGAAGGTTCCATGGGAACTTTCTTGTTAACATCACTTCCTCCTGATTCTTATTCGGCATGTTCACTTTGTTGCTCGGGGACCTCAGAGTAAGTAAACTCAACTATGAAATATCCCACTTCTTGGCCTTTCAAATAAGACATTGGTTCATATATGATGTCATACTCCCCCAATTCCACAACCTAGTACATTAATCTACCAGATTCTCTGATTTATGCAAAGCCTTCTTTATAGGCATATTAGTGTAAACTACGATTGTATGAGCTTAGAAATAAAGTTTCATACGCCTGGATGCTTCAATCACTACTAATGCCAATTTATCCAAATGAGGGTACCCGATTTCTGCTCCTCAGAAAGCCTTACTGTTATAATAGATGAGTTTTTAAAACCCAATCTCTTCTCAGATCAATGCAAAACTCACAACTGATTCCGAAACAGCTAACTACAAGTACAATTTCTCACCTATGATTAGTCGGTAGATCAATGGAGGTGACCCAAAATACTTTTTCAACTCCATAAAATATTTTTCACATTCTTCATTCCATTTAAAACTCTTTCTGAGTACCTTGAAGAACGGCAGACACCTATTTGTAGCTCGGGACATGAATTTGTTCGGTGCTGCTACTCATCCAGTCAGCCTTTTCACATCCTTCTTGCAGGTTGGAGATTGTATTTCAATTAATGCCTTGATCTTATTTGTATTTTCGTTAATTCCTCTTTGATTTATTATGTACCCGAGGAACATTCCTTCTTGCACTCCAAAAATGCACTCGGTCGGGTTCAGCCTCATCTGGTGCTTCTCAAGTTGATCAAAAGTCCGTCTGAGGTCAGCAATGTGAACATATGCCTTTTTTTCTCTTTGTAAGCATATCATCCATGTATACTTCCATATTCTTTCCTATTTGTTCCTCTAACACCTTATTGACCATCCATTGATATGTAGCCCCTGCATTTTTTAAGCCAAAATGCATAACATTATAATAGTATGTTCCTCTGGGAGTGATGAAAGAAGTGATTTCCCTGTCTTTAGGCTTCATTTTTATCTAGTTATAATCAGAATAAGCATCCGTAAAACTGAGTAGCTCATGTCCTAATGTAACATCCACGAGATGATCTATTCGGGGTAAAGGAAAGTGATCCTTTGGGCATGCTTTATTTAGATTTTTGAAATCTACACACCTTCTCCACTTGTTGTTCTTATTTCTTACCATAACTACATTGGCTAACCAATCAGGATATTTCACCTCATCAATAAAAGTTGTTTTCTAAAGCTTTTCTACTTCTTCCTGTATGGCTTGGTTCTTCTTAGGGCTTAACACTCTTCGTCTTTGCTTTACTGGTGTAACTTCTTTATTTACGTTGAGCTCATGGAAAAGGAAATTCGGATCTATCCCAGGAATATCTTTGTGACTCCAGGCAAACACATGCTTTCTCTATCTAAGGAAGCTTACGAGTTCTTTTAAAAAAATAGTATCCAACGTTGTTCCTATCTGAGTGGTGAGCTTTAGTTTGTCATCGTCTAACATAATGCTTTCAATTGGTTCCATAATTTGTCCCTTTACCAGTTTTGTTTCCTCCCTTGGGTCTAAAGTTTCAGCCTCAGATTCTTCGTCAGGCTCAAAAGTATCCACTTGGTAGGTAGTAGTTTTCTTCTTTATTTTTTCTAAGTCATCTTGCTTGGCAGAAGAGTAGTATCACGCTCGAGCTACTTTCTAATCACCTTTCATAACTCCCACACCAAAGTTAGTAGGAAATTTTAAATACTAACGGACAGTGGAAGGTACTACCTCAAACTTATTTAGCCTTACTCTTCCCATGATTACATTATAAGCTGAATAGACGTTTTTATCCATTACAAAGAAAAGGATCTTCTCTGTTCGGCTAGTTGTCCATGTGCAAATCATCATCTCCATATTAATATTTCCTAAATGAAAGATATTATCACCTGCAAATTCTATTAGTGGTCGATGATAGGGGTCTAATTGGCTGAGTTTAAAATCCATGTTGCTAAAATAAGAATAAAACATGATATTCGCCGAGCTGCCATTATCTACTAGTACTCTAGAGACAATGATTTCTTCCTTTCTAACTTTGATTACTAGTAGGCCATCGTGAGGGTACAATACCCCTGAGAGATCATTTTTAGAGAAACCAATTACCAGTTTGTCTTTGTTAACCTTCCTTGGTTGATCGTTCTCGGCGAGGTCGATTCTCTGTATGTAGGAGCAAGCTTTTGCCTCACTAAGGTAAGCTTTTCGTTCTGTTGTATAATATCCTCCTCCTTCATCTCCACCTGTAATCATTTGGCAATAAAAATAACTAAAACTGATACAAAATACCTTGTGTTCCTATTGTCGAGGTTTTTTGGGGAGATTTGGATCATTATCCCAATCTTCTTCATGAGTTATTTTCTTTTCCTCTCTGGGCTTAAAAGGAAATTTTGATCTAGGCCGAACTCCTTGATTGTTCTACCGATCCACATACTGATTTATCTTTCCTCATTGGATGAGAGTTTTAATCTTATTTTAAAGAGATATGTGACGCTCCGTCATGTGACCGCCATCCCTATTGAATTCACAGTGCTTAGTCTTACCCCTTTTGGTCGGGGAACTTCTCAACTTATCAGGCGAATGCACATATTTATTATGCTTGATTTCTTCCAAAACATGGTGAATTCCCACGGTTAATAGAGTATAATTATTGTACTTCTTGAGTCACTCCAAAACTCCTTTTTTTCTTTGACTCCCTGTGTTCTTTGGGGTCTTTATGATCTTTCTTGTCATTTTTTCCATCAACTTTTGTGCCTGAGATATACTTGGCTGCCACTGCTTCCTCAACATTCATGATCTTTGCTGATTTAGCCATTAATTCTTCCATTGTCTTCGGAGGGTCTTTGGCAAGAGTGTAATACAATTTCTCGGGGAACAGTCCACTCATAAGGGAGGTTATTGAAGTTTTTTCCTCATAATCCACAACCTCCAGTTTCTCGTTATTAAATTGAGTGATGTAATTTATGGTGCTCTCTCCTTCGTTTTATCTCACACTAAGCAAATGTTCCACTCTTTTCACAGGCTTTGCTCCAAAGCAAAAGTTGCTAATGAATATCTCATCCAGTTAGCTGAATCTAAAAATTTATTCTCGAGGAAGACTATTATACCAGATTTGGGCAGATCTAATAATGGTTCCAGAAAATGCTATACACCTCATTTCCTCGGGGTCGGCATAAATGTTAGCAGTCGCTTGATATAGTTCTATATAGAGAACTGGGTCAGTTTTTCCATCATATCTAGGTGTTACTACTGGAGCCTTGAACTTTGCTAGAGTAGGGAGATCCACAATTGCCTACATAAACGGAGACCCTTTTACAAAGCTTCTTTGTAGTGGGTTTTTGGCCTTCACCATTTCTCCCAATTTGTCTTCCAATCTATGTATGGAGCCTTTCCATGCATAATTGGCAGCACCAGATCTATGCGTTGCAACCTTGTTATTTTTTTAGCTTGTTTCCTGAAGTTGTTACTCAGTCCGAGCATTAGTTCATCACGCGTTTAATCTATACTGGACTATGCCTTCCCTTTGATCAGATAGTCATCGGGTGTTACCTAACATTCCCCTAGGAACATATATGTTCCCCCTGGGTCCCAAACGATCGAAGGGAGACGCACAACATAATCTCCCTAAGGCACTTGGCCTCTTTGGAGAATAAGATTGCGTGTGGAAAGATTCTGATGTCCTGAGCAATAAATATGACCTTAGATGGTAGGAGACATCCCTTGTCGTCATTGATTGGCTGTGCCGACCAACTCTTGGTGGTGGTAGTGGCATATTTCTCGGAGCAGATAGAGCAGGTGCCTCAGCTTAAAGAGTTTTTGCAAGTTGCCTGATAATATCTTGCATGGCCTCTTGGCCTCTTGCAAGACTGGCCAGAATTCTGTGACACCCCGCCTAATTAAATACCGGGCGATCACTCCTTTATTAAATTAAAATCAAGGTTAACAGTTGGTTCATTCTTAGCATCACTGTCGTAAAAATACTTTTCCAATTTAAACACCCTAAATAATTAAGCTAAGTGTCAAAACCATTTAAAACCTTATTCTCATTTTATTAAATCCGGTTATAAAACCTTAAACCATTAACATCTAAAGAGTCACACATTAAGAATAAAAATAGAATTGAGCATACATGAATTTAATCATCAATAATAAATCCCAACATTTACAACACTAAAGGAAAACATCCTGACGGTAATAAATCCCGAAATAAAGGTACTGAAAGTAAAAATTTCAATCTCTGACTATACCAACTAAATAATAAAAAGAGGGCGACAAATGCCCCTGCTGGATAAAACTGAACTAGGAGTAGAATCAAATGGATGAAGTCGTCTAAACAATAGGCCTGCAACTCCCACCTAAGCTGCAGCACGTTCCTTCCAAAGGATCCTAAGTAAGACGCCCTTGTGGCTGGGCACCTGTAATACATACATATATATACAAGAGAGAAAAAGAAATAGAAACGGGTCAGAGCCCGATAGTGTATTTGATTTAAAAATTCGTTTAACAAGTATTTAAATTGATACAGGCCAATGCATCATGCATATTAGTTTAGGAGTTATTAGGATGAGATTTATGGAAGAAAAACCCAATTTGAGATAGGAAATTGCATGTAGTGATGATTTATATGATATTCTGGAAACCCTTTGTCATGTAAAGGATTAAGAGTTTGATTAAGAAAAGAGTTCTAATCAGATACAAACACTAAAAAAATTATTTCGGATGATCGGACCATTGGAATCGCTTGAAATTTTAGTATGTTGTAACGAACGGCGAGACAGGACTGCTGACAAAAATTCAGCTTGATCAGACGGTCGGATTTCTAAAACTATTATTTTTACTAGAAAGTTTTATGTTTTGAGGACTCTTAGAGAGTTTTATATTTTGAGGACTCTTCTAAGTAATAAAAAAATTCAATTAAAACTCCATTTTAATTCCGATTTCGAAACCGTTTGAAATTCTCATCTTTGAAAATAAAATTTAAAATCCTTTAATGTAAGGCGAAATCTATATTTTTGGGATATTTTGCGTAAGGGATAATGTAAGTATATATTAAAGGGGAGAGACACGTAAGAGAGAGTTACGTTGGAACATAAATGGATACCTACTGAATTGTACATTTGGAAGAATAGAGTCCATGAGGGTTACATAGTAAGTTGGAAAAACCCTTTGAGTTAAAGTTAGAAACGAACCATTATACTTCGAATTAAAGTTAGAAACGAACCATTATACTTGATAAATAATAATGGGAAAATAAGGATAAATGTTGTGAATGTGGGTTATTGGATAAACCTAAATTGATATAATAAAAGTGGTATATTTATATGATTGTGTATGCATATATTATATACTTGTGAAAATCATGCCCACGCTACTTGCTATCCCTGAGGTTACCGCGCTGGGACGATCTTATCTCGTGTGCCTTATGGGGGATATTGACTCGTACCCTAGAAGATAGAAATCCTAGGTACATGCTATCGAATCGGTAGTCACGGTCCTAAGAGACGTGAGGGTATGTACTGACCTCTTGGACTTGGAAACTATGCTTCGCCTCAATATTGTTTGTGTATGTATTTATACAGTTCGAGAGTGATTCCGAACTTGTATTCCCTTTAGTACGATTGATATAAGGATTGGATAGCAGAGTATGCCCGCACCATAGTTTTTATGTGGGGTGCTATTATGATATATATATTATACGAGTAGTTAATATATATATGAAATTATGAAATCTGGAACTGCCTACTGTGATTTGATATGTAGGACATGGTTGTTGACTCAAATTATAAATAATTGTTTTGAGAAAGTATAATATGACACTGGAAAACTTTATTGATTAATAAAGTTAAAAGGAGAACCTTGGTTACAAATTGAAATCTTACGTTTTAAATACTTGTGTTGTTCAGTTGTAAATCCTGCGAATAACCTAAGATAAGTTAAATCATTGGGGAAAGATAGTGTGGTATATGACAAGATAGACCATTGGGAAGGTTAGTGCGATAGGTGTGCACATTAGAAGAGAGGTGAGAATTTCTCAAGGGAGTGTCGCACTAATATGTTGTTGCATTGGCCTATATCAATTTAAATACTTGCTAAACGAATTTTTAGATCATATACACTATCGGGCTCTGACCCGTTTCTATTTTCTTTTCTCTCTTGTATATATATGTATGTATTACAGGTGCCCAGCCACAGGGGCGTCTTACTTAGGATCCTTTGGAAGGAACGTGCTGCAGCTTAGGTGGGAGTTGCAGGCCTGTTGTTTAGACGACTTCATCCATTTGATTCTACTCCTAGTTCAGTTGTATCCAGCAGGGGCATGTGTCGCCCTCTTTCTATTATTTAGTTGGTATAGTCAGAGATTGAAATTTTTACTTTCAGTACCTTTATTTCGGGATTTATTACCGTCAGGATGTTTTCCTTTAGTGTTGTAAATGTTGGGATTTATTATTGATGATTAAATTCGTGTATGTTCAATTCTATTTTTATTCTTAATGTGTGACTCTTTAGATGTTAATGGTTTAAGGTTTTATAACCGGATTTAATAAAATGAGAATAAGGTTTTAAATGGTTTTGACACTTAGCTTAATTATTTAGGGTGTTTAAATTGGAAAAGTATTTTTACGACAGTGATGCTAAGAATGAACCAACTGTTAACCTTGATCTTAATTTAATAAAGGAGTGATCGCCCGGTATTTAATTAGGCGGGGTGTCACAGGTGGTATCAGAGCATCAGGTTCTAGTGTCCTTAGGATCTGTACGGCTTATTATGCTTTCAGCGTTGCTTTGTTTGTTATAGAGCCCTATATTTAGGATTGTCGATTCCTTTGACGAGATTTTGTTTTCCTGCTATAATGTGTATACACTAGTGAATTCTAATTTCGTTCGGATGTGTGTGTGTACCGAGCGATGACGGATGTCAGAAGAGGACCGTTAAGCGTACATCAGGAGGCAGGGCTCAGTTGAGATTATGAAACATATCCTAGGATGATGATCGTAGTCGAGGTCACCTCCATTATGGCACGAGAAGCCACGACTAGAAAGGCGACTAAGGTGCAGCAATGATTTTTAAATGCTGTTATCGTCAAATGAGGTGCGAGGGTAAACTTACCCAACGTATTACAAAAACGTGTAGAGACTGTCAGTGGGAAATTTTAGAAACGCGAAAATTGTATGTGTTTACCAAAGGAGGTAAAGTATCCAAAGGCTTAAATATAGGACGGAGTGTGGCAAACTGAAATTGAAAATTTAGAGAAAATTTTCTTGGCTTTCGGGACGAAATTATAATGGTTGGAGTAAACCACCAATTTTAGAAGTGGAATGATATGCCTATAGGAGAACCTTAGGTACAGTGTTGACCGTATGTTCCTTCCTCAACTGTTCAGGATGAGAAGCAAACGTGGTTCTGAACTCATCGCAGGAGGGCATGACAGAAGTCCAATTGTGGATATGAATCCTAATTGTTAGCAAATTTTGTATCGAAAGAGGTAGATACTAGTGGAGGAAACGACTCCAAGTGGGAGACCAACTTGTAATAATAGTTGATAATACTCGAGGAGGAAATTCTAATGGATGACCGATTCAGAGGTTGACAATGTCATATTTTGTCAATATAGATGATAACTCTTCTTTGTGGGGGAAGTTAAAGGAATCGAAGAATTTTGTCGAGAATAAGACTGAATACAACAGTGGTGGTATAGCACCACAAAAGGATGTGGATACACATCAGGAAAACCATTTAAATGCTTCAGATAGTTAAATTCTTACCAAGTGATGGTAAATTCAGTAACTACTATTATAGATAGTAACATGGTCTTTATGGCCTAAAAAGCTAAGGGAACAACCGGGATGGCTAACAGGAATTGAGTCTACTAAAGCCCGAGAGAAGGACAATCCTAACCTAGTTAGTAGGACAGGTGGTAAGTGGATTATGTGTTGAGGTATTTTGTGCAGAGTGAGATCGCTCACGATAATATGTTCCAAAATGAGAAAAAGGACAAGAATACGGTGCCTAGTAAAAGGCAACGATTAAAATAATTTTGTTTTGGTTTGGGCAGACGTGTTACGTCCAAAAACTATTTGTGCAGTCAAGATGATTTCCAGGATGGAAGTATAAGTTGTATCCTTAGAGGATGCGACGTGTTTATGTGACACGAGCGAGTCACCACATTTTGTTCATTGCTAGATTAGCATGTGAGACAAGTTTAATGCATATCATTATAAATGTTGCCATTATGTGAATATTTTTCCTTAGTATAGAGGGATTTTTCTTTGGTGCTATCCGCGGGGGATGAATGAGTATATTAACAATGTTTTATACTTTATCGAGGTTACTCGTTGTAGTGATGCGATACACGAGTATGATATTATCTTTGTTAAAATGTTATAGAAATGGGTAGTATGATAGTGGGCATTTATTGCAAGGCTAACGGAGTAATTACATTAGTGCAACACGTTTTGTTTTGGCGAGGCTTTACTTGTAAGAAGGTTGGACTCGCACTTATATTATCTATCCTAGAGACTTCGGAGGAGATAGTGGGCTCGAGATATTCGATACCAATGTATGTATAGACTTTGTCAGTATGATTCAGTATGTACTGGGATTTACCGTTGAGCGAAAAGACTTGACTCGGTATTATGTTTAGCACTCCGGACTTAGTGATAGGAAGAGTGCAGTGTTATATTTATCCTTAAGAGATGTGGGAGTTAAGAGTTATACCCCTAATGTTAGAAAAAGGAAATTTAGAGAATTTCGATCGTATGTATCCGAGGTTTATAGAATGTAATTACCATCAACCAATACGGAACGATAGTGAAATTGGTGAAACGTTCTTTGTTAAGCATAATTACGGGAGAAATTGTAACTTTTCTGTCAAGGGACGGAATAAAGGGGTATATACTATGGACGGAGGACCTAACGGATTTCGATAACCGACAATGCTAGGTAGTAGTGTATCGGGGGGGGTTCCTTGTTTGGATTTCGCTTTGCGAGACATCCCACGCATGAAACTTAGCGTAAGGTTGGAAATAGGGAGACGTTTGGTCACTATTCCATGAGTTCGATACCCTGGTCAAAATGGGATCAAGTAATTATGTATGTAAGTTGGAAGTTGAATTTTGTTTTAAGGTCATTGGAGCCGAATTTTTGTGGTAGGAAAGCATTGAAATTTATCCCCACGAGTTGAGGGATGGAACGATGATAAGGAGAATTTAAGAATTTTGATTTCTAGGGTGATTGAGAGTACCCAAATGTCATAACCGCGTACAGAACACAAGGTGAATAAAGAGTTGGAATGATTTTTAGCATGGATTATCTGGAAAGAACCTTATATTATACAAAAGGGATGACCTGTAATTATTTTGATGAATAGAGCGTTAGTGATTTATTTTGGTTGTTGTACCTATTTGGGAAAATTATTGTACTTATCTGAGGAAGGTTGAGAATTATTATTCCTCTTTTGTTGTCATGGAATTTGAATGCCCTATTCCTTCTATTCCGTTCAATTTAGTTAGTCCTACAGATGAGTAGAACGCCGTTCGCTCTCCCAGGGCGGTCGGAGTGTTGCAAAAATGTGGGCATCTTGGTTAACTACAGTTAAAATAGTCCGAGTCGAAAGGACGTGGTAATAGACGTGTGAAATATATGTTTGTGGGACTAGTATAACGAAGTGGAAGTGATAGAGTGGATTAAACGTCACATGAGGGGCGATAATCCATACATAAGTGTGCAATTAGAATAGCACGCCATAACTTGATTGGAAGGCTGTGGGAAGCCATTCAAGAATTGGTATTCCTTGAATAGAGTAGAATTTAATTGTTATGAAGCACACCCGGAGCGGAGTTGTTATTAGTCAAGTGTGAGAGCGACTTGCGCATACAAAGAGTAATGATGTTAGTATAGTATAAGAGATCCAGAAGTGCGCTTCGTGGAGAGAAGAGCACATGTCGAAACTTTCGGCATACTCCAAGGAAGGAAGGGGAGTATTATGTGTCACTTAATGTGAGACATTTCAAGGGAAGAATCGATGTTTAGCGAGACGTAGTGAGTAGTCTCTACATGCACTGCCCATATGTAAGGTTTGGTTGAAAGAGGAGAATCAACCAAAGAATTTTGTGTTTATCGAAAATTCCTGAAATTGGAAGAGGTTGGTAAAGTCGGTAAAGTTCTTGGATGGGTTGCCATCCTCAAAACAAGATCAAGGGTTTATCCCGAACATGTGAATTAAGTCGACGAGAAGGAAGTGATTGATATTCCTTTGGGCTGGCTTACAATATTAACTAGTATGCCCCAGACTTCCTTTGAAAGGAAGGATCGCGCCAGTGCATGGTCCGGCGCAGTATAAATTTCTAAATCAGGATGAGATTGGTGAATCCCACCTTTGATATGGGATTTCAGGAACCAGCGGAGATAAGATTTCGTTTCGAGTAGGATGTATCACCCTTAGCCAGGTAATAAGCGCATGGTGATTAAAAATTAGTGGAGCCACGTGAAGGAGATTTTGGAATCTTGGTACGATGATTTCAAGAATGATATGTAGAAGCACTCGTACCTGTTTGTCGCGTACGAGGTACTTATTAAGGTTTTGTTATGGAAGGACCTCGACTATTCTCCTTCCGTATGTTTAGAGGAGAGTAGATAATCAGAATTTTTGGATCGGTCGAGAAAATATCCGATAACTATGGTGGAATTCCACGATTGTTTTAGGCAGTCAAGAGTGGTCAAATGTTCGTATGATCTTCTGAGAATGGGAATTTTGTGTATGAATAAATCCGAGTAGCTGTCATGTAGTGAGGTGCGGCCTCCTAATGATAGTGAGATAATGGAATTTATAACGTATAGACGTAACCTATTCAAATGTTATCAGCTGGGAGTGCAATGTGAAGTGTCTCCAATGAGAATGTAAAACAATGTTGCTGTGAGGAAAAAGCTATAGTGATTGAGCGCCGTACTATGTAGATAGTTTGCGTACTGACAAGGATATCCAGAATTGTGCTACTTGGTAGGCCTTATTTTCCGAATTTCGGGACGAAATTCCGTTATTAGGGGGGAAGTATGTAATACCCCGTATTTTCATGGCTTTTAAATTTAAGGATTTATTAAATTTAATTGAGATAAATTAATTTAATTTTAATCGAAAATGTTGTTTTAAATATTTACTAGCGTGACAAGAGTTAGTAATTATTGGGAATATATTATTTGTTGCATATTACTGGATGAGTATAGTAATATATGAGATTTATTTTTATAATATTGTCACGTGTGAATAAAAGGACAATTGTGGAAATTTAAGTCGGGACGCGCTTGTGTCGTGTCGGGACTAAATGTGGATTAATAAAAGTGAATCTTTTATAGGTTGTTCGTATGGTCATTTTGAGTGCGCCAACGCGTCCGGAAGGGTCGAGATAGTCAGAAAGTATACCCGGGGGTTTGATTTGGGTCTCGGGGCATTTTTTGGCCTAATTAGTACCCCGGGAGGGCATTTTAGTCATTTTGTATTTTTGGGTAATTAAACCCACGAAAATTAAAGGGGTTATATCAGATGTTTAGGTTATCTCCTAGGGTTAGATAACTCAAAACACTAGAACGGCCATTGGAGAGGAGAGGAGAGAGCTCTCAAGGCATTCCATGGCTCAAAACTCATCCGTTTGCACCGCCGCCACCGCCAACGCGTAGATCGCGAGACGGGGAACGCAACCACACCAAATTCAACACCAAACCAGATTTCTGAAAATCCCAGGCAAGTGTTTATCTTGCTTATTTCGTTGATGCATCTTTCATATTGGTTTAGGAATGATTAGGATGAATTGTATGGAAGAAAAACCCAATTTGAGATAGGAAATTAGATGTAGTGATGATTTATATGATATTCTGGAAACCCTTTGTCATGTAAAGGATTAAGAGTTTGATTAAGAAAAGAGTTCTAATCATATACAAACACTAAAAAAATTATTTCGGATGATCGGACCATTGGAATCGCTTGAAATTTTAACATGTTGTAGAGAACGGCGAGACATGACTACTGACAAAAATTCAGCTTGATCAGACGGTCGGATTTCTAAAACTATTATTTTTACTAGAAAGTTTTGTGTTTTGAGGACTCTTAGAGAGTTTTATATTTTGAGGACTCTTCTAAGTAATAAAAAAATTCAATTAAAACTCCATTTTAATTCCGATTTCAAAACCGTGAAGTATGTAATACCCCGTATTTTCATGGCTTTTAAATTTAAGGATTTATTAAATTTAATTGAGATAAATTAATTTAATTTTAATCCGAAATGTTGTTTTAAATATTTACTAGCGTGACAAGAGTTAGTAATTATTGGGAATATATTATTTGTTGCATATTACTGGATGAGTATAGTAATATATGAGATTTATTTTTATAATATTGTCACGTGTGAATAAAAGGACAATTGTGGAAATTTAAGTCGGGACGCGCCTGTGTCGTGTCGGGACTAAATGTGGATTAATAAAAGTGAATATTTTATAGGTTGTTCGTATGGTCGTTTTGAGTACGCCAACGCGTCCGAAAGGGTCGAGATAGTCAGAAAAGTATACCCGGGGGTTTGATTTGGGTCTCGGGGCGTTTTTAGGCCTAATTAGTACCCCGGGAGGGCATTTTAGTCATTTTGTATTTTTGGGTAATTAAACCCACGAAAATTAAAGGGGTTATATCAGATGTTTAGGTTATCTCCTAGGGTTAGATAACTCAAAATACTAGAACGACCATTGGAGAGGAGAGGAGAGAGCTCTCAAGGCATTCAAAGGCTCAAAACTCATCCGTTTGCACCGCCGCCACTTCCAATGCGTAGATCGCGAGACGGGGAACGCAACCACACCAAATTCAACACCAAACCAGATTTCTGAAAATCCCAGGCAAGTGTTTATCTTGCTTATTTCGTTGATGTATCTTTCATATTGGTTTAGGAATGATCAGGATGAATTGTATGGAAGAAAAACCCAATTTGAGATAGGAAATTACATGTAGTGATGATTTATATGATATTCTGGAAACCCTTTGTCATGTAAAGGATTAAGAGTTTGATTAAGAAAAGAGTTCTAATCAGATACAAACACTAAAAAAATTATTTCGGATGATTGGACCATTGGAATGGCTTGAAATTTTAGTATGTTGTAGCGAACGGCGAGACAGGACTGCTGACAAAAATTCAGCTTGATCAGACGGTCGGATTTCCAAATCAGACGGTTGAATTTGGTGTGGTTGCGTTCCCCGTCTCGCGATCTACGCATTGGAAGTGGCGGCGGTGCAAACGGATGAGTTTTGAGCCTTTGAATGCCTTGAGAGCTCTCTCCTCTCCTCTCCAATGGTCGTTCTAGTATTTTGAGTTATCTAACCCTAGGAGATAACCTAAACATCTGATATAACCCCTTTAATTTTCGTGGGTTTAATTACCCAAAAATACAAAATGACTAAAATGCCCTCCCGGGGTACTAATTAGGCCTAAAAACGCCCCGAGACCCAAATCAAACCCCCGGGTATACTTTTCTGACTATCTCAACCCTTTCGGACGCGTTGGCGTACTCAAAACGACCATACGAACAACCTATAAAATATTCACTTTTATTAATCCACATTTAGTCCCGACACGACACAGGCGCGTCCCGACTTAAATTTCCACAATTGTCCTTTTATTCACACGTGACAATATTATAAAAATAAATCTCATATATTACTATACTCATCCAGTAATATGCAACAAATAATATATTCCCAATAATTACTAACTCTTGTCACGCTAGTAAATATTTAAAACAACATTTCGGATTAAAATTAAATTAATTTATCTCAATTAAATTTAATAAATCCTTAAATTTAAAAGCCATGAAAATACGGGGTATTACATACTTCACGGTTTTGAAATCGGAATTAAAATGGAGTTTTAATTGAATTTTTTTATTACTTAGAAGAGTCCTCAAAATATAAAACTCTCTAAGAGTCCTCAAAACACAAAACTTTCTAGTAAAAATAATAGTTTTAGAAATCCGACCGTTTGATCAAGCTGAATTTTTGTCAGCAGTCCTGTCTCGTCGTTCGCTACAACATACTAAAATTTCAAGTGATTCCAATGATCCGATCATCCGAAATAATTTTTTTAGTGTTTGTATCTGATTAGAACTCTTTTCTTAATCAAACTCTTAATCCTTTACATGACAAAGGGTTTCCAGAATATCATATAAATCATCACTACATGCAATTTCCTATCTCAAATTGGGTTTTTCTTCCATACAATTCATCCTAATCATTCCTAAACCAATATGAAAGATGCATCAACGAAATAAGAAAGATAAACACTTGCCTGGGATTTTCAGAAATATGGTTTGGTGTTGAATTTGGTGTGGTTGCGTTCCCCGTCTCGCGATCTACGCGTTGGCGGTGGCGGCGGTGCAAACGGATGAGTTTTGAGCCATGGAATGCCTTGAGAGCTCTCTCATCTCCTCTCCAATGGCCGTTCAAGTGTTTTGAGTTATCTAACCCTAGGAGATAACCTAAACATCTGATATAACCCCTTTAATTTTCGTGGGTTTAATTACCCAAAAATACAAAATGACTAAAATGCCCTCCCGGGGTACTAATTAGGCCAAAAAATGTCCCGAGACCCAAATCAAACCCCCGGGTATACTTTCTGACTATCTCGACCCTTCCGGACGCGTTGGCGCACTCAAAATGACCATACGAACAACCTATAAAAGATTCACTTTTATTAATCCACATTTAGTCCCGACACGACACAAGCGTGTCCCGACTTAAATTTCCACAATTGTCCTTTTATTCACACGTGACAATATTATAAAAATAAATCTCATATATTACTATACTCATCCAGTAATATGCAACAAATAATATATTCCCAATAATTACTAACTCTTGTCACGCTAGTAAATATTTAAAACAACATTTTCGATTAAAATTAAATTAATTTATCTCAATTAAATTTAATAAATCCTTAAATTTAAAAGCCATGAAAATACGGGGTATTACAAATTCTAGTTAAATCGTTTGTAGATGGAGGAGCGGAAGGGACAAGAGGAATACCCTCGTTCCTGAGACTTGGTTCCGGAATATCAGCCATTTAGATGTTTGAATGAGTGAGATCGACTAGAAATATCGTTCCCACAGATGGCACCAATCTGTTGATGCAAAAAACTAGACTATGTTAATTAATTGATCTCAGATAAATATAAGTAAGAGAGACAAAAGATTTTTAAAGTGGTTCGGCTTAAGGGAAGAGCCTACGTCCACCGTTGTGTATTGCTTTGGGCTTGTTCAATTGCCTCTTTTCTCGTCCCCTTGGATGTAGGGTTTAACATGTATTTATAGCCCCCAAGGGGTGTACAAGTGTTGAAATATCAAAGGATTGAATGTATTTATAACGTAGACATTTACATCTGTACAATCATTTATGTATACAACTGTTGGCATTTTACTGTAATTATTGGTCAGCCTTCCTGGTGTTGGTCGCGCTTCATTGACAGGTTGGTCGGCATCCCTCAGTAGGTCGGCATTTCGTCCTTCCTGACTAGGATTAACCTTCCACTATATAGCACGTGTCAATATGTGATTGGTCCACGTAGCAGGAAAATTTATATCTACAAGGGCCGAACACTAACATTCTTCTCTCTTGTAGGTCGCTCCCTGAGATCAAAAGTTATGTAAAAAATGTAATAATTTACTGCTGAGAAAGTGTTGGGTATGGATTTTGGTGTCATATATATACATTTGTGGCCTGATAAGGTTTGCCAATATGAAACTCCTCTTTGGCTAAAAATGTGCAATTATTCTATTTTAACATTACTGATATCTTCTAAGTCGGTGATAAGGTTGTTTTATCTGAAAATTAAAATTGTTTAAACTCAAGGACATCAGTTAGCAAACAATAATTGAAGTTATTGGTTAATGATGTGTATGGATCTAAGATTATAAATAAACAAGCCTACACATAATACCTATCTAATAGCATAGGTTTTTTTAAATGCATTACAGGTTGAGTTACTAACACAATAGCACAATATATTAAAACACATCCAGTAGTTCATGCTAAGAGTGGGTGTTTTAATCGCAACTCATACATAAAACTACAACTACATCGATGTGAATTGCACTTGAAATTATTATTTCAAATCAAATATATCAATTGTTTCTAGTTTGACAAGGTTAGGTTGGCTGTAATCCATTCTGAGGATATTTATAAGAGGGAGAGAAAGATAGAAGGTAGAGAGAGAGGGATAAATTTTTGAGGGATGAGGAGGGAAATATAAAGTATAGCAGCTCTATAAATGCTTTTAACTTCATTGTCAACTCCAAAAATGCAATTATACCCAGCCTGGTGGTAGAAGAATGGAAAAATCTTAAGAAAATATATATAAAAGGGGTGAATATAAGTCTTAAGGGTGAAGACACAACAAATTATAGCTCTAATTAATTCTAAATAAATTATGGCCATCATACACAAGAAGTCCAATTTAACTTCATTTTAATTTAATCCTAAGGAAGGGGTGAAGAATTAATAAAAGGAGTGTTTCAGTTTTAATGAGAAGGTCGTTGTTAAGACAAATAATTATTTAATAGTTTATTATAATGAATTAATAGAGTGAGCATTTTAAGGGTTCATCATCCGTATCAAACCAATAATTCAACACAAGATTATCCCGTACTCCTTCTAAGTTGTCTACTTGATTCATTTCTAAGAACGTAATTATGGAACATGATTTTTCCTATACCATTCCACATCAAGGGTTTCATATAAAATTTCTAACAATAAATAGGTTCATCTTTTAATATAGACTGTGTGATGTACATATAGATTTTTTTATTCCTTATAAGCACTAAAAAATATTCATCATGTTAATAATTCGAGGTATAAAAAATTTACATCATGTGAAAAAATTAGTACAATAAATTGAAGAACAATAATAAAACAACCATTATATTGTTTGAATATTAATATAAACACAAACCCACCGAATGTACATAAACACACACTCTGAGTACACAAACTGAACACACACACACACACTAAATACACACATGCACTAAATACACACACACATAGAGAATACATACATACGCATACATTGAACAGACACACAAAAGACACATACAGAACACAAACAATAAATGAAATAAAATGGAAGAAATACCTTGTACGGAGAGAGAGAAAGAGGGTTTCATAGGAGGGTTCAACGAGAGAAAGAGAAAGGGTTTTTTGATTTTTTTGGTACACGAGCAAAAAAATGGATGATTCGAGGTTAATTTAATACCATAAAATGAGTTACGGTTTATGCTCATGACCCACACAGTGACCCTTTTAAAATAGGTTTGTGGGTCACGATTACTGATCGTGACAAAATTCATGATCAAAATAAAAATAAATTTGGTTCCAAAATAACCTTGGTCACGGTATGTATCCTTGGAGGGTCAAGGGTATTAATCGTGACGACCTGTGTGACTAAAAGCGTTGGACATTTAGGGGCATCTTGGGTCGTGGGATATTATGGTTAGTGCCCATGACCCCTTGGTTCAAGGATTTTGATCGTGACCAGACCACTAGTAAAGTCACCCTAAACCATGGTTACTTATTTGGTTACGGTGGTCACGAAGTGTGATCATGATCCATTAACTGTGACCATTTTTTATTTTGGGTGCAGTGCTTTTTCTTAGATGACAATCTCGCCTTTATTTTTTAGGTCATAGGCCCTCTATTCCTCAACCGACAACCTCATGTGTATGAATGGGTCAATGCCATAAAAGCCTCACCGTATGAAAAGATTAGTCTCATTGACATCACTTGGGTAAGACGAGGCGGCGCTTGTATCAACCTTAAAGAACACATTCTCCTCTTCCTCCTCAAAAATAGGGGCATTTCCATGACAGCCCTAGCCTAAAATTTTGATCTCAGTCATGGCAGTTAAGGTTTGGGAAATTTTAGGGGGTGGAGAAAAACTATCGTCAGTCTTATCGTCAAAGATGTCGTAGATTTAGGGCTCATGATACCCCTGCTGATGAGATGAGGTACTAGGGTGACCCCTATTACTTGAATGAGTAAAATTCAATGTCTCGGCCATGCCAGGATGAGAAACTATTACCCTCATGGCTTCTTCAAAAGAATCAGAGGAACGAGAGTTTGAAGTGTTATCATGAAGGCCCAAGCTTTTAGATGACCTTGCTCCTTGGAAGATAATGACAAATTGTCATTGCAAAGGTTGATAACACTTTTAGACTTAACCTCAAGTGCAGTGTTGTAGTAAGGTAAGTTAGCCAGAACAAAAGGAGGGAACATAACTGCTAGATGTGGCGGAGTTAGAGGCTTCAAAGGCCTCTCTCGGTAGACGCAATCGTGAAGCCGACGTAACTCTACCCATTAATAAATTACTACTTAAAAGGGTTTTTAAGGATACAAGGATCAATTAGGGGAAAGGATTAGTTTTGAGGAAGAACACTCAATAAAACTCAAGGACTAAGAACCCAGTATTCGGCAACCTACACTAAAAGGTCACTAAAAAACAAAAAATAACCCTAAACATAGCTATAAAACCCTAATTCTTAAAAAAAAACTCCTAAAATCCACCTTCAACAGCTAACACATCTCGAATTACCACCACAACACCACCACAGAAGGAAGTTCAAACCTAAGAAGTATCGCCAAAAAAACAAAAATGGAAAATGATCTAAACAATAATGAAAAAGATTGAAGATATGATCAGGAGTACCTGGAAAAGAAGGGTAAAAACATAAGAACAAAGGGATACACTGGAGAAATGATCATAGATAGGTTTAGAGTTAGAGTCTAGAGAGAGAAACAAGGCTTATTTTCACTCTATTTCAACACTTAGAAGTATCCCTCCTAAATCTCACCCACTTCAATGAAATGGGAGTAATGATTTGGCATGCTTTATAAGGTCTGGAATGACGTAAAGGTTATGCGCGTGGGACATACATGCCTAGGAAGACACACAACCTCTAACACAACCAAGGGGTGGTTGATAGCTAGCTTACATCTTGTAGTGGATGAGACCAAGGCACATGGGGGTGACATTACTATTATGTCTAATGTCCTGACCACTGTGTTTCCAAGGTACGATTGAAATCTAATAGACAACTAGGCCACAAAGTTATGATATGAAAATTGTACATTTGGATGAGACAAGATACTCTATGAAAGCTACGATCTAAAAACAATACATCAAGTTGAGACGAGAAACCTAGAAGAGTCATATTGCAGCTATAAGGGATCTTATTTAAACCTTAGCCTCTTATTGACATCGAAGGCTAAGGTAGAGGGATAATTTATATACATAAGTATGGTCTCATCCAGATGGAACCTAAGAATACTGACCACTATAGACTCATCTCTCAAAAGAGACCAATGTTGTCACCCAAGCCTACATGATTGGTCTCTTCCCACAGAGGTATCCTCCCATAATGGAATCGTCCGGATGACACTCAGGCAACCTACAAGTTCCTAAATTCTCATCTCATAGAGGAGACTAACCCCACCTACATCAACATGGGTTTTGACCTCAGACAACCCCAACATTATAGGATAGCAACCTTATCCTATAATGGGTGCATTGGTCATAGATGACCACCTCGGCTCGTCTCTACCTCTAGTAGGGAACAAGGATTCTACAGTCTTGAATAGGCGGATATCTCCTACCTCCGATACATATTCTCAAGCATATAAACCTTATAAGTACATTTTAATCATATATATACAAAACCGTTATTTAAGATCAACAACCCACGTAGGGGAATATTTTAATCGTCCACGACCTCAACTGGGCGTAGGACACATGCTGGGGGGTGATACACCGCACCTATTAGACTATATAAGACACGCTACATTTTCCTCACCTGGATCGATTTTTATAAACCCTACTATTACTCTACAAAATTGAGTTTAGAGAGAGAAATCTTGATTGCGTATATTCCAATTGCATTAGTGCCTCATTATAGTGAAAATACAATCACACACTTTACAGTGGACGTAGGCCAAGGCCGAACCACTTAAACATTTGTGTTCGTCTCTATTCTCTCTCATCTTTTCTATTAATTTTCTTATTAATTTATGTCTTGCTAAATTTGTGCAATAACTAAAATATGGTTGAATTAATTGTATGATATCAGTACCATCATTTGGTCCTCCTATCGAGGATGTTCTACACCATGGATTAAATTTCAATTAATGAAGTAATGATATACACGTAAACACAACGAATGACATCCTTCCCTTTGGGATCACTATCATTAGATGTGGTACCAAAAGCTGTCGACTATCAAATTATATATGATAGAAGAATCCTGGACGCAACGGAGAATATAATGGAAAGATGAAAATATGTCTAGAGAAGGTGAGGTGATTTAAGCTCCTATCAAAAAATCGCACTATTCAAGGGAACTATGATGATCAATAAGATTATTTTGTTACTAGTACTAGAGAAAGCCAAATTCGAATTTAATTTAATTTAATTTTCAATTTCAGATGATTCTCACATTTCAAATTAGTCCCAGTATTCAATCCAGTTGCCTCAATATTAAAGGATAACAAGTTAACTAAAATGAAATGTATTGACTGGAAAAGAAACTTAAACATTGTATTAACTGCTGAGGACTATACATTATTTTAAATAAATTATTACCTTCAAATATCGATGATGGGGCATCTGCAGCGGATGTCCCGGATTAACAGAAATGGCAAAACACTGATCAAATAGCCTGTTGCTACATATTTGCCTTTATGATCAATATGTTGTAACATCAACATCAGCATATATGAAATGCATACGGAATGATTTTGAACCTCAGGCACATGTTTTAGGATCAGAACCATATCGCAAAGGTTTTATGCTATGGCAGGGCTGGTAAATATATAAATGCTAAATGATACTCATGTATGTGATCATGTTCTTAAGATGATGTCCATCGTGGGAGACATATAATCGAATGGTTCTAAAATCGATGGGGAAACCCAGATTGATTTTATGCTCAAATCACTACTTAAGAACTTTAAACGGTTTCTCCTAAACTATTATTTGAATAAACATTATTACTCGCTAGTGAAACTTCTTAACGAACTGCAAGTACGGAGAATATCATTAGGCAAAAGGGTGTTATTCGGGTTGTTAAGAGAGTCGTATCTTTTTATATCCTGAAAGGTTAGAAGAAGAAGAAGAAGAAGAAGAAGAAGAAGAAGAAGAAGAAGAAGAAGAAGAAGAAGAAGAAGAAGAAAAAGAAGAAGAAGAAGTTTTAGTAATAATGTTTGGTTATTAAAACTGTTTTTAAGCCTCAAGTCGCGAGTAAGGAGACAAAAGGAAACTGTTATATCTACAGGCAGTCGGGACATTGGAAGACACAGTGTCTGGTCAGCTAAGAAAATAACAATAAAAAATTTGATTTACCCTTTATCATTGAGATATGTTTTGCCGTGCAATCCACCGATACCTGGTGAGATGATGCCGGATCCACTAATCATATTTGCAATTCTTTATAGGGGTTATAAGTAACCAGTCATCTCAATGAAGGAGAAATATTTCTATTCGTGGTTTATCATAGCAAGGCAACATTATTATTAGTAGAAAATTTAGATTTATATTTTGGTGAAGATAATAAGCAATATTAGTACACTGTTTTTATATTCCTTATATTAGAAGAAATGTCATTTCAATTTCTGAACTACTTATGAATGTGTATTTGGTTTATTCTAATAATGGTGTTTTCATCAAAAGTGGAAAATATCTTATCTATTCTGGTACAAATGGAAATGACCTATATACTATAAGTCATGTCTCAGAATTACTGTTAAATATTATAATGAGTAACTTAAATGGAAACAACCCTAAGAGAAAGAAACCTTCTAAGTTGAACCAAATGTATCTTTGTCACTTATGCTTAGGTCATTTTAATCTAAAGAGAATTCAAAAATAAGTTTTAAATGGAAAATTAAGTTCATTGGAAGTGTAGAGACTTCCACTCTGTGAATCATGTTTAAAAGGTAAAATGACCAAGATGTCCTTCATGACGAAAGGCTATAGCTCCAATCATCAGTTGGAATTAGTTCATTTTGATTTATGTGACCCTATGACAATCCGAGAAAGAGGTGTGTATGAGTGACTCGTCACTTTTATTGATGATTACTCACAGTTTGTGTATGTTTACCTTAATGAGTCTAAAAATCATAAGTGACTTTATACCCACATGTGCTCCCCCATAAACCTTGGACATGTAAGAGAAGAGATTTGTGAATGTCTGAGGCAATGATATAAAGTGGTTCAGACCTTAGATGAGGGTCCTACGTCCACTGTCAAAAGTGTTGTGTCATTTATTAGATCATAAAAGGATCGTTATGGGCTAAGATAACTCTTGAGCTTTGGTCAAGAGAGTCTAAGGTCTTGTGGCCTTGTTAACAATCCAAAAGACCTTAGGATTAACTATTGGACTTCTCTAAGGGGTCCTGAGTGTTGTTTGATATCTCAACATGGTAAACATGGTATGATATAACTAGAACTAATTTGAATCCCAGGTTTATAATCCCTAATAGTGGGTTGATGGAGTGACAAATAAAAGGAAACACTTATACAAGTTGAATGCCTTATGTTCTCTGAGGGTATGATCATTTTAATAAATTAATCTTTTTTATTACTCGAGACTTATTGCTTGAACCTTTCACCAGCCTTCATTTTATATGTAAACTCTGAGAGAGAGAGAGAGAGAGAGAGAGAGAGAGAGAGAGAGAGAGAGAGAGAGAGAGAGAGAGAGAGAGAGAGAGAAAGAGAGTAGGTGGATTGACATGGCATGGGTGTGGTGTCTTCTGGGCCTCCCAGGAGAAGGAATATTAGCCAAAGTATTTGCAATTAGTGTAAAATTGTTGTTAATATCATTAAATCATGATGGGATATTTCAATAAAAGCGAAGATGGGTAGTGGAGGTAGGTAGAACAGTGTTCTTATTTCCACCTACCTGACAAACTAGTTGCAGAAGCTCTACTGAATGTCTGAGGACCCCAAACGACCTTAGGAATGCCTTGATATGATCTCAAGGACTACAGAATGGATCTCCTTAGCGTCGAGGACCAGGTGACTTTGGGAGTTAATTTCTTTTCGTTTTGAGGTTTTCTTTGAACATCGGATATGGAGAAACCCTAGTACTAAGGTCTCTAAGCTTCGTTGAGGAGATGAATTAAAGAGGCTGACCCTAGTAGGAGGACAACAATGCGAATAAGATAAGAATAATTATTATTATCTATCCTTTAGAGCAAAAGAGGTCTTGGGGACCATGTTAGTGATCTGTCTGAAGTCAGAAGTTAGACGTGGGACTTTTATCCTTGATCGAGGGTAGTTTAGGGGCCTTAGAGCCTTTTAAAATATAGTGTAAAATAAGGTAATATCACAGCTTATGCTTCACAAGTGTAAAGCCTTGAAAAAGTTCAGAGTATACATGGTTGAGGTGGATCATAGGCGTGGTAAACTAATCCAAACTCTACGATCTTAACATGGAGGAGAGTACCTATTAGGAGAGTTTAGGTTTCACTTACATTTTAATTGTCTGCACTAGGCACTCCACATCAAAATGGTGTGACAAAAAGAAGGAATATAACTCTTTTGGACTAAGTTAGATCCATGATGAATTATTCGAATTTGTCGGATTTATTTTGGGGGTCCTTCATTAGAGGTGGCTACATATTTACTTAACCTAATTTGTTCTACATCGGTCTTAACAACACCCATATAATTATGAACTAGGTGCAAATATAGTATATGATATGTTCGAATATAGTGTTGCCCATCACATGTGCTGAGAGAGGATCCTAGTAAGTGAGAATCAATGGTGGAAGTATGTCTCTTTATAAGTTAATTAAAAGGAACTAAAGATGGTTTATTCAATAATCCCAAGGACTAAAGGTTTTTGGTTAGTACAAATTCTCGAAACTATGATAAACAAGAATCCCAAGTGCATTGGTTATCTTGCACGAGATAGAGGAGAAACACCAAGTAATCACTTTTGAACCAACCGTACAGGATGAAATACAACCTGATATCGATAATACACTACCTAGTGGTAGTGGGAGTATTAGCAATGATTAGGTTACACATGTAACTTATATTGTACTACAAGTTGAGTTAAGTCATTGTGGGAGAGTCGGGCTTCAGTCTGATAAGTTAGTGTATTGGGTGAACATTTCAGTGAGATTTCAGGGGAATATGAACTGGATACCAGAAAATATGACGAGGCACTCCAAAATAAAGACACCAAACTTTGGCTAAACGGTATAAATAACAATATCGATTTAATGCATTCGAATCAATTTTATGAGATTTTAGACTTTCTAGATGGGATAAAACCCATTAGATGAAAGTGGATCTACAAGAAAAAAAGATGGTTGGATAGGAAGGTGGAAATATTCAAGGCAAGTCTTATTGCGAAATGGTTAAATCAGAAAAAATGGATCGACTATGGGGAAAAGTTCTTACTAGAAGCCATGAAAAGGTTCATTTATATTATTTTATCCATTGTGGCTCATCTCTATCTCAAGATTGAAAAATTGAATATAAAGACTGTGTTTTTTAATGGTAGCCTTAACGAATGCATCTATATGATGCAACCCAGTGGATTCATAAAATGTCTAGGAAATTAATGCATGCAAGATTAAGAGATCTATTTATGGACTTAAGCAAACATCGAGATCTTGGAATGTTCAGTTTGATCATAAAATCAAATCTTATGGTTTTGATCAATGCATATATGAAACTTGTGTATAAAAGAAGCATGACGAAAAATGTTGTGGTATTTATAATATTATACATGGATGATATTCTCCTAATTGAAAATGGTGTGGCCTCATTGTCTAGTATAAGAGTATGGTTCTCTATTCAATTTGATACGAAAGAATTTGGAGAAGCTAGTCACATCCTTGCAACAAAAGCTTATGCGTGATTGTAAAAATATGATCTTGGTCTTATACCATGCCACTTATATTGACGATGTGCTCACAAAGTTCAACATGTTATATTTAAAGAAAGGGATTCTTCCTTTCATACATGGAATCCCTTTATCTAAGAATCGGTGTCCTAAGAAACCTAATCAAATAGAGAGGATAATGAATATACCTTATGCTTTGGCAGTGGGAAACCTCATATGTGCTATGCTGTATACAAGATCGAATATATTCTTTGTCATTGGCATGGCTAGTATATTATAACATAACCTAAGTGAGGAGCACTAGTTTGCAGTAAAGCACATTTTGAAGTACTTAAGAAGGTCTAGAGATTTTTTGTTGGTTTACCTAATGGATAGTCTAGTACCTATTGGGTACATGGACTTTGATTTTTTGGTCGAATAAGGATTCAAGGAAGTCGACCTCAGGAAATGTGTTTACCCTAAAAGGTGGAGCCATAAGTTACAGGAGTGTCAAACAATCATGTATTGGTAATTCGACCATGGAAGATGAATATATTATCACTTTAGAGTTAATAAAGGAGGGTGTTTGGCTTTGTAACTTCCTGAGTAACTTGGTGTGGTTCCCTTAGTGTAATATAATATTACACTTTATTGTGATAATAATGGTGCCGATGGAAATTCTAAAGAATCAAGGGAACATATGAGGGAAAAGAACATTGAGCACAAGTATCACTTTATACGAGAGATCATGTAGAGAAACAATGTCATTGCGACCAAGATTCAATCTCAGGTTGAACAAGCTGGTCATTGTTCAAATAGCTTACCAGCTAAGTGGGAGATTTTTAGGATTTTATTCATAAAACCATGTCATGACGTTTATTTTTTTAATCAATGTGTGTCAAGCTTGTTTGAAATGAGAATCACATTTGAGAGAATGCCTTATATTTATGATTTAAATGTATTATATGCTATGTCGTTCAACTAGACTTAATAAAATATCGGGTGAGTTGGGCTTGGCCCGATCATAAGAGATCAAAATTCTGATTCTAGTACAATTGAATAGTTCACAACCTAGATAAAAAGTTTACATCCTATTAATATAACTTCGATTGCTATTATAGTAGTTTCTCTCAAACTACGAGAACCTGTATAATGGTTCGGGGACCTATTTTATAATTCAAATAGGATTTTAACCAGTACATTCAGGATTGTATTGAACGGGAACATCATGAGATTCAAGTCTAGGTGATGGCTAGATTAGACTTGGGCAATATTACAACATTTGCAAAGGGTTCATAGGTTCTTGATTTCGATGTTTATAAGGTTAGAATGCTTGAAAAATTATTAATATGATTTTTATGAATGCGATCCAATTTAAGATTAGATCAACATATCTTCGTAAGTTGGGCAATCATTATATAAGTAGGTTTAAGATTATAATTCTAGGGAATTTTCATCATAGAGGGATCATGGATTATGATACCCCCTTGATAGAATTATAAGTATTAGTTCTACCAGTGAACCTAATTAGTTGATTATTTTATAATCCAGTGGAGTAGATAATAAGTTAATACTTAAAATTAAGGAATAAATAAAAAAATTGATTAAAATCTACTAACACTAAATTGATTTGATGAAGCGAGTATTTTATGCCTAACGTTGGGAGTCATATTATGTACCATTAAAAGAAACATCATTACCCCAAATGATTTTATGATAATTAAATTTAAGTGAAGTTGTAAATATTATATGGAATCAACAACAGTTAAATACATCACAAAAATAAATTACACGCGATGTAATTTGAGATTTTTGAGTATTTATTTGGAAGATAGTTTAATTATTTAGTCTTGGGTCCCTATTATAGACCATTTTCCTATGTAGCATACCCATACTTTTTGGAAACCTGTTTTATCCCAAGCCCTTAATATATACCTATATATTTATGTGAGCTACGAGTTTAAGTTAGATACTCATTATTAAGGGTTAGAGAGGGAGAGGAAAAATACTATTCACATTTTTGTGAAGGCAGTGAAAGGCCCATGTCTCACTCAAAACCTAAGATATTCATCTACCTGAGCTCCCACACACATACCCTACTTTGTAAGGATCATAAACCATAATATCCGAGGCTTTCAGCATGTTTTAGCAAATTTTGGAGGGAAAGAAAAGGGATGTCGCTTCATCAAAGTCTACTTCTACTCATTCAGATGACCAACAAGATCCACTAAGGTATTGTGATTCGAAAACATAGGTTTATGCTTTAATCCAATTTTTTGTCCTTCACTTTCTATTGCATGATTAATCAAAGTTTTAAGGCTAAAATGTTTTCGTGTATATATATGCTCAATAATAAGTCCCATGGCTAGTTATTAAGGACTACAACATTATTATTGGGATTTTTATAATCTAGAGATGTACATATACATTTTGAATATATTTCCATATAAATCAATCTGTTTAACTCCCATGGAACAATGGATTGGGCCCAACCACATTTTAGGACATGTTCGCATCTAGGCATGTCTGACACTCGTGTTGTGGAAGGAGCCAATGTAGTTGGAATAAAGGACATAAGTAAGTCTCTTTATTGGTTATCCCAAGGTTATAAAGGTAGATTATATCATATTCCTAAGCACAAGAAGGTCATGTATTTCATCAATGCCCGATTCTTTAATAGGATTATGTAATAAACTACATGCCCATGAGTAAGGTAGTAATACAAGATAAAAAGGGACATCGTATTAATGTTATTGATAGACTACCCATACAAGATGATATACAACATAATATCATTAATTCATTACCTATCTCTAGTGGGAACATTACCGATTATTAGGTAACATATGTCACTTATGTTGGATTACGAGTCGTGTCAAGTCATAGTGGGAGCATCGGGAATATTCCTAATTGCAAGTGTTTTTAGGCAAAAAATTTGGTGAGATCCTAAGTATAAACATACTAGGTCTCAGGAATTACAACGAGGTATTATAATAGAAGGACTCTTAGATTTGACTTATGATTATGGATAAAAAGAAGGATTCAATGTATTCAAATAAAGTTTTGGGAACTTGTAGAGTTGTTGACAGGATAAAACCCATTGAGTGAAAATGGATCTATAAGAAGTTATAATATAGATGGATAACACGGTGGAAACCTTCGAGGAAAGACTTATTGCGATAAGGTTTATTCCGAATGAAAAGGATTAACTATGAGCAAACCTTCTCGCTACTAGCCATGGTAAAGTTTATCAGGATTATTTTAGTCTCAAGACTGTATTTTTAAATGATTAACCTGAAAGGTGCATAGCAAGAAGTCAAGAAATAAAAGTATGTAATCTTGTGAAATAAATTTATGAATTTAAGTTAACATAGAGGTCTTAGATCATTCAGTTTGATCAGGAAATTAATCTTTTGATTTTGATCAAATCTCAAGTAATTCTTTTTTGTATAGGAAGCATAACGAAAAATCGGTGGTATATCTAGTATAATATGTGGAAAATATTCACCTAATTTAAAATTAGATGGTGTATTGCCTTACATAATAGTGTGTTTGTCTATGTAGCTTGATATAAAGTACATAGGACAAGACATTCACATCCTTATTATCAAGTTTTTGCTAGATCGGATAAAAAGTATGTTGGGCTTATCCCAAGTAATTATATCATTGTTGCACTCACAAGTTTAGCACTAAGATTCCAAGAAAGAATTTTCCTTCTAAGTGTGTAATTACTCTATCTGGGATCAGTCGTAATACACTTGATAAAATAAAAACAATAATGAGTATACCTTGATCTTTAGAAGTGGGCAGCCTCATGTATTCAATGTTCAGTTCTAAAGAGAATATCTTATTTGTCGTTGTCATGGTCAATATGTTTGAGTCAGATATATTTGTGTCATTTAGGTACAAATTACTGACTTTTAGTTAGATAAAGATTCCAAGTTTTCAATCTCAAAATAAGTGTTATTCCAAGAAGGTATGACCGTAAGTTTGGGGAGTGTGAAGCAATCTTTCATTACTAACACCACCAAGGTGGACGAAGTTATTTCCACTTTGTAAGAAATTAAAAATGATATATGGTTCAGGAATTTCCTAAGTAACTCAAGTGAGGTTCCTTCAGGTGTAATTGGCTATTACACTTTATTGTGTTCATAGAGGTACGATTAAATGTTTGAGAGAAAACATAACCCATAAAGGGTTTAAGCACATTTAGTGTAGTTTTTACCACATTTTAGAGATCAAATAATGGAGGCAATAAGTTTATGAGCAAAGTTACATCAGATTACACCCGATTAATCCTTATATAACTAGGTACATAGACTTTTGAGTAGATTGGTCGGGAGTTGGATGCATAGGTACATTTATTTAATACTAAGTGGGAGACTATTGGGGTTTTATTATTATAACCATGTATGACATTTACTTTTTCGTAAATGTGAGTCAATTAATTTTTAAATAAGAACCGTGTTTGTGAAAATGCCTTATATGCATGGTTAAAGTATTTTACATCATATCAGTCAATTGGAATTAGTAAGAATTCTGGCGAGTTTAGTTCAGCTCAATTATGGGAGATCAAAATTCTAATTCTAATTTAATTGAATAGTTCATAACCTAGATAGGGAGTTGATATCCTATCGGTAAAGCTATGTGTTCGATCCAAGTAGTTTATCTCAAACTACAAGAACTTGTCTAATAGTTCAAAAATGTTTTTGCTATTTTAAAGTGGATCATGACCGGTACATTCAGGTATGTGTTGGATATGACCACGCCTGAGATTAAAGCCTATGTGATGACTAAATTAAACTTGCAAAATCCCATAGGTTTGTAAGAGAGGAATATGTTCTTAATCTCGAGGGTTAAGAGGATTGGAATGCTTGCAATTTTTTTTTTTAATTATTATGGGTGCTATTCAATTACAGTTGGTTCTAAATCTCTGCAAGTTGGACAGACGTTGGATTGAGATCATAATTCACGGGAATTAGCATCCAAAAGAGATCTTAAATTGTGATTCCCTTGATAGACTTATAAGAATTATTTCCACCAAATAAACCTGATTAGCGGATTATTTTATAATCTGGTGGAGTAACAAAAAAGTTAATTTTGAGAATTAGGGATTAAATAAGAAGTTGGTTAACATTGATAAGAAAAGAATTTATTGTACCAAGTGAGTATTGTATGCTTAAAAAGGGGAATCATATTTTGTACCATAGAAACTTTGCAAATAGATGTCACTTTATTCCGAGTGATTTTAAGATAGTTAAATTGGAGTGCATACATGATAATTTAGTGTAATTAATTGTAATTAAATAGAGTAAGGAATAATTTATGGGGATGTAATTGGGATCGATTAGTATTTATTTGGAAGTAAATTTAATTACTTAGTCGTGGTCCCTAGTGTAGTCCATTACTCAAGTTGTAGGCCTACCAGACTCCATGGAAACCAAGTTTGGCGCAAGCCCATAATATATATATATATATATATATATATATATATATATATTTGTGTGTATGTGTGTGTGCACGTGTGTGTGTGTGTCAGGGTTTTATAGAGAATATCACTTATGCAGGGTTAGAGAAGGAGAGGAAAAATAATATTCATGTTTCTATGAATGAATGAAGAGAGAAAAGGTTATTTCTCTCATATTTCATCATGTTTTCATCTTCGGGAGCTCCCATACACAATGATCAATTTGGGCGGATCATCCACTAAACATCAGGGATCCACATGGATTTTAGCAAGTTTTTTGGATACCTTGGGAGGATAGAAAGATCATAATCTTCATCAACATATTTCTTTTCATTTGGACCACCTACAATATCCACAAAGGTATCATGATTCAAAACCCTAGGTTTATGATTTAAACCTAGTTCTTGTTTTTACTTTCTAATTCATGATCAATCGATATTTTGGGACTGAATTTTTTTTTCATTTATGTTAATCCCCAACAGTATCTCCGTACAATAACCATCAAATTTGCCTAGGTTCTATACTTAATTTTTGCAGCATGTTGCACTAGACACCACACATACCATGAGGCTCACATAAAAGCTATATTATAGATAGTTTGCCTAGGTCCCTCACATATTATCATATCGAGTAAAAACTAAACCCTACACATACCATAATTCCCACAAAAATCACACCAAAGTATTCAATCCAGTGTAAGTCCCACATATATAGTGCGGCTAACTGACGAACACCCTCACATATAATGATGCCACATATCCATTAATCTGTAATAGACATTACTATCTAAGATATTAATTATATTTTCATTATTTTATTATGTTCTCATTACCTGAAAATACTCAAACATCATAAACCAAGCCATCCCTAGTATCATACCTAGAGATCACCAAAATCACACATCCTTCCTAGCCCCGTAACTAGGAAATACGAGACGATAACTATTCCTTATTCCCCACCTATGATATAATCAAAATAACACGTATCTCCTAGTCCCATACCTAGAAAATGCCCAAAACCATAAACATCACCTAGTCCCGTACCTAGGATACAACCAAAGTAGAAGTGACGATTCTCTAGTCCATACCTAGAGAGCATCAATTATAAATAATATAAATCTAGGAGCAAACTAAATTACATGAACCAATAATTCCAGAAATGTCATTATTGCTAACATATGCCAATTCTATAATTTTTACATGCTCTAAGCCAAAGTCGCATTCCATAAATTCCATATTTATATAAGTTCGATTACATGTGAATTATATAAATTTCATCATATGAATCCCAATTTCTATAAAATATCCCATCAAGTTGTCAAAATTCAATATTCTAATCCGGGTGAAATTTTATCAAATCCAAGAATATACGATTTAAACATGCGTGTTCATAATTTTAAAGAACATATTTTAACGTTCTAACCAATATTCATCACCTATATTATTTCATAAACCTTAACATATTTTTTATACTCATAAACAATGACAAAATACAATTTCAACATTACCGAAGTCCCATTACCCTAAAATATGCGAAATTTTAAGTATAGAATCCAATTTCATAAATTTATAATAAATAAATATTTAAGTAGGTCCTCACCACCCCTAGTTCGGTTCCGAATCGTATTTATAAAGCATGCATAATTAAAATTTTGACTACATTTAAATCAACTAATACTTAATGATAAAAGTAGATATCTTCTTGTCTTATCGATGTATTATGAAAATTTAAATAGCACAAGTTGTTCCTCTTTTAAAAAGATCTAATGTATCTTCATCTTCTTCAAAATCTAAGAGTAAAACTATCAAAATTAGAGTTGGGGGTTGTTTTAATGGAGTTTGGGAGTTAAAAGAATATAGGGTCTATAAGTTTGCTTTTACTCAGAAGCATGTAAACATAAGAGAAAAATAAAGCTAATAATCCTCTCCCTCTCATCATGCCACTCTAACAACTTATATACCCCTCGCAGTTGCGGGTTTGGAGGTATAAGGGCAGTGAACTCCTCATGGTCGCGATTTAACTATTGCGGTTCCCACTCTCTTCTCACTTCTTATTTTCCTAATTAAATTAGTATTTTAATTATTAAAAATCCGACCAAATACAAACACTAAACGCACTTATAATTATGCACGAAATAGATTTATAAAATGTCCTAGCTTGTAGCCCAAGAAAGTCCAAAAAGACTCAAATGCTCCTAAGGTTTTACTAAAACCACAAATTACAAAATAATTAATTAAATCCTCAAATTTAGCCATTTTCAATTAGCCAAAAATCTCCAAATTATTTTGAATTAAATCATTTTTTTTAATTAATATTCCATTTTCATATTTCATTTTAATTAATTAAATTTGATTCTAAAAAATATGGGGTATTTTAGTTTTCCCCCTAATACTGAAATCTCGTCCTCGAAATTTGATAGAGTATACACATACAATCATAATACGTACAAATAACATAGACTCTTATATGTGTAATATAGTATGCCATAACTAGGGTGCCCATACACCCAATCTCATGTGCAAATACCCCACAAGTAACATAAACATATATCTAGTGTGTGTGTGTATGTATAGAGAGATAAATAGTCATAACTATAAAATAAATATCGCACCGTACTAAGCCTCTAGTCACATCTCGGCTTATCTTGTGGTTTCCCCATGTGTACTACTAGTAGTTCAAAAGTTCCATGTGTTTCCGGTGATGGAAATCCTTATCCATGTGACTTTGGGAACCTCATAGAACGATGTCCTATCTCTCTAAATGAATAGCAAGAGCCTATAAAAGGTCCAAACTTCTTACCCGACACAGGCTCTCCCTGTTGTCTCTATGCATGAGGAATCTGTGGGACTCCATTGCCTAACTAAATGTCATGCTACTTATGTTGACCCACTGGAGGATTCTTAGATGGCTTATGCCCCTCATGGTCATTACGAACCATGTGTTCTTTCTGACACCGCTTAATTTTTAATAATTAGGTTGATTAAGTCTTTTTATTAAGTAAAACAGTCTGTTAATTCAATTTAAATATCATCCTTATCATGAAATCAGGGATAAATCAAAGTAAAGAATGATATGAGAATATAATATGGATAGAATCAATCAACACCAATAGCTTAAGTAAAACTTTCCTGATACGAATAAGTACATGCCAAATCTCCTAAAATCATATTGTCTCCAAAATTGAGTATAAATTCTAGGAATAAAGTAAACCCCCCACTCCCGAACGTAAAGTAAATAAAACTGAAAGTAGGTTCAATCCCTACATCTCCAAAATTCGGTGGTGACTCGAATGGAAGACTACGTGCTCGATTAGAAAACTAATCCATGTACACTGGAGCACCGAAAATAATGTGATTGATTAACTCCGCCACAACTAGATAATGTCTACGCACTCAAGTAGTAAAACTATCAATCACGAGTATAAATAATTATTCTACACTTCTTAGATTAACCATAATACCCCACAATTACCGGTGTAATTTTTTTAAATTTTGTATTCAATAACAATAATTAAATCTCACTAAGTCCCTTATAATAAGAGACAACTAGTAATATAATTTCCAAGTATTAATGTGGCCATCCAGGTCTGATTCCTCCAGCGTAGGCCGACCCCGGAATTGGAGGTGAGTGAAAACAAGAGAAATCCCTATCTTCGCACGAGCGAGAAATCGAGGGTAAGGGAGTCCTCTTTCGGCCACTCAAGCTGGTCTTTGCGAGCTACCTCAGATATAAATCAATCATCGTCAAAAGGCAGAAAATGTAGAAATGGAGTCACCAACCTATTTAGCTAAAAACATGCAAAAGAAATGTAGTGATCCCGAGAGGAAGGCATCAAAAGACATACTGATGCGTATGAAACCAAATGAATAAGAGTTATGACGACTAAGTTACAGAATGGGAACATGTTAGGCACCCATTTCACCCTTTCGAGCTCTCATGGGATATGATAATATTCTCCTTTTCTCCAAAATGTTATATGTGTGTATATGTGTCAGGTGTGAATAATGATAAAAAGAAATTATTGTACTCACATAATGGGAAAGATATATCGAAATCATCATAAGGAGTGTAAAAGAGAAATAACACAAACAAAGTAACTTGAGTGTCCATCAAATCCCAAATCACTATGAAGAATTTAATGTGCTCATCGAACGGAATACGAATATGTAAGAGTATGCGTACTCCCAATAATAATAAACGCAAGGGAACAAAAACTGAGTAAATGAGTAACTAGGAATCGAATACCAAGATTGGCTCAAGGTGCCAATGTAGCCCATATGGGATTCAAAGTCCACGTAGTTCAATAACAGGCAAAGGTAGGGTTTAATACATAAATCCTAAGTTAGAACTTTCGTTAGTTTATTTTTTAGAACATGTGCGCAAGTGTCGAGTGTGTACAAAATAAGGAGATTCTAATTTAGTGTGTATAAAAAGACCCACTATTTGGATTTTTAAATTTTATGAAACAAGATTTATGTGTACTAAATAATAAAAAGTTAGATTAGTTTTCAAGTGAAAAAATAAAATAAAGATATATAAAAAATGGAAAGAAAAATAAACAACTACTACTAATTGAATGAGTTGTAAATGAATAAGGTTAGAACTTCTAGAGAACTTTAATTATGGTTTTGCAATAGTATGAGGCTAATTTTAGGTGGTTAGATGGTGGTGAGGGAAGAATGGAAAGTGGGGTGAAAAATTGATGAGAGTGATGTAAGGAAATGGAGAAAACACTACACCAAAATGGGCAAATTGTCACCTTTCAGCCTGCCAGCCTTGTCAAGGTCATTGACCGTGACAAAAAAATACGCATTTTATGTCACGGTCATTGACCTTGACATGACCGTGACAACTAATTGTCACGGTCATTGACCTTGACACGACCGTGACAACTTTTCCAGCAAAAACCCTTTCCCCCTTCTTTTTTCCCTCCCACCGTTCCCTCCCTCTCTCTCTCTCTCTCTCTCGATCTCGATCTCGATCTCAGGTCCAATTTCTCTCTCTCTCTCTCTCTCTCTTCCATTTATATATATATTTGTCTGTATATTTATGTGTGTATGTGTATATATATATGTGTGTATGTGTGTGCGTGTGTGGGGGGGGGGGCAGGGTGGGGCGGGATGGGGCAGGGTGGGGGAGGGGGTGGTGGAGGGGGCAGGGGGTGGGGCGGGGTGGGGCAGGGTGGGGGAGGCGGCAGGGGGTGGGGTGGGGTGCGGGGTGTGTGTGTGTGTGGTGGTGTGTTTTGGGGGAGGGGGGAGGAGGTGGTGGAGGGGGGCAGGGGGTGGGGTAGGGTGGGGTGTGTGTGTGTGTGGTGGTGTGTGGTGGGGGTGTGTGGTGTTATGGCCGAAAAACACAACCCAAACTCTCCCTAAGATTTAGAAAGGATTAAAATGTAATTTTTAAAGAGTTAAAAATGTGTATATATTCAATTAAAAATACCCCTAAATAATTTTCAGTTAAGAAAAAAATCATAAAACAAAATTTCACACATTATTATCTCAAAATATCATTTTTCATAATTTTAGCATTAGTAAACATAGGATAAAAATATCTGATTAATTCCTAGGTTAAATTAAATTAAATTAATTTTAGTGCTTAAATATTATTAAATGGTTTTGAATTTTTTAAATATTATTAAATGGTTTTTAAGTGTGGGAATGGGTGTGTAGTGTAGTGGATTCCACCATATTCTGTTATGTCTTCTTTACTAACTAGAATCTTGTTGCAGATAGGATTCCCTTTAGGGTCTTATGTCTTGAATTAATCTGAAGTTGGATCTCAACTAATATTGTTTGGTACAACTCTCCAAACTAGTTGAACACTTGATAGTATAGACAAAAAAAATACTAAGAGAGCCGTCTATCAAAAGGGGTTTAAGCATCATCAGGTGGTGTGTGGTGGGGGAGGGGGTATAAACAATTAAAAAAATGGGCGTATGCCGCCTATTTGTGAGCATATGATATTCTTTAGTAAAAGGCAAAATAGTAGTTCATTGTGTGGCCTCATCAATCTACAATACACTAAATAACTAAAAGTTCAATAAAAAAGCCGAGGACTAACATATATACACAACACTAAAAGTAGACATCAATTTTATAAATAATTGATAATAGTTGGATAATAATTGGATAATAAACATCGGGAGGGGGTGGGGGTGGGGGTGGGGGTGGGTGGGGTTTTGAATATTATTTACATTCAAAATAAATAATTGATAATAGTTGGATAGGAAGCGTCACTATCTTTGTATGCTTTCGCCGTCAGGCGTATTCCCGTTACCATTGAAACTGTGGTTAGCATTTCAAGATTTGGGAGTGTTAACGAAGAAAGCGGAGCGGGGCCAATTTCTCGTACTTGCTCAGTGAATAATTGGATAATAATTTATTTTTGTATTTGAATTATCCCATGAATTTATTTTTGTATTTGAATTATCCCATGAATTTATTTTTGTATTTGAATTAACCCATTATATGAAACATACTGGAAATTAAATATAGTTCGCATAGATACTAGCATTCTAGTTCTTATGCGTACGAATTCAATAACCCTTAGACCCGTTCGAGAGTCATTACCCCTGTAATGAGATCTCTCGAATTGTCCCGTTTGGATAGTTTGAGACTGTATAATTTCTGTATAATATTCTTATTGGCTTAAAGTTGTTACTTTTGGAGGAAGTTCTGCAGTCGTATCTTAATGTTCTCTGGGTACATACTAGATTGACAAGTGTGACTGTTATTTTAATTGACCAATTGAAATAACACTCACACCTGCCAATCTACGTCGTGTACTTGGAGAACTAAGGGGATATGCTGTCGAATTTTTTTCAAATCGTAACAATGTGCATGAGCTGTTAAGTATATTACAGAAAAATGCATTCTTGAATGGGATAGGACCACATACCCTTTAATAGGATAATTAAATGATGGGATAATTAAATAAAACATACTATAAATCTAAGTTTTGTTTACCTTTAATAGGTGTTTAGTTGTGGTAGCTGTGATGGGATATCCGAAATACAAAGAGTGGATGGGTGAGACTAATAGAATGGGGGATGTGTTTCGCAGAGGTGCTAATGAATTTGTGAAATATGCAAAGAGATGTCGTAATGATGAAGAGTTTTCGTGTCCGTGTGCTAGGTGTAAGAATGGTAAGGTGTTTGAGTGGAAAATAGTTGAACTACATTTGTTAAGATCGGGTATGCAAGATAGTTATCGATTTTGGAGTTTTCACGGTGAATTGAAAGTTCCTTTTGTCCATGACCAACCTTCACAACATCCTTCAACAAGTAGAATAGATGAAGAAGGGGATGACGTAGATCATAATATGTTAGAGGATTTAGTTGATGATGCGTACGGAGTTTATGAAGCTGATGAGAATGAGGTTACTGATGATGTAGAAGATTCAAGTGCTCGTGAAGATAACACGATAAAACTTGACGATGACTACCAAAGTTTAAAATTTAAGGCGACCCAACCGTTATACTCTGGCTGTGAGAAAGATCAAACAACTTTACATGCCATGGTTGGTTTGCACAGTTTGAAGACGCAGTACGGTTTGTCTGGCAATAGCGTGACGGGAATTCTGAAATGGGTGAAGGGCTTATTACCCAAGGTGAATACACTTCCAAATAGCTATCCTATTATGAAGAACAGTTTGAAAGGTTTGGGAATGAAGTATAAATCGATTCATGCTTGTGTGTATGACTGCATACTATACCGAAAGGAGTATGAAAATCTCGATCGTTGTCCGGTATGCGATGAACCTAGATATGTCCAATCTACTAGTAAGGAAGGCACAAGCTCAAAAGTGGCTCAAAAAGTATTGAAATATTTTCCCGTTGGGCCTAGATTAAAGCGATTTTTCACAGTACCATGGATTGCAGAGGCAATGACTTGGCATGCTAGGGCAGAAATAGGGGTAATATCATGTGTCATCCTATTGATTTTACTGCCTGGCGGAGGATGAATTATGAGTATCCCGATTTTGCTCGAGAACAACGCAACATTCGTTTGGCTATATCAACAGATGGTTTCAATCCATTTGGAAATCTAAGCACCAATCAGAGTGTATGGCCAGTGATCCTAGCCCCACTCAACCTCCCTCCTTCACAGTGTATGAGACCTGAATTTTTGATGATGGCTTTATTGATACCTGGGCCAAAGGCACCAAGTGAAGACATTGATATCTACCTGGCTCCTTTGGTAGAAGAATTAAATGAGTTGTGGGAAGAGGGTGTGCAATCATTTGACTCTTTTAGAAAAGAAGAGTTTACGCTAAAAGCTATGTTGATGTGGGCAATTCATGATTTTCCAGCTTATGGGACATTATCCGGATGTATAGTACATGGTTATTTGGGGTGTCCTATTTGTGGAGAGGAGACTGAATCTCTTCGTCTATCCTCTAGCTTAAAAAATGTATACCATTGCCACAGGAAGTTTTTACCCCCAGCTCATAGTTTCAGATTTGAGAAAGGTTCCAATTTTTTATTGGGCGGAGTTGAACATAGGCTACCGCCGAGACAACTTTCGGGTTCAGAAATTGAAAGTAAATCTTTTGAATGTGGCCCAAATATGACAGGTAAGAATCCCAAATTTAAGAATGTCAAGCATAAGAAGACCCCAACTGGGAATGAAACTGAGATAAGAAAGGCATGGTCTCGGAGGTCAATTTTATTTGACTTGCCTTATTGGAAGAAAAACCCGGTGCGCCATGTATTGGATGTGATGCATGCAGAGAAGAACTTTGCTGAACATATTGTGGGTACTTGCCTTGGGGGGAGTCATTCGAAGGATGGAGAAAATGCGCGAAAAGACCTTAAAATGTTAAAACTTAAACCACAACTATGGTTGAAAGAAGATAGTAGGGGAAGGACAATAATTCCCCCTGGTGCGTTTACTTTGACGAGTGAGGAAAGGAAGGTGCTTCTAGACACAATATATAATTTGAAGGTCCCATCTACTTTTTCGTCCAACTTGCAAAGGATTGTGAATTATGTTACTCATGATTTACATAAGTGTAAGTCCCACGATTGGCATGTGATCATGCAATTGGTTCCTCTATTGTTTAAGCATTGTTTCTCCAAGCATAAGGATTTGCGTAGGGCTATTATGAAAATTAGTATTACCTTCTCCCTCTTGTGTGAGAAGGTAGTGAATCGAGAGCACATAGTGGCCGCAAAATTGGCTGTGAACGAAGCGATTTGTGTATTGGAGAAGTACTTTCCCCCAGCATTCTTTGACATAAGTGTTCACTTGCTGGTACACCTATGCGACGAGGCACTTCTTTGTGGTCCAGTTAGATATCGGTGGATGTATCCGTTTGAAAGATTGATGAAAGTTTTTAAAGATTACGTCAAGAATACGCGATATATTGCAGGATCAATTGCAGAGGAATACATCACCGTGGAGTCATCAATATATACTCGGGAATATATGACTGACTCTACCAGGGTTGATGACACTGATGAATTCCTCGATGATGGTGGTAATGTGATGGGAAAACGAGTGAAATTAACGAGTTTGTAACATGAACAAGTAGCTCGTTATCTATTTGACACACATGAAGATGTCGAAGAATGGAAAAAGTAAGTTTCGAATATTATAATGTTTAACATTATTTTAGATTATTTTATACATGATTAATTTTGTAATATGCAGTAAATATGAAGCCTGTGAGAACAATAAAAGACGAAAAATAGTGGTACAATCAGACATCGAATTTAGGCTATGGTTGACACAAGAGGTAATTACAATGAAAACAGTCATTATATAAAGTTACATTACACTCAAATTTTACCACTAATATAATTAATTTATCTATATTCTCAGCTCCTAAAGATGGGTGATGCGACATCAAGGCTTGCTCGTCTAGCCACTGGACCCTTGTTCGTGGCACAAGAGTACAAAAAATATCGATTGAACGGTTACATTTTCGGCGCTAAAGTGTACGAGGAAAGTACAAATGTACAGAACTCGGGAATTTCATACAAGGCTCTTACTTTCTTTCGAGCGAGCGCAAAAGATAAAAACCTCGTTGAAGCTGAAATGACTTACTATGGTGTAATCCAAAATATATTTGAATTGGATTATATAAGCTTCAAAGAGGTTGTATTTTACTGTGAATGGGTAAGAGTTGAGGATAAAAATGCTTCTAAAGTTGATCCTGTCACCAATTTGATCATGGTTGACTTGTCCAAGTTGAAGAGAAACGACCACGTGAGCGATGAGCCGTTTGTTTGTGCATTTCAAAAGGTTAAGCAAGTGTTTTACTCGGAGTATATCAACAACGAGCCGTGGTCAATTGTCCAACACGCGCCAAGGCGTCTAAATAGTAGTGTGGATGACTTGGCTGCTCCTACCGAATATCAATCCATTTTTTATGATAACCCGAATTTGAAACAATTTTTCAATTTGTAATAAATATTTCAATTTGTACCGAAACATCCATTTTTAATGCTTTACTTGATCTGCACTTTATCATTTTCACTCTTGTCTAGTGTGCGTGTGTGGAGAGGAGATTAATACATAAATATTCCAACTACATCTAAGTTTTGTTTATACTAATCCATGAATATACGCTTCTTACCTTTAATAGGTGATTAGTATATAGTTATTTGGGGTGTCCTATTTGTGGAGAGGAGACTAAATCTCTTCGTCTATCCGAACACTAAGAAATGCCATAATCCTATGGAGCGATGCTCTGCAAATTCCTCCCAACCGTTATGTAGCCAAACATCACCGGTTGAAGTTGTCAATTCCACTTTCCATACCCCACCACTTTCCATACCCCATTCAAAGGTGGAGTTGACAACTTCAACTGCTGATTTTTGGCTACACAACGGTTGGAAGGAATTTGCAACGCATACCTCCATAGGATTATGGTATTTCTTAGTGTTTAGATATGAAGAGAATTATAATTGACACGATTGCCCGGGGTACATTAGTTGGAAGGAGGTGCCATATGAGCTCAAGTTAGCTGTTTGAGTGACACTACAGGTAATGTATTTATATTTATGTCAATTTCGATTTCGATTTCAATTACGATTTATATTTATCTATATTTGAGGGGCGGATACTAATTTTACTTTATTTCAATTCAGGGGACAGGGAGTGTCCCTAAGGGTAGGCCACATATGCTCTATACTTATGTGGCTATTCGGACGAGAAGGGAAGGATAAGGAGGTGTTCCCGAGCGTCGCGGTACAAAATCTCTTTTCCATGCAAATAGTTTGTAGATTTGAGATAAAATGATGGTGATGTTGTTTCTTTTTAAATAGTTTCTTATTTGAATATATATTTGCATTATCTTTAGTTTGTTCGGATATATGATGTTTGGAACAGGTACAACGTTGCTATAACAGGTATAAATATACTGCTGGGCAGTGGCAGTGGCCATACTGCCCAGCAGTTTTTTTTAATTCTGCCCAGAATTGTCACGGTCATTGATCGTGACACGTCCGTGACAAAATTGCCACGGGCGTGTCACGGTCATTGACCGTGATAATTTTTTTAAAAAGGGTCACGGCTTTGTCACGGTTATAACTTGTGACAAACGTGTCACGGTCATTGACCTTGACACGACCGTGACACAAAACGCGAGTTTTTTGTCAAGGTCAATGACCATGACACGACCGTGATAAAAAAAGTTGTCTCGCCTCGAAATGTCACGGTCATTGACCTTGACAAGGTGAATTTGTCAAGGTCAATGACCTTGACAAATGGGCAGATTTGGTGTAGTGAAATGTTTAAAGAATAAGATTTCAATTCATTAATTTTGAGGGGAATGTCATGACTTCAGAAATGGACCCTTAGCAATGGGGTCATGGATACTTAAATAGTAAAAAATAGGGTTTCAGGGGGGATGTCGATCGGCATAGCCCTGCCTTTATGGAGAAGGAATGTACAACCTACCGATAGGCAGGCGATGGAGGGTACCTATAGGCAGTACGAAATGAACTTTCTTGGAAAATGGGCATAAAATATAAATCATAAGTTGGAAAGGATATTCAGATTCATGCAAGAATCCATTGATCCATTCTCGAGATCGAGAGTTGATAAAGTCAAATGGGGCTCGGGAGAACCCGAATGTCTTTAGACGGGGGTTCTTGGAGTAAAAAGGAAAGTACGCATGAATCATGAAGTCAATTCATGCACGGTATGGACCGTTGGAAATGAAATTTAGAGTTCTACGAGTTTGTAATGAGATTCACTCAGGTCGAGGAATTGATCGAGGTAAAATAGGGCTCGAAGGTTACTTTTGGCCTCTAAATTAAGATTCAGAGTAAGACCCAGGGTCTTATGATGGGAGGAGAAGTTTAAGGTACCTAAGGAGGTATTTATAGGTATTACGATAGAGTGTCTATAGAGCTCCTTAAAAAGTGAGATTTGAACAAGTGGAGGTCATTGAAATATAAATAGCTCATCAACGTTGAAGTGTTGGAGATCCTGTGTGGGTTTGAAAAATTGTTAAATAAAGGGTTGAGGTCAATTCTGCGGACCTAAGGGGTAGAAATGACTGATTCAACAGGTCCAGATTAATTTTTTGGACCTAGGTAAATTATGTGGACCTGAAGGGTTGAAATGACCTATTCAAAGGGTCACGATCGATTCTGCTGACCTAGGGAGTTAAAATACCTGTCCAAAGGGACGAGACTGATATTGTGGACCTAAGGAGTTAAAATAGCCAATTTAGAGGGTCGGGGTTAATTATGAAAACTTAAGGAGTTAAAATCTATTCAAAGGATCGAGGATGATTCTACGAATCTAAGGAGTTCAAAAGACTGATTCAATGGGTCAAAGTTAATTGTACAAAACTACGAAGTTGAAATGACCAATTCAGAGAGTCAAGGTATATTCTGTAAACCTAAGGAGTTAAATTGATGGATTCAGTGGGTTGGTCGATTATAAAGACCTAAGGAGTTATAATGATCTATTCAGTGGGCTGAGGTCGATTCTGCGAACCTAGGTCAATTCTACAGACCTAAAGAGTTATTGATGATGAGTGTTCTTCAACCTTAACTCCGCTAGGGAGGGCTTTGATATCTCGAGTGCAAGTGAACTTTGATTTTGGTTTTTTTGGGGAGAGTTTGGGTATTATGAGTGCAGGCGCACTGGGATTTTTGTTCCGCTAAGGAGAGGTATAGGATGAGAGCTTTGAAAGTGCTGGTGCATTTCCTTATGATCCTACTGGAGGTTGATGAGAATTTTTTAAATGGTTCAATGCTTGTTAATAAATTTTCTTGGAGCCATAGTGTAATTCACCTTGCAAGGATGTTTTGAGAATTTTTGTGAATTTTTCAAGCAATTTTTGGATTTTTCTAGAATTTTTGTAATGAAATTTTGAGGGGGGATGCTGATCGGCATATATCTAGTGGTGCCTATCGGTATAGGTCAGATACTCCTGGGTTTATTAAATAGGGGAAAGGTCACTGCCGAAAGGTTATTTTAGGGGACTGCTAATCGGTATACCCCTTAGTCCCTTGTAAACAGGGATAACCCTCCTTATTTTCTCACACCTTCGTTTGATTGGATCTTTTGCTTTTTATCTCTAGCAATCAATTTTGAGTCTATTTTCTTGAAAAGAACTCACTGAGGGCTCTTTAGATAACAAAAATTGTATGAAACCGATGACTGGGAGGGTTTGGAATGGTGAGCTATTGTGATAATTGTAATTGGGAATGAGAATGTGTATGACAATTTCGAGCCTATTCTTGATGAGAGGGTTTTGCTGTGGGAACTGACACATCATCGTTTTGTGAGGGTGAAGATCCCTAATGTCTATGTAAGCGTTTTCCCTATTGTTTCCATTTATTTTTCTTTTCCTTTTATCCATAAAATGCGGTATTTCTTGGTTTTTATGTTGGTTAACATAGCTTCGTCGAGTATTCTCTCTTGGGGGTCGACTAATATGAAGGAAGTCTGGTAACACCTTCCTATAATTGCTCAATTGATGGTAGAGGCTTCCAAATTTGGTCCACTAACGAGGGCTTTATATGAGACATCGTGTTCCATAGTGGTACTGTGTGCCTTGGCAGAGAGGTGGTGGGATACGACCCACACATTTTAATTGGGAATTGAGGAGATGATGGTTACTCCTCTAGAACTTCAACAGTTAATGGGACTGGAGTGCGAGGGACAATATATTGTGTTGGACCGCACCCTGCACATTTCTAAGGTGGTAGTGCAAGATGCCTTGGGTGACATAGGATTGTGTTAAGGGATTCTGTTCACATCTCCGTGTTGAAATAGACTTTTTTGTCTAGGCAGATTGATGAAACCGATAGGAAACAAGTGAGGCATGAAACTCGTTTATTTATTCTCCTTATGTTAGGAGGGATTGTGGAGGCGACGAGTGGATACGTCGTCCACTTATGGTTTCTTTCGTTCCTGAGGATCATCTCGGAGATCCACCTATACGACTAGGGGAGTTTTATGTTGGCACCCTCTATGCTTCTTTGGATGCTTCTAGTCGGTGTTTTCGATAGACTTTCACAGGGCCCACGTATCTTATAGATGTAATCTTTAGATTTAATTTCCTTTTGTTTTCTTCCAATATTTTGTTTTCATTTTTTTGAAATCTGTATCGCCTTCTATAGAAGTGGTTTTAAGAGGTTATTGGGCACAACATCGGGTTGAAATCCTTAAAGGTGAGCGAGCTAGGGAATTTTTCTAGGATGTACAGGTGGAGGAAGTCGAACTGGCGATTGTACCAGTCCCTATCTTTGAAAGATGTGTGTGCAGTGCTGAACGCCCTGACGAGTAATCAGGTTACGATTCTACTCTTGTCTTTTCTATGGTTTCAAAACATCGCTTTGCACTTTAGTGTACTATTTAATCTCATTGTAAGGAATATGTGACCTTCTAACCCTGGCTCTTGTCTTTGATGGCCGCTGGGGTTACGGGCATGCATGCCCAGATGAGGAGGTTGCTGGTGCATGAGTTTTGGTACGTCTAGTACCTAGGAGATATGGTTATGAGGTAAGTTATGGAGGGTGAGGTGGAGGCCCCACCATCGGTACCCCCTAAGAATATGAGGAGGGTAAATGATAGGAACGATGAGATAAGAGTGATAACGATGGAGGGTGAGCCCTATCCGTATTACACTAACATGATGGTGGACTACGATTATCAAAACTTTGCGACCAGCTGGTTGATGTCATCATGCATTTATAACATGGAGAATATTCCTCCACCTATAGAAGGATCGGAGAGGGATACCAGGGTACCAGCGACGTCGACTCATAGCACAGGGGGGATACGCCGTCGTAGCAGCGGAAAATTTTCCATTCCACCCCCTTCCTATCATATTTGGGTGCATAGTGGGGAGGTGACATTTATGCCTCATCGTCCTCATGTAGCAAGAGATGGATTCGTGGATCTTCCTGAGTAGGATCTTCAAAAAGATGTATGACCATTTTCTTCTTCCATTTTTCTATTTTCTTCTTCTCATTACTGACTCACTTTGTCTTTGGTGATTTGATTCTTTTGTATCCTATTCACATCTCGATGATCAGGGTGCAACATATTCGGCAATGGATGGCATCAGTGTCCAATTATGTGAAAAACTCGGCCACTTCTTGCCTAGTGCCGCAAACTACATCTGAGGATAGCTCCGATTCTGGGATTAGGGTGTCTACAGCACGTCATCGAGGGAAGCATGTTTGCCAAGGTGCTTGATGTGGGGGTTTTATTGGGTTTTTAAAGGGTTCGGGATGCGTCTTGATTTATCTTTTCTTTTTCTTTGTTTTTGCCTCTCTGCACCTGTAGAAATAATGTAATCATTTTTTACAAGTTAATATAAGATGAATTTTTAATTTAATTATCTTGATTTAGTTATTTACTCTACATTAACTTTAATTTGTTTCTGAGGTTTTATGGCAAAGATAAGATAAAATGGAACAAATAAAAGGAAGACTCGAAGGTTGATTTTTCATAAATAAAATTCTTTATTTTGGAAGTAACATACAAAAGTGGAAAGTAAAGAATTTCCAAAAATGGGGGGTGTCGATCGGCATTCCCCTTGGCTTTCCTATCAGCATAATGGTCAAGTCAAAGCCATTTCCTTACCTTTGATTTCACATCATGTGTACTTATGAGTACTTGGGATCAAAAGGTCTGGAAGTTGTTCGAATTTCTTGTCTTTTATGGATAATTGTAGTATAAAAAGGGGAACTTTAATGGTGGTTTTCATCACCATAACTCAAATTTCTTTCCTTTCTTTTTCTTCTCCAATGGAACTTTCGATTTAGAAACTTTCTTGGACTACCTCAAAGGCTTAGAGGCCATGTGGATCTATAACATTAATTAGGAAGCTTTTACCTTGCACTATGTCCCCTTATGGCGTAACTTCCCTATAGACTGAAATCTTCTAGAATAGGAGGTGCAATTTTGGTATCTTGAATACCATGTCTTCTAATTTGGCCTTGATGAAGTGTGTCCCACCTACAAAAAGTTTCCTGCTATATTGGGTGTCAACCCAAGTGTGGCGGCAGCCATGTCGGATTTGTCCCGCTCCCCTCAGGTGTCACTAATAAAGTTTCTCCATGTCTTTCCTTCAGTTGCTTGGTCGTTGGTGCACGGAGGGAATACCATCCTACCGGTGATAATGAGCTCAGTGTGCCAAAGGGATTTAAATAATAATGGGTTTATTAGCTCCTTAGCCTTGGGATTAACTGCCTGGATTCTTCTGATGACAGGTGACTGGCCCTTATATATCCATGACAGTGTTGTGGATGTCTTACCACTATAGTCGAGCTATGGTAATATTGAACAAGACCCTAATTGGTCTGGACGCTTGGAAGGAGGGTCGAACTGACTTCTTGCGAGGGAACCCTATCATGCTGTTCATTCCGAGAAACTGTGTCTGGATGCCCTTCCTAAGTACCCTCTATCGGGAATTCCCAACTTCTTTTCTAGGCCTTTTTTTATCTTCAACCTAACGATAGAGGACCGAGTGAATTATCTTGTAGATTACGGGGTCTAGAGACTTTCCTGGTCTGTACCATGGTGGAGGAACATGCAACTTTTCTTGCAACAAAGCTATTATAAATATGTGAGATTGTTGGGCCTTCGTTAGCCTTCTATCTTCTATTGTGGCTTATATACCAAATGGTATGAGAGAAAATCATGCCTCGGTGCATAATTAACTTATTTCCCGTAGAGGAGTTGACTAATTCTTTGAGGATCATATTAGGGTCCGTATGGCAACACTACTGTAAGGACACAAATTTCCAATTGAGATCGTTGTAAATTTTGGATCAATTCCAGACAAAAACATTTGAGTCATAGGATAGAGTTAATTTATCATCCTTCAAGCCTATGACGTGTTTGTTGAAGACGTAGTGGCCAAGTTTAAAGCTTCATCAAAATGTCGAGTTTAAAGTGCCTAGTTTCTACGTCATCAACATAGTTCCATTGCCCCTAAGGTATGAATGCATTTTAATATATATATATATATATATATATATATATATATATATATATATATATATAGTATCTTGGAACATTTTATATTGGGTGAACGTTTATTTAAAACTGATTTATTTTCAGAAAGATTTTTAGTAAAACTTTAAAATAAAGTATATAAAGTTTCTGGGCAAAAATGAAAATTTCATAACTTCTGGAAGTTCGTTCGAAGTGTTGTTCGAACGAAATTATCGTTTGAACAATAATGTCGTTCGAACGAGTTTGCCAACGAGTTCCCATATAGGCCACTGGAATGTCGTTTGAAGTATCGTTCGAACGAGAATGATGGTTCGTACGAGATATCCAACGAGGTTTCTAACGAGTTCACACTGGAACTTCGTTATAATCTCGTTCGAACGAAAATCTCGTTCGAACGAGATTTGGTGGGAACAGTTATTTGGGCAGTTTTTGACAATTTTTCCCACTTTCCCACTTGTTTTCCCACTATCTTTTGACAGAACTTCTTAAGTACGTAAATTAACTATTTCTAATTAACTTTTTCACATCTTCCCATCTCCAATAGAGAGTTTGAGCGCAAAAATTCAAAAGGAAAAAAGTTCATGTTTTGAGTGTAATTGTTCAAGAAAAATTCTTTTAACACTCTAGGTTTCACCCAAAGTTTGTTTATCCAAGATACTATATATATATATATATATATATATATATATATATAGTTTGGGTTTGCTTCTAAATCCCATAAAGAGAAGTTTGATCTATACCACTTAAGGAGAAGTTTGGGTTTGCTTCTAAATCCCATAAAGAAGAAGAGCTTGTTTTGCTGCGGCATTATCATGTGGTGAAAGGCACCATGTGTGGTTCACGGTGTACCTATGTCTCATTGGTGAAGGCCAAGATTCCGGTGGAGCTCCGGGGTTGTCTACAAGGCGGAGGTGTTTACAAGAAGAAGCGTCGGGGCTTGAGAGGGATCGATTCGAGTGTTGTAAGTCTTTCTGTCTTGTAATTTGTAAATCCATACTTAGTGGACTTAAGGCTAGGGTCGTCCAAGGTTTTTTTCCTGTTGTGGGTTTTTCCTCGTACATCGCGGCGTAGTGATTTCTTTGTTTATTTTATCTTGTGCAAACTCACCTAGAACGCATGCTTAGGTAATTCAAGATAAAATTTGGTTTTAATTACTACATGTTTAATTTGGTGCTAAATTAAATATTTAGTAATGTTTAGTTAATTTAATTCAAGTCATTTAATTTAATTTGATAAAACTGGTTTCGCCTAATTTGGTAAAATTGAAAAATATGACTTAAGCAAATTTCTAGGACTTGGTTTAATTAATTTGGTTTAAGTGAAATTTAAGTTGTGTGTGTGTTTAAGTTAATTTCACGTTGTTTAAATTTTAATTTGAAAAGAAATTAAAATTTGTTGTTTGATTGAACCATTATCTTACGCTTTCGCATATCTAACAACGAAATTGTTTTTAAAGTATAAGAATTTTAAAAATGGGGGCCTCTTGCCCCAACAAGTGGTATCAGAGCCAAAACGATAAATTATTTCGTTAAAGATCCTTTAACTATTTTTGGCTAAAATGGAATTTTCCCCATTTTTAAAATTTCCTATTTTTTATGGTTCTAATTACGCGTACTGGAAAGCGCGAATGAAATCGGCACTTAAATCTATCGACGAGAGGGTTTGATTATCGGTAGTTAACGGGTGGTCTCCACCAACTCATTTAGTAGATAATGAACGTGTTCCCAAACCGGCCGATAGATGGAGTGAGAATGAGTTTAAAATTTTAAATTTTAATTCCCGTGGTTTAAATACCTTGTTTAGCGCTCTCACACCGGATGAATTCCGACGCATTATGACGTGTAAGACCTCTAAAGAAGCGTGGGATATTTTGCAACTCACTCATGAAGGTACAAGTGTCGTTAAAGCTTCAAAACTCCAAAACCTCACCACTCAATTTGAAACCATCAAAATGAACGAAAAAGAAACTTTTGATGAATTTTATGCTAGACTTTCCCATATTGTTAATTCATCTTTTAACTTGGGAGAGAAAATACCCGATGACCGAGTAGTAAAGAAAATATTAAGGTCCCTACCCTATAGATTTATTCCGAAAGTGACCGTTTTAAATTCTTTACCAACTTTAGCCTCTACAAAATTAGAAGAGCTTCAAGGTGATTTACAAACCTATGAACTGGACATGTTTCCCTCTAAAACTGAAAAGAAAATAGAAAAGGGCGTTTCTTTAAAAACTCGAAAAGAGGAAAACATAGTAGCAGAGTGTGAAAGTGATAGTGACTCAGAAGACATGGCTATGTTTTCTAGAAAATTTCTAAAATTTCTTAAATTAAACAAAGATAAATTTAAAAATGATTTTAAGAAATTTGAAAAACCTAGGCATGACAAAGCCGAGAAGATCCCTAAAACTTCTAATGAAAATGTAAATAGGGACGAGTCAAAAAAATGTTTTGGTTGTGAAGGGTATGGCCATAGAGCTTTTGAGTGCCCCGCTAAACAAAGGAGAGAGGGTAAGAAACCAATTGCTTTTAATGCAACCCTTAGTGATAGTGACAATGAAGAGGGACCCGATTCCCCCACTAAGCCCAATTTTGTGGATTTTATGGCTAGTCATGTGAGTGATAGTGAGAACTCATCTATAGATGAAAATTTATCACATGACACTTCCAAGGTTATAGTTTATGATTCCCTTGTTTTTAATGATAGTGAGAATGAAGAAGAAAGAGAGAGTGAAAATGAAGAAGAGGTTAATGTGAGTGAACTTCAAAATTCTTTTCAAGAATTATATGAAGAATCAATTAAATTAAAAAGATCTAATTTGAAGTTAGAAGCTAGTTTTAGAGAATGTGTCAAGGTCGTTGATAATAGTGTGTTGGTTGAAGACCTTAGGACAAGAGAGAGATCTATTCGAGAGAAGCTAGAATATATAGAAGGCGAGAAAGATAGCCTTAGAGGTTTAATGGAATCCTTGAAAAAGGAGCTTTTCGAGTTTGAAGAGAGAAATGTTTTGTTAGACTCTAAAATTTTATAATTAGAAAATAAATTAAAAGAATCTACTAAAATAAATTTTGATTTCGAGTGTAGGTCCGAAAAACTTGATAAAATCTTAGGCACGGTCCAAATAAAAAATGACACTTGTGGTTTAGGCTTCGATACTTGTGATGAACCAACTAAAAAAGCCCAAACCAATATTTTAGGAGAATCGCCTAGGAAAGACTTTAGAGATCACTCCTTAGGTCGATCTTTTCACCATGAGTTTAAGTGTTCACAGTGTGGTCGAAAAGGTCATCTTAGGAAATATTGTTTTGATCTTAAAAGATTTTCTAAAAAATCCCAATGTAAGGCAACCAAGGTAGCCAAGATTCCTACACCCCGAGATAGTCACTCATCATTAGTTTGGGTTAGGAGATCCGACTTGGTAACTTTACAAGATAGGGTTTTTGATTCTCATTTACTTTCACATGCTTCCTCCCTTGCGAAATCTAAAGGTTGAATGTGTTAGTTTTGTTTGCATACTATAGCTTTTGTACTTCATGCTATATCATCATGCTAAATGTATGCTTATTTTAGTCATTTTCTAGTCATTGCTTTAATTCATATCTTATGCTAGAAATCATGACTTGTTTTATCTTTTGTATTATATTTCTTTCATTTTTGTTTGCATTAAATGAAAAATACAAAAAGATCTTTGTTTATCATTTGGGTTTTTATCTCTTGATAATTTAAGCTTAATGAAAAATTCAAATGATTTTTATTTGTCTTTTGAGTATATATATATTTTTTGGTTAAATGTTGTCAAAAACTCAAAAATATTTTTTTTGTGTGTATTTTAGTTTGACTCAATTTATGTGGCATATACTTGTGTTTGAGTCCCATCTTTTACGCTCCCATGTGGCTAGAACTTTTGGTTAAGATTGCCAATCCTTATTATGTTCTTTACCATGCTTACATGGAGTAGTTGGATTTTGTGTTGATCAAATGGATTCTATTTTTATATGCCTCTGTTCACACATGCACGGGCTCTTTATAAATTTAATCGTCACATGTTATATTTGAGCTTTGTGATATGTTCTCCTACCAATCTTGTCATCTACATATTTGTAACTTAGGAGGACTAGTGCATGTCAAAATCCGTTGCACGTGAGATATGTGAGATATAACAATAATATGTATAAATGTGCACGGGGAAGGGCCCTAAAAGGATTTATTATTCTTTACGAATAGTAAGCCACCGTTTGTTTGGACCTAAAAGAAATACGTGGTCCAAAGGCCAAAAATAGATATATGGCATAAAAAGAAAATATTTGCCAAGGCCTATGTTTGATTAATATATTCATTCAAAATTAATAAATGCTTATTGAGGGAGATTGGATGGTATATCAACGGTTTGCACAATGTTCATTTATCTTAGTTGTACTTTCAATGTCATGACTCTATTGGTTTGTAGAGTCATCAAAAGTCTAGGCTTGTATGCAATGTGTATGTTTCTTCATTGAGTTCAATTTATATCGTCACATGAGGTTATATTCAAATGTGATGAAGTTTGCAATCAATTGAGAACTCCGTGAACATGTTTTAAGTGATTGGGTCTAAATTTAATTGTTGCTAGTTCACACCCCAACACGTTCGTTTCCATATGGCACATTTTTGCCTAACGAGTGTGGAAAGCTTATCTTATTTTGTGTCATTTGTGTGTTTATATCTATATATGTGTACTTGAGTCTATTAGGTATATATTATGTATACATATATTTGATATTGTTTTTTAGTCTTTGCCTTGCTTTCTAGTCCATATATGCTTTAATTCATAATTGGTATCCATCTTATTGCATTCTTTGTTGATATCACATGCTTCATACTTATGTATCATATTGGTATCTGTTTCTTGCATCTTAGTTGGTATCCATTATTATTTGTTGGATTAGTTATGAATTTGTTGTCCATGTGCTTTAATGTTCTCATCACTTTATGCATAATATCCCTTGCTCAGTTTAGAGGGTGTATATGCTTTATTTGGGGGACATAAGTTAATTTTTTATTCTTTAGCCTTTGTCTATTCCTGAACAAAAAAGGGGAGAATGATAGAAAATTATAGGGGAAGAGATGGTATCTAAACCTTTTATAATCATATCTTAGTTTGGGGGAGACTTATCTTAGGGGGATATGTCTTTCTAAGTTGATCATAAAGGGAGAGAATTAATTTAATTGCATTAAATATTTTGATATTCCCTATGCGTGTAATGTGTTTCCTTAAGTGTGCAGGAATTATATTATAAGTGGTAACTTTCACCGACAAAGATTGTGATTGGGTTGTTTGAGTCTAGCATTGTGTTTTTATTTTGGGTGAAACATTTTGTGTTAGTCTAGTAGAGCTTGACGGCCCTTTAGGATTTTTTGTTTGTTTTTGTCCCGGAATAGCCAAAGGGGGAGATTTGTAAGGACATAAATTTCCAATTGAGTCCGCTGTAAGTTTTGGCTAAATTCCGAACAAAAACGTTTGAGTCATAGGATAGAGTTGATTGATCATCCTTCAAGCCTATGACGTGTTTATTGAAGACGTAGCGACCAAGTTTAAAGCTTCATCAAAATGCCGAGTTTGAAGTGCCTAGTTTCTACGTCATCAACATGGTTCCATTGCTCCTAAGGTATGAATGCATTTTAATATATGTATATAGGAGCTTGGAACATTTTATATTGGGTGAACGTTTATTTAAAATTGATTTATTTTCAGAAAGATTTTTAGTAAAACTTTAAAATAAAGTATATAATGTTTCTGGGAAAAAAATAAAAATTTCATAACTTTTGGCAAGTTCGTTCGAAGTGTCGTTCGAACGAAATTGTCATTCGAACGAGTTTGCCAACGAGTTCCCATATAGGCCACTGGAATGTCGTTCGAAGTATCGTTCGAACTAGAATGATGGTTCGAATGAGATATCCAACGAGTTCACACTGGAACTTCGTTAGAAGCTCGTTCGGTCAAAAATCTCGTTCGAACGAGATTCGGCGGGAACAGTTATTTGGGCAGTTTTTGACAGTTTTTCCCACTTTCCCACTTGTTTTTCCCACTATATTTTGACAGAACTTCTTCAGAGCGGAAATCAACTTTTTCTAATTAACTTTTTCACATCTTCCCATCTCCAAGAGAGAGTTTGAGAGCAAAAATTCAAAAGGGAAAAAGTTCATGTTTTGAGTGTAATTGTTCAAGAAAAATTCTTTTAACACTCTAGTTTTCACCCAAAGTTTGTTTATCCAAGATACTATATATATATATATATATATATATATATATATATATATATATATATATATATATATATATATATATATATATATCATTGCTTGGAGTTTGGCACCGGTTTGATCTCTACCATTTAAAGAGAAGTTTGGGTTTTCTTCTAAATCCCATAAAGAAGAAGGGCTTGTTTTGCTGCAGCATTCTCATGTGGTGAAAGGCATCATGTGTGGTTGACGGTGTACCTATGTCTCATTGGTGAAGGCCAAGATTCCGGTGGAGCTCCGGGGTTGTCTACTAGGCGAAGGTGTTTACAAGAATAAGCTTCGGGGCTTGAGAAGGATTGAGTCGAGTGTTGTAAGTCTTTCTGTCTTATAATTTGTAAACCCATACTTAGTGGACTTAAGGCTAGGGTCGTCCGAGGTTTTTTTCCCGTTGTGGATTTTTCCTCGTACATCGCAGCGTAGTGGTTTCTTTGTTTATTTTATCTTGTGCAAACTCACCTAGAAGGCATGCTTAGGTAATTCAAGATAAAATTTGGTTTTAATCACTACATGTTTAGTTTGGTGCTAAATTAAACATTGGGTAATGTTTAGTTAATTTAATTCAAGTCTTTTAATTTAATTTGATAAAATTGGTTTTGCCTAATTTGGTAAAATTGAAAAATATGACTTAGGCAAATTTCTAGGACTTGGTTTAATTAATTTAGTTTAAGTTAAATTTAAGTTGTGTGTGTGTTTAAGTTAATTTCACATTGTTTAAATTTTAATTTGAAAAGAAATTAAAATTTGTTGTTTGATTGAACCATTATCTTACACTTCCGCATATCTAACAAGGAAATTGTTTTTAAAGTATACGAATTTTAAAAGTGGGGGCCTATTGCACCAACCGTCTACCCGTTCGTCTCAATCTATTAGGGAGGTTGGGTTCATATTAGTTTATTAGCTATAATGGTTGTGGAGGCGAGTGGTTTATAAAACTCTAGAAGAGGGGTCTGGGCAGAGATGGCTTGTGAGGTTCGACACTTTGGAAGAAGCTGTCGTGGTTTCATCCAAGCTTTTAAAGGCTAGCCTTAGTACAAAGCGCATTCGGAACCACAACCAGGAGTGGGATTCTTGGGGTCCTTCAAGGATAGGCAATGAAGATAAAGTGGGTTCATCAGGCAGCTGAAGGGAAGGTCTTGGGTATAAAAGGGGTACTGAAGATTTGTGATAAGTTTATGTAGGTTTTGATAGGCTTATGAGAAAGTTACTTTAATTTGGGGTGTTTGGTTTTTTTGTAAAGGTTCTAATGATGTGTGTTTTTTGGGTTTTGATGTTTTTATAGGGATTATAAGGGAGTTCGTTATACTTCATTCCCATTACTGATATATTATGTAATAGATGTACTCCTATTTTTAACAAAAAAAAAAAGAATAATGATTTCAACGTATTTTGTTATTTCTTTGATGAATTGTGTATTTGAACCATTTATACCAATCACTAAAGCATATAAATTATTTTTATTCGTTTAAATTATGAGGGAGATCATCCCTCTCTAATAGGGAGAAAATATTAGAATTTGTGATAGAGAAAGGACAGTTCCCATGTATGTCTTATGGGCTACTTACATACCTTTGTGAAGTTTGAAATTTGTGAGCTTTTTTTTTTTTTAAAGGTGATTTTTAGAGGATCAGGTCCTAAGTAGTTCTGAGAACAAAGGAAGGAAGAAGATTATTTTTTGAATTGAAGTGGGATGAGAAGAGTCATATCGTGACGAGAGTTTGGACTTAGGGTAAAACTTTTTGAGCAATCCAAATTGACTAGGTTCATTATTTCTTTTCCATCGAGGTCTGTGAGCATAGTGGCACCACTAGACAGGGTTTTCTTCACGATATATGGGCCACTCCAATTGGGCTGGAATTTCCATCTAGGATCCTAGATGGGTTCTATAATTTCTTTGAGGGCAAGATCTCCTCCTTGGACACCTGTGATCCTTCATCTTTTTGTTCAGTGACCATGCGATACAATAATGGTACCTGTGTATATGATATAGAGATTTAAACCTCTTCTCATCTAAGAGCATGAGTTAATTGTATCAGCTTTGATGTTAATCTTCTTCACTGGACTGACTTTCGAGCATAACCTAAAGATAAGGTATTTCAGGTTTAACAAGGAGTACTGTCTCCATGCCATATAATAGAGAATAGGGAGTAGCCCTAGTGGGTGTTCTGATGGAGGTAAAATAGTCCCAAAGGGCATATGGGATTCGTTCTACCCAGTCTTTGTAACTTTCGATCATCTTGCTAATGATGGTTTTGAGACTTTTGTTAGCGTCTTTGACAACGCCATTAGTTTTTGATCGGTAAACAAAGGACTTGTGCCTTTGAACTCCATACTCATCAACTAGTTCTGTGACCATGCCTCGAAATGAAGCCCATTTTCTGAAAATAACTCGTAAGGAACTTTGTAGCGGCAGATAATGTTATTTATTTTTAATTTGGCTACTTTCTTTATATTTAATACTGTGTATGATTTGACTTCGACCCATTTCATGAACTAGTCAATGGCGACAAGGATGAATTCATGCCCATTTGAAGCTTTAGAAGTGCCTTTCCCAATGATGTCTATGCCCCAAGTGGAGAAAAGTAAGCGAGAGGTCATGTCATATACCTCCTAAGAAGGCAAGTGCTGGAGTTTAGAAAAATGCTAGAACTTAAGGCATCTTCAAACCTAAGCAGTGGTGTCTTCAACCATGGTGTTCTGGTAGTACCTTTAACGAATGATCTTTTCGGCATGCATGTGACCGTTCATGTGGGTCCATATTTCCAACTCTGGATCTTTTGTATAATGTCATCGATCCTAGACCCTATTATGCAAGGTAAGTGGTTTCCATTGAAATTTCACTTGAAGATTATCGTATCGCAGATGATGTACTAATCATCCAGCCTCTGAATGGTCACATGATCTTTCTTATCCGCATCTTAGGGATACCTACCATATTTGAGGAGGTTACAAATGTAATAATACCAAAATCCTTCCATGCTTGGATCTTCTTTCATAAAGATCTTGATGTGGTAACAGTGAATGGGTGTATCCTATTTTTGGACTAGGTTGGGGGCCATTGTCATTACCTCAGGCATGTCGACCATGAAGGTCAAGGTTGCCAATGCATCAGCTAGGCTATTCCTAGAGTGAGGAAGGTAATGGAAGTTGACATCTTTGAATTAGGAAGAAAGATCTTCTTGGTGAGAGTGGAGGGGTAGGAGCTTCTCATCTTTTACTTTCCATTTCTTAAGGGTCTGTCCCCATGATGAGGGTTGAGTCTCCGTAGACATCCAATTGTTTGATACCTTTATTGAGGGTAATCTTGAGTTCTATGGTGCATGCCTCGTATTTTGTCATGTTACTGATGTAAGGGAAATCCAATTTAATTGTAAGGACATAATTTTATAAATGTCCGGGGTAGATTCTAGGAATTTTCTGTTTTCTCGTAGATCACAGTTCATATGTCTAATACCGCTACATTCGGCACGTCAACACGATCATCCTCGACGGCCTGTATCCGAATTCAATGCATCCACTTTCTTCACGTGCATCATGCTACATGCAACGTGCTGCTCAGCTCATTCCCACTACTCCACTACGCTCTATCAGTAAAATATTTTATTGGAGCTTTAAATATTTTCATAAATATTTGGGAAATGATTTTGAAAATTATTTTTTATGTCTGGATTAATTTTTTATCAAAAGCAGAATTTTTCTAAGTGTAGAAGCCAATGGCCTCGATCGACAAGCTCGCTTAAACGGCTTTGAAAGTCGTTCGCGCGAGATAGGCATGTTCGCGCGATATCGTTCGAACGACTTTTGTCCTTCGTTCGAGCGACATGGCTATCTCGTTCGAACGAGCCGCCGCCTCGATTTTTGTATAAATATTTGATCTCCTTCTACACGTTTTTCAAGTCTTTCTGCAATCTCAAAATTCTGTGAAAACTGCCCAGAATAAGACTTCACTTTTTAAGGTTTTCTAAACCTTTTTTATTCACAAAACCATTCTCATATATGTGTGTGAATCTTTAAACCTTCAAGAAGATCATTTACTCATCTGGAGTAATTTGTGAGGAAGTCACTCTCTTCTTCACTACTGCCCTACTAGAAAGGGACAGTTCCAGCCGCCGACAACAGAACCGACACCCGAGGGTATTTCTGTGTCATATATTTTCACTGTAATCCGTGTAAGTTGTTTTTCTTACAAAATTATTGTGAAAATAAAAGGCTTTGCCCCTTTGGGGGATTTTTCCTCATATATGTGTTCTTGCATGTTTCATCATCGTATTTAATCACATATAGATGCATGTTTAGGACTTGAGTGGTAAAAAACTGTGCTTAATTAAATAGCTTCCTTATTTGAACGCAAGCGCACTCTCCTCAAATTGGTATCAGAGCCAGTTACATAATTTTACCGTGTAATTTTTTGCAAAATTTTTCTAAGATATCAATTTTCTAAAAAATTGATTTTTGAAAACGAGTGTGTTCATTATGGAGAAGTTATATAATAAAATGCCAGTTTTTTACGGGACAAACTATGCATATTGGAAAGCCTGCATGAGATCTGCATTAAAAGCCATTGATGAACGTGTCTGGATTTTGGTTGAAAGAGGGTGGACACCTCCCTCCGTCACTGTTGATAATATGATCAATTTAAAACTTGTCACTTCTTGGACTGAAGAAGAATTTAAATGGTCATCATTCAATTCTAAGGGTCTAAGTGTTATTTCCGGGACTGTCACACCTGATGAGTTCAAACGCATAATGACGTGCACCACGTCAAAAGAGGCATGGGATGTTTTACAACTCACCCATGAAGGAACTAATGCTGTGAAAGAGTCTAAATTGCAAAATTTGACAACTCAATTTGAAACTATCACCATGCATGAGACTGAATGTTTTGATGATTTTTATGCTAGGCTTTCTGACATTGTTAATATTAGCTTTAATCTTGGTGAACATATTCCTAATGCAAGAGTTGTTAAAAAGATTCTCCGTTCTCTGCCTAATCGTTTTATCCCTAAAGTCACTGTGCTAAATTCTATGGGTAATTTAAATACGCTAAAATTGGAAGAACTTGTAGGAGACTTGCAAACATATGAAATTGATATGTTCCCTAAAACTGCTAGGTCTAAAGATAAGGGAATTGCACTTAATGCCCAAGAGAGAAAGAGTGAGGGGTCGGCTAGAAAGAGGGTAGAGTCATCTAGAAAGAGAGAGACTGACACGTCAGATTCTGATTGTGATTTTGACTTAGATGATTTGGCCCTTTTTGCAAAAAAATTCAAAAGGATTCTCAAATTTAAGAAAAATGGTAATTTTAAAGATAAAAAGAAATTTGAGAAAAATAAGTTTGAAAAGAAAAATGAAAAATATTTTAAAGATCCTCCTAAGAAAAAAAGTGAGAGATGCTTTGAGTGCGACGGTAGGGGTCATAGAGCCTTTGAGTGTGCCACACGTCTGAACAGAGAGAAAGAGAAAGATGTCCTTAATGCTACCCTTAGCGACGACGGTGAGGTCGAGTCGGTGGATTCTGGAGTCGAGTCACCGCATGAGTGACTTCACCGCATTCATGGCTAGTCATGTGAGCACTTCTAGTTCTTCTCACAACGATGAGGATGCTTCATCACAGGGACACCTCGACAGTGAGATCGATGTGAGTGAGGGGGAGGATGACACAAGTGAGAGCGAGAGTGATATTCAACGCGCCTACGCTGAGTTATATTCTGAGTCTTTTAAAACTAAAAACCGTAACAAAGCATTAGTTATTAAGATCACCGGCTTAGAGGAAGATTTAAGGAAAGCGAGAGAGAGAGAGTCCTCCACCTGCACCGCCCTGAGAGAGAGAGAATCTGCCTGTGTTGAGAAAGAGATAGAGGGGAATTAACTAAACAAGTGGCTAGTCTTACGAGTGAGCTCCATTCCTCCGTGGAGACTCGGAAGAAACTTGAAGCCCTTGTCGCCCAGCTGACTCATGATCTTGAGAAAGCACGGGAAGTCAAGGTACAAATTGAGGACAGATCTCGGAAGATGGGAAAGATGATCCTCGGCCCCGCTTTAGGTTTTGGTGATAGGCAGTGAATAGGTTATGATGGTGCCTCCACGTCCCAAATTGCACCTGGACCAGTTCCTGATTTTACTACAACTCCTTATGGCCATCGTCAAAAACCTCGAAGGAGAGTTCGGCCAAGAAAAGCAAACTAAGGTCCGCCTTTGACTGTGTTCTTTTGTACTTATTGCAAAAGAAAAGGCCACCTCAGAGAGTTTTTCTATAGCATGGGTCGGACACGATGTACTACTGCTCCACCTCAGCATACTAATGATTTTACCAGTCTAAGAGAGCGAGTTGAGTTCTTAGCTGCCACATCTCAAAGTTTGATGGAGGAATTCCGATGGATGTCTTTGCCGTCAGTGAATGCTTCTCACATTCCAGCTAAAACCAACAACAACAAAGGCAAACAAAAGGTCACCACTTCTTGGGTACCTAAGAAAGATAAAAAGGCCTTTCTTGTTCATGTCGCTCTCAAAGCACATAATACCTCACAGTGGTATTTTGACAGTGGGTGCTCTAGACATATGATAGGTGATGCCTCATTTTTTACATCTCTTGAGGATTATCAGGATGGCATAGTCACCTTTGGAGATGGGAGAAAGTCTAGCATTGTAGGACGTGGTACTGTCGAGTTACCTGGATTTCCTAAGCTAGAAAATGTTTTGTACGTCAAAGGTTTCAAAGAAAACCTTCTCAGCATTAGCCAGCTGTGCGACGCTGACTTTACCATAAAGTTTGACCAGGATTCTTGTAAGGTCTATAATCAAGCCGATAAACTTTTAGTGAAAGGAGTGAGAACAAAGGATAATTGCTAAGAGACTGAGCCCACATACTCACTTGTCTGCAACAGCGCCACGATCACTCCTATGGATCTGTGGCACCAACGTCTAGGTCACGTAAATATTAGAGATCTCACTCGCTTAGCTAAAAAGGACCTAGTATGTGGCTTACCATCTCTTGGAAGGTCAACTTCCACGGTTTGTGGACCTTGTCAGTTGGGAAAAAAAATTCGTAGTCCCCATAGGAAGTTGCATTCCATTACCACCTCTCGTGTTTTTGAGCTTATACACATGGATCTTTTGGGTCCCACTCGTACCGAGAGTCTGGGTGGTAAGAGGTATATCCTCGTGATGGTGGATGATTTCTCTAGATACTCCATTGTAGGTTTTCTGAGAGAGAAATTCGATGTTCTAGAGTTTTTAACGACCAAGTGCCATGTCCTGCAAAATCAACACGGAGTCACTATTAATAGGATACGTAGTGATAACGACACTGAATTTAAGGAAGCAAAAGTCGGTTTGTATTGTGATAGCTTTGGGATCAAACATGAGTTTTCTGCTGTGAAGACTCCTCAGCAAAATGGGATTGTTGAGAGAAAGGATAGAACGATCCAGGAGATGGCTAGATCTATGCTTCTAGGTCGTAAAGTCTCTAGGAGATTTTGGGCAGAGGCAGTGTCTATTGCATGCCACATGGTGAATAGGGTTTATATGTATACACACACACTTCAGACACCTTATGAGTTAAGGACTGGCAAGAAGCCCAACCTTGCATATTTCTGTATTTTTGGGAGTAAATGCTACATCCTACGGGATAGAGGGCAATTAGGAAAGTTTGACTCCCGAAGCGACGAGGGAACACTGTTGGGATATTCATCGAATAGTAGAGCATACCGAGTTTTTAACCTGAAGAGCTCTAAGGTTATGGAATCAATAAATGTCACCGTGCAAGATGACGAACCTTTGGCGTTTATTGATTCTAAACCTCAGTGTGAGGTTGAGGATATTTCTATCAGTGATTTACTTGTACCTCACCCACACTCTGTGGACCCTACTCCTATGTTAGGGGACACACCCGCTTGGGTTCGCAAGAGTCATGGCCCTTCTGCCATTATTGGTGATCCCACTCTAGGGGTCAAGACTCGTGCTTAACTAGAGAATGTTGTCATCCATTTTTGCTTCACGTCCAAAGTCGAGCCCAATAATCATAAAGAAGCACTCAAGGATGAACACTGGATATCTGCTATGCAGGATGAGTTGCTTCAGTTTAAAAAGAATAATGTCTGTGAACTAGTCCCCTGACCTAGTGAGACTAATGTGATAGGTACCCCTGGATTTTTAAGAATAAAATGGATGAAAATGGTACCATAATCCGAAACAAGGCTAGGTTGGTCGCTCAAGGCTACACACAGATAGAGGGTGTAGACTTTGGGGAGACATTTGCTCCTGTTGCAAGGCTTGAGTCCGTCTGTCTATTACTCGCCATTACATGTCATCTGCGCTTCAAGTTATATCAGATGGATGTCAAAAGTGCCTTTCTGAATGGCATTCTCCAGGAGGAGGTTTACGTGGAACAACCAAAAGGGTTTGAAGACCCTCAGCACCCGGAGCACGTCTACTATCTGAGGAAATCCTTGTATGGTTTGAATCAAGCACCCCGTGCTTGGTACGAGAGGCTTACTTCCTATCTCTTAGCTCGTGGCTTCAAGAGAGGGGGAGTTGATATGACGTTGTTCATCAGGAGAGATGACGGTGCAATTTTGGTTGCCCAGGTTTATGTGGACGACATAGTCTTTGGATCCACGTGCTCTCAACATGCTCATCACTTTGAAGAGGAGATGAAAAGTGAGTTTGAGATGAGCATGGTTGGTGAGCTTACTTTCTTCCTTGGTCTCCAGGTTCGTCAGCTAGAGGATGGGATGTTCATCTCCCAATCCAAGTATGCTAGAGACCTAGTGAAGAAATTTGGTTTAGACTCCGCTAAGCATGCTCGTACACCTATGAGTACCACTACCAAGCTTAGTAAGGACACTTCAGGCAAGGACGTAGAGCAAACCTTATATCGGAATATGATAGGTAGTCTTCTCTACTTGACTGCCAGTCATTCCGACATAGCCTTTAGTGTTGGAGTCTGTGCGCAATATCAGGCGTCCCCGAAAGAGTCACATTTACTTGCTCTAAAATGAATTATTAAATACGTGAGTGGGACTCTCTCATACGGTATTTGGTATTCCTTTGATACTGATGACCGTTTGTCCGCCTATTCAGATGTTGATTGGGCCGGGAATGTAGATGGTTGTAGGAGCACTTCTGGTGGGTGTTTCTATTTTGGTTCTGCTCTTGTCTCCTGGCTGAGAAAGAAGCAAAATCCCATCTCTTTGTCCACTGCAGAGGCTGAGTACATAGCCACCGGGAGTTGTTGCACACAACTCTTGTGGATGAAGCAAATGCTGGAGGATTATGGGATTTCACAGGACACCATGACCATTTCCTGTGATAACACGAGCGCGATACACATATCTCGCAATCCAGTCCATCATTCGTTCACAAAGCACATCAGGATACGTGAGCACTTTATACGACAGTTAGTTGAGGAGAAAGTCGTATCCCTGAGTTTTGTTCCCACCGACTGTCAGTTAGCCGATATTTTCACGAAACCTTTAGATGCCCTTAGATTTGAGAGTCTTAGGAAGTCTTTGGGGATTTGCACAGTTGACTGAGGGGTTGGTCTATGTCTAGAATATGATGCTTTTTCATGTTCATATCATATGCTTCCTATTGCTAGTTTGTTTTATATGTATTATTGCCTTGTTGTACAGCTATTTATTTATTCTTTTGAAAAATCCAAAAAGATTTTTTTTGATAAAATTTTTAGAAAAGCCCAAAAAGATTTTTGTATTTTTTATGCACCTTTTATGGATGAACATTTAAGATAGCCAAGTCACAATTTCATTCCATTTATTCCTGTGACTGTTTGATAGAGATTTGAGAAGCTACATCATTTCATCCATGTGCTTTACACTGTTTGGAGTCTTTGAGATGTAATTATTGATATCTTTTCTACATGTTTGACTCCTATCTCCTTTATTGCACACATGCACAGCTTTATTTGATTATTTTACTTGTCTATCACATGTTGGTTTGAGTGTTTCCATCTCAATTCTGTCTATCCAACTAACAATATGCGATAAAACAGACAAGATTGGAATGCATGTAAAAACCGTTTTTGTGAGACTGAGTGTTTGTTTGAGAACGGGGAGGGGCTGCGAAAGGTAATTATCACTTCTTTGCCCAAAAGCCAATGTTCAAAAGGACCTAAAAAATGGAGGAATTTTATTATCCGGGGTCCAAAGAGGTTAAAAGAGCCCGAAAAAATTTAAAGGCAATAAAAAGCCATTCATGCCAAATATGGGCCCTTAGGTTTCACCTTCAATTCTCCAAAGTTTGAGAATTTAAAAAGCCTCTATTCAAAATTAATATCTGAGGGAGTTTGGTTGGAAAATATAAACGGGTTTGCACTTCCTTGAAAGTCCTGAAAAAGCAAGAAATAGTTTTGGACGTTATTTGTGTGGAAATCACTTTGAGCTTTGATTTGTTGATTTGATTGAGACAATGTCTTATATTTCCATTTTTTTTACACCAAAGGAAGACTTTGAGATCATTCATTACGAGTATCCGATATTCATCGTGCACATATGTCATGTTTGTACGCATTGATTTTCCTATCGAATTTGTTCACATCCCTTCATTTTCGCTATCATTGACTTGGTTGTTTTTGTGCTCTTTCATGGTGTGATTCTTTGTTGTATACTATGTGTAAAAAAAAATTAAAAAATACAAAAATAGCAGTTTATTCTCGTGTGTCATTCTCCATGTGCATTCATTTCTACTTCTCATATCTGTCTATTTGGGGACATCATAAAAAGGGGGAGAAGAATTATGGGGGAGAATTTTTTGGTGTTTGGTTGCTGAATGAATGATTTGCTTGAGCTTAATTGATCATCAATTTTTGCATATCATTATATTTTCAATCTGTTACTTGTCAGGGGTATTTGCTTTATCTCATGTGTGTAGGTGCAACATTACTCATTATTTGATTACACACCCTGATGAGAAAAGCTTTGGAATGTACAGGAGAGCTGAAGAGCTGAAGATTTGGAAGACATGTCATTTAGTATTCTCAGTTTGAGGGTTTAATGGAGATATTATCTTGTATGTCATTTGATTGCATAATTCGGATTTTTTATGTATGTACCGGTATAGACATAGGGGGAGATTTGTAAGGACATAATTTTATAAATGTCCGTGATAGATTTTAGGAATTTTCTATTTTCTCCTAGATCACAGTTCATATGTCTGATACCGCTACATTCGGCACGTCAACACGATCATCCTTGACGGCCTGTATCCGAATTCAATGCATCCATTTTCTTCACGTGCATCATGATACATGCAACGTGCTTCTCAGCTCATTCCCACTACTCCACTATGCTCTATCAGTAAAATGTTTTATTAGAGCTTTAAATATTTGCATAAATATTTGGGAAATGTTTTTGAAAATTATTTTTTAAGTCTGGATTAATTTTTTATCAAAAGCAGAATTTTTCTAAGTGTAGAAGCCAATGGCCTCGATCGACGAGCTCGCTCAAACGACTTTGAAAGTCGTTCGCGCGAGATAGGCATGTCGCGGGATATCGTTCGAACGACTTCTGTCCTTCGTTCGAGCGACATGGCTATCTCGTTCGAACGAGCCGCCGCCTCGATTTTTGTATAAATATCTGATCTCCTTCTACACGTTTTTCAAGTCTTTCTGCAATCTCAAAATTCTGCAAAAACTGCCCAGAATACGACTTCACTTTTTAAGGTTTTCTAAACCTTTTTTATTCACAAAACCATTCCCATATATGTGTGTGAATCTTTAAACCTTCAAGAAGATCATTTACTCATCTGGAGTAATTTGTGAGGAAGTCGCTCTCTTCTTCACTGCTGCCCTACTGGAAAGGGATAGTTCGAGCCGCTGACAACAGAACCGACACCCGAGGGTATTTCTGTGTCATATATTTTCACTATAATCCGTGTAAGTCATTTTTCTTACAAAATTATTGTGAAAATAAAAGGTTTTGCCCCTTTGGGGGATTTTTCCTCATATATGTGTTCTTACATGTTTCATCATCGTATTTAATCACATATAGATGCATGTTTAGGACTTGAGTGGTAAAAAACTGTGTTTAATTAAATAGCTTCCTTATTTGAATGCAAGCGCACTCTCCTCAAATGGTAATGGGAGTGTGAGAATCTTTGAGGTCAATCAAAAGTATCCTAGTACCATATCCTTTATTTTTTGCATCTCTATCGAAGAACATTTTCCTCCTGAGGTCCTCGTGGGAGGTGTAGATAATGCCTTCATTTAGGAACTTAGAAATCCAAAGATCGATTCCCTCCGTGAGATTGTCGATAAGGTAATCAGAGATGGATTTCCTTTTCATATCCTTTTATATGACATAAGAGATATGAAACTCGGTCAGTAACATATGCCAGCAGTCTATGTGGCTAGATAGAGCACGCTCCCTTAACAGGTATATTATTGGAGCAATTAGGGACACCAATTTGATAGGGAATGTAAGCATGCGGTGCCCAAGCTTTTGCGTGACCCAGTCAAAGGTGACACACGCCTTTTATAATGCGGTGTAGTTTACCTCATATCTTTCTACTAGCATAATATATTTCTCTTTCCTTACGAGATTACTCAATGTGTTATTCCAAAATAGAACCAGCTGCAATGTCAGTAATAGTTAAGTATAGGAGGAGGGGAAGAACTTACTGCGGAGGCATGAGTACCAGAGGTTGGGTGAAGTATCATTTGGTATGATCGAAGGTCTCTTGACACGCCTCATTCCAAAATTTCATTGAATCCTTCCAGATAAGTTTGAAAATGGGCTCATAGATAGAGATCAGCTGGCTAATGAACCGACTGTTGTATTGGAGCTTACATAGGAATCCACACACTACTTTCTCCATCGGAGATGGTGGTATCTCAAGTATGGCTTTTAGTTTGGTGAGATCTACCTCATATTCATATTTATTGACCATGAATCCAAGTGAATCTCATCTGGTACTATCGTGGCCGCTCGAATAATTTTCGCAAGGCTAGAATGCGACCTTCTTGAGTCTTAAACTTAATTATATTTCATCGACAAGGACTTAGACTTGCTTATAGATAAGGTCATGCATGATGGTTGTAGTGAATCTCTGGTAGGTATCCCTGGCATTCTTGTGACCGAATGGCCTAGAAAAACTATCGACAAATTATTTAAGAGTGTGACTGGAAGTGTTGTCTATGATCATGTCGATGTTAGGCAGAGGATAATCATCCTTTGGGGATACTTGGTTTAGATCTTAATGGTCGATGCATATGAGAATTTTCCCTCATGATTTTGACACAGGGACAACGTTCGCAAGCCATATACGATATTCGACCATGTGAATAAAGCCTAAGTTTAATTGTTTCACCACCTCATCTTTGACTTTGAGGGACCATTATGTCCGGAGCTGTCTTAGTTTCTACTTGACGAGTTTGCTCTCTGGGAAGGCAAGGATCTAATGTTGTGTTATCTCTGTGCCAATGGCACGTGTGTAATCATAGGTCCATGAAAAGACATATATTAAATCTTTCAGAATCTCTTCAAACTCTGACCGCTCATCCTCGCCAAGGGCATACCATATCCTAATCTTATGCAGATGTCTACTACAATCGAGATTTATTACAACAGTTTCATTATCATTAGTTTGAACGCGATTATGTTATTTATTTTTTTCATTATTAAGACCAATTAAGAATTGTTCATTTATTGAATTAACTTATCAAAAGTTTGATTAGAATAAAGACAATTATTTAAGGCACAATAAGATACTCAAAATCAACTTTTATTTCACTGAAAGCGTTTCTATGAAATACAACCGTGAGGACCTCATCAAAGGAGACATCTTTAATAATTACATCATAAATAGGAGAAAATTGCTAGACTAGGGTATCTATTAAAGAGAATGGATGCCAGGGTCCAGGTTAATTTGAGTGGGATGAATAGGAATGGCATGCCAATTGAGGAGGGGTGTATCAGAAGTAATGATCTTCCCAGATGGGTAAAATAACACAACTTCCCGACGGATCATGTAGAGATCTAGCCCTAGTGGGTGAAGGTCAAATGACTCATCGGTATCACTATATCCAAAATTTTCGATGTCTTCCATGGCTTTGTCTGTTGGAGGCTCTAGCTCATATTTTTTTCCTTCATCCCATGCAATGTCATCCTCGAAGAAGATTTTTAGACCCGATTTCATCTTTTTGTCAGCGGGGTCATACCATGGTTCGGGGAATCCGTAGAAGGGGAAATCATCACCCTCTAATTCATCATTTGAGCTATCAAAATCATCACATTACCCGGTGGCGACGATTTCATCCTTCTAAGAGTAGTCATTGCATTCAGCAACCTTTATGGCTTCATCATACAGATCTTCCCACTTAGTGGGGAAGTTATAAAATGAAGGGAGCAAATGCCTTTGGAGTTTCACGCTCATAAGTAACTCACAGATGGTGCATATATCTTTCATCTGTGGGAACATATCTGACATGCCCTACATGATGTCATCTAGGCTTAAGTCTTTTGTGGGAATAACCCATTTATCAAATTCTCAGGCCCACCTTCAAGATTCCATAAATAAATTACTGAACTTCTCATAGTCAATAGTCATTTTTAGGTTAATTTTAGCCCAAAATTCTATAGCTGATCTAGAACTGGAATTACTACTATGCCTCCCCTTCTGAGTAGGTACCAATGGAAATGAAAGCTTGAGTGAGGAGTGACAATGATTGATCGACAGAGCTTGTAGGATGAAGGAGAAAGGAATGACAAACTTTAAGGGATTTTAGTGAGATGGTAGGTATGTTGGGTGTTTCCAAGGTCCTAATTCTGGTTGATAGGTCAAATTTTGGATGTCCTTCCAAAATGATGGAATTTACTCTAGTTTTGTCCACTAAGAGAGGACTGTGGGTGGTATTAGGGTTAGGATTGGTTAGTGGGGATATGATACCCCTTTTTATGAGACTATGGATAACATTTTTGAGGTGGAATAATTAAATGATGGGATGCCTAGTGATTTGGTGGAAATCACGTTAGGCATCATGTTTGAAGTTTTCGGTAAGAGGATCTAGAAATGATGGGGCTCTATAGGTTTAATGAAGTTTCAAGAAAGCATGGCTTGATAAACTTTTTATATAGGAGCATGGAGTTTATTATAATCCTTTTTGGTAGGGTTGGGATGACTTTCAGGTGTCCAAGACGTGGTTGGTTGGGATATGTTATTAACGATTGAGACTGAGGCGTTGGACAACTTATCATACTTTAATGGCGTGAACTGCCAAGTCAACCTCTTTCGTTCAGATTCTACTTTGTGACTAGTAGCCCCTTCTTTAATCTCTACACCAGCTTGCTAAAGGGCTCTGAAGTGAGGGTTGTAATGATGTCCCATTGAAGCTCGAAAATAGGGCAAGAAACTTTTCTTTACTATGCTCATTTGTTTTTCTTTTAATAGTCATTTGGTCATGGTAGTTGCTTTCACTTTCCACCTTTCAATAAATCTACTGGCTGACTCCCCTGGATTCTGTTCAAGTAGCTCATACTCTCTGCGCGTGACTTCCAACTCCTCATTATACTTATATTGAACATCCTCCTAACTTCATATTCTGAACTCTTCGAGGGAAAGGAACCAAATTAGGGCACCTTTTTTGCAGATTTATTGAAACATTTGGGTTGTTACTTCCTTTGATTCCCTAAGGGGAGTCATGGAATGATGATAGCTGCGTAATTGCACAATGGGAGGGACATTTCCCTCGAACTTCTCAGTGTCCAATATTTTGAATTTTTTCACTAATTAGTCCTTAGGATTGGGATATATGTGGGTGTAGTACATTTAATTCCCTAATATTTTGACTTGATCAAATCTTTTAGACAACAACTGAAGGTTCTCATTGACCTTATTCAATTTTTCTTTCTTGGGATCCACTAGCACTACTAGATTAGCTTCTTGTTAGGCAAGATACGGTTTTGAGAGCTGAGCTAGTGGCAACCCATTAGTAGGTGGGACAGATGAGGTAAATTCATACTCTTTCGAGACTTATAATGGTTCAAGAGAAAGTGGACCTATGTCATGGGGAAAGAGGATTTCGGGCTCAGGAGTCTAAACCCGGTGTTATTGCATTTCCTGGACTTCTGCCTGGAGGTTGTGAATCTTAGCATTGAGTTGGACAAGGATGGTCATCAGATCTAGTTGGGCATTCGTAACTTGGTCTATGTTCTCCATGAATAACCTTCACAGGGATATCCTAAACTTTGTGGAAGCAGTAGAGGAAATAGTAGAACTTCGATCTGATCTGATAGAAGACCGAATCCAATTGGAAACTAGGCCAAAAATCAGGGAACACGTTCACACCTGAGAAGAAAAACGATTTGGGGTTTATTTTGAAGGAAAGAGGACTATTTTTGGTAATTTGCTTTTATTTTTTAAAAAAAGAGGAAAATATTTTGGTATATTCTTTTTTCTTTTTTTTTTTTGAAAAAGGTGGAGAATATTTTTGTATTTTTTTTTAAAACAAGGAGAATCCTCAGCATAGTTATTATTATTAGGTCCCACTTGAATTATGTTTTGCCTAGGATGCAACAAAAATGCCGAACAAGAACCTAGTCTGGGTAAAAGATAGGTTACATGATGCTAGACATGGTTTGACTTGTTTCCAGACTCATGGTCAGAGACCTATTTAAAAATTGGGTGAAATAGTGCAAAAATTCGAGTGATAAGGCGACCTATAGTTTTTCTTTATAACCAACAAACTAATTATAAGTTTCTTAAGGTAGATGCCAATACGAGGTTGATGCATTTGATGGGTTAGCGAAAAGGTTCCCCCATTTGGCATGACTTCCACAATAGACATCTTGACTATAAGGGCAATTATTCATCGGTAGTGTGGACAATCCATTTGATATACCTGAGTTTACGTAAGTCACCTCACTATATACCTTGTGGAGACATTACGTGTGAGAGAAAATTGGATATACTCGATGTATGTGAACGAGTTCATTACTATATACCTCTCGTCGTTAGTTCGGTCGATGCTGGGGGGAACCGTTTGATATACATTGAAGGTATGAGGCCAACGGAAGGTGGGAATGATATTACTTAGGTTAATCGTGCTCCACGCGACTAGCATCCATTATAAAGGGGCCCCCTAGTACGGGACAAAATTTTGGTCAATATTGCAATGCTTAAGTGATGTTGTGTGTAAGAATGCATGTCTTAATTAGTATGTTATAAAGAGTTTTGTGTACGCTAAACAAGGGAAACACTATCACTATGAGGGAGAATATAGAATAAACAAGTATCATGGGATAAGGGGAATAAACATGAAGGGCAAAACTAGTAAGTATGTAAATCGATCATGAAGACTATACAAAGCATGGTCATAGATATAAAGTCAGTCATGTGAATGTATAAGTGAATGAGAAATATGTGCAAGGTGAGGGAGTGATATGCGAAATATGTGTGAGTGAAGAAAGTATGTGGATATGCACAAGTGAGAGAAATGTGGAAGTGTGTTCTAGTGAGAGTAAGCATGGATATCTACAAGTGGTGTGTGAAATGTGTGAGTAATCTTGAAGATATATACAAGTGAAAAGAATGTGAGAATGTGTGCTAATGAGACTAGACATGGATATCTACATGTTATGTGAATCATGTGCAAGTGAGAGTGAAACTATATACGAGTGAGTAAAGTGTGAGAGTAAAACATGGCGAATATATACAAGTGAGAAAAAGGATGAAACATGTGATAAAAAGGTGATGTATACATATACTGATAAAAAAACATTGTAGAGTGAAAGATATAAACATCATGATAAGAATGAGGAATATGAGAGAGAAATCATTCGACTCACGTCAAGGGAAAGACGGAGAGAAATCATCTTGAGGAGTGTAAAAGAGAAATAAAACAAACAAAGTAATGTGAGTATACACCAAATAACAAATCACTATAAAGAAGTGAATGTGTATATCAAACAAAGCACGAATATGTAGGAGTATGCGTACTCTCAATACTAGTAAACACAGGGGAACATAAAATGAATAAATGAGAAAATAGGACTCGAATTCCAAGATTGGCTTGGGGAACCATCATAGCCCAAAGGGTATCAAAGTCCATGTAGTTCGATAGCATTCTAGGGTGGGGATGAACCCAAAAATCCCAAGTTATAACTTCCTTTCGTTTGTTTTTAAGAAGATGTGCACAAGTGTAGAGAGTGTGTAAAATGAGGAAATTATAATTTAGGGTTTATATGAAAATCCCCTTTTTGGATTTTTAGATTTTGTGAAAATAATAGTCAAGTGTACTAAATAATAAAAAGTGAGATTAGATTTGATAAGAAGAAATGAAATAAATATATATCAAAAGTGGAAAAAAAAAGTAAACAACAACTACTAATAGAATGAGTTGTAAATGAATAAGGGTAGACCTTCTAGAGAAATTTAATTCTGATTTTTCAATAGTGGGAGTTTGATTTTACGTGGTTGGATGGTGGAGAGGTAAGAATGGAAAGTGGGGTGTAAATGAATGAGAGTGACATAAGGAAATGGAGAGAATGTATGGAAAAATAGGATTTCGGCGGTTGATTTCGAGGAAAATGTTTTGACTTCAAAAAAGGATTGTTGGGAATGAAGTCATGGTCTCATTTGATTGTAAAAATTAGGTTTTTTAGGGGGTACCAAACCTATTGCCCAGCCTTGTTGGCAGCGAAATACACCCTGTCGATAGGCAGGGTCTATAGGGTACCTATAGGCAGTCCGGAATGGAATTCTTTAGAAAAATGGGCATAAAGTGAAAATCATAAATTTGAATTGGGTTTGGTCAGGACCATTGGAATTTTTTCAATGACTTGCAAGAATCCATTAATCCACTCCCATTTTGGAGAATTGATCAAAGTTAAATGAGGTTCGGTGGCACCCAATGGTATCTGAATGGAGGGTTCTCGGAGTAAAAAGGAAAGCACGCGAGCAATGAGGCCAATTCATACACGATATGGACCATTGAAAAGGGGATTCAGAGACATATGAGGTTTCAATGAGGTTCGCTCAGGTCATATAGTTTACCGAGGTTAAATGGGGACGGAGCACGATGGCCTCAAGATAAAGGTTCGGAGTAGGACCTTGGGTCGTATGATGGGAGCAGAAGTGTTAAGGACCTAAGGAGGTATCTAGGCTTACTATTATAGGGTGTCAACAATTAATAACCAAGATGTTTCACAAATAACCATGCCATAAATTATAAAATGCACACACACACACATTTATGAATCATGAATAGCCCCCATTAATTTAGAGGTCACTTGTATACCAAATTACGTGTGAGTAGCCCATATGTACCAATTCACTAGCATGTAAGTCCAACGATTTCCAGCTGGACCAAACATAGTGAACTGGCACACCCCTCTACCCTCATTCCAAATCGGCACACCATGTTTCCCTCACTCCATAACAGGCACACCTTTCTGCCCGCCTCTAAAATAAATATATATAGCACAAAAAGACCATGACTCTAGCCTGAGCCATATAATATGACAACAAAATTATATATGTCCCATAGTGTATTGTGATTTTTACCGAGAGTTATTAGTTAATTTATTTATGCTCGAGAGTGTAAGTTCATTTATTTGGATAGTTAGTTACGTTGATGGAATTTTGTGTATGTAAGCTATTAAGTTTTAAAATTTGACATCAGGCCTAATAGGGTATTAACAATTAAATGTTTCCAATGGTAATGCTAAGAATGAACCAGATGAGACTCCTATTTTATTTTAATAAAGGACTGATCACCCGTAATCGAAATAGGTGAGATGTCACATACAAGTGCTAATTAAAATATAAAATGAGCAAACTACAATCTCCATCTATGATTTTTTATCATTTGTAATAGATCCACAATTGCATCATTATAAATGCAAATCAAAGACATCTTTTTCGATATATGTCACGCAATAGTCACTTACCCAACCATCCCCCATATGGTTTCGAAGATGGATTTTCATGATGTTCATACCAGAAAATGACCTCTCAACTATAGTTGTGGAAACCTGTAGAATTAATGACAACTTTACGAACCTATAAACTAATCCATACACAACATGTTTCCCTTTCTCTAGCATTTTCCAAGCCATCCCACTTATCCTATCCACATCAATAAAGTCACTATTGTATTTGATATCAAATTCATACAACTCAAGCTCGTCATGAAGTACAATACGCTCTTTCTAGGTGAAATAATCAACACAAAGTTTAGATAGAGTAAAAAACAATAAATGAATTAGTTAAATCAAATGATGCCATGCATAATAGCAATTCAGAATCCACCTCATCGAAACGATTGTTAAGTTCAACAAGTTGTTTATCCACGCAAAGTTAGAACAATTCAACTTCATAGTGATGTAAATTTGTGGTTGTCGATCCTCTCCTTGATCTTTCCGAAAGACAAAAATTACTTTGCACGTTAGGAACCTCAATATCATTTTTCACACAAAAAGATGATACCTCCATCAAAGGATTTTCCTGCCCACTATCCCTCAATTTGTGCATTCGACTCTTTGACAATTTCACTAAAGTCATTGCATTAATAATGACTCTACCTTTTCGTTGAAGAGCTTTAGAAATCTCATTACTTATTGAATGTATTTTCTTCAATAAATGTGAGGTGAATACATAATTAAATGATTGCATTGATTTCATTAAATTTATCGCCTCACCCTTTTTATCCGTGGAATTTCCCCCCAAATCATCAAGAACACCAAACAGATTCATACATTACAACTAAATTAATCAAAGTCCCATAGTGTGAACCCCAACGTATATCACCGGCATGCTTCACGCTAGTTTCTTGATTAAATCCTCAGCCACTTGATATTTCACCACTAACCAACTAATATTCAATTCGCTCCACCTCTTTCTCCTGCAAAATGTCACAACACTTACAAGATGCGCCACAATGTTCACTTCATTTTTTACCAAGAAGAAGAGCTCATCAATGTGTTTAAGATTTTTTGCAACTTGAACATGTCCCAACTGAAGTTGATTTGCAAAATAATGTACATAGAATGCTAACTTGTTCTCCCTCAAAATAAGTGATTTAAGCCCATTGTACTTACCTTGCATGTTACTTGACCCATCGTAACCATTACCCCACAAATTTTTTACACTTGAGTTATGTTTGTTAAAAAATTGATCGAGTGACACTTTTAATGATTTAGCATCAAATTTTTTACACTCGAGTTAAGGGATGGTGTAAAACAAAATGAAATAAATTTCAGTAAGGGGATACTAGAAAGAAATTAAGGGGATATTGTAAAAAAGAAATTAAGGGCAACTATATCTTGAAATTAACTTTAAAAAAGTTAACTGAAGTGAACTGTTAAAAAATTTACTCAGGGGAGGTTTACAAAAAATATTTCAAATATATATTTATTACAAAATGGTTTATCTTTTATTAAAAATTCCAAAGACCTTCTTTAAAAATATATTTCAGAAGTTCCAACACCCTTCTTTCGAAAATGGCAAAATATTTCAGAATTTATTACAAAATATTTTTGAAATGTTAGAAAAACATAAAAGAAATTGCATCTTTCATGCTTTTAAATGGTATACCTTCGCCACCGGAGCTTGAGTAGAGGTGGAGGCTGGCGCAAGGGACTTGGGAGTGGCAGAAATTGGAGCGATAAGGGGCTACTAATCCCTCATCAAACCTTATTTGTAACCCGAAGATGGGGAGTAAGGAACTTTGGACGGAGAGAAAAAGTAGAACTTGGAGTCTTGGATACTGTATTTGGGTATGCTTCTGACCAAATATATTAGGTTAGATATTTTTAGTTTTGATTTTTAATTTTTTTTAAATGTTTGAGTGGGGAACGTGCCCCCTCCCCCCCCCCCCCCCCAAAAAAAATATATATATATATATATACACACGCACACACCTCCACCACTGGGTTATCGTGTGTTCATTAATTATTAAGCATTGGATAATTAATTATTTGAATAATATACAGGTTAGCACATTAATTTGTGAACAAATATAATTATATCGACTGATCCATTAATATTATTAATTTTTTTATTTATTAAAATTTCCTAGAAGCAAATTAATAACAAACTATATAAACTATTTCCCATACCTATATTTAATAGTCACTCCACTAATGAGTGTCAATTGTTGTAATGATAATTTGTAGCAAGTTAATGACGAGTTTCGAGCAGGGTTGGCCCTGAGGATTTGGTGGCTAGGAATGAATATCTAAAATGGGACCCTTTATGCATATTCAAAACAAATTTCTTAAAGTCAGGTAATTATGTTTTCTTAAAAATTAATCAATTTCAAATCTAATCTTAATTTTTATTTTTATGAACTATATATCACACCAAAAATCCAACATAATATCATTATTCTAATTCACTAAAAAAAAGTATTTTCTCACATAAATGTTGGCCAGACACGATATGCTGAACATGGGGCTTATCAACAATTTATATCATTCCCAGCACTAAAAAAATATAGATGTTGCTTATTATTCACCAAATTTCACAATTTAAATAACAATGTATGTACAAACTAATCGAGTGCATGAATACAAACTGAATCATCATTAAATGCTCATAAAGTAAATACAAGTGTAAACTGATATAAATACACCATTGGGCTTATACGCATACAAATCTAGATATGAAATAAAATAATCAAATGAAGAACTAAAAACTATACTAGAATCAATGGAATGGAATTCGCTATGTCTAATGCAACTGCAAGTATGATCCATCATCAGCCCTGCTGTCCCAGTTTATGATAAAACCTGGGGGATTTTTTTTTATAATTTTGGGTCATAGCCCAAAAGTTGCAAGGATTATTCACCAATAAATATGCAAAATGTAACTAACTCATACTTTATGTTTCACCATCGATGCTCACACGTAACGAGTATCTCACTTCTGATCTAAAACAGTCATTCTCGTATCCTCAAATAAATACAAATTTGAATCTCCATTGTTTAATCTGACAAGTAATGATAGAGTCATATAGCTATAAGTCAAGTAAAAGTGGGTGTTACATCTAACACTACACTCCCCGGATTAAATTCGCATTGTTGTCCACCAATTTCTATCTAATTTCGGTGTATATTTTTACATCATATAATGTTCTTTAACTTTAGTCTATCTCGTCATACTATTGAACTATTAATTCACACCAATTACCATCTACACCATTTAGACTATAGGTTTTATTCTCTTTAATTACTTTCTACATCCTGAGACTGCCCAATTATTATTCTCATTAATAATTTTCTATTACATTAAACATTAGAACTTAGTTGTGATACCAATTAACCACATCGCTATGTTGATCAAACTTTATTATCATTAAGTATTGTCTACATTTATAGACTATGAGAACGCATTCTCATGCAAGTCACACCATAATGTGTAAATAGACAAATACATATGTCCTCATATATGTATGACACACGAAGACATCTATCTTAGGCATCTTGTGCGTGCTCTATCGATAATGCCCAGAGGAGTCCCTACCCCTAAAGCGGGTAAAAACAAAACACACACAAGTGGAGCGGTACCTACAAAGTACACCAATTCACGACCCATACCCAGCGGTGACAAAGGTTCCTAGCATTAATACATACGTCTAGTAAGTGGCGCTACTACGTAGTACCTAGAATATGACCTAACACTACATCTAGCCCACCTATGCCAACGTGTGATTCTATCCCGAACACGCGCGCAACCCCGAGCAATAGGGCGGTTCACAAACGTAGGTATGTCCACACAAAATAATATAATACATATTATCCTTCAATATGTGTAAGCAGTTACTCTATTACTACTTTTATCATAGAAATATCCATCCATATAAATATAGCCTTCTTGGCTTAATCATAACGTTTTAGTCAATTATTACATAATCTATATTAAGTCGCCATCCTACGACTACTTTTTTATTAAATATGAAGTACCATATCTTGCCTCCTAGACTAAATGATCACATTTATCTCATCATTTATTTTTCCATGCATATTTAGGTATAGTTATCCCAAACTAACCTTCCCAAAACTATTATAGGTATAGTTATTCCCAAACTACCCTTACCAACACAATTATAGGTATATTTATTCCCAAACTACCCTTACCAACACTATTAATGATTTTAACATGTTGCCTTCTTGGATTAAAAAAAATCCTTTCAGATTATTAATAATTATTCTCATCATTTTACCTTTTCGATAAGGTTTATATGTACATATATAAGGAATCCACTAATATGAATAAGTAGTTTTACCCTAACTACAATCATAGCCAATACTAACCATTTAAACTTAGCCCACTAGGCTTATGGTGCATTTTTACTTAGTATCTTCATATGGTAATAATTTGAGGGAGCTAACCATTAGTTAAATTTTCAAGCGTTCGACTTATCTCTAATAAGTATTTTTTTTATTCAAACATAGCTTGAATTAATCATAATATCATCATCGTATCTTTTAGGATCTTATCAGTTATGTGCCCTTACCAAAAATTACCAATCATGCAGGCACATCCCATCCTTTTAATATATTTATTTCGTATAACGATATTCAAGAGTTCTAAATAAATCATCTTCTTTATACAATTATTTGTACTTTAAGTTATCACGCATGCACTACCATATCACCAACCCATACCTATTTAATGATGTATTGAACGATGTGCGTAAGTCCATAATAATATCCCTATTATGTTTAAACAACCATTGTCTGTCACTCGGATCAATAAAGCATAAACCATCAATAAGAACCCAGCCACAAATTCTGATCAGGTCTGAATCTATTCACTCCTTGGACGAATCGATTCGCCCAGGAGCCAAATCTATTATCTTGGGAGGCCGAATCGATACGATAATGGGCAGAAACGCAGATCTTCCACGAAATCTTTATACGATATTTTTATACCCAAAACTTCTTACACCAAAGATACTTATAATAATTCATCAACTTAAAACGTGATATGAATAACGTCTCTAAAACATCATAGGGTCATTCTAAACATTTTATTCCTTGCAAGATTTTCATCAAATCATGAAGATCTTTCAGAACCTATGAACATTCGAATTCTAGATTTTATCTTACCCTACAATAATAATTTTCAGATTTGTTTGAAGGGTTATACAATATGTTTCCTGCAACGAATCTTCAATTTAAACCACACAATTACAAATTTAATATAAGGGGTTACGAATCTAAGCATGGTTCATACGATTATCATCAATTTTTACATTAATCAAAGGATCTCTAGATATTCAGTCCCAACATATGATTAAATCTTAATCTACGCAGGGAATCAACATTATGACAGGAATAGTATAAGTTGAATAAGTATGGCAAGAGAATCCTTGCCTGGAAGGGTGGAGGAACTCCTCTTTTCTTCCTCCAAGGGTAGTTCTTCCTCTTATTCTTGGGTGGGGGTGATTAGGGTTCTTAGATATAACTCACAAGGAATGGGTTGACTCTAAATAAATATTATTAGTCTTTAAATCCCGAGTTAGGCCTTAGGCCACCACTTTAGACCCCCAAATGAGCCCAAATACATTATTTACTTAGCTTAATAACTGCCCAACTCATATATATGTAACATGGGATCATTCTTAAGGGTCTAAAATGATCTAACGAGACCCTAATGCCTCCCAAAGCGTGTCCCGAATATTTTTATCCAAAAATAAATTTTAATGGTGCACGACACATGTAATTCTTCTTTTAAAAAAATATATAAAAATCCAACTTAGATTTATTCAACCCATTAAAGTCCAACTTCAAAATTTATAAATAATAATGAGTCTAATCACTCACAACCTTCATTAATAAATTTCGCCCAGTTGAATTTATTTCTACTAAGTTTTTATTTTATTCCAAAAAAAACGACGTATTAGAGTAGGGACCGTAATTATATATCCATTAACAAAATCCTTAAATATTCCACAAGTATACTTATAGGAACCATGATTATATTGGCCAATACAAAAAAAAAATAACAAAGATGAGAGGACTGAATTTGAAAATAATTCAAAACATCTACTAAGTTATTTTTTTCCCAAACTATAATTTTTTTTGTTCATGTGTTCTATTTCAAAAATAGTATAATACACGTTTTGGATAAGGCAATTTTCCACTAAAAATTAAAGATACTTTAACAAGCCTGAAAAGTAAATACCAAATAAACAATTTTTGTTGGACCAAAAAAATAAATTATAGCAATTGCCTTTAACAAATCAAAGAAATCGATTTGAGTTTGTAACAACCAATTGAATACATGACAAGTACTTTTTTTAATATCTCAATAAGGATTTCATTATATAAAGAGCGATAACAACAACTTAACTCAAACACGCTTGAGCTAAGTAGGTGGGAGAAAAGAGAAAAAGCATATAAATAAATAAAAACTAAGTCAACACCTAGAGATGTACTTTTAATACAACTGAAAATTTTAAAATTCTGATCACAACAAATCCTAGTAAAGAGACCAAGAAATTGGTGTCGAAGGCACCAAATGGTGAGCCGCTCCAAAGAAAGTATGTGCACAAGGCAAAGAGACAGTAGAATAATTCAAGATAAACATATCATAAGCATCAAAGCTAAGGACGATGACTCGAACTCTAAGGGATCCAAAATTAGATAGTCCTTAGTTAAGGTGTAGGAAATCTAAAAAGAACCAAAGTCCTTCTGAGTCCCAACCAAGAGGACCAACCTCTTAAAAAGTGAACCAAGACCCCCAAGACTTGACAACAACACTAAAAATGGATAAAATGCTCACAAAGGATATGAGAGATATGACTCCAAACGGACCCTGAAAATACAAAAAATAGAAAAAAGCCTACTAAAAATATAAACAACAAATATTCATAGTTACGAGTCTGATCAACCACTAAAGAAGTTGGTCTTTTCACATCCACTTTGATCTGCACTTCGAGAGGGTATTTTTCAGTAGATGATAATTTATTTCTCATGTTACCTTCAAGACTACTAAACAATATAAGACCCACAAAACGATGTTGAATATTTATTTTTGGATTGAGGGAAATCAGGTGGTCCCCCCCCCCCCCCCCCCCCCAAATAACATGGAGTGAGAGGGGGGAAAAGAAGATGAAACGGATGTGGGTGGTGGGGATGGTGGAAGGGAGGGGAGGGAGAGATTCAATAAAGCATATAAAAAAAACTTCCTTGGTAATGAAATTATATTATATTGACTTTATTTATTTAGGTAAAATTAAATAATAAAAAGCAAGGAACTAAAGGGATGTTTAAACATATTTGTGAATTTCGTGCAATAATGGAGATGAATCACTTCATATCCTCTCTTTGTATCGGCTATGAACATTGTTTTTAAGAGAGTTAAAAACATTAAGGCCCGTTTGGTAGACGATAAAGTTGTGTGGAATATGATTCCTTCCGAACAATCCTGGAAAAGTGCAAGATTACTACGTTTGGTACAAGACTAAGTTGCATTAGAATGTGGGTCTCAATGGAATCATATTACCACATTATGGGAAAGTGGGTGGAATTAAAATCATCCAATATGGGTGGGATTCATAATTTTCCATAAAAATCCTTTTAATTGTTTTTTGGGAGAACAAAAACACCCATGAACACGTTAAATTATAAAACTACCCTTAAAATCTAATTATTTATGTTGTGAATACATTTTTTAAAACAATTTGATTATGTTGGATTGTATTAGATTTGGAGATGTACAATTTTTATTTTTATTTTTATATTTTTCTCTACTCATATACAATAATTTTATTAACCTACCCTACAATACACATAAGTCTGCAATGAATTACTATTTTTATTAAATATTAGATTTTTTTTACAAAAGAAAACATATTTAGGTTCGAACATTCATAAATAGTAAACCATATAGTTTTGTTTTATAAAATGTCTAAAATAGATGAAATATATATAGGATCAAATGAGTTAAGGGTATTATTGGCATACATTTACATTCCCATTTCACTTTCCATGCAGAAACCAAACATTAAATTTTGATTCCTAATAGGAATCCATTAGTTAACCAAATACGATGAAAGTATTCAAAATGCTGGTAAAAGATTTTTTGTAATCACAGTCTCGGTAATCGCATTCCACTCAAAACATTACCGCGTACCAAGCAAGACCTAAAGTTAGTTTTGAAGTTTTTGGATTATTTCTTCATAGAGAGAAATAGATTAGGACAAAAGAGGAATATAAGATGAGAAAAAGGTCGAGACTCAGATCCAGGACCCTCTGGTGAGAAATATTAAACAAACACAACATCATTGTTTCTTATATTGAAATATATCAAACCTCCATGAACACATAAAAATTTGGGGCACTAAAATATCCACATTTTAGGGGGGCCAAGGTGAAGGCCCCTTTTGCCTAACCCTTGGACGGACCATAGTTTGGAGGCACATGGTACTTACGCATGCAAACAAATAAAGACAATGGTTAAAATTAGAAAGAAAATTAGTACTTGAAAAGAAAGTGAAGTCATGTTAGGTATAAATTATATTAGCCAATATAGATTGATATTTGAAAAATAAATGGAATTTATAGGTTTTGTTTCCTTTAAACCTAAAACTATTTGGAAATGTTTCTTATTTACTTTATTTGATTCATATTAATAGTTTTAGTAGTTGAAGTGGGTCATCATTAAGCTCATTCACTTTCTTGTCTTATTGGGTTGGCATTCATATGGCCTGAAATCATTGAATGTTCATCAATTAATCAATAACTTTGTGTATGTTCACGTCCTCTTATCTTGTTCTCATTTTGTCCGATTTAGTTTAAAAAATTAAAATTTACAAGTGCCCTTTGCATTATTGACTTAAGCCAAGAAAAAAAAGTATAAGAAAATAAGAACATGGATGTCCAGGTGTATTCATTCTATAATAAATAAAAAAGACTATTTCTATCAAGAATTTCATGTGAGAAACAATGGAAACATAGGATATATGAAAAGAGGAATTTTAAAGAGTACAAAAGGTAATCACTATATCAAATAAATAGTCCAAGAGGGGGAGAACATTTTGGGTCTAAGGTCACCTATGATTTCACTACCTATCATAAACATAAGAGAAAAGTAAAAGTCCTACCTTTTATGTAACACTCCATGATTTTAAAGTCGTAAAAATCTTTGACAAATTCAATATTTTGGGGAAATTGTTTCTGAGAATTTAATTAATTTTAGGATGTAAAAATGTTGGTTTTGACACACACACACACACACACACACACACACACACACACACACACACACATATATATATATATATATATATATATATATATATATATATATATATATATATATATATATATATATATATAAAGTTTTAAGTGAAATTTAATTCAGGATTAAGATTGAGAGTTTTTAGGTTTAATATAAAACCGTGGGCATTTTGGGTTCGTCAAACCGATCGAACTGGTTCGGCCCTGGGGGCGAACCAGTTTGCATCGGTAGTGGTGCGCATGTAGGTTTTCTTTTTAGTGCTTGTGTTTAACTTAAACTATCATATTTCCCTTTTATTAATTAAAGTCGGGTTTGGGATTTTTAAAACAATTTATATCATTCCAAAAAAGCAGTAAACTCCCACAATTTTATCTTTTCTCTTCTACAAAATCTAAATCCCAGTAAACACAAGTTTCAACCCAAGTTTTGAAGAACTAAATCAAGTTTTCTCAGGAACATCCATGTAACCCCCCATAATTTTGAGGATTTAGTATTTAATTAATTTTGAGAGAAATACAACTATTTAAATTGGAGAAAATTAAATTTATGATTTGGAGAATTTATTTGAGTGAGAAGAATTATTTATATTTAGCGACTTTAGGTTTAATTATTCGAATTCTTGTTGTGTCGCATTTTGAGGTGAAATTAGAGAATGTTATAAAGTATTTAGGATGACAATTCGGAGTGCATGATTGAGTACGGATAGGTCGAGATAGTCAGAAAAGAATACCTGGGGGTAGTGATCGGGTCTCGAGACATTTTTAGGCACACCGTGGTGTTTAGGTCATTTGGTCTTGGCCCATTGGGATAAAAACGGGATTAGTGTGATTTAACCTAACAGAAAAGGGGTCTTACGACAGATTTCATAAATCATAAACCTAAGTCTTTGAGGGAAGGAAAGAGGAGCAATTGGGGATCTTTTGGAGACTAATCTATAGAGAGATTTGGGTGTTCTTTATTAAACCATCCTCTACACCAACGGATCAGACTCTACGAACCTTCGAGGCAAGTGGTTAACTGATGTGATTCTCAAATAAATATGTGATAATCAATTCATATTATAGCATGTGTATTGAAATTGTCCATTTTGGGGGTGGGTATTGTTGAGAAATTGGGTTTTTGGTTAAATTCATACTTGAATGAAATTAAAGGTGGTATGGTTTGTGATATATGATTATGGAACATAGAAATCGGTATCGGAGGTTGAACCAAGTATAAATTGATGATGACTTTAGATATTAGTGTAGCAACTTCGATCGAATGAAGAAAACCCGAATCAGGAAAGTTCAAAATTATGAAAATCAATTAAGAATTTAAGATCTCTAGGATGTTTGAACCTTTTCCCATGTGATAATATTGTTGGTTTTGATGACATAATAGTGGTAGAAAGAATTAAAAAGCTTGGGATTTCAAAAATGGTGGAAACAAAGTCGGGGAAGAAGATGGATATCGAGTCGATCAATTGACCCCTTCAGTTATTTTAAAACATGAGATTTTAAATATTTTCGTCACGGTCGTGTGGGTGCCGACCTCATATTTTTCTGATTTGTTTTGGATATATAATGATTTTTCTATGAAAGGGTGCGCGAGACCGACATCCGTAGGAAGAAGTAAATTTGGGTTCTTTGGAGATGTCTGTAGATGAGTGAAGGACTCAAAGAAAAATATTAAGATACAAGCCAAGTGAGCATGTACGGGTATATTGGTTAAGTGACAGCAAGGTAATAAATTAATTAATGGATAAATTAATTAAATTAGAGTCGGACCATAGACTCGAGGAGGTAATAAATTAATTAAATTTGAGTCGGACCATAGTGTTACGGATTTTAGTACGCGCTAAAGACGGTATATATATATATATATATATATATTGCATGCTTATAAATACCAGTGGCTAGATATTTAATTAAATTATGTACTCTAATGCTATCAAGGGAGGTTGCGCGATGTGGTTGGATCCCCTAGATTGAGGAGTAGGACGAGTATATCCCCAGGTCATAACGTCTGTTATATGGGTGATGGGCTTATCTCACTTTAAGGAAGAAAATATGACCGCCTCCAACGTCTATGTTTTTAGCCAAGTTCATGAGATATTCCGACTTGGGCTAACTAGGTTAAGTGAGCACACCTGGTATGATAGCACTTTAGAGGAAATTGTCCGATGAGGGTATACTCGGAAGGATGGATATACATATGACATATGTGTGGATGTTGTAGTAAAGATACGTATATAATGGTATTAAATATTATATGCGAGTAATAATACAAGTGTAATGTAGTTGCTTATATAACTTGTGTCACGGTTATATGATATTATTTTAAAGGACTTAATTAAGTTAATGTGAGAGTTAACTTATGACCCATGAATAATAATACTCGGTTTAGAGTAGTGTGGCAAGGGGAGTTTATACCAGGACTAGTTGGATGGGGTAGTATAACTAGTTGGGGTTAAGCCAACCGTTAGGTGTGCACATTAGTGGAGGGGTGAGCATGTCCTTAAGAGAGTGAGACACTAACTTAAATGTGAAGCACATTCATGCATTTTAATTACTGCAGTTAATTCACTTGTTAAATATTTTCAAAATGTTTTGGGTTCTAACCCCTGCTATAAAACTATTTTCAAAACCTTTTAGGTGTCCAGCCACAGGGACGACAGGCTTGATATTCTATTCCAGGGACACGTAGTTGCGTCACCTGGGGATGCTAGCAGGAGCTTGAATTCGACTCATCGTTCATTCTTTCCTTGAGTACGAATCATCTATCAGTTTCAGTTTACTTAGGGCTTGTCGCCCAGGATTTTCAGTGTAGTTTTCAGAATCATTTATTCAATTGTTGGACGATTGTTATTGGATTATTTACTTTTGTGGCCGATGGTTTATTCGGCAAGTAGTTTATTTATTTATTCAGTTGATTTGATTCAGTTGTTATGAATGGCTCATAATATATTTCCGCAAGTTGTTGTTTTTGTTTAAATAAAAAGATGAAATTTAGCACCGACTTTTGGGAATATTGGGTGGTTAGTAAGTTTTAAAAAGGCTTTCAACAGTGGTGTAAGAATAAACCAACTGGGATTCCTATTTTAATTTAATATAGGACTGATCACCCGGTATTTTATTAGGCGGAGTGTCACAGGTGGTATCAGAGCATCAGGTTCTAGTGTCTTTAGGATCTGTGCGGCTTTTCACGTTTCGGCTTAGCGTTCTTTGATATAGAGACCTAGCATAGGATTGTTGTATTCTTAAACGTATGCGTATTACATTCTTCTGAAAATTACTTTATATTTGATAGTGAACTCATACGATTAGATTCTCATTTCAGATGTCGCCTAGGAGAGAAAGAGCAGCTAGGGTTACAGGGGGGGATAATACTAGAGGGTCTCATTAGGATCCAGAGTTACCACAGCAACTTCCATAGATGATTTCAGCTGCACAGCTAACTGAATTAGTGGCACAGGAAGTTAACGCGACGATGATCACAATGGCAAGATATTTTCCATGAAATCAACCACAGCCGTTAGTTTCACCAGATGCTCAGGCCCACACGGGCCCGTCAGAGTGGCAGCGAGTATGAGAGGCCTTTCAGAAAGTCCATCCACCAGAGTTTCAAAGGAGTTCAGATGTGGTGCTAGCGTGTCAGTGGAAGAAAGACATGCAGCGTCGCTTGCGCATGGTTGACTGTAGTGAGGTGCAGAAGCAAATGTTATCCACTTTTAGGTTAGTGGGGGAAATGCTCCAGTGGTGGGAGTCGATCACCACCATTGAGGAAAGGGACACATTGACTATTGTCATGTTTTGGGTGAGATTCGATCGTAAGTATTTTCCGCCAGTAGTTGAGGCCGAAATGAGGAGCAAATTCAGTGAAGTGACTCATGGGAATCGTTTAATGGCCGAGTACGAGGAAGAGTTCACTCGTTTGGGAAATGTTTTACTGGATGAGTTAATAAATAAAGAAAGCAAGAAAGCAAGGTTCATGGATGGGTTATCCTGGAGGATGAGGCTATATTTGATTAGTAATCCCGCATTAGCAGCTTCTACTGACGTCGTAAATGTAGCACTCCTACACTGCCAGAAGAACCACTTCCACATGAAGGGAAGTAAGAGGGGAGTTGAACCCAATCATCCAGATAAGGCAGGAGGGGGCTGTGCCAGTGGGGTATCCCAGCAGCAGACAAGGGGATATCAGGAGCAGGATTCGCGGCAGGGGGATTAAGCCAAGAGATCTAGATCTGGGGGGCTATCGACAGGATAGCCAAGACTTCCGACAAGGCCAACAAGGAAGGGATCAGTGGCAGGGTAAATTTATTACGAAGTATTTTATTTGTGGAGAAGCGGGACACATGAAGAGAGATTGCCCTAAGCAAGGCAAGGGCAACTTAGTGAATTAATCCTCAAAATAGATTTTATTCATGAATAAAGAAATATGTGAATAATGTGAATATTACTTAGTGAATTAAAAATTAGTATATGGTTATGACTTTACTTAGGATTATAAATTTCCGTAAGAAATGAATATGTAAATTTTGAGACGTGTGTGTGAGTCGTGTCGTGATTAAAAGTAAAATATTTAGATGTCATCCAAATGGTCGTTTTGACATCGACAAAGTGTCCGGAAGGGTCTTTGTAGTCAAAAAATTCTACTTTGGCATTTTTTTTGGGCCTCGGGTCACTTTGGAACCCAATAGACACCTCGGAGGGGCATTTCCATCATTTCAATTGGAAGGTGAATAGTACCCACGAAAATATATGGGTATTTATAATACTAAGTTCTTAACAATCATCTGCAGTCTACCAAAAATATTAGAGTGAGAGACCTTGAGGAGAGTGAGAGTTTTCTCTGGAAGAGAAGGTCACCCTAGAAAGCCAAAGGACAAGGCCATACACCACCACCAAGGCCACCGAAATCTTATCGGAGAAGGGGAACACCACCATTAACAATCAACATCAAAGGATCAGACCTACATAGTAGAGGAAAGTGGATTAATCTTTACAATTATAGCATGTTTTATGTTCATATTAGGATAGTTGCAGAATCCTGCATTCTTACATGATTTGAGGATAAATTACGGTCTATAAAATCAAGCTTTTGAAATAAGAAATATGTGGAATTAATCTGGGATGATCATATACTAATAACCTACGAAATAGAAATCATTTGATGAAGAAAATATGGACATATTAGTATGTTTTGTGATGGAAATGATAATGTTGAAAGTTTTTTGGAAATGATGAGAATTGGAATTTTAATCAAATCTTCTAGAGGATTTAAGATTGTTTTATTAATGGAAATCATATATATATGTTGCCATATCACGTAGAAAGAAGTACAAGAAGTTTGGGACTTTAAAACATATGATTTGAGGATTAAAAATGGTGAAATCCGTAGGCTAGTTTAGCAGAATCACCCATACCTGCTTGATCGATCGATCAACTCATGAATGTTGATCGATCGACCCCTTCCCTTCGATCGATCGACCCCTCCTGGAATTTGAGAAATTATTTTGTTGTAATGATTGATTAATTATTTCATTGTATAATTCGTTTGTGATGATTAATTGGATGTTTTGGGACTTAATAGAGATCACTAGGGTGACAGGTAGTACCCGAAAAAATATTAGTTTATGGGATAAAAAAATGGGATTAATGAGTTAAAATAGACTTAGTGATTACCAAAGATTAAACCCCGAATTGAAATAATTAAATTATAGATTGGGATGATATAGACCAGTAGGGTAAAGACTTATACCAACTGAAATATTAAGAGAAATAATTAATATCATGTGAGTATAGAGAGAAGGCTCATAATAAAGGAAAAATCATAATCTAAGAAATACATAGGATATTTGTGATATAAATATACTACATGAGAAAGTTTTATGGGTTGGGAGTATTCCTTATTGATATACATATAGTGGGACAAATGACTATACTATATTTTAATTATGTGTATAATATACCTACGCTACTTGCCATCATGGTGGGGGTTTCGCGTTGTGCACAATCTTATCTCTATTGGACCCATTTTGGGGGGATTTAGATTCGTCCACTTAGCATAGGAACTTGGTACGTCCTATCATAATAAATGATAGTTTTAATGATTAAATGGGAGCGTAGGTATGTGCGTGACTCATTTAACTAGGGAATATGCTCGCCTCTAATATTTGTGTTATGTGATTTATGGTTCGGGAGAGCCATCGAGCCATTTGTCCATTATGTAGTGATGGATGCATTAAGACATGATAGCAGAGTATACGTGCACCCCAGTTGTGTCTGATAGGTTCCGTATTAGTGTGTGTGTGTGTGTATATATATATATATATATATATATATATATATATATATATATATATATATATATATATATATATATATATATATACACTATGATGTAATCTATTATGTGAATTAATAGCTAAAATGGAATATTTATAATATAAGTTAAATTGGGTAAGCAAGTACTTAATTTAAATGTCAGGTTTATTGTGAAGAGAAATGAATGTGTCTATTTAAATTAAAATAGTGAGGGAAATACAGGGAAAGAAGAGACAAGTTAAATATTCATGAACCTTAATTACGAAGTTAGTAAGGTACATTAGGCGTGCACACTAGATGAGGTGAGATTCTCAAATGAGAACCGAAGAACTAAAAGGAATATAATATCGGCTTATATTGTGAACATTAAGCACTTGCTATTTTTAAACATTTTACACTCGGGCTCTGACCTGTTTACTTGCATATTTCCTTCTCTACTATATCTATATTACCAGGTGCCCAGCATTAGGGACGCCCGGCTTAGAGGATGGATATTTGACATGTTTTGGAGATGCAGCTTGGATTAGACGTACACAGTCCATTGATTTTCTTAGCCTTGGTTCTTTTAGGGCATGTTGCCCGAGATTCTGCTATCCTTTTCAATTATGACTATTGTATCGGTTTTATATTAATACACTTTAGATTATGTTTGGAGGATGAGGTGGTTTTATATTAAACTGGAACGTTTATTTCAGTCAATTTATATCCGTGATTTTCATTTAGTGATGGTGTAATATTTAATCCTTGTATTGTGTCGTAATTAAAATAAATAAAAATGAAAGGTTTTGGCACTTAGCTTAATTAACTACTAGGTGAGTTAATAAAAGAAATTATTTTTCGACGGTGATGCTAAGAATGAACCAACTGGATATTCTTATTTAATTTAATAAAGGACTGATCACCCGGTATTTAATTAGGCGGGGTGTTAGACATAGTCGGGTAACTTTCATCTGGTTAAGCACGAGGACAGGGTGTATGGGCGCTCTGGTTAATTAAGGTAACTTTCGTACGGTTAAGCACAGGTACTGGTGTATGGGCGCCCTGGTTAATTAAAATGCATATTTGAGTAACTCATAATTTAAAGTAAGAGAGGTAGATGTAGCAATCTTAGAGGCATAGGACCTGAGAGATATTCAAAGTTTGGAGTATTAGGCTTATCTTAATTTCGAGGACGAAATTCCTACTCTGTAACACCCCATAATTTTGAGGATATAGTATTTAATTATTTTTTGGAGAAATAAAACTATTTAAATTGAAGAAACTTAAATTTATGATTTGGAGAATTTATTTGAGTGGGAAGAATTATTTATATTTTGCGACTTTAGGTTTAATTATTCGAATTATTATTGTGTCGCATTTTGAGGTCGAAATTAGAGAATGTTATAAAGTATTTCAGATGAAAATTCTGAGTGCACGATTGAGTTCAGATGGATCAATATAGTCAAAAAAGAGTACCCGGGTAGTAATTGGGTCTCGAGACGTTTTTAGGCATAATCAGACCCACACAGGGGTGCTTGGGTCATTTGGATTTGGCCCATTAGGCTAAAAACGGGATTAGTGTGATTTAACCTAAGAGAAAAAGGGTCTTACGGTAGATTTCATAAATCATAAACCTAAGTCTTTGAGGGAAGGAAAGAGGAGCAATTGGGGAGCAATTAGGGATCTTTTGGAGACTAATCTAAAGAGGGATTTGGGTGTTCTTCATCAAATCATCCTCTACACCAACGGATCAGACTCAACGAACTTTCAAGGCAAGTGGTTAACTGATGTGATTCTCAAATAAATATGTGATAATCAATTCATATTATAGCATGTGTATTGAAATTGTTCATTTTTGGGGTGGGTATTGTAGAGAAATTGGGTTTTCGGTTAAATTGACACTTGAATGAAATTAAAGGTGTTGTGGTTTGTGATATATGATTCTAGAATATAGAAATCGGTATCGGAGGTTGAACCCAGTAGAAATTGATGACGACTTTAGATATTAGTGTAGTAACTTAGATCGAATGAAGAAAACCCAGAAAATACCCAAATCGGGAAAGTTCAAAATTATGAAAATCAATTAAGAATTTAAGATCTCTAGGATGTTTGAACCTTTTCCCATGTGATAATATTATTGGTTGTGATGGAAAAATAGTGGGAGAGAGAATTAAAAAGCTTGAGGTTTCAAAAAAGGTGGAAACAAAATCGGGGAAGAAGATGTATATCTAATCGATCGTTTGGTCGACCTAAGGAGTCAATCGATCTAACCCTTCAGTTACTGTAAAATATGAGATTATATATCTTTTCGTCATGGTCGCATTGGCGCCGACCTCATATTTTTCTGATTTGTTTTGGATTTATAATAATTTTTCTACGAAAGGGTGAGTGAGACCGACATCTTTAGGAAGAAATAAATTTGGATTATTTGGAGATGTCCGTAGATGAGTGAAGGACTTAAGAAAAATATTAAGATACGGGCCAAGTGAGCGAGTACGGGTATATTGGTTGAGTGAGACCAAGGTAATAAATTAATTATTGGATAAATTAATTAAATTAGAGTCGGACCATAGACTCAGAAAGGTAATAAATTAATGAATGTGCAAATTAATTAAATTTGAGTGGGACCATAGACTCAAAAATATACAGGCTAGTGTTACGGATTTCAATGAGCGATAAAGCCGGAATTTATATTATATATATATATGGTGTGTCATAGTGTATATATATATATATATATTGTGTGTGCTTATAAATATCAGTGGCTAGATATTTAATTAAATTATGTACTCTAGTGCTATCAAGGGTGGTTGCACGATGTGGGTGAATCCCCTCACTTGAGGAGTAGGGCGAGTATATCCCCAGTTCATAGTATCCGTTATATGGGTGAGGGGTTTATCTCACTTTCAGGAAGAAAATATGACCGCCTCCAACGTTTATGTTTTTGGCCAAGTTCCTGAGAGATTTCGACTTGGGGTAACTAGTTTAAGTGAGCACACCTGGTATGATAGCACTTTAGAGAAAATCGTCCGGTGAGGGTATACTCGGAAGGATGGATATACATATGACGTATGTGTGGATGTTGTAGTAAAGATACGTATATAATGGTATTAAATATTATATGCGGGTAATAATACAGAGTGTAATGTAGTTGCTTATATAACTTGTGTCACGGTTATATGATATTATTTTAAAGGAATTAATTAAGTTAATATGAGAGTTAACTTATGACCCACGAATAATAATACTCGGTTTAGAGTAGTATGGCAAGGGGAGTTTATACCAGGACTAGTTGGACGGGGTAGTATAACTAGGTGGAGTTAAGGTAACCGTTAGGTGTGCACATTAGTGGAGGGGTGAGCGTGTCATCAAGAGAGTGCGACACTAACTTACATATGAAGCGCATTCATGCATTTTAATTACTGCAGTTAATTCACTTGCTAAATATTTTCAAAATATCTTGGGTTCTAACCCTTGCTATAAAACTATTTTCAAAACCTTTTAGGTGTCCAGCCACAGGGACGTCAGGCTTGATATTATATTCCAGGGACACGTAGCTGTGACACATGTGGATGCTAGCAGGAGCTTGGATTCGACACATCATTCATTATTTCCTAGATTAGGAATCATCTATCAGTTTCAGTTTTACTTACGGCTTGTCGCACAGACTTTTCAGTGTAGTTTTCATATTTATTTATTCAGTTGTTGGACTATTGTTATTAGATTATTTAATTTTGTGGCCGATGGTTTATTCGGCAAGTAGTTTATTTATTTATTCAGTTGTTATGAATGGCTCATAGTATATTTCCGCATGTTATTATTTTTATTTAAATAAAAAGCTTAAATTTGGCACCGGCTTTTTGGAATACTAGGTGGTTAGTAAGTTTTAAAAAGGTTTTCAACAGTGATGCTAAGAATGAACCAACTTGGATTCCTGTTTTAATTTGATATAGGACTAATCACCCGGTATTTTATTTGGAAGGGTGTCACTATCCAAGAACGTCTTTTTTCTATTTTATCAAGAGAAACGCAATCGTGTAATAATATTTTCAAGATGACTTCTTTATAAGTATGAATACCTCTATTGTTCCCCTTGAGTGTTATGTATTTTAGATATTGCTAAAACTTTAGTAAGTTGTGTTTTTCTTAAAAGAAATTAGGAATACTAATTAGGGAAAGTCAAAGTAATTATGGGGTTATTTTTACTCAAATCTAAAGATACATTTAAGACTTGAAACATTCGCATGCTTAGATTAGAGGTTTGGATTGTAATAGAATTATGGGATGTTTCGTGTATTAAAATTAAGTATATGTAAATTTGTAATAATGTTTCGACTCAAAAAGTCACGATTTTTATGTGTAGGTTGTAGAATGAATTTTTTGGGTGTAATGTTGTGAACATGCATGTTAAAAAAAAGGAATCTTGTGTTAATTAAAAAAATGGTAGTTATGTCAAAATTATAGAATATTATTGCTTGCGTGACTTTTGGTAGAACTTGTTTAATTTTATAATTAAACAGACATAATTTGGATGATATTGCAATCGGAAAGTAAATCGGAAGAATTGTAGCTATAAATTAAAAATATGCTATATGTGATGTTGCTCGTGTTAATATTTCGACACTGCGGAGATGTTGGGATTTTTTGGGGCAATTATGTTGTTATCCTTATGTTTAGTTGCTTCTAGGTATGGGACTAGTAGGTATGCCTCATTGTCATTAGCACGTTATAGGTATGGGACTACGAAGTGTAGGTTTATACGGTTGGGTATTTCCTAGGTGGGGCTAGGTGGTATGCCATCACGTATTTTTCTTTAGCCTAGGTACGACACTAGGTGGTGATTTGTGGTAGGTTTTCCTCCTAAGTGCTAGACTAGGAAATACTTGTGTTTTTGGTGATACCTGTGTATGGGACTAGGGATGGTTTAAGTTGGTTTACCTAAACAAAGGGTGGGGACAATAGAGAACTATGAGAACTTAAATAAAAATTGATAATCAATGTCTAAGATAAAGAACGAGTAATAAAATGAATTGGCGTCATGAATATGTGCAGTGCTAACAATTTGGGCAACTTGCTATAGCGACATGGGTGTGTGTGACGTCACGAGTATGTGTATGGCAAACAAATTGGGCAATATCACAATAGTGACGTATGACCTCATAGTATGTGCAATGCTAACGAAATCGGGCGAACTGGCTATAGTGAGGAGAATGTGTATAGTGTAGAATTATGGGCACGCCAGGAGTATGTGCAAGACTCGGAATAGGGTGAACTGGTTATACAGGTGTAAGATTGGTTAATTAATTCGTTAATAATTGTGAATTTATAATGAAATATTGTAATAACATAATTAGACTAGAATAGTGGGGTGGCTTAGTTATGTGGACAGTGAGTGTTGTTTTACTTTAATCGCATGTTATTATATTGTTTAATTTAAAATACTCTATTGTGATATTTATCATGTATGATGCTTATGTATGAGTTCACAGACCCTAATTGGGAGGAGTAGCTAGTTTTCATACGGTGGACTCTGACTCATTGCGTTGACTAAGATTTTAGGTATAGTCGTTGGTGTAGCTAAACAGGATAGATCGTAGATTTTTGGAGTGCAACTGGAGATTTACTTTTATTGCTTTAGTAATTTAGATTGTTTCTATTTCATCGTTTTACTATGAGACAGTTATTATGGATTTGGTGAGCCATTCGGTTCCACAGTTGTTTACGATTTTCAGTTGGAAATTATAGTTGGATTATTTATTGGGTTTATTTTTGAAGTTAGCATGGTGATGGATTTTATTTGCATGGATGTTTATATTCGTTGGATTTATTCAAATTATATCTTGTGAAAAAAGTTTTTAAAGTCATATTTCTATTGCATGCTGAGAATGGTATTTTATTGGTGACGTTCGACCTAGGTTGGCAGCAGCGGCTGGCCACCCCATTGCCGAATCTACGCGAGGTATTACATCTTGTTTATAAAAAAAAAAATTCAAGCCAACTTTCCCTCTCAACATGTCGTTATAGCAGCACATACCCCCATAGTCACAGGTTGGGGCAGCGAGGGTGGTGACACCCTTGCGATCGCGGCTAACCATCGCAACTCTCTCCCTCTCTATTTTCTTTTTTTCTTTCCTAATTAATTTAGGGTTCTAATTATTAAAATTCCTATCACAAACAAACTCTAAGCCCAATTATAATTATGCATAATTAATTTTTAAAAAGTCCTAGCTTGGAGCCAATGCAAGTCTAAAAAAACTCAAATGCCCCTAAGATTTTTACCAAAATCTCAAATTACTAAATAATTAATTAATGTCTCAAATTATTCATTTATTCACTCAAAAAATCACCAAATTGAATTAAATTAATCATCTCTTATTTAATTCAAATTCCACTTCCATAGTTCATTTTAATTAATAGATTCATTTGAGTAATTACATCCGATTCTGAAAAATGATTGGTATTACAAGCGAGGAAAATGCAAAAAAAAAACAGGCTAATGAATAATAAAAATCATTTATCATAAAAACATCACAAAAAAATTCAAAATCATAGTAAAAAAGGCATTAACAGTTTATCATCTTTTAATATCTTGTCATAAGAAAAACAACAAATTATCATTTTGTCGTAGGTCATAACAAAATAGATTATATTTTCAGCCGTCATCATAAAATCGGTGTATATATAAGTATATAACATGTATTTTTAATTTAATATATGTATTACAACCTCAAATTTTATAGTCCAAGTGCGAGTATAAAACTGTAAGCTAACGCTGAGACATCGGCTAGCCTCGAGGCGCTATGCCCTTGTTGCTATAGGATGGTAGGTTTGAGGCAGATTTTAAAGCTACTTTGTATTGATATGGCCTAGATATGTCAACTCATGGTTAACTTAAGGTGGGCCTTGTTTAAACAACTCATTAAAGTTGCGCAACATATCTCATTTCCTCTCATTTCTATAACATATCAGAAGTCTCGTAATAGGTAGAAGGTTGTTGGATTCTTCGTCAAGGTAAAAGTTTTCATTGTTAAAGTTGTTTGTTCAAGGAAAAAAAAACAAGAAATCGCACGTTAGCTTATACTAATACAAGTGAAAAATGTGTGCTTATATTTATTGATAATCAATTAAGTCTTTTGATTCAGTGATATAAGGGTATCACTGGAATAATTTTAGAATTGGATTGGGTTTGGTCACAGTTCGATCCCTGACATTATTAAAATAATGTTTGATCAGCGAAAGTCACGAATCGCGAATAAGGATTAGTCGACATGCGCATAAGTGGGTCCGAATACCTCATAGTTGCTACAATAAAAAAAATTCTCAACAACCCATTTGAATCCCAATACTAAAATTATGGGGCCCATTTTAATCTAGCTATTTAAAATATAGGGCACATCATTTTAAAGTATGAATCAAAGTGGGCCTCATATTTTAAAAGTGAATGGGCCTAAAATATACAAAAATGGAAACACATTACTCTTAATCCTAGCTCAACAACTTAAATACTTCTCAAAAGAAACCCCTCTCTCTCTCCCCCATTATCTTTCTCATTCATGTAACGTCTCTCTCTCTCGCTCTCCTACCTTCTCTCTCTCTCTCTCTCTCTCTCTCTCTCTCTCTCTCTCTAGTTTGAGATAAAAAATGGCTTTATTTTGAGTTCATTGTATTTCTTAATTAATTTTGATTTTATTTTTTTATTTGTTTGGCCTTTGTATCTATGAAAAATAACATTGAAATAACATAGTTGAGACAATTTTAAGTTTCGTTTTTTAAATTTTTATTAATTTTGTTTTAAATTTTTTTATTAAATAAATTGATTGAATACATTTAAAATAAATATTCAAAGTTAAAAGAACAAAAATGTTTCTAAAATAGAAAAAAATAGTTCGGCCCAACCCAAAATCGGCTCAAAATAATGATCGACCCGATTCAACCTGTCCAATTTCGACCCAACCCATATCTGACCCGCCCAGATTTGCCCTGCCCCACATATTTTCCACCTATAACTATTACATTACAAAAGGGAGGGGGGTGCAATCGCGCTACTGATGAGACTCAAACCTTGGTCATTCCTAAGTTCAGGTGGGTGTCCTGGAATTGGAACAACCCACAGGCAAGAAAATTAAGGGAATACTTAGTGGAGTGGCATGAGCATTTGTATATTGTACTAATTCCTAAATTTCATATTAACGGACACATTGGAAATTTATATTAAACATTCTTCCAAGATCTATTTGAGTTCTCTTGATATCCCAAAACTCACCTTATTGTTGTGATTTTGTGCACTTGCATACAACATTCTCAATCCCCAACTATTAGAACTTCCCACTATTGATGTACTATATAATTTTTACCCGCTTTTTTTTAGCAAAAATATAGAGATACTTATAAAATAGAAAGAGTGAAAAATCATTTCCGATATGTTTCAAGAGAAAACAATAGGCATACTCCATCTGTTTCAAATTAATAATCCTTGTATAAATTTTGGTCCGTCCCAAAATGATAGTAATATTTCCCAAAATAGAACTCTCCCCATTCCAAATAAATAGCAGTGGTTTCCTTTTTAGTCCATTTCAAGTCAATATTCTTGTTTATAAAAATAATATATAAGATTAGGTGAGATTACAAATTTATCCATTTGAATAATACCCATGGGAGAATAATAATCTAAGTGAATATCTTGCATTCAAAGCCCTCATCATCTATAGGATAAATTTGAAAGAATTGTTTTACTTTTAAATGACGACTATTAATTTGAGATGGAGTGAATGTATCAAATGTAATCTAACATGATTAAGAACAACATAAACACAAATAGTTCCTTTAAAATAGGATCTTCATTCTCCATGCAATCACTACTTCAAATGACTAAAAAAGATAATGAACACACCTTTGTCCATTAACATTTGACGTAGTTGTTATTCTTGAATAAGCCTTCTTGATAGCTCCATAATTTTGGAGAATATATGTAATTTTTGGAATTTTGAAATTTCATCTCCCTAATGTAATATTGCATGTTTTTTTATAATAAATGAATTCGGTAGAATTTAAATTAATTTTATAGAATTTAATTTAAAAAAAATTATGAATAAATTGCTTAATTGTAATTACATGTGTATACAATTCATTCATTCATGTAATGTTTACTCGTTCAAAATAAATTGCATGTTAATTAAATTATTTAAATGTAGTGTTTCAACATAATAAAGATGTGTAAACCAGGTAGATATAGTCCGGGCATGTTTTGGATGATTCGGGGACTTATTTAGGTGTTTTAGAAATCTAAAATTAGGTCCCGGACATACCATTAAGGGAGTTATTGGGCCATTTCGAGTATGATTTCGGGCTTGTTTTGGAGCCCAAAAGCGAGGTTTTATGGGTACCTCAGGATTAGTGATTATAAAAGGTAATTAACTGAGTAAGGAGTCATTCCCATACCCCATAACTCAACCCTAGTATCCCCACGCCCATTGGAGAGTTTACCAAGGATAGAGTAGGGAGGAAATGTCAAGGATCCAAGAGGAAGAGATCCCAATTAGCAGTCTAAGGCAAGAATTTTCTTGCTTAATCAGTTTCCAATTTGTTTCATAGTTCATATGTGTATTTATCATAAAACAATTAGGTTAATTATACAAATTGGTGATTTGAATAATTGGAATGAACTTTATAAACTTTGAAGAATAAATTTGGAAGTATAAGGTTTAAAAGTTAAACAATGTGGTGACAAACTCGGAAATTGAATATCATAACTATTGGGAATTATGCCTTAGAATTCATGCTGTAGGATTGATTATGATTCATGTATTTGAACCCTTAGATCTAAGAATAGTTAGGCAGAAAATATGATTAAAAGTTGGATCAGATGGATTCTAATGTTAGGGTTTAATTTCTGGGATTTTGGATATACAATCTTATCTTAATTTTGTTAATTAACAATATGAATAGGTTAATTGGATCATGAATCTCGTATAAAAAAGTTGTAACAGTTTTGGGTTACAATCAATTTGACCTCCAAGGCAAATCGATTCGGTCTGGGGAAAAACTCGGTCATGGAGGCGAATCTATTCGGCCTTTGGTCCTGGGTGAGGGTAAGAGCGGGGAATGGTTCGGGTGATTTTTACGAATTTAAGCGAGTATGTGTGTGACAACCCGGATATAATTGTGATAAATTATATTTAAATCGTGCTTAACTTATATGATATGAATAATGTGTTATTGGTATATCTAATGTTAAGTGATTATGGTTAGTATAATCCTACTTTCATAAATCATGAAATGTTGAATTATGTACAAACATTAAATTTTGTTATTTTCAGTAGAAATGTTCATGTTGGAGACTAGTTTTGACCCTTATAATGTAACAATTGACTTAAGGTGAAAACTATATAGTTGTATATATATGAGTTAGGTTTTCTACACAACAAACGGTTCATCAAACGGATATCCGAGTAAGAAGTTAGGTCGAATTTACGAACAAGGGGTAAATCTGTCCATTCCCTTTAAGTGGTAAACTGTCTTTTAGTAAACAAAATGTTTTAATTTGATTGGTTGGCATGGGAGGCAGCCTTGGCTGACTTAAAACACTTCTTCTAAGCTATTTATTCAGAAAATTTAACCCTAATTTCAGTTTTGGAGAGTTTTTTCTTGAGGAAAGAGAAAGTAGAAGTTAAGGAAGAAAAGATTACCAGAAAAGCTAGGAAAATTCCAAGAAAAACCCTTAAAAAGTTTCCAAGGTATAATGATGTGATTAATATTGTTTTAATCTTGTATTATACTTATTTCAAATTATATAAATCATGAATTATGGGTTAAAATTCCATACTCCTTTGTGATAATAAGTATTTGTTCACATGTGAGATAAGTGTTGTATGTAGCATGTATTGCTTATTATTGAAATCCCTTATATTCAAACTTGCATATATTTTTATGTGATTACTGGAATTGAGAAATTCTAATTGTATATGAAAGTAGACTCATATATTCATATCATATCCGAAAATTAGAATTTAACTCTTTGTGGTTGGGCCTTAGTGATGGTTACAAGTTGGTACATAGTTGTTGCTTGTATATTTAATTTCGATATGCCCTGAGTTTGGTCAAGCTTTTGACATAGCAAATGAAGTCAAAAAATTATGAAACTTTAATTATGTCCTATTTAGGTTTATTGAAAATGGGTGGAAAATTATTGAAAGTTATACTAATGAAATATTATGAAAATTCTTGGAAGTTGAAGGAACAATAGAGGAGCTTGTGGGAGAGATTTAATAGGTTGTAAAGAAATGGTCATAACTGTCTCTAGGAAGCTTGAAAAATTACACAGTCAATTGTAATGGAAAGTATATTCAGATGTGTTTTTATATTGATAAGCTTAGGCACCTCTATGTGTACAATTTATGAATATGGGATGGTTAATTATGGAGGACAATAATTTGAGGCCATACTGCCTACCCCATGAAATATTGTTTTTATCTGCTCTTTCCCAAGGGTATTTGGATTACATGTTTCATGTGTATATATATTGATAAGTATACTTTTATGTTTACTTGATTTTAGTTATAAATTCCTTACAAGGGATTTTCTATGGTTGAATGTTCGTAACCTTATCAATATATATACCATTGTTTCGTCTTTACACATGTTTCATGGAATTTGACTTGAGTAGATTTATATTATTGTTGTCTAATCATTGAAAGTTACATAGATATATTAATATAATAATTATGATTGAGATTCAGTAATGATTTAGTTAGATTAACAGATGTAAGGTCAAATCAACCCAGTACAGCTCCACCCGAAGGAAACGTGAATACATAGTTGACAACCCAATGTGAGTGTACTTACTGAGTTGATTATGGATGTGATGTGTATATATTATATGTTGAGATGATATGACTTATTAAAATTCATGAGATGTTGAGATGTTATCGCTTATTAAAATTCCAGAGATGTTGAGATGTTATGGCTTTATAAAAGTCAAGATATCTTGAGTTGCTATGCAATTCAGGAGATATTAGGTTATTAAAACATATGGATATGATTATTGACTCCGGGTAGGAGATGTGGGTTTTTTTAACTCTGGATATGTATATGGCCTAATTTGGCATAGAGATGGATATATTGATATGTTGAGATGTTAATATAATACCTTTACTATATAGAAATGTAGTACATTCACTGAGTTTTTTTAAATTTATGGTTTTATATGTTTACATTTTCAGGTTTTGAAGCTGCCACTGCCGGGTCTAGGTAATTGAGTGAATAGTAGTAGGGTCTCTTCAATTTTGTTTTATGCATTGTGCTAGTTGTAATTAAGTTAAATGGTATGTGAGTTTTGTATAAATTATGTCTCCTTAAAACGATTGGATTTTTAGTATTCAGCATTTTAACCTTGAAGTTGTTTTAATGTGTATTACAAAACAAAGAAATAAATAATAAATGTGGTTTTTGAACTATTTAGGTAATTATATCCTAATCGGGTTAGGGTGTGACAACTTGGTATCAAAGCTTTTGGTTTTTATATTCAGGGGTTAGAGAGTCTATAAGTGGCAGTGGCAGAAATAGTGTGGTGTGGGTCATTTATATTAACTTGTGAGGAATACTAACCATTATGTTAGAAATAAATGTTGTCTTCTTGTTTCTGTAATTGTGGTTTATGACAGATAGTGAGATATGGAAGGAGCAAATGTTCATGAGAGGGTGGATGAGGAGTCTTCAAATACATTAAACCAACAAATTCCAAATAATATAGATGGGGCACCTGAACAACTTACAGATATGCAGAGAATAGCTCGTGCCATAACTTTAATGACAGAACAACAAAACATGTTTATGACGCAAATAGCAGAACAACAAGCCAAGTACTTAGAGGAACAGATCTTGGCTAGAAGATAAAGGGAAATACAACGAGAGGAGAAGAATACTCTGTACGAGAAGTATGTCAAATTGAACCCCCCAGCATTCTTAGGTTCTGTAGATCTCATAGAAGTTGAGGCTTGGGTTAGAGACACGAACACTATCTTCGGGGTGATGAATGTACCTGCTGCACATAAGGTAATTTTGGCTACTTTCATGTTAAAGGGCGAAGCTAAATATTGGTGGGAGTCTTCCAAACATTTATTGCTTACTCCGGGGGGAGGTGAGGTAATTACTTGGGATTCCTTTATTAAATCCTTATATGAAAAGTATTTTTCTCGTATGTATTGGAAGCAAAAGGAGAGAGAATTTTTATCATTGACTCACGGGAATATGTAGTGAGGGAGTATGAAACTAAATTTATATCTTTGTCTCAATTTTCATTCCGTTTCTTAAATGAGGAGGAGGACAAATGCACCAGATTTCAGGATGGGTTGAATTTGGTTATCAAGTCTAGACTCACTGCACTTGCAATGGTAGATTATACTTCTTTAGTTAACAAGGCTATGATGGTTAAAGGAGATGTTAATGATGCAACAAATAATAGGGAACAAAAGGGAATGAGGAGTATATTTGATCCATCTCAGCAAAATGAAGGCAATATAGAATACTCGAAACAGGGGAGTCAAAGATTTCAACGCGGTAGAGGGATTGGAAATTATGTTCAGAATAGGACACCAAGCAATTTTAGGGGTGCAGGATTGATGGGCCAACAGAATAGACAACAGGAGAATAAGAATGGGCAGTCTAAGCCTGTTACATACTAGTTTTGCAAAGCTGAGGGCCATATCAGTCCAGATTTTCCCAAGTTAAAGGGGATAGAGTGTTATCACTATCATCAAATTGGTCATACCAAAAAGAACTGTCCTATGCTAATAGGAGGGACTCAATCAGCTACTGCTAGTCGAGGTTCATCACCTGGAGGCATAGGGAGAGGAGTAAGTAGAGGACATGCTAGTGGTTACAGGGCTCCGGGAAAGATATTTTCTATGACTTTATAGGACGCTCAGGCTACTCCAGAGGTAGTGACAGGTACATTTTTTGTCATGAACAAACATGCTTACGTGCTTATTGATCCAGGTTTTACTCATTCATTTGTAGCACTATCATTTACCATGAATTTGGGTAGACCATGTTCTTATCTACATTGTGGTTTATATATTTCTACACCTATGGGGGGGATGGTATGTTAGTGGAGCTTGTGTATAAAAATTGTCTATTGTATGTGGGGGAGAGGGAATTGACTATTGATTTAATTCCACTAGATATTCAAGATTTTGATACAATCTTGGGTATGAATTGGTTATCTTCCTACCATGCATCGATTGACTGTTTTCACAAGGAGGTTACATTTAATATGCCGGGGGAGGAAGAATTCAAATTTACTGGGGAAAGAAAAGTGGTTCCAAATTGTCTTATTTCTGCACTACGGGCAAGGAAATTGTTAAATAAGGGTTGTCAAGGATTTTTAGCATATATTATGGATACAAACAGGGAATTGTAAAAATTAGAAGATATCCGAGTAGTTAGGGATTTTGGATATGTGTTCCCAGACGAATTACCAGGGTTGCCACCTAGCAGAGAGGTAGAGTTTACTATTGATTTAGGGCCTGGTACATCTCCAGTTTCTATTTCTCCATATAGAATGGCACCTATGTAACTAAAGGAATTAAAGGTTCAACTGCAAGATTTGTTAGATAGAGGTTTTATTCGACCCAATGTATCACCATGGGGTTCTCCGGTATTATTTATGAAGAAGAAAGACGGCACCATGCGACTTTGCATCGATTATCGGCAATTGAACAAGGTAACGATTCGAAATAAATATCCATTGCCTCGTATTGATGATTTGTTTGATCAATTACAGGGTGCTAAAGTGTTTTCAAAAATTGATTTGAGATCGGGTTATCATCAATTAAGGGTGAGAGATTGTGACATTTCTAAGATAGATTTTCGTTCTCACTATAGTGATTATGAATTTTTTGTAATACCATTTGGGTTAACAAATGTTCCTGCGGTGTTTATGGATTTAATGAATCGAGTATTTCATCCTTTCATAGATTCGTTTGTGATTGTCTTTATCGATGATGTTTTGGTATACTCACCTAGCCAAGAGGAACATGATAAGCATCTAAGAGTTGTATTGCAAGTTTTTCGAGATAGTCAATTGTTTGCTAAGTTTAGAAAATGTGAGTTTTGGTTAAATCAGGTAGTATTTCTGGGGCATGTTGTTTCGGAAGATGGAATTTATGTTGACCCTAAGAAGGTAGTGGAAATTGTGCAATGGGAAATACCAAGAAATGTACCGGAGATAAGGAGTTTCCTAGGATTGGATGGATATTACAGAAGATTCATAAAGGGGTTTTCATCTATAGCCTTACCGTTGACTAAATTAACCCGAAATGAAGTGAAATTTGTGTGGAGTAATGAATGTCAACACAACTTTGAAAAGTTGAAAAATAGGCTAGTATCATCTCCAGTTCTCATTGTTCTATCTAGTGGAGAAGGTTTTGTGATTTATACTGACCGTTCACATCAGGGTTCCTGGTTGTATTTTCATGCAACATGGAAAAGTAATTTCTTATGCATCTACACAGTTAAATACGCATGAACGTAATTATCCTACACACGATTTAGAACTTGCGGCTATTGTTTTTGCCTTGAAATTATGGAGAAATCATTTTTATGGAGATACGTGTGAAATTTTTACTGACCATCAAAGTTTAAAGTATTTATTTACACAAAGAGACTTGCATTTGAGACTGAGAATGTATGTGCTCGCGTTCAAATGAGCAACTTATATATTAAACACCTGTTAACCCAAATAAACCCTAAACATGCAACAATATGTGATTGAATACGATAATGAACAAAGCAAGAACATTCAAACACATGCAATTGAGGAAAAATCCCCCACAGGGGAAAAACCATTTATTTTCATTATAATATTGTAGCTATACAATTTCAGATTACAATGAAAATACAAGTGACTAAGAATTACCCTCAGGTGTCGGATTCTGTAGTCGGCGGCTGGAAATATCCCTTTCCAAGGAGGGCTGCAATGGAGAAGAGAAACGGCTTCTCCACAAGGTTTGAACAACAGCAAAGCTTCGTTCCTGGGTTGCAAAGTGATTCACAAATGTTTGGCAATTTGTGTGAATCAAAAACCTAGAGTCTAGGGATCAATAGGTGAAGACTTAGGCTATTCTTTACTCTGAAATCGTGTGTATGAGTCTTGGAAAACCACTTCCCCGTAGTGGGATTAAATAAGAGGACTTGAGCCATAAAAATCTGAACACGATCTGAACACGATCTATTTGAGATTATACCAGGCGGGCCGGTCCGGGTCTGAAGCGGATCGGTCCGATTGACCGGATCGGTTCTTTTATTCTAAGCTTCATCGGTTCGCTTGTGGTCTGGGGTATACTGGATCTGCATCAAGCGGATCGGTCCGGGTATGAGGCGGACCGGTCCGGTTAGCCGGATCGGTTCTTTTATTGCAGACGGACCGGTCCGGTTAGCCAAACTTTGATTCCTCTTCTTCTTTTGATATTCGGATCCGTTGATGAATGTATGAATCTTGAATTTCTTCAACGGTGTAACGGCGTGCGACATAATAAATTGTTAATGGACAAAAATGTCCTTACAGAGATAAAGACGTTGGATGGAGTTAATTAAAGACTATGATTGTACCATTCACCATCATCTCGGGAGGGCCAATGTTGTTGCAAATGCTCTAAGTCGAAAGTCATTGGAGAGGTTATCTTGTATTCAATGTGCACGAGTTGTCAATATCATGGAATTAAGACTGATGGGAGTCGAGTTAAACTTAACTAAAATGGGGGCGTTAATTGCACACGTTACAGTGAGACCCTTACTGGCAGAACGAATACAGAATTTGCAAATCAATGATTCATTCCTTTAGAAGAAGAAACGGGAAATCCTCGATAGTAAAGAGAGTGACTTTGAAATTAATAATGATGAATCGTTGTGTTATAAAAATAAAATTTGTGTACCGAATGATCCATCCTTAAAGAAGGATATATTATAAGAGGCACATAGTTCTATTTACTCTATGCATCCTGGAGGTACCAAAATGTACAAATATTTGAAAGAGTATTACTGGTGGAATAATATGAAATGTGAGATTACAGAATTTGTAGCTAAATGTTCAGTATGCCAACAAGTGAAGGGGGAGCATCAGATGCCGACAGGATTATTGCAGTCGTTGCCTATTCCGAAATGGAAGTGGGAACATATAACGATGGATTCTGTTGTAGGATTACCATGATCACAAAAGGGGCATGATTCTATGTGGGTGATTGTAGACCGATTGACAAAGTAGGCTCATTTTCTTCCAGTTAAGATGACATGCATTGTTGGCAAGTATGCACGTATATACGTTGATGAGATTATTCGTTTACATGTGGCACCAGTGTCAATAGTTTTAGATAGAGATATAACGTTCACTTCTAAGTTTTGGCCTCGTTTATAGAATGCCCTGGGCAGAAGTTTAAAGTTCAGTATTGCATTTCATTCACAAATCGATGGGCAATCAGAAAGGACGATTCAAATATTAGAAGACATGTTACGAGCCTGTGTATTTGACTTCAAGGGTAGTTGGGATGATCATTTGTCATTAATGGAATTCTCGTATAATAATAGTTATCAGTCAACCATTGCTATGGATCCTTATGAAGATTTATATGGGAGGAGATGTAGAACGCCATTATGTTGGGATGAAGTGGGTGAAAGGAAAATTTGGGGTCCTGAATTGATAGATATGACAACTGAAAAGATTAAAATGATTTGAAAATGGATAAAGATAGCACAAAGCAGGCATAAATTTTATGCAGATAAGAGGAAGTATCCATTGGAATTTCAAAAGGGGGATTTTATATTCCTACGTATTTCACCGTGGAAAGGGGTTATGAGATTTGGGGAAAGGGGAAACTAAGTCCAAGATACATTGAACCATATAAAGTGTTGGAAACAATTGGGACCCTGGAATATATATTAGAATTACCTCCAGAGTTATCCCGTTTACATGATGTGTTTCCCTTATCGATGCTTCGTAAGTACTCAACCTGTTGAATTGAAGGAAGACTTATCGTACATCGAGGAACCACTGGAAATTATTGATCGTAACGAGCAAGTATTAAGGAATAAATTTATTCCCTTAGTTAAAGTTATGTGGATGAGTCATGGCATTAAAGAAGCAACTTGGGAAACGGAGGATAGCATGAAGAAACAGTATCCCCATTTGTTTGGTAAGTGACCTTCATATCAAATTTCGGGGATGAAATTTTCTAAGGGGGGGAAGTTGTGACAACCCGGATATAATTATGATAAATTATATTAAAATCATGGTTACCTTATATGATATGAATAATTTTCTATTAGTATATCTAATGTTAAGTGATTATGTTTAGTATAATCCAACTTTCATAAATCATGAAATGTTGAATTATGTAAAAACACAAAATTTTGTTATTTTCGGTAGAAATGTTCCTGTTGGAGACTAGTTTTGACCCTTATAATATAACAACTGACTTAAGGTAAAAACTATATAGTTGTATATATATGAGTTAGGTTTTCTACACAAGAAACGGTTCATCAAAAGGATGTCCGAGTAAGAAGTTAGGACGAATTTACGAACAAGGGGCAAATATGTCCATTCCCTTTAAGTGGAAAATTTTCTTTCAGTAAACCAAATGTTTTAATTTGATTGGTTGGAATGGGAGGCAGTCTTGGCCGACTTAAAACTCTTCTTCTAAGCTATTTCTTCAGCAAATTTAACCCTAAGTTCAGTTTTGGAGAGTTTTTGCTTGAGGAAAGAGAAAGTAGAAGTTAAGGAAGAAAAGATTACCAGAAAAGCTAGGAAAATTCCAAGAAAAATCCTTAAAGTATTTCCAAGGTATAATTATGTGATTAATATTATTTTAATCTTGTATTATACTTATTTCAAAGTAGATAAATCGTGAATTATGGGCTAAAATTCCATACTCCGGTGTGATAATAAGTATGTGTTCACATGTGAGATAAGTGTTGTATGTAGCCCGTATTGCTTGTTATTGAAATCCCTTGTATTGAAACTTGCATATATTTTTGTGTGATTACTGGAATTTAGAAATTCCAATTGTATATGAAACTAGACTCATAGATTCATATCATATCCGAAAATTAGAATTTAACTCCTTGTGGTTGGTGCTTAGTGATGGTTGCAAGTTGGTACATAGCTGTTGTTTGTATATTTAATTTCGATATGCCCTGAGTTTGGTGAAGCGTTTGACATAGGAAATGAAGTCAAAAAATTACGAAACTTTAATTCTGTCCTATTTGGTATGTGTATTGAAAATGGGTGGAAAATCATAGAAAGTTATATTGAAGAAAAATTATGAAAATTCTTGGAAGTTGAAGGAACAATAGAGGAGCTTGTGGGGCAGATTTAATAGGTTGTAAATAAATGGTCATAACTGGCTCTAGGAATCTTGAAAAATTACATCGTCAATTGCAATGGAAATTATTTTCAGATATGTTTTCATATTGATAATCTTGGGCACCTGTATGTGTACAATTTATGAATATGGGATGGTTAATTATGGAGGACAATAATTTGAGGCCATACTGTATACCCCATGAAAGAATATTTTTATCTGCTCTTTCCCAAGGGTATTTTGAGTACATGTTTCACGTGTACATACATCGAGAAGTATCCTTTTATGTTTACTTGATTATAGTAATAAATTTCTTACAAGGTATTTTCTATGGTTGAATGTTCATAACCTTATCAATATATATACCATTGTTTTGTCTTTACACATGTTTCATGGAATGTGACTTGAGTAGAATTATATTGTTGTTGTATAATGATTGAAAGTTACATAGATATATTAAGATAATACTTATGATTGACATTCAGTACTGACTTATTTGGATTAACAGGTCTAAGGTCAAATCAACCCAGTTCAGCTCCACCCGAAGGAAACGTCAATACAAAGTTGACAACCCAATGTGAGTGTACTTACTGAGTTGATTATGGATATGGTGTGTATATATTATATGTTGAGATGATATGGATTATTAAAAGTCATGAGATGTTTTGATGTTATGGCTTATTAAAAGTCAAGAAATGTTGAGATGTTATGGCCTTATAAAAGTCAAGATATGTTGAGTTGCTATGCAATTCAGGAGATGTTAGGTTATTAAAACCTATAGATATGATTATTGGCTACGGGGAGGAGATGTGGGGTTTATGAACTCTGAATATGTATATGGCCTAATTTGGCACAGAGATGGATATATTTATATGTTGAGATGTTAATATAGTACCTTTACTATATAGAAATGTAGTACGTTCATTGAGTTTTTTTAAACCCATAGTTTTATATGTTTACATTTTCAGGTTTTGAAGCTGCCACTGCCAGTTCTAGGTGGTTGAGTGAATAGTAGTAGGGTCTCTTCCGTTTTGTTTTATACATTGTACTAGTTGCAATTAAGTTAAATGGTATAGGAGTTTTGTATAAATTATGTCTCCTTAAAATGATTGGATTTTTAGTATTCCGCATTTTAACCTTGAAGTTGTTTTAATGTGTATTACAAAATAAAGAAATAAATAATAAATGTGGTTTGTGAACTATTTAGGTAATTATATCCTAATGGGGTTAGGGTGTGACAGTCTGGGAGGTCATCCAAGTGAGTGGATAATTTATAAAAAATGGATTTGTGTCACTATTTTATTAATTGGGGAATTTGAATATTAACTAGATGGTTAATTCGTAAAGTAAGAATATTAATGGGGGATCGATAGGACTTCTGGGTGCAATTATAGAGTTAATTACCTATACATATTATGTAAGAAAATTATGTATTTAATTATTTATGTGAACATACACATGTTTGTAAACGGCCTATCTTGGGGTCACGTACGTCTCGGGACCGTAGAACGCGTCGACACATGTGGGTTAGGCGTTGTGTGGGACAATATTTTAAGTCCTACATGGCAGCGCCACTTACGAGGAGGTAAGTGTAGAGGCTGGGATCCATTGTCACTGACGGGGTACGAACGTTGCAATGGTTTATTGCATAGGGATGGCCCCGATTGTGTGTGTTCTCTAATGTCCGTTTGGATGAGGGACTCCGTCGGAGTTCCCGATGGAGCATGAATGGGACACTGCAGGTAGATGCCTTTATGTGTTGTATATATGTAAGGACATATATAATTATATAAATTTATTGTGATTAAACCATTATGATCTAATGATGTAGACAGTTGATAATGGACCCAATACTACGTATGCTTAATGGATGATAAGTTATTTCTTACGGGTGATATGGTGGGGGTTACGATTGGGACTAGAAGCACATATATAGATTATTAGCTTCAGTGTAAGAACTTTGTTAGACGCTTTGAATATTACATTAATGTTATAATTATCGAATTCCATAATGGGAACTTGGGTGATTATGCACATAGTATTGTACTTATATGAGGGGTGAGATACTTACTGCATGCGAGTGCCGATGGGTGTTACATAATGTGAATTAAGAGCATAATTTCATTTTGATGGGCGCTGAACCAAATTATAAAATGTTTTTTCCCTTCAGGTTTTCCTAGACAAGGTCGACCGAAGACCATACTTGTGACCATATTGCTCATTAGTCATTCCATTTTTGATTGGCTCTCGTTTAGGTTATAATTTCCTTTCCAGTCATTTTTATTATTTCGGAGATTGTATGGGAATAGACCTGAAAGTTATTATTCAATCCTTCTGAGAACCGTTATACTTATGTTAGTGGTTTTTATTACTAGTTGGGTGGTGGACTTATTTATTATTAGTTGTTATTTAAATTATTTACTGTGCATGTCAATTTAAAAATTCAAACATGTTAGTATTATTTTATTATTATTATTATTATTATTATTATTATTATTATTATTATTATTATTATTATTATTATTATTATTATTATTATTATTACTACTACTACTACTACTACTACTACTAATACTATTATGGTTTTGATTTTGAGAATGATATAGATTATTAGCCAAGACCGATCTTCCACATATTGTATCTGGACAACCATCACATGGAAAATGGTGGTTGTTATAATTGGTATCAGATCATCCAGGCTCTAGCGTCCTTAGGATCTGTGTTACGTTCATTACGTTATGTGTTACATTCTATGATATGTAGATTATATGATTAAGAATCATTATACTCTTTGTGGTGTGTTACTAATACGAACCGTCTTTGCTTTTAGATGAAAAATGGTAGGCCAGGTATACCATGACGTGTCATCACATAGTCTACAGAGAAAGGGGCTTAGTAGGAGCTACTGCCACAGCCACAACCACCACCGGCCACACCTTTGTTTAATATTGTAGATATTGCCACTATTGTGACATAGGCAGTCTCTATGATGATGGACACTATACTACAGCATTCTCAGCCACCGCATCAACAACTACGACCATCCCCGCAGCAAGTGGTGCTAGCCGTACAAGCACAGGACTCAGTGTGAGGCCTTCACTAAGGTCTGCCCATCATAGTTTGCTATGAGTTTTGATATATTGGTGGCTAGTCAGTGGAAGATGGATATTCAGTGGCACTTGAGGATGATTGAGTGCACGCCAGTCCATATGTAGATGTTAGCCTCGTTACGACTATTAGGGGCAGCCTTATAGTGGTGGGAGTTTGTCACCACACTGGAGGAGCGGGATAGGTTGAATATTAATGAGTTTTGGATCAAGTTTGAGGGAAAGTATTTTCCACCAGCTATGAAATCCGAGATGAGTAGGAAATTCATGGGTCTTAAACAGGAAGGTCACACACTAGCAGAATATGAGAAGGTGTTTATCGCATTGTCTTATTTTTCTTAGGATGAGGTAAGCATCGAAGAGAAGAAGATGGAGAAGTTTATGTCGGGAATAACTTGGCACATCAGGAAGTCTTTATTGGGAAATCCGAATATTACCACCTACACTTAGATGTTGAATGCTACTTTACTGCATTGTCAAGATCACAAGTCATTTCAGAAAAATAAGAGGGAGAAGAGACCCAACTCAAAGATGTCAAACCAGTAGGGTTAGACAAATGGGAATGGCAGTCAGGGGACCTAGCAGTTTAAAGGGTTATAATCGAGTGATCATCATAAAAGGTACATGGTTCCAATGATCAGAAAAAAAATCCAACATCAGAGAAGCCATTAGGGCCAATGACAGTAGGGTCAAGACCAATAAGGCCAACAACCAAATAGACTTCAATTTCACAAAAATTACTATAGTTGTGGTGAGAGGGGTCATACAGTGAAGAGGTGCCCTCGAAGAAATTAGGGAGAACGGGAGCAAGGCGGACAACACGGGTATGAGGTACCACAGGGTTAGCGTTCGAAGTTACCAACCTCACCAGGGATTACAGTGCCAGCACTACCAGCTCTAGACGGCCCATCCTCAGGGGCATCAACTATAGTTACAATATGGGAGGGCATAACATGTCATACCTAGAGAGGGACCAATGCCAGTTTAGGCGATGGAGGGTATGTTCCCTATTTTGGGGCATGTAGGATACATTTTATTCGGCACTGGTACATCGCATTCATTCGTTAGTACTAACTTTACTTGCGAGTTGGGGATAATAAATTTTTCATCCAACATAATACCTTTTATTGATTCACCTGTGGGCAGAGGGGAACCTATATGTTAAGTGTGTAGAAGTATAGGGATTGATATTGGGCTACTTAAGTTTGTGGCAGACATACTCACGTTAAATATTTCCGAGTACGATGTTATCTTAGGGATAGATTATGGAGTTCCATCTTCTTTGACATTTCGGGACAGGAGATGTACCTAGTTACGATGCCACACCCCGGGGGAGGGTCGAGCATGAATTTGTATTACATTGAGTAGGAGACTTCTTCGTAAGTCATTGTTTCGCTATATACCATCCCGGTTGTCAGAGAATTTTCTAATGTATTTGGAGATATTTTAAGGTTGCCACATAGTAGGGAGATAGAGTTTGTGATTTAATTTATTTTGGTAATGAGACCCATCGCACGTACAACATATCGAATGGCTCCTCTAGAGATGAGGGAGCTTAAAGATCAGATTCAGCAGCTACTGGGTTAGGGATTTATTCAGAGGAGTACTTCGTCTTGGGTTGATCCGGTTATATTAATTAAGAAGAAGGTCGGATATTTGAGACTTTGTATTGATTATAGGGATTTGAACAAGAACCCTAAGATCGATTTGAGATCAGGGTATCATCAGCTGAGGATTAGGGAGCAGGATATTCCAAAGACAACATTTCTGACGAGATATGGGTCGTATGAGTCATTGGTTATCCCGTTTGGCCTGACTAATGCACCAACAATGTTTATGGACCTAATGAATAGGGTGCCCAGGGACTTCTTAGATAAGTTCATCATTGTGTTCATAATAGATGACATACTGATTTATTCTTGGATCACAGAAGATCACGCCTAGCATTTTTAAGTACTCTTGCAAACATTACTGAACCGTCAACTCTATGCTAAATTCGAGAAATATGATTTTTGGTTACGGGAGGTTCAGTTTTAGGGCCACATAGTACTGAGAGGGGGATGTCGGTGGATCCATGAAAGGTTTCTTTCGTGATGGAGTGGGGACAGTTCACTACACCTATGAAGGTGCATAGTACCTTCAGTTCACCCAGTGGTTCTCAAAGATGGACGGGGCTCTAATAAACTTGACGAGAAGGATCTACAATTTATTTGGGATGATGCATGTCAAAAGGTCTTTGATGAGTAGAAGGTTAAATTGACATTGGATCTAGTACTTGCTTTCCCTCATGGAGCGATTGACGATTCTTTACAGATGCGTCCTTAGGAGGACTTGGTGGGGTGTTAATGTAGGAGGAGAGGCCAATAGCTTATGCTTACCGAAACCTTAAGTCTCGTGAGGGGAATTGATCCACCTATAATTTATAGTTAGTAGTCGTGGTTTTTTCTTTTCATATTTAGAGGCATTATCTTATGGGGGAGAAATTTCAGTTATTCACAGATGATAAGAGCCTACGGTATTTATTCACGCAGAATGATTTGAACATGAGAGAGAGGAGATGGACAGAGTTCGTGAAAGACTACCAATTCGATATCTAGTACCATCCGAGGAAGGCAAATATAGTGGCGTATGCTTTGAGTCGTAAGATGATAGTGGAGTTAGCAGTAGTGTGGAAGGCAAAGTGAAAATCGATTCACATGGATGATTAGTTGTCACGTGCATTTATGGCAATTCTTACTATCACATCCGAGATCATCATTCGAGTCATGAAGGCACAAGCAGAGGAGCATATTTTCTAGGAGAAAATCAACAAGTTATTAATAGAGGCGAAAAAACACTATTCAATTGGCTCAGATGGTGGATTAAGATTTTAGGGCAGGTTGGTAGTTCTGGAGGATGAGGAGTTGTCGTTATTATAGAGGCTCATAGGTCACGTTTTGAGGTACATCCCATTGGGAATAAAATGTGCATGGACATGAGGTGCCACTACTGGTGGGCAGACATAAAAAAGGATATATCCATATTTATGTCCAAGTGTGCCACATGCTAGTTGGTAAAACTGGGCCATCAGTATCCCGTAGGAGTTCTATAACCTCATGAGATTTCGATGTGGAAATAAGAGATAATTTCCATGGATTTTATCACAGGGTTACCTACATCATAGCAGGGATACGATTCTATCTGGGTGATCGTTGATCGAATGAAAAAGGTAGCTCACTTTTTGCCAGTCCGGACAGACTATACTTCAGAGCAGTACACCAAGCTTATCCTTGCACAGATTGTGAAGCAGCATGGGGTACAGCTCAATATCGTATCGAATAGGGACAAGACGTTTATATCCCACTTTTGGAGGAATTTCCAGCAGGCATTAGGGCGGAGTTGAGGTTGAGTACCTCGCACCACTCACGGACGGATGGTCAGACGGAGAGAGTAAATTTGATGTTGGAGGATATGTTATGGATGTATATTTTGGACTTCAAAGGTAGTTGCACTACATGAATATTGATTTTTCCCGGTATAATTAAATGCCGAGAAAAGCACTAAAAATGCCAGTAACACATTTAGCGTCACTTTTGGCGGCATTTCTACAAGTGCGGTAATAGCCAATTTGGTAAAACAACAACAGTATTTTAAAAAATGCCGCGAAAAGTTAGCGGCACTTTTGACGGCATTTACACAAGTGCGGTAGCCAATGTGGTAAAAGAACAAAGGCATTTTAAAAAATGCCGCGAAAAGTTAGCGGCACTTTTAAGCATTTATATTAATGCTAGTAATAACCTTTTAGCGGCATTAAAATTTTTTTGATAATAACCTTTTGCAACACCTATAAAATGTTCAACACGTTTTTGGCGCCACTAAAAAATGCCGAGAATGATAATAGCGGCATTAAACAAAATGTTGATATTATTTTGCAATATATGACTGGGAACAAGTGTTAAAAAAATCATTTATAGGAAGTATTGTATTTATGTGCAAATGCATTACCATAACATTAAATTAAGAGAGCAGTAATCAAATTAAAACCAATAGCATTCATCGTAAAAAAACATAATTGTGCTTGGAACAATTATCCATCCACAAAATGAAATGTATCTCATGTGTCCAATAAGAAAAGGCGGGAAAACATGAAGCAAAACGAATTTCTATATAATGTACGATCCTTCTTCATCAAAGTCAAACATCCTCTTCGACCTACAAATAAAAAAGTCAATCGTTAGTCATTGATACTTATTCTTTAGTATTTTAATTAAAAAATTAAAATTAAAAATTAGTACATTAGCAATATGCCATGCTACAGTTAAATGATATGCATCTCCAATTGTGGACTTTTTTTCATAAGGTCTAGGCAATGGTTAAATTGTTACAAATGTTTTCTCAATATATACTTCCTAAAAGTCTTCACTCAGTGGCGTACCCCCTACTTTTATTAAAGGGTCCTTGCTCACAATGAATCCACGTGCCACAACCACTTTTGGAAGTCTCGAAGTAATAAGGTCTACAATTTTATGAAGTGCATTATTTGAGACTCTTTGTCGTGGTTGATGGTGCTTCTTCTTATTCTTTGATGGATCTTTCTACAAACAAGATGAATATATCATCAACCATATATTTTTGAAAAAAATCGACAGAGTTTTATTTCTTTTTAAAACATCCCAAAATTTTTAAGACTATACAACCAAATAAACCAACAACCCAATGTCAAGTATACATAAACTCCCCAAGAAAGCGCAGATATATTTTTCCCTTTAAAATCCTTTAAATTAGTAACATACCTGAATTGAAGTAGCATTCGTTTGTTCACTAACACGTGCGACGGTCTTAGGGGAAGCCAAGTGTTCAGAATTTGCAATCTACAAAAAATGAATTATTTCGGTCATGAAAACGTAAAGTCTTAAATTATGATTTTAAAAAGTAGTTATCTACTTACCTGTTGAGATGGAGATAAATGGTTATTTGATTGTGGTACCACTACAGGTTGAAATTTCTTGGTTTCTTTTAATTGTTGCTCAGGTTGTAAAATAGACCTATATGATGGTATGTTTTGCTCGTTCAGGGGTTGAGGAACCTGTTAATAGCTTAATTTAATATTAGAACATACAAATATATATATACACGATAATTAAGCACAAAAGATAAAAGTGTGTACGTATTAACCTTTTTGGATACAATGGAAGGGCAAGTCATCATGTGTGTACGTATCAACTCAAACTTATCCTCTAAATGATCAAATTTATCCTGAAATTCAGATCAAATCTCAGATTGTAGTCGCTCATACTCTTTTTCATTAACCTTTGATCGCTTAGTTCCATGCACATCAATTGGAGATGGCCCATGCCCATAAGCTCAACAATGACCATGTTTATCAGGTCCCAGGACTTCATAAAATATCTCGACTTTATGACTGACGGATTCATTACAATCTGATCGTGTTTATCAGGTCCCAGAATTTCATAAACCTTTTCCCCTTGATCTCTGCATAAATCCAATGACTCGTAAGTCGTTACATATATAAGTTTGATAACATAAAATAATATTCACAATTAAAATCTTTTATAAAACACCTTATAAGAAATTATTCCATATCTTCCCAACCTTCATGAACATTTTTTTGAATTCATCAGGGGCATCAGTGTTCTCCTATATAATTATAATGTACAGAAAAACAAGTCATCTACTACACATATGATTTTATCTTAAATTATGTTTTATCATTTTCAAAGTTATGATTTTAGCTGTTATTGACTTTGTTGTGATTGACAAGGCAATCCATACATAGTGACTTGTACCTAAAGAACTCAAATTTTCAATTCATTTGCCACAAATCATGGTATCATTTGATTTTGCCTTCACCTCTCACCAAACATGTTCCTTGTATGGGTATAAGTCCTTACATCGCCAATATTTGAAAGCCAACGGTAACGTGTTCAGCATCGATATAATATTAAATTAGTAACCTCTTACATCGATTAAATAATCATCTTTAAATTATCAAGAGATAACATACAGTATTGCACAGAGTATTCTAGTAAGAGTTATGTTATATGAATCAAATAACTTTGAGTACCTTCTTCATATGAATGGACGTCTTGGTTATGTAAAGGATCACTCTCTGCCGAGTTACTATCGATTTCACTGTCACTTGAGTTTGATCGTTCGGTCGAGCTAGAATCTGAAAGGGAATGAGAACTGGGCTGAGATTACAGCTGAAATGGTGGTTGGAGATTGGATTGTGAGTGCAAGACAGATTGTGAACGGGAATGTTCCTGTGAAAGGGATTTAATCTTCCACTGCGATGTCATAGCAACATGTAATAATAAAAATTCACTTTACAAGTGTAATGTTTATCCAAGCCAAGATGTTCTAAAATTGTGAGGTACAAAGCCCTTTTCTAATTTCATGGGTAAACAATAACAAAAATAGGGGTATATATGTGTGCGCACGCTTGCACATATATATGAGAAAAATGATGTTTTACAATCTGAGAAGTTACAACCTATCAGTGGGTTAAAGATGCAATCTGGGCAAAGTTTAGTATGGAAAACAAAATATGATTTCATTGATTTACCAGTGGATGACGATATAGAGGAACATTTTTTTAATGACTCAACCAATAGAGACTATGAAACCATTTCAAGAAAAAAATTTAGTAATAATACAGATTTATTGACTTGCATTTAAGCTGTCAAAATTTACTATATCTGGGAATTCATCAGGGTCAGGAGCTGCAAGCCCATTTAGAGCGAACATAGCCTCTTTAATTTTCATAACTTTAGGAATGACAGTCAGCGTAAGATTATCATCTTCCCCAATGAGATTAGGAACCGCGTCGAGGTAGGATAAGGAGTCAGGGATGTTGTCTGTGCCATATAGATTCATAAGGAACTCAATACACTAAAAGGGTGAGCAAAATCTGGAAGGTGGTACTTAGGGGGGAGAGAGTATATGGTAACATTGGGATGGAGTATAGTGTCACAGAGAAAACAATAAGCATGTATTTAATGAATTTTATTAGAGGATTCAAATAAAAAACTACACCAAAATCTTTAATACCTCTTGAAGTCCCAGAGGACTGAACACCTCTGAATTGATGCAACCAATGTGCATATTGCAGAAACATGTGCAAATTCTGTTACCTCTCACATGTCAGCAAAGGTGGGGCCCTTCACAAGACAACACCATACTTTTAGTACATGACCACCCTAAAACTTAGTAGACTCAATAAACATATGAGCTGTAAAAATGCATTATAACAATGTAATCTAATAAAAGCTAAAATCCCATGTCTGTGACACATAGAGCATCAGTTGTACTCTGTTGTTGCTTCCTTCTAAAGCACTTTCAAGGACTTCCTTTGGATAAATATATGCAGAAAAGCCAAACAAGCCAATATCCGATAATGGAGCGACCCACTTCGCAATATCTTTAGGTGGAAACCAAAGTTGAATCCAAACTAGTGGAAGGAATTAAGAAAAATACTGCTTAAACACCCCAATAAAAAAGGGTGCTGGTAAGGGCACTCCCCATTTTTAATTTGGGCACTTATAGATAAGTTAAAATCTACTTATTGTGGTCAATTAATAAGGTCACTCCTAATTAACTCTACACTCCTCTTAGGCCATCCACAATGGGTCCTCTAATACCATTGTGGATCCTTTACTTTTGGTATTTTTGACTCACAATGGGTGATAAATCCTTTAGATTTTGGAGAGGATTCGCTTATCATACCATAGATGGAGCAGACGGATAAGGGATTTTCTAGTGTGTCGAAGTCGGTGGGCCCCATGCCAGAAGGGAAACTGTCTCCCGCCCCATAATTAAAAAGGCTAGTGCCACGTAGGTCAGGCATGGAATTGTTGTTCGCTTGGCCCGGGCACACAACAGTTTCATGACCCACCTTTTTATTTTATGGTATTTGCATTGCGGCCTTCGTCCCTCATATCATCCCATAATATCATAAATTTATGGTATCCCATTATGGATGGCCTTAGGCCCTTCACTCTTAAAGCTCTACACTCGCCTCCAACAAAATCAATGGTTTCTCTCACAAACACACATATACACATCACATCAGTGTATCCATTGAGACTTTTAACTTTACCCTATTTCTTTTGGTATTATTGCACTTCTTCATCAACACATGTTTGGTGAATATTTTATGAAAACAAAGAATTAAATTAGCCAAAATACAGAATTCAATTAGCCAAATGTAGTGACAAGAAAATACAGAATTCAATTAGATAAATATAGAGTTGTGATGGCTTTCTTAAAAAAATATCAATTAGAACGAGAACACAATATGACCTAGATAGAATCCAAAAGGTGATGCAAACAAACTCCCATTAAGGAGAGTATTTTATGATTAAAACAACTCCAAGTCCAACAAGCCAAATATAGTGACAAAAAAATATATAATTCAATTAGCCAAATACAGAGATGTAATGGCTTTACTCCAAAACGATTCAATTAACACGAGCAATAGATCAATAGATCTAATAATCATGTATTCAAAAGTCGAACAATACATATGGTAATAGTTAAATCCCCATGCTGCACATGCGATGAAAGTTAGTGAATAATTTTGGTCATTCGTAGTTTTTTGTAATTAATTTTCTATTAAAGTTTGTCGATGCAGACTAAACATCAAACATAGTTTGTAGTAAAAAAAACATTTCCCGTATCTTTAATTTTCGATAAAAACACTAAACACATGACAATTTAAGGCTATGTCAAGAAACAAATGAACGAAACTCGCCTACACATAATTAAACAAAGGAATAATCATTGTAGCATCATGTGAACTTTGAAGATTCATATCTACAGAGTTAACAAACTGCATCTGCAATCACAAATAGTTTAAACAAATGACTCTCTTAGGCAACACTTATAATGATGAGCTTACCTAAGGTGGAGTTCATAAGTAGAATAGTTTATCTTTGCTCCAACTTCTTCATAAGCCTTCATCCCTAGATAATTGGATAAAACAAGAAAAAACTATTAACATTATTAAAATTGATCTATAATTTACTAATAATACAAAATAAAAAGTTAAAATTTTATTGTTCTTTAAGACAAAGAAAATTCATGGAAAAATGCCCCATTTGGGTATTTTGTCAAACATTTAACCTATAAACTTTCACACCACAAATTCAATTCAGTATTATATTATAAATATAATAGTATCTATCTCGAGGACGTATAAAAGTAAATAAAAACTTAAATACGCCAAAACACGGCATTAACAGTACTCATATTGCAAAAAATTGTCATGTTTTGGTGTATTAATTAAAATCTCAAAACCCAACTTTCACTACGGTCGACTATTATACCATTCTTTTCAATCGATTGATTTCAAAATTACCTGACAAGATTGTTGAAAGGAGTTAGTATGATATCTAGTATCCATGAGGTCTCGTCGAGCTGCAATCATGTCAGAGAGAGGGAAATCCCCAACAAAGAAGGACAAACGATCGAGGGCAAATTCGGATATGGAGGAGTGGGCCCAAAAATTGTGATGAAAGGGTTACGATTTTTGGAATGAAGATGTGGGTTTTGAGCGGGACTCTAAAGTAGAATATCACGCGAGTTTTTCAATATTAAATATTAACTAAGTTCCTTTTTTAATCAAAGCGACGAGAAATTAATTGAAAAGGGGGTTTACGGCGGTCCACTTGTAAGTGATGTAAATGAAATTATAAAACTTTGTAAATAACTCTTTTTCTTGTAATGTTATTGCAATATCACAATAACCTTGATTTAACTTCACCTCCCTACCAACTGAACCACCAGCATAAGTTTGACAAAAATTGTAGAGATGAGGGCAATCTTCACCAACATTCAACCTCTTGAGCTGCCTCACCTAATCTTGTTGTGTTTGGGGGGCAATGGCCCTAAAAACCCCAATATAATCGTTGCCGTGAAATCTTCATCAAGCATGCTGGTGGATCTTCTACCATCTTTCATCAAGCATGCCTTAAATAACTATTCTTTTAGATTGGTTATCTTTTGTTTGCATTTTTTTTCCTTCTTTACACTCATCATGTATACTGTAGTCCCACACCTTTAGGCTGATATATATATATATATGTGTATATATATATATATATATATATATATATATATATATATATATATATATATATATATATATATATGTGTGTGTGTGTGTGTGTGTGTGTGTGTGTGTGTGTGTGTGTGTGTGTGTGTGTCTGATTTATCATGAAAGTATCACTTGCAACTTCAAACCATATAAAGACTAGTGTTTTTCATTGCAAAATGCACACCGATAGAAACATTAAACAACGAATTGTTACAAAAATGGCCTATGTTAAATATCTCAATAATCAAAATTAATAAGACTGTGGACTAAAGCTATCCCAAAACATAATTTGATTTACAGCATAAAAAAATTGTGACGGGAAATCTAAATATTTAAGAAGAAAGGTTCACCTGATTCAGTCGCCAAGTTTTATGTTGTAGAAGAAAAAACCTTTGAGAAGAGAAATTACAGCCGTGACGGTGGAAATTGCAGTAGCGGCTATTCGAAAGTATTCCATCAATTGTTGCGGATAAGAGAGGAAATTGGTAACACTAAGAAGGGAGTGAGTGATTACAACAATTTTGGTATTCCAGAAACCGAAATTCTAGAAAAGAGGTAGGAGTGAATAGTCTCTTCCAGAAAGAGAGAGAAAAGAGACCTTGGGAAGTTAGGAGGGACGGAGATGGAGCTGGGGAAGATAGAGACAAGTTTCCAACGTGTTTCCCTCTAAACCATCAAAAAGAATAAGAGCTCGTGAAATAAAGACCCGCCCATTTACATAAAAATTCATTAAAATTCTATAATTATCCGCAAAAGCTTCTAATATGCTGTAAATTTATGGCACTTTTTTCCGCATTACTTTTAAACAGTGTTCTAAAAAATGCGCCTAGGCGCGAGGTTTTTTAGATACGCCAAATTTTGGTCCTAGGCGTGGTCAACGATGGCCAACGTTTTTTGGGATAAGGCGTGAAAAAACGAGCATTTTTGGGGGGTAAGGCGTGAAAAAATGCGAGTTTTTTAGAAGTAAGGCATGAAAAAACACGAGTTTTTTTTGTTTTTTTAGTATTTTAAAAAAATAGTATTTTAACTTATAAATATTTAGACATATTTTTAAGGTATGTACAATTTTAGTATTTTAATAGCCTTGTCATATTAAAAAAATATTAAAATATATTAAAAAATGCCTAAACGCCTTTTTACGCCTAAGGCCCGCCTAGGCTTCTAAGGCTTGGCCTCCACGCCTAGGTCATGCCCCGCGTTTTTTAGAACCTTGATTTTAAATTATTGCAAATTTTTTACACTAAAATAAAAATGTCATAATTTTTCAGCACTTATAAATAAATGCCGGTAAAAGTTATCTTCTCGACATTTATAAATAATGCCGAGAAATAAGTGCCGGGAAAGATCATTTTTTTTTTTGTGTTGGGAGTAATATTTACCATTGGTGGAGTTCTCTTACAACAACACTTATCAGTTTACTATTGGGATGGCATCTTTCGAGGCTCTATATGGCAGGCGTTATCGTTAACCCTCATATTGGTTGGAAGTGGGGGAGAATAAACTTATCGGATCGGATTTTATTTAGGATAACTAAGAGAAGGTGGAGATAATTAGGGATAGGATTCGAATTATCTAGATCAGATAAAAGATTTGTGTTGATGCAGACTGGAGACAATTGGATTTTAAGGTCGGTGATCAGCTGCTAATTAAAGTGTCTCCCATGAAGGGGGTAATGAGATTTAAAGAAAGGGAAGTCGACTCGTCGGTATGTGGGACCGTTCCCTATTATTAAGAGGATCGAACCAGTGGCGTATCGATTGGCATCACCGGACCTTAAAGAGGATGCATGACGTTTTCAATATTTTGGCATTACGGAGATTTCTTAGGGATGAGATAGCCTATCAGCACATATACCTCGACGAGATCGAGCTTCAACCTGACATGACTTAAGAGGAGAGAAACGTAGCTATTCTGGATCCTGGGGAGCATATACTTCATTCCAAGGTTGTTCCCTTAGTACATCTGCAGTGGGGACACAACAATGAGGATGATTCGACGTGGGATAGAGAGAACGACATGCAAGATAAGTATCCAAAACTCTTCTAGTCAGCTACATTTTAAATTTTGAGGACGAAATTTCATTATTAGGGTGGAAGAATGTAATACCCCATATTTTTTTTTATAATAAATTAAATTAGTAGAATTTAAAATAATTTTGTAGAATTTAATTAAATAAATTCGTGAATAAATTGCTCAGTTGTAATTTCATGTTTATAGGATTCATTTATGCATGTTTTGTTTTCTCATAGGAAATAAATTGCATGTTAATTAAATTATTGTTATGTAGTGTTTCAACATAATAAAAATGTATAAATCGGGTAGATTTGGTTCGGACATGATTCGGGAGGATTTGAGGACTTGTTTAGGTGTTTTAGACATCTAAAATTAGGCTCGGTATACCATTAAGGGAGTTATTGGGCCAATCCGGGTATGGTTTCGGGCTTGTTTGGGGGCCCAAAGGTGAGAGTTTATGGGTAACTCGGTATTAGTGATTATAATAAGTTAATTAACTGAGTAATGAGTCATTTCCATCCACCACAACTCACCCCTAGAAACCCCACACCCATTAGAGGGGTTACCAAGGATAGATAAGGGAGGAAAGGTCAAGGATCTAAGATAAGAAGATCCCATTCGACAGTCTAAGTCAAGAATTCTCTTGGTTAATCAATTTCTAATTTGTTTTTTAGTTCACATGTGTATTTCTCATAATGGTTTATGTATTGATTATATAAATTGATTTTTTAAATAATTGGAATGAACTTTATAAATGTTGAAGAATAAATCTGGAACTATAAGGTTTAAAGGTTAAACTATGTGGTTACAAACCCTAAAATTAGATATCATATCTATTGGGAATTATGTCTTAGAATTCATGTTATGGGATTTATTATGATTCATGTATTTTATCCCTTAGATTTGAGAATGGTTAGATAAAAAATATGATTAAAAAGTGGATTATATGAACACTGATGTTGGGTTTAACTTTTGGGATTTTAGATGTATTATCTTATGCTGATTTGGTTAATTAATAATCTGAATAAGGTGATTCGATCATGAATAATCTAGGTTCATTCCTATGTAAGTATGCAAGACATTGGTATGAGAATTGGATTTTGGATAATGAATCATGTATGTAAAAATTGTAACAGTTATGGGCTACTGCCCATTCGCAAATCGAGTCGACCTCCAAGGTGAATCGATTCGGTTTGGGGGCGAATCAGTTCGGTCCTGGAAGTGAATCGATTGGTCCTCTGGACTTGGGTCAGGGTAAGACCGGGAATGGTTCGGGTCATTTTTGTGAACTTAGGCGGGTACATGTGAGGTCATCCAGGGAGTGGATAATTTATTAAAAATGGATTTGTGTCACTATTGTATTAATTATGGAATCTGACAATTAATTAGATGGTTAATTTGTAAAGTAAGAATATTAATTCGTAAAGTAAGAATATTAATTAGATGATAATTAACTAGATGAAAATTAACTAGATGACAATTAACAAGAATATTAATGGGAGATCGATGGTTAATTCGTAAAGTAAGAATATTAATTACCTATACATATTATGTAATAAAAAGTATTTATTTAATTATTCATGTGAACATTCCCATGTTCGTGGACAGCCTATCGGTTGGGGTTGCGTACGTCTCGGGACCATAGCAAGCGTCGACACAGGTGGGTATGCGTTATATAGGTTATTATTTTAGGTCCTATTTGGCAACGCTGCTTACGAGGAGGTAGGTGTAGAGGCTAGGATCCATTGTCACTATCGGGCTATGGACTGTACAATGGTATATTCCTTAGGGACCGCCCCGCTTGTGGGTATTTTTTATGTCTGTTTGGATAAGGAACTCCTCAATACTTACCGATAGAGCATGAACAAGACATTGACGGTAGATGCCTTAATGTGTCAGATATAAGTAAGGACATATATAATTATATAAATTAATTAAGATTAAACCACTGTAGTCTAATGATATAGACAATTGATAATGGAACCAATACTACATAAAATGTTTAACGAATGATATGTTATTTCTTACGAGTAATATGGTGGGGATTTCTCTTGGGAACTAGAAGCACATTTATAGATGATTAGCTTCAGTGTATGAATTATGTTAGATACTTTGAATCTTACATTAATGTTGTAATTATCGGATTCCATAATTGGAACTTTGGTTATTATGCACATAGTCATGTACTTAGATGAGGGGTGAGATAGTTATTGCATGCGAGTGCCGATAGGCATTACATAATGTGAATTAACTGTATAATTTCATTTTATTTCGTAAGATAATTCTTGCAACTTTAGGGTGCTGACCCAAATTATAAAATGTTTTTCCCCACAGGTTTGCCGTTCTATTGGCTCTAGGTTAGGTTGTTATTTCCTATCCAGTTGTTTTTATTATTTCAGAGATTGTAAGTGCATAAGCCCGGAGTTTATTATTCAGTCCTTCTTATATCAGTTATACTTATGTTTGATTTATTATCAGTTATTATTTAAATGGTTTAATGTGCATGTCAATTTAAAAATTCAAATATGTTATTATTATTATTATTATGGTTTTGATTTTGAGAATGATGTAGATTATTATACAAGACTGATCTTTGACATATTATATTTGGACAGCCTTTACATGGAAAATGGTGGTTGTTATAGTTGTTCGTATCAGAGCATCCAAGTTCTAGCGTCCTTAGGTTCTGTGTTGTGTTCATTACGTTATACGTTACATTCTTTGATATATAGATTCTATTATTAAGAATCATTGTACTCTTTGTGACCTGTTACTAATATGAACCTTGTTTGCTTTTAGATGAAAAGTGGTAGGCCAGGTATACCATGACGTGTCATCATATAGGCTGTAGAGAAAGGGGCTCAGCAGGAGCTGCTGCCACACCCATAGCCCCCACCAGTCCCACATGTGGTTAATATTGCAGATATTGCCACAATTATGACATAGGTTGTACTAACTTTATTAAAAGTTATGCCTTTAATGGAGAGTTTACAATTCCAAGTAATTATTAAAAGTTATGCCTTTAATGGCATTCCTAATTTTCTGGGAGATATTTCTTTCTCAAAACTTTTTAGAATAGCACACTATTATTTTGGGACCTATGATATAATTTGTTCTTATTTGAAGGCTTAACAACTAGGTTGTACTAACTTTATTGGTTTTAAACGATAAAAAATTCAAGAGTTGATTTCAAATTCATTCATTGAAAAAAGTTATAGTTGAAGATAGTTTAAAAGCAAGAAATTATAGTTAATGCTTCAAGTTAGTATGACAGACCCGATTTCAAATCCACTATAAGATTTAATAACAACTAGTAGTGGAAAAACTATGGGCTGGGTCAAATATGGATAGGCCAAATATGGGTTGGGATGAATATGAGTTGGGCCAAATATGGGTGGACCAAAAATGAGTTGGGCCAATCTATTTTTTTTTATTCAAGTAAGTATTACAATTCTATGTAAATGTTAAAAAAACATATTGTACTCATAACTTTTAAAGATGTAATCTATATTTGATTCATATTTTTTGTTAATGGGCTCCATATTTGAATCATAAGTTTTAAATATGGGCCCCATATTTTAATTTTTGGGCTTATGGGTTGATTTATTATTTGGGCCACATTTTTTCACTACTAATAACAACCTTTAGATACTATAAAGAAAGGCAAAGTTAATGTTAGCACAATATTATTTTGGTCCTAATTTTATTACGTTCGAGTTTTATAAGCTTTATGTTTAAACTGGCACCCTGTTATCATGTGAAACAAATTCATTAAATAACTAATTGATTAAATAATATATCGGTTAGCAAATTCAGTAGTTAAGAAACCAAACTATACACATTAATTCATTAAGATTACTAATTTCCTAATTTATTAAAATTTCCTAAAAGCAAATTAACAACAAAATATGTAAACTATTTTGAAGACCTAACATTTAATAGTCAACCACTAATGAGTGTAAATTGTTGTAATGATAATTTGCATAAAATTAATGACCATTTTTAGGCACGTGGTACTTGCAGTAGCAAACAAACGAAGTCGGTGGTTAAAATAAGAAAAAAAATAGTATTTGAAAAGTAAGCAAAGTCATATTCGGTATAAATTTTATTGTGCAACGTAGATTAATACTTGAAAAACAAATAGAATTTGTGGGTTTTGCTTCCTTTAAACCAAATTTTAACAATCACAAACTACATCACAAATCGAGAATGGTCATGGCAGATGGGTCATGGCTAATGACCGTAACCACAATCAAACTTCGTGTGACACAGGGTGGGACCAAGCCAAAATATGACATCCAGTGGATATGGTAACGACCATAGACCATGACCATCGGGGCCACGGCTATGGTTCGTGACGAAACCGTGACCAAATAAGCACCAAACTCCAGCTAAAGTCGATCACAGCTCCAGACCGTGACCAGTTATATGAAAAATATAAGGGTTTCAATCAAGTTTGGTCACATCCTTGGGCCGTGTCTTTTTTAAAATGGTCATGGTGGTGGTCACGGACCTAGAACATGGCCCACCGGTCATGACTATTTATTTTTTATGCGTCAAACAACATGTAAAAAATAAATGGCTACGACAGGTGGGTCACAGACTAGGGCCGTGACCATAACGTGCACATATAATCATCCCACATCAGTTTCTCATTTCACGTGAACTATCACTCTCTACACTCCTTCCCTTTCTCTCTCTCCCTACATTGATGTCATCTCTCCTTCGGCGACCCTCTCTAGTTCAAGTGTTCTCTCTCCTCTCACTTGTTTTCTAATGAAATTATGGTTGTGTGTATATGTGCACTATTTGTGTATTGTGTGTCTTTATGTTTATGAATTGTGTGTGTTTATGTGTTTGTATGTGTATGTATATGTATGTGCTAGGTTAAAATACCCAAATGAGACTAAATGTGAAAACATCCAAATAAAACAAACCCTAAGACTGGAATGTAAAAATACTCAAATTAAACAAACATAAATGTGAAAATGCTGAAATGTTGTAATTGGATTTTAAACCCTAAGATTTTAAAGTTTTTTGAAGAGATTGAGACTATGGGATTCGATTTGTATCAGTTTAAGCAAGTTTATGCACACACACAGAAATATATACGTATGAGTGTTTTCAACTCGGAAGGATGCATAACAATGTTAGGATTAAATAAAATAAGATAAACATATATTGGATATGTTTAAGAACAATAACTAGTTAATGATTAAATAAAGCCATTACTAGTAGGACTCATTCACGCCGTCGTATATTTCTCTCAGGAAAAATAAGGCAGGATAATAATCACTGGCAACAGGAGTGCGAGAGGTTGGAATTGAACCTCACTTATACCACTTTTATTAGTGCATATCATTTATAGTGTACTCCTATTTACATGTATGATAATAAAAAGATCAAACAGTTTAACTACCTTGCAAATCGTGGAGTTTATCTCAAGAAAGAGTACATCTTCGATCGTATTCTATTTTCTCTACCAGAAAGTTGGGATGAGTCTGCAGAGAATATATTTGGAATATATAATCCCGATGTAGCCTTGAAGTTCCTAACGTTATTAGATAAGGCAAAAGAAAAACATTCACCCATTGTGCATACACTGCGTAAAGAGAGCATTGACCAAGAACGTGATGTATCGCGACATATGCACGTTAAACTGAATCTTACCAATAAGTTTAATAACAAATAATTCCTAGTTCATGTCACAAACATTTATACATAAATCATAGATATGCCTCTTACTAAATGTCCACGTGTAAAAATTCATAGATTTTTAAAATGTAATACCAAATGGATGGATATTAGACATACTGAATATATTTCAAAGTCTTATTTTGAGAAGGTATATACATATATATAGTCATAAGAAAAGTTAGTCATTAACATGTTAGTGTAATGATTTCATGTCACTTTTTTTATTTTAGATAACATTAATGGATAGAATGTATCGAGTGATGACGTGACACCCCAACATGGATTCTCATCTCCTGGACCCAAATAAGGATTCTCATCACCATATGGGGAAAATTCTCTTTTTCGCCTTTGGTTAACTCTACCACTCCATCTACGAGTAGGAAATAAATGCATGTTACTCCAACACCCCACCCCCCGCTCCTGACACCTCTTGAGCAAATGCAAAGAATCCTATTTGGTTTTCTCTTCTCGGGAATGATCCTACTGGCAATAAAAATTACCTATAAATCTTTAAATTTGTCGCTTGGGAAAATAAATGTGGGAGTCGGGGTAGAAGATAACTAGAACTCAGTTGATTAAGACATCAAGGATGATGTTTATGACCAACTTTGTAAGCGTCTTTCGTTCCCTAATCATTAAAAGAAAAATGTTATTTTTTCGGGATACTGAACAACTAAGAGTATATAGGAGAAACCTTCGGCAGAGACATTTCCCAAAAGGGGCATCGAGATATGAAATTTTGGCTCTAAAAGATAGAGTCCCTCCAAATGTTGAAATATCGGTCGATCAATAGAATAGATTTTTGAAAAATGAGGCGATGGACAAAAAGCTACTCCAGAAGGAGAAAAAAATAAAACAGAGTGAACAAAGTTGATATCCACAAGTTAGGGTCTAAATCATATAATTAGTTGAAGTGTGAATGGTCAGTTAAGAGAAGGGGTGATCCAGATGCTAGAAAACACGATGATAGAGGGGAAAACCATAAAATCATCCCCCAAACGGCACCGCAAGATGCACGAACACCTTGTACGGGACCAATGTAATTCGTAGGAACTGACTGCATAGTTCATGGAACTCCCGGTTTCATAATATGATTAAAATTTGCAAATATCTAGCCTTAGCCTTAAAAACATGCCACTAGAAGGTGAAAATCCAAAACATCCACCAAACGGCCCCATAAGATGTACGAACACCTCGCATGGGACCAATGTAACTCACAGGAACTAACCACGTATTCAAGGGACTTCTAGTATGGCAATATGATAAAAAAATTCAAATATCTAGACTTGGCTTAAAAATATGTCGCTAGAGGGCAAAAACCTAAAACGACTCCCAAACGGTCCTGTGATATGCACGAACACCTCGCACAGGACCAATGTAACTCATAAGAACTAACTGCGTAGTCACAGGGCTCCCGGTTTAAGAATATAATTAAAATATGCAAACATCTATACTTAGGCTTAAAAAAATGCCACTAGAGGGCGAAAACCCAAAACATCTCCCCAATGGCCCGTGAGAGGCACAAACACCTCGCACGGGACCAATGTAACTAAGAGGAACTAACCGCATAGTCACAGTGCTCCAACTTTTTAATTATCACAAAAATTCGTAATCATCTAGAGTTAGGCTTAAAAACATGTTGCTAGAGGACGAAAATTAAAAACAAACCCAAACCGCCCCGTTAAAGGCACAAGCACCTTGCACGAGACCAATGTAACTCGTAGGAACTGACCACGCATAGTCAAGGTGCTTCCAGTTTGTGAATATGATGAAAATTTGAAAATATATAGACTTATGCTTACAAGCATGTTGCTAGAGTGCAAAAATAAAAAATAGCCCTAAATGGCCCCGTAAGAGGCACAAACACCTCGCACGGGACCAATGTAACTAGTAGGAACTGAGCGCATAGTCACACTACTCCCGTTTTGAGAATATGACAAAAATTTTCAAATAACTAAACATTAGCTTAAAAACATGCCGCAAGAGGCGAAAACCTAAAAAAAACAAACGGCCCCATAGGAGGCACAAAAATCTCGCACGGGGCCAATGTAACTCGTAAGAACTGAACAAATTATCACGAAAATCTCGGTTTGAGAATATGATGAAAATTTGCAGAATATTTAGGCTTTGGATTAAAAACATGTCGTTAGAGGGTGAAAATTCAAAATAGCCACCAAACGACCCCATAAGAGGCATGAACACCTAATGTAACTCGTAGGAAATGACCACGTAATTACGGTGCTCCCAGTTTGAGAATATGCTGAAAAATTGCAAGTATCTATACTTAGGCTTAAAAGCATGCCGTTAGAGGGAAAAACCTAAAACAGTCCCCAAACAGCCCGTTAAATGCACGAACACCTCCCACGGACCAATATAACTTGTAAAAACTGACCGCATAGTAACAGTGATCCCAGTTTGAGGATATGATGAAAAATTACAAATATATATACCCGGGCTTAAAGAATTATGGTGACGGAGAAAACACCTATTGCTTAATTCTAACCCCATAGTACGATGAAAATTTATAAATATCTAGACTTACTTTGATTTATAAATGTTTAGTTTGAATTATGAATGTTTAGCATGATTTATGACTGTTTAGTATGATTTATGAATTAACTTGGATGGCATGGTACTTTACTTTGAATTGTCAAATTCGTGGTTAGAATATTGCTTACTTGTATATCAATTGATTATTGAATACAAGTTTTTGTCGGGGTCACCTTGAAATAATTTTTTTTATTAAATGAAAATGGGCACGATTTGGGCCATGATCCATTTTCAATAGCATCCCACTCATGCTCACGTCTCAGGTCCATGACCCAATCTGAACATCATTCCACAAATGGTCACGGTCCAGGTCCATGACCATAAAGACAAATATTATTCCATAGAGTAGATCGCGGCCCATATTTTGGGTCACGGATGAAGTCCAATGACCAATTTTTTTGTCAAAGAAAAAATGATCCCCAACTTCGGTTGTGATCAAAGGCCCTAGTCACGACCTATGTCCATGACCATCTCTCGTTTCAGTGATATAATAAAATATCCCAAATATCTAGTCTTATGCTTAAAACATGTCGCTAGAGGGAGAAAGCACTAAACAGTTTCTAAACGACCCCGAAAGAGGCATAAAAACCTTACACAGTACCAGTGTAACTCGTAGAAACTGATCGTGTAATCACGGGACTCCCAATTTGAGAATATGGCTAAAACTTGCAAATATCTATAATTAGGCCTTAAAATATACCATTGGAGGGCAAAAACCTAAAACAACCCCCAAACAGTCCCATTAGAGGCATTAACACCTCACACAGGACCAATATAACTCATAGGAACTGAACTCATAGTCACAGGACTCCCGATTTGAGAATATAACTAAAATTTGCTAATATCTAGCCTTGATCTTAAAAACTTGCCACTAAAGGGCAAAAATCCAAACGAATCCCTAAACGAGTCTGTAAGAGCTACGAACACCTCGCTCGGAACCAATGCAAATCGGAGGAATTGGTCGCGTAGTCATAGTACTCCCAGTTTGAGAATATGACAAAAAAATTCAAATATAAAGACTTGGCTTAAAAACATGCTACTGGAGGGAAAAAATCCAAAACAACCTCCAAATGGCCCTGTGAGAGGCACGAACACCTCGCAGGGAACCAATGTAACTCTTAGGAACTGACCGCTTAGTCAGGCTGCCCTAAGTTTAAGAGTATGACTAAAATTGGCAAATATTTAGACTTAGCCTAAAAAATATGCCACTAGAGGGCGAAAATCCAAACTAGCCCCAAAACGGCCCCGCAAGAGGCACGAACACGTCGCATGAGACCAATGTAACTCGTAGAAATTGATTGTGTAGTTACGGGGATTTAAGCATGAGAATATGATGAAAATTTTCAAATATCTAGACTTAGGCTTAAAAATATGCCGCTAAAGGGTGAAAACCCAAAACAGTTCCCAAACGACCCCCTAAGAGGCATGGACACCTCGTACAGGATTATTGTAACTCGTAAGAACTGGTCGCATAATCATGGTGCTCTCAATTTGAGAATATAATCAAAAAATTATAATACGTAAACCTAGGCTTAAAAACATGCCCCTAGAGGGCGAAAACCCAAAAAAGCCCCCAAATGGTCCCATAAGAGGCACAAACACCTCCTATGGGACCAATGCAACTCGTACGAACTCACCATGGAATCACAGGACTATCAGTTTGAGAATATGACTAAAATTTATAAATATCTAGACTTAGGCCGAACAATATGCCACTAAAGGGCAAAAATACCAAACAGCGTCAAAAGAGGCACGAACACCTCGCACGAGATAATGTAACTCGTAGAAACTGATCATGTATTCACGGTGCTCTCGGTTTGAGAATATGATTAAAATTCTCAAATTTCTATAGTAAGGCTTAAAAGCATGCCACTAAAGGGAGAAAACTCAAAGAAACCCCTAAATGGCCCCGTGAGAGGCATGAACACCTCACATGGTATGAATGTAACTCGTAATATTGATCGAGTTGTCACGGTGCTCTCGGTTTCAGAGTATGACAAAAATTGGCAAATAGTTATACTTAGGCTTAAAACATGCCGCTAGAGGGAGAAAACACAACAATGACCAAACGGCCCCGTAAGAGGCACAAACACCTCGCACGGGTCCGACATAACTCATAGGAATTGACCTCATAGTCATGGTTCTCTTGGTTTGAGAATTTGACAAAAAAAATTCAAGTCGTAAAGCAAGTCGCTAGGAGCATAAGCCCAAAACAGCCCCTAAATGACCCCAAAAAGGCAGAATACCTCACTCGGGACAAATAAAACTCTTAGGAACTGATCGCTTAGTCATGGTTCTCCTGATTTGAGAATATGATGAAAAATTATAATTATCTAAACTTAGGCTTGAAAACATGCCACTAGAGGGCGAAACCCCCAAAATAGCCCCTAAACGGCCCCGTAAGAGGCATGAACACCTTGTACGGGTCTAATGTAACTCATAGGAACTGATTGCATAGTCACAGTGTTCCCAATTTAAGAATATGAGGAAACATTTTGAAATTTCTAGACATAAACTTAAAAAATGTCACTAGAGGGAAAAAACCTAAAATCGCCCCCAAATGGCCTCGTAAGAGGCTTAAACACCTCGCATGGGACCAATGTAAATCGTAGGAACTGACTACATAGTCACAGTGCTCCCTTTTTAGAATATCAAAAAAAAATTCAATATCTAGACTTAGGCTTAAAACATATTGATAGAGGGCGAAAACCCATAATAGCCCTCAAACTGCCCTATTAGAGGAACGAACACCTCGTACATGACCAATGTAACTTGTAGGAACTGATCATGTAGTCACTGTGCTCCCAATCTGATAATATGATGAAAATTTACAAATTTCTAAACGTAAGCTTAAAAACAAGCCGCCAGAGGGAGAAAACCCAAAACAAATCTCAAATAGTCCCGTAAAAGGCACAAACACCTCGCACATAACAAATATAACTTGTAAGAACTGATCACGTAGTCCTGGTGCTCTCGGTTTGCAAATATGTTGAATTTATAAATATCTAGACTTGGGCTTAAAAACATGCCGCCGAGGGAGAACGCCCAAAACAGCCCCCAAATGGCCCCGTAAGAGACACAAATACCTCACATGGGACCAATGCAATTTGTAGGAATTGATTTCGTAGTCACGGTACTTCTGGTTTGATAATATGATGAAAATTTGCAAATATCTATACTTAGGCTTAAAAACATGCCGCTAAAGGGAGAAAATCCAAAAAAATTCCCAAACGGCCTCGTGAGAGGCATGACAATGCGTACGGGACCAATATAACTCGTAAGAACTAAAGCATAGTCACGAGAATCCCGCTTTGATAATATGACTAATATTTATAAATATCTAGACTTAGGCTTAAAAAAACATGTCATTAGAGGGCAAAAACTCAAAACGGCCCCCAAATGATCCCGTAAGAGGTACAAACACCTCGCACGAGACCAATGAAACTCATATGAATTGATCGCATAGTCAAAGTGCTCCTAGTTTGAGGATATGACAATAAACTATAAATATATAGACTTAGGATTAAAAAAACATGCCGTTGGAGGGTGAAAATCAAAAATAGCCCCCAAACAGCCCCGTAAAAGGTAGGAACACCTCGTACGGACCATTGTCACTCGTAGGAACTGACCACATAGTCATGGTGCTCCCAGTTTGACGATATGATGAAAATTTGAAAATATTTAGACTTGGGCTTAAAAATTCCGCTAGAGGATGAAAATCAATATTAATTCATTGTATCCCCATAGTGCGATGAAAATTTGTAAATATCTAAACTTAGTTTGAATTATAAATGTTTAGTTTGATTTATAAATATTTAATATGATGTGTGAATGTTTAGTATGTCTTATGAATTAACTAGGATCGCAGGTGCTTTACTTTGAATTATCAACTCCACGGCTGCAATATTACTTAATTGAATATGAATTAGTTGCTAAATACATATACTTTAATTTTATATTTTTTATTAAAAAATGTGGTCACGGCACAAAATCATATCCCCTTTTTTTTTAAATAAATAAAAACTTGGCGACGATATCAATTTAAAAAAATAAAAATTAAAAACATAATCACGGTCCATGATCGTAACCATGTTTTTATTTTTTTATTTTTTTTAATTTGGAGGTCACAGTTTTGGGTCGTGACCCATTTTCAATATCGTCCCAACATGGCCACAGCCCAAGTTCATCACCATGGGGTCACGGCCAAGGCGTGTGACCCAATTTGAACATCATTCCACAAATGGTCTTGGCTGAAGTCTGTGACCATGGAGTCACAGCCCAAATCCGTGATCATGAAGCCAAATACTATCGCATGAAAGAGACTGTGACCATTATTTTATGTCATGGATGAAATTTGTGATCACATTTTTTGGTCACGAAAAAAATGACCATGGACCTTGGATGTGACCCGAGGCCCTAGTAACGGGCTAGGTTCGTGACCATTTTTTTAGGTGGTGTAGTGAATGTCTCTTATTTACTTTATTTAATGGATCTTAATGTTTTTTAAAAAATCAAGTGGGTCATCACCAAGCTCATTCACTGTTTTGTCTTAATGGGTTGACACCGATGTGAACTAAAATCAATAAACGTTCTTCAATTAATCAATAGCTTTGTGTATGTTCACGTCCTTTTATCATGTTATGTCTCATTTTATCTGGTTTAGTCACAAGTTTCCTTTGCATTATTGACTTAAGCCAAGCAAAATGAGCATAAAAAAAAAGAATATAGATGTCCTGCCTATTCAACAAGAAATGAACAGGACTATTTTTTAAAGAATTTCATGTGAAAAAAAATAAACATGGGATATATCAAAGAGATGAATTTTAAAGAGTACAGAAGGTAACCATTATCAAGTTACAATCCTTAAGAGAGAAATATATATTTTAAAGAGGGATGACGATGAAACTATTTAAGCATTTTTTTCCTACAGTGTCCAATATAGCTAATCAAATTCGAAGTTATGGAGACACCATTAACAACCAAAAGATTTTTTTGAGAGTCATAAGAACTTCTGTAAAAAAATTGATCATAATTTCGTGATCGTTCAAGATGTTAAATTCGAAAGTGGGTGGAAGACCCACATCCTTAATTTTCCCTCCTTTTGTCTCGTACTTTATCAGAAGGAATCCTCAAAACATAGACGCATTTGGATCCAATTTTTTCTCGACATTTTTCTCCATGTCTTCCCCTTTTGTCTAACTCAAACATGAATATAAGTGGAGGCATTGAGGATGATATCAATACAATGTGAGAGAAACATTGAAAAGTAAGAAAAAAAATCCAGTTAGAGAGTGAGAAAGAGAGTTCATTTGGAGTTTTTTGAGTACACAAATTTGTGTAGAAAAATACACATTGTATTTTCATTTGGAGTGTATTTGTGAGAGTGTCTTTTGTAAGTCATTTGCAAATAGTGAATTGATTTGAGTGGTGGGAACGTAGCCAAATTGATAAACCACTTAAATAATGTGTCTTCTTTATTGTGTGTATTTTTTACCTATATACATTGTGTGTGTCATATTATTATTTGGGGCACAGTCAAATATCATTTAGTAACACGATTACGCACAATAACTTGGTATCAGAGCCAAAGTCCTCTGATCTAGGAATTTGGATTTTATTTTACGGAAAAATAGCCATACGTATAAACTTATTCATATGGTTACTATTCACAACCGAAAAAAATTCTAAATTTGGAATTTTTTCGTCTACAATTTTTTGTGACTGTGATTGTTTGAAAAATGGCAACTGGAAAATTTAATGTCAAAAAATTTGATGGACAAAGAAATTTCAGCATGTGGCAATATGAAGTTAAAGATGTATTAGTCCAACAAGAGTTGGAAATTTATCTTAGAGATATGGCAGAAGACATGAAGGAGGGTGACTGGAACAAAATCAATTTCAAGGCTTGTGGACATATTCGTCTTTATCTCAGCAAGGATAAAAAATATCCTTATATGCACGAGACCTTAGCACAAAAATTATGGAAATAAATGGAGGATAAGTACATAACGAATAGAAAATCGACTCTATTTGAGGAAGAAACTCTTTCAGTTCCAGTACATAGAAGGTATTTCTATGTCTGAAAATTTGGACAATTTTAACAAAATTATTGCTGATTTACAAAATTTGAATGTTGAAATTGATGATGAGGATAAAGCACTTTAGTGTTAAATTCTCTACCTGATTCATATGAACATCTCATTACCACACTATTATAGGGAAAAGAGGAAATGAACTATATTAATGTCTCCAAAACCTTAATAAATAATGAGGTTTGTAAGAAGGATAAGGAAATATACAGAGACTCAACATATAAAGGACTGCCAGTTTGTGGTAGAACATATGAAAGGAAGAATGGTAGCCGCGCAAGATCTCGATCTAAATCTGGAGGTGGAGTATCAATTTCCGGTAGGATAATTCCTATCAAAGATGAATGTGCATTTTATCACTAGAAAGTGCATTGGAAGTAAAATTTTCCTAAGTTAAAGGAGGACACGAAGAACGCCACTGCAAGCATTAGAGCCAGTGATGAGGAAGATTCTGAATTTGCTTTGTCTATTTCACCATTTGGATCCAGTCCCCAGGAATGGATTTTGGATCTTGGTTGTTCCAATCATATGTTTCCTAATAGGTAGTGGTTTTCTAGCCTTAAGGAGCTAGAAGGTGAAGCTATTTTGATGGGAAATTATCATGCGTGTCAAACAAAAGGGATAGGAAAATTTCGATTGAAGCTACATCATGGAATAGTCAGAGTCTTGGAAGACATTCGGTATTTATCGAACCTGAAAAAAATCTTATCTCACCTGCCTCTTTGGCATCTAAGGGTTATGAGATCACGCTAAAAGGAAATGATTTCAAGGTCTCACATAGAGCCCTAATTGTGATGAAAGGGACGAAGAAGAGTAACTTATATTTTTACCTTGGAAATACAGTTACAGGTGCAGTAGCAGTCTCATAAAGTTCAAAGGAGGTTGCATCTGATGCTACTAAATTATGGCATGTGTGCTTGGGACATGCAGGCGAGAAGGCTTTGCAGGTATTAGTGAATCAAGGCCTATTAAAAGGTGCCAAGACATGCAAGCTTGAATTTTGTGAAAACTATTTTCTGGGAAAGTAGACAAGAGTATAGTTTGGCACAACACTACATAGTACGAATGGAACTCTTAATTTTGTTCACACAAATGTTTGGGGACATACCAACGTTTCATCTTTAGGAGTTAACCATTATTTTGTGTCTTTTTTGGATGACTTCTCCAGAATAGTTTGGGTGTACATTATGCAACATAAGGATTATAAGGACACAAGTCTCCGATTGAGTCTTAATATAGTGTTGAATCAATTCCAGATAAAAATATTTGAGTCATAGGATAGTGTTCAAGTGTATCCATCCAAGACTATGACGTGTTAGTTGAACACGTAGTGGCCAAGATTATAAAGCTTCATCATATACCAGGTTTAGTGTGCCTCATTTCTACGTCAACAATATTGGTTCCAATGCTCCTAAGGTATGAATGCATTTTATATATATATAGGAGCTTGGAAATTTATTGGGTGTAACTTTAAAAAATTTATAAATAATTTTAACGACTTTTTTTTACTCAGAAAATATTTTTTAAGAACTTTACATAAAAGTTTTGGGCTTAAATCGAATATTATATTTTCTAGTAAGTCGTTCGAATGAACTGGAATCTCGTTTGAATGAGATTCCCAGGTCATTCGAATGAGACTTCAAACGAGATTCCTTTTTCATCTCTTGAACATCGTTAGTAAAGTCGTTCGAACGAGAATGTCGTTCGAACGACTTTGGCGGGAATAGTTCTTTGGCATTTTTTAGCAGTTTTCTCAATGTTCCCACTATGTTTTACCCACTACTTTTTGACAGAATTATCAAGTGCGGAAACTAACCTTTTTGCAAGTAACTTTTTCACATTCTAAGAGACTTTAGAGAGTAAAAACTTTCTAGAAAAAGTTCAATGTTTTGTGTTTGATTTTTATCAATTAAATTCACCAAAAACACATACACACCCAATAGTTTGTTTATTCCAAGTTTATCCAAGTCTCTACATATATATATATATATATATATATATATATATATATATATATATCTTGCTCGGAGTTTGTTTGGCACCGGGTTCTACTACCGTTTGAAGAGTGTTTAGGTTTTACTTTTATGTCCCACAAAGAAGAATTTTGTTTTCTGTGACATACCAATTTGGAGAAAGGCTTCTTGTTTGGGTGGCAGTGACCAGAAAAAGTCCGATCGGTGGATTCCGAGATCGCGGTGGACCTCCGTGGTTATTCGCTAGGAAGAGGTGGGTACAAGAAGAAGTGTCGGGGCTTGGACGGAGTCAAGTCGGGGGTTTTAAGTCTTTTTTTCTTGTACTTGTAAAATCGTACTTAGTGGATTTGAGGCTAGGGTCATCCGAGGTTTTTTCCCGTTATGGGTTTTTCCTCATACATCGCGGCGTAGTGGTTGTTTAATTATTTTATCTTTTGCAATATCACATTAGATGCATGCTTGGGTAAAAAGATAAAATTGGTATATTTAATTTGGTGCTAAATTTGTTTGGGTAAAAAATAATTTAATTCAAGTCATTAATTTTATTGGATAAAATTTGGTTTGGCCTAATTTGCCAAATTGGATTAATTATTTGTCGTAGGCAAATTTCTAGGACTTGGGTTGAATTAATTTGTTTAAGTGAAAATGTATTTCTTGTTTAATTTAATTTCACTTTGAGTTTAGAATCATTAATTTAATTTCAATTTGTTTACAGCCTCGGGAATCATTTAGAATCATTTGGATGTCTTTTGTGATACTCATAGTTCCATCCACTTAGCAAAGAACCAAGTTCATCATTCACGGACAAAGAACATAAATGTTCGTTTCCGCTTCATTCAGGAAATTTTGGATGAAGAGACTGTTCTCCTCAAGAAGATTAAAATTTAGAATAATCCCGTAGATATGATGACAAAGGTTGTTACTCGGTTTAAGTTTGAACACTGTTTAAAATTGATCAATACACTTCGCATTTGAATACCTTCTTGTGTATGGTGCTTTCGAGCGCATTTGGAGGCAACTCAGATCGTTCGCTTATTTTGACAATATGGGGTCATTTTTAAATATCTCACCAAGGTGGAGATTATTTCTATTTCGATGCTTGTTGAAGCTGTCAGATACTTGTTGGAAAAAAATTTTAAATTTTCCAAAGGTGGAGATTTTTAAATCTGAAAGTGGGTAGAAGACCCACATCCTTAATTTCCTCCTTTTGTCTCATACTTTATCAAAAGGAATCCTCAAAACATGGAGCTCATTTTGATCAGGTTTTTGCCCCATGTCTTCTCATTTAGTCTACCTGAAATATGTATATAAGGGAAGGCATTAAGGATGGTACCAATACAATGTGAGAGAAACATTTAAGAGTAAGAAAAAGAATAGAATTAGAGAGTGAAAAAGCGAGTTCATTTGAAGTCTTTTGAGTATACAGGTTTGTATAAAAAAATACACATTATGTTTTTCGTTTGGAGTGTATTTGTGAGAGTCTCTTTTCTAACTCATTTGCAAATAGTGAATTGATCTGAGTGGCAGTGGACGTAGCCAAATTGGTGAACCAGTTAAATATTGTGTCTTCTTAACTGTGTGTGTTTTTTACCTATATGCATTGTGTCTGTCATATTATTATTTGGAGTCACAGTCAAATATCATTTATTGACATGCTTTTGTACAACACAAGAGTCTATAAATTTATCCATTTTTTTCCTTTACAATTGTTATTGAGGGTTGACACGAGAAGACACATGAAGAACAAAAAAATAAATAGGCATGTTAAGGTACATTGGTTCAAACTCAACAATCAAAAGTGAGTTTTAAATATACAAGATACAATGAGAATGAAAATAAAAAATAAATATTTTGACAAATGTTCACAAAATCGTGTTCATAAGTTTAGATGTGGTCGTGAACAAGAGAAAGATACATATTTTACAATCCAAGCTTAATGCTAAGTTTCCAAAAGATATTTCCATCAAAACAAATATCTTATATAAGATAAGTACAAGATGCACGATACCTGATTACTCACAAATTGTTGTCTCGTAAAGAAATGGAAAATAAAATGAGTCTATAATAGGTGAATTTCATAGAAGAAAATAAATGGAGGTATCGTGAAATTAAATTAAACAAGAAATACATTGCCAAATTGGATTAATTATTTTTTTTGTAGTTTTAGACAAGAATTTCAATTCACATGTGAAGTTAAATTTATAACATAAAAAAAATTGTATTGTTGTCGTGCAAATAAAAGTAGGTAAGAAGAAGTTCAATATCATGACATTCTTTATATTTTCAAATTAACCTTAAAATAACTTAGTGTTGAACAACTATAACATAAAGAATATAATTCAAACCAAAGGGACTTGACGACCCTTGGTTACAAGTGGTTGTGCATTCAAGTCCCTTCCCCCCACCCCCTTGGGCTTGAACTGGTAATATATATATATATATATATATATATATATATATATATATATATATATATATATAATTCGGTATTTGATTATGAAAAATGTATTATAATTAAATTTTTTTAAAGAAAAAAACGACCTTGGAAATAATGAAATGACTTTACAAAATGCTTTTCCTGTGCTATGCTCCCAACTGAATCAAAATCTAGTCATAATGAAAAAACTTATGACAAGAACCCAAAAGTTTCAGGTCATACTTTTAAAGTAGCATATTTTCTCATGAAGCTATTTACTTCAAGGTTAGAAGGAATGATACAAGTATTTCTCAAAATTTTGAAGAAAATGACATATTGGCAACATTTTTCAAAGACAAAAATAACCAAGGTGTTAATGCAATAAATGGTTTAAGATTGGCCTGAAATTTGTAATGCGGGCGTAAGTATGCCGCCTGATAACATTTTCACCAAGGCAATCACAATCGAGAAGTTCAATTACATTCTTTATATCCCAAAAAGTTTAACACATTCTTAAAGTGGGATAACATCTTTGGCGGTTATATGCAAATTGTAAATTAAAGTGTAAACGATGTATTCGATTTTTATGGCATTGTAAGAACATTTTTTTCAACAGTGTTCATAGCATAGCTTTAGGCTAGTTTGGCGTATACCATTAGACATCGTCACGCAATGTCAAGACAAATCGAACACAACGATCTCCAAAGTTTGAAGACTTCCCGACATCCCAAAAGGTATAAAACGTATTTAGAGTTTTGATTTAATTCATAAAAGTATATTTGGGATGTTTTCTTTTACAAAAAAATGAACATGATTTTTTAAGCAAAAATGAATATTTATAAAATGTATTTTATAAAAAGTTCCCTTAAAATCAAAATTGTTTGAACAGTTATGATTTTTTTGGTTTAAAAGTTTTTTGGTTAAGTATTGTGGCGGAAGGAAACAATTCGCTTGCGTCGTTTGAGCGACACTATTGGTTGTTCAAACGACGTCCAATGTCGCGCGAAGTACTTCGAGCGACATGTGTCTAGCGTTTAAGAAACATCTTATCTCGTTCAAACGAGCCGCCGCCTTAAGAAATTTTTTATCAGTATAAATACATGTTTCGTGGTTCACTTTTTCTCAAGACTTATGACGAAAACGCAGTGCCAAATTTTGGGCAAAGGTTCTTCAAGTTTTGTGTGTCAAAACACCCTTTTAATTCACAACAAAGCATCCTTGAATATTGTTCTTGTGAATTAGTTTAGAACCCTAGATAGTTTTGTATCTATTTGGATACACCCTGTGGAGAGCCACTCCGTGGCTGACTAGGTATCACTTGAGAGAGATACTGGGCTGACGACGACTGCGGTCATTGGAACGACTTGGGGGTTCACCTTAGTGATTCAGAACTGTGCGTTCTTGTGGATTTTATATGTGTTTATCCATTTCATGTTTCATTGTAATCCGTGTAAGTTGCGATTTACAGTTTATAGTGAAATAAAAGGTTTTACCCAAAAGGAATTTTTCCCTTGTATTGACCGTGTCGTATTTACGTGGTTTGATTTATTTGTTTTATCACATAGTTGCATGATTCGGATAAATAAGATAAAATCGCATAAAAAAGTCGTTTCAGCATAATCAAAACTTGTGTCGCAATTTTTATTTTGAAATCACCCTTTGCGAGTAATAGGCACCCTACAAATTGGTATCAGAGCGGGTTACGCTAAGTTATTGTGTTAGATCTTGTTTATCCCTCTTTGGGTGATTGGATTTTTTATCACTTATGTGCTTGTTTTTTTCTCGATGGATTCTCTTTGTTTTGACGATATAAATAGTTTGAATTTGTCATTTGCAAAAAGAATTAAAATTTTAGAAAAAGAAAATTCTTATTTAAAATCCATGGTGGATCTTTTGCAAACGGTTCAAAATCAAAGAGATTTTTATCGTGAGAAGTTTTTTTCTTTGGACCATGACTTTGATTCTTTAATATTGTCCAAAAAGGAGAATGATGATAGATTCCTATTTTTAGAAAAAGAATTGGAGGACTTTAAAAACTCTAGGATTTATGTTTGTGCCAAAGTGGATAAAAATATTTTACTCGATGACTTTGTGGCATATGAGGAGATTTTTAGGGATAAGTGAGCTTATTTTAAGAACGAACATGATAACCTTCTAGTAATAATTAAAAATTTAGAGAAGGAATCCCTAATTTTTGAAGAGTCGAATTTTTTATTGGAGTCTAAAATGTTGATGTTAAAAAATGATTCGCCAGCCTCGAGTAGTGTTAGTAGTAATGGTAATGACACACGTGTTCCTAATGCTTCTGTTGCTAAAGCCAAGACCATTATTTATTTTAGAGGATCGACAAATCCCAAGGACAATAAAAAGGACCACACTTTAGGTAACATTCCTCCCATTTACACGTGTACACAATGTGGCAGGAAAGGTCCCCTTAGGAGATTTTGTTTTGATCTAGGAAAAGGTTCTAGGATGTCAAAGTCTAGTGTTTTATTGGTTCCCAAATCCTCTTGTCGTCGTGTCACATCCGTTTGGGTTAGGAAATCACTTTTAGAGACGCTAGATTTTAGACGTGTTGATTCTCACATGCTTGCCCATGATGCGTCCCTTACTATTTCATACCATTGATTGATTGCATGATTTTTTTGTCATACACTAGTTGTGGTTTCATGATATATTTTTTTCTAGTGTTTTGATATGTACTTTTTGTATTAAATTTTTGGGTTTGAAAAATACAAAAAGATTTTTGGTTTATATATTTTTTGAAAAATACAAAAAGATTTTATTTTTTGAAAAATCAAAAAGATTTTCGCTCTTTTTTTTAAGTTTTACACACTTTGGTGTGGCATATTGGTATGTTTGGATCCAATTCACTACACAATTTTCATGTGGCAAGGATATTTGGTTATGACTTTAAATGCTTGAATTGATCTTAACCATGTTTATGGAGTTGTTTCGACATTGATTTTCTCTATGGATTCGACTTTGTTGATGCCTACACACACACTTGCACGAGCTTATTGGATTTTGACTTCATGATGTATATTTGAGCTTGATGTTCTCCTATCAATATTGTCATTTGCATGTTTATTTGACTATGGAGGATTTGTGCATGTAATAACCGTTTTTCGAGAGGAATAATATTGCAAAAAATGATGAGTGTTCACGGAAAAAGGCTGTGAAAGTGAAAAATTGACTCGTCGTGAAAGACACCGTTTAAAAGAGCCCAAAGAAAATATAGAGGCAATAAAAAGTAAAATATGCCAAAAATGGGCCAATAGAATTTCTCTAAGGAGAGAATTTAGTTTCAACACCTCAAAAGAAAAAATAAAGGAATTATTATTTATGAGGGAAGTTTGGACGGAAATAACAACGAATTTGCACAATGACAATGTATCCTAGTTGAGCTTATTTTTTCATGACGCTATTGATTCGTAGAATCATTAAAATTTTAGGCTTGTGTGCATTGTGTTTGTTTTTTTCAATTAAGCTCAAATTTATTTATCACGAAAAGCTAATGCTTAGTTTTGAAAAGTTAAGCGGTTGATTAGAAATTCTTGAACATTTTAGAATGTTTGGATTATAATTCATTTGTTTTAGTTAACACCCATTCATTCCATCCCACGCGTTTGAACACATCGATATTATGCTAGTGTGTACGAATTTTTTTTTTGTCGCGTGTTGTGATTGTTTTATGATAATTTGTAATATATCATTTTTTTTAAATAAAAATTTCAAAAATAGTTAGTGAGTTTTGTTGTCGTGATGCCTTGCACGTAATGCATATTATTTTACTTCTTTATCATTTTGTCTATTTCGATAAAATCAAAGGGGAAGATAAATTAAAATGGAGTTTTTTTAAAGATGAATTTGATTTATGGGGGAGTTTTAGAGTTTGTGTTATGGGGGAGACTTGATTTGATTTAATGTATGATTTATGTCTTTCTTATTTATACTTATCTCATTGATATTTTGATTTAGGTTTATCTCATATCAAACTCGGTGCATCACATAGGTATTTGTTTGTTGTCTCATGTGTGTAGATACCTAATTGCAGAATGCTCAAACACACGGGTGAAGATATGTTTAGAAAAGGGAAGATAAATCTTTTGAACACGAAGAAACTATACTATTTCGTTGTTCTAGGGTTGGGAAGGGTATCAGTAACTTTGTAATAATAGAGTTTTAATTTTAATTTAGTGCTTCGAACATTTTGTTTGTTTTGTACCGGTATAGCCAAAGGGGGAGATTTGTAAGAACATGTTTTTCAATAATGTTCATAGCATAACTTTGGGCTAGTTTGGCGTATACCGTTACACATCATCACGGAATATCAAGACAAACCGAACACAAAGATCTCCAAAGTTTGAAGACTTCTCGACATCCCAAAAGGTATAAAAACGTAATTAAATTTTGATTTAATTCATAAAACAATATTTGGGATGTTTGCTTTTATAAAAATACGAACAATATTTTTTAAGCAAAAATGAATATTTATAAAATGTGTTTATAAAATGTCTTTTATAAAAAGTTCCCTTAAAATCAAAATTGTTTGAACAATTATTATTTTTTTGGTTTTAAATATTTTTTGCTAAGTACTGTGGCGAAGGGAGAAAATACGCTTGCGTCGTTCGAGCGACACTGTTAGTCGTTCAAGCGACATCCAATGTCGCGCGAAGTCATTCGAGCGACACATGTCTATCGCTGGAGCGACATCTGATCTCGTTCGAACGAGCCGCTGCCTTAAGGAATTTTTTATCAGTATAAATACCTATTTTGTGGTTCACTTTTTCTCAAAACTTTTAACGAAACGCAGTGCCAAATTCTGGACAAAAGTTCTTCAAGTTTTTTGTGTCAAAACACCCTTTTAATTCACAACAAAGCTTCCTTGAATATTGTTCTTGTGAAATAGTTTAGAACCCTAGAAAGTTTCGTATCTATTTGCATACACCTTGTGTAAAGGCACTCCATGGCTGACCAGCTATCACTTGAGAGAGATACTGGGCTGACGACGACGACTGCGATCATTGGGAAGACTTGAGGGTTCTCCCTACTGATGATCCATTGCGGATTTCATTGTAATCCGTGTAAGTTGCGATTTACAGCTTATAGTGAAATAAAAGGTTTTACCCGAAAGGTTTTTTTCCTCATGTTGACCGTGTCGTATTTGTGTGGTATGATTTATCTGTTTTATCACATAGTTGCATGGTTAGGTAAACAGGATAAAATCGATTTAAAAAGTCGTTTTAGGGTAAATAAAATTGGTGTCACAATTTTTATTTTGAAATCACCTTTAGCGAGTAGCGGGCACCCTATAGGCATGAAATCCATAATTTTTTTTATACATAACCTCTTGTACTGTCTTTTTTATGGCATTTAAACTTATCAACTTTATCTTGATTGAAATCCCAATAATCTAAGATTGTTTTTTTCCTTTATAAAGTAAAGATAGAATCATGTTTTATTTGTTAAAAAATGAGAAATAAGGTATATTTTTAGATCCTGTTATACCATATTTGTAGAGCATCTCATGACTCGAAGAGAACTAAATAACATCACTCAATAGCAAGTTGAAGCGCTCGGCCCCAGCCAAATAGACACCAAGGCATGACCTCGGTTAAGAATGAGGTCGGCTTTTTTTCCATCTGGAAGGACTAGGTCAATGTCAACAAGTCAAACTGATGGACTAAAACTTTAGTAATGCTATTAAAGGCTAGCCAATACTATGCGTGTGTCACCAATCGAAACCAACATGTGAAGGGGCATTCCTTAATGGGTAAAATAATAAAATATTGACTTATCTCGGTTGTACTCCATTAAAAAGATGCTTCCACCCAACCCATTCCGAGACAGACATTCCATCACACTCATTCACTATAAAATAGATCCCGCATTATGATCTGGAGACCGACTGATAAGCAAAGAGCGATTCTTACTGAATACTGAAAGTTATCTCGTGGACTTAGCCTCATTCTAGAGAGCTGAACCACATAATTCTTAGCATAAATTAATCCTCTTATTCTCACCTTTATCTTTACTTATATGTATTTAGTGCTTATTTATTATTTGTTATCTCGGATTGATTCTCAACTAGCTAAGGAAAAATCCTGAAATCAATTTTAGGCAATAGCAGATCCTTTAAATAGAAATAACAAGAGTTTTGCATGAGAAATTGTACCGTGGCACACGTTATCAGCTCCATATGTATTGATGATGCTTCAAACAACACCACCAGATGGGGTGTTGATAAGATCAAGCTAGTGAAAACAATGGCAGTACAAGAGTGTATACATAATAGAAGAAGAAGGTGAGGAGAAGAGGATGAACAGTGGTATGTAAGTGGTTCAGCCAATCTGGCCTACGTCCACTGTGAGTGTGTGAATGATATCACTAGATGAAGGTACTAACGGCCATAGATACAATCTCTCAAGCTTTATCTCTTTACTGTGTAAACTAATAGAGTTTCAGCTAGGGTTGCAATTATGGATCTTTTTACAAGATAGAGGATGACCTCTATATATAGTGCTTGGGGGTGTAATGTACCCCCCAAGCATGCAATGAGCATGTGCATGCGAATTGAACCAATATAAGAAGGACACCTGGCTGATCCTAAGTAAATAATGATGACCTCAATATTCCCTCACGTGGAGGGGATGATTCGGTTATAACAAATTTGTCCACGTGTTCCAAACCATACGTGTGTTGTAAATGCTCGGCCCTATCTTTGATTGGTAGCAACCTCGAACTGGATGAGTATGAGGTTGGTGAAGTTCGACTATTACTTTATCCGAGATTAATATCCATGATAACCTTAGCCGAGAGGGCTGGCCGAGGTTAGGTATGTTGTAGCGGTAACGTCGACTAGTGCCGATGATGACGTTGGTAGATGATTGAGTCCATTGAGACATTGCTGACGTCGATTGACGCCCGAAATGTCGGCTGGGGCTGATGACGATGTTGGCACACGATTGAACCCATGAGACTCTGCTGACCTCGGCTAATGGCCAGCCGAGGTTGATGTGTGAGGGGCCGACCTTATGAGAAACAACCTTGGTGATGGTTGTCATAAGCTTATGTCACCTCGACTGTGAGACTGGCCGATGTTAGTTACTCTGAGTAAGAGGGTGCACTTTTGACATATCAATCACCCCTATCCCTTAGTCTTCTATATAATTAGATGACTGAGGGGTATGCAATTGAGGCCGAGGCTGGATTTCTCTGGGTGCCAATATTTCCTTACCACGTGTCACTTAATGAAGTGAGTAGCGTGCTTATCAAGGCATGATGATTTTGACTTATCCTTTAGGTTCCCTTGGGTAATTATGGTCCATCAAAACTCGTGCTTCATCATCACATTTAGTTTAAAAACCTCTCTCTTTCATTCTTCTCGTTCTTACCACATTCTTCCCGCCTTAGCTTTCTCTGCAACTGCAACCTCCTCAAGACCTCCATTATTGGCTGCCATTTGAAGGTATCCTTTGCTTCTAAACCTTTTCTCCTCTATTTCACAACTAGTTAGGTACCATTTCCACCTTTCTTTTCCATTTTTATCCCTTATTTGTCATTTCTGAAATTCCGATGGGTTTTTGCATTTTTTGAAAAGTGGTTTCCTCGAGTATTGGTGGTTGTGAGGTTAGGACAGTAGTGGTTGAGTGTCTTAGGGGCAGTTGTAGGTAGCTCAGAGGTTATTTCAACCAGAAACAACCCTCTTTTAGGTTTCCGGTGAACCTCTGGTCACCTTCTTCGGTCACCTTGCTCTTGAGTGTTCTTAGTGTTCTTCATTAGAAACTTTCTAACTTCCCTTTTTGATCCTTAGGTTAGATTGAACAAGTTGTTTGCCTGTTTGTGGTTTTGGGTCCAAGTGTAGTGTCGTCCCACTTATGCTCAGACCCTTTTACCAACTCATATAAGAGTTCACATCTCTTCGTGAGAAGACCTTTGAGAAAATTAGGCAAATAGAGCTAGCCCAAGAGGAAGCTCGCAGGGCTGAGGACTTTCCTCTAAGACCCATCTTTCCTCCACCTCTGAAGGTTATCTACCCTGATTCAGCCGAGCCTACTGATCCTGCTGGACCTGTTGAGGTTCCTGTGGACCCAACACCGATGTCTGAGTCTGAGTCATCCTCCTCAGACCCGATGTCCATAGACTCTTTCCAAGAGGCTATGGATTACTCTTCTAGGAAAGGTGAGGTCCTTGAGGAAGCCGAGGTTTCGAGCCGTGCCTCGTCTCACCATGGTGCTAGTACCTCACATAGGTCTTCAGATGTTGAGATCATAGGTCTAAGTGTGGCACTCCTACCACCCATTGATGCCATCCCTCTGCCAACTTCCACTGGGGATGAATTTGCTCAGAGGTTCCCTAGCGGTATCCCTACACCTGCCCAGGCCAACGTTGCTGGGGATGGCGATGATGGCGAGGAGAGTGATGTTGATACGTCTGAGGCGGCTGAGATTGATAGCTCCATTAGCGAGTATGACCTTCTTACTTTTAGGCACCTCTACTCCATAAACTCTTCCATCATTCTTAGGAAACCTCTGAGGAACGAGAGACCCTTTAATGGCCGAGACGGGGAGATCTGCATTTATGAACAGATGTTTAAATTAGGCTTTTGCCTTCCTATCCACCCTTCCATCAGAGCTATACTTTCCCATATTAATCTATCCCCTTCCCAATTATCCCCAAAAGCTTGGAGGGTCATGATTGGGGCCATCGTCATTTGGACTTATACCTTCTAGTAAGGGTTTTCACAGGTTGTTATGTTCCCTCCTCTGCCAAAAACACCCTATCTATTACCATTTCTTAGCTAGGAAATTAGAGAAGAAAATGTTGTTGGTTACCCAAAACCATAACTAGAAACCTCAGTATCTCTTTGCTTCCGGGGCATGGGAATTTGGTCCACATGAGGCTTCTGGAACGTCGATTCCAAGGACCCCTCTAAGATGGGGTAAGGTCTCCCTTGCTGTTAAAGTTAACCCTAGACTTAGCCAGGACAACTATCAAAAGGTTGAGGATCTTCGCAATCAAGGCGAGCAAGGTCATTTTGTAAAATATGAACACCTGATGACTCCCTACTACCTCTCTCAGACAGGCTTGGGGGGTGGTCCTTTGATAGAGCTTCGTAAGTTTTAATTTTTTGAGTTTTACCTCTTGCTTTTTATATCTCTGATTTACTAACTCAGATACTTGTCTCTTACAGAGCGCCCTGAAGGCATATCCGACGACCTTTGGGAAATGTCTACTCCAAGTCTGGTAAAGCTGATGCAAAAGAGGGGTGGAAAAAATGCACCCCCTCCTACAACCAAGAAGAACGTCGGCACATTCCAGGTCGATGTTATAAAAAAGAGGAAGACCACAGCTGACCCGGATCATATGAGGTCGGGCAAGACTTAGGGATGGGATCGTGCCATTCTTATCTCTACAGATGATACCCTGGTTGCTCGTCTTGCTCAGCTAAAGATCGGTGATAGCCTCATTGGCTACAGTCTGAAGGCTATCGACGCTATCAACATAATAATCACTGAAGAGGATAAGTTCTTCTTACGCTCCTTGGATGTCCCGTTGTTGGCCGAGTTTAGTGTCCATAAGTCCATTCAGGTACTATTTTTTATTGATTTTATCACTTTCTTTTCTCTGTGTAACCTCTGCTTTTTAAAAGTTATAGCTCATATTTTCTTACATCTGATCTTCTTCTGCAGGGTGTCTTATCCTTCCATCGCCTGGTAGACTGGACTCTGAAGAAGTTGCCCCTTATAGAGAAGGGCCAAAAAGCTGAGAAGGTTCAAGCCTCTTTGAATGCAGAGGTTAAAAGGCTAAAGGGGTTGGTCAAACAGAGGGATGAAGACATGTCCAAACTCAAGAGGGACCACTACATAGCTCTAAAGGCTAAGGATAATGCCCTTTAGACTAAGGTGAATGGTACAGTCAGGGCTGCTTTAGAGTATGCTGCAGAGTAGACCATTGAAGATTATAAGGTCTCTGATGAATTTTTTAGTTTTGGCTTTAAATACCTTGAAAGACGTATCAAAGAAACTAGCAAATTGCCATCCTCCAAGGAGAAAGAGTCAGGGAGCCTGACTGTTTTAGACTTTGAGGGTCTTGGCTTTGGTGACCCTCGGTTTTCTCAAGCCTTGCAAGAGGTTGAGGAAGTCGATGTTGCTCCAGCTGAGACTTCTCCCTTAGAAGTCACTGAGACTGAAGATGGTAATCCTCAGGATGATGGAGCTGAGGTGACAAACATCGGCCGTGACGATACGACTGTAGCTGCAGAAACTTAGGCAGTTATAACCTTTGATTTCCTTTCTTGTCTGTACCTCTTAGCTTTTGTGAACTCTGATTTGTAATTCTTGAATGTTATTTAATGATAATCATTAATCCCATCTTCTTCAGATTCTATTGCTTCTTTCGATTTTATGCTTGTATTACCTCTTGAACGTTTGCTTAGGGTCTGAAGTCACCATATAATGATGTTCACCCTCATAAATTTTTACCAAGCTAATGATGTTCAAGGTTTGAGGTCACCATATAATGATGATTACCCTCATAAATTACCACCAAGCTAATGATGTTTAATGTCTGAGGTCACCATACAATGATGTTTACCCTCATAAATTTTCACCAAACTAATGATGTTCAAGGTCTGAGGTCACCATATAATGATGTTTACCCTCATAAATTACCACCAAACTAATAATGTTTAAGGTCTGAGGTCACCATAACATGATGTTTAACCTCATATTTTCACTAAACTAATAATGTTCAAGGTCTGAGGTCACCATATAATGATGTTTACCCTCATAAATTACCACCAAACTAATGATGTTTAAGGTTTGAGGTCACCATATAATGATGTTTTCCCTCATAAATTACCACCAACTAATGATCCTCAAGGTCTGAGGTCACCATATAATGATGTTTACCCTCATAAATTACCACCAAACTAATGATGTTTAAGGTCTGAGGTCACCATATAATGATGTTTAAACATATGCAACAAAGTATTGGCACAGAAATTGCTATCTTTTCATTAACATCCTTTGCATAAACTGGTACATGTATTACAAAAGGCTAAAAATAACTACAACATCATATGTAATATTTCTTCAAGTGGTCGGCATTCCAAGGGTTGGAGAAAGGTTCTCCTTCAAGGTTTTCTAGCCGATAGGTACCAGGCACAACCTCATCAACTACTCTGTAAGGACCGTGCCAGTTTGGATGGAGCTTATTTTCTTTTTGCAATGTCTTTTTTAAGACTAGGTCTCCCACAGCTATAGGACTTGATTTCACCCTTTGATTGTAGAATCTCGCAATTCTTTACAGGTATGCTGCTTGTCTTATCTCTGCATCCTCTCTTATTTTCTCGATCAAATCAAGATCAAGTCTTCTTTATTCCCCGTTCCTCTATGGGTCATAGGTCTGGACTCTATGAGTGGGAAGTCCTACCTCTGTAGGGATGACAGCTTCTGAACCGTGTGCTAACATAAAAGGAGTCTCTCATGTTGGTGTCCTTGATGTCGTCATGTAAGCCCATAACAGAGTATATACCTCATCTGTCCATCTCCCTTTGTCCTCTTCCAACCTCTTCTTTATCCCGTCAAGGATTGTTCGGTTTGTGACCTCGGTCTAACCATTTGCTTGGGGTCGGCCAGGAGAAGAGAAGAACTGCTTAATCCCTACCCCTTTGCAGTATTTCTGTCAGGAAACATTCTTTAACTGGGTTACATTATCTGAGATGAGGGTGCTTGGAAGACCATACCTGCTTATAATGTTTTTCCAGATGAACTGGAAGGTCTTCTGTTCAGTAATTGTGATCATTGGCTAAGCCTCTACCCATTTGGAGAAGCAATCAATTGCCACGATCAAGAATCGATAATTGTTCACAACTCTTGGCAGGGGTCCTACCAAATCAATGCCCCATATATCAAATGGCCAAGGCGAGCTGATTGATGTCATAGGTTAATGAGGTTGGTGCAGGATGGTGGAGAACCTCTCAAACTTATCACACTTCTTCATGTATGCAGCTGCATCTTTGGCCAAGGTCGACCACCAGTACCCCTGAGTGATTATCCTCTTAGCTAAAGGTCTTCCTCCTATATGACTAGATCAAGAGCCCTCATGCACATCATGCAAGATATGCGAAACCTCTTAAGGGTGGACACATCTGAGGAGAGGGAGTAGGAAACCCTTCTTGCACAAGACATCTCCCATAATTGAGAATTTGGCAGCTCTGAACATCAGCTTTCTTCTTTCTGAATTTGACTCTGGTAGGTCTCCATATCTAATGTATCTGCTAAGGGGATCCATCCATGATGCTCCCATATCCAAATTGAGGAAAGGACTGGCAACCTCTTCCTTATCTATGGTCGGCTTGAGCAGAATCTCAACCGGTACTATTCTTCTTATGTCTGTCCCTGTAGCTTAGGCCATCCTCGCGAGCGCGTCGACTCGACTGTTGTCTTGCAGAGGTATCCTCTTTATCTTTACTTCTTCTAAGTTTTCTAGCATCATTCTCACCCTCTTCAGGTATTTGGCCATCCTTTCATCTTTGGCCTCATACACTCCTAGGACTTGGTTGATGACTAACCTTGAGTCACTGTGGACTAGGAGTCGACCAATGCTAAGGGATTTTGACAAGGAGAGGCCTGCTATTAATGACTTATACTCTGACTCATTGTTCAAAGCTTTGAATTTGAACCTCAACGCATATTCAATATCGGTACCATCTGGTGCTGAAACTATCAGCCCCGATCCACTTCCATTTTCACAGGATGACCCATCAACGAAGAGGTTCCAAACATCTTCATTTGAAGAGAAGTTACCCTCTGACAGGGTCCCTTGCCTGAATAGGTACATGTCTTCCTCATTCTCAACCATTCTTTTTCTAGCTTTGTTTGACTCAACCTCGTCCGGATCTTGGAAGATGTTTCTTTCTAGTTCTTCTGCAACCTTTTGACTATCTTCACTCTCAACCTCTTCCCAGGTAAACTCTGCTACGAAGTCTGTGAGTGATGGAAACCCTGGGTTAATAAGCAATATCATACTCCCTCAACTCGATGGCCCAAGTCATCAGCCTACCTGACTTCTCAGGCTTATGGAGGACCTGTCTGAGTGAGGAATCAGTCGGGATAACCATAGAGTGGGCTTGGAAGTATGGCTTCATTTTCCTAAAAGCGTGTATCAAAGCATAGGCTAATTTTTCTATCCTTGGGTACTTTCGTTTAGACCCTTGAAGATCTTTACTATTGAAGTATACTGACCTCTGCACTCCACCATCTTCTCTTACTATTGCAGCACTAATAGCTGACTCAGAGACAGCTAGATATACATATAACTTCTCCCCCAAAATGGGCCGAGAGAGGAGTAGTGGGGATTCGAGGTAGGATTTGAGATCCCTAAAAGCTTTGTCGCATTATTCATCCCATTCGAAGGCCTTTCTAAGCACTTTGAAAAAATGAACACACTTGTTTGTAGCTCTTGAAATAAACTTGTTAAGTGCAGCAACTCTTCCGGTTAGCCTTTGAATGTCTTTGATAGTTCTGGGTGTCTTCATTTCTAATAATTCCTTGATCTTCTCAGGGTTAGCCTCTGTTCCCCTTCGGTTGACAATGAATCCCAGAAACTTTCCTGCTCCTACTCCGAAGACACATTTGGCCGGTTGAGCTTCATTCTATACTTATCCATGGTGTTAAAAGTTCTTTCAAGGTTAGCCACGTGAGTGTCGGCCTTCAAGTTCTTCGTCAGCATGTCATCCATATATATTTCCATGGATTTTCCCATCTAATATTCGAACTTCTTATTTACAAGACGTTGATAGGTAGCCCCTGCATTCTTTAGCCTGAAGGGCATAACCTTATAGCAATAGTTCCCCTTATCTGTGACGAATGTTGTCTTCTCTAAGTCTTCCGCATTCAAGAAGATCTGATTATACCCGGGATATGCATCCATGAAGCTCATAAGCTCATATCCTGCTATGGCATCAGCCATCTGATCGATACGAGGTAGGGGAAACTGTCTTTTGGGTAAGACTTGTTCAAATCATTGAAGTCTACGCACATCCTCCATTTCTCATTTGCTTTTGGCACAATGACAGCGTTAGATAACCACTCAGGGTATATGACCTCTCTAATTAACTTGGCCTCTTCAAGATTTTTGACCTCTTCTCTGATGACATCATACTTCTCTCTCGAGTATACTCTTCTTCTCTGCTTGATGGTCTTAGCATATTCTGTAACATAGAGTTTGTGGCACATAATCTCAGGGTCAATACCTGGCATGTCTGCATGGCTCTAGGCAAAGATACTTTGTCTCTTCCTTAAGAGCTTCTCCATCTCTTCCTTGATCTCAGGTCTTAGGGCTCTGCCAACTTGGACGGGTTTTTTCTGTTCGTTCTCATTGAGGATAATGGATTCAACCTCTCCGCGGCCTCTCCCTTCTTGATCTTTGTTTTATCACTAGGATCAAGTGTATCAATGTTGTACATAGTTGTTGCCCTCTTATGAGACTCTCTCTCTTTCGCAGCGTTAAAGTAGCATTCTCGTGTCGATATCTGGCCACCTTGCACTTTCCATACCCCATACGGAGTGGAGAATTTAAGTATTTGGTGGACCGTTGAAGGCACGGCCTCAAATCCCTTAAGGGTTACTCGTCCTATGATGAGGTTGTTGTGACACCCCGCCTAATAAAATACCGGTCGATCAATCCTGTACCAAATTAAAATAAGAGTCTCATATGGTCCATTCATAGCATCACTGTCAAAAACAAATTTAATTACTAACAACCTATTAGGTTGGCGTCAAAATTTTATTAAACTAATCTTTTTAATCAAACCAACAAAGTAAAACCATCACATAGTTTATATATAAGACTGAAAATGAAATAAAAAATAACCAAACACTCGGTTTAGCAATAATACAACCCAGTTGGGCTTTGGCCCGAGTGATACTACAATGTTTCCTATCTAGATCTCAAGAATAGAAGCGTCTAAAAGAAACCTTCATGCATCCACAACTGCTGCAACCAACGTCTGACTCGAAGGAATCATCATCCAGGCATCCCTATGTCTGGACACCTATATATATATATATATATATATATATATATATAGCAAAAGAGAGGGAAATAGATAAACGGGACAGAACCCGAGTTGTGAAAATATTTTGCAAGTGCATAAATGCTTTATTTATGAAAAATATGTTTTATCTCATATTTAAGATGGTATCGTACTCCCATGAGATACCCCTCACCCCTACAGTAATAGTGCACAACTATCGCGTTCCTATTAAATAACCTAGTCTAATTCCCTGCCTAACTAATCCGTCACCCCCAAACTCTGAAAGTCCTAATTAAACTGAGTACTAAGGGATAAACTTCTCCCCAGTCTCAACACTGTGCCATGTTCATGCGTGGGGTGTCTCGCGAAGAGAAATCCAAACAAGGAACCCCCCGATACACTACTACTTGGCAGTGTCGATCGTCGAGATCCATTAGACCCTCAGTACAAAACATATATATATATATATATATATATATATATATATATCATCATACTCACTTTCATATACATATCAAAATATAAGTCCGAATAAAGTCTCCCGAAATGAGAATTAATCTTTATTCATTTTATCTCTTTACCCAAGTTAGAGATATATATAATATCTTGTTCTCATACACATGTAATATACTATACACACAAGTATTATAACCATCCCAACGAGCTATAACTCGAGGATGTGGTCTCTATGCTATTATCTACCAAGGAATAACTCACATACCATCCTGGGTACCAATGGTCGGAATCTCACACCGTCTTGGTAAAAGACAAATCACAACGTATGGGAAACGATCGTAGTACCTCCCCGAAAGTGAGACGAAACAAACCCACCACATCTCACCCCTAATAAAACTCACAATATAAAAATGGGCGCTATGACCTGGGGACTATACGCTCCCTGCTCCTCAAGCCAGGGGCCTCACCCACATCGGGAAACCTCCCATGATAGCATAGAGAGGGTATGCTTCACATAAATATATATATACCATTCACACATAGATATATATAAATATACAATTATATCATATATATACAGTAACAACTCCCGTATATGTAGTATATATCACCTCTCAGTATAAACATATGGCTAAAATTGCCAAACTCATATAGCGATAGCCAATAACCTCGAAAGTTCCCAATTCATAATAATTAAATAAGTATAACCTCGGCTTATTCTTAATCCTTTAGGTATCACGTTACCTATAATCCTAGTCGTCAGCCGACGCCAGATAGCCGTTCATGAATCTCTAGCCCCTGTCCTCAATTTCCATCCTATCCACATCCTAGGATTTACTCGAATGCATTTAGCCCATAAACATACTAACCACGTACATAACTCTATATTCTTATCGAAAACCTCTCTCTCGAAGATTACTCGACCCGAACCTTCACTAGGTCCGTCCCTCGGATTGCACCCTAAATTAGTCCAAGGTTCTCTCTTTCATAAAAAAGTTTAATCGCCCTCAAAACCATCATTTAGGAGTCCCACTATCAGAAATAGGATCCCCCAAACAAATCCCCAAATTGTGATTTAACTCACCATATTTAAGGGAAGAAAACTAACAATTCTGGTAAAAGCGAATTGATTCGCCCTCACTAAGAATCGATTTGGGCTGGCGAATCGATCCGGCCCCCAATCTGAATCGATTTGAAAAGTGCTCTGCAAGCAAGTCCTCAAAGGCGAATAGATTCGGTCTAAATTCAAATCGATTCGGCCTAAGGCAGCCTTATAGATTCCCTCATGCAAATCGATTCGGCCAAGATCCGAATCGATTCTCCCTGTTCGGGGGCACTGTTTGGGCAATTTTTCAATCTCTAAAATACCCGATTATCAACCAAACTTCCATTTTTGTGGTTTCTAATCTCAAACAACAACCCTAATATCATCCTAACACTGATTTACAACTAATACTTCAATAAATTTATGGTATTAAACCATTTCTCTTAAGTTTAAACCTTTTTAAACCATAAAAAACCCTAGTTTGACATTTCTCCCATCTCACATCAATTTTACAATTCCATTAACATGGTTTTAACCCTAAAAATCATTCAGAGTTTGCAATACATCGATTTGTAAACTCATACTCAGATATTCCCAAATTTACTTTAAGGGTTCAAACCCAAAGTTACATAATTAACCAATTACGATATGAGATATACACACTAAATTAAATAAAGCAAGTAAACACTTTCCTGGAATCCCCCTTTTCTTCCTCTTCTCTCTCTTTCTTTCTCCTCCTCTCTATTTTCTCTTTTTCTTTCTTTTCTCCCACTCTCTCTTGCCTTATATAGGAGAGAATAAGGGTTTATCCCTTTAAAACCCAAAAATGACTCATTTGCTCAATTACGAGTCCTTACTGATCCAAAAATTTCTTGAATCCAAACACTAGTCCCGGATACTCTATTCTGACTATCTCGGCCATTCTGAAACCAACCACACACTCGAACTCTCCATCCGAGGTACTTGACCGCAATCTACTAATTAAACCCAATACATCTCAATGCTAGTTTTCCAATTAAAATATTATCCTTTGTTGCTTTACCCAACTGCGACATGTAACTAAAATGGTCCAACTCATTTACTTAATTCTGAAAATAAGTGCAACACCCATCGAAAATCATCTAACCCTCTTAAATTCCAAAAATTATTTCTCTGCGAAATTCCTCAAATCTCCAAATTATACTCATTTATGAAATTTAAATTATCCATAAAAGTACGGGGTATTATATACTCTCCCCCTTACAACAGAATTTCGCCCACGAAATTCGGATACGACTGGTACTACCAACCTAGGATCGCTAATCATACCTCAACCATACACTCGTTCGGTATCTAGCTATTTCAAGGTTTATACTATAACGCACTAGCTTACTAAATCCCTATGTGCTACACTACTACCTCGTCGTAAGGTGACTCTAATAACGTCACATTGTACCCATCATTTTCCAGTACTATATATAGAGAAAATGAGCCTATAGTCACCGTTCTAACGTCTAAATCTTATCGGAGAAACACGATTCTAAGCGTCCGCTCATCTACATCAGAATATCTAATTTCCCTCAAAAAGTAAATTACTCTAACGCTCGACTACTCCCGTCAGTCCCGTAACTTATCTTGGAAATGCTACCTCTTATTGCCCCATACAATTGGATTATCGTGTACTTCTTACGAGATTCCATTCAACACACTCCAAATCCATTTATGACTGACTCACGGCATAATCTTCCGTTTTATATACTATGCCCCCTTTTATTTCGGGCGTTATATAAAACCAACTCACCAAGGTGCCGATGCACCTTATGTGACCCGTGCCTATATGCATAACCATTGTAAACGTCCGACACGTACATTCTCTCTAAACAATGGGCCTTATTTCCTCGGCGTAATACTCACACATGGGTTTTCCTAACCCATAAAATTCAATTCTTCCTATAATTGGAAATCAAGTCCTTCTTCAAATTTAATCCACTAATATTCTTGTGGTTAACTCACAACTAACTCCTTATGTCGGCGTTACTCATTCTGCTGAACTTACTTCCTAATAATCCTACGATCGATGCGTTTTCCTACCCACGTGAAATGAGTACTATCCTAACTATGTCCCTAGTGCCTAAGACCTCTCTCAACTTCCGACATTTGCTCGGTTTTATGCGTGGGACATCTCGCAAAGAGAAATCCAGACAAGAAACCCTCCTGTTACATTACTTCCTCGTGTCGTCGGGCATCGAGATATAATGGTCTAAGGTACATCATCGGGACATTTTGAATCCTATATCGCTAACCTACTAACGCTCTTCTATCACTATGTCTTTCCATCTTGGAAAAAAGGAAAGTCTAACTAATCGAGGCGCCTACTCTCTTCTAATATATTCCGAACATCATACCCAAAACAAACAACCTCGAAAATTTGCCTTTACATCCAAGGTCTGGATATAAGTCTCAAATCAATTCCTCTAACTCCTGTCTCACCCAGATACCTGCGTGCTCATACGGCTCTCAGTCTATAGTGTTTTCTCCACACTATATAACTTATCATCAAAACCAACATCCTTGCATTCCATAACATCTATCCACTTCCGACGTCATTAAGGTTCATTCGTGGAGCTTCTCGCAAGCGAAATCCAGACAAGGAACCCCTCCCATACACTACTACTTAACTTTGTCGGTCGTAGATCTCCGTTAGCTTTAATGTGTAACTGAGATAACTCTATCCCCATCTTTCAACAAAATGTGGTCTAAACTCCTATTTCTTTCCTGGGGCCATACCACCAAGCGCTTGTACTAGCACTAAGTCCTTAGAGCAAACAACAATGAGCTTAGACTCACAGCTCAACAAATAAGCCTGCATACTTTAAATCATATCTATAAGGTTGCCACGCACTCGAATCATGATAATGAAACATCTTCTTACCGAATTTCCATTTACCCATATAGTAAAGGCGAACCCAACCTATATCCAGGTGAGATATCGCAACAACGATCTATTCCACCCTGGAACTGTGGACACGATAGTCTTGCAATTATTAGCCTGCTATCGCTACGATCAACGAAGAACATATTATACTCAAAATAACACCATATTCGTATAACACATACAAAACGAGCAATACAAGCCTGATATAAATTCAAAATACTAACACCCGCTTCTCACAGCGAATGAAATAAAATAGATCCCTGCTATCGCGAAAAAACACATAAACATATACTATATAATATTATCGATACTACTAGTAAACTCGAATCACTCACGAATTCAGGGCTAATAAAATACTGTGACATAATCTTGTCACACAGAATATACCTCCTTCATCTGAGGTGAAACTCACAACAATAAATTCACCAATCTCCCTACTTACTCCAAATGGTTCCTGGACATGATATACTTGCCCTAACTGAAATAAAACTACTTTAATCGATGCCCCACCTCGTCACCCCTATTCTTGTCCTTTAACTCCTACCGGGCAAGATCAACGCGCGTGGTTCTACATTCCTCGTTGCAACTTTCCCCACCTCTGGCCACCCTGACCAGGTTAAGTTATCAGCATCATAGACTCTATAGCCTTGTTCCTGATGATTGCCTTTATAGTTCCATTAACTTCTTCGTTAAAAGGAAACTCCACTACAGGCTTCGACAGCCCTGGTTCAATGAATTCCCCGGGTGGATGTCCACCAATGGGGTTCCATGGATACAAATACTCCACAAGTGTTAGCAACACTTATCCATCGAGCCTATCATTCCACTGAAGGACTCTATCTTCATTGTACCTACCTTAATTCGGTACTAGGTTCACTTCTCCATATCACTCTTTATTCACCGACGGCCTCTGGACGATCCTTATGTGAATAATCCAAAACTGCATTCTTTTCATTCCTAATCAACCAAAGGAAATTGCGGCTAAAATCGTCCTTGAGATTCCTCTACGAGCAACACATCCTTCTCCCTCGAATATGGTTACCACCATTCCCACCAATTCAATATTGCTCCCACGAGTGAAAAAATTTCCTCAAAATTTCACATATGGGTATTTCCACACCCTGCTCTAAGCCAACGCTTCTTAGCCTTTCACTTCTGCTGAATCACATTACACTTACTCCGTATAACTTAACTTCAAGGTATGGTCCTTATCGAAGACCTTTCGAACCTTTTTCCCAATTTACTTCACTGTGTAATTCAAGTTTAGCATCACTCTCTACTACATCGGTATTTGGATACTCATAACTACTATTCCTTAGTAGTCATTGCAACAATCCTTGACAAATGCCACAAGGAGAGTGGCCTCTACAGCGTTCCTAGTCTCCTACTTCAACTAACCGCTCCAAATAAGTCCTGCCTTCTGCTACCCTTGCAATGGCCTTCTGTGGTCGTCCTTCATCGATCATCACACGAATCTCGAATGAGTGCGCAAAAGATTACTATAATCTTATGAAATGGCAGGAGAACAAAATCTCACAAGAGGAATCAACAATCCTAATCCTAAGGCTCTATATCAAATCGAAAGCAACGCGAAAAGCGTAGTACATCCGCACATATTCCTAAGGACACTAGAACCTGATGCTCTGATACCATTTGTGACACCCCGTCTAATAAAATATCGGGAGATCAATCCTATACCAAATTAAAATAAGAGTCTCATATGGTCCATTCTTAGAATCATTGTCGAAAACCAATTTAATTACTAATAACCTATTAGTCTAGTGTCAAAATTTTATTAAACTATTCTTTTTAATCAAACCAACAAAGTAAAACCATCACACGGTTTATATATAATACTGAAAATGAAATAAAAAATAACCAAACACTCAGTTTAACAATAATACAACCCAATCGAATTCCGCAATAAAAGGCGATAAAAGAATAAAAAAATGCAGTTGGGCTTTTGGCCCGAGTGATACTACAATGTTTCCTATCTAGATCGAAAGAATAGAAGCGTCTAAAAGAAACCTGCATGCATCCACAACTGCTGCAGCTAACGTCTGACTCGAAAGAATCATCATCAAGGCGTCCCAGTGTCTGGACACACACACACACACACACACATATATATATATATATAGCAAAATAGAGGAAAATAGATAAACGGCTCAGAGCCCGAGTTGTGAAAATATTTTGCAAGTGCATAAATGTTTTATTTATGAAAAATATGTTTTATCTCATATTTAAGTTCGTATCGCACTCCCATGAGATAACCCTCACCCCCCCCCCCCTCTAATAGTGCACAACTATCGCGTTCCTATTAAATAACCTAGTGTAATTCCCTGCCTAACTAATCTGTCACCCCCAAACTCTGAAAGTCCTAATTAAACCGAGTACTAAGGGCTAAACTTCTCCCCAGTCTCAACATTGTGCCATGTTCGTGCATGGGGTGTCTTGCGAAGCGAAATCCAAACAAGGAACCCTCCCGATACGCTACTACTCGGCAGTGTCGATCGTCGAGATCCATTAGACCCTCAGTACACAACGTATATATATACATACTCATATAATTATATACATCATCATACTCACTTTCATATACAAATCAAAATATAAGTCCGGATAAAGTCTCTCGGAATGAGAATTAATCTTTATTCATTTTATCTCTTTACTCTAGTTAGAGATATATATAATATCTTATTCTCATACACAGGTAATATACTATACACACAATTATAATAACCATCCCAATGAGCTATAACTCGAGTATGCAGTATCCATGCTATCATCTACCAGGCAATCACTCACATACCATCCTAGGTACCAGCGGTCGAAATCTCACACCGCCTTGGTAAAAGCCAAATCACAACGTATGGGAAACGATCGTAGTTCCTCCCTGAAAGTGAGACGAAACATACCCACCACGTCTCACCCCTAATAAAAATCACAATATAAAAATGGACGCTATGACCTGGGGACTATACGCTCCCTGCTCCTCAAGATAGGGGCCTCACCCACATCGCGTAACTTCCCATGATAGCATAAAGAGGGTATGCTTCACATAAATACATATATACCATTCACACACAGATATATATACAATTATATCATATATATACAGTAACAACTCCCGTATATATAGTATATATCACTTCTCAGTATAAACATATGGCTAAAATTGCCAAACTCATATAGCGATAGCCAATAACCTCGAAAGTTCCCAATTTATAATAATTAAATAAGTATACCCTCGGCTTATTCTTAATCCTTTAGGTATCACGTTGCCTATAATCCTAGTCTTCAGCTGACGTCGGATAGCCGTTCATGAATCTCTAGCCCCTATCCTCAATTTCCATCCTATCCACATCCTAGGATTTACTTGAATGCATTTAGCCCATAAACATACTAACCACGTACATAACTCTACATTCTTATCGAAAACCTCTCTCTCGAATGTTACTCGACCCGAGCCTTCACTAGGTCCGTCCCTCGGATTGCACCCTAAATTAGTCCAAGGTTCTCTCTTTCATCAAAAGGTTTACTCCCCTCAAAACCATTATTTAGGAGTCCCACTATCAGAAATAGGATCCCCCAAATAAATCACCAAATTGTGATTTAACTCCCTATACTTAAGGGAAGAAAACTAACAATTCTGGCAAAAGGGAATCGATTCGCCCTCAATGCAAATTGATTTGGGCTAGCGAATCGATTAGGCCCCCAATCCGAATCGATTCGGAAAGTACTCTGCAAGCAGGTCCACAAAGGCGAATCGATTCGGTCTCAATCCGAATTGATTTGGCCTAAGGTAGACTTACAGATTCCCTCATACGAATCGATTCGGCCTAGACCCAAACCGATTCGCCCTGTTCGAGGGGCACTGTTTGGGTGATTTTTCAATCTCAAAAATACCCGATTATCAACCGAACCTCCATTTTTTTGGTTTCTAATCTCAACCAACAACCCTAATATCATCCTAACACTGATTTACAACTAATACTTCAATAAATTTGTGGTATTAAACCATTTCTCTTAAGTTTATACCTTTTTAAACCATAAAAACCCTAGTTTGACATTTCTCCCATCTCACATCAATTTTACCATTCCATTAACATGGTTTTAACCCTAGAAATCATTTAGAGTTTGCAATACATCGATTTATAAACTCATAATCAAATATTCCCAAATTTACTTTAAGGGCTCTAACCCAAAGTTACATAATTAACCAATTACGATACGAGATATACACACTAAATTAAATAAAGCAAATAAACACTTGCTTGGAGGATAAAATCCGACGACCTCGAGTTGAATCCTGCAGAGTTTGGCCGAAATCCCCATTTTCTTCCTCTGATCTCTCTTTCTTTCTCCTCCTCTCTCTTTTTATCTTTTTCTTTCTTTTCTCCCACTCCCTCTTGCCTTACATAGGAGAGAATAAGGGTTTATCCTTTTAAAACCCAAAAATGACTCGTTTACTCAATTACGAGTCCCTACTGATCCAAAAATTTCCTGAATCCAAACACTACTCCCGGATACTCTATTCTGACTATCTCGGCCATTCTAAAACCAATCGCACACTCGAACTCTCCATCCGAGGTACTTGACCGCAATCCACTAATTAAACCCAATTCATCTCAATGCGGGTTTTTCAATTAAAATATTATCCTTTGTCGCTTTATCCAACTGCGACATGTAATTAAAATGGTCCAACTCATTTACTTAATCCTGAAAATAAGTGCAACACCCATCGAAAATCATGTAACCCTCATAAATTCCAAAAACTATTTCTCAGAGAAATTCCTTAAATCTCTAGATTATACTCATTTATGAAATTTAAATTATCCATAAAAGTACGTGGTATTACAGTTGTAAGCTGAGAAGACATTTTCATCCATCACGAAGAAATTGATTTTTCTAGTCAAGCTCTTAGGCCACTCGTCTCCCATTCTAACATCTATCTCATACATACCCACTGGATGAACCTTTTCACTTCTAAAACCTATCGAGGGATGATGATAAGGGACAAGCCGAAATCTGTTGAGGCCAAGGATCTTAAAACAGGGACAAAACATAACGTCTGCTGAACTTCCCCCATCAACGAGGATCCTCTGAACTTCGCACCCATGCACCCTTGTGGTGATTACCAAAGGATCATCGTGAGGAGCTAGGATACCTTCGAAATCAAGTTGTGAGAAGCCAACTATAAGGGTGTCCATATATACCTTGTTTCTCTTCTCATGCTTAATCTCCGTAGATGCCAAGTTTACAACCTCGGCTTTAGTTACTGCCTTAGCCTCTGCCACATGAGCTTTGCGATCTGCTACCTCTGAGCCACCTCCTGCCAGTTGATAACTTGACTTTTTTTAGCCACTCCCCGGCAACGGCGCCATTTGATAACTTTGCTTTTTGTGTATCGTCGTTGTTGAAAGCCAAGTCAATAAAAAATCCTCAAATTACCTACAAAATATAACAATCTCAAGTGTAGAGGTAAGTAAGGTTATCAATCCACATCAAGTGGATAAGCTAGAGACAAACTCAATTGTAATTCAATTTTATTTTCTTTTTCTATTTTTTTTTTAGCTTTTTCAATATTAAAACAATTGGGTGAGGTGAGGTGAAATAAGACTAAACTAAATTGTGAGATGAAAACAACTAACTAGAAAGTGACTAAAAGTGAAAAATAAGGTCTAACACTAAAATAAGAGATAAAGTGAGGTAAATAATTGTGAGAACAATCAAGGAGTGGGTCTACACCATAAATTTTAGCTATTCTAATTAATTAATTTAATTATTTGAATTTTCCCAAATTAATATCAAAATTATAAATCAACTCTCGTTGCAAGTGTAATTATAATAGTAATCTTTTAGAAAATTAAGTTTAATACCCCACAACTCTAGAAAATAGATCTACACTCCTTTTAATTAATCACCCGCTAGGATCGATCGATTAAAATTTATGTAAATCTTAGAAAATAAAAATCGAGTTGAAATTCAAGTAATAATACCCCACTTAAGAAACCCCTATCTCTAGTTCGAATCGAAAATGAGTATTATAACTAGAATTTCGATTTTCTCTCGAAAATCATTTACCCTCTCTTGAGGGGTAAATTTAAGGGTGAGGGATCAAGCTTAATATTCAAAGGGAATTTTCAAGTAATCAAACTAATTAAACTAAAATAAAATCAAATAAAGATTTCCCCCACCCCTTGAAAGGGGATTTAGCCTAACATTTAATCAAATAATCAATAGGCATTTAATATAAAAGAGAAAAGAGAAGAATAATCAAATCAATCTCTTGAATTTAATTGACTCCAATCTTCCAATTTGAAGTATGCAACCCTTTTAATTGAGCATCCAAGTAGTTTGCAATAATACCCACTCAATTAAATCTCATACAAAATTTCTCCTCACAAATCTCTAAAAAAAAAAACTAAAACTATTTACAAAATATTGTTTATCCTAATTTATTTTCTACACTAAACTATCTCTAACTCTCTCTAGAATTCTCTTCCCTATTTCATGATATCTCCTTCAAATGGGATCTTGAGTCTTCTTTTATAGTAGATGCATGGCACACACGGGCTAAGGGGTATTTTTGGTAATGGGCTAGGGTGAACATGTGGGAGGGGTGTGAGCACATGTGCATGGGGTGTGAGGTGTGAGGATATTTGGGAAGTGGGGCCATGGAGATAATAATCTGATTTGGTTAAAAAGGGGTTGGGGGTAAAATGGATTTTTAAATGGGATATATGGTACATGGGGAATTTATTTGGCTTACTTTTATTTTGGTTTTATCTTTGGTTTTTAACAGGTGAACGATTTTGGTTTGAATGGATATGGGGTTTAGTGGGATTGAGGGGGTTTAGGTTCGGATCTTGGGAAGCGGGTCAGGCCGGTCGCGGGGTTAAGGTAGGGGGTCAATGGAGATAGGTGCAGGTGGACGGAGCAGGTTCGCACAGGGGCGACGGTGGTTCGGGTTTAGTCGAAGTTGGGACAGAGGTTGGGTCATAAGGTGTGGAGAATGGTGGTGTATAGTTTGAGGTGGGTGAGAGGTGTGTTAATGGAGGAGAGAGTGTGTTGTGGGTTGTTTGGAGGGGAAGATGAAGTAGGTAATGTGTTTGGTGTGTGAGGGTGTATGGTAAAATGGGTGTGGGTAATGGTTTAGTTTAGGTGTGTGTGGTGTATACTTTGGATGGGTGTGAGTGGGTTTAGGTGCAGGGAAGTTGTGTGTGTGCGTTTAATTTGAACCCTTAAAAAAATAAAGACTAACTAATAAAAATAAAACTACAAAAAAATAAAATCTAACTAAAAATAAAACAAACTAAAAATAATAAAAAAAAAATATTAAAACTAAAAAAAAAAATCCTAAGCTTATAAAAAAACTAAAATAAAACAAAAGAAATAAACATTTAAAATCTAAATGAAAACTAAGTTCCTAAAAAACATAAAATCTAATAAACTAAAAATAAACTCCTAAAAACTAATCCTAATAAAACTAAAAACTAATAAAAATCAAAATAAAATAAAATTACACTAATAAAATAAAAATAGAAAATATAACCTAGAAATTCTAAATAAATCTAAAATAAAACTTAAAAAATCAAATGACACGAAATAAAAATGTAAAAAATATTAAAAAGGGACAAACAAAACACAACGGGGTTTGGGGTAGGTTTAGGCTCAGTTTATGGTAGGACAAGGGTAATTAGCTCCATAATCCACACAATTGCCTTAAAATACGCGTTTGAACAACGCAATGTGCATTCGACCTACAAAATAGACAATAAAGCACATAAAACCCAAATTGTCGAGAATTAGCAACTAAAGTACATCTATTCGGGGTATAAAATGTACATTTTGGGTGCTTATCACACCACCCCCAAACAGAGCATTGTTAGTCCTCGAGCAATAAGATAGAGAAAGAGAAAGATAAGTAACCAAAAGTATACCACTTTCGCAGGCACTTGCGATTGCGCTTAGCATGTGCAACAAGCCTTTAAACCTATAAGTTGCCCGTAGGGACGAGTTGTGTCTCGTGAGGGTTTGCAGGGAATATACCCACAAAATTCTTATTTGTAAAAATTTATTGAAAGACAGTCAATCTCTTATTAGACGTAGAATAGTCGCACAATCCATCATATGAGAAATATTTTGAGAAATACAAGCTAGAATCGTAAAAAGTTTAGCTAAGTAAATACTCAAGGCACATCCTTCCTGGAACTCAACGTGTGTAGTGTGAATCAGTCAAAACGGGTCGAGTATCACAAGAGAAATTCCTAGATTGCCTTTTCGGAATCAACGTTTCAACTTCAAATCTCACTGGATATAACTCTCTCAAACGAACTCTCGAGATTAGGATCAGTGTATCGCTCTTGTGTGTGAGGAGGTGAGTAAATGTAATCAAGTTCAAACGTCTCACACACACATATAAGAAAGAACGAACAATTAGAAAGAAAAATGATCTCATGAAAGAAATGTTAATCACTATAGTGAGAACGTCGAGTTATTCACCACGTCGATTTTCATTTGCCCGAACACCAAGGGGAATAAATGAATGTTTTATGGGTGAGGGGGAAATAAAATGATAAGTATGGGATATGAGGTTGGATGGTTATGTATGGATGAATGACGAGTGATGGATGTGTGATATGATGGACGTAAAATGGATGGATATATGATAAGATTGAGAAGAGTCTATATTACTTGAAGAACAAATGTCTTTATTTCAAAACTAACTACCAACTACAAACTCTCTTTGTTTTCTTTTCTCTCTTTTTTTTCGTTATTTTTTTCCTTTTTCTTTTTTTTCTATTTTTTCTATTTTTATATTTTTCTCTATTTTTTTGTTTTGTTTTTTTGCTATTTATATATATATATATATATATATATATATATATATATATATATATATATATATATATATATATATATATATATATATATATATATATATATATATATTTTATACTCTCAACAGTGAAGACATTTTACATTTGAAAAACACTCTTTTTGTGAGTAAATGGTGGATGATGTACGAATGGAGTAGGGTATATAGATGATGTGGGGAATATGTGAATATGGAATAATATGGGAGTGTAATGGGTGAATTGAATGGGTGAAAACCTAGTGATCGGGACAAATTTTAAGACACGCATTTCTTACAACTCGAAAGTGATGTCATTCTCAGTGATCAAGCCAAAAATGAAGAATAATGAGATCATACAACAATTAAAGTGCGGACCCAAAGGAAGTTGAATCAACTTGTGACTCGGAGATTACGTAAAACACTCTGAAAGGGTGAAAGGCACGAATCTCACAAGCTAAAGTCTCTACTAGTGATCCTTAAGGTTCTCTTTAGAATTGTAGTACTCCTCAACTCTAAGCCGTAGTGACGTGATAAGTGATTAAATTTTGTTGAGTCTAGGAATTCATAGTGCAAAATGCCTTGTTATGCATTACATAAGCTATTTATAAAAAGATAAATCCTCTATCTTGATTCCTAGACTTAAAATATGGATGATTAAAAATTCACATCCATGAGTGAGATGAAAGAAACTACATGAAATTTTAAATATCATGTTTAAAAATCAATTTTTTTCAAAATATGTACGATTTTGACAAAATTACCCACCCCCAAACAAAAAGGAACATCGTCCTCGATGTTAAGTAAAATGATTTTTAAAAATGAGAGCATAAGGTAGGAAAGATAATACCAGAAACAACCGCTAATGAAATGGACATCTGTAGCGAATAATGAAACCTGAATAAAAAGTGATAAGATAGAAAAAAATTCTACAAGTCTATAACCATGGAAAAACATAGGGTGATATGAAACACCACCCCCAAACAGGATGAGACTAGTACAAGAAACGCGGGCTGCCTCCCGGTAGCGCTAAGTTTAATGTCTTCAGCCAGACCGAAGGGATCTCACCCTAAGGATAGGAACTAGGAAAGTGCGGGGCGACAGAAAAATTGGGGTGATGAGAATCACCCCCAAACAAGACCGAAGCGCCAGTCTTGTTGGAAACAGGCTAAAGTGGTCAATGCACTTGTATGGCAAAGTGCATCCCACGATGCAAAGCATCGGTGGACCATGGGTGGGTGGGTATCAGGGTAATGGTGAAAAAGGCATGGGTGATTAAGCATCGATCACGAGCCTTGTTGAGCGTAAAAGTGAGGGCAACTAGGGCCCTATAAGAACGGTGCTCAAGTTAGATGGGAAGGCAAAAGGATTTGGCAACAGTGATGGGGTGGGGATCATATAAATCACACGACCATTCTATAAATGGTCGATGATATTGGTCGTGCCGTGACACGCCAGGGAGCTGTCTTGGGAAGAAATCAACACCACAAGAGAGTGGCGGGCATGGGGTAACAAGCTCGGTGTCAAGAAAGTGGAGAGTATCACCATAACTCTCGTGAATGGTGGAGGATGGTTTCTGGTGAGGATCTAAAACTGTATATGGAAACTTGAAATGTGTAAAACCAAGATCCAAACCAGATGGTGGGGTGAAAAGGACAATGGGTGGGTCGGGTGGGATAAACGGTGGAGGAAGATGATCCAACTCAAGCATGGGAGACACACACTCATTGGGAGGAGTAAAGGAATACTCACAAGGGAGTGTGGTTTCTAAAGATGGAGTGGTCAACTTCTCCATAAGAGTAGTATCAGGGAATGTGGTGGGTGGGTAAGACGAGGCACCAAGATTAGAGATAGAGGAATCACTAGAAATATCGGGCTCAAAGGGAGCCATGTTTAGTGGGACATCATCCATATCCGGATATTTAGGGACTATCACGGATTCTATCTCGGGAAAATGGTGAGCACTCGTAGCCGGAGCTAACCTAAAAGATATGGGCATGTCAGAGACAGATGAAATTGGGGCATAAGGTAAAAGCTCGGGTGTATTTTTGGATATAACAAGAGTGTGAACCGCAATGATGGGTTCATTTGGATATGGTAGAATTTGATCAGGCTCACTATCGAAAGGTGGGTCAACACAAGTGTCGACTTGGGACCCGGACCATGGGATGGTGTCATCGTTGAGATTCTCGGGGTGGTAGGGTTGGTCACACTCAAAATCTGTGTCACAAGAGGACACATCATCATCACACTCAGTTGCAATGATGGGAGGATCCATAGGAATGTCCGACTCTCTCGCACACTCCAATTCATTTAACCTTTGTTCAAGCCTTTGGAGGGCTTGAGTTTGAATTTGAGTGGCTTGCTCTTGCTCGAGTATGAACTTTTGCAATAGGCTTTCGAGATCGGAGGTGGATGATGGTGGTGGTGGATTGACGGGTGGTTGCGATGGTGGAGGTGGTTAAGGTGGGCACAAGTCGCTACTATCATGACTATACGGAGAATACTCGTATGAAGTGTGTGGAGTGGGGCCAAGTTCATCATACACTAAATGATCGCTTTCGTGATGGGAAAATGGTTGATATTCAGTGGGTGCGTAGTGAGCTAACTGATCGGGAATGGGGGCACAAGGTTGCCATGACGACTGTTGGAACATGTGAGGATCCACAACATCGGGTTGGGATTCGTATTGCGTGAAAGGGTGATCAGGCCTCCACGAATAACTGGGGTACTCACACAACTCGGGATTGGGTGTATCGAAATAGTAGGCCGAGGTGGGTTCCGGAACATTGTCAAATGGATACACATGTTTCATGGTGGGTTCCGAGGGATATGAATAGTATGGACACTCATGGTACATGTGATCGGCATAGTAACAGTGGGTGCACAACAAAGGATGAGACACGTCGACACTTGACACCGAGAGTGATGGAAAATGAGGTGCGTGCATGGACGGGTCCAGAGTATCAACGGTACTCGTGAGAGAGGTGAGATCATTAAAAATATCATAAAGAGACGGCTCGGGATCACTCTCACACGTGTCGCGTGTCAAAGGAAAATGACCAAAGTAGTCCCGTAAAGGACGTTCTTCGGCCATGTGGAGAGAAATATTTTTTTTGGAGTTTTTAAATTTTTCAAAAGGAAAGAAAATGTTTTTGGAGTTTTTTGTTTAAATAGAGAAAGAAAATATTTTTGGATTTTGTGAAAAATGAAGGAAGAAAAATATTTTTGGATTTTTCTAAAATGAAAGAAAGAAAATATTTTTAGATTTTTTTATAAAAATCAAAGAAAATATTTTTAAATTTTTTTTGGATGGAAAGGTGGGAAAAAATGTGGACTCAGAAATTTGGGACGAACTAATTAAAACTGACTACCGAAAAATGAATGGAATTGGACACACACAAATTAAGGAGAATTCCTAACTATCACATAGCCAATTTTTATCTTTAAATTTAGTGAAAGGGTAGTCAAATTTTAATTAAGTCCGCGGGTGATAAAAATCACGAAATTTTCTTTGTGATCGCCTTTGCAAAAATATTCTCCTATTGGGATGCCTAGTTGATTGATTTTAAATTTAATGATGGCTAGGGTAGCACACAATTTGTAAGCGAGGGAGTCAGGTGATGAAATCCCTTCTCGGGAGTGACCGGGCGTAGGTATTAATCAATTAATTCATCACACCATTCGAAAATAAATGCGAGAATAAAATCAAATAAGAGCACACAGGCACACACAATAATTTACTCGCTAACAGGAGAGGCGCGAGGGTTTGAGAAATGTACCTCCCACGATTTTTAGGCCGTGGGGTGCCGAAAAAATTGAGTCAACCGGGGGGAGATCACGCCTATCTCAATCGGCCCCGGGAGTCCTACCGACCCAAGGTAGAGAGGCTTCTAAATCCTCGCCTTTGGACGCCCTCTCTCTACCTTGTTCGATTTCCCTATCACGCTTGTCTTCTATTATTACAATTTTTAAAATGAAAAAAAAATAAAGGTGTCTCTATGCACCGCAATTCAAGCCAAAAATAGAAATCCTAAATACAAGCCTTCTAAAATAAAGAAAAAAATGGTACTAAAAACAACAAAGTGCGAAAAATAAATGAACTACAATATGAAATCCGCTCCAAGTGCTTCACGCACCCAAGAATGGCAATGGCGCCATTTGATAACTTGACTTTTTTTAGCCACTCCCCGGCAACGGCGCCATTTGATAGAAATAACTTTTCGGTGTATATTTTGTCGTTGTTTGAAAAGCTCATCTAATCAAAATCCTCAAATACCGACAAAATATATAACAATCTCAAGTGTAGAGGTAAGTAAGGGTATTAATCCACATCAAGGAGGTCAAACTAGAGACAAACTCCATTGTAATTCACTTTCTATTTTCTTTTTTTGAGGTTTTTCTTTTTCTATATTTTTTTTATCTTTTTCAATATTAAAACAATTGGGTGAGGTGAGGTGAAATAAGACTAAACTAAATTGTGAGACTAAAACAACTAACTAGAAAGTGACTAAAGTGAAAAATAAGGTCTAACACTAAAATAAGAGATAAAGTGAGGTAAATAATTGTGAGAATAATCAATGAGTGGGTTTACACTACAAATTTTAGCTATTCTAATTAATTAATTTAATTATTTGAATTCTCCCAAATTAATATTAAAATTACAAATCAACTCTCGTTGCAAGTGTAATTATAATAGTAATCTTTTAGAAAATTAAGTTTAATACCCCACAACTCTAGAAATTAGATCTACACTCCTTTTAATTAATCACCTGCTAGGATCGATCGATTGAAATTTATGTAAATCTTAGAAAATAAAAATAGAGTTGAAATTCAAGTAATAATACCCCACTTAAGAAACTCATATCTCTAGTTCGAATCTAAAATGAGTATTATAACTAGAATTTTGATTTTCTCTCGAAAATCATTTACCCTTTCTCGAGGGGTAAATTTAAGGGTGAGGAATCAAAATTAATATTCAAGGATAATTTTTTAGTAATCAAACTAATTAAACTAAAATAACATCAAATAAGGGTTTCCCCCCGCCCCTTGAAAGGGGATTTAGCCTAACATAATATAAAGCATGATAATAAAATAATCAATAGGCATTTAATATAAAAGAGAAAAGAGAAGAATAATCAAACCAATCTCTTGAATTTAATTGACTCCAATCCTCCAATTTGAAGTATACAACCCTCTTAATTGAGCATCCAAGTAGTTTGCAATAATACCCACTCAATTAAATCTCATACAAAATTTCTTAAAACTAAAATTATTTACAAAATGTTGTTTATCCTAATTTATTTTCTACACTAAACTATTTGTTACTCTCTCTATAATTCTCTTCCCTATTTCATGATATCCCCTTCAAATGGGGTCTTGAGTCTTCTTTTATAGTAGATGCATGGCACACATGGGCTAAGGGGTATTTTTTGTAATGGGCTTGGGTGAACATGTGGGAGAGGTGTGAGCACATGTGCATGGGGTGTGAGGTGTGAGGATATTTGGGAAGTGGGGTCATGGAGATAATAATCTGATTTGGTTAAAAAGGGGTTGGGGGTAAAATGGGTTTTTAAATGGGATATATGGCACATGGGGAATTTATTTGGCTTACTTTTATTTTGGTTTTGTCTTTGGTTTTTAATAGGTGAACGATTTGGGTTTTAATGGATATGGGGTTTAGTGGGATTGAGGGGGTTAAGGTTCGGATCTTGGGAAGCGGGTCAGGTCGGTCGCGGGGTTAAGGTAGGCGGGTCAATGGAGATAGGTGCAGGTGGACGGAGCAGGTTTGCACAGGGGCGACGGTGGTTCGGGTTTAGTTGAAGTTGGGATAGAGGTTGGGTGATAAGGTGTGGAGAATGGTGGTGTATAGTTTGAGGTGGGTGAGAGCTGTGTTAATGGAGGAGATAAAGTGTTGTGGGTTGTTTGGAGGGGAAGATGAAGTAGGGAATGTGTTTGGTGTGTGAGCGTGTATGGTAAAATGGGTGTGGGTAATGGTTTAGTTTAGGTATGTGTGGTGTATACTTTGGATGGGTGTCAATGGATTTAGGTGTAGGGGAGTTGTGTGTATGTGTGTTTAATTTGAACCCTTAAAAAATTAAAGACTAACTAATAAAAATAAAACTACTGAAAAAAAATCTAACTAAAAATAAAACAGACTAAAAACAATAAAAATAAAAATATTAAAACTAAAAAAAATAAAATCCTAAGCTTATAAAAAAAACTAAAATAAAACAAAAGAAATAAAAATTTAAAATCTAAATAAAAACTAAAGTCCTAAAAAATATAAAATCTAATAAACTAAAAATAAACTCCTAAAAACTAATCCTAATAAAACTAATAAAAATCAAAATAAAATAAAATTACACTAATAAAATAAAAATAGAAAATATAACCTAGAAATTCTAAATAAATCTAAAATAAAACTTAAAAAATAAAACGACACAAAATAAAAAAATAAAAAATATTAAAAAGGGACGAACAAAACACACACAAGGTTTTGGGGTAGGTTTAGGCTCAGTTTAGGGTAGGCTAGGATACGGGACAAGGGTAATTAGCTCCATAATCCGCACAATTGCCTTAAAATACGCGTTTGAACACCGCAACGTGCATTCGACCTACAAAATAGACAATAAAGCACATAAGACCCAATTTGTCAAGAATTAGCAACTAAAGTACGTCTATTCGGGGTATAAAATGTACAATTTTGGGTGCTTATCACTAGTCCTCCACGGATGGTGTTCACACCGAAAGAGATCATATCGACCCTCTTTACTGTGGCATCGTCGTCTTTGGGTGGGAGGTCAGGTTCATCGTCATCACCATCTGAGTCTTTCACTCTTCTGGTACGGGCATCTTCCCGGCACCTGTCATTTCTCTTCTTTTTGGGGTCATTTATCCCTCCCTTAGGAGCTCTACCGTCAATGTACTTTCTGAGTTTTCCAGACTTCAGCATCTTCTCAATCTCATCCTTCAAGGCAAAACACTTTTCGGTCAAATGGTCATGATCTTGGTGGAATTCGTACCATAGGTTTTTGTTCCTCTTATGTGGAGGTGCTTTTATCTTCTCCGGTCATCTCAGGGACCTATCATTCTTTATTTCATTGAGGATGTGTTCGCAGATCACAGTTAGAGGAGTACAGTGTGCAAACTTATCGTCTGCGATCCTCTTCTTTCCATCCTTCTTTTTTTGAAACTTCCTACTTCTACTTCCATTTTTATCCTCATACTTTACAGCTATTGCTTCTTCAGTGTTCATGACCCTACCAGTTGTTGCTAACAGCTCGGCCATAGACTTAGGAGGGTCTTCAGCAAGCTTCTAAAGAAGATTTCCCTTCTGAAGTCCTCCAATAAGGGCTGTCATGGCTATACTCTCCTCGTAATATTCAACCTCCAATTTTTCCTTGTTGAATCTTGCAATGTAGTCTCTGAGACTTTCATTCTTTCCTTGCTTTACATAGATCAGATGGGTTGTCTTCTTCTGAGGTCTTACCCCAAAACATAAGTTATGTATAAACTTCTCGGCCAACCCGTTAAAGTTCTCAACATAATTTTTAGGAAGAGAAGTGAACCAAATATGTGCAGCACCCATTAAAGTGCTTGAGAAAGCTCAGCACCTCATCTCATCAGGGATTGAATAAATGTTTGCTGCAGACTGATACATCTCAATATGATGTACAGGGTAGTACTACCATCGTACTTGGGAGACATCATCGGTGGTTTAAATTTGGCAGGGGTTGGAAAGTTAACAATCATTGCCACAAATGGGGAACCCTCTGAGAATCCCCTTTGTAGTGGGTCTCGACTTTTTATGAGGTTTCCTATCTTCTCTTCCACTAGTTGAATGGAGTCATTCCATGGTTTAGCAACGTCGACCTGGCTGAGGTTATCCTCAGCCACCTCCAAGGGGTGGAGCGAGGGTTCCCAGCTGCTGCATAATGTCGTCTATTGACCTCCTGGCCACAGTCTCGACCATGATGGGGTCGGCCATAATGAGGTTGATGTTCACCACCTTCCTTTTGTGAGTCAGCTGCACTTCTTGACCTGGATAACCTCTGGCTCAGATCATTAACTGGGCCAAGGCTTTCAAAGGTCGACTCTCTACTTAAGCGATCAAAAGCAAACCCTCTTTGCTGGGCATCACCAACCTCGGCTCGTCTTGCTCTATAACCTCAGCTCTGCTGTATAGGACATATTATGTTGTTTGAAACCTCATATGGCTCCCAACAGTCTGTTGGAGAATCTTCCACCTCAATGTCGTCGTACCTATCCTTAGGGCAAGGGTTTCCTTGCCTCCCCAGACGTAAACGCCTAGGGTCAGCAACATCTATCCTCCGTTGAGGAATAGGTTGCTCTTTTCGCGGTGCCTGGGGTGATCCCCTGGCTTCAGGATGAGGTTAAACAGCTGCCGCAGTAATCATCTCCGGTGAGACCCCAGGTGGTCTCATTATATTTTGACTTAGCTGGGAAAATTGATCCTGCATCACTTGCTGAGTGGCAACCAAGGACTTCAAGGCTGCCGCCACCTCAGCCATCTCGGACTTGGGTGGTGCTTGGCTGGAACTGGGTCCTCCAACACCAGATGGTGGAGGAGGTGGTGGTAACTCCGGTGCCATATGTTTAGATTGAAGAGATTGCAATGAAATTATTAGAGAGCTTGGTACCTTAAAGGATCTCTTTCAACAGTGAAACAGCTTCACACGAAGGGTGAGGCCTGGTTTACCACCAGAGTCTCCGGTGAGGTTAAGCAATAAAAGTGTAAGAGATGAATCTTCTCATTCCCATACATGGCGCCAAAAATAATGATGCTGGAAATAGCACCACCAGATGGGGTGTTGATAAGCTCAAGCTAGTGAAAATAATGGCAGCACAAGAGTGTATACATAATAGAAGAAGGAGGTGAGGAGAAGAGGATGAACACTGGTATGTAAGTGGTTCAACCAATCTGGCCTACGTCCACTGTAAGTGTGTGAATGATATCACTAGATGAAGGCACTAACGGCCATAGATACAATCTCTCAACCTTTCTCTCTCTACTGTGTAAACTAACAGAGTTTCAGCTAGGGTTACAATTAAGGATCCTTTTACAAGGTAGAGGATGACCTCTATATATAGTGCTTGGGGGTGTAATGTACCCCCTAAGCATGAAATGAGCATGTGCATGAGGATCGAACCATTATATGAATGACACCTGCTAATCCTAAGTAAATAATGATGACCTCAATATTCCCTCACGTGGAAGGGATGATTCGGTTATAACAGATTTGTCCACGTGTTCCAAACCATACACGTGCTTGAAAATGCTCAGCCCTGTCTTTGATTGGTAGCAACCTCGACCTGGACGAGTACGAGGTTAGTGAAGTCTGACTATTGCTTTTTCCGAGATCAATATCCATGATCACCTTGGCCAAGAGGGTTGGCCGAGGTTAGGTATGTGGTAGAGGTAATGTCGGCTAGTGCCGATGATGACGTTGGTAGATGATTGAGTCCATTGAGACATTACTGACGTCTGTTGGGGCCGATGACGATGTTGGCACACGATTGAACCCATGAGACTCTACTGACCTCGGCTGATGGACAGCCGAGGTTGATGTATGAGGGGGCGACCTTATGAGAAACGACCTTGGTGATGGTTGTCATAAGCTTCTGTCACCTCGACTGTGAGACTGGTCGAGGTTAGTTACTCTGAGTAAGAGGGTTCACTTTGGACATATCATTTATAGTTTGTCTTTTTTTTTAAAGTGTGAGAAATGAGAAAAATTGGAGCAATGTCACCATTTCCTCTATCTCCCTCTCCAAGTTTATCAAATTAAAGTTGTTTTCTCCCACCATCTTTCTTTTTTCTTTTTAAAAGTCCAACACGCGCTTAGATGTTTTTCTTCTCTCTTAAAGTGAACTAACTTCTTGCAGCTAGTAAATATTTGTGTTTACATACAGTTATGGTAATAGAAGTAGCATAGTATAATCAGTAAGGCCCAAGGACATTGTCTGCATATATATTTAAAATGAAATATTAATATTACACATGTACTTGGTTACTATTTAACCCCAATATTGTACATGTAAACTATGTACACCTTGGATATTAATTAGTAATTCTAAATGACAAATGTACTTAAAATACGTCATTGTATTAGTTAAATTGTGTCAAATAATAATGTTAGTCTATAATTATTCCGAATTGATAATGATATGTGGGGCCATATCACAAGTTCCCCTTTCCTCGATTTTATGGGTATGTTTGGTCGTAATAGACGCCTCGACTTCATTGCTTTTACCCCATAGAATAATATACATGCCAAGTATTACCAGAATAGAACCCACCACACTGTATGTTCATGACCAAAATAAGAACATTGGGAAGAAAACACTTAAAGTTATAGGCAAATGATCTAAAAGTATAATTTTAATTAATTTTTGTAAGTTAAGCTTTAAACTTTTCTCTTTTATTAGAATTAGACTTGGAACTAATTTTTAGTTTTCAATTTGAGTGGCAGGAATTATCAGGCTACATTACATCTTAGTGATCGGCATTCGTATTCTAATAGTGACCTATCATTAGAGACACCAATAACGAACTTGAAAACTAAAAATGTTGAATTCTAATTGTGAAAAGAGAAAAATGATGCCCAAACTTGAAAAGGCATTACTTACTTTTCAACTATTTGCTTAAATTTATAAAAATAACTCTAAGCCAACACAATTTGATACGAGTGAAACACTTCACTGCGTCACTTAAATTGTGTCTCCAGACTATTTGAGTTTAAAATTATCATAAGATGCAAAATATCCCAGAAGTTTGGAGTCATTTTTAATTTTGGGTCTAATGTTTCAAATATGATAATGTTAGTTTTGAAATTCTATCAATTTTAACCACTCTGTCACATCTTCGTAACAAAATTTGACGAAAGATGCCGTGCCTACTACATGATTAGCTTCAACATAAGATGCAACATTGGGTGTTCATCCATCAATTATGTTAAAACTCCTAACGAAGATGTGACCGATTACAAAAATTATCAATTTCCAAATATGAAGGTGAACATTATAACTTTTGAAACTTCATCTTCAAATTTGAAAATTACCCTAAACTCTCACAACAAATTTACAGTTTACCCAAAATTATTTTTCATAATTGATAGGACTTCAAGTATTAGTGGTTATGGTTTTAGGACACTAAACATTCTTTGTAAAAGTTGTTCCTTATTTCAATTTCCCTTAATGCTCACGTCACCAGGGATGGATTTAATGCACATATTATTTTTAGGAATGTAAAATGAAAAGGTTGAGGAGTCCTAAATTTATAAATCCTCATAAAGGCATGGATTTTGATGCGATAAATAATTAATCAATAATTCTATGCCGACTCATAAATGCGACACAGTGGCGTTCTGCATCCGAGTGGTCTGTATCTGGGCTCACTATTGTTGGACTCGAACACGAGCCAATATGAATATGTTAGTGTGTTGCATCAAATATGACGCGTTTGTTATTCGAGATAGAAAGACTGATAATTAACTGAGGAGATTAAAATACAGCAACAAACATCTCTATGAGGGGGCTAAATGCTGAGGTGGTCCCCTGCATTATATATATTGAAAATGCTAATAATGAAGGCTACAAACAGGGATGGTTGAACGCCCTGGGTGTATTGAAACTAGAGCAAGGTCATTATTTATGGGATTACCATGCTTCTGGGCTGTTCGATCTACCAATTCCGCCCTTCAAGCTTGACATGAGCTGGATCCCTGCTCGGGCCATTCCTCGTTGTTTGATCTCCAAGTATCTTGGTGACTATGCCCTTCATTCGCAGGCAGAATTATCTCGTCCTGAGCATTTACTGGATACACCTTCAATAATGAACGTCAGAATGCTTCGAGATCCTAACTTAATTAATTCTCCCATTTGCCTGGAAGATCCTCCTGCTGGCGAGGAGCCTATTTCAAAAGCAGAAGGGAAAAGACCAGTAGAATAGGAAATTCTGATGTAATAATTAGTACACAATTTAATATCAATGTAATAAATTTGTGTAATTCATTTTGAATTCAATGAAAGAGTTTCATTTTTGTTCGCAAATTTGTATTGCTATTGTCTTGTATTTGTCAAACACTTTATATTTGTGCTTGCATAACAATATTGTGTGGTTCATCGACCAAAAAAGTTACAAGTATCAGTTATGTTGCTCAATCACTTAATAATAAAGTAGTGAGTATAAAAATGTTGAAAATTTTTCCAACCAACCAAGGTTGTTAATTTGTGCTTGTCGACCAACTACAGTTAGTGTGTTTTTATCCCCGACCAGCCATACTTGGTACAATTTGGAATATTTTCTCCTCGTCGACCAACTACAGTTAGTGGGTTTTGATCCCCGACCAACCATACTTGGTACAGTTTGGAATATTTTCTATTTTCTGGAATAATCTTACCTCCTGGCCAACATAAGTTGGCATATCTTGTTTTTTAACCAACCGAGATTGGCATTTTTAGGAGTGTTGATGTTGTTCTCGCCCTTTTACCAACCGGAGTTGGTCTGAGTTCGAACTATCATGTCCACTTGCCCTTTTACCAAAATTGGTCTGAGCCAGTGTCAGCCTCCTAACCAAAGGAGTATGTTTTCCTAACCAACCGGAGGTGGTATTTTTAGGAATGTCGTGTTCTCGCCCTTTTACCAACCGGAATTGGTCTGAGTTAAAACTATCATGTCCACTCGCCCTTTTACCAACCGGAGTTGGTCTGAGCTAGTGTACGCCTCCTAACCAAAGGAGTATGGTTTCCTAACCAACCGGAGATGGCATTTTTAGGAATGTTGTGTTCTCGCCCTTTTACCAACCGGAATTGGTCTGAGTTCGAACTATCATGTCCACTCGCCCTTTTACCAACCGGAGTTGGTCTGAGCTAGTGTCATAGTTTGTAGTGTGTAACACTAGTATTCCCCGAAAAACTGTCAATAAAAAGAGAGAAGATGGCGAAATATCATCGTTTTATTCATATTGATGGAACTGCTTTACATTTTACATCACTGATAATACTTGCGTAGGTGTTCAGCATTCCATGCATTCTTAAATTCCTCTCCTTCTAGAGTCGCTATTCGGTAAGTTCCTGGTCGAACAACTTCTGTAACTCGGTAAGGTCCATGCCATTTTGCTTCCAACTTATTGTGCTTCTGAATGACCTTCTTTAGCACATAATCTCCTTCTTTTAAGTCGCATTTCTTCACCCTCTTGTTATAGAACAGAGTTGTTCGTTGTTGGTAAGCAGCATTCCTAATGGCTGCCTCTTCTCTAACTTCCTCGAGCATGTACAAATCTAATCTTCTCATTAAGTCGCTGACTGGGGAATTGAAATTCAGCACTCTGTGTGTTGGAATACCCAACTCGACAGGTATTACGGCCTCACTTCCAAATGCCAGCATATACGGTGATTCTCCAGTTGCTGCTCGGGGGGTTATTCGGTAAGCCCACAATACTGATTGTAGCTCATTAATCCAATTAGCTTTAGCATCACTTAACCTTTTATTCAAACCTTTTAGTAATGTTCTGTTCATCACTTCAGTCTGTCCATTGCTTTGAGGATGGCCTGGTGCTGAATGAACCTTCAAAATGTTTGACTGATGACAATAGGCGGCAAACTCCTCGTTATCAAATTGTGTTCCATGGTCTGTGATGAAGGCATGAGGGAGACCATATCGACAGATGATGTTCTTCCAAATGAACTGGTACACCTTCTCGTATGTCATATCAATAAGTGGCTCAGCTTCTACCCACTTAGTAAAATAATCCACTGCGACGACGAGGTACTTGAATCTTCCTCGGGTCGTTGGCAGTGGTCCAACCAAATCAATTCCCCACATGGCAAATGGCCAAGGGGAAGTTATGGGTGTCAACAATGCTTGTGGAGTTCTTCGGATGGAGGAAAAGCGCTGGCACTTGTCACATTTCTTAGCATAGGCTATACAATCAGCCCTCATCGTTGGCCAATAGTATCCCTGCGTCATCACCCTTTGCAAAAGTGTCCGACCTTCTACATGGGCTCCACAGGACCCTTCATGGATCTCTTCAATCAATTCTTTCACCTCGAAGGGATGTACACATCTTTGCAAACCTGCCATAATTTCTCGTCTATACAAAACACCATTAGTTAGTACATACCGAGCAACTTTAAACTTCAATTTCTTGGCAGCGAGCTTATCCCCCGGTAATTCTCCATCCTCAATATATGCCATGATGGGATCCATCCAAGATGGTCCTAAATCAAGGGTAATAATATTCATCGTCAGGTTTTCATCTATGCTCCGACTTTCTAATACTTTAATTGGTATCGTTCTTCGCAGCTCGGTACGAGTAGCTGATGCTAGTCGGGCCAGTGCGTCTGCTCGTGCATTCTCCATTCTTGGTATTCTGATCAACTGAATGGCATCAAATTCTGCCAACAACTCCATCACCTTTTCATGATACTTGACCATTAATTCTCCTTTAACTGCATATGTTCCCATCATCTGATTCACAATTAATTGAGAATCACTGAATACCATCACTTGTTGTGCTTCCACAATCTTTGTTAAATTAAGACCTGGTATCATGGCCTCATACTCAGCCTCATTATTGGAAGCTTTGAATTGGAATCGCAGGGCGTATTCCATGTCAATCTCATCTGGGGTGTTCAAAACAATCCCTGCTCCATAACCTGTTGTGCAAGATGACCCATCTACATATAATCTCCATGTAGGTAACTCGTCTTCAAATTTCTTATCTGAAAAAAGTTCCTCGGTGAAATATTTGTTGTTTCCTTTCATCCTCCCCTAATATTTCTCGCTCCTTGTCGATCATCTCTTCTCGCCCTTTTACCAACCGGAGTTGGTCTGAGCTCGAATTTGATGATCCTTCAATATCCACAAGCCCTTTTACCAACCGGAGTTGGTCTGAGCTTGTGTTTGTTGATCCTGTAACATCCACAGGTTGATCATCGAGCAACTTTTGTTCCTTGGGGGTATCAGGATAAGTAAACTCTGCTATAAAATCTGCTACAGCTTGCCCTTTTAATGATGATCTGGGTTCATACACAATATCATATTCACCGAGCTCTATTGCCGAGTACATCAGTCTCCCTGATTTTTCTGGCTTATGAAGGGCTTGTCTCAATGGCATGTCGGTATACACGACGATGGTATGGGCCTGGAAATACGACCTCATTCTTCTACTTGCCTCAATTAATGCCAATGCCAATTTTTCCAGCTTTGGATACCTGATCTCTGCACCTCGAAAAGCCTTACTTGTGTAATAAATTGGCTTCTGGACTCCATTCTCCATTCTGATCAATGCCGAGCTGACTGCATTCTCTGATATTTCCAGGTACAAGTACAACTTTTCTCCCATTACTGGCCTGGACAACAGTGGAGGTGCTCCCAAATATTTCTTCAAGTCTTGAAAGGCTTTTTCACATTCATCATTCCACTCGAAAGTTTTTCGAAGTGTTTTGAAGAATGGGAGGCATCTATCAGTTGCTCGGGATACAAATATGTTGAGCGCTGCAACTCGTCCTGTCATACTCTGCACCTCTTTCTTCGTCGTTGGAGATCGCAACCCTAAAAGAGCTTTGATCTTTTCTGGATTCGCCTCAATGCCTCGCTGGTTGACGATGTACCCGAGGAACATTCCTTCTCGTACTCCAAATGTGCACTTCGTCGGGTTGAGCTTCATTTGGTATTTATCCAGTTGATCAAAGGTCTGACCTAAGTCAACTAGATGATCAGCAGCTTTCTTGCTCTTTGTCAGCATATCATCGACATAGACTTCCATATTGCAACTGATTTGTTCGGCAAAAACCTTGTTCATCAGCCGCTGGTATGTCGCTCCTGCATTTTTCAAACCAAAAGGCATAACATTATAACAATAAGTTCCCCTAGGGGTAATAAAAGAAGTACTTTCCCTGTCTTCAGGTTTCATTTTGATCTGGTTGTAGCCAGAGTAAGCATCCATGAAGCTGAGCAGCTCGTCTCCTGAGGTAGCATCCACTAGTTGATCAATTATCGGCAATGGAAAGTGATCCTTTGGGCATGCCTTGTTGAGATCGGTGAAATCAACACACATTCTCCATTTATTATTTTTCTTCTTTACCATCACCACATTTGCTAACCAGTCTGGATATTTCACATCTTCAATGAATTGGGCTTTCTGGAGCTTCTCGACCTCCTCTTGTATTGCTTGATTCTTCTCGGGACTAAATACTCTTCTTCTCTGCTTTACAGGCTTGATCTCCTTATTCACATTGAGCTCGTGACATAAGAAGTTTGGATCTATTCCTGGCATGTCTTCATGATTCCATGCAAAAGTTTTCTTTCTGTTTCTCAAGAAAGTTATCAACTCCTGTTTTATTGAAGCATCCAACGACGAACCTATCTGAGTTGTTCGTTCAGGGTGTTCATCGTCCAGAATAACATTTTCTGTAGATTCCACCACCTGTCCTTTTACAAGTTGGGATTCATCTCTGGGATCCAGCGTTTCAATTTATGTACCTTCATCCACCTGGTAGGTAGTAGTCTTTTTCCTTGACTCTTCAAGCTCCTCTTGCTCGGCAGATGAATAATAGCATTCCCGAGCTACTTTTTAATCACCTTTCACAACTCCTACTCCAAAATTTGTTGGGAATTTTAAGCACTGATGTACTGTAGATGGAACTACTTCGAACTTCTTCAAACCAACTCTCCCCATGATGATGTTGTAAGCTGATTGCACATTCATATCCATCACAAAGAAGCGTATTCTTTCTGTTCGACAAGCAGGCCAAGTTCCAATGAAAATATCCAACTTGATCGTCCCAAGTGGAAAAACTTTCTCGCCAGCAAAACCCAGGAGAGGTCTGTGATAAGGCTCCAATTGAGATAATTTTAAATTTAAACTGTCAAAGCATGAGTAGTACATGATGTCTGCCGAACTACCATTATCTACCAAAACCCTTGAAATCACTACTTCTTTCATTCTTATTTTGATCACCAAAGGATCATCGTGAGGGTAAAGAACACCTACAAGGTCATTTTTTGAAAAACCGATGACCAATTTCTCCTTGTTCACCTTCCTCGGGCGTTCTTCTTCAGCTAGATTTATTCGCTGAATGTACGAACAAGCTTGAGCCTCACCAAGGTAAGCTTTTCTTTCTGCAGTAAGATCTCCTCCTCCTGCATCTCCTCCTGTAATAACATTACAATCGAATGACCCAAAGCGAATTGAAAATACCTCTCGTTCTGGCTGCCTTGGTTTCTTGGGAAGATCAGGATCATCATCTGGATCAACTTCATGGTTTCTCTTCTTGTTCTCCTCTACTCGACGAGGAGATCTAGACCTCTCTCTAGTTCGGTCGTTGTTTCTTCTTTCGCCTCCCCGATCAACATACTTCGCTAGCTTTCCTCGTCGGATGAGTGTTTCAATCTCATTCTGAATAGTTATGCAATTTTTTGTCATATGGCCATGATCCTTGCGAAACTCGCAATACTTTTCTCTATTCCTCATGTCAGGGTCTGACTTCAGTTTCTTTGGCCACTTTATCTCCTCGTTATTCTTGATTTCTTCCAAGACATGATTAATACCCATTTTCAAAGGAGTATAATTATTGAATTTCTTCAGGACATCCCATGACGACTTATTATTTTTGGAATGCTTGTCACCGCCATTGCCCTTATGCTCTTTCTTCTTAGATTTGTCGACTTCCACCTTGGTTTCTTTATCCACATTCTTCTTCGCAGCCATAGCCTCCTCGGCATTCATGATTTTGGCCGCTTTTGCCATCAACTCTGACATAGTTGTAGGTGGATCTTTGGCCAAAGTGTAATACAACTTGTTAGGCAACAACCCACTCATCAAGGCGGTGATTGCTGTCTTTTCTTCATAATCTATGACTTCCAGTTTCTCGTTATTGAAACGAGTTATGTAATCTCTAGTACTCTCATCAGATTTTTGTCTAACACTTAACAAGTGTGCTACTCGTTTTACTGGCTTTGCTCCAAAATAGAAATTGCCGATGAACAACTCGGCCAATTGAAAGAAAGTTGAAATCTTACCCCGAGGAAGATTGTTATACCATATCTGGGCAGATCCGGTAAGAGTTCCCGAGAATGCCCTGCATCTCATCTCGTCTGGGATAGCATAAATGCCGGCAGCAGCTTGATAATGTTCTATATGAAGGACAGGGTCAGTCTTTCCATCATACTTGGGAGTCACAACAGGTGCTTTAAACTTTGATGGTGTTGGAAAATTGACAATATCCTGGACGAAAGGTGTTCCTCGAATAATGGTTCGTTATAGAGGGTTCTTGGCCTTAACCATTTCCCCTAATATATCCTCCAGCCTTTGAATAGATCATTTCCACGCATCATTTCCTTCCTCAGGCCTATTGGTTCGGGCAACTGATCGCGTTGAAGTGGCTTCTTGGGATTTATCTTGGTGAGTAGCTGGTCGGTCATAAGATTCATCTCGACGAGTAGCTGGTCGCGACTGGGTAGATCCTTCCCTTACATCTGATGGTCGTCGAAAGCTCCTCGACGCTGCATTAAGAGGACTTTTGTTCCTCCTAGGGCCCAATCGATCGAAAGGAGAGGCCCTACTTAATCTTTCCAATGCGCTGGCCCTTTCTGGGGAGAGGGTGACACGTTGTTCAGTATACGTGGCTCGCATTGACGAAGTTCGTCCACGTTGATAAGAGAAATCATCAGATTCCTCATTAACACGCCTAGTACGTGAAGAAGGCACACGGGTATTTCTTTGAAGGTTTCGTGATCCGGAATGGGCTGGTGCACCACCATGGAGGGTTTGGATGAGTTGTCGCATCGTATCTTGCATGGCGGTCTGGCCCTGAGCCAGATTTGCCATTATTTCGGTCAGATCTGGAATAATTGGTGGTGCAGATGGATTTGGAGGGGTTCCAGCATTTCGATTGCTGGATTTAGGAATTTTAGCCATTTGATAATGGATTGTTATTGGTGAGAAAACGATATTACCAGTCGTTTCCCACAGACGGCGCCAATCTGTTGATGTAAAAAATTAGATCACTCTAATAATTCAATCACAGATAAATAAATGAGACAAAAGATTTTAAAGTGGTTCAGCCTTATAAGAATGGCCTACGTCCACTGTTATTTTATTTTTGAGTGTTTATGAATTCTCGATTACAAGAATTTCCCTTATGGATCCCGAAGTTTGGATTCAGGATTCAGTCCCCTTACAATGAGGATTATACAATGTATTTATAGCCTTGAGGCTGTCATGTGAAAGGGTGATACATTAAATGATATTCCTATGAAAGGGTGATACATTTAATGCCCTTTAAGTGTGTGCGGCAAGGATAAGCATTTCATGAACCAATTGAACTGTTGGTTATCCAGCTATTAGTGCTTTGTTTGAGATGCAGCTCGGACTGTCTGAGTTGCTCGGACCGCCTGAGCTTCCTGGTATTCAACAGTTCCTCGGAGAGGTCTGTTCCTCGGAGCGTATGAGTTCCTCGAAGTAATATGGTTCCTCGGAGCGTGTGATCATCTCGGAAGTGCTTGTTGTTGCCATGTAGATAGCCACGTGTCTTCGTATGATTGGTCCACGTCAATAGATTAAATTTGGTATCAACAGTGATAATGAGCAAATGGTTGATTCCTTCATTAAGGACCTCTTAAGAAGTATGTTGACAATAGCCAAAGAAAAATTAACCACCACTATTGCAATAACTGGCTTCCACTCTTCAAAACAGCCCATGTTTTGGATTCGTTGTGTTGGTGAAATCACATTAGTTTGAGTATATATATAAAGTAGTTAATGCATGTCTCAATTTTTACTAAGTGAGAGAAATGGAATAGACATGATTAAATTCTCCAAATATCACAGCATAGCTTTAAGCACCCAACTTTTTGTTAATTAAAATATGTGGTTTTGTGTTTTATCAAAAATTAAATATAAAATAAGTCATATTTGTGTAATAAATAATAAGATCAATAATAAAAAATAAAATCTTACAAACGAAGAAGATGACTGAGTCGAATATTTGACATTCTCTCCTTAAGACAAAATGTGATCCAACTACGGTGTTTACGGTGATAAATAATGTGCGTTTGCATCCCAGGATGAAACGGTCTCGACACGTGGAAGAAGCATTTCAATATGCGTGTCCCACGAACCAATTATGTTTGATACTCTATCCGACTCGATTGAGAATGGAAACTATTGAAAACATTTTTTTCCCCTCCTTAAAAGTGAAGACAAGACTTGTATTTATAGAAAAGAAGGTGTTGTTTTATGAAAAGATGTGTTTTTCATGAAGAAAAATGTGTCTTTTTGAAAAACAGTCATTTTAGGGATGTTTTTCATGAACTGTCACAACTTATGGGGAACAGTCACAACCTTTAGGGACAGTTTAGAAAATTCGTCCCAGAAAATTAAATAAACTACTCAATAATTTCCATATATAAATGGGGCACCATGAAACCAAATTTCTTATTCATCATTTGTCCGTTTTTAACAAATGACTGTATCACGTGACTCGTCTTGCTACGAGGAACGCGTATGTACTTGGTCCCACCTACTTTTATAATGGCTAGAAGTTGATCAATATATTAATTTGGTCATAATATTAATTTGTGTAAAAACACAATATTTTCCAACAATTAAGATCCATCATGCGTATATATATATGCGATGGATCTCATTCATCCTGGAAAAAAAACGTGTGATATTATATAAGAAGTGTTTAATATACATGTATTTAGTTTGTATAGTGACACTAAGATGTAGTATAAGGCAATGGTCACACATGCATATGTGGTATTATAAATTTAGTTTCAAGAATTTACATATTGTCGCAAGTAAAAACACATTTGGTGAAATATAATTGCACGACTATGATCATTGTGTGTGCGAGACTTGATATTTTACAAGTTGTTAGTATGGTGAGCAGGTATATGCATGATCCAGAAAAAATGTAATGGCAAGTTGTGAAATGGATCTTACGGTACATCCATGGTACTATAGATGTTGGTTTGAAGTTTGAGAAGGATTAACGTGATCATTAGCATGTCTTTGGATATGTGGATTCAGATTACGCCGGTGATTTGGATAAACATCGGTCCACCACTTGTTATATGTTTATACTTATTGGAGGGACGGTGTGTTGGAGGTGTACGCTACAGTCTATAGTTGCTTTATCTACTGCAGAGGCAGAGTACATGGCAGCAACGGAGGCCATTATGGAAGCCATTTGGCTTCATGGGTTGATGGAAGCCTTGGGAATCATTCAAAATCATGTAGATGTCTTTTGTGATTGTCATAGTGCCATCCACTTAGCAAATAACCGAGTTCATCATTCACGAAAAAAGTACATCTACTACACCAAAAACAGCAATTTGGCACACCCTCATATTAAAAATTTGGCACTGTTTTAAACTGTGCCAAATTCTGGCACGGTTTAATGACAATTTGGCACACTTTAAAATAGTGCCAAATTTTGGCACCATTTTAAAGTGTGCCAAAATTAAGAACACTTGACTACAATATAAATTACCTTAAAATTTTGGCACACTTTAGTTTCCCTCTTCTCTCTCCTCCCTCATCTTCTCTCCCGCTCCCCCCTCTCTCTAGACCAAAAATCCAAGCCCTACCCCTCTCATTCTCTCTGCCGCTGCGTCACCTCCCCTCCTCTCTGTCGTACTACCCTCCATTGTCGCCGCCTCTCCGCCGTACTCCCCTCCTTTGCCGCAGGAGGTTTGCGGTTAGCACTGAGGTTGTCTTCCTCTAAGGTATTTGTATTATCTGTTATATATCTTCTTGTTTGCATCTAAATCACCTATATGTTCTTGTTATTATCGATTTACTAAGTAATCTTCTTTTGGGTTTTGATTCTAGTTTATGCTTTAGTTTGATGTTATATATCTACTTTAGTTTGCTATTTGTAATATTTGATGCCTGTATTCTACCGTAAAAATCTGCTTTGGGTTTTGATTCTGGTTTATGCTTTTGTCGCAAAGATCCTGTTCTTTATTTGGGAATCATAGATAATCACGTATTTTTAAGGCTAAAATGCCAGAATAAATAAATAAATACCAAACCTGAAATATTATTATGGCAAACCCTCAAAAGTATGCATTTCTTTAAAAATCATGTTTTTTCTTTTTTGCAACAAAAAACATAGACGAGGGGATTTTTAGCAGTAGAAGTAGTTTAAGTTTTTTCTTGCAAACTGCATATTTTTAAGATTTTTATTTGTATATTTATTTTTTTCACACGTTCAGCTATTTTTAAATTAAAATTACACACTACAAGTTTCCTTCTGAACATCGGAGGGTGGAATTTCGACAATATTCATTAATGTTTACCGGGGATTTTGTTCTTTTTTAATTGGTCCTAAACGTCTTAATTTTTCTATTATCTATTTTTTCAAATTGTTCCCTAGAAAGAGTATCCCGAAAAATATGTTATTAAGTTTTGGAGGAGGTATGGTATTAATTATTTGAACCCATTTAAAAAATCATTTTAGTTGAAAACATTACCCACTGATATTAACATAAACCTAAATTAGTGGGTTGTTGGGTCTTTAGGTTAGTCATTAGTCATTGTGTCAATTTCTTGATTTGGTATTTCATATATTGGTTTTCACATGATCTGACCTAATTTAAGTGTTTAAATGCTGATTGTGCATGTTCATGTTTGTGACATTGTTAATGTGCACATAGAGGGGTAAAGCTTGGATAGTCCAATTGTTAGTTGTGGCCTGTTTCTCACTAGCAATAAAAATGGAGGAGATTGAAGTGCCTTCCATTGTTGATTTACAGGTGAGAGAAAAATTAATGTGAATATTTATTTATTTCATTATATATTGAACCATTTGCCTTTCTGATATGTTCTTATATGTAATGGACATGTGGATTTTTGTGAGTAGGTAGGAGATCCCAAGTTTTTATTTGAAGGCAAAACCATACAAAGAATGGAGCTTCTTGTTTGGAGCACCTTGAAGTGGAGGATGCAAGCTTGCATTCCTTGTTCTTTCATAGACTACTTTCTTAAAAAGATTGACCATGATCATCGTCCATCACAATCTTTGATCTCTCTAGATCAATTCAATTCATCTTAAGCACAATCAAAGGTAGATTATTCACTATATGCACAAATGTGTTAATTTATATCGATACATATCCATATAATAAAGCACAATATAACGCGTGTCCTAATGGCACGTAATGATACCCAATTAAATTTAAAAGGGACATGTTATCAATTTCACACACGTGTGTGTACAATCATAAATGGGTACTGAAATATTAAAGAGTTTGATCTAGTGCTGGGTGGGAATTGAATGCGGGTATTGGGGAGGTTTGGAGATCAAAAGGCCCGCTTAGGCTACCAGTGATTTGCTTGGTTTTGTTTTACAAAGGTTCAACTTAGGCCAGTTCCATCTAATCTTAATCAAGTTACTACAGATAACTATTATTTAGTACCCATTTATTAACCTTTTAAAATGCAATGAATTATTTCTACTCAGCATTTATAGTTTGTATTTTTCATTCTATATCTGATCATTCCTTTTAAACTTTAAAAATCACTTCATGGACACAATAATTAATAGTATTTATGTTCAATGTATCTCCTCTTTTCTTCTTCTGGTGCTACAAGGTTCTACTCAAGAAGCATTGAAATTGGCAAGGTAACATGTGTGTTAGGTTTGCTTTTGGATGTAGGAGGACCGATTATTGGGGGTAGGGGGTTGCATTGTGTGTATATTTAGGTGATGTGTGTGTGTATATATATATGTATGTAGTATCATGTTCATATCAACATATTTAGGTAATGTGTGTGTATATATATCTATAACGTCTTTTAGGTTAGTTGCAACCTAAAACACTTTCACTAAATTAACTTGTAGGAACTGACCATACCTGCTCCCTAACCCGTTAACAACCATCGGTACCTAATTAACTTGTAGGAATTGACCGTGTAGTCACGGGCCTCCCGGTTTGAGAATATGACGATAATTAGAAAAATGATTAAGCTTAAAAATAAGGCCTTAAAGGGTGAAAACCCAAACCAGCCCCCAAACGGCCCCGTAAGAGGCACGAACACCTCGCACGGGACCAATGTAACTTGTAGGAACTGACCGTGTAGTCACGGGCCTCCCGATTTGAGACTATGATGATAATATGAAAATATATCTTAAAGAGTGAAAACCCAAACCATCCCACAAACAGCCCCGTAAGAGGCACGAACACCTCGCACGGGACCAATGTAACTCGTAGGAACTGACCGTGTAGCCACGGGCCTCCTGGTTTGAGAATATGACGATAATATGAAAATATATCGATTAAGCTTTAAAAAAGCCCTAAAAGGGTGAACACCCAAACCAGCACCCATCTATTTCATGATAATATTAATATTTGTAAGCTTTTTATTTGTTTATTATTTATTAAATTCAGTGCCTAATGTTTTGATTAAATTCAGTGCTCAGTTATGCCAGGATTATTTTCTAACAATATATGTCCGCCATGAAATCCATTGTCAATGTAATTCATGTATTTCTTCTACTGAAGATAAAGTTCTCTTTGATTTGGATCTATCAAATTAACAATATGATTTGTTATAATTCCCCAAGGACTATTACATATATTGTAGTTTTGGGTCAAATTTAGGTATAAAGTTTGCAGAAGTTGTTGTAGCATTGGGTGCCGTAGTTGATGGGGTTTCTCTAGTAAGGTGTTTCTCCTTTTGTTATCGATGTTCCCTCTCTTTTCCTCCCTAGTGTTATTATTGTTCCTAAATTGAAATTGCAGATTTCTACATACATTATTTTTTATCGAACTTTTGATAAGTATCCAGTGTGTTTTTTCTGTTAACTACGTGTTGCAATGGAGGAAGTGGAGCCGAAAGGTGTAAAATGATGGTTGTCGATACGTTACAATGCATAAGGTGAAGTAGGAAACATAATATAAATGAGTAAGAACATAGATGGTGGTAATCTCAAGTTTAGTTATGTCATGTATTCGAATTGTAATTAAGTTATGTATTTTCAAGAATTTATTTTAGAGGCTTTTATGGAGTGAAAGTTCATTTCATCTATTGTGTAACTTTAAATTTTAATATGTAGATACAATTTAAAATATATTTAACCCCGAATCAAAATGGGGCCTTATAGAGAATGTGACTACTATGTAGCACTTGACTTGAAATATCGAGTTAATTATTAATGCAAGTACCTATATATGTTGCAGTGAAATGGTTGGATATCCACGCAAGGTTTAAAAAGGTGGTCAGAGTAGTTTTCGAGTCCGCTGCAGTAGTGCATCCTGCAGTAGTGCATCCAGAAATGAATAACGCAACGTCTAGGGCAATGTATGGTGTGGATTCTATGCTTGATTGCCATTTCCAGCCCAAGTTATTAGAGGTGTGTAACTACTTGAACATTTTCCTTCACTTTAGTGCTTGTCTGAATGAAGATGGACAGACTATAGAGCCAACTTGGTATGTTGGTCTTGTTTTTTGAAATTGACTTAGAATAATGTTATATATAAGATATATACCTATACCTATATGTTTATTATCGTGTACATATAATTGGATGTATATATCGATAATGTTTGTTATGTTATGAGAGGATTGAATAAATAAACCGATCATGATTTTGTGATTCAGGTACATGCCAGTTATACCAACGGTTCTAGTCAATGGCAGTGAAGGAATAGGGACAAGATAGGTGAAATTTAAGTGGCTAATATCTTATGTAATTGTATTGTTAGCATAAATTTGAAGGACTAGTTAATTTTCTTATGTTTCAGTGACTTTTGAGTCAACTTTCAGTGCTTTATACTTTTTATGGAAACAAAAAAAATCTTTCGTATATGGGTTCATGGATGCATGTCGTGCACATGTGTGTGTCGGGGCACTGATCACCTATCTTGGAAGATGAATACCTGTCTGAAAATCAGCATGGACAAATGATTCTCACGGATATAGAGTAAAAATATTTTTCTGCTACTGAATTTTCTCTAGTTCAATTGGGTTTGGTTCTCAATTAGAGCCATGCTCCTAATTCATTAGTTCCTTTATGACTCTACTGAAAGAAGTGTACCAACTTTGTAGCCACTGAAACCTCATTTCTCATCATGTATTTAATGTAGAATCCAAGCCGCTGCCGATAATTTCTCTTGAATCCCTTGATTTATCCTCATCGGACGATGCCTCAAAATCAGGCCGTAAAGTACTTGCAAATGAAATTGATTGTGTGGTCCTACTTAGACTTAGATATCAACAGTCCACCACTGAGCAGTAAGCTTTCAGTGTGATAAAACATGGTGTTTTATAAGCCTTCGCCATATCTTGAAATTTATTTTCTTTTACAGACTTTATTTTAGAATTAAATGTGAGTTTATATAATTTTTACAGTTGTTTTGAGAAACTTTGAACATGAAAAGCACATTTTGGAAAGGATTATGAGGGCTATTAAGCCATAAACTTTTTTGAGTTAGCTTATGATCTCGGTGGCTCACAATGAGTGTGGACAAGCCAACACTTAAATTGTTTATATAACAGTTATATAACTGTCATATAACAGTTATACAACTGTCATATAAACAGTTATATATATAACAGTTATTCGGACCCTATTCGGTTCAGCAGGAGATTGATCACCAACAGTTACTCCAATAATGCTCAATATGTATCATTTTTTTGAATCATGTGATGTTATTCAATGGTATATGTCTGGTTTCATTTATGATCTAGAGGCTTAGGTAGGGATATGCTCAATGGTATTCAATGCTCAATATGTCCCTTTTTTGGTTCATGATCTGACGACTTATTGTTTTATTAATTCCTTGTCATGCTCATGATTATTGGGGATATGCTATTCAAATCCCATGGTGCCTGTATTTCAGGTTATTGAAATGTAAATACAAATTTTGGACATATTTTGGCAGGTGGAAAACTATCAACAAGACCTGGAGTATATGAAGAACGAGAGCCGCCAAAAATATATTGCTCACTTGAGAAGGTAAAAAACATTTGAAACCACCTTTGTTTTTACTGGTTTTTTATGTGAATGGTAAGTAGTGGAACACTTTGGAGTATTATTATGCTGATACTGATTCGAACATACATTGTTTGAGACTAAATATTTAGAACATCACGGTGGCAGCGGCAGTAGTGAAGATGAGGTGGCAGGAACAGTAGTGAAGCCATCGTTGTCCTGTGCCAAAGCTGGGTCGTTCCTCAATTTCGACTCCGTTTCCTATCCAATCTCAGTCAGTCTCATCTCCATTTACTTTTTGTTATCCCTTACATCTATTATCGTTTTGTTTATGTTCATGTTCATGTTTTTTATTCGATTTCATTTTCAAGGTTAAATAGGATGATGGTTCTACAATGTTAATTTTCAAACGTTTAATGTTCATTTTTCTATGTTTATATGTTATCATAATAGGAAGTAAAATATGGACGTTTTCTTTGCAAGCACCTTTGGAAATGGCCGCACTTAAGGTACTATTTGATGAATCTGTAAAGATCTTTAGTATTTATGTAGAAATAATTGAATGACTTAGGTAGTTTATAGTTGGGTTGAATACGCACATGTAAGTTGAACATTTGGTTAATGCGATGATAAAGAAAACAAACCAATTTCCAAAAATAATTGACGCGACTTAATATTTGTCTCAAAAGTGCGTATTTATTTAGGCTCAAGTGCAAGCCTTGTCGCTCAAGTAATAACCCGGTAAGTCGGGATCGTCTCCACAGGGATCAAAATTGCCAAATAATAACAAGGAAAATTACCAAACCGTGAAATGATTTCTTAAAAGAAATGAAAAGATGATTGATTTTTGGGAAAATTTCTAAAACTTACTTATGAAGAACGATTGGAAATTAACAGCAAAACTAGGTTTTAACAATTTAGAGAAAATTAGGGTAGGGTACAATCCCTCAATCCTTAACAAATTATCCTTTAGAATATTAGAATTATAAATCAAAATTCTTGATTAAATCCAGTCCTTATCATCACTAAGCATTACATATATGAGGGTCAAGCCCGCATCATATGAAATCAAAGATCAATATAAGGCGGTGAACGATAAATTATACATACAAAACATTCTTAAACATCCCAAGTACCTAGGGTAAGAGAGATTAAAAGATATGACAATGCATCTATAATTTTCATTCACGATTCAACCAATATTTTCATTTATTTTCTAATTTTCCATACACATAATTTGCCGTGGATTGAGTTCATGTACCCCAACCCTTAAGAAATTAGCTACTCATGATTTTATTGAAGAACAAAAATGAAATTATGAGACTGCAGAACATTGTAAGAAATTTGCAGAAATTAAAGCAAAAGAGAATAGAATGATATTACTTGAATTCAGCACAAAAACGGAATTGAGATTCAGACTACAAACTAGGGTTCATGCAAATCTTGAAGGAAATGGAAATTTAACCTACAAAGCTGTTCTAAAAACTCTCTCTAAAATTCCTAACCCTAGCCTCTCTCTAGCCTCCTTGAACTGATGTAGAACTTGGCATTTTATAGCACAAATCCTCCAAAGTCGGTTTCCAATTGTGCTTGTGGAACAAGGTTCACAGCTACGCACTCATCAAATCTGCACAATAAATGAGAAATTAATTTCAGGATTTCGCATTCCCGGATCGGTCCGGGTCTTTATCGGATCGGTCCGATATCCATCGGATCGGTTCTTTTATTTTCTTCCGGATCGGTCCGATAGTGTCCGGATCGGTTCGAATTTTTCTTCCATCGGTTTGCCATCCATCCGGGGTACACTGGCCTTGGGCAAATCGGATCGGTCCGAATTTCTTCTTCTTTGACTTTTTCCTTACAGCTTTGACTGGCCATATCTTCTTATCTAGACCTCCGATTTGGATGCCGTTTCTTCCTATGCTCTTGTGAACTCATTCTCTTCAACTTCCCTTTTGGTGTCACTTTCGAATTCTGAATGGAATTACACTTTTGTCCTTAGACATTTCTTGCTTGTATCCTTTCTTTTCTTTTGGATTCTTTCTTGCATTCCATTCCTGAAAACTTCATCCAACTTATACAAAACCTAGGGAAAGTTGTTAGGAATAGACAATGGAGTGATATGGCATAAAAATGGCTCAATTACATTGTTCGAGATATTAAAATCACTAAATTAAGGAGATAAATTCTGAAGAATTTATGCTTGGTCAAATCCCCCTAACTTAGGACTTTGCACGTCCCGGGCAATGTATTTGAATTTAACCAACATTCATCATTTGAAAACTTCTTTATTGAAATAGTATTCCACTTTCGCAGGCATGCGATTGCATTTAGCGTATGCAACAAGCCTTTAAACCCCTAGGTTACCCTAGTAGGACGAGTTTTGTCTCGTGAGGGTTTGCAGTGAATTTACCCACAAAATTCTTTATTGACTCAAATAAATATCAAAATACTTAAAAATTGTACAATTTAAACTTTTCTAAAAATAATCACCATAAATTCATATTCAACTGTCTCAAACCATAGTGTGTGTGTGCAAAGCCAAAAATTCAACCTCAAATTTCCACCGATTGAGCATTACGTTACTTTCCGAAAATTCGTTTTGATTCAAATTCTTACGGATGCACTCACAAACGAATCACTCGGATTGTGGCTATTTTCTCTCGGTATGCATGATATAAAGAGTAAATATAATGGACACAAATTCATGCATACAAAATTGAAAATAAGGAAATTTATGGTGAAAAGATCTCATCATCGGATTACGGTTATTAGGAAATGGGAACATCACCTCTAATTCACACCATTTTAATCTCTCATATTATCTTTTCATGTCTTAGCTCTCCACGCAGTAATTAATTTTTCAATTTGGACTCGGTTAGGACTTTTTGGGGTAAAAGGTGTAAAGGGTAAAAATGGGAATAAACGGAATGTTCGAAATTGGAAAATGTCCTTATGACGTCCATTTGTGCTTTTTCGGGCATTTGCTCATTTTTATCTTTCTCTTTTTTTTTCTTTTTTTTCTTTTTTTCTTGCTATTTTTGTTGAGCATATCTATTTTTTTTTCTTTGCCCCTTTTTGCTGCACAATTTGGACTTGATGAATATTCAATTTTCACAATTCCGGGCTATTTGGGTTTTTCGGGTTATCAAACGAAAGGATAAATTTTTTATTAGGCTCAAATTGGGTTGCAAAAGGATAATTTTATTTTTCACAACTTTTTATAGCTAATATTTTTGGGTAACAAACGAGGGCCTACTTCATTGTCCAAATTGCTAATCACATTACCATATGCATCTCGAGATTAATTAAGTTCAGAGATATATTTAGCACGAATTTCGAGACAACATTTCACACATTTCCCATAACCGATCAAAATAAAGGATTGAGATCATCAACGACTTATTAAAACGCTGAAAAGAACTTTGAGTTAATCATAAACTCGGATTGATTTAAAAACTCATAAAAAATTGATAGGCTCGAAATCTCACCGGGTTTGATCAATCTCCACACTTATTCGTAAAGTCGTCAATTTTCTTTCAATTTCCATCTTCGGTCAATTTTGGCTTGGTGCATTATGAATTTTACAATTTGAGACTATAAATAGAATAAAGGTGACATTTTTGAAAAATTTAAATTCCAATTTTTATTTATTTTGAAGAAAAATATTTTTGGATTTTTTTCAAAATTTTTTTCAAATTTTTTTTTTTTTTTTTTTTTTTTTAAATAAATATATGAATATTAGCGAAGTTTTATGAGTACGCACCTGTCATCCCCCCTAACACAATGATTTGCATTGTCCTCAATCAAACAGATAAGAGATAAAAAGAAGACAACATAAAGAGTGCGATAAATAAAACATGCCAATATCATATTAAAATTGTAGATTACAAACAAACTGTGGAAATAACTGTATAAGCAAAACTATAACATAGGGATAAAAATCCTAATAAGGGAAGGGTATCCTAAGGGGCGGGTGCGATACCGGCATCTCGAAGCAAGGAGGTGATGAGACGACCATATGGAAGAGGAGCGGTGCCCTTTTTAGTATAGGCCACAAAAAGGATATCTGTGTAAAATGTGCGGGCCAAATTGATCACAGTCGCCGGGTCGAAGAGATGATACACCATGGTGGCTTGGCGAGGCCTCATCGCCGAATCATTAGAAGTTTGCAAAATGTTGGCACAAACGATATGGAAAGTGAATCGTGCCTTGTCGGACAAGCGGCCGACGGGAAATGTCTCGGTGTTCCAAACCGCACCCGGTTGGATTCGCGAGATACAAACTTCTTTTGTGAGGACGGGATCGGGACTCGGATAGTCATACTGATCGGGAGTGAGCACACCATATGATTCGAGTTTGCGCACCACGAGGTCAAGCGAGAACGGGATAGGTATGGAATCCACAAAGGCTTGGGATTCAAATTCGGCCGTACGGACAAGAGATCCGTAAAATTGACGAACTTCATTCTCCCACACGGCCTCATATGGCTCATTAAAGAACCGGCACCAGCCCCTTGACTGGAAAAGTGCAGTGACCGAATTGGGCATTTGATCCCATAATACTTGGCGCTCGATATGGATTTTGCGCGCAGGGCTGAAAAATTTTCGGCACCAATTTGCCTCTTGGCGGGAACGATACTCCCCATTGCCGTTGGGGAGAACTTCAATGGAAGTGTACTTCTGGGGAGCAGCCATGAGGTATGGAGGAGGAGATAGCTATGGAGATATAAGAGAGAAGATAGGTGGAGGTGTGAAGAAATGGGTAGGGGAAGGTATGTATTTATAGGAAGGAGGGTGGGGAATGGGGGGATGAATGGGTGGGAAATGGAATGGACAAAATTTTGAAGGAGGGGTTGGATTGGGTGAAGTGAATGGGTGGGGATTGAGGAGGTGGAAATGAAGAGGTGTGTCTCTTGGGATTATCAACCTGCAGAATATCGGACCGATCCGGTTTTGGGCCGGACCGATCCGCCTCACCGGATCGGTTCCTTTTTTACCCCGGACCGATCCGGTTTCAGGATCCCAGAATTCTTCTTCTCTCTTCCTAAAAACTCATACTCCACTCAATAATGATTTTTCAACCTCGCAAACCATTGATAACGAACAACCCGCACCATTCGGATTCTCAACCCTCAGAACGGACTTTAACCTATAACTTCTACATCCTACGACTCAAATGTACAACAATCACCCCATACATGTCGGGGGTGCGACGACCTCACTCTCTTCTTTCAATCAATCCCCATAAATGGGGTCCGACAGCCAGATTGTGTCGGCTTCCTTAACCATGGCTTCCAAATAAGGCTTGAGACGATGTCCATTAACTTTAAAAGTGGTTCCCCCTTTCTCATCCATTAGCTCAACGGCTCCATGGGGAAACACTTCTTTCACAATGTATGGACCAGACCATCGAGACCGCAATTTACCGGGAAACAGGTGCAACCTCGAGTTGTAGAGAAGTACCTTCTGTCCCAAATGAAACTATTTCTTACGAATGATTCCGTCATGAGCTCGTTTCATTCGGTCCTTGGAAATTTTGGCACTTTCATACGCATCATTGCGCATTTCTTCCAACTCATTCAACTGAAGTTTACGTGTTTCACCGGCTTGATCCATTTTAAAGTTCACCCTTTTGATAGCCCAATACGCTTTGTGTTCAATTTCAACCGGAAGATGACAAGGTTTGCCATACACAAAACGAAATGGGGACATCCCAAGGGGATTCTTGTATGCGGTTCTATAAGCCCAAAGAGCATCAGTCAACCTAAGAGACCAATCTTTCCTGTTAGGATCAACTGTCTTCTCCAAGATATGCTTGATCTCCCTATTTGCAAGCTCGGTTTGGCCATTCGATTGGGGGTGATAAGGTGTGCTAACCTTATGAACAATTCCATACTTCCGCATTAGTTTATCCATCGGCCTATTGCAAAAATGACTTCCATTATCACTAATTATGGCCTTAGGCATACCGAAGCGAGAAAGTATATTTTCTTGAATAAATTTGATCACCACCTTACTGTCATTCGTCCGTGTAGCTATAGCCTCTACCCATTTTGAGACATAATCTACAGCGACAAGAATGTATAGAAAACCAAAAGAAGGGGGAAAGGGCCCCATGAAGTCAATTCCCCAACAATCAAACAACTCCAAAACTAAAATAGGGGACATTGGCATCATATCACGGCGAGTAATGGCTCCCATTCTTTGGCATCTATCGCAAGTCTTACAAAAATCATTCACATCCCGGAAGATTGTGGGCCAATAAAGACCACTTTGAAGGATTTTCGCAGCAGTTTTATTTTTAGAAAAATGACCGCCACATGCTTCCGAATGACAGAATCGAATCACCCCTTGGATTTCCTCATCGGGTACACATCTCCGGATAATTTGGTCAGCACAATACTTAAATAAGTATGGATCATCATAAAAGAACATGCGTGACCAAGTAATAAACCTCCTTCTCTCTTGCGGATTCCAACTAGAGGGAACAACTCCGGTGACAAGGTAATTGACAATATCCGCAAACCAAGGGAGAGAAGAGGTAGCAAATAGATTCTCATCCGGAAAATACTCGTCTATGGGAATGGGATCAATAGGTACGTCGGACGAGAGTCGTGACAAATGGTCAGCAACGACGTTTTCTACTCCTTTCTTATCTTGAATGGAGAGATTAAACTCTTGTAGGAGTAGGATCCACCTGATTAAACGAGGTTTGGCATCTTTCTTGCTTAAGAGATACTTCAATGCCGAATGGTCAGTGAAGCAAAGGATAGGCGACCCAACGACGTAAGAGCGAAATTTGTCGAGATGGATTTTATGGGTACAAATCAAAGGACTTATACCCTTTAAATCTGCTATGGTCCATCCAAAAGCACTTCTATGCTTTCTCAACACATCTAACAACATACCTTCTTGCCCTTTTTCTAGATGGGAAGACACAACAACAGGAAATGTATCATTCTCACCTAAAAAGGCATATTTGACATGGGAAGGTAGCTTCTTCAACTCAAGACTAGGAAATCTATGTTCAGAGGGGACCATGGGTGTCTCCCTCGGAGGCAATTCTTCATACCTAGAAATCCAGTCAACCACTCTTAAACTTTCAAAACTTTCTTCCTCTTGTAACCACATTTTCAACTCTTCCACCTCTCTTTCAAATTCAGTATAATCACTCATTTGAGCATCACTTTGCCCTAAGCACACTTTCAGAGCATCTCCTCCTATGATTTTTTCAATATTTTCATCCACCACTTCTTCAATAAGATCCATTTCAAGAATCTCATCCTCATCACCCATTTGGTTAGCGACATTGAAAATATTTTTCTCGAGAGTCATGTTTCCAAAAGTGAGTTGCATTTGGCCATTCCGTGTATTGATCAAAGCATTAGCGGTAGCTAAGAACGGTCGGCCCAATATAATTGGAACATGATTTCTCGTATGGGGAACAGGCTCGGTGTCCCAAATAACAAAATCAACGGGGAAGTAGAACGTATCCACTTGAACAATTACGTCTTCTACAATCCCACGAGGCACTTTGACTGTCCTATCCGCTAACTGTAGAGTGATTCGGGTAGGTTTTAAATCACCTAAATCAAGCTTCTTATAGATGGAGTATGGGAGGATGTTTACACTCGCACCTAAATCAAGCAACGCTCTTTCCACTCTCATTTCTCCAATGATACATGAAATGGTAGGTGAACCTGGATCTTTGAATTTTGGTGGAAGATCATTGAGAAGAACTGAGCTCACATTTTGTGCCAAGAAAACATTTTTCTTCACCTTAAGACGTCTCTTGACAGTCAAAAGATCTTTAATAACCTTCGCATATGCTGGAATTTGTTGAATAGCATCAAGGAACGGCAAGTTCAATTTTACTTGCTTCAACACATCCATCACCTCGATACGCGAAGCACCTTTCTGAGGTGACTCTAAGCGTTGAGGAAATGGAGCAGCAGTAGGCAACTTGACTTCAATATCAGACTCAACTTCCGCATCTTTCAATTCCTTTTCTAAGGAAGGTTCTTCAGCCCCGGAAATTTCAGATTCATTCACAATCTCGGGATTGACTCCATCATCATTCACCTTTGGCAATTTAGGTGCTAGATCAACTACGCGGCCACTACGAAGAGTAGTAACAGCTTGACATTGTTCTTGTAATTCTGATGATGTGGAGCAAACCGTGGTTTGACCTTGAAGAGGTGGTCTTTGGCCTTGGGCTGGAAGTTTACCCTTCTCTTGAGTATTCACCGCAGACTGCAACCTAGAGATGTTAGTATGCATTTCAGCGAACATTCGCTCAAATTTGGCATCTCTTTCTTTTTGGGCTTGGATGAATTGAGTGAAATTATCCTCATGAAATCTCCTAGGTGGAGGTACATAAGGACCAGGAGGTGGTACTTGCATAGGGTTTGCCACTTGCTGAAATTGAGGGGGTTGTGGTAGAGTCATCTGTGGGTTAGGAACCATCCCACCTTGGGGTTGTCCATAATTGTACCCGGGATTCCTCCACGATTGATTATATGCATTCCCTTGCTGAGCATTATAATTCCCTCGAAAACCTCCTATCGCATCAACCTGTTCAGTGTACATGGCCTTGTATGCAGGTATGGTAGGACATCCTTCGGTAGAATGGCCTGCATTACAAATGGCACATACCTTCTCCATCTCGGTTTTTACAGGTCCAGACACATCTCTCAATCGCATATCTAGCATATCTCTAAAATTCTTCTCCATTTGGTCAAGTTTTAGATCCAACAAAGTGTCCTTATCCACGTGATAAATACCAGACGCAGCAGGCAAGTTAGACACTTGTCGATTTCTATTTTGACTATTTGGATCAGAAGTATCCCATGCTTGGGTAGTTTCCGCCACATATTTCAAATGAGCCTCAGCATCGCTTGTACTTAACTCCCAAAAAGGTCTCTCACACATGGTTTGAACAAGTTGTTTAGACGCTACAGTAAGGCCTTGATGGAAAAATGAAATCAGATGATGAGTTTCAAAACCATGATGGGGGCACGCATTGACTAACTCCTGATATCTCTCCCAACACTTATCAAAAGCCTCATTCTCATTTTGACGAAAAGCTTGAATTTGGGCTTTAACGGAATTGGTTTTGTGTTGTGGAAAAAATTTTGAGATAAACTTGTTTTGCATATCTCTCCATGATAAAACAGAATTTGGGGGCAGGGTCCATAACCAAGTTTTCGCTTTATCCTTTAAGGAAAAAGGAAAGAGCTTTAACCGGATTACTTCTTGTGGACAAGTTTGGTCTCCAAATGTCTCACACGTATCTTCAAACTCTCTAATATGGAGATATGGTTTTTCCGAATCCATCCCATGAAATGTAGGAAGAATTTGGATCATTCCATTCCGAAAGTGGAACTGACCGGCATTATATGGGAATAAAATGCAACCAGGGTTAGCAGTTCTCTCCGGAAATAAAAGATCTTTCATGGGCTGATATGGTACATCATCCTCTCCAGCACCAACACCGACACTACCATGATCCGACATATTGCTACCGAAAGGTTCAGAATTCTCACTCAAGGTTTGACTCAACGAACGACTTGTGATGGAATTATTAGGGGAAGGAGGTGGAACCCAAAAAGGCAAAGACTCAGAATTTTCAGATCCGGCTTCGGCAATAGGATTTTCGTGAATTTGGGTGGGAGATGAATCCTGCATATAAGATCACAAGAGAATTTTTTTTTTTTTTTTTTTTTTTTTTTTTTTTTTTTTATGAAATCACTTGTAGATAACAATAACTTTCTTGAAAATTTAACAATTTTAGATCCCCGGCAACGGCGCCAAAAACTTGACGCGACTTAATATTTGTCTCAAAAGTGCGTATTTATCTAGGCTCAAGTGCAAGCCTTGTCGCTCAAGTAATAACCCGGTAAGTCGGGATCGTCTCCACAGGGATCAAAATTGCCAAATAATAACAAGGAAAATTACCAAACCGTGAAATGATTTCTTAAAAGAAATGAAAAGATGATTGATTTTTGGGAAAATTTCTAAAACTTACTTATGAAGAACGATTGGAAATTAACAGCAAAACTAGGTTTTAACAATTTAGAGAAAATTAGGGTAGGGTACAATCCCTCAATCCTTAACAAATTATCCTTTAGAATATTAGAATTATAAATCAAAATTCTTGATTAAATCCAGTCCTTATCATCACTAAGCATTACATATATGAGGGTCAAGCCCGCATCATATGAAATCAAAGATCAATATAAGGCGGTGAACGATAAATTATACATACAAAACATTCTTAAACATCCCAAGTACCTAGGGTAAGAGAGATTAAAAGATATGACAATGCATCTATAATTTTCATTCACGATTCAACCAATATTTTCATTTATTTTCTAATTTTCCATACACATAATTTGCCGTGGATTGAGTTCATGTACCCCAACCCTTAAGAAATTAGCTACTCATGATTTTATTGAAGAACAAAAATGAAATTATGAGACTGTAGAACATTGTAAGAAATTTGCAGAAATTAAAGCAAAAGAGAATAGAATGATATTACTTGAATTCAGCACAAAAACGGAATTGAGATTCAGACTACAAACTAGGGTTCATGCAAATCTTGAAGGAAATGGAAATTTAACCTACAAAGCTGTTCTAAAAACTCTCTCTAAAATTCCTAACCCTAGCCTCTCTCTAGCCTCCTTGAACTGATGTAGAACTTGGCATTTTATAGCACAAATCCTCCAAAGTCGGTTTCCAATTGTGCTTGTGGAACAAGGTTCACAGCTACGCACTCATCAAATCTGCACAATAAATGAGAAATTAATTTCAGGATTTCGCATTCCCGGATCGGTCCGGGTCTTTATCGGATCGGTCCGATATCCATCGGATCGGTTCTTTTATTTTCTTCCGGATCGGTCCGATAGTGTCCGGATCGGTTCGAATTTTTCTTCCATCGGTTTGCCATCCATCCGGGGTACACTGGCCTTGGGCAAATCGGATCGGTCCGGATCCTACCCGGATCGGTCCGAATTTCTTCTTCTTTGACTTTTTCCTTACAGCTTTGACTGGCCATATCTTCTTATCTAGACCTCCGATTTGGATGCCGTTTCTTCCTATGCTCTTGTGAACTCATTCTCTTCAACTTCCCTTTTGGTGTCACTTTCGAATTCTGAATGGAATTACACTTTTGTCCTTAGACATTTCTTGCTTGTATCCTTTCTTTTCTTTTGGATTCTTTCTTGCATTCCATTCCTGAAAACTTCATCCAACTTATACAAAACCTAGGGAAAGTTGTTAGGAATAGACAATGGAGTGATATGGCATAAAAATGGCTCAATTACATTGTTCGAGATATTAAAATCACTAAATTAAGGAGATAAATTCTGAAGAATTTATGCTTGGTCAATAATAACCAATGTGACTCATAGGAACTCGATAATTTCCAAATCACTAGACCAATATGACTTGTAGGAATTAACTGTGTCGTCACGGGTCTCCCAGTTTGAGAATATGACGATAATTTCAAAATACGTAGATTAGGCTTGGAAATAAGTCGTTTGAGGGTGAAAACCCAAACCATCCCCCAAACGGCCCGGTAAGAGGTACGAACACCTCACACGAGACCAATGTAACTTGTACGAACTGACCGCGTAGTCCCGGGTCTCCCGGTTTGAGAATATGACGATAATTTCAAAATACGTTGATTAGACTTGAAAACAAGTCATTTGAGGGTGAAAACCCAAACCAGTCTCCAAACGGCCTCGTAAGAGGCACGAACACCTCGCACGGGATCAATGTAACTTGTACGAACTGAACGCGTAGTCCCGGGTCTTCTGGCTTGAGACTAAGACGATAATTTCAAAATACGTTGATTAGGCTTGAAAATAAGCCGTTTGAGGGTGAAAATCCAAACCAGCACTCAAACGGCCCCGTAAGAGGCACGAACACCTCACATGGGACTAATATAACTGGTACGAACTGACCGCGTAGTCACGGGTCTCCCGATTTGAGAATATGACGATAATTTCAAAATACGTAGATTAGGCTTGAAAACAAGCCGTTTGAGGGTAAAAACCCAAACCATCCCCCAAACGGCCCCATAAGAGGCACGAACACCTCGCACAGGACCAATGTAACTTATATGAACTGACCGCGTAGTCTCAGGTCTCCCAGTTTGAGAATATGACGATAATTTCAAAATACGTTGATTAGACTTGAAAATAAGCCGTTTGAGGGTGAAACCCCAAACCATCCCCCAAACGATCCCGTAAAAGGCATGAAAACCTCGCACGGGACCAATGTAACTTGTACGAACTGACCGCATAGTCCCGGGTCTTCCGATTTGAGAATATGATGATAATTTCAAAATACGTTGATTAGGCTTAAAAATAAGTCGTTTGAGGGTGAAAACCCAAACTAGCCCCCAAACGGCCCTGTAAGAGTCACGACCACCACGCACGGGACCAATGTAACTTGTACGAACTGACCGCGTAGTCCCGGGTCTTCCGCTTTGAGAATATGACGATAATTTCAAAATACTTAGATTAGGCTTGAAAATAAGCCGTTTGAAGGGTGAAAACCCAAACCAGCCCACAAACAGCCCTGTAAGAGGCACGAACACCTCGTACGGGACCAATGTAACTTGTACGAACCGACCGCGTAGTCCCGGGTCTCCCGGTTTGAGAGTATGACGATAATTTCAAAATACGTAGATTAGGCTTGAAAATAAGCCATTTGAGGGTGAAAACCCAAACCAGCCCCCAAACGGCCTCGTCAGAAGTACTAACACCTCGCACGGGACTCATGTAACTCGTAGGAACTGACCGCATAGTCCCGGGTCTCCCCATTTGAGAATATGACGATAATTTCAAAATATTGTAAGGACATAAATTTCTAATTGAGTCCCTGTATTGTTTTTGACTTAATTCCGTGAACAAAACTGTGTTTGTAATATGTCATAGGGAGAATTTTATTTTGTCACGATCCCACTTGGTCTATGACGTATTGAAGAATTGAAGATGTTGCGGCAAAGCTTCAAAGAAATAATCATGTCGATGTTTATTTGGTGCAAGTTTACTCGTCTTCAAAGTTAATTTCATTCCGAGATCACTCAGGTATGAATGCGTATAATTAATGGTGCTCGGAATTATTTTATAAAAGATAAGGATGTAATTTTTATTTAGAAAAATGATTTTAAATGTTTTAAAAGTGTTTTAAAGGTTTAAACTTCGTTTTATGATGATAAGCTCGAAATAGAGTTTGACTAATTTGAATCTCTTTGTTAAGAGACGTTTTTATCCGAAAGTCAAAGAAAGTCAAACTTTCGCGAGGTCGCTCGAGCGACATTGGATCTCGTTCGAACGAGATACAATGTCGCGCGAACGACATGCTTAAGTCGTTCGAATGACACGTTTTTTGAGGCAGCGTTTAAATCCTATTTAAACAGTGTTTGCATCATAATTTCGGTAGTGTGCTTTCTGGAAAACTGTTTTACAAACCAGAACCTTGTTTACACATGTTTTCTAAGGTTTAAAAGTCTTAAACACGTCCTTAGAGTTTGCAAAGATCCGAGTTATCATTCTTATATGTTTACGTGATCTTGCTGCACCAAAGTTGTTTGTTCTACACATTGAACACAAAGGGTTTTGCGGTGAAGAAGCGACGGACATCGTGTTCGACATCGTAGACGTATCAAAGCCATATCGGTGGACACCGAGACATACGTGGAGTCGTGTGTTGTGGACAGGTATCGTGGAAGACGGAATTTCTGCGTGGGCACCATTGAAGAACGGTTGAAGATCAGAACGAGCATCAAGACCCGTGGGGATCGAGTCTTAGTGTAAGGCTAATTTGTCTTTGTAAAACCATTATTCATAGTGATTGTCTGGCTTGGGCCGTCCGAGGTTGTTTTCCCGCTTTGGTTTTTTTTCTCGTACATCCGGCGTTGTGAGTATTCTTTACTTTGCTATACTTGCTTTAATCACTAGATGCATGTTTAGGATTAATCAAGATAAAAATTGGTTTAAAGTGAGAATTGGGATTTCACAACTTTGTTTGGTGCATAATTAAAAGTTGGATCTTTTTCGAAGAAAAAATTGGTTTTGAAAGAAAACACATATTGGGCACTCTACAAATTGGTATCAGAGCTTGAAAACATTTTTATTTGTTTTGTGATCCCGTGTGTTTTCAAAGATGAATTCTGGTTATAATGAATATTCTCGAACTCCTATTTTTTATGGCACTAATTACACTTATTGGAAGATGAGAATGAGATGTGCTTTAAAATCTATTGATGAGCGTGTTTAGCTTGCAGTTGAGAAAGGTTGGACACCCCCTATCACTATTGTAGGTGAGGTCACTAGTTTAAAGCCTGTTGAGTCATGGACCGAAACTGAACAAAGACTTGCACAATATAATTCTAAAGGCCTGTACGTTATTTATTCACATGTCACACAGGAAGACTATAATAGAATTATGACTTGTGAAACGTCAAAAGAGGCTAGGGATATTTTGGCACTCACTCACGAGGGCACTAGCACAGTTAGGGCGTCAAAACTTCAAAATTTCACTACACAGTTTGAGACCATTAGGATATTAGAGAGTGAGACCTTTGATGAGTTTTATGCAAGGTTGTCTAATATTGTCAACTCATCGTTTAACCTACGTGAGAAAATTCCCGACAACCGTGTCATTAAGAAAATCCTTAGGTCGTTGCCTAGTAGGTTTGATGCGAAAGTGACCATTTTAAACTCCTTGGGTAGGTTAGAGTCAACGAAACTAGAAGAGATTGTAGGTGACTTACAAACCTATGAAATCGACATGATTACCTCCAATTAAGTGCCTATGAAAGAAAAGGGTATTGCTTTGAAAACCCGAAAGGAGAAAATTAAAGTTTCGGATTCCGATTCCAATTTCGATTTTGAGGATGTTGCTTTGTTGGCAAAGAAATTTAAAAAATTTATTAAGTTTCAAAAGCAATCGAAAGATGCCAAGAAATTTGAAAAATTCAAGAACAATAAAATGGATCCCACCTCTAAGGATAAGTTTGAAAAGCCTAAGAGAGATGAGTCGGATAAGTGTTTTGGGTGTGAGGGGTACGGTCACAAGGTTAAGGAGTGTCCCACTAGACTTAAGAAAGAGGGCAAGCAACCCATTGACTATAGTTCCACCTTAAGTGATAGTGAACCGGAAGAGGGAGAGAGTTCCCCCATTGAGCGTAACTTTGTTGCGTTTATGGCATGTCATGTGAGTGACGATGACAATACTCATGTGAATGACACTTCTGAGGAGGTTTTGAGTGTATCTCATGTTAGTGAGGGTGAAGAGAGTGACGAGGAGGAGATAGATGTGAAAGAATTGCAAAATGCGTTTAATGAGTTGTATGCCGAAATGGTGAAGGTGAAAAAGGCTAACTCAAAATTGCAATCTAAGTTGAATGAGCGTGCCATAGATAATAATGAGAGTTTGATTGAGGATCTTAGGGCACGAGAGAAGAAGTTTAGGGAGAAATTAGAGTTTGTGGAGAAAGAGAGAGACAATCTCCGTGGTTTGATGGAGTCCTTGAAAAAGGAGATTTTAGAGTTTGAGGAGACTAGGCGTTTACTCGAGTCTAGGATACACGAGTTGGAGGAGAGATTGAAAGACTCATCTAGAGTCAAGTTTGATTTGGAGCCTAGGTCGGAAAAGTTAGATAAAATCCTAGGAACCGTCCAAATTAAGGGAGATAGGGGAGGTATAGGTTTTGGTGAGAGAGTTGTCCCCATTCCCCCCGCACGTGTGAGAAACACTAGGATGGTTAGAAAAGGACCACATAAAGGTAATCATTCCCACCACCGCTACACTTGCACATTTTGTGGTAGGAAAGGTCACCTTAGGCATTATTGTTACGACCTTAGACAAGCTCCTAGGAAGTTTAAGAATAAAGTTGCCCCGGTTACCCAAACCCCCATGCGCCGTTTTACACCTACTTGGGTTAGGAAATCGGATTTATTGGATTTAGGAATTAAACTTCATGATTCTCGTTTGGGTGCACTTGATTCTTCCCATGCTAAATCTAAAGGATGATAGTGTTGCCATGTTTGTCATATGCTAGTTTGCTTCATGATATATTCATTGCTAGTATTATGACATGTGTATCATTTTGTATTATAGTTTTCATTTGTTTGAGTCCTATTTGAAAAATACAAAAAGATTTTGTTTTTGAGAAAACTTTTGAAAATCCAAAAAGATTTTGATTTTCTTTGAGTCAAAATATATTTGAAAAGCCAAAAAGATTTTCAGTTTTTATTTTTGAGTTTACATGTTTGATGTGGCATATTGGTGTGCTTGGACCCCCCCCCCCCCCCCCCATCGTTTCATTATCCATGTGGCTAGGACATTTGGTCATTATTATCAATGCTTAGAATGATCTTAACCATTGTTTATATGGGGTTGTTTCGAAGTTGATATGCATCTTGATTCAACTTTGTATATATGCCAACATTGCACACATGCACGAGTTTATATGGATGTTTGACTTCTCTTGCATATTTGAATTTGGTGAGGCATTCTTATCTCAATCTTGTCATCTATGCGTAAGTAAACTTAAGGAGAAGTGTGCATGCAATAACCGTTTACCGTGAGGATTTAAAATTGGTAAAAATGATGAGTGATTCACGGGAAAGGGCTGCGAGAGTTCAAAATTAACTCGTAGTGAAAGCCACCATTTAAAAGAGCCCAAAAAGAATATGCAATATGCTAAGAAAAGGGCCAATAAGATTTTCTCCAAGTTGAGAATGCTAGAAACCTCAAAAGAAATTAAAAAAGTATGTTTATATGAGGATGTTTGGTTGGAGAAAATTTAAACGGGTTTGCACAACTAATCCTAATGTTGAAACATTGCAATTTGACGCTATTGTTTGTAGAATCGTCAAAATTCTGGATTTGTGTGCATGTAGTATGTTTAGTTCATTAAGCTCACACTTTTATTGTCATATGGCTATGATAAAGTTTGATGATTTATTGCTATCAATTAGAGCTTCTTGATCGTTTCGATGTGTTGGAATTGTGACTCATTTGTTGTAGTTTCACGCCCATTCATTCCATGTCCATGTTTGAGCACATCGGTACTATGTTTTCATGTAACTCGCATTTTAAGTTTTTGCATTTTGTGTTAAAAGCTTACTATTTTAGCACTGTTTTGCTTCGGTCAGTCCCTTCCTGGAATTTTTTTGTGGAAATTTTTTCACTGGGCAATACTTTATAATATTTCTGGGAAACTGGAAAATTTTGACAGGTCGCACGAAGTCGTTCTAACGACATTGCATCTCGCGCGAACGACTTCTGTACTTCGTTCGAGCGACTTCCTCATATCGTTTGAGTGAAGTCCCTAGCTCGTTCGAACGACAGGGTGAAAAATTGCTTCTTATTGGTTTGCAGTCCTCTGGTTCATATTGATATTTTTTTGGTACTGCAGGAAGCATTTTTTGGATTAATTGGTTGATATGCAGGTTCTTTTATGTTCCAAATTAGTTTTTTCATATGAGTCCGTTTATCACACTTGATTGGATTAGTATACTCTTTGTGTGATTCCTTGGTTTACTATCTACTGATTTGTCATTACATGATCTTATTTAGCTAGTGGTTTAATGTTTATCTAGCGATTTTCATTTTTCACAATTGGTATCAACTTGATTCTATTTGGTATCATATTCTCATGCTAGATATTTCATATTGTTTTATCTTTTCACTGGATTGTCTATTCGAGACAAAAGGGGGGAGAGATGTATGTGATGTAGGGGGAGATTTGTTGAGAGTTATTATTGATATCTGGATCTGGATTTGCATATTGTTTGATTATATTTGTTTCAAAATGGTATCAAATAATTGCTCACGTGCTTCAAATGATTTGTTCATATTAAAAATATAATTTGGTATCATTTGTTCCTATATACTTCACTTGGTATTTGTTTGTCTGTTTCATGTGTGTAGGTATGCTTCAGCGATTTGAGATTTCAAGTCTACATCACATTCAGAAAGTTCATGCTTGCCGGTGCTACATATACTAATTCGTGTCTTGTATTTTTGATTTTGGGTTTATGGGATGGGATTTAGGCGTCATACGACTTGACGGCCCGGTTAGGCATTTCACTGGTTTAGTTTTGTCCCGGAATAGTCAAAAGGGGAGATTTATAAGGACATAAATTTCCAATTGAGTCCCTGTATTATTTTTGACTTAATTCCGTGAACAAAACTGTGTTTGTAATATGTCATAGGGAGAATTTTATTTTGTCACGATCCCACTTGGTCTATGACGTATTGAAGAAATTGAAGACGTTGCGGCAAAGCTTCAAAGAAATAATCATGCCAATGTTTATTTGGTGCAAGTTTACTCGTCTTCAAAGTTAATTTCATTCCGAGATCACTCAGGTATGAATGCGTATAATTAATGGTGCTCGGAATTATTTTATAAAAGATAAGGATGTAATTTTTATTTAGAAAAATTATTTTAAATGTTTTAAAAGTGTTTTAAAGGTTTAAACTTCGTTTTATGATGATAAGCTCGAAATAGAGTTTGACTAATTTGCATCTCTTTGTTAAGAGACGTTTTTATCCGAAAGTCAAAGAAAGTTGAACTTTCGCGAGGTCGCTCGAGCGACATTGGATCTCGTTCAAACGAGATACAATGTCGCGCAAACGACATGCTTAAGTCGTTCGAACAATACGTTTTTCAAGGCAGCATTTAAATCCTATTTAAACAGTGTTTGCATCATAATTTCGGTAGTGTGCTTTCTGGAAAACTATTTTACAAACCAGAACCTTGTTTGCACATGTTTTCTAAGGTTTAAAAGTCTTAAACACACCCTTAGAGTTTGCAAAGATCCGAGTTATCATTCTTATATGTTTACGTGATCTTGCTGCACCAAAGTTGTTTGTTTTACACATTGAACACAAAGGGTTTTGCGGTGAAGAAGCGACGGACATCGTGTTCGACATCGTAGACGTATCAAAGCCATATCGGTGGACACCGACACATACCTAGAGTCGTGTGTTGTGGACAGGTATCGTGGAAGACGAAATTTCTGCGTGGGCACTATTGAAGAACGGTTGAAGATCAGAAGGAGCGTCAAGACCCGTGGGGATCGAGTCTTAGTGTGAGGCTAATCTGTCTTTGTAAAACCATTATTCATAGTAATTGTCTGGCTTGGGCCGTCCGAGGTTGTTTTCCCGCTTTGGGTTTTTTCCTTGTACATCCGGCGTTGTGAGTATTCTTTACTTTGCTTTACTTGCTTTAATCACTAGATGCATGTTTAGGATTAATCAAGATAAAAATTGGTTTAAAGTGAGAATTGGGATTTCACAACTTTGTTTGGTGCATAATTAAAAGTTGGATCTTTTTCGAAGAAAAAATTGGTTTTGAAAATAAGCCGGTTGAGGGTGAAAACTCTTCAAATATTGGCCACTCTTCAAATATGTTGATTAGGCTTGAAAATAAGCCGATTGAGGGTGAAAACTCAAACCAACCCCCAAACGACCCCGTAAGAGGCACGAACACCTCGCACGGGACCAATGTAACTTGTACGAACTGACCGCGTAATCCTGGGTCTCCCGGTTTGAGAATATGACGATAATTTCAAAATATGTAGATGAGGCTTGAAAACAAGCCGTTTGAGGGTGAAAACCCAAATCAGCCCCCAAACGACCCCGTAAGAGGCACGAACACCTCGCACGGGACCAATGTAACTCGTACGAACTGATCGCGTAGTCCCGGGTCTCCCGTTTTGAGAATATGACGATAATTTTAAAATACGTAGATTAGGCTTGAAAACAAGCCGTTTGAGGGTGAAAACTCAAACCAGCCCCCAAACGGCCTCGCAAGAAGCACTGACACCTTGTACGGGACTAATGTAACTCGTAAGAACTGATCAGGTAGTCATAACTTGCATAAGATTTTCAATTTTAGAATATAATAATAATTGTAACTCCTATATGTAATTATTTAACTTGAGTAAACTTTTTTTTATAAATCACTTGGTTACTAATATCGTCTCTTTTTTGTATCCTATTTTTTTTTGCAGGATTACATTTTATCGTTAGCATTTATTCACGTGGAACACACAAAGAACTCAATGGTTTACAACAAGGGGTTTATTCATGATTCTATTTTTTTGTGTTATGACCGTGCGGGCTTTTGTAGTTTTATTGTTAACTTTTATGGTCGTGCGGGCTTTTGTGAGTTTATTATTTTATTTTGTGGTCGTGCGGGCTTTATGTTACGCAGATTTTATATAAGCAGGTTTTAGAATGTCTAGAAAATAGAGGAATCTCTGCCCAATTTTTTTTTTGTCTGTGAACTACTAAAGACTTGTAATATTTTAAAGTTTGTATGTACATTAATTTATCAACAACGTGCAAGATTTACAATTTGTGAATTTTCTTGTTTTCAAATAATTAATTTTTTTTTCTTTTTATCAAAAAATTGGCACAGTTCAAAACCGTGCCAAAAGTGTATCAAATTTTGGCACGATTTTGAACTGTGCCAAAAGTTTTTCAAACTGTGCTCAATCTGGCACAGTTCAAAACTGTGCAAAAAGTGTGACAGAAATATCAAATTCTGGCACGGTTTAAAAGTGTGCCAGAAGTGTACACGTTTGGTCAAATCTGGCACACTTTTGAGCCGTGCCAGAAAAAAATGGTCATTTTGGAACACCTGATTCTGGTACAGTTTTAAATCATGCCAGATTCCTATTTTTGGTGTAGTGGTCAGCGTTCATTTCCACTTCGTTCGAAAATTTTTGTATGAAGTGACTATTCTCCTCAAAAAGATTGGAACTTCGAATAATCCCGCAGATATGTTGACAAGGGTTGTTACTGGGTTTAAGTTTGAACACTATTTAAACTTGATTAAAATATTTCAAATTTGAATACCTTCTGGTGTATAGCGCTTTCGAGCGCATTTGGATGCAACTCAAATCGTTCGCTTATTTTGACAATATAGGGTTATTTTTGGATATCTCGCCAAGGTGGAGATTGTTGCTATTTCGATGCTTGTTGAAGCGGTCATATTCTTGTTGGCAAAAATTTTAATATTTTCCAAAGGTGGAGATTGTTGAATCTGAAAGTGGGTAGAAGACCCACATCCTCAATTCCCACCTTTTGTCTCATACTTTATCAAAAGGAATCCTAAAAATATGGAGCTCATTTTTATCCGGTTTTTACTCCACATTTTGCTCCATGTCTTCTCCTTTAGTCTACCTCAAACATGGATAAAAAGGGAGACATTGAGGATGGTATCAATACAATGTGTGAGAAACATTGAAGAGTAAGAAAAAGAACAGAGTTAGAGAGTGAGAAAGGGAGAAAGGGAGTTCATTTGGAGCTTCTTGAGTATACACGTTTGTATAAAAAAATACACATTATATTTTTCCATTGTACTCCATTAAAAAGATGCTTCCACCCAAGCCATTATGAGAAAGACATTCAATCACACTCATTCACTATAAAAGAGATTCCCCATTAGGATCTGGAGACCGACTGACAAGTGGAGAGATTCTTACATTTTAAGTGTCTAAACAAAGAGATTGGGTGATTTGCACCTTCAGTCAATTGAAACCTATTATTAAAAGCTATTTTATGGACGTATGCTCATTCAAGAGAGTTGAACCACGTAATTCTTGGTATAAATCCTCTTATTCTCACCTTTTATCTTTACTTATCTGTATTTACTGCTTATTTATTATTTGTTATCTCCGATTGGTTCTCAACTAGCTAGGACAAAATCTTAAAACCAATTTTAGGCCATAAAAGATCCTCTAAATAGCAATAACAATAGTTTTGTCTGAGAAATTGTATCGTGGCACACGTTATTAGTTCCATGTTTGTAGTTTGACTTTTTTTTTAAATTGTGAGAAATGAGAAAAATTGGAGCAATGTCTCCATTTCCTCTATCTCCCTCTCCAAGTTTATCAAATTAAATATGTTTGCTCCCACCATCCTTCTTTTTTTCTTTTTAAAAATCCAACACACGCTTAGATGCTTTTCTTCTCTGTTAAACTGAACTAACTTCTTGGAGCTAGTAAATATTTGTGTTTACAAACAATTTATGTTAATAGAAGTAGCATAATATAATCGGTAAGGCCCAAGGGCATTGCCTGCATATATATTTAAAATGAAATATTAATATTACACATGTACTTGGTTACTATTTAACCCCAATATTGTACATGTAAACTTTGTACGCCTTGGATACTCATTAGTAATTCTAAATTGATACAATTTTTTTGAGACCGTGACCGTAAGATACGAACAACAAATCTATTTAAAATACATCATTGTATTAGTTAAATTGTGTCAAATACTAATGTCAGTCTAAAATTATTCCGAACTGATAATGATATGTGGGGCCATATCACGAGTTCCACCTTCCTCGGTTTTGGGGGTATGTTTGGTCGTAATAGACGCCTCGACTTCATTGCTTTTACCCCATAGAAGAATATACATGCCAACTATTACTAGAATAGATCCCACCACACTGTGTTCATTACAAAAATAAGAACATTAGGAAGAAAAACAGTTAAATTTGTAGTCAAATGATCTAGAAGTGTTTAACCTGAATTAATTATTGTTAGTTAAGCTTTAAACTTTTCTCTTTTATTGTAATTAAACTTGGAACTAATTTTTAATTTTCAATTTGAGTCGCAAGAATTATCAAGCTACATTACATCTTAGTGATCAACATACGTATTCTAATAGTGGCCCATCGTTAGAGACACCGACAACGTAAATTGAAAACTTAAAAAGTTGAATTCTAATTCTGAAAAGAAAAAAAATGATGCCCAAACTTGAAAGGGCATTGCTTACTTTTCAACTATTTGCTTAAATTAATAAAAATAAATCTAACCCAACACAATTTAATATAGGGGTGTGTCTTAAATGCATTGGTTAAAATAAATTTTTTCAGTAATGAACACCTAAAACGCTAACAGATGCTAAATGTTAAAATACTTCATTGTGTCTCATGGCTATTTGAGTTTAAAATTATTGTTAAATGCAAAATAGCTCGGAAGTTTGGAGTCATTTTTAATTTGAGTTGTTGTTTCAAATGTTGTAATGTTAATGTTTGAAAATTTATCAATTTTAACCATTCGTCACATCTTCCTAACGAAATTTGACGAAAGATTTCGTGCCTACTACATGACATACGATGAAATATTTAGTGTCCATCATCAATTATGTTAAGACTCCTAACCAAGATGTGACTGATGACTAAAATTTATAAGTTTTCAAATATGAAGGTCAACATTATAACTTTTGGAACTCCATGTTGAAATTTGAAAAAAAACCTAAACCCTAACAACAAATTTACAGTTTACCCAAAATTATTTTTCAGAATAGATAGGACTTCATATATTACTGGTTATGATTTTAAGACGCTCAACATTTTTTCTTAAAAGTTGTCCCTATTTTCAATTTCCCTTTAGCGCTCACGTCACCGGTGAGGCATCTAATGCACATATTTATTTTTAGGAATCAATAGTGGAATGAAAATGTTACCCGTCTTATATGTAAAATGAAAAAGCCGAGGGTTCCTAAATTTATAAATCCTCATAAAAGCATGCGCTTTGATGTGGTGAATAACTAATCAGTAATTTTAGGCCAATCAGAAATGCGACACTGAATGGTGCAACACTGTGACGTGTTGCACTCGCATTGGTTTGTGGGTTCTACTATTGTTGGACTTGGACGAGTCAATATGAATACGATACGTCAGTGTGTCACACCAAATGTGTCGTGTTTATGATTCGGGAATAAAGGACTCATAATTAATTGAGGAGATTAAACCTCACCTTCCAACGTAAATTTGTTCATCAAGGAAGGAGACATCAAATACAGCAACAAACATCTGTATAAGGGGGGTAAATGCTGAGGTGAAGACCGGACCCTTTTGTTTAACACACCATGACATTACCACGTAGCATAGGCCTGATCCCACCATCCCCTACATATATACAGAGAGAGTAATACTCACATAGATACATATATTATGATGATAGGATTAGGGTATATATTATTAAAAAAAAAAAAATCATCAATGTTCATTTATTGTGCTGTTTGATACATATTTCTATAAAACATGTTCACAGATTAAAAACTATATTACTAGTTTTAACCTTTTTCATGTTCTAACTTTTAATCCCTCTCCTATCTGAATGAAGGAATACAAATGTTTTCCAAACATCTTTTTGGTTTAACATATATATTTAAATATTTATTTTTCATTTTTACATTCAATCGCTCAAAAAATAATATTTAGATAATTCTATGGACACCGTTTATTGACACCTTGTATTGGAATGCCAAACTTTAATATTATGAGTAACTCACAAATCAAGTTTGGAGGAATGTCACTAAATAATAAAGTTATTTTTATCAAGTTTTTTGTCCCAAGTAAATTAAAGTGTGTATTAAAGTTTTATACATGCGTTTGGGTACAACATCTTAGCGCCGTTTGGCAACCCAATTCCAAAGCTTGGAATTGGAATTAGAAGACAATTTCAATTTCGTGCAATTAAAATTAGTCTTCCAATTTCATTTTCATGTATTGAAATTGAATTGTCAAACTGACCCTTAATACACATTGAGATACATAATTTGGAGGAGTGTTACACTTACTTACATTTCTTATTGAATTGCTTCAACATATTTATACATTTCACTTTTCAATCAAAAGTACATGCATTCAATCAAATATACAAATATGTTAAAAGCAATCTGGTAAGAAATATAAGTATGAATAGCATTTTTCTTTTGGTAAAATTATTTGCTATATATAGCATTTTTAAACCGATGGTTATTTTTAAAGACACATCCAAGTGTCTCATTAAAGAGTGATGTTATTTTTACTAAGTTTTATGTTCCAAGTATATTAAAGTTTTATACATACGCTTGGGTACAACACCCACACATGAGATACAAAATTTGGTAAAGATACTTTCTATATATATATATATATATATACACACACACACACAGAAAGTGTCCTATAAGGATTCCTTATGGTGCAAAATTCGATACATATCATTTTTTTTAAATAGTAAAAAAAATAAATTTTTTATGACACTTCAGGAATATGATGTTCACGGTTAGATGATCATCTCTAATTTTTTTCATCGGAAAACCGTTGAAATAAGATGATATGTAAAAAAATAGTATAAATATCCATCTTCAACCATTGAAATATTGGATTGGCGTCAGCCACTTTATTGTTTGAATTTTTTGTTGAAACTTCATGGATATGATCATCTCACTGTCTAGATCATATTCATGAAGCTTCATAAAAAAAGTGAGAAGATCATATCAATGAAGTTTCAAAAAAAAATTCAATGAAAAAGTGGGTGACAAAAATGCATATTTATTCTATTTTTTTACATATCAACTCATTTCAACGGGTTTTTTATTGAATTTTTGATGAAAAAAAGGAGATGATCTTTTTACCGTGGAGATCATATCCATGAAGTTTCATCAAAAAATTCATTTTTTAACTATTTTAAAAAATGGTATGTACCGGACTCTGCACCATAACGAGTCCTTACAGGAGGACCCTCTATATATATACACACAGTACTGCTCTTGTACATATCAGTTCGCATGTTAAGAGTTCGGACCGGACATATGTCACCTGTCGGTGAGCCTAAAAATTATAAATTAAATTATAGGCACTCTCTCTCTTTTCTGCGCTCACTGTCAGGAGACACATATCCGGCCGGCACTCTTAAAATGTGAACTGGTATGCACAAGAGCAGTACTATATATATATATATATATATATATATATATATATATATATATATATATAGAGAGAGAGAGAGAGAGAGAGAGAGAGAGACAAATTCTTGTGCACACTAAGTTTGCACATGTGCTGGCGCACACCTATTTTTTTTAAATATTAAGAAAAATATTTTTGAGTTGATTTTGTTATGTGATATTTAAATATTTCAACTGACCTGTATAAAAAAAATAAGCTCAAAAAAAGTTTTTTTGCTATTTTAAAAAATCGGTCAAACTTTTGCAATTTTTAAGTGCTTTAAAAATTGCGAAAGTTTGACCGATTTTTTTTAAATAACCAAAAAACGTTTTTTGAGTTAATTTTTTTATATGGGTTCCTTGAAATGTTTAAATATCAAACCAAAAAAATCAGGTCAAAAATATTTTTTTTACTATTTTAAAAAAATAATGTGAAAATTTAATATGCAAACTTAATGTGCACATAAACCTGACTCTCTCTCTCTCTCTCTCTCTCTCTATATATATATATATATATATATATATATATATAGATAGATAGATAGATAATATTTTTCTTCATTAAAATGGTGTCAGTAAAATTGTGTTAATTAAGAGTACCCATAAAACTACTCGTAATATTTTAGCTCGAAACGATTTGAGAAAAAAAGTGCTTAGCTCATAAGGAATGTTAATTTTTTCCTCTTTTCAATCGAATAACTCTTAAATTAATATTTTTCGAGATACCAGTTAGCACTAAGTAAAAATCTTAGCATGAAATAAGATTGTATTTGATAGGCATCATTGTCTAATAATTTTTTATAGTGTTTGATACCCTATCTTTAATGAGCAATATTTTTAGAGTTGAAGAATGTCAACTGCCCAAAGGTTTTTTTTTTTTCCAAAGCAAATTGAAAAAAAATAAATAAATAAAGTTCTATATACACCATTTTTCCATCTTAAAAATATATTTTCTATAATTACAATTAAACATAAGAAAAATCTAGCTTCAGGTAAAACATTTTTCCTTTAAAATTCCTTTTTTTCATCTTTTCAATCAATTGAACCTTAAAGATCTCTCAATCAAATAAAAAAGATTAATTGCACTTTGACCCCTCCAACTTTACTTCCATTTTACTTCACCACCTTTACTTTCATTTTACACACTTAACCTCCCTCAATTTCTAAAAACGCATCAATTTACCCCAAAACACTAACCGTGTTAAATGTTTAGATAAAATATTTATCATGCGTGTTACATATGATGGCATTTTTGTTCATCCACTCGTGAATATGACAAAACACTTCCTAATACATTATAATTTGTCTAGAATATGCTTAGAAGCATTTAGAACTTTTTTGTTGTTGACCCTATTGTGCGTCTATGTTAGTTGTTATATTGTATACTCCCTTTATACGGATTCTGCTCTCTTAGAGGTTGTGTTTTATATAACATTTGTTTATAAAAAAAAGAATATGACCAATTTTTTGACCAATAACATATCACCGTTATGGCCAATGGGTAAAATGATATATTTTTAAAAGTTGAAGAGGTTAGGTCAAGAAAGGTAAGTAGAATCGGTGATGTGAAAGTACAGGTTGTGATGCAAAATGAAAGTCGAGGTTGTAATATGAAATTTAGTGTAAAGTTAAAAGGGTCAAAGTGTAACTACCTCAAAATTAAATAAACAAATATGCGTGTGTGTGCACGTAAGTGTGCGTGTGCGTGTTCGTGTGTGTGTGTGTGTGAGAGAGAGAGAGAGAGAGAGAGAGAGAGAGAGAGAGAGAGACTTACAGCATAAATGACACTCAACATCTCTAGCTTCCCCTTAACTATCCAAGATGAAAAGGAAATATGAGTGTTCCTCACATCAATAGCCAAATATAATAGTGCTGATTGAACAGCACTAAAAAATGACAAGATGGCTGTACTAGAATATTGGCATGGGTAGCTTTTCCCAATCTTGGCTTGCATAAGGAACCATAATGACCACAATAAGGAACCAGCACTTAATAAAACTGAACCAATTGCCCACCTCTTTGTGCCATATTGGTTTGGTTGTGATGCTATTTTTGGTACCTCCCCTTTTAATGGCCTTCCCTTGTAAAATGTAAGCACTAAAGCCCCACCAACACAAATTAGGGTGCCTAACACCTTCGCTCTCCCGCTCTTTCGTTTCATGTTCAATTTCTCTAGCCTGCGTGTACGTACCCGGGATTTCGGTTAGGGTAACGGAGTTTTCAGTCCTGTTTTTCTTTTTAGTCGATAAATTAGTAAGTGTTTTTCTTACCTTACTCCTGAGATAATGTCGTATTTATCGATACCCTCTTAGATTTTCAATAAGGACAAATTACACCAAACCTTCGTGAACTATGGCAGTTTCGCAGTTAGCCATCCTAATCTAAACTCAACAAAGAACCCCCTAAACTATGGAAAATCATGTTTTTATCAACTCATTTTCAATGAAAACGTGCTAGATGTAAAAATCCAATAGTTTAGGAGTTCTTTGTCGAGATTTTTAGATGAAGGTCGCTATCTGCAAAACGCTATAGTTTAGGAGGGTTTGGTGTAATTTACCTTTTCAATAATTACACAAACATGTATGTGCAGTAACACATCTATACCTTATGAACTAGCCCATTTGTACCTTGTGCATGTGGGAGGTATTGACAATCTATTGGGATATCTTAGAATACATCATTATGCATATATGGGAAAAAAATAATTAACAATGATGTTACTAAAATTAGTACTTTATATGGGGTTAATAGATGCACTATGAACGTCGAATATTTTGAAAAAAATATTTTACTTGTCATTAAATATGAATAATTTTGAAGAAAAAAAATGCTCTTGGATCGTTGGTATCATTATTCTGAGTAGTAATTTTGTATAGAATTAAGTGAGATTATAAATTGAGACGAATACGAGCGTATCGAAGAGGAAGGAAGAAGAAGGTGAGCAATTGCGCACTTTTTTCGCTGGTAAAAATAATATATAGATAATAGCTATAATATATATTATAACTTAGAAAAACTTGTCCACCTAACTAAATTATAAAGTATTGACTATATTGTAATTAACTCCCTTTAGTAGAGATCAATATGTGTGAAATATTTCTTTATATGTTTCCAAATGATCTCTCTTAATTTAACATGGATGTAGTATTTTTTTATATATATACTATATATGTGCGTAGATGTGTTCTTTCTTTTACTGTTTTTCTAATAAAAAAAAATTAAGATAACACTATTAGTTGGAAAAAAAATATTTTGTGCATATAAGAGCCTCACTATATATATATATCGAGGTTGGGTATGGTAAACTTACCCGAAAGGCAATGCCATAATAAATGTGAATACGGGCACCATGTTGATAAAAGCACATGCGAATGTAGCTGATGTATATTTAAGCCCGAGAAGGAAGAAGTATTGAGTGAAAGTCACCCTAATTAAGAAACGACATAAAATCATTTTTAATAATTGTGGTTACTCTTATCCTAAATAATAATAATAATAATAATAATAATAATAATTTGATTTTTTTTACTTTAATACATTACTAATATTTGATTTTATACTTTAATACAATATTATTAGTTTAATAGACTTTAATACACTTTTCGTCGCGAAAAATGTCATATAGTGATGAAAAATGTATTAAAGTTTAATAAACTAATAATATTTTATTGAAGTCTAAAATTAAAGATTAATAATGTATTAAAGTAAAAAAATCTTTTTTTTAAATTAGGTACCTTTTTAATAGTCATAATTAATTTTTTGTACTACCATGACTGGTTTTAGACTTTGAATATATTTATTTTCACGACTACTTGTCAACCATAAACTATCAAAGTCTAAAAAACATATATGATAGTACATATGTCTAATTTTAACCATTAGCAAAGTAATTAAATTAAAAACACGAATAAAATGAACTGAAGTAGCTCGATAGTAACGAACCCAATTAGTGCACTAACAAAAAGATGACATAAAATGCCAGCCGTGAGTTTGGACCCGCTTTTCCTGCGACAGAAAAAGGACTATATTTATGGTTGCTTGTACTTTATTTTAACTCAAACATATATAATATTTTGAACAGTTTTTTTACTTGTTCATTTATAAGGATAAAGTATCTAATTCTTAATCTCTAAATTAAAATATATTGTAATATAAAGAGTAAATTTTCCATAGAATTTGAATTTAAAAACATTTTAAATTCTGAAGAAAGGGAAGAATAATCATCAAATTTCACACTATCTAGCACCTAAAAAGTGTTTAATAAATTGCTTATTTCTTTTTTTTTTTGCAGTGTAAAAAAAGACTCACTAAACACCCAGAGGAGAAAGGGGAGGATTCTAGGAATAAATATGAAGATGTTGGGTTTAATAAAAAAATATAGTGAAATTTGGTTGATTTTTATTTCAGGGTTATCCCACTAAAATTGTAAAAATAGTTGAATTATTGCAATAAAAAATTACACGCACTATTCACACACACAAGGAGAAAAAAATTGCGGTGGTTATCACTAATTCTCTTTTTATACAACTCGATATTTAAATTAAATCAAAAAATGGAGACTGTTGATTTCTTAAAAAACGGAAAAAAAATATGTTATATAATAAAATTGTAAAAATAGTTACATTATTGCAATAAAAAATTACATGCACTACTCACACACACACGAAGAAAAAAATTGCGGGGGTTGTCACTAATTCTCTTTTTATACAGCCCGATATTTAAATTAAATAAAAAAAAAATGGAGACTTAATTGATTTCTTAAAAAAAGGGGAAATATGTGTTATATTTAATAAAATGGTAAAAATAGTTAAATTATTGGAATAAAAAATTGCAATCACCATTCACACACACACATGAGGAAAAAAATTGTGGGGGTTATCATTAATTCTCTCTTTATAAATTAAATAAAAAAATGGAGACTTAATCGATTTCTTAAAAAATGGAAAAAAAAATATGTTATATTTAGTAAGTGGATACCTGTCCCAGAAATAGGCAATGGGGGTCAAGAAAGTAGTGGAAATCAATTGCCTGTATGTGATAATGAGCAAATGGTTGATTCCTTCATTAAGGACCTTCTTAAGAAGTATGTTGACAATAGCCAAAGAAAAATTAACCACCACCATTGCAATAACTGGCTTCCACTCTTCAATACAACCCATGTTTTGGATTCTGTGTGTTGGAGAAATCACAATAGTTTGAGTATATTTATAAACTGGTTAATGCATGTCTCTATTTTTATTAAGTGGGGGAAATGGAATAGACATGATTAAATTCTCCCAATATCACATCATAGCTTTAAGCAACCAATTTTTCAACTTTATATTATTGTTCATTTTAAATACTAGCTTTTCTCATTGTTGGTTCCAGTGAACTAGTTGTCTATGATAGAATCTGTCATCAAATTCGTATATTGTCCATGGTAATCAAATGTGTCATCAAATGTGACCTAAGCGATTTTTTTTTGGGTAAGAAAGAGTAATCTTCGGGCAATTTGTGCGCACTTCGAAACTAATATCTTTGCGAGTGACTAGCACAGCATTCCACCTGTAATACCCGTATTTTTATGGCTTTTAAATTATGAATTTATTAAATTTAATTGAGATAAATTAATTTAATATTAATCCGAAAATTTGTTTTAAATATTTACTAGTGTGACGAGAGTTAGTAATTATTGGAAATTTATTGATTTGTTGAATATTACTTAATGAGTAAAGTAATATGTAGAATTGAATTTATTAAAATTGTCACGAGTGAATAATATGACAATTATGGAAATTAAGTCGGATGCGCATGTGTCGTGTCGTGACTAAATTATTATTATAAAAAGTGAATAAATTATAAGTCGCCCGTATGGTCATTTCGAGTGCGCCAACGTGTCCGGAGGGGTCAAGATAGTCAGAAAAGTGTACCCGGGAGTTTAGTTTGGGTCTCGGAGCGTTTTTAGGCCTAATTGGCATCCCGGGAGGGTATTATAGTCATTCTGTATTTTTGGCTAATTAAACCCGCGAATTTTCCTAAGTTATATTAGCTATTAGAGTTAAGCTTTTAGGGTTATCAATCACGGAAACATAGAACGGCCATTAGAGAAGAAAGGTAGAGAGCTCTTCAAGACTTGATCACAAACCGTAACACCTTTTTCAAGAATAACACCACCGGGGCATAGATCGTAAGACGAGGAACGCAGCCATATCTTAGTCACCAGCAGATCAGACCTTCGATTCCCAGGCAAGTATCTATCTTGTTCATCCATGTTAGAGTAGAATTTAGAATAGATGTTTTTATGGAAGAATCGTATAAGCTAGAAGATTTAAACCGTAGGTTTTGGGAGTAAATCATGAAATCTGGACACCTTGTCATATGTAGAGGATTACCCACAAAATTGCAATGGTTTAATAGGAAGAAATCTAGAAGAAGAATGAGAATTTTAAAAATTAATACAAAACTAGGGTTCTTGATGATTCTGTTGAATTGGCCCCTTAATTCGATATCCTTGATGAATTCGTACATGCTTTACGTAGGAAATCATGTAGATAGGTGTATACAATCAGTGGTATACTTGTTTGGGAGTTTGGGAATCATTAATAGTGTTTTGGAGAAATTTCTTGGATGAAACCCGTAGGTTGGATTAACATATTCTGGGCAAGAACTGCTCGATTGATCGATCGACTCAAGAATGTCGATCGATCGGCCCCCTTTCATCGATCGATCGACCCCTCCTGGAAACTGAATGTTTTTTCTCTTTTATTTTTTTAATTCGGATAAAATGCATAGGAACCCTTGAATATCATTTAAAGAGCATAATGGGTCATGATGAGGATCAATAGGGTTTAAGTAGACTCCGTTTAAAATAAGTTCATTCGGGAAGTAACTATGGGGTAACGGGGTTATATTACATATTAGAAATCGTACGTACGTTAACGAAGGAATGGAGAAAATTCATTAAGGACTTAGACCAGTATGTTAGTGAGGGTGTGCTTACTTAATTTACCTTAGGAAGAGAGAATACTTCGAGGTACGAGAAGTAATTATGTAATGATTAATTGAGAATAAAAAGAGATGAGTTCTTATGCGTAAGATATTGGGTAAAATTGTATTACGTACGGTTAATAATATTATCGTAGGTCGTAGGCGAACCTAATTGAAAAATGTGAATATTTATATATATGACCGAGTGATGGTGTACGTATATTGAATGTATACATTTGTGTATAATCAGACCCGCGCTACTTGCTATCACGGAGGTTGCTGCCCCGGGACAGTCTTATCTCGATGGGACCTTTATGGGGGATATTGACTTGTACCCTAGAACATAGGATTCCTTGGTACAGGCTATCTGATAATGATAGTCAACGGTCCTAAGAGACGTGGGGCGTATGTACTGACATCTTAGTGACTTGGAACTATGCTTCGTCTCCATTTTGTGTATATTATGTTAATACAGTTCGAGAGTGATTTCGAACTAGGATTTCCCTCATTTGTACAAGAGGTATAGGAACTTGATAGAAGAGTATGCCAGTACCATAGGTTTTATGTGGGGTGCCGATTAATATATATATAGTATGAGTGATTAATATACACATATACCTGGAGTTCTTCTATTGTGTGTGTAAGTAGATAAATATGGAATAAACGCTCCTAATCATAGTAAATGCTTGAGATTTCATAGCAGTATTAAGATATACATGTGACACCCCGACTAATTAAATACTGGGTAGCTACTCATTTATCCAAATTAATACAAAATGTCAAGTTGGTTCAGTTCATAGCATCACTGTCGAAAATATTATTAAACAATTACTAGCCACCTAATATTTAAAAAGTGAGTTGCCAGATTTTATTAAATTAAATTAACATGGAACCAATTAAATTATAAGCTAACTGTACCACATCCACATCACAATCACAATGGAAATATTAATGGAATAATAAAGAAGTCTGGAGTAACACTCCCCTGAATAATTCAAATACTAAATAAAAACCCAATACAAAGTCTGAATAATTAAATAACTCCAAAACTAAAATAAAACTGGAAGTATGAGAAAATTGTCTCTAAATGGAAAGGGGAGACATGCCCTAACATATGAATGACCCAGAAATAGAATCAAATGCAGAATGTGGAGGCGTCTACTACCGAGATCCTGTAACTTCCACAGCAGCTACAGCACGTCAATGGAATGGAGCTCTTATGTTTGGCGTCCCTGTGGCTGGGCACCTAAAAGGTTTTACAAGAAAATAGTTTTGAAAGAAAACGGGTCAGAGCCCGAGGTGAAAACAGTTTAAAAATAGCAAGTGTTTAATTGCTTTAAACAGTGAATAATATATACATGTTAGTTACGTGCTCTCATATGAGTTCCTCACCCCTCAACTAATGTTCACGCCTAACGTATATCCTTAACCCGTCCTAGTTATGCCGTTAACTAACTAGTCTGTAGCACTTCCTGTCCTCACATTATAATATAGGGGTTTATTCACATCGTTCTAACATATCTTGCGTGTAACTCATCTTTTCACTGATATGATTCATTTTTAACAATTACGATAGGAAATTCTCATTTTAAATCCCATTCAAAATATCTCAATAATTTATATTCACACTTTAACAAAGAGTCCGATATAATCACAAGTATATTATTCTCAGCACAAATATACAAATAGGGCACCCCTAAGCTAAGTTGTGATGCACAAATACTCTACTATCGAATCCCGGTACATCACGTACATAAGGACTACGTGTTCTGAATCTCTCAGGAACCATTTCAATAAGAAAAATCACACATATTGCAGGCGAACATAGTTCACATACCCATGGGTCACGCACATACCTACGCTCCCATGGTCAGCTGACTTATTAACTCACAAATAAGCCATTAACAGCCCTATGTCCTTAAGGTACCAATCTAAATCTCCCCCGTAGTCACACAAAGATTAGATGGCCTTATTTCGAAAGCCGACCTCCCATGATAGCAAGTATGGTAGGTATGTCATACACACATTAATCCATATACTAAGCATTCACACAACTTTGATAGCTTGTTATATTATTAAAGGTATGTTCTCAGCCCTATGCCATTAGTCCAATCCATTCACTATTATAATTATGGGTGACATATAATATGTTTCGCCGATACGTCTCACACCGTATAGTTTGGGCACTTAAAACCTAACCGAAGAGGTTACTAAGTTTCCTACTATTCCCACATACTAATTCAGTACTCTTAACACCTTATTTATGTCCCAAATCCTAACTTATCCCTCCTAAGAATTTAAATCACCTTCTCACATCATAAAATAGAAAATTACTCGTCGGACACTCGTAAATTCAACGTTACATTCCAACCCAATTCTAATATGTTCCGGGTTTTAAATATATCCCTACTGCTCTCCCTCAAGTCTTAATGCATTCACATAATCCCCAACTAGAACGTTCGATGGTCGGATACACTAAAAATCAAAAGGGGGGAAAAGTCACCATTTATGGGGAGATCGATCGATCGATCCTGAGCATCGATCGATCGATGGTAGATCAATCGACTGATGAATGTCGATCGATCGATCAAGCAGGTGAGGCTACGAGTTTCTTCATTTTTCAATCCCAGATTTGTTCCAAAACTTCATTACATGATGTGAAATCCTAATACAAGTATATAGGGTCATTATACAACCTAATAACATGATTCTTAACGTTCCAAAACTTTTAAATCATCAACAATTAGCCTTTCTTGGATCAAATTTTCATTCTGACATAAAAACCCATATTTTTCTATTTTCTTTAAGAACCATCATATTTCTCTTCCTAAAATCCATTTTTAATTTGTTTAGGGTTATGATTTGGTTACTGAATTACTTCCAGAACGAATCTACATGCAAATCCTATCCAAGATTTAGGTTCCTTCTTCAAATTTCATGAGTTTTCAGCTTTCATCAAATCCTATACTAGCATGGATGAATTATTCGTTGAAACTTAATGAAATCAATTCACTTGCCTTGGAATTGATGTTCTGATCCGCTGGTGATGTTAAAGGTCGGTTCTCTCCCTCTCTCCGATCACAATTCTGGTGAAAAGTGGTGGTGGGTGGTGGTTAGGGGTGTTCGCGGTCCGGTCCGGTCCGGGTTTGAGGTATTTTTGGGACCGGACCGCATCAATCGGTCCTAGAAAAGTATGGACCGAGACCGGACTGGAATAGTCGATCTCGGTCCTCTTCGATTTTCAAGCGGTCCGTGTTCGGTCTCGGTCCTATTCGGTCCATATCCAAATAAAACAACACAATTTGTTGTAAAACTGTAATTTAATTTCTCAAGTGTAAATCTGTAATTTCACAACTATAAACTAAGTACGTAAAATGAAATGTAAATCTCTTCATAGTTTCCTTTGTTTTCATGTCTTGTTTTAAACTAAACATTATACCCAACTTCACATTTTGTAAATCTGTAAACTTAATAGATTATACTCACTTTTCACATTTTGTAAAGATTATACCCAACTTCACATTTTGTAAATCTGTAAATCTCTTCACATCTTGTAAAGATTATACCCAACTTCATAGATTATACTCACTTTTCATGTCCTGTAAATCTGTAAACTTAAAACATGTATACAAACTCAAATCTGAAATAAAGCAACTCTAAAGTCTAAACTCAAATGCAAAATTAATCCTTAAATTTAATGTTAATTCCAAACTCTTTTAAGTACCAAATGTCTAAATTACGAGAATCACTCTATCATCAAACTAAGTTATCAAACAAAAATTGGATTTGACTTTAACATTACCTGAAAAGTGAGCCAGAACTTGGAAAACACTCTTGCTGAAAATATAAGCCGGAGCTGGAGCTTTGGAAACCTTCTTGTTAAAAATTTAAGCCATAAGCGGAGGAGGGTAAGACGGATCTGGGAGTTTTCTGTACAGCAGGATCCGGAAGGGAATGGACGAGATAAAGTTTGGTGTGCGGCCGAAGCTTGGAGTTTGGTGTGTTGTGCAGCCATAGCTAAGTTTGTAAGTAGAGAAAGAGGAGAAGATAAGAAGTGGGATTTGGGCATTTAGGGTTATGTTGTTGTAGGTGTGTTACGGACTGTGCGTAAGTTGTTAAGCTAAAAAAAAGTGTGTGTGTATATATATATATATATATATATATATATATATATTAATAAAAGCGGTCCGGTCCGGTCCAAAACCAATTTTTACGACCCAGGACCGAGACCGAACCGAATTATGCGGTCCTATTTATTTTTGGACCGAATTAAGACCGAATTAAAAAAAACGAAAAAGTGGGTTCGGTTCGGTTCGGTTTTTTTGGTCCATTCGGTCTATTCGGATTCGTGCACACCCTTAGTGGTGGTTATGGCTTTGTAACCCTCCTGTAACTTCTCATCTTTCTCACGTTGCCCACTTCTTGCTTTTTGACAGATAATGGCCCTAATGGCCCTCATTTTGGCTATTAAATAAGGCCTAAAATTTGTGGGTCATAATTCCTTTAAAATTAAAATGACTAAAATACCCTCCTGGGTTGCCGGTTTGGCCTCGAAATGCCCCGGGACCCAAACTAAACCCCCGGCTAGTGTTTTCTGACTATTTCGACCCCTCCGGACACGTTGGCTCACTCAAAATGACCATACGGATGATAAAATTATAATTTCCTTTAAAATCTAATTAAATTAATTCCTGACGAGACTGACACACGCGTCCCAACTTAATTTCCCGAATTGTCGTATTTATGACTCGCGACAATTTTAATAAATTCAATAATCATATATTACCATATATTCCCAATAATATTCAACATTATCATCATAATCAAATACCAACTCACATCTCGCTAGTATTTAAATCTGGATTAATTTCAATTAATTCTCATTTGAATTTAATTAATCCCATTAAATAAAATCAATAAAATTACGGGGTATTACATACTTCCCCCCTAATAATAGAATTTCGTCCCGATACATAGTAAAAATAACTCTGGATAACGCTTGCGCATCTCATCCTCGCGCTCCCAGGTAAACTCCTCAGCATTATGACGCCGCCACTGAATACATACTAACGGTACTATCTTCGACCTCAGTTTCATCTCGCTGTGGTCTATAATAGCAACCGTCCCCTCCTCATAGGAACTATCTGGCTATAGATCAATATCCTCTAAAGTAATGTGAGTATGGGCCAAATTGTCTCGAAGATATCTCCTCAGTGAGGAGATGTGGAACACGTCATGGACCCTATGCAAGTGTTCCGGTAACCCAAGTCTATGCGCAACTGGCCTAATTCGCTCAATGATAGGGAATGGACCCACATATCTAGGCACCAACTTTCCTTTCTTCTCGAAACGCATAATCCCCTTCATAGGAGACACTCTAAGCAACACTTGGTCACCCACATTGAACTCTCGAAGGGACCTCTTGGTATCGGCATAACTCTTCTGTCGATCCTGAGCTACCCGAATACGGCTCCGTATCATCTCTATCCTCGTCAAAGTATCCTGAATCACCTTCGGCCCAAGGAGTTTGTTATCCCCCACCTCTAGCCAACATGATGGGGATCAACAAGGTCTACCGTACAACGCCTCGAATGGAGCCGTACCAATAATGAACTAGTAGGAGTTATTATAGGCAAACTCCACCAGTGGAAAATATTGCTCCTGATAGGCAGAGTTTTGCCGCGGCGCGAGAGTCACCTACGCGCCGGTCGTTTAATGTTCGGCTCACCTGAACTATACAAAAACCTAAACTACGACTACACTCAACGGGTGAGTATAGCGGTAAGTCGGGTATCGAAAATTCACAGAGACGAGTTGCTTGAATTCAAGTGATTTAATAGTCCGAAATAAAAGTATAAAAGATGATTACAAACTAAAAGGAAAAGTATGCATAAAGGGAAATGTTAATCTAGGCAAGGTATTGAAACTAGATTATGAAAGCGAGTAAAACTATAGGTTGCGTCGAATATCCCTCACCCGAGTTAATTAGTATAAAATTGTTACATGGGTCGATGAGTTATTACAAATGTGTCTCGTTTTGACAATTAATTAAATCAAGGGTTGTTACGCCCTAAATCATCATAAAAGACTAATAAGATTTTGGCGTCAACAAATATCCCGAAAATTACGCGCGAAAGGTCGTAAGCACGGGACATACATGATATGCCCCGTCAAATCTCCTAGGCGTAATAACTAGGACAACGCACCCGAAATAGACCCGTAAACTCCATCACCAAAGCAAAGCAACGCGTCAACCCGAGTGAGTTCAATTCAAGCACAACCTAATTTTAATTACCTAGAAAGCATCGTAAAAATGCGGTAAATGGAAAGCGGGAAATAAACGCGATAAAACTATACTACAAAGCAAGTAAATCAAAGCATGTAAACCTAAATTAGAAAGCTTGTAAATTAACTAGAAATCAAGAAATGAAGAAATACAAACTATATTAATGGTAGGGGAGATTAATAGTCAACTTACACAACAAATGGGGTGTCAAACTAAGTATAAATGAAGAAGAACCACCCAAAAACCCCAACCCTAACCTATTTTATCTTCTAAAACTCTCTAAAAACATTCACCTACTGAATAATTTCTTATTACAACAAAAAACCTTTATATAGCAAGTTTGAATTAAAGAAAAGAAAAAAGAAAAGAAAAGCAAAATATCTGCTGAAAAATAGGGGATCGATCGATCGACCCCTTTGGTCGATCGATCGATTAAGGCCAAAAGTCGACAATTCAGAATGGTCGATCGATCGACCAGAAGCATCGATCGATCGATCAAGTAGGGCAGAATGCAGCAGCAGCACACTGCATCGTTTCTTCTCTTTTCTTCTCCTCTTTTGATTTCCTTGTTTTTCCCTCCGCTGAAATCGCCGTAACTTCATCATACGGACTCGGAATCGCGCATCGTTCACGGCCACGCAAAGCTAAAGAGGAGGGCTACAACTTCCCTGAGATGTCGGGCCAGGTACCCAAGCTATGAAAAGACTAAGATGCCCTTGAACGTGCGATTGCGTACAGAACTTCACCGGAATGCGTCCGAACTCCATACTTAGTGCCTAAATACCTACAAAAGCCCAATTATACCTCATATAGCATGTTATCAATATAAACCAAGGTTGTCTGGTTAACGGGCTCAATTATAGAGATTAAGGCACCCGAGGGGGATAAAATGCGTAGGTTCGAGAGATGAAATACGCAGTATTTGCGTATTATCAGCTCCCAACCACCTCCAAATCTCCTAGGCGTAATAACTAGGACAGTGCACTCGAAATAGACCCGTAAACTCCATCACCAAAGCAAAGCAATGCGTCAACCCGAGTGAGTTCAATTCAAGCACAACCTAATTTAAATTACCTAGAAAGCATCATAAAAATGCGGGAAATGGAAAGCGGGAAATAAACGCGATAAAACTATACTACAAAGCAAGTAAATCAAAGCATGTAAATAAAGCATGTAAACCTAAATTAGAAAGATTGTAAATTAAATAGAAAGCAAGAAATGAAGAAATACAAACTATATTAATGATAGGGTAGATGAATAGTCAACTTACACAACAAATGGGGTGTCAAACTAAGTATAAATGAAGAAGAACCACCCAAAAACCCTAACCCTAACCTATTCTATCTTCTAAAACTCTCTAAAAACGTTCACCTACTGAATAATTTCTTATTACAACAAAAAACCTTTATATAGTAAGTTTGAATTAAAGAAAAGAGAAAAGAAAAGAAAAGCAAAATATTTGCTGAAAAACAGGGGATCGATCGATCGACCCCTTTGGTCGATCGATCGATCAAGGCCAAAATTCAACAATTCAGAATGGTCGATCGATCGACCAGAAGCGTCGATCGATCGATCAAGCAGGGCAGAATGCAGCAGCAGCACACTGCCATATTTTCTTCTCTTTTCTTCTCCTCTTTTGATTTCCTTATTTTTCCCTCCGCTAAAATCGTCGTAACTTCATCATACGGACTCGGAATCGCGCATCGTTCACGGCCACGCGAAGCTAGAGAGGAGGGATATAACTTCCCTGAGATGTCGAGCCAGGTACCCAAGCTATGAAAAGACTAAGATGCCATTGAACGTGCGATTGCGTACGAAACTTCACCGGAATGCGTCCGAACTCCATACTTAGTGCCTAAATACCTACAAAAGCCCAATTATACCTCATATAGCATGTTATCAATATAAACCCAGGTTGTCTGGTTAACGAGCTTAAATATAGAGATTAAGGCACCCGAGGGGGCTAAAATGCGTAGGTTCGAGAGATGAAATACGCAGTATTTGCGTATTATCACACCCCCTAACTTACACATTGCTAATCCCTAGCAATGAAATAGGATGCAACAAGAACTACAAGAAAACCAAAAGCAGGAGATAGTGCAAAAGTATGTTATAAAAGCAAAAGGCCACTTTCGTGGGCGATTCGATTGCATTTAGCGTATGCAATAAGTCGTTAAACCCCTAGGTCACCCTAGTGGACGAGTGTCGTCTCGTGAGGGTTTTCAGAGATGGTACCCATAAACATCACATGATTTCCTCAAAATATGCCCAACCCAACATGCAGCAAGCCCAATAATAGTGAAAAGGATTTTATACGCATTATTAGCAAAATGAATGAATTCAAACGAAAGTCCAAATCATTAACATTGTAGAATGCACCTCATAGAATTGAAACCTTAAAATGTGGGAGGGGAGCGAGCACATGCAAAGTATGATTTGGCGAAAAACTTAAATAACTCGGATACTAAAAATTAAAGCATGCATACATTCAAGCATCACGGGCATTACACTCATCAAGCGAATTCACTCGAAACAGGGAGGTAACACACGGAACATGCGGGAATTTAGAGTAAATGTAAATGGAAACTAGGCCGCACACATGTCACAAATGAAGAATGATATATAGGAAATAAAAATTTATAATCTCAATGAAAGATTCCGCACACTAAAAGAGGCGAAATGCATTTTCACAGATTATCGCTACTATTATGACTTTTAAATTACATCAACCTAAGATCACATAGGACTTTAATAGGGTTATAATGTAGGTATGGCTAGGGTATGAAATGAAAATAGTGTATGTATTGATTCAAAGTGTTCGGGATGAAAACTCGGGATAATGGGAAAATGCGGGCAATATCAAAATTGGAAAACAAGTTCCAAAACGGCATTAGATATATCATCGGGGAGAGTAATCAAAGCTTATTGAACTATATACAACATATACAAAATTCTCTTTCTTTTGTTTTCTTCTTTTTCTCATGTTTTTTTTTGCTTTTTTGCTTTCTCTTTTTCTTCACTTTTTTCACTACTTTCTTTTCTTTACTTATCAAACTCTCATATGCCTAAATTGCAACCACATCATAACAACATCATTCAATCCCAAGTAACATTCCAAACAAAGGTATGGAAAGTGTATGTATGGTTTATAACTCCAATTTAGAGTTGATTATGGGATTGGGGTTATGAAATGAAAGGCTATATTTAGTCTCAAAGGGGTTAACGAAGGTAAACATATAAGGGTGAGGTCAAGGCTAATATGGGTGATATAACAAAGATGGTCTATGATCATTTCCAAAAGTTTACGCAATTCTCGAATCAAAACAATATATGAAAATCATGATCAAGTAACACATTTTAAGTATGAACTCAATTAATGAACGGTCAAATGAAAGAATAGAGAGATTACCAATGAATTCAACATTTTCAATGAGAAAATAATAGTGTATGCACTCACAAATGACGAAAGGTACAAAGCTTACTCGGTGTAAGTATATACATTGCAACAAAAGATTACCGAGTTATAAAAATCTTAAACCAAATCAATATAGCAATAAAAATGCATGTGCTCATGGGGTTAAAGTTTAATTCATGAAGTTATTCATAATATCAATAATCGAGGACTAAATTCAAATAACTTCTAAAATCGAGAACATGCATCATTGGGTTGTCAATTGGATCGGACAATTATTAAAATTTATCATCGAAAACAAAGGCAAAATGCCCAATAAAGGAGAAAAAAGAAAGAAAATCTTTTTGAAATTTTTGAATTTTTCTAAGAAAAGCTTACTAAGTAACTAACATGTGAGCAAAAACATGGACTAAATACAGAAATGGATAGAATATCCCACACCCCCTAACTTAAAACTTGACATTGTCCTCAATGGTAATTAAGAACCAAGTCAAAGAGAGGAAAAGAGCGATATTACCCAAAAGTGGAGCGATCCCCATATAAACAAGTCCAAAGAATCTACAAAACAAGTTAGTACGGAGCAAAGCAAAAACGAATAACAAAAAGTTAACTAATTACCCTAGAATAAATTAAAAAGAAAGAAAGAATAAAAAGCTAACTATATACAACCTACTATTTAGACTCCACACTAACTGTACACTAGAAGTCTAAATAGCTGAGGGTCCACCATAAGAACGATTTGACTTTGGAGGATAACCGGTGTACCCTCACATACAAGCATGCCTTCCGAAAAATATGAATTTCGTTTGAACAACGGAAGCCAAGTAATGAACCATCGCCAATTAAAAGTTTTGGTGGGACGATGGGGGGTTTGGATTGCACGGGTGACAAAAACAAGTGGGGACCGAGAAAAACTGAATATCCTCCCAATGATTTTGAAGTTGGAATGGGAGGCGGCGCACACAAAGGCAAAGATGTGATCGTGGAGGGCGACTCGAGCAAGTACTCCTCCTCAGCGATAGGGTTTAAAACATTAAACTTCGAAACCGAATCATCGGGTACTTGTTCCGGTGGGATAATAGAGAATGAAAATGGGGATGAAATAAATTCAAACTCATGAGATCAATCATCATCGCATGAAGTTGGAATTTCAAAGGAAATAATATCATTTTCAATGAAATGTTCTTCTTTGGGGGCCAAAGAAGAAATCATTTCATTGCAAATAGATATTACCTCATTTTCATTCTCACTTTCAATATCTATTACGCAATGGGCAAAGTCTAAAATGGCTTGTTCCAAAGTAGGTACAAGTACCTCATTTGGTTCAAAACATTCCTCGACTTCGAAAGTCTCGGAAGCAAAATCGTCGTCGAACTCAAATAATAAATCCAACTCGTGTTCCCAATAACGATTTTCTTCCCGATAACGTTCTTCAATCCTCTCATTTTCAAGCATACGCAATCCCTCATCGAAAGTCATCGGGCGAGGAGCGGATGCTTGGAAATGGGAGGTTTGGAAATTGTTGTCGGGACTACACTCAAAATCATTAACATAAGAATTTTGATAATGATTACAATTGGTTTCAAAATTCTTATCATAAGGATCTTGCGACCCAAAATCAAAATTATCATGCACAAAATTGTTGTAATCCAAACTTTGACTTCGTAATACTCACCCAATGTCATTTTAGATGTTGTAAATTTTTGGGATTGCAAGTATTGACCAAAAGTCATAGGTTTATCGGAATTTTGAGAATTATCATTAGGATTACCAGAAAGTTAGAATAAGACATGCTTACCCCAACGAAGGCTCGAGAGGACGACTTCCACAAAGAAGATGTGCGGCGGTGAATTCAAGCGTTCCTAGGCGCTCAAATGTAGAAGTCTTGGAAAAAAGGGTTAAAAGAAAGAATACAAATACAAAGAAAATAATACTACGAACCAATAAGTCAATTACAAACTATAACAAAACAGTCCCCAGCAACGGCGCCATTTGATAGCTAGGGTTTTGTCGCGGCGCGAGAGTCACCTACATGCCTGTCGTTTAATGTTCGGCTCACCTGAACTATATAAAAACCTAAACTACGACTACACTCAAAGGGTGAGTATAGCGGTAAGTCGGGTATCGAAAATCCACAGAGACGAGTTGCTAGAATTCAAGTGATTTAATATTCAAAATAAAAGTATAAAAGATGATTACAAACTAAAAGGAAAAATATGCATAAAGGGAAATGTTAATCTAGGCAAGGTATTGAAACTAGATTATGAAAGCGAGTAAAACTATAGGTTGCGTCGAATATCCCTCACCCGAGTTAATTAGTATAAAATGGTTACATGGGTCAACGAGTTATTACAAATGTGTCTCATTTCGATAGTTAATTAAATCAAGGGTTGTTACGCCCTAAATCATCAGAAAAGACTAATAAGATTTTGGCGTCAACAAATATCCCAGAAATTACGCGCGAAAGGTCGTAAGCACGGGACATACATGATATGCCCCGTAAAATCTCCTAGGAGTAATAACTAGGACAACGCACCCGAAATAGACCCGTAAACTCCATCACCAAAGCAAAGCAACGCGTCAACCCGAGTGAGTTCAATTCAAGCACAACCTAATTTTAATTACCTAGAAAGCATCGTAAAAATGCGGTAAATGGAAAGCGGGAAATAAACGCGATAAAACTATACTACAAAGCAAGTAAATCAAAGCATGTAAACCTAAATTAGAAAGCTTGTAAATTAACTAGAAATCAAGAAATGAAGAAATACAAACTATATTAATGGTAGGGGAGATTAATAGTCAACTTACACAACAAATGGGGTGTCAAACCAAGTATAAATGAAGAAGAACCACCCAAAAACCCCAACCCTAACCTATTCTATCTTCTAAAACTCTCTAAAAACATTCACCTACTGAATAATTTCTTATTACAACAAAAAACCTTTATATAGTAAGTTTGAATTAAAGAAAAGAGAAAAGAAAAGAAAAGCAAAATATCTGCTGAAAAACAGGGGATCAATCGATCGACCCCTTTGGTCGATCAATCGATCAAGGCCAAAAGTCGACAATTCAGAATGGTCGATCGATCGACCAGAAGCATCGATCGATCGATCAAGCAGGGCAGAATGCAGCAGCAGCACACTGCATCGTTTCTTCTCTTTTCTTCTCCTCTTTTGATTTCCTTGTTTTTCCCTCCGCTGAAATCGCCGTAACTTCATCATACGGACTCGGAATCGCGCATCGTTCACGGCCACGCAAAGCTAAATAGGAGGGATACAACTTCCCTGAGATGTCGGGCCAGGTACCCAAGCTATGAAAAGACTAAGATGCCCTTGAACATGCGATTGCGTACAGAACTTCACCATAATGCGTCCGAACTCCATACTTAGTGCCTAAATACCTACAAAAGCCCAATTATACCTCATATAGCATGTTATCAATATAAACCGAGGTTGTCTGGTTAACGGGCTCAAATATAGAGATTAAGGCACCCGAGGGGGATAAAATGCGTAGGTTCGAGAGATGAAATACACAGTATTTGCGTATTATCAGCTCCCAACCACCTCCAAAGTCTAGGATGCACATACGCAACATGTCTTCCAACATCTGATTTGTCCGCTCGGTCTGCCCATTTATCTACGGGTGATAGGCTGTACTCAATCACAACTCCGTTCCCATGGCTTCCTGGAAAGTCTCCCAAAATCGTGACACAAATATCTTATCTCTGTCGAACACGATATTAAGAGTCACCCCATGGAGTCTCACTATCTCAGCTATAAAGATCTGGGCATACTGTCATGTAATGTAGTCTGTTCAAGCTGGCAGAAAGTAAGCAACCTTTGTCAACCGATCCACGATCACCCATATGGAGTCGTGACCTCTCGACGATATAAGTAATCCCGTGATAAAGTCCATGGAAATGCTCTCCCATTTCTATATAGGATTCTCTAATGGCTGTAAAAGTCCTGCCGGCCTCTGATGGTCCACTTTTACTAGCTGACACGTGGCATATTTTGAAATGAACTCGACAATATCTCTCTTCATCCCGCTCAACCATTACTGTCTCCTCATATCCGGGTACAACTTATCCCCACCAGGATGTACCGTGATTAGGCATAAATTCTTCCCATTTGTTCTCTTAATTTAGAGGCTTTTATCGCTCCGCAAAATGTAATTTAAGTGGATTTATATCATATCATTACTATTGACAAGTTTCTAACGAGTACGCCGAGTTTCGTGTGTTCTTCATCTATTTCGTAGGTGTTCAGTATTTTAATCCAAGTTCCATACCAAAAGCATTAAAGAATTACAAGAAGGAAAGGTTTCTGCAAAAGCTGACAAGATGGAACCGAACCGAAAGGAGGAAATAACGAACCAATCCTACACCTGGAAAACTTTATATGAAGAGTTAACAAGATGGAATCGAACCGAAAGGAGAAAATAAACAACCGATCTGGTGCTCAAAGAATTCTCTATACAGGCTGTCAAAGACAGAACCGAACCGAACCCCTTAACAGGATCGGTTCTGTTCTCGATTATCCGAACTTATCCACTTGTAAAAATTAGAATCCTACTTGGTTCAAACTCTAATATTTCGTAGATGATAAATTGTAACTCCTCCCAAACATTAAGGGGGGATTCTAATTCGTTAGGGAAGCTTTGTAATAAATTTTAGAGGAGAAGAACAATAAACCCTAGTTTTGATTCCAGTTACAATTCAAGTAAATTTCTTCCAATTCCTTCTTTTATTATTGCAGTAATTCTTTTGTTAGTAAGTATTTTTTATTATCTTCATCTTTATTCAGTATTAAAAATGTTTTCTTTCATTCCAACCGTCCTGTCTTCAAGTTTTCATATGTCCGGCTAGATTTTTAAGGGCGGGATGCATGAACTCAACCTGATGTGGTAATTACATGTGTATAAAATTAATCCTCTAAATTTAATGATTTACTATGACCGTATTGCGTAGAAGCGCGAAAATTGTAGATCTTTGGATCTCATTTGCTTTAGGGTAATCGGGATGCTTCAGAATGCAATTCGAATGGAACTATCGCAATACCGATTTACTCATCCTCTGATTATGTATGTTGCGGGCTTGAACCTCATTTATGTAATGCTTGGAAGTACTAAATTCTCGATCTAGTTAATCACTTAAATTTACGATTATCTTTATACCAGCAATACACTAGGGTTGAGGGATTGTATTCCCGTCCTGTTTTCCTCATCATATAGTTCAAGTTTTAATTCAATCATCATCGGTATTTCAATTTTCAAGTAATTTAGAATACTTTAGTTCATTAGTTAACCCTTTTTAAAATTCATCTAGTTGTAGTTATTCCAATAATCAAATCACCTTTCCCTTTTCTTTAAAGTCAGAGTTAGGGTTCCTTCGTCTGTCCAACGTCGTTACAACTCGTTTGTCCTATTTCCCTGAGGATCGATACCCGACTTATCGGATTATTACTAACGCGACAGACTTGCACTTGAGCCTAGAGAGTACGCACTTCTGAGACACATTCTTAGTCGCGTCAAGTTTTTGGCGCCGTTATCGGGGAATTAGGTAGACTTAGGATTAGATCAAGTCAATCTAAAACTTTGACCAAAAATTTCAAACAAATCCAAAAACATAAAAAAAAAATTAAAAGCACAAAAATATTCCTCATCATCTCTCATAAGCCTGTTAATGCAAAATTCTGAACTCACTCCAACTCCCCACAATACTCCAACTCACATTCACGGAAACCCGATAGTTGAGTACGACCTCGATAGCCCTCACACTCTTAACGCTCCATAATTCTGGGTTCCACCTCCCACACCGTCACACTCAATTATAAATAACACTCCGTTTTCCCTCTTATGACACACTTCAGAGAACGCTCCGAGTATACCGTCTTTGAGTGAGAGAGACATGTCATAACACGGTAGTACAGCCGCCGGTGAGGAAGAGGCCCTGTACCGCCCGTTGAGAGAACTCTTATATCCCGAGCGCACTGTCACTCCGGGATGCATTTTACTCCCGTATAATGTAGGGAAATTTTTCTTTAGGAATGGGATGATCCAAATACTTCCCACTTACCATGGAATGAATTCAGAAAATCCATATCTCCACATCATGGAATTTGAGGAGGCGTGCGAGACCCTCAGCGATTAAACTTGCACAAAAGATGTAATCCGCCTCAAACTCTTCCCATTATCGCTAAAGGATAAGGCTAAGACCTGGCTATGATCTTTACTTCCAAACTAGATTTCATAATGGAACGAGTTATAATATAAATTTCTCAAGAAATTCTTTCCTACACATCGAACGAACTCCAATCAAAGCTCAAATTCAAAATTTTCGACAATTAGAAAATGAGTTGTTCGATTGATGTTATGAACATTTTAATGAGTTAGTCACTTCGTGCCCTCATCATAGACTTGATAAACTGCAAATCATTTCCTTCTTCCATAATGGGCTGAATATGAATTCCAAATAACTCGTTGAGACTATGTGCGATGGCCCCTTTGTCGACTTAGACGCCAATGATGATGAGCTTCACCTGAGGTATGTCGCCGAGACTACCTAATCCTGGGATACATCTGACCCTAGTGCTCAAAATCGAATTCGCCAAGCGACCACCACTCCATCAGTGTCAGACCTATTTCACGTGGAAAAGAATGTTATAATGGACAGCCGCCTCGATCTACTTAAGAAAGGAATGCGAGAAATACTTAAGGTATGTGGAAGAGGACTAACTGGATCCATACAGAAGCCCGTCGATAAGGTGTGTGCAATTTGTGAGGCGGGTCATTTAACAAAGGAATTCCCGATAATACCCGCCTACAAAGTGATGCTTCAACAGCAAGTAAGTGGTATAGGAGGATTCAAGGGTAATTTCGGTACATCGCACGAGAATTCTTACAACCCTTCATGGAAAAACCATCCTGGTTTTAGCTATGGGCAATAACATGCTGCGATGAATCCTAATTCATATATTGCCCCTCCTCCATCGTCACACTTTCAACAAGCTCCACACATGCAAGGACATGTGCAAGCACCACCACCTCAAGGGGGATATATCACTCCATCGCGGAGAAATCTCGAGGATACGATGAACCAATTTATCAATACCCAGAATTCAACCAATGTTAGATATGATCGCATGATCAGCGACATAAATGCAAATATTTTAAAAATGCAATCATCATTAAGTATCCAAAAGAAGGGAAAATTTCCTGCCCAGGGCCAACGACCGCCCCAAGGTCAAACTAGTGTTAGCTCCACCTCGACAGAACATCAGGTGCAATGTCAAGCTGTGACCACTCTTCGTAGTGGGAGAGTCATTGATTTATCACCTCCCCCACACGATGCAACCAAAGATAAGGAGATTTCGCCCGACACGAAAGAGGTCGAAGATGTCCCCTTGAAAGAGAGTGATAAAAAAACACTAATGAGCTCGAGGTAGTAGTGAAACCACCCACCGCGGCACCGTTTCCTCAAAGGATGGTTCCTTCCCACAAAGGGAACCCCCGTGATGAAGTGCTAGACGTGCTAAAGCATTTATCGTTCCTCGATGCCATTAAGCAAATTCTTGCTTATGCAAAAGTAATCAAAGACTTTTTAACAATGAAGAGGAAGATGAAGGTAAAGAAAAAAAACTTATTTTTAGCGCAGAACGTGAGCTCCATTCTACTTAATGATTTCCCACCAAAATTTAAAGATTCCGGTGCACCCACCATTTCCTGCATCATTGGAGAAAATAAAATTGAAAAAGCCTTACTTGACTTGGGAGCAAGTGTCAATATCCTCCCTTACACCATCTATAGGCAATTAGATCTGGGCGACCTTAAGCCCACAAAGATCACTCTTCAGTTAGCGGATCGAACCATGAAGATCCCAAGGGTTATAGTTGAGGACGTAATCGTTCAAGTTGACACTTTCTACTTTCCGATAGATTTTGTCATTTGGGATACGGAACCCTCCTTCGCCTCAAGTAATCATGTTCCCATCATTCTTGGGCGCCCATTCTTAGCTACAGCTAACGCAATTATCAAAACTCAAAATGGGCAGATGTAACTCACCTTTGGGAACATGACCTTAGAGACTAACATCTTCCGTATAGCCCAACATACGGGGGAAGAAGGTGATCTTCACGCAGTGAGCCTAATCGATGAGATCGTAGAGGAGTACTTTGAGGAAAATTATCGTGGAGATGCCCTAGGGTCCTGTTTAGTGTCGAGACAGGAGAGTGAGGAGACATATACTGAATTCGAAAGGGAAGTTGAGGAGTTGAGAGAGTTACTTGATGAGAGGGCGTCGTATGAGGACATAAGAGATGTAAGTTGGGTTTCTCGATTCGAGGAGTTACCACCAAGGGAGGCACGCATGGTTCCCTCCAACGACAAATTCCTGACCCTCGAGTTGAAAAAACTACCCTCCCATATTAAATATGAATACCTAGGAGAGGACGAGACATTTCCTGTTGTTGTCTCCTCTAGCCTAGACGAAGAGCAGGACGGTAAACTGTTAAAGATTCTGAGGAAGCACCAAGATGATTTTGGTTAGTGTATTGCTGATTTGAAGGGGATAATTCCTTTGATTTGCACCCACAAGATGCACCTTGAGGAGGATGTCAAGCCCTCGAGAGAAATGTAAAGAAGGCTAAACCCCAATATGAAAGAAGTGGTGAGGACCGAAATCATTAAGTTATTGGATGCAAGGATTATCTACCCAATCTCGGATAGCAAGTGGGTGAGCCCTATTCAAGTTTTCCCGAAGAAGTCGGGCATGACAGTGATTGAGAATGCTACGGGAGAGCTAGTTCCCCAACGTACCACCACCGGGTGGCGCGTTTGCATTGATTACCGGAAACTCAATGCGGAAACTAGGAAAGACCATTTCCCCTTGCCATTTATTGATCAGATGCTGGAGAGAGTAGTGGGCCACCCTTACTATTATTTCCTTAATGGTTATTCCGAATATAACCAAATTGAGGTAGATGTACTTGACCAGGAGAAAATGACCACATTTTCTTACAAACGTATGCCATTCGGCTTGTGTAATACACCCGCTACCTCTCAAAGGTGCACGTTGAGCCTATTTACCGACATGGTTGAGAGAGGAATTGAAGTGTTCATGGACGATTTTAGCGTTTTTAGCACCTCTTTTGATCTTTGTCTGGAAAAGCTAGAAAAAGTACTCGCCCGATGTGTGGAGAAGAACTTAGTGCTAAATTGGGAGAAATGACATTTTATGGTCACTGAGGGAATAGTTCTTATCCATATAGTTTCATCCAAGGGGATTGAAGTTGATAGAGCTAAGATAGATATCATAGACGATCTACCCCCACCAAAATCGCTCAAAGAAGTGCGCTCTTTCTCAGGCCACACGAGGTTTTATCGACGGTTCATTAAGGACTTTAGCGCCATCGCTTGACCCTTAAGCAACCTTTTTATGAAGGACACCCCATTTGAGTGGACAGAAGCATGCCATAGAGATTTTGAAAAACTAAAAACCATGCTAGTGTCCGCTCCCATCATGCAAGTTCCGGATTGGTCCTTACCATTCGAGCTTATGTGTGATGCTAGCGATTATACGATAGGGGATGTTTTGGGCCAAAAAAAATACAACAAGGCTCATGTCATCTACTACGCTAGTCGGACTCTTATCGGATTACAACTCAATTACTCCACTACAAGGAACGAGTTGCTAGCAGTAGTTTTTGCTCTTGACAAATTTTGGTTCTATCTTATCAGTTCTCCCATCACTTGCTTCACCGATCACGCGGCATTGAAATACCTACTTGTGAAGAAAGACGTAAATTCGTGCCTCATAAGGTGGATCCTACTCTTACAAGAGTTTAATCTCTCCATTAAAGATAAAAAAAGGAGCAGAAAACGTCATTGTAGACCACTTATCAAGGCTTTCGTCTGACGTGCCTAGTGATCCCACACCCATAGACAATTTTTTTCTGGATGAGCAACTCTTTGCCACCTCTTCTTTGCCCTCGTTTGCGGATATAGTGAACTATCTTATCACGAGAGTCGTCCCTCCCGATTGGACACCGCAAGATAAAAAGAGATTCATCACTTGGTCGTGCATGTTTTTATATGACGATCCTTTCCTTTTTAAATATTACGCCGACCAAATCATCCGAAGATGTGTACCGGATGATGAGATCCCGAAAGTCATCCAATTCTGTCATTCGAAAGCTTGTGGAGGCCACTTTTTGACCAAAAAAATGGCCATTAAGATTGTTCAATGCGGCCTCTATTGGCCCACTATTTTTTGGGATGTGAACAATTATTTCAAATCTTATGATAGGTGTCAAAGGATGGGGACAGTTACCCGATGAGACATGATGCCATTAACCCTGATACTCATTATTGAGATCTTTGACTGCTGGGGTATTGACTTCATGGGCCCTTTCCCCTCATCTTTTGGTTTCCTATACATCCTGGTCGCCGTAAATTACGTTTCTAAATGGGTAGAATCTATAGCTACCAAGATAAATGATAGCAAAGTGGTGATTAGGTTCCTACAAGAACACATACTTTCCCGCTTCGGTGCTCCGAAAGCGATAATTAGTGATAATGGCATGCACTTTTGCAATAGGCCATTCGCGAAGCTCATGAGAAAGTATGGCGTCCTTCACAAGGTTGGAACGACCTATCACCCACAAACGAATGGTCAGGTCGAATTAGCGAATCAGAAAATCAAGAACATTCTCGAGAAGACCGGCAATCCCACTAGGAAAGATTGGTCACTTCAATTGAACAATTCACTATGGGCCTATCGTACCGCATACAAAAATCCACTCGGCATGTCCCCATTCCTCTTTATGTGTGGCAAACCTTTCCATCTTCCCGTTGAATTAGATCACAAGGTGTATTAGGCAATTAAGAAGTTGAATTATGACATGGATAAAGTCGGTGAAGCTCGTAAGCTTCAACTAAATGAGTTAGAAGAGATACGCAATGATGTGTATGAGAACATAAAAATTTCCAAAGAACGGATTAAACTCGCTCACGATAACATTATTCAACGCAAAGAGTTTCTTCCTGGACAAAAAGTGCTTCTCTATAACTATCGGCTTCATCTATTTCCTGGCAAGTTGCGATCACGATGGTCTGGCCCGTTCATTGTGAAGAATGTATTCCCTCACGGAGCTATGGAATTAGATGATTTAAAAGGGGAAAACATATTCAAGGTTAATGGACAACGCCTAAATCCATATCTAGAGGCGTGTGTGGAAGATGTCGACACCGTTTGGTTATTGAACCCCATTTACGGGGTCAAATGATCTTAAAAGAGAGATCGTCGACGCGTATAAGGTGATTTCTTGTGTATAGTAGTTGTGCTTTGGTAGATTAGATTGAGTCTGTAGGTAGGTTACGTGAGGTTAGGGTTAAGATCACACATTCTTACACGCACTTCGCGAGGGCGCCGAGAAATCCAAGTGGGTGAATAAGTGAGAAAGTGTCCAGAAGGTCGAGGGGTTGGGATTCTAGTGCAGCAGTCTGAGAAGAAGGTTCTGCTAAAGATGGAACCGAACCGAATCCCCAAACAGGATCGGTTCGATTTTGAAAAATTACGAAATAAAAAATCCCCAGAACCAAATCGAATTGCCCCTGAACCGGATCGGTTCGGGTTCTGCGATTTTGGCTCTTCCCGAGGAGCTAATTCCTTCCCCCTATCCTCTCCCTTCTCTCCATTCTTCCCCCTTTCCCCCCAAAAGATTAACTCCCCTTTCCCTCCAAAAATCCATCAACCCAACCCTCCCCACCACCTATAAAAACCACCTCTATGCTACCATTCCACTCACACCTCCACTTTACTTTCCCTCTCTACAACCCTAGTCTTTCATCTCCTACATTCCCAGTTTTCCCTATGGCAAATCCCGCTCTTCCCGTAAAATATATGTCCACTGAGATTCTGCCAAACGGCAATGGAGAATACCGCTCCCACATGGAGCGCGTGTGGTGCGAAAGATTCTTTAACCTCTCCCGCCTACTACACATTGAGCGAGTCGTCAATTGGGACGAGCTGCTCCGCTCCGTTACTACCTTATTTATCCAGAGGGGGTGGATGCAATACCTCCAAGAACCCCACAATGTCGTGTGGGCGGACGAAGTCCGGTCCTTCTATGGCTCTCTCGTCCGCACGGGCGAGTTCGAGTGCTAAGCCTTTGTCGAGGGCCGCCCCATCCCATTCTCCTTAGCCATCCTCGCACGCAAACTCGCTGGCAAGGGCGTCCCCCACCCGGAAATCTATGATTACCCAACTAATGCCCCCACCATTCCCAAACAACAATGCATCGATCGGCTCGCACCCAACGATATTTGGGAATGGGGTACCTTCCCCGTGGGTCGCCTAAACGATAAGGCGCGCATTACCTTCCATATAGTGTGCTCCAACTTGCATCAAACCACTAACGACTCGGCGATGCATCCTCACCAAATGACACTCATGTACCACCTTTTCGACCCAAATTTCACCCTAAATCTGGCCCGCATGCTTTATGTTGATATCCTTTACGCGGCCTAGGAGAAAAAAGGTGTGGTACCCCTCCCTTATGCCCACCTCATTACTTCCCTCCTTGCCAATGCTGGTATCCAGCCACCTCATGCTTTCCCCCGTCTCCCTGAGCCCATCAGGAAGGTGTCACGCACTCGGAGTGCCCAGCAAAGGGCTGCCATTCGAGCAACTCAAGAGGTGATTAATTTAGAGGCTGAGGAGGAAATCCCTGTTGAAGAGCCCGAGGCTAAGGACGTCGAGATGGGCAAGGCTGAAGAAGAAGAAGAGTACAACGAGGATGATGATTCGGATTTCGAGCCCCCGAGTGCGGATTTTGATAGGCACCTTGCAGCGGTGGAATCCTGTTTTAACGGGTTCATCACCCAATACAACCTAGACCAAGTAGCTTATCAAAGGGATCAAGAGGCCTACTGGCGGAACACAAGCATGATGCATCAACTCCAAGCCCATCTATACGAGCTAAACTTCGGTGAATCGCCACCCAGCTTCTTCTATGATCCCTACGATCCCAGCGCACCCAGGCCCTCAAATTCGTCGCCCCAATGAAGCCCTTATTTGTGTGTGTTTGTGATGGTTGTTTAAACATTATTGGTTGTGTGTTCTTCCCTACCTTTTGTAACTCAGATGTTATTTATCTATAAAAATGTTGCATTTTTGTTGCATTTCTTTGTTTTATTTTTTCGCACTTTTAATTCGCTTTGAGTTAGATTTTAGTCCTTTTTGCTTGAGAACAATGCAAAAATCTAAGTTAGGGGGGCTCATAAGTGCGCATTTCTAAAACTTCACAAATTTTCAAAAATGCCCATAAATTTAAAAAAAATCATAAAATCTTGAAAACCCCAAAAATATTTTTGTTCTAAATAAATAAAAATTGGAATTCAAATTTTTCAAAAATATCATTAAAAGTCGGTTTAAAGTCTCAAGTTGTAAAATTCAAAATGCACAAAGCCGAAATTGACCAAAGATGGAAATTAAGAGAACGTAGGCAACTTAACGAATAAATGTGGAGATTAACAGCCCTCGTAAGATTCGAGCCTTTCATTTTTGTGAAATTTATAAATCAATCCGAGTTAATTGTTAACTCAAAAGTTCTTTTCAGCGTCAAGTAAGTCATCGAGAATCTCAATTCTTTCACTTTGATCGGTTATGAAAAATGTGTGTGATTTTGCCTTGAAAAACGTGCCAAAATATATCTCTAAACTTAATTCATCTCGAAACGCATATGGTAACGCAATTAATACTTTGGACAATGAAGTAGGCCCTCGTTTGTCGCCCAAAAATATTGGCTAGAAAAAGTAGCAAAAAATTATCCCTTTTGTAACCCAAATTGAGCCGAATCAATTTTTTCCTTTCGTTTGGCAACCCGAAAAACCCCAATTGGCCCAGAATTGTGAAAAGGGGACAAGCCCAGAAATTAAGTCCGAAAAGTGCAAAAAAAGGGACAAGAAAAAAAATAGCTATGCTCAACAAAAATAGCAAGAAAAGAAAAACGTGAAAAATATAAAAACAATTGAAAAAGAAGAGAAAATGAGCAAAAGCTCAAAAAAGCATTAACGGACATCATAAGCAAAATTTTCCAATTCTGAAATTCTTAACCTTTTTCAATATGACCTAATACACCTTTAGCCCGAAAAAGTCCTAACTGAGTCCAGTATTGCAAAATTAGTTACCGTATGGAGAGCAAATACACAAAAAAATATAATAAAAAATATCAAAAACGTGAATTAGAGGCAATGTTCCCGCTTTCTTATAACCGTAATTCGATGATGAGATCCGATTACCATAAAATTTCATCTTTTTACTTGTGTGCGTGAACTTGGTTCCACTATATTTACTCTTATAAATCACGCATACGAAGAAAATATCCACATTCCAAGTGATTTGTTTGTGAGAGCACTCCGTGAGATTTTGAAATCAAAATGAATTTCCGAATAAGTAACGCAATGGTCAATCGGTGGAAATTCGCGGTTAAATTTTCGGTTTCACACACGCGCACTATGATTTGAGACTCTTGGACATGATTTGATGATGACTATTTTCAGGAAAAGTTTGAATTATATCATTTTTGCATGTTTTGAATTTTCTTTGAGTCGAATTTTGTGGGTATATTATCTGCAAACCCTCACAAGATAATACTCGTCCTACTAGGGTAACCTAGGGATTTAAAGGCTTATTGAATACGCTAAATGCAATCGCTCGCCCTCGAAAGAGGTATCCTATCCCATTTTCGAGTTAGACCATGTTTTGATTCTTTTACATTGCTCGGGATGATCGAACTTATAAGTTAGGGGGGTTTGATTAAGCATAAATTCTTCCCATTTGTCCCTTTAATTTAGAGGCTTTTATCACTCCGCAAAGTGTAATTCAAGTGGATTTATATCATATCATTACTATTAACAAGTTTCTAATGAGTACGCTGAGTTTCATGTGTTCTTCATCTATTTCGCAGGTGTTCAGTGTTTTAATCCGAGTTTCGTACCAAAAGCTTTAAAGAAGTATAAGAAGGAAAGGTTTCTGCAAAAGCTGACAAGATGGAACCGAACAGAAGGAGGGAGGAAATAACGAATTGATCCTACACCTGGAAAACTTCCTATGAAGAGTTAACAAGATGGAACCTAACTGAAGGGAGAAAATGAAGAATCGATCCGGTGCTCGAAGAATTCTCTGTAAAGGCTGTCAAAGACAGAACCGAACCCAACCCCTTAATAGGATCGGTTCTGTTCTCGATTATCCGAACTTATCCACTTGTAAAAATTATAATCCTACTTGGTTCAAACTCTTATATTTCGTAGATGATAAATTATAACTCCTCCCAAACATTAAGGGGGGGCTTCTGATTCGTTAGGGAAGCTTTGTAATCAATTTTAGAGAAGAAGAACAATAAACCCTAGTTTTGATTCCAGTTGCAATTCAAGTAAATTTCTTCTAATTCCTTCTTTTATTATTGCAGTAATTCTTTTGTTAGTAATTATTTTTTATTCTCTTCATCTTCATTCAGTATTAAAAATGTTTTCTTTCATTTCAACCGTGTTGTATTCAAGTTTTCATATGTACGGCTAAATTTTTAAGGTCGAGATACATGAACTCAACCTGATGTGGTATTTGCATGTGTATAAAATTAATCCTCTAAATTTAATGATTTACTACGACCGTATTACATAGATATGCGACAATTGTAGATCTTTTGATCTCGTTTGCTTCAGGGTAACTGGGATGCTTCAGAATGAAATTCGAGTGTAACTATTGCAATACCGATTTACTCGTCCTCTGATTATGTATGGTACGGGATTGAACCTCATATATGTAATGTTTGGGAGTACTAAATTATGGGTCTAATTAATCACTTAAATTTACGATTAGCTTCATACCAGCAATACACTAGGGTTGAGGTATTGTATTCCCGACCTATTTTCCTCATCATATAGTTCAAGTTTTAATTCAATCATCATCAGTATTTCAAGTAATTTATAATACTTTATTTCATTAGTTAACCCTTTTTAAAATTGCATCTAGTTGTAGTTATTCCAACAATCAAATCACCTTTCCCTTTTCTTTAGAGTCGGAGTTAGGGTTCCTTCGTCTGTCTAATGTTTTAACCTCATATGGTACGGGATTGAACCTCATATATGTAATGTTTGGTTGGACTCGCTTGCTCGCTTACCCTCCGATAAATGAAAGCGGTGGTCCTAGTAGTGGATTAATGCTGCGTTAACCACATCCGAGTAGATGGCCAACGAGAGATTACCCAATAGGTGCTGACGGATCCTCCACGTCAACCCATTCATGAACTTCTGGATCTTCTTCTCTTCAGTAGGGATCTCATCGGGAATGATGTTCAGAAGACTGGTGAACTCGGCCTCATACTTTGTCACTGTCCTCCCTTCCTGCTTTAGGTTCATAAATTTTTGCCTCATTTCGGTGTGAACTACTAAGGGAAAATATTTGCGGTCAAACAGCACCCAGAACTCCTGAATAGAAAGAATATCTCTCTCCTCTGTGGTGGTAATGGACTCCCACCACTGCAACGCTGTTCCTACTAGCTTAAATGTAACCAGTTTCTACCTCTGCACATTTTTACACTCATACATCCTCAAGTGTTTTTGGATGTCCTTCTTCCACTGGCTCGACACAACGACGTCAGAGCTCCCTACGAACTCCGGAGGGTGCGCCTTTTGAAAGGTATCTCGAACACGTTCCCAAGCCGACGAGAATGCATGAGCCTAGACTGGGGCTACCACCGGTGCCTGAGGTGGTGCCTGCTGCACGACTGCTAATGCGGCATTTACCGCCTAGGCTACAATGGCGGCAACTTCCGCAACATTCATAGAACCCTGAACTGGTGAAGGCTGAGGCTCGGGCTGGGCACCCCTGGGAGCTCGTTGTGCACGTCGAGGAGGCATCTGAAATGAGAGAGAAGTTTTATAAGTCCACGGTTAATATCTCAAAATAGCTGAAGAATGTAAAATACAAAAAAGAGTACAACAATCCTAAAATATAGGGCTTTATATAAAACAACGCTACGCGAAAACATAACAAGCCGTACAGATCCTAAGGACACTAGAACTTGATGCTCTGATACCACCTGTGGCACCCCGACTAATTAAATATTGGGAAGCTACTCATTTATCCAAATTAATACAAAATGTCAAGTTGGTTCAGTTCATAGCATCACTGTCCAAAATATTATTAAACAATTACTAGCCCCCTAATATTTAAAAAGTGAGTAGCCAAATTTTATTAAATTAAATTAACATGCAACCAATTAAATTATAAGCTAACTATTCCAAATCACAATCACAATGGAAATATTAATGGAATAATAAATGAGTCTGGAGTAACACTCCCCTGAATAATCCAAATACTAAATAAAAATCCAATGCAAAGTCTGAATAATTAAATAACTCCAAAACTGAAATAAAACTGAAAGTATGAGAAAGTCGTCTCTAAATGGAAAGGGGCGACATGCCCTAACATATGAATGACCCAGAAATAGAATCAAATACAGAATGTGGAGGCATCTACTATCGAGATCCTCTAACTTTCACAGCAGCTACAGCACGTCAATGGAATGGAGCTCTTATGCTTGGCGTCTTTGTGGCTGGGAGCCTAAAAGGTTTTATAAGAAAATAGATTTGAAAGCAAACGGGTCAGAGCGTGAGGTGAAAACAGTTTAACAATAGCAAGTGTTTAATTGCATTAAACAGTGAATAATATATACATGTTAGTTACGTGCTCTCACATGAGTTCCTCACCCCTCAACTAATGTGCACGCCTAACGTATATCCTTAAACCGTCCTAGTTATGTCGTTAACTAACTAGTATGTACCACTTCCTGTCCTCACATTATAATATAGGGGTTTATTCACATCGTTCTAACATATCCTGCGTGTAACTCACCTTTTCACTGATAAGATTAATTTATAACAATTACGATAGGAAATTCTCAATTTAAATCCCTTTCAAAAAATCTCAATAATTTATATTCACACTTTAACAAAGAGTCCGATATAATCACAAGTATATTATTCTCAGCACAAATATACAAATAGGGTACCCCTAGGTTAAGTTATGGTGCACACATACTCTACTATCGAATCCCGGTACATCACATACATAAGGACTACGTGTTCTGAATCTCTCAGGAACTGTTTTAATAAGAAAAATCACACATATTGGAGGCGAACATAGTTCACATACCCATGGGTCATGCACATACCTACGCTCCCATGGTCAGCTGACTTATTAACTCACAAATAAGCCATTCACAGCCCTATGTTCTTAAGGTACCAATCTAAATCCCCCCTGTAGGCACACAAAGATTAAATGGCCCTATTTCGAAAGCCGACCTCCCGTGATAGCAAGTATGGTAGGTATGTCATACACACAATAATCCATATACTAAGCATTCACACAACTTTGATAGCTTGTTATATTATTAAAGGTATGTTCTCAGCCCTATGCCATTAGTCCAATCCGTTCACTATTATAATTCTGGATGATATATAATATATTTCGCTGATACGTCTCACATCGTATAGTTTGGGCACTTAAAACCTAACCGAAGAGGTAACTAAGTCTCCTAATATTCCCACATATTAATTCAATACTCTTAACTCCTTATTTATGTCCCAAATCCTAACTTATCCCTCCTAAGAATTTATATCACGTTCTCACATCATAAAATAGGAAATTACTCGTCGAACACTCGTAAATTCAATGTTACATTCCAACCCAATTCTAATATGTTCCGGGTTTCAAATATATCCCTATTGGTCTCCCTCGAGTCTTAATGCATTAACATAATCCCCAACTACAACGTTCGATGGTCGGATACACTAAAAATCAAAAAGGGGGAAAAGTCACCATTTCTGGGGGGGATCGATCCTGAGCATCGATCGATTGATGGTAGATCGACCGACCGATGAATGTCGATCGATCGGTCAAGCAGGTGAGGCTACGGGTTTTTTCGTTTTTCAGTCCCATATTCGTCCCAAAACTTCATTACATGATGTCAAATCCTAATATAAGTATATGGAGTCATTATACAACCTAATAACATGATTCTTAACGTTCCAAAACTTTTAAATCATCAACAATTAGCCTTTCTTGAATCAAATCTTCATTTTAACATAAAAACCCTATTTTTCTATTTTCTTCAAGAACCATCCTATTTCTCTTCCTAAAATCCATTTTTAATTCATCTAGGGTTATGATTTGGTTACTAAATTACTTCCAGAACTAATCTACATGAAAATCGTATCCATAATTTAGGTTCCTTCTTCAAATTTCATGAGTTTTCATCAGTATTCAAGGCTATCATCAAATCCTATACTAGCATGGATGAATTATTTTTGAAACTTAATGAAATCAAATCACTTGCCTTGGAATTGATGTTCTGATTCTCTGGTGATGTTAAAGGCTAGTTCTCTCCCTCTCTTCGGTCACAACTCCGACGAAAAGTGGTGGTGGGTGGTGGTTATGGCTTTGTAACCCTCCTGTAACTTCTCCTCTTTCTCACGTTGCCCACTTCCTTCTTTTTGATAGATAATGGCCCTCATTTTGGCTAATAAATAAGGCCTAAAATTCGTGGGTCATAATTCCTTAAAAATTAAAATGACTAAAATACCCTCCCAGGTTGCGAGTTTGGCCTCGAAATGCCCCGGAACCCAAACTAAACCCCTGGCTAGTGTTTTCTGACTATTTTGACCCCTCCGGACACGTTGGCGCACTCAAAATGAGCATACGGGTGATAAAATTATAATTTACCTTTAAATCTAATTAAATTGATTCCTGACGCGACTGACACGCGCGTCCCAACTTAATTTTCCGAATCGTTGTATTTATGACTCGCGACAATTTTAATAAATTCAATAATCATATATTACCATATATACCCAGTAATATTCAACATTATCATCATAATCAAATACCAACTCACGTTTCGCTAGTATTTAAATCCGGATTAATTTCCAATTAATTCTCATTTTAATTTAATTAATTTCATTAAATAAAATCAATAAAATTACGGGGTATTATGATGCTGCCACTGAATACGTACTAACGGTACTATCTTCGACCTCAGTTTCCTCTCGCTATGCTCTAGAATAGTAACCGGCCCCTCCTCATAGGAACTATCTGGCTGTAGATCAATATACAATTTATTGGTTCCACAACGGGTTTATGGTACCCATTGTGGATGGCCTTAGGCCAACTTTCACACATTGAGACTAAGTTGGCTCCCTAATCTGATTAAGAAAAATTCATCCACACTAGGAGTAAGGAATTTACAGGTTACATTAACTTCACTAGTCACTTGGCCTCATTAGACTGTCAAATTTTAAATGCAAAAAAGCAGATTTTACAGCTTATCCCAGGAAAATGGCTTGGCCAACCCCTAAGGGGTTTAACTTTCATGGAAAAATAATAAAAGAGTGTCAAACCATAGCGATGCATTTTCTTACCTTTCCCTCTTTTCACGGAATCTAATTTTTTGGATCGAAAAATATATGTTTTTTCAAAAGATGAAGCACATGTCACATTTGGACTATTATTCAAATAAATTATACTTGGGATAAAAAAGTAAAATAAAATAAGTAAAAATGATAACATTCCATTGAAAATAATGTAGCGTCAATCTAACATAATTTAAAAAAAAAACTCTAACTAGGAAATAGTTTTTTAACTAAATGTATTTATTTATTAAGAAAGAAGATTAAATTGTCGCTAACGAGAATTTATTTGTAAAAGATAAGTAATCACAAGGATAGATCTAGGGATGAAGGGTTGAGATGTGCATGATTCAAATCAAACCGATGAAATTGATCGATTCATCAATTGTGTCGCTCATTATACTAGTATTTTTATTACTAATTTTATAAAAACGCAGTGCTTTCTCCTGCAAAGAATTTTGAAGAATGGTCCAAAGCCAACCCATCAATGGAAATAAATAATTATAACGTATATTTGTATAATTTGCAACCAAATGTCAATATTCAATTGTCATTTATAACTAATTTTACAATTTCTACTTAGATGCCTACTAATATTAAATTCCTAGGTATATGCTTATATATTGTCATTTATATATACGCGTGTGTGGGTGGGTGCATGCCCACACGCTAAGAATCTTATTCAAAATTATTATATTTAAGTCATATTTAGAGAGTTTTTTTCTTAACTAAGTTCTATTGACTAGTCAACCATTAATTAAGTACTATTTTTGAATTTATGAATTTTTTCTTTACTAATATACCCCTCTCCCTATATTCCCCCAAATTTAAAATTGTAGATATTTTTTTCCCTTTCAAACTTTAAAGAACTATAACTTTCAATATACAATTTCAAAATTTAGGAAATTTATATTTTTGAAATCTACTAATCGAGCCCTATAAAATAAGACCCATCTTCGATATAAAATATTAAAAAATGAAAATGACGTGTTTTCTTCATTTTTTTGGTAGATAGTAAATATTTATTGTATGTGTAATATTAACACAGTAAATGTTTATAGTCTTTGAAAATGGCTGAGGTATAAAATAAATATTTACTATCTGTGTAAGTAATTGTTTATTATTTGTGAAAATGTCTTAGATATAAAATTGTTTCATTTTTCGATGAACACACTAAATATTTATTGTCTATGTATTTTTTTTTTATTTCGTTGAAATATTATAAAGTTTATGAATCTTGTTTGATAGATCAAGACGATATTTCAAAAGTTGTAATTTTATGAAAAATAAATTTGTAAATCAAAAGTCGTGGTCATGTGAAGATTAAAAATAGAAAGAAAAACAAGTTCAATCATTTGTGTAACTTCTCCCGAAAAGTTACGGATGGTTGGTTTCAAATAGATAAAATCGTCAAAAAATTCCAAAATTTAAGAATATAATCTATTTGATGATTGAAAAGTCAATAGGACTTATTTATGAAAAAAACTCTTTTAATAAAACTATATATAAAAATCTCATATATTTATGGATTAATTACCAAAAAGTCTCTCAAATATTTTTTTAATAGACATTTAGCCAAGTTTTTTTATTTTGTTCCAAAGAGTCCCTCAAACACGCATTTAACCGATATTCTCTTATTTTTAAAGGTCCGCGCTAGCGACATTCCTGCCCCCCATCCCCACACCCCCCATTGCTGGAGCTCCAGCGACCCTCACTGGAGCTCTTTTTTTAGTGTTTTTATGTGGTGAGGGATTTTTTGGAACAAAATAAAAAAAAATGGACTAAACTTGTATTAAAAAATGTTTGAGGAACTATTTGGTATATGCCCCTATATTTATACCACTTTTTATTAATAATCAATTGATCTTTAATTTTAAAAAATTAGTTACCGTTCACGCACATTATCGCCCCAAATCAAGTCCCTGAGTTGTCATACAATGTATTCCTTCTGCTAATAATGTGTAATTGCTAAGTCGAATTTACATTCATAAGCATCTTAAATGAGTAGTTGTAGAATATTTAACATTGAGCATCAGCTTTCCTCTGTATGGCAAGGCATCTAATACTTCTTTTGGAGAAAAAAAAACAGTTCCATTTCCTGTCTGCTGTTGCTACATAATATTTAATTGGAAGTGGGAACAATATGTCTAGTCTGGAAAAAGATTAATGGGAGGGTGTTGTCATACTAGCCATTGGAATGATCACATGTTTTATCGAAAATGCTAGGCCAATGCAATTTTGTGATACAAGTCTGACGCAATTGGCGTGTCGCACTCTCGTTCGCTCGTATCCGGACCTCAGTAAGAGTGTAACCTTGTGGATCCCGGATACGAGCGAATAAGGGTGCGCTACGTCAATTGTGTCGCATTTTTGTGTTGCGATTTTGTGTCAGTGCAAAAGGACTCTATACTTTAATACCGTCACCCCCCTCGTTGCACTCTTGGGGGATATTTTTAGGTTCAACACCCCCCCCCCCCCTCCCCCAACACACTCGCACACAATCCGCCATAAAAAAAATGAAAATCAAATAGAAAAAAAAATTGTATTCTTTGTAATTGAGTTTAATCTATGTTTATTTCATTTCTTGAGATTTGACCCCTTAAAATAACTTTTAGCAACGGAAAAGGTCTGGCCAAAAGGTTTTATCAAATACCTTTTGCATTATTAAAAGTCATTTTGGGGTCAAACCCAATAAAGTGAAGATGTTAGGGACTAGACAATATAAAATAATTAAGGAGGGACGAACCCCAAATAAGTTTTTTCCTAGATTACCCATAACTTCCTTGAGAAAAACTTCTATGGTTATTTGGGATTTGACCCCCCATCATTTTCACTTCTTGGGTTTGACCCCAAACGACTTTTAGCAGCCCAAAAAGTATCGCAAAGAACATTTGTTAAAACCTTTTTGTGGCACTTTCGACGTGCCTAAAAGTTAATTTCGGGGTCAACCCCAAAAAAATGAAAATTACGGAGGTTAAACTCAATTAAAAAAAATAAAGGGGGTCGAACCCCAAGTAACCCAAACTTTTAAACCACATTTGAGATGCAACAAGAAGTCATGTTTAACCCCTCTAATTTCCATTTTTACGGTTTGGACCCCAAAATGACTTTTAGTAAGCAAAAAGTGTCGCAAAAGTTTTACCAAATTTTCAGCCACTAATAGTCATTTTCGGGGGTCGAGCCCCAAGAAGTAGAAAAAGGTGCCAAATCCCAAATAATCATTTTTCTTTTGTGTAGATAACCCATATCCCCCTTCCCTAAAAATAAGGAAAAACTTGTAACCCGCATTTGAGATGCAGCTTCATGCATTTTTATTTACTTTAAGCGCCCCCACCCCAGCGAGCATGCAACATATAATGCAAAAGATACAAGTGGGTTGATGCACATCGGGGGATTAAATCTACGTACCACTCATGGGGTATAGTCAAAAACTCCCTTTTTATTTATACCTTTTATTCATTAAGTTCTCAACTGCCAAACATAATCTCATTTTTGTCCTGTAAAACAACCATCTATGTTCTTAAAAGTAAGCTACATGTATACCGTGATGATACACAACATCATCATTGAGATGTAGAACCTTTTTTTCCCTCGAACAATTATGCCGGTCGTCAATCTACATAAAAAATATACTATGCTCATCAATTACACGCCCCCCGTCCGTTTCTTTCTACGACTTCCTGTTCAATGCAAAACCAAAATAAAAAATAAATGAGAGCAAGCCCGGGAAATTGCATGAAAACAAATATGCATGTTGTTCATATAATAACATCAAAATATAACCAAACAAAAAAATAGTGGCTGGTATGTAAAGGATGAAAACAAACTCATCGACTGTACGATAACTCGTTGGGGGTAACATAATAATCTTAGGTGGATGCCATTATATGTTACACTAACAAAATGATGATACAATGAATATGGTTGATGGTCCAGATATGAAATACACCAAATCTCATACTATGATGGATCCCTGTCAAATAAAATGGCAATGTAATTCAACACTAAGGGGACCCTATAGCTTCCTTATGGATGATCCACTCAACCTTATTTCCATGGCTGAAAATCTAACAAATTGAGAAAGAGACTTGAAACCAACCATTCTATTTATTTCAATTTACCCTTTTTCTTTTCTTTATTTAATATTTATATTATTTTTTAGTATCTTATTATAAAGAATTGACTTTTCGTCAACGCACTTAGGGATACAGTTATAATAAACAAGTATCTAAGAAAATGATTGACAGCAACCAAAGTACTTGCTATAAGAATTGTGTACAAATAACTATTTTATATACCCAATTGAAACTAAAAAGAACAGAACGAAGGCACGCGCACGAGAGAGAGAGAGAGAGAGAGAGAGAGAGAGACCAGTCTATACTCTCAACCGTGAAGGCGTGTCGGCCATTATTAGATAATCCAGATTACTATTTTGTTTTCATTTAACCTTTTTCTCCAGACTACTATTTTATTTCCATTTAACCTCTTTCTTCAATTTTTATCACTTAGTAAGTTTGTGGGTGTATGTTATTCATAAAGAACAACTTTTAATAAATGCAGCTAAGGATAATAATACAAAATAAAATACCACGAAATTACTGACAGTAACCAACGTACTTGATATAAGGGTTGTAGATGGAACTATATATAACCAGTCTATCCCCACTTGAAACTAAAAAGAGCAGAGCGTGATATATATATATAAGATAGAACATAGCTCATTAAACATACCATTTTTAGAAATATTAAAGAATTGAATTATTTCCGAAGATGTTATAGATGATCTCCCCGTCGACAAAAAAAATCGTCAAAAAATTCAGTAAGGAAGTGGGTGAGATGATAAAAAATTCACTAAATGGTTCGATTTTTTTTAGAAACTCTTTGTGAATGATCTCCTCATTATGTAGATCGTCTATACCAAGTTTGGTGAAAAAAATATCATTTTTTGTATTTATAAAAATTACTATGTTCTTTATGTATGGTGTCTGTATATGAGAACGACTCTCATACATACCAAGTATACATACCGCTGGCGCAAACCATTTTTTAAAAATATTAAAAAAAAAAAAAATTGAGTAGTTTTTGTGTGATATTTAACCATTTCAAAGAACCCATATAAAAAAAAACAGCTCAAAATCACTTTTTTTGTTGCATTAAAAAAATCGGTCAAACTTTCGCAGCTTTTAACCAATTTTTTTAAAATAGCAAAAAAGGATATTTTGTGCTTATATTTTTATATGAGTCCCCTGAAATGTTTAAAAGTCATATAATATATATATATATATATATATATATAGAGAGAGAGAGAGAGAGAGATCTTACCAGTAGCGCTTTTGCTCCAAAGCACTTGATGGTCAATAGCGGTGAGATGAGCATCATCAAGACGTTTCCATGTTTTAATCGACTTGACTCCTCCCCAACCTGAATTCTCGGTTTTTTCCAAAGACGCTACAACCACCCTCGCCCTTCTATCCCATCCAGCCTTACCATAAGCATGATATCCAAAACCGCCGGCATAACAGAGATGTATACCAGTCAACTCGCCACAAAAGTCATTGAGGTGATCATGACCTGTGAAAACCGCCTTCACATCCCCTGCTTCTACCATGGTCGTAAAAAAACCAGAGTTAACTGTTGCCGAGCTAATCCCTTCTTGTCTCACACCTGTGAAGTTTGAAGAGTCGAAATTTGCATATTCAGGCAATGGGATGTGGAAATACCCGAGTCCCGGAGCTGTAGTCTTCTGAGGGTGTGGCGCGTTCACGTATGCTCTCTGAAAAGACTCGTACAAGTCAATCTCCACAATATTTAGGGGCAGAAATTTTAGAAACGACACGATTACAAAACATGAAATTGACCCACAATGGCACAACATATTGTATTTGTGTTAGGACTTTCGATACAAAGTTGTGTCGTGTTTGTGTCAGGTTGTTTATAATTGAGTGTACAATTTACAATCGTGTTAGTCTTGTTGTGTCGTGACATATTTTAAAAGGCAATTTATAATTAGGTCCTTGGTAACAATTTTTAAACATTTAAGGACAATTTACAATTAGGTCCACTTATTATGCCACTAGCGTGGACTTTTACAAGAAGAGAATTAGTGGACCTAAGTGTTTAAAATTTGTCGAAATTCCTTTAGTGTTTAAAATTTTTTGTGAGGGACCTAAGAGTACTTTCCCCTATTTTAAATGAGTCAAAGCACAAAAATGATTTCTAAGTTAAAAAAAAAATGAGGACTTGTATAAAACCCCAGAGGTGAGGGGCTGTTTGTGTGCAGCCTAACGTTTTTCAAGTAAGAGTGCGATCCCATAACTGATATGACGGGTATATTTCATAATACGACAGTCCCAAGTTGTAATATAGCATGTTTATATTGTCATATAACAGTGTCATAATATGACAAAGGGAAACACAATGTGACACCACAACCTAATGTCGATATATTGTGAGACCGTAGACAAAAGTGTAAGGGGTTTAAGACTAAACACCCCCCCACCCACCCCCAAAACATCACAAAAAAGGACATTGTGTGTAATGTTCATATCTTAACACTTGTCATGTGGTGTTGGGTCAAAACACGACTGAAAAACCCAATTGTCACCACTAGTTTTTGGGTTTCAATTTTAATGTTTTAAGTTGCAATCTATTTTTATTTTGTTTCCCTATGTTTTATAGTTAGTAGTATAGGAGAGACCTTTTTTTACCCCATTTTTGCCTATTTGTAAATAAGGAATGTGGAAACTTCATTACCATCTTCATGATGTCATATATAACATCACTAGGTGCATGTTTCGGAGCTTTCCATGGTTTCTAAAGTGGCAAAATTCACATAGAAATTCTCAGATCATGTAATAGTTTGACAATCAAATTGCTAACTTATTTCCTAAAACTCAAAGTTTACACGTGAATTTACCAACGTTGGATTCGCGGGAAACACGCACTCAAAGCAAACGAGCACTGGATGTTAAAGTCATTCCACAGGTACTTTGGATACATAGGAATATTCCCAATCCCATCCCTATATATAGTGTACCCCTTTATTGTGCAACGCAATCAGTTGTTACAGTGTGTTTGACTGTCGAACATTTTTCATGAAAATTGTAGAAGATTCCATAGTTTCCAAAATATGATGTTCTTGATACTCTTAACTTTTCTTTAGAATTTTTTCCCAGGATTGCCAAAAATACAACCTGATAATGCATGATTTGGACATTTTCCATGGAAATAATAATAATTTCTTTGGAGGGAAGTAAGAATTTTTTTCTGCACACTCCAATCAAACACATCCTTAGAATATATTTACTCTTTTATTTTGAGAATTTGAGTGAATTTATTTGTGTCATTGATTGCGTTCCGTTACATTACGTCAAAAAGACTCATACAAGCCAAGCTCCACAAAATTACATAAAATATAAGGTTAACAAAAAAATGTGAAAGTCTTGGTACCCGAAGCTTCTTAGAAGTGCGTTGAAACCAAAACTGCTGAGAGGGTTTGATCCAGCCATAGCCAGGGATGGCGGGAACCGTCGAGTAATCACCGCTGTCAAGAAAGTAAAGATTGAGAACCGATTTGTTATGTAAATCTGAACCTTCAACTCCATGAACTTCTAAGTTGTAGTTGCCAAAGCCGTCAATAATTTGGACCTCAGGAGGATTATATTGAGACAATGTATGCGTCATACCAGCAATATATTTCATCACTCCGGACCTTGATAGCGTGGATTCTTGGTCGTGGTTTCCTAAAACGGCAGCCCATGGGATGCCTGATGATATTGCAGGTGCAAAGGCAGCATTCATAGATCTTACTGCATCTGTTGCATCAAACCCGAATATGTTGTCCCCTGCATTCCCAACAAACCACTAGTTAGGTCACCTATAAAATGCAGACAATTTTACACAAAATCTTCCTAGTGAATAAAATTAGGGACAATTATAAATGGTATCATTATATTTGTGTTGTGGGGGGGGGGGAGGGGGGTTACAATCCCTTAGACAGCAAAAAATTATTATATAATCCATTGCAAATTGGCAATTAAGGATGAATTATTTTTTTATCTGAAACTAAAAAAATATGTTTGTTGTATGTATGAATGAACCTCTGAAGGATGTATGTATTTAGTCAAATTGAGAAGCACTTCTACCTCTTCAGCAGAGTCGAATATAGCCGTTAACCTCTTAAGTTCATAAAAAGCAAACGAACAATATATTGTACCTCTTAAATCAAGATGGTTCACATTCAGACTTAAAAGGGTAAAATAAACAATCTCTACATATTCAATAGAAGAGTTTGATATCTCTCAATATCCAATCAAAGAATTTGATCCTTAAATGTGTATTATTATTACTATTACTAAAATAATATTTATTAAGATTATTATTACCTTTTCATGAAATATTTTTGTGTTCAACCATTATTATTCACAATTTTGGGAACATAATGGAGTCTTTTGTAGAGCTTTTGCTTTCTTAGAAGCTTGGATTGGACTATCTGAATAAATTGCAACATGCATTAAACCCTTTTACAGCTCCAAAGGATTGCCCCTGAACTATTTTGGCTGACAGTCTACCCCTTGTACTATCAATCCGTTACACTTTCAATTTCAGTGTTAGCAAAGTGTGTAAAAAGATGAATATGCCTTCAAGAGTCAAAATAAAGTCAAAATTTCTCTCATTCTAAATGTGAATGGCGCATACCTTATACCAGAGACTAAACCTATCACCAAACACTTCAAAAAACAAATCTCTCTCTCCCTCTCCCTCTCCCTCTCCCTCTCCCTCTCCCTCTCTCTCTCACAATACTCACACCGCCCTATAAATCAACATCGGAACCACCACATCCCTTGACCCAAGCCCTCTCTGCCTCCTTTTTATCTGCCCCCTCACTGAACTCACTGCTTCTCACCACCTTAAACCATCTCTCTCATTTTTGCCCGGTACAGCCTCACTGAAATGGTTATATATTTGTATGACAACTGAGTGATAAGTTCTAGATCGTATACATTATCATATATTTTTTTATCGAAAACACGAAACTTTTATTAAGCTTGGAGAGATAGGTACAAAAAAGTACAAACAAAACAGTAATCCAGCAGTCCACAAATACAACCACAACAAAAAACAAGCCTGCACAACCTTAAGAAAAAATACAAAAAAATATTACAATGCCAGCTTCATATGCTCATATTTTCATATATAAGGAGGTGAGGATTCGAACCTGGAAGTGGTTTGAAAGTGATGTAAATAAGTAATTTCTGTCCTTGTTCATAATTGTATCGTATAGTAATAGTATTAGCATTTGTCCTTATTGATCCTTTTAGCCCTTTAGCGTTTCTTGGACTTAAACTATAGATATATCCATGCAATGGATCCTTACATAAGAATTTGAATATATTGAAGAGAGATTTCAGTTAGGTTGTCTTGAGATAATTGTTTGGTGTGTGGTTCACATCAAATTGGTACCAAGGAGAGATTCACACGATGTTGCTGTGTAGGTTTTTCTCTCTTTTCTATATTCAACCATGCCACATGATGAGGCAAATTTCTACCCTCAGCGGTCGGATGCCATGTCGAAGACTAAGGGCCCATTCGGCTCTTCGAAGTCAAAGGCTTACGCGGTGAGTCAAGTCCAATCAAGGCCTCTGGTACCATGTGCGTGATCAGCCTAAAACGGGTTCTTTTGATCAAGTGTGCTATGAGGCTGAAAAAGTCGGGACGGGCAATTACAATGTCGTTAATCGTTAGTAGGCCGCTTGGGGAGCCATGTGTACCACCACGAGCCCACTCGTCTGGCTATGAAAGACGAGTGTCGAGTGACAGTGAGGTCTTTATAAAAAACCATTAGGGTAAATGGTTCAAGGAAGACAACCCTAAGATTTGCAAGGAATTGGATAGGAAGCATTATACTTTCCTTCCTTCTAAGTTAATAGAAATCCATCCCCTCTTTACCGCCATGGATGTAGAGCATCATAAGGCTGAACCATTCGGTGTGATTGTTCTTTCATTCCCAACTTTACTTGTATATTTAAGGTGTTTGATTTTACTCATCGTTTAAGCCATCTATGGCAACCAACAAAACACGTCCATAAATACCGAGTTACGGCCATCAACGAGCTGGTCGCCCAACAAGACGCCCTTTAATACCATTATGCCCAAACATTGGTCCAACTCTAACAAGTTGCTCCTACACGACCAACTCATGTACCCAATCAAAACAACAATGAGTGGACTGTGCATCCAGACGCATATGTAACCCAACCTGACACCCCTGCTGTCAAGTGGAAGCCTCCTACCCTCTTCCAGCAGCGGCCTCATCGACTAGTCGAGCTTCCATCCAACCGATGAACCTGATGTAACCACATGTCTATTGGCAACTCTAAAGGCACCACACCAATTTAGAGAGAGAAATATAACTGAGCTTTTATTCCAAAGTTTGGTCCCCAAATGAGGAAGAGGAGAGATCTATTTACACGATAGGGAGGTGAGCACTAAAGGAGCAACCAACCAACGTGAGATTTATACCCATCTATACAATAAGCCTAATACTCAAGTGCTCACCTAAAGCCCATGAAATGAAATTAAAAAAAATGCAGCATAAGATGAAACTATGATTAACTAATATATGGAGCCAAAAATAAAAGAGGATATAACCAAACTACCCCTCAGATCACATCACTCTCCCCCCTTCAGAAAAGAATTCGTCCTCGAACTCAAAGGGGGATGCCCTCCTCGTCATCGGTCAAGAGAGTGATCAATGCATGCCCAGTGTCAACATAATCATCCGACAGGTAATCGGGCACATAAGTCATCGCCATCGGGGCAAAGCGACGCAGAGTGGGACAAGCAGAAGCTCGATGACCAGCAACACCACAGTTGAAACACCTGAAGGTTGGAGCGGGGTTTGAAGGTGGTGCAGCAGCATCAGAAAGAGTGGAAGCTAGAGCTAATGGAGGAGCTGGAATGGTGGTCACTGGATGAGAAAGGATCCGAGAGGAGGCACGGGTTGTGGCTGCTAGATGATGTGTCTCGAGCTTAGTGGCATACTCCACCGCCTTAGCGACGGTGGGTTTGTCACACAAGGCCAAGTCTCTCGACATGTAGGACTGGATGCCGGTGATGCAACGGCTGATCTGCTACTCCTCAGACTCATCAAGTCGGGTCCGAATACACAATAACTGAAAGCACTCCATATAATCAACCACTATTGCCTCCTGGCACAAAGTCTGAACTCTAGCGAAGAGGTCCCGCTCATATGTAACTGGAAGAAAGGCAGCAAGTAATAGAGCCTTCAACTCGGCCCAAGTTTGAATCGGTGAGAGACCCTCAATCACCTGTCTCTACTCTAGATCATGCCACCAAATAGCGGCATACCCATTAAACTTCGTCGCGACTAATAGTACACCCTTGTGTCCCGTAACATGTTTGTAATTAAACACCCCACTCGCAAATCTGGGGGTGGGAGTCGTGTGGGGTGGAGGAAGATGAACTAGACACCCCACTCGCATCGATGTGAGACGGAAGGGGTGGGAGTGGTATAGGGGGAGTGTGGGTGGTATAATATGGGTGAACAAAGGGGGGGGGGGGGGGGGGGGGCAAGGGTGGATGCTGCAACAGGGGTGGGGTGCAGGGTAGTGGATGGATAGGGGGACATGAAAAGACTACGGGTAGGGTGTATAGCATGAGGGATAGGGGGTCGTAATGATAGGGGTGGGGGTGAAATGGGTGGGGTGGTGCCTAGCAGTGTTTTAAATCGCGTTCGCGTAGGGTGTCGCGTTTTGGTTCCGAAATCGCGTCGCGCAAGCAATTCGTGCATTCCAGATTTTTAATTTGAAAAACATGTAAAAAATATAATTAAATAAATAAGCTCAAAGAGTAACTCCAAATCATTTCAAATATAGTTATGAAGACATAAAGTACTACAACATTCAAATTAAACACAGTAATAAGATCAAATTGTTCCAAACATAGGATCATCAAAGATCAGAAGTACTACTACAACATTCATAAATAAATTACCAACTTAAATTTCAAGAACAATAAAAAAAAAATTGACAAACATAAAAACTAAAATGAAAAACAGTAAAGCAGTGATGTTTTACATCAAAAACAATACTTACCAAAGTAAATCAGTAAAGCAGTGAAGATTTCGGGGCCGCCAAAGAGGGGAATGAAGATTCCGGAGCTGCCAAAGTGGGGAATGATAGCTGCCAAAGTGGAAGGAAGCAGTAAAGGAGTGAAGAGGAAGGGTTTTTTTAAGAGATCGGGACTTGGAATTGAAAGGAATGCGTTTTTTTTTTTTTAAACCTATGTACTTACCAAAACAACATCGTTTTGGCAAGTCATAAGGTTTAAAAAAAAATGCCCCGATTGCGTTCCTGTTCCGCACTTTTGCGCTATTTTGCGCATTTTGGCGCCAAATAGCGCTCAATTGCTCACGCTATTGAAGCATCCCAAATAGCAGACCTGATTTCGTTGCGTTTCTCCTTCGCAAAAGGCAATAGCGCTCTTTTAAAAACACTGGTGCCTAGGGGTGGTGTATGGGAGGTGGAGGGGTGAGGGTAATATATGGAGGGCAGTGGGTGAGTGAACGAGTGTTCGGGAGAATAATGGGGGTGGGGGACTAAAATTGTGGTGGTGGTGGGTGAGAAATGGGTGGGGGAGGGAGGAAGGAGGGGTGGGGGGGAGAGAGTGGTGCTAGGTGGCTGGAAAAGGGGTAAAACCCTAGAATTAAGTGGGTGGGATAATTCAGGAGTTATTCAGGCTAAGGTGGAAAAAATAGGGGTTTGGGAGGCTTGGGGGCTGCCCCACCCACATTGGACAGAGTTCCAACGGTCCGGTGACTGGAGTTGGGCAAATGGGATGAAGATAGAAGCGGTGGGTCGCCCGGGAAGGAGAATATGAATCCCGAAGTCGGATCGTGATCGGACTACCGGAAGGGGGTGGGGGAAGCGCGCCGACTTCCCCGGAGACGAGGAAAAAAGGGGCAGTAGAGGTTGTTTTAGGGGTATTTTGGAGTGGGGTCTTTAAGGGAAGTTGTAGACCGGGATGAGAAGAGGGCGTGGAAGAAGTTTCGGGGAATTTGGAAGAGTTTGAAATTTTTTCGGTGACTGAAAAAGTGGCGGCAGGAGGGGGCTGGCGGTGGCAGGAGGGGGGTGTAAGGTTGGTGGTGAAATATTAGTGGGTGGGTAGGTAGTTACAGTGGTGGTGTAGTGAGTGGTGGAGGTAGGGTTAGGGTTTAGGTGGGAGAAGATGAAGATGGGTCTTGGGGGTGTTTGGGTATGAGGTTAGGATAGGGTTAGGATTTTGAAAAGGAGATGACATGTGTTGGGTGAGGGTGGTCATGTGTTGCCCCAAGAGGGAGGTCATTTCTTCTCTTATTTGTTCTTGCATTTGGATAAATCTCTCATCAATTGTTGCCTTTTTGGAAATCATTAAAATGTGAAAAACGATTTAAATGAAAAAAAAAGTTGTTGTGACACCTCACAAACAAAACTGGAAAAAAAAATTGTGGTGACACTTCACACACAAATGGGGGAGCGACACCTCGCTCCAATACCAATTGACGTAACCACACGTCTAATGGTAGCTCTAAAGGCACCACACTAATTTTGACATGAACTACACGTCAATGGTCAAAAACTAAACAAACACCAACTTTAGAGAGAGAAACAAAGAATTTCTTATATTCAAAATTAAGGCTATCTCCAAATGAGGAGTACAAGGAGTATATATATGGGTGTAATTACTTGTTAATCAAGTAATTACCTAAATAACTAAAAAGGACAACTAATAACAAAAATATACTTAATTAGTCCCAAACATGCTTGGAGACCAATTAAAAGATATAAAAGGAAATAAAAGAACTAAAATAAAAGAAAAACTAATATCAATTAATAAATGATAAATAAGCCCGAATATGAACCCATTCCCATCATTCTCCCCGACTTCAAAAAAAGTTCATCCTGAAACTTGAAGGGTAAGCGGCAATGCGGTTAGGCCTCCTTCCATAAATTCTTCAATTTGAAACGGGAGGCGTCCTCGTACGCGACTTGCGTACCTACTTGCAAGAAACCCAAAAAATATTGACAAGAAATACAAGGGTGGGCTCGGAAATCAAGAAATGTGGGTCGGAATTCTGATTTTTTAAAAGGTTTTAGGGGTCCGGGTTTGTTCAAAAATTTCGGATACTTCTGAGTTTTGTCTGAAGAGGTCGGACATCTGTCTGTTCTTGCTAGGCAGGTCGGCAATTCCCGAGGAGGCGATTAGGCCAGAAATTGCTATGGGGTGGGAGGGTCGAAACAATCTCCGAATACGGTACGACTGGGATTTCGTCCAGAGGTGGGACAATATTGATTTTTGAGCGGGGAGCCGAGGGGGTGGGTAATTCCGCCTAACTCGAGGATGGCAGGAGCTCCGCCTAGCTCTGGCGCCGAAATTTCAACGATGAATCTCCTTCTTCATATCCTATACCCTTTCTCTCTTGATAACCTTTCTCCTTATATCCTAAAACAGGACCTAGAAATAATTTTCCCATCCTTCCTGAATTATCCTCGAGTGTGACTTTAACTTCACGAGAGGACTCGAGATCTTTTTCAAGATGGGCAATTTTCGCTTCGAGAGATTTTCTAATCTCTAAAGACTCATTAAGATCTTTGTTGACACCTTCCAAGGAGATAATTAAGTCACATTTTTCTTTACCTATCAAGATAAGCTTCTCAGAAAGAGATATCTTAATTGCCTCGAGTTGACTAACTAAAGCCTCCTTCTCCTTCAGGCCTTTCAACTCTTTCTCTAAAGTTAAGACTTTAAAGGTTAATCTTTTGTTAACTTTTTGAATACGATGAGATTCAGTGTAAAGTTCAGAATAAGAGGATTGTAGTTCACTCTCATCTATTTCACTATCACTCTCTTTTTCATCACTACTAGTAGAATGAGTAGAAACAACCTCAATATTTTGCTCGGAATTGTCAACATTAAGGTATGACACACTTGAATTACTAGCATGGCTTGCCATAAAGGCAGTGAAGTTATTTCTAGACGGGTTAGAGTCATCAGAGTCTTCAGACTCATTATCACTGTCACTTAGAGTAGCATTGTAAACTGCTTTTTCTTTGCCTTGTCTTTTAAGTTTTGTAGGGCACTCGAATGCTCGATGACCATGTCCCTCACATTCAAAGCATCTCTCCGAATCATCCTTTTTAAAGTTATCTTTGTTGAACTTCTTCAGATCCTGATTATTGAATTTTTTACTTCCTCCTTTGTTTTTGTTCTCAAATTTTGGTTTTTCAAATTTAGAGTTTTGCTTTTTAAATTTGAGAATTTTTTTAAATTTTTTAGCAAATAAGGATATATCTATATCAGACTCATCAGAATCAGACACTTCGACTTTCTTAACTTTTAGAGCAACACCTTTATCTTTGCTTTTGTTATCTTTAGGAAACATATCTAGTTCATAAGTTTGAAGATCACCAACAAGTTCTTCAAGTTTTAAAGTATTTAGATTTCCTAATGAATTAAGAACAGTGACTTTAGGAATGAACCGCTTAGGAAGACATCTAAGTATTTTCTTAACAACGCGATTTTCAGGTATTTTTTCACCTAAGTTAAAGCAAGAGTTAACAATATCTGATATACGAGCATAAAACTCATCAAATGTTTTAGTTTCTTTCATAGTGATCGTTTCAAATTGAGTTGTTAAGTTTTGAAGTTTTGAAGCTTTAACAACACTAGTTCCGTCATGTGTAACTTGGAGAATATTCCAAGCTTCCTTTGACGTTTCGCACGTCATTATACGACGGAATTCATCGGGGGACACGGCACCAAATAAGGCATTTAAACCTTTAGAGTTAAGGTTACACCATTTTAGTTCTTCCTCACACCACTGTTCAACAGGAGTCAAAATAATTTCATCATTAACAACCATAGTAGGAGGGGACCATCCTCTTTCAACAGTAACCCAAACACGTTCATCAATAGATTTAAGGGCAGATTTCATACGTGCTTTCCAATAGGTGTAATTAGTTCCATCAAATAAAGGTAGTCTATTCGACGAAAAACTATCCATATAACCTCCAGGATTCATCTAAATAAGTTTTAGAAACAAGCTCTGATACCAATTTGAAGTTGCAAGGTTATATGTTCTTAGTTTAATTCGTGGAATACACACATGCAATCCAATTTAAAATTAGCTAAGAAGAGATATTCTCCAATTTTAATTTATGTAGCCGATTCACAAGTTTGCAAGAACAAATTTCAATTAATGCAATGCGATTGATAACTTGGCTAAATAAAATAAAATTATTCCAATTTTATCCATTTTATCCTAAGCATACATCTAGGTGATTTAATAAAGAAAATTGCGAAAATCACAACCACAACGCGCCAATGTACAAGGAAAATCCAAATGGGAAAAACCTCGGACGGCTGGGCCTAGACAAAATCCACTACAAAATAGGTTTTACAAGAGACTCAAAAGACTTACAGACATTAACTCACTCAAGACATGCTTATGCCGTCCTCAACCTCCGAATTTGTAGTAAGCGAAGCTCCAACGCGTTGCTCGACACTCCTCATGTCGCGGTAACCACCGAAGCCCAAAACCACTGTCGCCACTAAGCTTGAATGCAGAGATCCACCGCAAACTTGCTTGTTGAATGTCAAGATGATTGAAGGGGTTTTGTTTCAAAAGTTGATAAAGGTGTTGGAGATTGATTTTTACCAAAAAGAGGGTAATTATGAAAAATGTTCTAAAGAGAATATGGAATTTCCTTAGGTTGTGAAACTCATTTTCGTCCATATGATATAACTGAAAAAGTAGTGGACCAAAACAGTTGTTGGAAAATAACTGCTGAAAAATAAGTTAAAAAATTTCTGATCTGGCAGAACTCGTTCGAACGAGTTATCTAACGGAATTCCAATATCGAATTAGATAGGTCGTTAGAAATCTCGTTCAAACGATCTCGTTCGAACGACATTTCTAACGAACTTCTAACGAGTTTCCAGTATAGCCTGGGGAATGTCGTTAGATCCAGGTCGTTCGAACGACCTGGATAAAACTTCGAACGAGATTTCTGATTTTTCAATAAACTGTTCAAATTAATTTCAAAGATAGTTCTTTATGAAAATTAAATATTTACGAACATTACTCTACATGAAAATTTCTCGATTATAAAAAATATTCCAACACATAAAATTGATTTTGGTCATATACCTTTTGGAAGAGCGAACATGGCGTGCATATTGATGTCGCGTGAACTTTGGATGCAATGCTCGAATCTTTTCGGTTGAATAATGCTTGATTAGGAATGACCCAAAAATGTTTTGTCCAACGGAATGTAGCCAATATAACAAATGACTCGATTGGAAATTTGTCCTTACACAGACTACCTATATAAGAACTCCACAAGGGTATTTGCAGGGGGATTCTTCTAGCACAAGATCGGGAAATAGATTCCTGCCCTAATAATACATGTACAGATAACCTTTACCTAAGTGTGAAAGACTAGGGCCAACCAATGTCCTACAAATCCCAAAAGAATGCAATCAGTCTTCGACTCTTCATTAAAAACAGACTACGTCTATGATGGCTAAATAAATACCATTCAAGACACAAAACGCCCAACATACAGTCTATGCAAAATGGTCAGAAAAAGTGCATTTCATACTGGGAACATATTCCAATGTGATTTAACACTTCATAAAAAAGGAAAAAACACCCACTCATGCATAATGAACGGAAAGGAAACATTACATAACTCCATTAAAGGGATGGGGGAGTCAAAAACAACAAATATATGTTTATTCATTGACCCCAAGGCCATTAAAAATAGACTAGGTCTGCCTTTCAAGCCACAAAATGCCCAACACACATTTCGTGTAAAGTGGTCAAAAATTATTCTTCATACTGCGAAGTGCGAACACATTCCAAAGTTATTATAAAAAAAATCATTCGGTGGAAACATTATATAACTCGACTAAAGTGATAGGGAGCGAAAATAAATATGTTTGTTCATTAGCCGCAAGGCCATTAAAATACTGTTATAAAAAGGAACAAAATATAGAAAGATTGGAGATACTCAAATGGTTGGGGGCTTTTGTTGTTTCTCCGTTTGGCACGGCGCCAGGGGATAATCCCTAGAAGTTCTCGATGCATGACTGTCGATAAACACCCACGATGCCAATCAGGTCAAGTAGAGGCCAGAGCACGGCCTTAAACTCTTGTACTCCGCCAACCATCTAGATCCAGGGCTTAGGCTAAAGGAAAGGGGGCCTCTTTATAGGGTTTGACTTGGGAAGGGTCGTATGCCGACACGTCAAATGAGGAAAATCCTTGGCAAATCGGGCCTTCAGCTCCTCGTAGCTCATGCTGAAAGACTGATTCTTGATCAATCTAAGTCTAAGGTATTAGAACTTAAGGAACCCCACACTAAGGTTGGCCTTCACTTGTTCCAAATCGTATCGGTCACAATTGGCCTCGTCTGTGAGATTCTTCTCTAAATCCTAAACCTTGTTCCTTAATGTGATCTTCTGAGTGGCTTTTCCTTGTCCTCGGCCTCATTCCATGCATTGTTGCCTGCTTTGTGATCATCCTTAGCCTTCTACAGAACTGCCTCAACATCATCTATCTGCCAACTCTAGTCATGTAGACCGCGCAACAGAGATACCTTAGCCCAACACATCCCAAGCAAAGTGCACCCGCACCATACTAAAATCAGTCAAAAGTTGAGGCTCGCAGTAAATGACAAAGCTTATGGCAAAAGGAACGAATGGGAGATCAAACGAATACTTAGGTACAAAAACCGACGAGGTCCTCCCTTAATCAACCAGGTTGTCCAGGTCATCACCGCAGATGTTGTCCATGAATGCCTTGAAGTTTTGTTCAACATCACACCAGCAGTGCATAACTACTCGACGGTCATTGCTACAGGTCCTCTCAGCACTCAAAGGCATGTTGACCAACTTCAAGGAAACCAGTCAGTTGGTTCTCTTCCTCGGATGTTGCCGCCTCAACAAGTCTCCGGCATCGACTAGTCAAAGGTGTTGCCTCGTATGCTTTTCGTTTCCCCGTATACTGCTCATTGGGTCAAGGGGGGCAACCTCAACCAACAATTCTTGGTGGGGGTAGCATTGTCCTGTTCGACCACCTCACGAGAAGGAACAACCAACGACCCACCAACCAAGGCCTAGTTGTATATAGTTTGCCTATTATGGGCATCACTGCAAATGATACAATAACTCAATGTCCCGCAGCTCGCATGAGCTTCAAAAAGAAATACTTTCGGTACCAGGAGTGAAAATTGAAGTAGGAATATGGAACGGGTACTCGATGTTCATATATGTAATGTTCTGAAAGTAGACTCGCTAAGATTATCTAATGATTAGACCTTCACAGTCGGATTGGGGCAAAGCAACATCCCCCACTTGCACTTCCTTCACTTGTCTATGAAGCCAAGGTCTTTCAAGTTTTCAAAGTCGCACACCTCCTTCCAACAATGAACGTGCGAAAGAGAATTCTCAACTCGTCCATTTTTCTGTTAGATATGGCAGGAGGAGAAGCGAGGGAACAAAGCTTTTCACACAAAATGAACGCATATCCACATCATCAGCAAGTGTATGTAAGGTTGAAAATAAGTAGGTCACTGCGTCTGGGCTAAGTCGGAGTAAAAAGGGAGATGGTTGGGTCATTATGCTAGTCATGTTCCTAGTCATCCCCTCGGATGAAGAAATATGTCTCCACTCATCATTGGAGGCTGGAAGGTTGGTTACGAAGCCCATATTTTTTCAACGGTTCCATCAGGAGAGATCGTGTCGGATAGTGAATGCTATAGGTCCCAGCAATGGTGAGGGTTTCGATGTGAATAGCTCACGAAAATGGACCAGAAATACGACTAATATCCTCCAATCGTTGGGTATGAGCTGTGAAGGGGCGAGATAGATGACCTAAAGCATAAAGCATATCATGTTGTAATATATTATTAGTGGTAAATATGTAATTAGTGATAGGAGATTTGATGGCCTAATTAGTGGGTCAGTTTTTTAATTATATGACATGTATATATATTGCCTCTTCCTTTAAGAGATGAATACACATAAATTATTAATCCCCAAATATTTTCACATGGTATCAAAGCAACCCTTCTAGGATTTTCCTTCTCTCGGTAGCCTCTTTCTCATCCCGGTATCTTGGTAGAATTTATCTCCCATCTCCTCATCTTAGCACTGTTCATCATACTGTTCATTGGTATTGTTCATCGGTACTATTCCCCCCATTATTGTTCGCAAACTATTCATAAAAAAAATGGTTGTGCTACCTTCTTTCAGATCTGATCTCCTCCTTTCAGATCTTCTTTATCGACTTTTTCTCTCAGTTTTGTGATCTATTATTATTTTCTGACATGGGTGATAACAAAAATTCGATTACCAAGCTATGTACTCATTGTGGACTGACCAACCATAATGTTGAATTTTGTTGGCATCTTCATGGCAAGCCTACTTGGGCAAATCAGGCTACTCTTGAGGGGGAGCCATTTACCCCTGCTCCTACTACTGCAACATCAGATGATCGGGTACTTCGACCCAATTTGCGAATGATTCACTTCTTCAGTGTTCTTCTGCTTCTATTGCTTCCACTGCCGGGTAATATCGGCCTTCTTTCTTCTTCCAGTACATCTTAGATTCTTGGCTCCAGTGCTTCTGATCATATGACAGATGATCTATCTCTTTTTTCTAATGTTAGTTATCCATCTTCTCCCTCATTTGTTACTATTGCTAATAGCTCTAAAACATGTGTTAAGGGTGTTGGCATTGTTCACACCTCCGGCCTTTGTTTTTCCTCTGTTCTCTATTTACCACAGTTTCCATTCAGCTTACTTTCTATCCGCAAGATTAGTCGAGATTTCAGCTGCTCAGTAACCTTCTTTTCTTCTTCTTGTATTTTTCAGAATCTACATACAAAGAGGACGATTGGTGGGGGAAATGAGAAAGATGGACTCTATTTCTTCCAGGCTTCCGCTCCAGTTCTTTTTCATCCCACTTCTTCTCCATATCAGTGGCATTGTCGGCTTGGACATCCCTCCTCAGCAGACCTTAAACGTCTAGTTCCCTCTTTACCTAATTTTTCTCCTTTTAATTGTGAAACATGTGAAGTGAGTAAATATCGTAGAGTGTCTTTTCCTCCTAGGGATTCTTCTTCATGTTTTAAACCTTTTCAACTTGTTCATTCAGATATTTGGGGTCCATCCCGGACTACTGGTTTATGTGGTGCTAGATATTTTGTTACATTTATTGATGATTATTCTCGTTTTAACTTGGGTGTATGTTCTTAAAAATCGGTCTCAACTATTTGATATTTTTAAAACATTTTATAGTGAAATTTGTCATCAATTTAATGCTCACTTACTCACTTTTCGTAGTGATAATGTTTATACTGATAAATGTTTTAATCAATTTTTTGCCTCCCGTGGCATTATTCATCAAACTTCCTGTGTCGCTGTACCAAAAATAATGGAATTGTTGTACACAAAAATGGTCTTATTCTTGCCATTGCACGAGGTCTTATGATTCAAATGAATGTTCCCAAAACCTTTTGGAGTGATGCAGTCTTAACCGCAATCTATATTATTCATAGAGCACAATCTCGTGTTCTTAACAATCAATCACCTTTTCAAGTCACGTTTCCTGATATTCTTCCTTTTCCTCTATCTCCAAAGGTTTTCGGGTGTATCTCATTTGTTCATAACTTACTACCTAGTCGTGACAAATTTGATCCTCGCGCTCACAAATGCATATTTTTTAGTGACTCTCGCACATAGAAAGATTATCGATATTACAGAGTCCTACCCTACAATGACGCTTCGTCAGCGCAGATGTGACCTTCTTTGAGGATGTTCCCTACTATTCCTCAGAAGGACAACTTCTCCACGATCCAATACTTTCTGATATCGTGTTACCCATTACTGCTCCTGACTGTACCATTTCCCCTACTATCTCTACTCCTCCCATTACACAGGTGTATGTCCGTCGTCACCAAAATATTGCTCCAGATACTCCTCCTGATGGGTCCTCTTCATCTCCTCCACCACCTACCTCAGTGTCTTTCGATCCTCCTGCTCCATCTCCTAATCTGCCTATTGCAGTACGAAAGGGTACTCGTACTTGTACTTCTCATCTTATTTTTAATTATGTTTTTTATCTCCTTCTCTTCAAAAATTCTCTGTTGATATCCTCTTGTGTTATTCCTTAATATTACAGGGAAGCCCTTTCACATTCTGTATGGCAAACTGCCATAGAGGAAGAGATACATGCTTTAGATTTGAATCATACTTGGGATCTTGTTCCTCGACCTGCTGATGCTCAGATTATTGGATGTAGTTGGGTGTTTATTGTCAAATAAAATCCCGACGGTACTATTGATCGCCTTAAAGCCTGTCTCGTTGCTAAAGGTTTCACTCAAACCTACGGCATTGACTATACAGAGACATTCTCTCCTGTGGCTAAGCTCAATTTTGTTCGCATTGTTATTTCTCTACTTGCTTCTGTAGATTGGCCTCTTCATCAACTTGATGTTAAGAATGCCTTCCTGCATGGTGATCTTTCTAAACAGATTTAAATGGCTCAACCACCTGGGTTTGAGTCCAAGGGAGAGTGTGTCTTCTCATGAAATCTATCTATGGCCTCAAATAGTCTCCACGAGCATGGTTTGATAAGTTCAGAAGAATTATTGCTCATGGCATGACTCGCAGCTAAGCTGATCATTCTGTCTTCTTCAAGAAGACCAATGCAGGCATTGTTATTCTATTGTATATGTGGATGATATAGTCATTACTGGGAGTGACACTAATGGTATTCGGATTACTATTAATCACCTTGGTTCTTGTTTTATACCCAAGATTTAGGGAAGCTTCGTTATTTCCTAGGTATTGAGGTGGCTAGGACTAAAGCTGGCATTAGTCTTTTTTAAAGGAAATACACTCTGGATATTCTAAAAGAAAGAAACTGGTTATCTTGGTTCTAAACCAATTTCTTCTTCCATGGATGCAAATCATAAGCTATTTCCGGATTCTTGTGACCCAATTGCAGATCCAAAAGTGTATCGGAGACTTGTAGGTAAACTTCTTTATCTCATCATTACCAGCCTGACATCTCATATGCAGTCAGTATTATGAGCTAGTTTATGACTAGTCCTCAAATCCCTCACTTAGATGCAGCAATTTGCATCCTGAAGTATCTTAAGAATGCTCCAGGACTTGGAGTTCTTTATCGGTCTTCTGGTCATCTTCGTCTTGAGGGATACACAAATGCAGAATGAGCAGGATCTTCTTCAGATAGAAAATCGACCACAGGCTTTTGCACTTTTATTGTAGGTAATCCTCTGTGACTTGGAGGAGCAAGAAACAGTCGATTGTTGTGTGTTCTAGTGTTGAAGTTGAGTATCAAGCAATGTCTCGTACAGTTTGTAAACTCACGTGGTTGAGAACTCTCTTATAGGAACATTTTAGATCAATCTCCACCTCCTCTCTACTGTGACAATCAAACCGTCATTCACATTGCTAGCAATCATGTCTTTCATGAAAGAACCAAGCATATTGAGGTTAATTGTCATTTCATACGATCAAAGGTGGAATCAAAGGAAATTGTTACAACTTTCGTTCCATCTCGTTATCAGCTAGCCGATATTGTTACCAAGGCTCTTCCCAAAGGGTAAAATTGACTCTATTTGTGGCAAGCTGGAAATGATTGACATCTACTCTCAAGCTTGAGGGGGAGTGTTGTATTATATTATTAGTGGTATATTTGTAACGTGTATTAGTGGTATATTTGTAATTAGTGATAGGAGATTTGATGGCCTAATTAGTGGGTCGGTTTTTTATTATTTAACATGTATATATATTGTCTCCTCCTTTAAGAGATGAATACACATAAATTATTATTCCCCAATTATTTCTACATATCCCAAATGGATTTAAGAATTAGGTTGTCGAGCCCTACCAAAAAGTAGTGCTCATAGAAAGACATTTCCCTTTCTCCAGGGTAGGGGTCGATTATCGACAAAACTCTGGGTCAGGCGTTCGACCCACTCCTCGACCATCACATCAGAAAACTAAATGATGGCCTAATTAGGGTTGGGCAAAGCAGCCCAGGTGGATTTAGGGACCTTAACAGGGGAACGCGAGGAGGAAGGGAAAGAAGTGCCTTAAATGTGATGATGAGGCCTGCCTCGTTAAGGCATGGCAACAATCACAATTTTGCCAATATTAGCTAAAACCCTTTGTTTACCCTCTCAATCATGTCATACTCTTCGTTAGCGTCTCTCGGCCTATGTTCAAACAGTTGAAGTCACTCAATGACTAAAAACAAAGGAAATCGGATGGAATAAATTTCAATAAACTAGGGGTACCGTCGCAAAACCGAGTTATATGACCGCTAATTCTAATTAAATGATATGGAAACCCAAGTCTAAGAAAAGAATAAAGGAGAAGAGACGTACCCGGTGACAAATTAGGATGGAGGACATTTAAAAAAGGATAACCTCGAAAAGAAACTTATGAGGACTCACAAGACGAAGAAAGGAGTGCAAAGAAATGAAGTGGAAAAAAAAATCCGGAAAAACCAATCAATATGGTGGAAATTGACGACCCATATTAAGGAAGAGCGACAGTAAAAAACAAACCATAGCAATTAATAGGACGCACCAATGCATGCAATGTTCAGTATTAATGGGCACGAAGACCGATTGCCGAATTGCACAAAATTCAAAAAAGTGGTCTGACTACCTCTATACTACAGAAATCCCTTTGAACCCACTCAAAAAATCCAAAAGGAATGGGGCATCTAATGAGGAGGTTTTTACCCCTCAGCGACCTAATGCCCTGCCGAAGTCCAAGAGCCCATTCAACTCTTTAAAGTTGAGTGCCAGCCTCGACGAGGTTGATCAATGCCTTAGGAACCATGTGCGTGGTGGCTAAGCACAAGGCCTTTATACCAAGTTTGTCGGGAGGCCGAGAAAGGCGGGACCGGCAGTTGCAATGTCGTAATCCCACTATGCACGTGTCTCTCACTATGTCCCACTTGCCCATCAACCTAAGAATTGAGGACCATGCAGCCTGGGTCACAACATGTATGACCACAAGCCCGCTCATCTAGCCATGAAGACAAGTGATCTTTATAAGGTTGCTATGTAAAGCCATTTTGGTAAATGATTTAGATTAAAGGCAGGCAATTCTAAACCTGGCAAAGAGTGAGAAGGGATCATTGTACATTTGTTCCAAGCTAATACAAATCAATCCACTCTTTACTTCATGGAAACAGGCCATCATAAGGCTAAACTACATACATCATATGCCGTGTGATTATTATTTCATTATAATAAGTTTAAGGTGTTTTCTATTACTCCAATAGCACCCATGGGAAATCTTCGTCAACTCGACACTGGAATGAAGGAGATGCCCACAAGGCTCAGACCGAGGATGCTAAAGGAAAGGAAATGCTAGAGGTTGACCCTCCCCCAGTTATTTTTTTACCATGCCCATGCCCATGCCCAAGTTCCATCCAAACCACCTGAGAAGTTGAATCCTCTAGGCTTAACTCATGAACCAACCTTTTTCACACAAACTATATAAAGCTACCCCTTTAATTGGGAAATCATTTAATAGCATTGAGAGAGTTTGGTGTTATATTGAGTGTTTTCTTTTATGCCATTGATTAAATGGTATGTCAATATAAGCGACTTCTCTCATTTCAGATTTGACTAGAGCTCTTGAACATATGAACTAGTATCTTCTAGGTTGATCAGTCCGTGAAGTTCTTCAGATTTCTAACATATAACCTCATATATTTGTTTTGGACAAAAGTAGAATTCTTTATATATGTTGTATGAATAATTGTGGAATGTTTTGCAATATGTTAAATTCTAAGTGATGTCTCCTTGAAAAATTATTTATATTTATCCCTTCCTTTTTTGTGCGTAAAGTGTCTAATACGTTTGTTAAATGTTAAATTAAATTTCTTAGATATGAGAAAGTGCTAAAAGGCATGTGTAGGTAGGTGTTGAAGGCGAACAGTTAAAGTGAAGACAAGGGGCTTCTTTGTTGTAGAATCTTGTCTGGGTTATTATGTGTTTGTGTACGTGAAGACTGGGGGATTGAATTTTGTTGTTGAGATTGTGTGCAAGGTTGCTGCAAATGGTTTTGTGTGTCTGCAAGAATATAGATGACTGCCGGGTGTATGCTTGAATTTGGTTCACCAATCGAACACGCATTGTGCCATAGTGCCATCGAAACGAACACATACTAGTAGATAAACATGCGCGTGTGTGTGAAGGGGAAAGGTTTCACTGTTTTTACAATGATTACAAAATAAGCTCACAAGCTTCTTAAAACGGCCGACCCTAATACCCTTTATATACAAGGAATATTAGGGTGACTTAACACATGTATGAAAACCCAAAATAGCCCTGAATTTTTTTTGCCCCAGTGGCAAGGCCCCGATACAATAAATCAGGCTTCACACACTCCAACAAACTCAAATAGCAAAGTTTTGCCTAACAAAGATAGTTAATCCACTGGTGGAAGTTGAGAGTTCTAATTTTCACTTAGCTTCATAACGTGTGATGTGACAATCTTAACAATCTTCCTTCTTACAAAAACAGTTAATCATTGGAGAGGCTTTAAATGGTTATTTGACACTTCTTTTATCAGTTAATTTGTATGCACTTGGGTCTCCATTTCCCACCTCTTGATATTGTTTTCCTAACTCCCCCTATTTTTTTTTTAACATTTTAGCCCCTATTCACGAAACATAAAAAGCCATACCAAAGTTGATTCTCGCCTGTATATAGTATAATGAATAAAATCATGTTTAGCATCGATTGAAGTGATACACACATTAACATTATATATGAGATTTTTCTTTATAGGGCTTTCGGCATATAGTCCCTATGAGGGCAAAAAGTCATGATATGATCCATATAATTTCATAATAAGGATTTAGTCTCTGAAGAATTTTTCCAAAATAAACATCCTCATTTAATACTCATTCAAAGAATATGACACTTTTAGTGTATGATTCAACTGATCAGTTTTTTGGATGGGCGCGAGGACAATTGCTAGAGCAGAGACATTGAAAATATTGAAGGTCGAGAGTTACGAGCAAAGCGTGACTGTAAGCACAGTGCGAGTATATAGAGGAATTAGGTCACCAAGTGTATTATATGGAATCTCCAATTGACTATCAAGGCATACCCAATTTCAACGGACCAACCAACAGTTTCACATCATAACATCTCCTACAACAAACAACAATTGAGAAAACAGAACAATATTGCTATGAATCACTTGCATAATCATTTCTGTTATAAAAAAATCAGTCACTTGCAATAGTTAGCCTCTAAATATTGACTAACATAGATTCTTAAGGAATTGCGTAGAAAAATTTAGAAATTAGTAATCTCTAATTTAATCCCATTGTGAGGTACTAATCATCATTTTTGGAGATGGGGGTCGAATTTAACATGTTAATCTTTTTCTCGGAAATTACTCGGCAACGAAATACCTTTAGATGATGTACTTCAAGGGATGGGATTTCGAATGGCATCTAAATGTGTTTGTTGATTAAATTGCCTAGTTGAAACTGTTGATTGTGCTTTTTCTACGAGCGCTATTGCTGTTCATGTTTGGAACTACTTTGCAGTTATTATGGTGTAACTTGCAAATGTCTAAATAAGGCTGCTAAGAGGCAGATTTATATTATGGTGTCTGAGTAGATACACTAATTCTTTTACTAGTAAGCTTGTTCCATTGATCATCTATTGGGAAATATGGAAAGAAAGGAATTGAGGTAAATTTGAAGGGGTTTCAATTTGCTCCCAAGTGATTATTCAAAATGCTATGGCTCTAACTACTGACTGCACCATTGCTGCTACAACTTTAGTTCACAGAGTGTAATTCAAACAAGGGGTATCTTATTCTCAGATGGTCAAATCCACAAATGGGAGGGTTAAAGTCAACTGTGGAAATCCATGGGAACAGGGGCGGCCAAATCTAAGGTGAGGTCAGGCGAAAATTTTAAGATGGGGTCCTCTAATGTTATTAGTATAATATTATATATTGTTAAATATACATACTTATACATACAAATTTTATAATAGTACATAGATATTTGAAATGTAAAAATTGTGATTAAATAGACCCCAACTTGAGTTGGAAACAGCAGAGGTGTGATTCCTATCCCGATACGATTCACAATATACGAGCGATAGGGGTTTTGATACGTATCCCGATTCGACAACCATGCTTTTGTGTGTCCAACCATCCCAACCTCTGTACATGCACCTACGGGAAGAAACGCAGCGAAGGAGAAGAGGAAATCTGATGTGAATCGAGGGCTCAATTGCCAATTGAGTTATTTTTGGACATAATAGCATTTTACTTTCTTTTTGTTATTTTTCTTTATAGCATTTTCTTTTGTTTTGTTTTAGTATTTAAAGGCTAGGAGTAATTGTGGCATTTTTGTAAATAGGGCCTTAGGTTGGAGCCTAAGCTACTCCTTACCTTTAAATACCCCTTGTAAACCTCATTTGAGGGGGTCTTGAACTTTGAATAGAAATAGAGTATTCCTCTCTCTCTAAGTGTGTGTTAGATATTTTTAGAAGCCTTTTGATGTTTACGTCAAATTGGTATCAGAGCGGGTGAAGCTCTACATTGGTGCTAGTGTATTGGTGTTTTTTTTTAATAAAATTCGTTCACTACTCGCAATGGCTCCCAAGAAATCCAAACAGCACGAAGAGGCCAATCAAGATTTGAAAGATCAATTCGAAGAATGGACCGAGAAACAAGAAGTCAAGATGAGGGAGTTGAAGCATCAAATGGCCCAGCTTCTCTCCGCCATCAAACCTCCAACCACCACCGGACCTCAACCCATACCTACTGCCCCAATCCTAATTTCTCCCCATACCGCCACCCTTTACAGTCCCTACAACCCTACTGCCATCTCCAAACCCTACACGATTCAACCTGCTTCCCCACTTCACCCCAGCGACCAAGTCCAGCCCACCGACCCACCCACTACTGCCAACGTTACCTCCGAACCCAAGGAAACTCCATACTGACATGCTTCTGACCCGCGGCAACCCCTGGAGCCCCGTTCGCCCACCGAAAACCCTCTCGTGGTCCCCCGCCCCTCCTACGATGGTAGCCCATACCCTTTGCCCTCCGGAAAACCCACAAATCCCCTCGGTTTCACCTCAGGCGACCCTTTGAACCCCAGCCGGGTTGAAAATTTTTACCCGCCTCCTCATCCCGACCCTCACCCGAACCCAAGCCAGTCCTCACACTACACAGTCCCCAATCCCGTTAATTTTTTTTACGGATCCACCTTTTTTCATCCATCCGATCCACATCATGACCCACATCCTTTTTCGGGCCTCATCCCTACTTTAAATCCCCATAGGACCTCCTATTCGCACCCTCCGGCCCCGTTTCACCCACCCATAGCATTTACCCACCCCACTTTTACCCCAAACCCTCGACCCGATTTACATCCCAACCCCCATTGTACATTCCCTTACCCACGAGCCCTCAACCACCTTGGGAAGACTCTTAATCAACCCTTACCCCCGCTTTCACATCATACACCCTCCCACCACGCCCTGTCACTACTCCACTCAATTTCCACTTCCTCATCCTCCTCCGAGCTCGGAGATAGCCACCCCAGCATTCTAGAGTGGATACCCCCACCACCATCGGATGTCCACCGCTTAGCACCTAGACGGGACCGGCATTGTTTCTATTGCAGCGAGCTTGGTCATTTGATTGGCACGTGCCCTCACTACCCCCCAATTCCCCAGCTCCACCCGTGCCCCAGCATGCTCCACCTTTTCATCCACCACCTGCACAGATACCACCTCCTCCAGATGATGTTGTTCCGTCTGTGTCAGGTGATGTGATAGGCCTTGATGTCCACAAGGATGAGGGCCCGCTTTCTATGGCTCTTCAGTTGCTTTCCCGAAGTCTCCACGGGGATATTCGCATTGACGTTCCCATGTTTGAAGGGCGGTTCTCCCCGGATGCCATGGCTGATTGGTTGGCCTCGATGGAGACAGTTTTCGATTGCAAGCGGGTTCAGAGCCCGCTCTTTTGTTCTCCTCGCAGCCACCAAATTTCAGGGATTCACCCGGGTTTGGTGGAACGACCTCAGCTACCGCCGGACAGCGGCAGGATTACCCCCTACTTAGACTTGGCCAGAGCTGAAGGCGCCCTCCAGGCATCGTTCATTCCTCCCACTTATGAGCGCGACCATTTTGCTCGAGCTCAGTCGCTCCGACAGGACACCTCTTCGGTGGTGGAGTAACAGAGCAGTTTCAGTTGTTGTGCACCCGAGTCCAATCAACGGATCAACCGCTATATATTGGGACTACAACCATATATTTAGCACGATGTCGGCCTGTGGGAGATATCGACCTTTCTGAAGGCGGTTGAGCATGCGGCCAAGGTTGAGGCCTACCACACAGTACCCGCAGCTCCTCCGGTCTCTCGGACTACCACTATTCCGATTTCTGCTTCGGCACCTCCTCCAGCGACAACTTCAGTCCCTGCCACCACTCCTCCCGCTGCTCCACAGCCAGGGACTCCTACCTTAAGGTACTACAACTGTGGCACTGTTGGGCATCGCGCTTCAAATTGCTCTCTTCCCTGACGCCACGCATTATTGGCGATGGATCATCCACCATACTATTTGGATGCGCCTGAGGAGCTTCCACAGTGCTGTGATCACCGTTTTGGAGGGTGATTCACTTGGTCTTGCCCTTTGAGTTCGAGGACGAGTTCTTTTCAAGGAGGGGAGATTGATGTGAATCGAGGGCCCAATTGCTAATTTTGGGTTATTTTTGGACATAATAGCATTTTACTTTCTTTTTGTTATTTTTCTTTATAGCATTTTCTTTTGTTTGTTTTATTATTAAAGGCTAAGAGGAGTAGTGGAATTTTTGTAAATAGGGTCTTAGCTTGGAGCCTAAGCTACTCCTTACCTTTAAATACCCCTTGTAAACCTCATTTGAGTGGGCCTTGAATTTTGAATTAAAATAGAGTATTTCTCTCTCTCTAAGTGTGTGTTAGATATTTTTAGGAGCTTTTTGACGAGTGGTTTACGTCAAAATCAGTCGGGGGATCCTCCTCCGAGGACCTAGCGCCCAATATGGTCAACCACCTTAACTCTCGCGAACGAGAACAAAGCTAAGAGACAAATAAAGCACGAGTTGCTAAAGGCGAAGGATAAAATAAGCCAAATCGGATAAAGATATATTTAACATTGTGCTGCAAATGCGGGAGTATTAGAAGTAAAAACAGGCGGTTATCATGGGGGAATGTGTAGAGTTGGACTCAATTTGGACTCTTTGTAGGAGAGCAAGAGAGTTTGAGTTTATCATGGGGGATTTTGGTATCCAAGATAGATAGGTATCTTTAGTTACCTACTTCGAGAGGTGTCTCACACCAATTGGAACTCTTCCATTTCAGCTCCTATGTAAGAAAAACTTCCCCCACCGAATATTGGATATGAGAGAATTAGGTCATCTCCATCTTTGGGACTCAATAGAGAACTTTGTGAGTGAAAGTTAAGGGTTACTTTCCGCAGAAAATTAGTTGTTCGGGGGACCAATTTTTTGGTATTCGCTATTGAGATTTGGGTGGAACCTATGGGCCTTGGGTGAGATTAATATTGTGAGTCTTCCATTATTGTGTGGGAGGGTTATTCGTCAAGCATAGATCAATGGATTCCTCCCTAAGGAAGAGTGATTTAGTTAGTATTGATGGTGGGATATTGTAAAAAAAAACATGATATCATGTGGTTTAAATGAAGATATTGCCTTGAACAAAATAGAATGGAAAAATAGAAAGCCAACCCCAACTAAATGGGAAAAGGCTTTGTGGAGTTGAGTTGAGGGTTATTCGTGACAAGAGAGATTATTTTGTGAGAAAAGAAAAGTCATTTCATTTGTAATTTTATTCTATTTACCGACACATATCGCTTGTGGACATAGCCAATTTGGAGAACTATGTAAAATTTGTGTTCTTTCATCTATTTTATGTTTCTTTATATGGATTGCTAAATTTGGCGTGATTGTTTGTTGGTCACGGTGCACTAGTCGACCACCACGCAACGCGTCCACACAACAGAATGGAGGGCGGAGCTTGAAGCCAAGAAGGCAACAGCAGTAGGCATCAAAGAAAGTGATCAAAGTGGAACCGAGTACCATGATGATTTAGATTAGTTTTCTTAACTCAATATAATATTTAATTACGATTTTTTTTAGTTTAGATTGCACCCTACTTTTTATATAATGAAATTTGTTTAATTTCGGTTTCATTTTTATGTAGCTATTTTTAAGCAATGAAATATGTTCAATATAAAGTGCTTGGCCGGCATTGTCTCAATCGACTAATGGGTCCTTCCCGCCGTTGGCTGGACCCAAATAGGTTCAAATTTGGGTATGAAAATCGGTTTCACCCATTTTGGGCATTTTACCGAGTGGCTTGGAGAGGCTTTTGTGCTTTTTCTCCTGTTTATATGTAGTATTATCTCTAGCCGTGCCAATTCACGTTTTTGGGTCGAATTTCATGTTCGTTTTTTATCTTACACAACATCACTAACACATTTTCTTAAATTTCACACTCAATAAAACATAAAAAGACGTGATAACCCGATTGAAATAACAAGACAGAACTCATAATTTTGTCACGAACACGATGCAATTTCGCAGTTCGTCTCAAAAAGACCTTAACGAACATGACATACCTGGGTAATTTCCTACACAATTTCATATTTCTAAAATTGTCCCCCAAACTATTCCCACACCCGCTCACACCCACACCCCACACTAATGGCCACTACACAAAAATTAATATCATATTCAAAAATTATAAAATGGAGAACATTCTTCCCTACAAAAAGTGAAAGGTTAAATGAAGTAAACACCATTAAATATGATCCATTATCAAAAGGTCACTCGAACATTTTTTAATACACATTTAGTACAAACCTTTCTATTTTGTTCCAAAAAGTCCTTCAAAAGTGTACCTCGACTAATCCACGTTCGTGGTTCGTGGCTTCCGCTGGCCAGACATTATTTTGACATTATTTTGACAGGAACTGGGGACCAAACTCAATCCACCCCAAGACTATCCCAGTAACAGCCGGGCCAAGAGGCTTGGTTCCTTCAAATACCCATTTAACAAATATACTCTTACTTTTAAAGGTTCGCGATAGCGCCACCCCTGCCCCACCTTCCCAACCCCACCCCCAACTGTCGGAGCTCCACCGACCCTCACCGGGACTCTTTTTTTTAGTGTTTTAATGTAGCAGTAACTTTTTCGAACAAAATAAAAATACTTAAACTAAACGCATATCGAAAAAAAATCAAAAAGTATTAGTTATATGGCCCAAAATTAAAAGAGAAAGATAGAAAAGCACCTGTGAAAACAATGAGCTGAGGTTTCTCAGCAAGAATCATCCTATGAACAAAATCAGTAGTATTAAGATCAGAACAAGACCCCATTTGCTGAGGCAAAACATCCTCACAAAGGGTCTTTTTCCCATCCGCATAGTGCATATCAGCCACTTGCAATATCTTAAACTCCCCATTTTTGCTAAACCTCAATTCTTGTGTTTGTTTTTCACCAAAACATAAAGAAAATGAGCAGAGAATAGTAACTACTACCAAAGCCAACACATTGGCCATCTTGTTACAAAGAAAACTAATATTATGAGTTTTGTGATTTTAAAGAGTCAAAATAATCTTTCTTTCTTTGTGTGGTTGTGTTGTTATGATTGGAACTGTTCAGGCTTGTCCTTTTGTATGGGATTCTCGTGAATTTTGAGAATAGTTTGGTGTGTCATTAATTTGTCTGCTGACTTATTTAAGGCGGTTGATGGAAATTATTAAATATTTGCAGATTTTTTTTTCATTTTGTACACAGGATTCGTGTACATAATGGTATATATAGATCTGCACATATCATTTTGTATGAATTTTATTTATAAATAGAATTTTTCGCAGTTTAATATAAAAAAATGAACAAAAACTTAAGACCCAGTTGTGATTTTTTTTTTTTTTTTTAATGAGAAATTAGAAAATGCATTCATATGGTAAATAAATTATTATTTTCAAAATGTAGTTTATATAAATTTATGGAGCTGAATATAATTCAAACGAAGTTAGGGTTATAATATAATTACAGAAAGTTTAGGGTCGAAGTGTAATTTATAGACAGTCAAAAGAGCCAAAATAAAATTTATAAAAAATTCAAAGTCAAAGGTCAAAATGTAATTCTCAAAATTTTAATGCCAAAATGTCATTTTTAGAAAATTAAGAGATTAAAATGTAATTTATCAAAAGGTTAAGAATCCAAATATAAGTTATAGAAAGTTCAGGGTTGAAATATATTTTTGGGATATTGAAAATTAGTGAAAAACTTACTAAAGTTGTGTTCCAATTTCCTTGAAAACTTGGAAAACTATTTCTCGGTTTTCTATTTTGGAAAAATATCAAACTTGAATGTATTTTCTAATTTTTCATTTTTGTGGCAATAAATTTTTAAAAAAATAGAAAACGGCCTTGTTTTCCACAACTAAACAACGTCTAAATATTTTATCACAAAACAATTTTTGTAAATATTATTTGGAGAGCATTATTTAAAGTACATTCTTTTGATCAAAAACTTAAATATTTTATCACAAAATAATTTTATTTTATTCTAATCATGTAAAGCTTTTCATTTTAGTAACTCTAGTCCATTTACATATTTTTTAGACACTAAGGTCCTCCGCCCTTAATGTATACCTTATAATTTTTGGTATATATAAACGTAACACATGTATGTTACAAAAATAATCGTTCATGTTTTTTTTTTGGCTTGTTTTGTTCTTACTATGTGGCTTAGTTTTCTCGTGAACCGATGTGTCATGTCTCTATTAGTTGGTGTTATGAATGAGAATAAGTGGACTTCAAACACCAACCAATATATACACGACATGTTTATATGTCTACCAAATTGTGTCTGAATTCCGTGCCACTCTACAATTACTCGTTTGCAATTACATTGTTTGGTGATTTATATATGATGGTTCAATGAGAAGACTAAATATAACACTTATTGCAACATCATACCATTTAATCAATGACTTAGGGATGTTTTTTATCCTTCTAAGGTTATTCATACATTTGTAAATACATCAATTAGTCAATAAATTTGATTGATTTAGTTAGGTTACATAGCATTTTTCTTTTTAAAAGATGTGCAAAGGTAGCTTTTAACAATATTAAATGATTGTCATTTAGAGGATTTGGGGGATGGGTTTGATACTCTTTATTTTTTAAAAGTGAGTGGTTTGGTTGAGCATGTAAAATTATTTGTTAAATTAGAATTACCCACATTTCTAATATTTCCCTATATACCATAGACAAAAAATTCCTTACTCACAACCAACTAATTTTGTCTCCTCCCTTTTTCCGTTGCAATAATGCCAAAAAGAGATTACAACACGGGAATGGTTACTCATAACCAACTCTTTGTGTCTCGTCCTCAGTAAATGTTAAAGTTATTTGTACAAATACAATCCCTCTAGTGTTGTTATAGCTTAATCTATGGACAAACTCGGATTTAACTTAGCTATTTCAAATTTAAAAATTGTTTAAGTTCGTTAAGAACTAAAGTTCGTCATTGTAATGCCCAAGACCCAACTCATTTTAATTTTTTTATGTAATGAACCTTGTAGAACACAAAGAGTTAGGGAGGTCGCGGAGCCCTATAGCCTTAGGACAAAAGCCCCTATAGAATTTAGGTTCCAAAAACATTATCATTAGTGTTACTCATAATATGTATATTCCGTGTTCCAAAAATAAATAAATGTTTTGAAACTAATTATGTTTAGAAATAAAGCTCACAATGACTTTTAAGATGCTCTAAAAAAACTTGAACTAAAGAAAGATTCGTCCTACGGCGGTGCTTTATGATTTTTAATGCATGCCTCCTAATTGCAATAGTCTTCTCCTTCTTTCAGTAGCAATCTAAACAAGAAGAACCAAATCCATTAATATACGTTACACACCCTCTAAAATCGATATAGATGAATGCAATAAAATTTATGTGATGAGAAGACAGAATTGAATGTCCAAAAAATGTAGATTTGAGGTTCCCATTTATAGAGTAAAAATATGTGTTAAAAAATCCTCAAGTTTCAAAAAGGTAACTTTTTTACCATTAGTGACGCTTCTGGTATGATTTGTGTTGTTTCATTTAGGTTTGTGACACTATTTACAACATTTTGGATTAGTGCCCATACTGGTGACGCTTCGTCTTTCCACACAGATAAAGCAAACAAGTTTTTTTTTAAATTAACCCGAAATTTCAGATCCAAATTTTAATTAGAATTTGGTTCGAAAAGATAATATCTTTTAATAAGACCCGTAAACGATGGACCCGTACACTAGAAAGGGTCGGACAGACAATGGTGGTGTGTGCGCGCATGTGGATTTTGTCCCATAGCTAAAAACATGCATTTTATAGATCCTCTACCATTCAAAGACTTGGAATACCCCAAGGGTCTCCAAGCCTATTTTCATTCTTTGGGTTAGATAAACCCCTCATATTTAGGGTATACATTTTATGTGGGACAAACCAATTCTAACAATACTCAATAAAGTTTCATCACTTCAAGTGTGTCATTTTTTAGTAAACTACCCATTCACTAGTTAAGTATTTGAGCATATGAATATACTATGTTCATCTCCTCGTGGAGGAGAATGCGTTCCAATACGGATGAGTGGGTCCAACTTTTCATTTGTCTTAAAGTTAACCAAAATAAGTTGGTCAATACCCCTTTTTCAATAATCCCCAATATTAATAAAGTGTATTGAATACAATGCAAATGATAATGCAAACGTTGTTGGAGTAAATTTGGAAAGTCCTGTATTAGGATAAATAGCTTTAAACCTTGAATATTCCTTGATAAAAGACTATTAGATTTAATGGCTTACCAACGAACATGATATATTGAACTATTCATTAGTTTTTGTAAACCAAGACAACAACCTTCATGCAACTCCTATTAGTTCTTTTATGGTTCTGTCTATTACGGGACTTAAATACCCTAGGCTTTCATGAGTGCACTAGATATTTCAATCCATGTAAAGAATTCCAATAAAAGAGACACTTTTCACTCTCATTCCCATTAAGAGTATCCTTACATACTCCACTTGTATAAACAATCTATATGAATCACTAAAAGCTTAGCTTAACCTAAAAATATTGTATGTAACACTTACCCATTATGATAAATGGTAGGTAAATTTATCTCCTTAGTTCTCTGAGTTACACATGGTTTGGTTATCCATTTGAACATAGATCTTAGCATCTCCGGTCTATTAGGTTGGGTTACCCTTATTCTCCCCTAAATGAGAAGTATACTTGCTCTTAGGATAAACCATTAGTAAGAGGATGTGTTATAATGTCCTTAGACTTGATATAAGAAATGAAAATAACTCCATTCAAGAGCAATGTGTTAAGGGTATTATGTCTCGATGAATATGTCATGATTTATGTAAGGACATTGTCCGTCACAGTTAGTATGTCATATACCGCTACAAGTGTGTCGAAGAATTTGGAAGCTATCATCTACAATCGACGATCCGAATTTCAAGTCGACTTCAACAATCATGCCCATCAAGGACATGTTTGGTAAATGTGTTTTAGTTCCATTTACAGTTTGCATAAAAAGTGTTGGGATATTTATGTGAAAGGTAAAATATTTTTACATTTATGAAAAATAATTTTTGAAAAAGATTTTTAATGATTTTAATCATAAAAACTTTTGGATAAACGTTTTCAGTTTCGTAAGAGTTTTGGTTTTAAGGTTTCCAAAGTTTTTAAATCTCTGCTGACAAATCTCGAGATTTGTGCCTGGTCGTTCAAACGGGATAAGATCTCATTCGAACGATATTAGAGTTGGTTCGAACGACAGAGTTCAATTCTGACACGTCACCGTCTTAGATGTTTTTATATAAATGGTGTCAGACCTCTGTAATTCGTGTGGAGAAAACACTGGTTTTAACAGAATACGATTTGAGTGTTTCTGGTTTATTCTCCATCTTTTTGAGGGTTCAAAACTTTGTTTATACAATTCACAAATTCCAGACATTTTTTGTGTGAGTTGTTTTGTGGAACCCACGGCATATTTTGCTCAGAGTTTTGTTACTGAATCATAGGTGCCTTGGAAAGGTATTGGGCTGACCATAGGTGCCGCTTGCGATAGGTACTCGGTTGATCGACTGCATGTCATAGGGAGTGATGCGATATTCCTAGGCTGAAGATAGGACTGCGGTTCTTGTCGAGCTTCTGCGATTGTTCCATTGCTGACGACATCGATCGACACCTGCGGGTATTCGTATGTCACTTATATTTTCATTGTAATCCGACTGTAAACCGTTCCTTTACAAGTTATAGTGAAAATAAAAAGGGTTTTGCCCTTCGGGGATTTTTTCCTGAAATTTGGTTTCCTTTGTATGCTTATTGCTTTATGATTTCGTATCACTTAGATACGTGTTTTACGGCTGAATTAAAACTTGGGCTCAACTAAAATTGGATTGATTAACACACAATTAAAAAATAGTTTTATTTGAGTAGTCGCATTTATTCCTCTGTAGCACACTCTCAAATTAGTATCAGGGCGTGTTGCACTAAGTTATTGCGTTTGATCGTGTTTTTCTTAAAAATGGCTTTTGGAGGTTTTGATGATTTTCGATGTCAACTTTTTGAAAAGTCTAATTGAAAAATTCACACGAACTCCTGTTTTATATCTTCTTTTGAAAACAATTCTGAGAGTTGTTCGGTATGTGAGGGAATTGGTCACACGATAGATAAGTGTCCCGCAAATTTAAGGAAGCAATTGAAAAAATAGACATCTCATATTTCTACCCTTAGTGAGAGTGATTCGGAAGAATAAGTTTTTTATGCTTCTAGGCGAGAGCTTCCCACCTGTGTGATTAGTGATGATGGTGAGGTTGATGGGAGTGAGGATGAGCGTGATTTGCAAACGGCTTTCAATGAACTTTATGCTGAAGCTTTGAAAATAAATAAAGAAATTTTGAAATTGAAAACCCAATTGCAAGAATGTGCCTTAAAAAATAATTATGATGTTTTAGTAGAAGAACTTACGTCACGTGAGAAAATTTTAAAAGAGAAGCTAGGATATGTCGAGGGAGAGAGAGATAGTATTCGAGGGGTGATGGAGGCTATGAAAACGGAACTTTTAGAGTTTAAGGATTTTAGACGCTTACTCGAGTCAAGGATAGGTGAGCTTGAAAAGAGTTTGAAAGAATCAAGCAAGGTGAAATTTGATTTGGAGCCTTGGTTCGAAAAGTTAGATAAAATTTTAGGGACTATCCAAATTAAGGAGGACAGGGGTGGTGTAGGCTTCGGTGAGAGTGTCACACCCATTCCCAAAGCTAACCCCACACGTGTTAGAGAGCCTCCTAGGGTTATTAAGAGAGAGACACCGAGGGTTGTCAGGCGAGAGCCACCTAGGAACATCGTGCGAGAGGAACCTAGGAATTTGAGGAGAGAGCCACCTAGGAATTTGAGGAGAGGACCAACTTTAGGTAACATTCACCATCCGGTTGACACTTGCACACATTGTGGTAAGCAAGGTCATCTTAGGCATTTCTGTTACAAACTTTTAAATGGACCTAGGAAGGTTAATAAAAGAATAAATTCGATTCCTCAAACCCCCATACCTCGTTACACATCGATTTGGGTTAGGAAATTGGATTTAGAGGCTTATGGTCTAATTGTTCATGACTCTCGTTTACTTGCACGTGATTCACCCTATGTGAGATCCTTTGGTTGATTGTGTTGATATTTGTCATACACTAGATGTGCGTCTTTATATACATTTGCTAGTGTAATGACTCACTTTGATGTAGCGCACATTGATTTATTTATTGAGTTTGCTATTTTCTACTATTTTTTACATTGTTTTGGTTATGTCAGACCCTTCCTGGTACTGTTTTATGGAAATTTGTTCACTGGGCAGAACTGTATGATTATGTGAGCTTTCTGGGAAATTTCTTTTTCTCGTTCGAACGAGATAGCTTATCGTTCGAGCGACATCTTATGTCGTAAGATATTGTCGTTCTAATAACATACCACTTCTTTTGAGCCTGTTTGCAGTACCTTGTGTTCATCTGCTTAGGTTTTTGGTACTGCTGGTTGCTTGTGGAACAATTTATATGTAGTTATTCTTGATTTTTCTACTAAATTGCTACTACTGCATTGTTCATTCAATCACACCTTCTTTGACTGATGATTTATTTGTGTGATTTATATTTGCTAGCATAGGATGATGCTCTTGTCGATATTATGCCTATTGCTAGTGTGTATCATGGTTGTCATATATTTTGAAAAAACAAAAAGATTTTCGGTTTTGAAAAACTTTGAAAATGACAAAAAGATTTTATTTTGTTAAAACTTTTGGAAAAAGACAAAAAGATTTTTGTATTTTGTTTTACACTATATATGAATGGACACTTAGGATGACCAAGTCACAATTTCATTCCATTTATCCATGTGACAATTTGATAGTGTTTTGAGACAATATTTCATGTCATCCATGTGCTTTACAATGTTTGAAATCATTGAGATGTTATTAGATGATACTTCCTACATGTTTGGCTCATTATTTCCTTTACTGCATACGTGCACGGATTTATTTGATTATTGTATTTGTCTATCACATGTTGGTCGAGTGTTTTCATCTCAACCCTGTCCTTAAAACGAACCAAGTGCAATAATACGAGAGTAATAAAAGTAGTGCATGTAAAAATCTTTGCTCGTGAGAATTTTTTTTAGGACCTAAAAAAGTGAGGAATTAAAAATTATTCAGAGTCCAATAAGGTTTAAAAATAGCTCGAAAAAATTGAATGGAAATAAAAAGAGTATTATGGCAATAATGGGCCAATAGGTTTTCTCTGTGTTGAGAATTTAGTACCTCATTAGATATAAAAATGGCTTTATTATATATGCGGGAGTTTGGTTGGAAATTAATCAATGGGTTTGCACATCCTTTGAAAAGTTCTCGAAACGGCACTAAAAAGTTTTGGACGCTATTGGTGTGAAAATCACTTAGGCTTTGATTTGTTGATTTGATTTAGTCAATATCATCTAAATTCAACAATTTTACACCTATGGATATTTTTTATGTTCAATCGATAGGAGTACACTTATACATCGTGCACATATACTTGATTGAGTTTTATTACCTATTGAATTTGTTCACACCCATTCATTCCATATCCATGATTTGGTTGTCTTAGTGTTATTCATGGTGTGTTTATTTTTGTTTGAAAAAATCTGAAAAATAAAAAATAGTCTGTTTGTTTTGTTTACCGTGATACCCCGATTTGGTGTATGTGATTTATTCTTTTCCTTGTCTATTTTGGACAAATAAAAAGGGGGAGAACAAATTACGGTTTTATGGGGGAGTTTAAGTATGGGGGAGATTTTATTATGCTTACATGCTTTATGCTTATATCATTTCAAACTCGATACGTCACGTGTTTTTTGCTTTATCTCATGTGTGTAGGTACAATTGAAGATCATTATGTTGCACACCCTGATGAGAAAAGCTTGGAGTTTAAAAAGTTGATTGTTGAAGAATAGTTTGAAGACTTGTTCAGTTTATCTTTCCATTTTTGTTTTCGGGAGGGTAGATTTGTATAGGTCATATTTTGATTGATAATTCAGATATTTTTATATTGTACCGGCATAAACATATGGGGATATTTGTAAGGACATTGTCCTTCATAGTTAGAATGTCATATACCGCTACAAGTTTATCGAAGAATTGGGAAGCTATCATCTACAATCGATGATCCGAATTTCAAGTCGACTTCAACGATCATGCCCAATAAGGACATATTTGGTAAATGTGTTTTAGTTCCATTTACGTTTTGCATAAAAAGTGTTGGGATATTTTTGTGAAAGGTAAAATATTTTTACATTTATGAAAAATAATTTTTGAAAAGATTTTTAATGATTTTAATCATAAAAAGTTTTGGATAAACGTTTTCAGATTCGTAAGAGTTTTGGTTTTAAGGTTTCCAAAGTTTTTAAATCTCTGCTGACGAATCTCGAGATTTGTGCCTGGTCGTTCGAACGAGACCAGAGATGGTTCGAATAGAATTCAATTCTAACACGTCACCGCCTTAGATTTTTTTATATAAAGGGTGTCAGACCTCTGTAATTCGTGTGGAGAAAAAACCGATTTTAACCGAATAGGATTTGAGTGTTTTTGGTTTATTCTCCATCTTTTTTAGGGTTCAAAACTTTGTTTTTACAATTCACAAATTCCATACATTGTTTGTGTGAGTTGTTTTGTGGAACCCAAGGCATATTTTGCTGGGAGTTTTTGTTCTGAATCATAGGTGCCTTGGAAATGTATTGGGCTAACCATAGGTGCCACTTGCGGGAGGTACTCGGTTGATCGACTGCGTGTCATAGGGAGTGCTGCGATATTCCTGGGCTGAAGTTAGGACTGCGGTTCTTGTTGAGCTTCTGCGGTTGTTCCATTGACATCGACCGACACCTGCGGGTATTCGTATGTCACTTATATTTTCATTGTAATACGACTGTAAATCGTTCCTTTACAAATTATAGTGAAAATAAAAAGGGTTTATGCCCTTCGGGGATTTTTTCCCGAAATTTGGTTTCCTTTGCATGCTTATTACTTTATGGTTTCGTATCACTTAGTTGCGTGTTTTAGGACTGAATTAAAACTTGGGTTCAATTAAAATTGGATTGATTAACACACGATTAAAAATTAGTTTTATTTGAGTAGTTGCATTTATTCCGTTGTAGCACACTCTCAATTTATTACACACATGACTCAATACCCTGTCGATTACAGATTGGCTATCATAATGTATGCATATTGTTGTAGACACCTTAAACTTTAACTACGTCTTATTTTCACGGCAGTCAGTTAGCCTCTTAGAATGCATCATACAAACTCCAAGAGACTCACACGAGGACCAAAACATATAATCACTAAGGTTCCTAAACCTTTCAACATGGTATTTGTATCCAGATCCACCCGCCCAGCATAAACGCATCACATTGGATCTCTGGAATACTTTGAACAAGCTCCCAAAAATCTTTACTCAGAATTGAGTAACATACTCCATTTAATAAGGCATCGTTTACAGTCACGAATATACGCATCAATATCCATAATGGTTCCAAATAGAAACGATCCTTGAGAAAATAATATAAATAAATTTTCCATCCCAAATAAGGTTTTTACTGGTAATCAACTATACAATTGATGCATTGACCACACGGCTATTGTCCCTAGCACAAAATCAAAATGAAATCTGCCACCTAATACGAGATCATCATATAATAACAATGCGGCTAACTATTTGATTTTAAAGCTAAATAAATATTTCCATGTGACATAAATTTAATAGATAATCTCCTAGCAGTTAGTTATATAACTGCATTGAAGATGTATTAATCAACTATACGCTTAAAGACTCAACATCAGCCTTATAAAAAAGACCCCACCCCATTAGGAAAAAGGTCTAAAAACCAAATGTTGATTGGGTTTTCAAAAATCCTCTTTCCCGATCCCTGTACGAAGCATCTTGAGTGAAGTTTCGACTTTTTGACAAAGTAAATTCCAAATACCATAAAGATGCCATATCTCTGCACAAATTACCAAACTAGAGCCCTCTAGTCAATTTTTTTTTTCCAATGGCACCACCCCTCTAGGGACTTTCCTCCACTATAATTTCGACTCACGCTTTAAGGGTAAACATTTTGAGAAAACTTTAAACCTACGCATTAAATAATGTTCAGACCTAAAAACACCACTATTGGTATAGTACTATAATTTGACTCCTACCAAGGGACCATGTATGCACTTTATTGCATCTATATTTCAGATTCTAGTCCTTCTCTAGCATTTCTCGTCATCCAGCTCATCATTATCTTGTCACTCTAAAATAAATAACTAAAATCTCTAAAAGTAAGTATGACACGAAAACACACTTTTAACCTTCAACCCATTTTCAGGAAATTCATAGTGATCAGATTAATCTGAACTCTTTGAACTCTTTCAGAAAGTCAAATCCAGTATAAGGGCAGATTTCACACCAGTCGGTTTGTAATGTTTAATGTAAAATTTGTATAGTTTGGCTTTATTCCATTTGAACAAAACTATTTGAGTCATATATTAGGATTTGAGTTCAGTTTATCCTTTAAGCCTATCCTATGATGCATTTTGAAGATCATAACAACTAAGTCAAAATGACATCAAATATATGTCGAGTTTAGTCTTCAAAATCCATGGGATCTTAAAAAGATATGAATACTTATTATGTTTGGTTCCTGGTTTTAATTTGGGTGTTTAAGTTTTTAAATGAGGCCATTTTTCAAAAAAGAATTTTTCAAGAAAAAATATTTTTGGTTTCAGTTCCTTGGAACGAAGTTTGATTATCATTCAAATGAGTTGTGTTATTTCGTTCGAATGAAGTTTTGGTCTCATTCAAATGAGATGGTTCAAAAGAGATTTGAGCGAGCTTCGAGGGATATTTTTATGTCTAGGTAGTGTGTTGTCGCTCAAAGATCATTGGAGACTCGTTTAGACAAGTTTGGCATTGTCATTCGAACAACTTGGTTTGGTTCGAACAAAATGACCAATCTCATTCGAACGACTTACCAAATTTTATTCGAACAAGATGCCTCAAGTTGTATGCCAACTTAGTTTTGCAAAACATTTATATACACAAGGTCACAACAACGTTTTTATTTTTAAGGCTTTCGAAATCAGTTTTCCAAGAGAAAATACAAAGCCTCTATAACCCTAGTTTACACCCATAATTTGACATTCAAGTTTCTAAATACATATATATGTTTGAGATCTAATGTGTCATGTAATAAGACTGTTTACTTTTCATTAGGTAGAGTGTTTCGAGTGGTGCATTCCATGTTTGTGTGTTGTGGTGACGGCTAGAACTAGCCAATACAAACGTAAGATTGGTGGATACTGATATATGGGAAGTGCATGCATTGTGCTACCATTAGAAGGCTTCCAACAACGAATGTAAAAAAGGTTTAAGGAGAAAAGAAATCATCAAGTCTTAAAGGCATCGAGTCAGTTGAGTAAGTCTAATTTTTGATATAGTGGATTTACATGGTTAGGTCATTTGAGTTTTTTCCCATTGTCTTGAGGTACAAAATACCATTCGTCGTATATGGTATCTCTAGGTTTGTCACATATAGTTCGTCAATCTTTTGAACCTCATTGACAATCCGACGTGTATTGAAAGAACACAAGGTGGGGACAATATTAAAACAATTACAGATGTCTAGAAAAAGTCGATTGGGGGGAGACGTTATTCCCCCATGAACTACTGATAGAGTATGAATCCAGTGGCCACCATCAAACGCAATGCAGTTTTTGGGAATGGGGGCACATTTGATTATAACCTAATAAGGAATAGAATAAGTTTTTCTAAAATCCTCCAAGTTCTTCTCATGAAGAGTATAAAATCATTTTCATAGAAGAAGAGAATAAAAGAAGAATACATAGCATATGCAAGAAGAAAAGAATTATGACAATGGAAAAGCAAGAAGAAACCAAGAGAACTATAACACCCCGTATTTTTAGAAATATTTAAATTATACGTGTAACAGTAATTTAATTAATTTGAGAAATAAAGTTAATTAAATAAGTGTTAATTAGCGAATATTGGATTAATATTTATGTGTTATTATATTTACTCGTGTTATAAGTAAATAAAAATGTATTATTTTATACGACATCGATAAAATCGACGGGTTGATGGTATCTTATTTAGGACGGGCGTGTGGGGTTATGTTGAGAATAAGATGGTAAATTGATGTTAGGTGACTTTGATAGTGATTTCGAGTATACGGATGATCCGGTACGGGTCGAGTTAGTTAGAATTAGGTACTAGGGGGTTGTAATAGGGTTTCATGAACTTTTTGAGCTATACGGGACTTGTACTGTGGTATTTGCGTCATTTTAATATAATAACTTAACCTAACTTCGGGATTAGGGGAATATTTAGGGATATCTGATGAGGGAGGCAACCATACACTCATTCTAATTCACCTAGGCTTGAGAGAGAGGCAAAAGAAAAGGGAGAAACTCAAGTAAGAAATCAAGAAGGAAATTCGGGGAGGAAATCGGGGTAATTTTTGGGCTAGGATTCTTGGGCAAGGAAGATCTACAAAGAAAGGATTCAGACTCTACGGTTAGAGTTAAGTGTTTAACTTGCTTGATATTATATTTTGTGTTTTATTTCATACCATAATTGGTGAAACAGTTTAGATGGGATTCACATGATAAAAATGGGATTTGAGGGTATGAACCCATAGAAATAAAAATGATTGTTTATCTCATATGAAATCTGAGTTTAGTTCATATATAAAAGGTGAAATATTGAGGAAAAATCTAAGATTGAATCATGTTATAATGATGTGTTCTTGAATGTTAAAAGTTAAGAGTTAATTTGAATTAAGGTGAGAATTAATTATCGGAAAATTAATGTTAGATCCCATGTTATAGATGGTTATTCTATCAATTGATATCTAAAAAGATGTATATTAGTGTTTAAGAATGTTAGGGAGATCATATTATAGGTTTGGGTGAAGTTTGGAACCCATATAGAGGAATAAAGAGGATTAAAACTCGTATGAAGCCGAAGCAGACCGCCTAGGCCAGCAACTAGGGGCGGACCGATTCGCCCCATAGCGGAACCGGTTAGGCTTCCCCATTTAGCTGAGGTTTGGTGTTTTGATGCTGTATTGAATTGATTTGGATTCGGGGTTTTGGAAGGTCCGAAGATGATATTTAGGACTTTTGGGATGTTATGGGATATAATATTACCTTGGGGTTAGTCAGGAATAAAATCAGGGTATGAAATTAGGAGTGTTTAGGATGAATGACACTCAAAAATATATTAATGGAATCTAATGGGAACTTCAGATGAAATTGGGATACTGTATGGATTGAGATAGGTTTAGTGTCCAGAATAAAATATAATCATGCACTAAAAATTAGTAAGTGACTACTTATAGATTCGACAGTCATATTTATACTCAAGAAAGATAGGCTAGTGCTACGAGCGAATGGGCATGATTAACCGGTTTTTATTTTATATATATACGAGTATAGAGACAATATATATATACATGTATAAAAATATTTCCGTGTGATTGATATATGTGAAGCATACCTACTCTAGGGGTATCCTATCGATGGAGGTTGCGCGTAGTGGACAATCTACCCTGGCGTTGACCAGCAGGTGTAGGATTGATTCTTGGGTCATAGATTTATCGCACGACCACCCTATGTGAGTTTTTGAGTCCAGTGGGGTAAGGTGTTATGGTGATGACTCACGGATGTATGACTATGACGGCCTTCGGTTTTACATTTATGATTTGGGGTTTGGTGATATGATTCCAACACGATGGCCCAGGTTGAGGTATATATCCCTGGAACATGATAGCATGCTAGAGATATGCATCCGTGAGGTAATGATCTGGGGATTGAGGTTATGTGTATATAGCGAGCGATATATATGTAACTAGCGTGAAATTATGTGAAATGAATTGTTAAGATTATAAATAAAATTTATAATGAATAAGAATATGCGAACGATTAATGTGAATTTCAAGTTAAATAAAAGTATACGCGGGGCATAAGGAAGCATATGGGATACTAGTTAGGATGGGTAGCATAACTAGGGTGTTCATGCATTAGGTGCGCACTATAGATGAGGGGCGAGGGGTATCTCATGGGATTATGACACCGATTTAAATATAAAAGGCTGCATTACATATGTATTAATGTATTTTAAACACTTGCAAAATATTTTCTAAAGGTTTGGGTTCTGACCCGCATCAAAATATTGTCAAAACTTTTAGGTGCTTAGCCACAGGGGTGTCTGGCTTAGCCATCCTTGTAGTCAGACGATGTTGCAGCAGCTGTGGATGCCTGCAGGGGTTGATTAGACGCTTTTATCCTTGAGATCTAGATAAGATATACTTCAGAGTTATTTCGGGCATGTCGCCTAGTTCGTTGGTATTTATTTTATTTAAATGTTATTTCCCTTCAATTAGTTGGATTATTGTATTGTGACTATTTACCAAAAGTTATCAATTAATTTCTTTATTCCATCTTACTCTATATCCATGGTTCTTTTATGGTGAATATAAGTTTCATTATTTCCATGGTTAATTATGTGAATGGGAATTTTGTATACGCAAGTTGATAAGTTTTAAATTTTAGTAGTAGGCCTAACAGGTTATTAGTAATGTTTTCGACAGTGATGCTAAGAATTAACCAGATGATATTTCTTTTTAATTTTAGTAGAGGACTGATCACTTGTTATTAGAATAGGTGAGGTGTCATAAGAACTTACAAAGTAAACTAAAAGAACAGAAGCTTCAGAGAATATTTTGAGCAAAAATGGAGGGTAAAATGACGGTATAGATTTTGAAACAAAGTGAAGTTCGAGTTTTAAAAAATCAATCATAAGGAACAACACTTAAGATGGATTTTAGCCGTTTAATTTTTTCATTTACCAGCATACCCCTGGGGATTTTAAATAATCACGAACGTATCCGAGCATGAAACTCAGACTTAGGGCTCAACTTGGGCCGATAAAGGATTTAAAATTCTTTGGCCCATCTTGCGCAAAGAATTTTTGGGGCAATTATGGGGACCAAACAATAGGGGCCTTACTTTCGACAGCCCAAACAGTCCCAACACACAACCCCGGTCAAATACAGTGTTGCATGGATATTCACAAAAGCTTATCATGTGGATAATTAAGGACTCGACTGGTTATGTACATTCTCAAACAAAATAAACAGGAATTACTAGTGGGCCAATAAGGAGCTAGTAGAGTTTCTTATACGACCCAACTACTTTTTACTGCTATAAATACAACCCTCACCCCAGGGCAAAGGTAATTTCGAACCTCTGAGAAATTAATAAAAGATGAGAACCCCCTCCGTGGACGTAGGCAATTACCGAACCATGTAAATATTATGTGTTATGATCATTTTCTTTGCTTTTTAAATACCCTTGATTTCTAGAAATATTTAATTATGATGTTTTATACTCATAATTGGCACCATTTGTGGGAACAATTCTCTTTTTCTAAAATTCAACCCCAAACCAAAATAGTGAACACAATATGTCATCATCCAAATAGGTCACCCCTTGCTGGCAATGTTCCAGCTAATCTAGCCACACTTAGAATCAGATCCGAGGTTCGCCAAAAGAGGAATCCTAGATTTTGCCCAGATGAGTAGCTCTCCGAGCAAAGAACACAATCTCATGTTTGGTCGATGCTTATAAAGAATTACTCAACTTGCAAGAAGAGACATCTCGCCTCCAAATGGAGAAGAATGTATACCTCCAGCAAAGATTGGAGAAGATGAAGAAAGAACTCTGCCAGGAAAATCGTAAACATCGTGGTTGGACTCCTAGACCTCAAACGAGTAAAACTCATAGTAGAGTAAGGAGCACTGGACACTACCGGGATCGTTCGGAGTGTAAAAGTCATCTGGTGAGACATAAGTGGGGTAAAGAACATCATAGGCATGATATAAGGAGTTTGGTTCGAAAAGAGATGGACCAACACCCAACACATCGTAAATCTAGATCCACAAAAAGGCTAGCGAGAAGGGCCCTCATCCCATAATGGCAATCCCCTTTATCAAGGGAAACTGAGGAGGATATACCCTTAAGAAATTTATAGCCCCAAGGTTCAAGATATACGATGGGAAGAAAAATCATGTAGATCGGGTTCGCCAGTATTGGCAAGAAATGACTCTATGGAATCATAGCGATGTTTTTGTGTACCACATATTCCCACCCAATCTAGGATATGTCACCCAGAAGTGGTTTAAGAGGCTTACCCATAGTTTGGTTAAGAGCCACAAGCCCCGTACAAAGGACTTCACAACTCTCTTTATAACCGGCAGCTCGCATTCGAAGAAGATGAATTTTTAACTTACCATGAGAGAAAATTTATAAGACTTTACAAGAATATGCTAAGCACTGCTAGGAAATCTTCAACGAAGTGAAAGATTACTCGGAGCATGTATCAATAGCATCATTCAAGATCGATTTTCCCCTACCTCCATATTGCACCATTACCTCACTAAGAAGGAAGCAAAAACCATCAACGATCTCATGTCACGTATTGAAAAGTACGCTAAGGTGGAAGATGTGGTTAATACCAGCTGGTTAAGCAAAGGCAAAAAAGGTAATGACAAATAGAATACCCCTAAAAAGGGGAGCAAGAAGTAGAATGAAGGAGCCAAGAATGGGGGAAGAAAATATTTATCCAAAGTGTTCCAAGCCATTAACACGATTTTTAAGTAACCACTACACTAAAATGGGCAAATTGTCACCTTTCAGCCGGCCAGCCTTGTCAAGGTCGTTGACCGTGACAAAAAACACGCGTTTTGTGTCACGGTCATTGACCTTGACACGACCGTGACAAGAAATTGTCACGGTCATTGACCGTGACAATTCTTTAAATAATTGTCAAGGTCAATGACCGTGACACGACCGTGACAATGTTAGCAGCAAAAACCCTTTCCCCTTTCTTTTTTCCCTCCCGCGTCGTTCCCTCCCTCTCTCTCTCTCTCTCTCTCTCTCTCTCTCTTCCATTTATATATATGTTTGTGTGTATATATATATGTGTGTATGTGTGTATATATGTGCATGTGTGTGTGCGTGTGTGGGGGGTGGGGCAGGGTGGGGGTAGGGGGTGGGGCAGGGTGGGGGTAGGGTGGGGGCAGGGTGGGGGTAGGGGGTTAAAAATGTAAATAAATAAGTAATTTTCTATAAATTTCCAAAAATAATATCCAAAAATGTAAATGTAAATAATATCCAAAAATAATATCCAAAAATGTAAATTTGTAGTAATTGTCATCCGAAGTTGGTAAAAGCATCCGAAGCTAAAAAAGCATGAAAAATAAAATATTTTTTAAGATTTGTGGTGAATAACTAAAGTTAAAA